>OZ018375.1:141515617-144015617 GCA_963969555.1 Polydrusus pterygomalis
TTATTGATAAGTTTGCTGCAAATAAAAACAGATGAATGAACTTTACTTTTAAACAATGTACCCACTAATGAAAAATAAATTAGCCTTTTTATTTTTTATCTTATTTCATTTTCAATAGAATAAGAAGGTAATCATAAATTTTTAAAATATTTGCTATAATAATTATTGACCAAATTTGGGCGTGGTCTTAAAAAAATTTCGCCTGCGGCGCATTTCTTGGCGGGCCCCCCCTAACATAAAATCCTGGGTGCGCCGCTGCTAATTAGATTGTCGGGCTGCAAATAAAATATACCAAAACATGCATCGGGATCGGGATTATCTATCTTGGCGTGTGTTTCTCTTTATTTTCATACCTTGTCTGTGTAGCCTAGGCCTACTTTGATCATAATAAAATAAAGTTATATGAAGATACGTCACTACTCCATACTTACTGAAAATACGAAATACCCGATATTTTACCCTTATTTGGGCATAATAAAATCATACAACGGCTGTTACTAGTCATTGTTTATATTCCAATCCGAGTCACTAAAAGCACAAACACAATTCCTTAAACGACACAAAAACTAGAAATCCGTAAATATTAAACACCAATAAATCCACAATAGCAAAGAAAACAACAAGGAATCCACAGAGAAAACTTAAAACACAACAACAAAAATGGCGCCGAGCCGGTTCTGGAGTGTATTTTGAGCCTGTCGCTAAAGAAGGACACGCCGACAACTAGAGGTTTGTCCATGCCCAATTCTTCTAGGAGGGAAGGCATCTGACCGGCGAGCCGTGCGCTCGGACGTATTTTTTTTTTGCCCATAAAACTTAAATTTTGTTGGCGCACGAGATAAGCTGTACGTATCTAATGGTAAATGTCTATGCTATGTATCTATTCTTCCTTGAAATATCCACTAAAGCTCTGCTCCTATTTGGAAATATTTTTATGTTTTTCTTCGATAGGCTTTATAAATACCTTTCAGAAATTACTAGTTACATAAATAATATCAGTAGATCTTCGGCAGGCCCGGTCCCAGCGCCCGGGCAACCCGGGCAGACGCCGGGGGCGCAAAGTCCAAGGGGCGCAAAATATTGCCAAAGGTAAAACAAATAAGCGTCTGTATAACCTATATACTATTTAAAAGATAAGGGCGCCCAAGTATTTTTAATAAATTCTGAAACAAAGCGGGTGCCTTTAACCCATTTAATAGGGGCCAACAAACATCGAAAATGGAACATCGATGATCTTTAAACCTCGATATATACAGTGAGGACCTAAAGTCCGTCCCCCCCCCCCCCCTCTAACTTCTAAACCGTTCGGTATATTTTAATGAAATTTTGAACGATCATATTTGAGCAAGTCTTGCACTTTTTAACATACCAATGAGAGCTTTAAATGTGAAGATGACAGCTGGGTCCGCTTTTGGAATATTTTTTAAATGGAACACCCTGTATATTTTTACATTTTTAAATTCCACATAAAATTATAATTATTTTTTATTAAATGCATTATTAGTCTATACTTCATAGTTTCCGAGATATTGACTCTCGAAAAGTGACATTTTTGAACTTTGACAGCTTATAACCTTCTAACAGTACGTCTTAGAGCAAAACGGCTTACATGTCCCTATCTTCAATTTTTATTATCTTCCCAAAAAAATCAACTTCCAGTTAAACCGGAACAACCATATTTCCTGCTTTCGAGTTACATCCGGTTTAACCGGAAGTTGATTTTTTTGGGAAGATAATAAAAATTGAAGATAGGGACATGTAAGCCGTTTTGCTCTAAGACGTACTGTTAGAAGGTTATAAGCTGTCAAAGTTCAAAAATGTCACTTTTCGAGAGTCAATATCTCGAAAACTATGAAGTATAGACTAATAATGCATTTAATAAAAAATAATTATAATTTTATGTGGAATTTAAAAATGTAAAAATATACAGGGTGTTCCATTTAAAAAAATATTCCAAAAGCGGACCCAGCTGTCATCTTGACATTTAAAGCTGTCATTGGGTATGTCAAAAAGTGCAAGACTTGCTCAAATATTATCGTTCAAAATTTCATTAAAATATACCGAACGGTTTAGAAGTTAGAGGGGGGGACGGACTTTAGGTCCTCACTGTATAAGTATATACAGGGTGTTCATTTGAAAACCTCCCACCTCTATTTTCCTGCTTTAAAATGAAAATGTGGAAAATCGCTCGGACCCGTCGATTTTTATTTCGAGGGGGACATCTTCAAGCCCCTAGGAGGGAGGGGGGGTAAGATCTAAATCTTAAATGGATACCCCTATTTTATATAATTTTTTTGGATTCTGCATAAAATTCTGAACATTTTTTAATAAAAGCATTATTAGTCTATACTTAACAGTTTCCGAGATATTTACTCTTGAAAAATTACATTTTTGAACTTTGACAGCGTCTAGCTTTTTAACTGTACGTCTTAGAGCAAAACGACTTACATATGTCCCTATCTTCGATTTTTATTATCTTTTCAATAGTGTGACCTTTCGGTTAAACCGGATGTAAGAAATATAGTACTTCCGGTTTGACCGGAAGTTGACACTATTGGAAAGATAATAAAAATCGAAGATATGGACATGTAAGCCGTTTTGCTCTAAGACGTACAGTTAGAAAGCTAGAAGCTGTCAAAGTTCAAAAATGTAATTTTTTTAAGTCAATATCTCGGAAACTGTTAAGTATAGACTAATAATGCTTTTATTAAAAAATGTTCAGAATTTTATGCACAATCCAAAAAAATTATATAAAATAGGGGTATCCATTTAAGATTTAGATCTTACACCCCCCCCCCCCCCTCCTAGGGGCTTGAAGTAACAAGATAGACAATATACGCAAAAGATGTCCCCCTCGAAATAAAAATCGACGGGTCCGAGCGATTTTCCACATTTTCATTTTAAAGCAGGAAAATCGAGGTGGGAAGTTTTCAAATGAACACCCTGTATATTAGTGTATATTTATATATTCAGGAAAAAAAGATGAAATAAAAATTTCGAGGGCGCTAAATAAGACCCTTGCCCGGGGGCGCCAGGAGGTCTAGAACCGGGCCTGTCTTCGGTATTTTAATCTTGGTGATTTTTAAAATTTGATGAAAAAGGCTGTAAAATTACAAATCTCATAAAAACTAAAATTTAAAAAAAAATTCATTAATTTTCATGTTCGAATTGATATCTTAACTTATGATAAGAAATTAATGCGTATCGAAAACGGAAACATGGAGAAACCAAAAAAAGTTCTATTTTAGGCTGGGCGGAATAATAGGCGATAAAGGAATTCAGTAACCGTTATTGGATTTCCCATGCCCTAACGAAAAGGCCCAAAAAAGGCTTATGGGTGAAAAACTAAGACGAACAAGGAAAAATAATTTAGCCCTCAGTCTATATAATCATAAAATCAATTTGTTAGAAATCTAACGGTATCGATTTTGCCCCCAAAGAGGAAAATTCGAGCAAGCAGGGCCAAGTTGCTCTTGATTAAAGTGAACATTCTCTTCTGATAAATTTAATTGCTACCTTTTCAACCGACTTCAAAAAATAAGGGGTTCTTAATGTGATGGCAATGTGTATTAATTGTGACTTAAAAATGAAAAATTCTCGAGAACAATAAAATTATTGTCAACGACATTATTTATACAGTGGCCGACAAAAAGTTCACAACATATGGGAAGAATTTTTATTAACAGAGTACCAAAAATACTTTTTTCTACGATCGTTCAAAAAATGTCATTTTGTGTATGCATTTCTAATGACAAAAGTAGGTCTTTATTGCATACTATGCAATAAAGTACTTTTTGCCCTAGTGCAATAATAGTATATTAAAGTACGAGTTTCATAAGAAGCGGTTTTAGCGCCCGCGTCTATTTTAAAAAACGAGCCACGAAGTGGCGAGTTTTTTTATTGACACGTGCGCTAAAACGCCTTATGAACCACGTGCTTTATACATTTTTTTCTATTTCACCTTTTATAATCAAGAAAAATACATTTTAAAAAGAAAATAAATCCTTCAAATTTTGTAAATTTTTATGTTTAAATTTTATGTTGGTAATACTATTTTTTATCATAGGAGCCTCTGGACAACAAAAATTATTTTAATTCAAGAAAGTTTTGTCTGTTTCCTTCCGCCAAACTCATCCCCAGACGCGTTTCGCCGTTTACGGCTCATCAGTGAGGCTCAGTTTGGCAGAAGGAAACAGGGCTCGAAGACAAATCACTTGTCAGGATCGATTATCGACGGGAATTATAGAACCCGGTGCGACATCTTGCGTCCCAGTACGGTACCTTAGAAAAGGTCAGTCGTAAAGGGGTTATTCTGTAAAAACAGAAAATTTTGCAAGTGCGCTCTCAAAACCGGTACAAGTGCCGGACCACAGATATTAATTCAAGAAAGTTTTGTCTGTTTCCTTCCGCCAAACTCATCCCCAGACGCGTTTCGCCGTTTACGGCTCATCAGTGAGGCTCAGTTTGGCAGAAGGAAACAGGGCTCGAAGACAAATCACTTGTCAGGATCGATTATCGACGGGAATTATAGAACCCGGTGCGACATCTTGCGTCCCAGTACGGTAAATTTTCTGTTTTTACAGAATAACCCCTTTACGACTGACCTTTTCTAAAGTACCGTACTGGGACGCAAGATGTCGCACCGGGTTCTATAATTCCCGTCGATAAAAATTATTTTGCAAACTGTCATTTTTTGATTTATTGACTCATTTTCACCACGAGATTCTAAAGTTATTTTAGCGATATGAGATTTGAAATTGGACGGAATACGTTGTGTGATCCTTGTACATTCGGTACATATACAGAGCGTTCGGAAATTCGGGAGATTTTGCTACTTTTTTTCGAATTTCAAAAGACGTGATTTTACGTCACGTCATTGCAATTTAGTATAGGGAAGATGGAAAATTCAAATAAAGTTGAAGTTAAAATCGACATTAGAAGGTTAGTAGATTGAATTTTGGATAGGATTTGGCAGAAAATGATAGCTTGAAGCATCTACAAAAGATTGATTTATAGATTTATGCAACCAACATACATGACTGTTATCCACACAGAATAAAAAAGTAAGTTATCAAGCTAGTTTTCCTCTGCGAAAAATGGGTTTTCTCGTAAATCACAATGGTCGCGCAAGTTAATGAAATAAAACATTTAAATGTTACCAACATCAAATAAAGAAAAAACGCGTATCGAAATAGCTTCATTACGATCCGCAAATGAGGGTCGTACTGAACTCATTATCAACGTGAAATAGAAAAAGTAAATTACCTAGGAAACGAACAATTTGTTTATAGTATGTGTATTGTTTGTTGCACACCGTCGATACCCTATCGAAATAGAATTTTTCTATTTGACGTTCATAATAAGTTCATTATGAACTTGAAATGAAGTTCATAATGAAGCTATTTCGATACGCGTTTTTTCTTTATTTGATGTTGGTAACATTGAAATTGAAAAATTGACGTAAAATCACGTCTTTTGAAATTCAAAAAAAATTAGCAAAATCGCTCGAATTTCCGAACGCTCTGTATATGTACCGAATGTACAAGGATCACACAACGTATTCCGTCCAATTTCAAATCTCATATTGCTAAAATAACTTTAGAATCTCGTGGTGAAAATGGGTCAATAAATAAAAAAATGATAGTTCGCAAAATAATTTTTGTTGTCCAGAGGTTACTATGATAAAAAATAGTATTACCAACATAAAATTTAGACATAAAAATTTAAAGGATTTATTTTCTTTTTAAATATGTATTTTTTATTGAAAAAACTACAAATAGAAAAAATAGTATAAAGCACGTGGTTCATAAGGCATTTTAGCGCACGTGTCAATTAAAAATAGACGCGTGCGCTAAAACCGCTTCTTATGAAACGTGTACTTTAAAATACTATTACGTTGACAGGGCGCCATAATTTTATTATGTTGAAGTCAAAGGTATCTATGATTCATTGTCAAATTTGAATTACAACTTTTGCACACAAAGGAGAGGTAATATTTTAAACTTTTTTGTTAAATAAAAAAACGATCGTAGAAAAAGTAGTGTATGTAACATGTGCAAAAAGTGTGTTTATTGCACATGGCATATTATTCACCTCGACTACGTCTCGGTGAATAACTTCTATGCCGTGTGCAATAAACATACACTTTTTGCACTAGTTGCATAAATAGCTATTTGCAATGATCATTTTATAAAATTTTAAATTTTTGGTTTGCCTAAAAAAATTAATGTTAACATAAAATAATAAGTCATTAATCATAATTTGACAAAACTTGGTGTAGGTAGGAAACAATTGAGTGAACTTTAAATTGTAAGTCAAGTGGCTCAATTTTATCCACTTAACTATATAGGTGTGTAGGAATTAAAAGTTGTTAACATATGAACCTTTTGAAATTAACAACGCTAGTTTGTTGCAAAATAAAAAGGATTTTTATTATTGATGTTCTAGATTTAGATTAATAAATTTGTCGCCCTAGACATTCGTGTCAACTATGTTTTTTCTTCTCTCAGTTGTGTCAATTTAAGTTATTATTTCAGAAATGTTCAGTGATGACCTCTTAAATGACGAATTTTAAATTTTTGATTGAATAAGGTAAAGAGTAATAATTAGCAAGTAATTGTATATTGTCAACAAAGTTTAACTTTTACGTTGTGACTTCCCTAAAGCAATATCATTTGATAGCATTAGGAAACTATAAATAATTTGACTAGTAGAAAATTTAAAAACACACAAACATTTAGTATATTATTTTTACTTAATAGGTACACATCACAAATGCATCTAATATAACCTTCGTTTTCAAACAAAGGCGGTAGATCTAGGTCAATCAGTGGCGGCTTCTCCTATGAGGCAGGTGAGGCAGTTCCTCACCAATAATTTTGCAAATTAAATAAATTACAAATTTATATTACTTTACTATTTGCATAAATATATATCCATTAGAATTAATGCCGTCAACGCGCTTCGCTAGAAATATCATCCATCTCATTTCTGCATGCGGTCGTATATGGTAGAAGCCGGTCTCGCGCTTCCTTGTCTTTTACGATCCCTTGCGTGTTTTGTTCTTATATCATCCATCTCATTTCTGCATGCGGTCGTATATGGTTAGAGGCCCGGCCTCCCGCTTCCTTGTCTAGCCTATTAGTGAAAATATCTAATGTGATGTATGATACCCGTAATCACAGAATACAGAAGCGACAATACCTGTCGGTACCTTTGATATCGACTGGTCGTTTTTCAGTGACCTTCACACAACGATAACGGTCGATCCACAACTTAATACTCCGAGAAAACTTGTTTATTTTCTACACTGAACGACATTACTTTTTAGTACAGGTGCAAATGTTATAACTTGATTTATTTTTCAAACATAAAAAAAGTTGTAAATTTGTTAGTCTTGGGAATTAAGAATATTATTGAAGTAGAAAATGAGAAAAATTATTATATTAAAAAACTTTTAAATTTCTAACGCTTTTACAGATTTGTTTGAGTTTCCTTCGATTTGTGACGGGCAAAAATATGTACTTATATATTATAAACATGTTATAACATAAGTTATAGAACACTATTAGGTACGTCAAAATATATCGTGACTAGGTATACGTAGATATGGGGTGGCGTGAGATCAATATCATTTTATTAAAACGTCAGTCGTTTGTTACACAGTTTTTTGCGCTTTAAAAACTACAGTGACGTTTTTGACAATTGCTTTAGTGTCATAGTTACTTACCCATGGATAAAAAAAATGTGGTCCTTCGGGGATTAAAAAAAAGTTAATTCGCCCTGAATAAGTAAAAAGCTGTTGTAAAAAAACAAAAATTTTATTCAGAAATACATGTTAATTCTGAAATTACTAGAGGAATAATAAATTACATATTGTTTTACATTTGCCTATTTAAAAAAACTTATATATGTGATAAAATTCATAGCTTTCGTATAACTTTTTAAGTTCTGCATGTCCCTAAACAAAAAAGAGCATAGGCAAAACTAGTAAATATTGCGCTGTATACGAGGGAGAGGTGAAAACGTTAAATTCACTCAAGAATAAAGTGCCCTTATTTTTCACTGTAGAAAATTTTGTTATAAGGAAATGTTGTTTGCACTTAAAAGTTATCCATAAATACCAAATTTCAGCTCGGTACCACAAAAAAAGTGTTTTTACTTTTTTTTAAGCCCCCTCGTATAACAAATCGATAGAAGCTATGCAACCTATAAATTCAATTTTTTAACACCTCTTGGGCAATTAGACACAACTTACTTAAATTTGTTTAAATACGCGAGAACTGGACGTTTAATAAAATAACGTCAAAAATAATTCAACTTTTCTGGTGTTTAAACCCTTACAATAAAATTCGTTTTCATTTAAATCTAGTAGCCATGAAAAATATTTATATTTGTGCTACCGAGCTAAAATTTGGTATATTTGGATAAGTTTTAAGTGCAAACAACATTTCCTAATAAAAAAAAATTCCACAATGAAAAATAAGGGCAATTTATTCTTGAGTGAATTTAACGTTTTCACCTCTTCCTCATATACGGCGCAATATTTACTAGTTTTGTCTATGCTCTTTTTTGCTTAAGGACATGCAGAACTTTTCAACCGCCAAAAAAATTTGGTAAGTTTTTAAATAAAAAAAAACCCTTTGGTGCGAACTTTCTGCCGGTCACTGGATAAAGCATACAAACCTGACAATATAATAATTTTTTTGGGAGGCTCTCCTAATGAAGGAATAATTTCTTCAGGCATTTCTTCACATGTTGGCGAAAGGTTAGAAAACTTTGTGGGTACTGCTTGCGGAAATAAGGTTTTTTTTAATAGTTGCACTTCTTGAAAAATATTTTTCTTCGAAATGGTTTTCACAAAGCCGATAGTTTTTGTGTGCATTTATAATCTTTGGCAATAAATCTGGCCTACTGCAGGCGCCTATCCACAATTTTGTACTATAACAAAATATTGTATTTAAAGCAACATAATATCCATTATTTCTACCCCTTTTGAAATAAATCTACCCAAAAACTATTTTAACCAGACCTTTACAACTTATATCTTATTATTTTATTTATCATATCAACAATTATTCGCGATTAAACATAAAAACATAAGGAAACTAATAAGCTCCATCTTTATTTATCAAGCCTGTTAAAATATGTACCTACATCCCAAAAAACTTTAAGATTAAAAATTTTAAATCTATTATTCATATTATAATTAATTGATTATCATAATAATTACGTTTGTACTCCTTTGGAAAACTAAATAAACTTAATCCTTGGCCGGTTTTGACTGAACAATACGGGTAGGCACAATAATATCCAGACCTTTTACAACACAGAACGAAAACAAAATAATATCACAATTAGCTAGGCGCAACGTCAGCTCGCGGACTAAACACAATTTAGACGAGCACATGTTTTTTAGCGATACACAACATCTTTGCGACATGCGCGTACCAAAACAGTACCCGCAAAACGCCGAGCTGTCGCTTCTCGTTGGCTGTGTGTTCTCTGCCCGTAATAGTTCAGTCGAATCTAGCTTTAAATAGCGCATAAAAACATTCTTTTGAGGCCAGCCTCAACTCTCTACGTAAAATTAATGCGAACGCGAGGGGACTAATCTAATCTATAAAGATGAACGCCGCGACACGGTATTTGGAGAAATGCTATTATTAGATTAACAGGTTGTCCGTTGAAAGTTTAGAGAGAGTGCATAGTGCATTGTATTTTATTATAGTTTTCGGTAAATACTTTTGTGGTTTTCCGTACTGATTTTTGTTTTGCTTTTTTTCCAACAGTGGGCAGTGATTTTCCTAAAATATTAATATTACATTACTTTTATTACTTATTAGTTTATTTGTTTTGTGCTTATTAGCGAAAAATGGATTCAGCGGGACCTAGCACAGCGTCACAACTTCCCCAGGTAAATGTAAACATTCGCAATCCTACTGGTGATCTTGTTAATTTTTGAAGTGAAAACTTCTTTAGGCGCGTTTAGCACTTTTTGTGGGCACTGAATTAAACTGAGCCGTCACGCGTCACACTGGGCTGTGTAACGCTCGAATTCAACTGCTATATTCAATCCGAACTGACCCTGACCCGAATGAACGTTATATGCATTTTTTAAATTATATATTTACGTAGGGTGAAGTAAGGTTTACCGTAATTGCTTATTCCGTGGACCTAATTTATTATGATTTCTGACTTCTGTTAAAGATGTAAAAATTCAAGGGTTGTTCAATTTTAGGAAATTTCTTTTTTCGTATGCAGTAAAATTATCCCGTATTCCAAGTTTATGTTATTTTTATAATTGCTTACGAACCTAACCTAAAAGAAACAAAATTGAAAAATTGTATTTGATATTGTTAATTTCACTTTGTTGAAGTTTTCACTTCTGTCGTGTGGTCTTAATAAGCACACACAATTTTTTTAGTAAATGAGCAGAATTTTTCAAGTAATTCCGATGAAGATAAATTGTACATAGTAAAAGAAGTAAAGCGACCTGTTCCAGATTTGAGTAAACGTCTTGTTACTATCGGTGGGGTGGGGTGGTGGGGAAATCAAATCGGAGCTTTCAAAACACTTGGTACGAAAAGTACGACTGGCTTACTGGTAGTGTAACGTTAAACAAATTATTTTGCTGGCCGTGTATTCTGTTTGCAACAAGTAATAGCGACAAAGTTTGTTCAAAATGTGGTTATAACGATTTAAAAAACTTGTCTAAACTTTAAAATCTAACCTTGCTAAAAAAAATTTTTTTAACTGCCTCACCACTTTCAAATACCACGAGCCGCCCCTGAGGTCAATTAGCAGAAATTTGTCATCATTGATTTCTGTTAAAAACGATTTCTGATCGGAATAAATGCTCCTTATACAGGGTGAGTCGGGAGGAACGGACCAAATTTCAGGAGTAGGTATATTATACACGCGAAAACAATGTAAAAAACCCATATGTTCTTATCCGATATTCATTTGTTTTCAAGTTATAGCGCAATATCAAATGTTTTTCTACGTTCCACTTTTACAAATGTATTACCAGCACGATGGAGCTCCTGCACATTTTGCTCGTCAGGTCAAACAACATCTAGACGAAACATTTCCAGGGCGTTGGATTGGTCGCGGTGGTCCTATTAATTGGCCTCCAAGATCTCCAGACCTCACAGCACTAGATTATTGTTTATGGGGCTGGTTTAAAAATGAAGTGTACAAAGTAAAAGTGGACACTCGAGATGAACTAATTCGACGTATTAGAAATACTGCAGCCAATTTTAAAGAAGAAAGACATGAAGCAATTAGAAGAGCAGTAAACCAAGCAAAAAATGTTTAGAAGTCAATGGCGGTATTTTTGAACATTTATAAAAATAACGCTATGATTAGGAAACCGTTAATATATGAACTTTTCTTTATTTGGTATTACGCTATAACTTGAAAACAAATGATTATGGAATAAGAACATAGTATGGGTTTTTCAAATTGTTTTTGCGTGTATATTACGCTCCTAAAGTTTGGTCCGTTCCTCCCGACTCACCCTGTATATATTACATGTCTGTGGTGGAACTCGCGAGGAACCTGGGGAACATTTGCATTTGTCTTGCCGTTTCTTATAATAAAAATATTGAGATGTCTACTGTTCTCTGTCGTCGTTGCCCTGTCCTTCCTCGAGGACCAAGAATGTTGCTGCACGAAGAGAGACAACAGGCCTTTGCCTTAACACCAGTCTACTTTTCTACATAATATGTATACATTTAGGGTTAAAGGTAATCTATTACTGACATAGCCTAGAGACATAAAAATTTGATATTTTGACGATATTTCTGCACTAAAATATAAAATTCTCAATACTTTCAAATGTTAACCATTCAATGATTGTATTTCAAAATTATTGCAAACATTGGCGGCCTGTTCATTGTTGAATACAACCACTGCTTTATTTTACTCTAAAATCGAGGACAAAATCAATACGGAATTTAATTGCGATTTAGCTGTTCCATATTGCACATATGCCTAATTGTCTTTTTCCAATTTGTACCTCGAATAAACAGATTACCTTTTTTTATTTGGTTGTTCAAAATAGATTGAAAGTCCATTTGCACGATCCATTAAACTTTATTTTTACGTAGTTACTCTAGTTATTAATGAGTACACAATTTTTCTGAGGAACATGTTTTTGATTTGTACGTCGATTTTTTATTTGATCTTCTATTAACAAAAACCAGAGAAAGAAATATAACGGCTATGACGTAAAACTTTACTAAAGTAAATATACATTGCCCGAACATGTGTTTATATAGGGTGCGACTTTATCAGCGGCAGTTGGTAATTCGCGTAAAGTTATTTCGGATAACCGTACGAACTGGATTTAAATTGATGGCTTTTGTTTTATTAATTTGAAACGCACACTTCCTTCCGTTCGTCAATATTGGCATGGGATGCTTTTGTTTATTTTTAGCGTGCGCACCGTAGCGGTGGCCACGGAACAACTTTTTGTTGTGGAGGTCAAGGGAGTTTGAATTTTTTTCGGCGAAAGGGATTAAATCATTTACCTTTAAATCCGTATTAGACCAGGGCTGAAGCCTTTGAAAATGGTAAAAAGTGGAAAAAAATAATAGTAGGATGAAACCCATTGGAAAAGGAAGGGAATATAAGTAACAAAAATGAAAGGAAAAATAATTTTAGAAAACGATTTATTATCTCGATTTCCGGCAAAACTACAAGTCCTATTGAAAAACGTTAAATGGCAAAGTTGTAGGTAATAAAAAGATCTACAAGTTTTGTATTTACACTTTTTTCACATAACCTCAAAATTTATGTGAAAAAATTCAAATAACCAAGTTTTTGGTTTTTTATTTTTATCTTTTACAAAAAAAATTTTTCCACGAAATTTGGTGAAAACTTACCTTTTTATGTCCCAAATACACTAATTTTTTTGATTAAAATATTTATTTTTTCACCTTATTTACTTAATATCGAAAAATCACCCTAATTTTTAAGTCGGTGGGCTTTTTGTTCGTTGAAATCTCTACTTTCTGATGTAAAAAAAATATACATTACTATGATGTTTTCAAAAAATGCAAAGAAACGAAAAAACTCGAATCCAAATTTTTTTTTTTAATCATTATGTACAATTTTGAGCTATTTATTAAAATGTATACTTTAATTACTCGAAAAACGTAAGATTCCATGTTATATTGATAAACAAAAAATTGCAAGTCGAAATATACTACTATAATATTAACAACCAAATAAGTTAATAAAGTTAATATTTAATAAGACGTTCGTTTCTTTGCATTTTTTGAGAACATTTACCATAGTAATGTATATTTTTTTAATACCATCAGAAAGTAGAGATTTCAAGGAATAAAAAAAGCCCACCAACTTTTTGAAAAAGCAGATATTTTGACGTGAGAATTTTCGATTGAAAATTAGGGTGCTTTTTCGATATTAAGTCAAAATAAGGTGAAAAAATAAATATTTTAAATAAAAAAAATTACAGTGTGTTTGGGACATAAAAAGGTAAGTTTTCACCAAATTTCGTGAAAAAAAATTTGTTTGTAAAAGATAAACATAAAAAACCAAAAACTTGGTTATTTGAATTTTTCACATAAATTTTGAGGTTATGTGATAGAAGTGTAAATACAAAAGTTTTAGATCTTTTTATTTACCTACAACTTTGCCGTTTAACGGACTTGTTGGTAGTTTTGCCGGATATCGAGATAAATCGTTTTCTACCCTTAAAAATTCACCCCCTTCCACTTCCCGACCTCGGATCGCCCGTAAATTATTTTTCCTTTCATTTTTGTTATATTCCCTTCCTTTTCCAATGGGTTTCACCCTACTATACTACTATTATTTTTTTTGGTATCAAAAATTATCGACCCTGGTCAGGCGCGTAACTACCGGGGCGCCTAGGGGGGCCGGGCCTCCCCCAGACGTCGCTAGCCCCCCCCCAGACGTCGCTAGGCCCCCCCCAGACGTCGCTAGGCCCCCCCAGACGTCGCTAGGCCCCCCCCCCAGAAAAAAAGCCTGGCTGTAAGCTCGCTACTTGCCTCGCAAATATCAATGTCATTTATTATATAACTAATCTAAAATTTTGACGCATTGCTTTTGCTTTAACATATTTTGCTGCAAGGCTGGCAACCAAACATACAATAATAAAATTATAATAAATGTATTTTGGTTGTCAGCCTCAAAGTTATTTGGCAATTTTACTCGTTGAACTTTGGGCATGTTTATTCAACGATGTACGAAATAATCTTGCCAAATATCACTCGACCATCATTTTTTTATTGGTTAAATTTTCCATTTTTCACTCAAACTTTTTTTGGCAATACTCGTTGAACTTTGGGCTTGTTTATTCAAAAATTAAAAGCCTCGAGCTTTGCTCTTGGGATTTAATCAGAATAAACATGTCCAAATTCAACTAGAAAAATTTCCAAAAAAAGTTTTCGTGACAGCTGAAAAATCTAACCGATAAAAAAACGAGGTGATATTACTGTTGATTATTGACCAAATTTGTTAAAATTTGGGCGTGGTCCAAAAAATTTTTGGCCTGCGGCGCATTTCGCCTGCAGCGGGCTCTCCACCGGCCCGCATCTACACAAGCCGTCAGTGCAAGTCACAATAACAGGCCCACCCTAGGCCACCCCCAGGTCAGAAGGCTAGTTACGCCACTGACCCTGGTCTATACAGTGAGGAACTAAAGTCCGTCCCCCCCCCCTCTAACTTCTAAACCGTTCGGTATATTTTAATGAAATTTTGAACGATAATATTTGAGCAAGTTTTGCACTTTTTGACATACCAATGACAGCTTTAAATGTCAAGATGATTGCTGGGTCCGCTATTGGAATATTTTTTTAAATGGAACACTCTGTATATTTTTCCATTTTCAAATTCCACATAAAATTATAATTATTTTTTATTAAATGCATTATTAGTCTATACTTCATAGTTTCCGAGATATTGACTCTCGAAAAGTGACATTTTTGAACTTTGACAGCTTATAACCTTCTAACAGTACGTCTTAGAGCAAAACGGCTTACATGTCCCTATCTTCAATTTTTAATATCTTCCCAAAAAAAATCAACTTCCGGTTAAACCGGATGTAACTCGAAAGCAGGAAATATGGTTGTTCCTGTTTAACTGGAAGTTGATTTTTTGGAGAAGATAATAAAAATTGAAGATAAAGACATGTAAGCCGTTTTGCTCTAAGACGTACTGTTAGAAGGTTATAAGCTGTCAAAGGTCAAAAATGTCACTTTTCGAGAGTCAATATCTCGGAAACTATGAAGTATAGACTAATAATGCATTTAATAAAAAATAATTATAATTTTATGTGGAATTTAAAAATGTAAAAATATACAGGGTGTTCCATTTAAAAAAATATTCCAAAAGCGGACCCAGCTGTCATCTTGACATTTGGTATGTCAAAAAGTGCAAGACTTGCTCAAATATTATCGTTCAAAATTTCATTAAAATATACCGGACGGTTTAGAAGTTAGAGGGGGGGACGGACTTTAGGTCCTCACTGTATAGGCGTTTTCACACTAGCCGACACGATACCGACACGACAACGACAACAACGACACCGGTGGACGCGTAATCTCATGTAAGTAAAGGGAATGCTTTCACACTTGCCGATATACCGTTATCGTGTCGTTACAGGCGCCGACAGGTCGGCGAGCAGCAAGCGCTCCACTCGTGTCGTTGGCGGTTTTTCCTTTTCCTAGTTGTTTCTGTTCTGGTTTTTTGATTTCGTCAATTAACTTGCTCAGCACATAGTTAAATGTTTCATGACTCATTCGAAAGTAGTCGAAAAATTTGTCAGAATCCTTAGTCAATGTCTCAAAAAGAGTGTAATAGGTGCCGTGTAAGTAGCGCGCCTTTATTATTGGATGTATCATAAATTTTCTTTGCGGTCTTCACTTTTTGAGTCTTAAATGCAATAAATGTCGCAAATACAATTTATTTACAGGAGCCATGTCTGCGAATACCGGCACAACACTACGACACGACAGAGATGGTTGTTGGCAAATGTGAAAATACTCGCCGATTATCGTGTCGGTGTCGCTACCGTGTCGTGATCGTGCCGGTATCGTGTCGGCTAGTGTGAAAACGCCCTATAGCTTATCTCGTGCGCAAACAAAAGGTAAGTTTTATGGGGAAAAAATGCGTTTGTACGCACAGCTGGCCAGTCACATCCCTTACCGCCCTAGGGCCCTACGGGTATGTTATTAGGTTTTCATTTTTTAGTGACATCCTTAAAATACACTCCGGAACCGGCTCGGCGCCATTTGTTGTTTTTTACGTTTCCTCTGTGGATTTCTTGATATAGTAATCGGCACGAATTCTCTCGTTTTAAAACAGATGACAGCAGAAATTTGTCATCGATCAGCTGATATTGGGACATAATAATATCCCCAGATTAGCAGTGGACCGTAATGAGCCCAAACACCGAGTTATGAATTGCGTTTTTGTGCTTTTTGTTACATTTAATTACATTTTCAAAATATTTTGTGGTTATGGTGCCTGTTATTTTTACTTTCATTGAATTTTAATAATTCCTTTTGTGTAGCCGGTCAGTACCTACCTACAATTATTATTCATTTGACCAAAAATTTACAGGTTAAATTTTTTAAATTCTTTTTCATTAGGGATCATAATTATTATTAATGTGTGCCTTGATCGTTAGTTGATTTCATCAATAAGTAATAAGTTTCATTTCATCTGAACGCCGTTTTCGTCGAAAAGTTAGTTTGTGAAATTTTTGTTCTTATAATGTTTGTTCGTAAAGGTTAGGTTTCTAATGTATAATTTTTGCATTTTGCATTATCTAGGTATCCTTTTCTGTTTCAAGAAAAAATAGAAATTATTTCTCTGAGTTAGGTAGGTATAGGAGAGAATTATATTTTCTGGGTTCGTACCTTACATAAGTAAAATTATTATTAGATATTACTATTATTATTGTTTGTATGGCAATAAAATAAAGTTTTTAACATTAAGTTAACCTACATACAAGTTCAGAAATATAACCGTATCAATAAATTGCATTTTAACAAACAAATTCCATAAAAACCACTTTTGGGTCTACATACCTTACGTAAGTTAAAAACTGTTAAAGTAGGGTTTCCATTTACAGAAAAATCCCTGGGTAAATTGAGGCTTTTAACTTTATGTTAGCTCACATACAAGTTTAGAAATGTAACCGTATCATAGCCAACAGATTCTATAAAAACCATATTTGGGTCTATGTACCTTACGTAAGTCATGTATATGGGGATTTCCTTGACAGTAAATGTAATATGTGACTGAATTCAATTAGTTTATGTTGAACTTTCGGTAGGTAGGTAGGTATTGTATTTTACCTATAGGTATAATCTGAACAAATAAAACAAAAAAATTCTGTTGGAACTATGAGCGACAGAATCCCATTTAAATTTGCGTTTTAGTTAATTTAGTATTTTCAAGGTTTGGATAATTATAATATTATATAGTTTTTAAATCTATTTTGACACTTTATCTTGAAACCATATAAAAACTCATGTTTATTATTACCTACCTTAAATTATAATATTTATAAAACAAAACTTTCAATAGATATTATTATTATTTGGCAATATTAAAGCGATAGAACCGATGAGACTATTACATCAATTGTTTTAGAAGGTATCACATGTATAATTTTTAAGTCCGATCCTGGAATTTATGCCAACTTATAAAAATTTAATAGACCAAAATTGACAGAGTGTCACGTGACTTTGCCTCCATCTTGCGAGAGTATTCCAAAATGTTTACTCTAATATGTGTGAAGTTAGCCATGTTTTGTCATTTTCCAGACGAAAACTTATTACAATGTTTATTATTTAATTTGGTTCGTTACTGAAAGACGTAATAGTTTTTTTTCATTCTTACCATTCAATTCAAAAAGGTTTAAAAAATTATAGCTTTTATAACGATGCTAATTTCTGAACTAGCACCAAATATAATGTACAAAAATCTTGTATAAGTAAATTTAAATTTTTGATTACTGGTTAGTGGTGTAATGTAATGACCGAGGTAATGACATTCCCGTGGCTCCTAGAAAAGAAAAATTGGTTGTGTGGTCAAACGGATATGGGAAAATCCGAAGGTTTTTCTATCTCGCTGATGGAAAATAGCCGTGCATCATCCAATGCATTGCCAGTTTTTAAAAATAAATAAAAACTCAGAAAAACATAATCCGGAATTTTTCAGTAATTTTGGGTTTATTGTATCTATTTTTTTCATATTGTGATTGTGTTTTCCAAGAAAGCCCAGCCCGTCTGTTTATGTTTCATGTACATACATCCTTATTTTTGGTTTTCCAGAAAAGTTACGCTTATATTCTATACCCAAGTTTATTTTAATTGTCCTATTTTAGTTTTAGCTTTATTAGTTTGACCAATAAAATTCAAGGAAACTATAATAAACATATACCAGGGTAAACTTTTCAACTGGAATAAATTCGGTTACAAAGAATCCATCCATTCCTTGAAAAAATCCAAAAACTGTGGTACTTTTTTCAATTAACATTTTATTTTGGCATTTTCGTGAATTACCCTTTCAGGGATGGAACCTAACCGACCTTTTTTTCAAATGCATGTATTGCAATACGGCATCAAAAATTAACTATAATCTACTTATGGAGGACTTGAGGTAGGAGGCCGATCGCAATGCATTGGATTCGGTCCCAAATTAGCATCGGTAATTCAGCTTTACGAGTCGCCGTAAGATGGCGCTCGTGTTTGAGGTGGGCTATCAAATAAATGGTTTCTTATGGACCCGATAACTATTTTTATTTAAACTAGTTCTTTAAGGAACAAATAAGGACTTTTATATGAATTTACACTTACTTTGTTCTACTTATTAGTAAACTCGGCCTGTATAAAGTTCCAACGATGCTTGGTTTTTATAAGAGACTAATAAATAAAATATTAAAATATTACCATTGGAGCTAGAAGACTTATTTGGCTGCGTTTCCTCTCTGAAAAAGATCCTGTCTTACACCGCGACATAAAGCAAACTCTACTTTTATAAATTGTACCATTATTCATTATAAATATGGAAATTAATTACAATACAACGTTATTTGTCTTGTCTTGTCTTGTCTTGTCTTGTCTTGTCTTGTCTTCAAACGTTATTTGTTATTTCGAAAAATAAAATGTCAATTGTCAAAAGTAAAAGTCAAAAACGAAGAACAAGAAGACGACACCAGCCCACCTGCGAAGCGAGAGCATCTATCGGCCAACTAGCGAACTAACCAAAAAACCGGGACAGAAATTGAAAATGCTGCCATTGTCGATCGGCCTCCTACCCTCTAGTTCTCCATAAATCTACTACATAATAATATTTACTTTTAAATTCCCACGCCAGAAGGAAAGTATTGAAATATTTTTTTTTTCTTTTAAATAGAACATACCTAATGTTTTTTATTGCAAAGTTGCTTTAATGTTTTTTCTTGTGTTCCTAAAACCCACCGTTAACAATATAGTGACATTTAGAAAATCGCTGTGTCTAGCTACACGCTAACTTGTACACAAATTATATAGGTACACGCGATACGTCATTAAAGCAACAACGTAGTTTTTTTCGCATGCGTTTTCATACGTCACTACCTTCTGGTAAACTTGTAAACAGGTTTTACAGGTAAAGTCAAATTAATCTAAGAACTCGCCGCATCATCTGTCATTAATGGCACCCTGTTGAAGTCTGGTATATTTTACGTTAAGCGGTTGGCTACAGAAACAGAACCGGACTAAGTTCTTGTACCCTTGCCATCTGTTAAATTTTGTAAATATTATATTTCAATTATTTACAAGATTCTAAAAAAAAATGTTAATCACACCACATGCCCAATCTTAACCGTTTTCGAGATACCGAGTTTCGAATATCGTTTTCAAATAAATCTAATAGCAATAATAAAAAAGACAAACTAAGTTTTAGTAAACAACAATTTGATATCCTATTTTATAAGGTGCTCAAAGTGTCCACCGTTTACCTTCTGGCAATAATGAATTCGGTGAACAGAATTTTGTAGCGAATCTAAAAGGGAGCAATACTGGAAATTTCTTGCATTATTCTTTGTTGCAAATCTTCGATATTTTGTGGCCTATTTTTGTACACTAAATTTTTGATATGGCCCCACAGGAAAAAGTCAAGAGGGGTCATATCAGGAGACCTAGCAGGCCATTTAATTGCACCTGTGCGCCCAATCCATTTACCAGGAAAAGTTTCCTCTAGATATTCCCTCACCATCCGTCCAAAATGTGGTGGAGCCCCATCTTCTTGAAACCATATTTGTTCAGCCGGTAAATTGGGATTATTATGGTTCGGGAATAATCGTCAGAGCTGTGGAACAATATTCTCTTGTAAAAGTAATAAATATCGTTCAGAGTTCAAATTTCCATGTATCAAATAGGGTCCTATGACATTTCCACCAATAATGCCACACCAAAGATTGTTTTTTTGTGGTCGTTGGGTATGAACTTGTTCCATCCAATGTGGATTTTGGTCTGACCAATATCTACAGTTGTGTCGATTTACGTGCCCGTTTAAATAAAACGTGGTTGACAAAGTTGACATTGTGATTCAATTTATCCATAATGATTTCGCAAAACTGAATTCTGCGATCAAAATCGTCTTCACTCAATTCTTGTAACAAATGAATTTTATATGGTTTGAATTTTTCTCTTTTGGTAATTTTTTGAATGGAATATCGACACATATTATGATTTAAAGCTCGCTGTTGCGTCGAATTTATTGGATTTTCTACCACATCTAACATGACATTTAGAGAATTTTCTTCATTAGTAACGCTTACCGGTCTTCCACTTTTTGGTCGATCTTTCACACCTCCAGTTTCATGAAAACGCTGCAATGTTTTGGAAACAGTTGATTTAGTTATAGGTTCCCGATCTGGATGCAATTCATTAAAAATATTCACCACTTGGGTAAAACTCCGTGTTCTATCGCCGTTCCCTATCATCTCGGTATATCACTTAAACGTGCCATTGTTACGCGAAAATTGTTCACACATTGTAAATGTAAGTATTTTTGGCATATCTGTTGTCAAGATGGCAAAACAACATTGTTATGGAGATAAATATTTTCTAAGGAACTTGATGGGCTAGAAAATTAATGAATGTAATAATTTATTTGAAAACGATTCTCGAAACTCGATATCTCGATAACGGTTAAGATTGGGTATGTGGTGTGCTTAACATTTTTTTTTAGAATCTTGTAAATAATTGAAATATTGAATAATATTCCATTTAAAATAAAGTAACTTTGTTCTTCCATGACTTTTTGACTGATCCTGTATACTTAGTTTATGTGCAGTGTAATGGATTTCTAAAAACCCTAAAAGTTTTGTATTTAACGCTCTTCGCTAGCTATCGTACTTTAGCAGATAATCGACCGTTTCCATACATAAAAGCGACCCTGTATATCCATCTATCTGCTGAAAGCTGATTTCTGAATTAATTGGCAAATGTGTTTAGGAGAAACATCAATGCATACGTAATAATGTGATAAGGACTCTATGTCCGTGGTATTTAACGCGTTCTATAAAGAAAACGCCAAAAGTATTTTTCCAGTAATTAAGTAGGTATACGATGGCCCATTCTTACTTAACAATAGGCGTTACTTCGTAATTTCCACAATGAACCTTATAGGTTCCATTAATTATAATTCTGTTGCTATTTAAATTCAAGTGCCTGACAAGGAATTATTATAGCAATGAATAGCGGAAAATTAAGCTGTCTGTTTTCACATTTTACATGTTTGATGGGTAATTTTACTGCTATTATGGTATAAAGTCGTTGTAAATTTTAAACAAGGAAATAAATATTCAGGGTCATGTTACGATTTAGGATTTTATCACAAAATAGGACCATAAAAATTCCCTTTCAGCCTCCCTCCAACATTTATTCGTACATAAGAGATATGGGTTTCTTCCCGCCTCCTTCCCCATGGGGGAGCCGCTCCTAATTTAATGCCAATATTAAAAAGCGATATCTCAAAAACGGTAACTCTCAGGGCGCTGAACTTTTGAAGACACTTATATTATATCATAAAGGTTTTTAACAATAATTACCTAATCAGGTAACATTGACTGTGACAGTAATGATATTAAATAACATAATTTACTCACAATCAAAGTGTTGGACAAAGGTATTTGCCGATTTTTTAAATCTTACAAATATAAATATAAACTTTACCTCTAAATTTAAATAAAAGTGACACCTCCGTCCTATTTTGGTAAACAATATTTTATGTTTTCAAAGTTTCAATTTTAGGCCTTATAATTCCATAAGAAAGTAAATTAATTTCGGTTCTAAATTAATATTAAGAATGGTATGGAATATTATTTATAAATTAAACTTGGTAAATAATACTTTATAATAAGAGAAAAGAGAATAACACTCGCTTCGTGCAATGGCAGGTATAAAGTTTCATTCATAAGCATACATTTTAATAAGAGTTTTCTGTTGTTTTCAAGTTTTATGAAACCATTATTAAATATTATGTTTATGAACAATTTTTCTGTCGTGGAGGGTCCGAGGGTAAAATTTTTACCCTCCTCCTGCTTTCTGGTTAATAAGGTTTAATGGTTACTTAGTGTGATTTTCACGGTACCATATTGATATTGCATACTACCTCTGGATACGTATAGTTAAATTTCTCTTAGAACACACCGCCCGTGACTAAAGTCTAATAGAAACAGCCACAGAAGCACTTAATAAAAGAACAAAATGAAAAGAAAATAATATGACGCAACCTAGCGCATGAGCTTACTACGGTCCACTCCACTACTGACCTGGGGACTTTTAGGAAAAAACCAGTCAGCTGTTAATGTTATATCTCAACTGTCGAAGCGCTTTGTTTTTAGAAAAAGTTGACTCTATGCATCTCTTTTACAGTTCATTTACTTCATTGCACTTAAGGGTCCGCCATCGCTCTTGGGTATCGAAATTGTTCAAGAAATATTTGCTCGTTGAGAAATACTAAAATAATTTTGGAACATTTGACTTTGTTCCTATTAACAAACACTAAAATAAATATTTGAAAACTAGTTAAATTTAAAAAAATATATATTTTATTTGTTTAATTGGGGGTTAAATATGCCCCCTTTCGACCCTCTCCCCGCTTACACCACTGCTGGGCGTTTTCCTGCAAGTGCATATCATCAAATTTCTCTTAATTTATTGGGTTTTATATAACGTAAGAAGTTAGATGTTTGTAGAGATGAAACCGACCACCAAATGTACAAAAGAAAATTTTATGAACAGTGCAAATCATGTTTTTTCTTTAGCCCTTTCTAGGTAACAACTTTAAATAATTGTGGACCCTAATTTTTTTAGGACGGGTAACCAAACGTTTATTTCTTAAATATCTTTATTCCTTCTTAAAGTGCCCTTTTAAAGAGGTTAGGTTTCTAATGCAGCCGCGTTCATTGTCTACAATAGCCCCAGAAATATCGTCGAAACCTTCGCCAAATACCTGAATTTTGTGCCCTGAGGGCATGTAGGTGATAAAACACCGTTAATCACTTGTTTTGGTAAAGTCAACCAATATTTCGAGAACTTTCTATTTCAGGCGACGCGACGCCGACGTCTCTAACAAGCCTTTTAACTTTATTAAGTATGAATTAATGGAATAAAAGAGAAGCACTTTCGTGACATGCGAAATTGACGCCTCTTCCATGTCACATGCCAATATCCTCGACAAGCTAAATTAAACCAGAAACAAAGTAATTAAAATTAATAAAGAATTAATCATAGGCAGAGTACGAATATCAATCTTATTCTACCGTGGTACAGGGATATTTTAAAATAGGTAATATAACAACAATAATTCAAAAAAATTTTGATAACAAGAAATTTAGACTTAAATTATTATATTGAAACGGAATAATTATGCCTAAAAAGACACTAACAATCTAATTTAGATTTATACTGGATAAACCACAGCTAAAAATGTCAAATATATTTTGGTGCAGATTGTATATATGTTGCACAATCGATAAATAGGGGAGTATTTACAGATATTGGTACGCGCGGTTGGTACATAAAAAGTGTGGGAATGACGTGTTCTAGGGACGAGGAATTGCAGGTTTTCTAATATATCACTGCATTCAACTCTATTATGCAAGATATTATGAAGAAATTTAAGTTGATAAACTGTACGTCGATCTTGTAAGGAGCAAAACGAGTGCCTTTGCAATAGAGCTTCTTCTAGAATACCGATTTCAGGATACTGACCATCAGTTTTAAAACTTAGATATTTTAGAAAACGTCGTTGGGCCCTTTCAATGCGATTAAGGTGCACTTGATAGTATAGAGACCATACAACCGAATCGTACTCCAATTTAGATCTTACAAATAACTTATAAAAGTATTTTTAGTGTATGACAATTTAAAAAATCACGAGAATGTCTTATTATAAAACCTAGGGATCTATGACAGGAGGCAAAAGATAGTTTACTGTCAAATAATACACCCAAATCGCGAAACGTCTCGGCTCTGTCCACTGTAATGTTATTAATTTTGTAATCATACACAATGGTATGTCGTTTTAATGAAAAGGTCATTATGTCACTTATTGATATTTAACGGCAATTTATTTTGAAGACACCATCTATATATCATGTCAATGGACAATTGAAGTTTTTCACAGTCTGCCAGGTTGCGAATACGAGCATAGATTTTCTTGTCATCGGCATAAAGAAGACCATCACTGTCAAGATTATTAACAGATCATTAATAAATATTAGAAACATTAAAGGACCCAAAATGGACCCCTGTGGTACACCCGATGTAGCATCCAATGGCACAGATGATTGGCCACCGCACTCCACTATTTGTTGTCGTCCATTTAGATAAGAATGGAAAAACTTTATAAGATTATCTGAGATACCAAACGAGCTTATTAAGTGAAGTTCTATGGTCCAATCTATCAAATGCCTTGGAAAAATCTGTAAAAATAAATAAAAGGGTATACTTTATAATATTTTTTTTTAACACCAACTGAGTTTTAAAATTACCGTTTTTACAACAAGAGGAAATTTTTCCAAGAGTAATAAGGAGCGCTTTTTACGAATGTAAAGTTTGTCATTAGGTAGTCCATAGGCTACGGCTTTGTTGGAAGCTTTGCTCGACGAGTCGCTCGACGAACAAAATGGCGAAGCGAGACTGTCATTTTGTTTACCAGTTCAACAAAAAACTACGTAATTATGAAGACAATATAGTTATGTGCAGTGGCGGCGGCATTAACCATAATAACAAAAAAGAAAAGGACAAAGTGGGTGAAGGAATTAGTTTTAAAGAGAAGCAAGTTCTGCCATAAATAACCTTTTAAACGAGCTGAAACTGGAGCGGGAGATTGGTTTAATTATGTGCAAAGGAATTACTAATCCTATTATACTCTTTTAAAAATAGTAATCCCTCTTTATCATCAAACAGGACACGCAGTAAAGACAACCTATTACACCACACCAGCGACTTATTTATATATGCAGGGTCCGGTAATGAAGAGCAAACAATTTAGGGGATAATGCTATAGACCGAAAATAAATGCTATCTCTTTCTATAACATTTTTACGAAAATTGATTACACAGGCCTGCGAAAAATTTGTGATTAAGCCATTTTAATTTTTTTCGCCTAATAAGGACTTACATTTAGCTTAAATAACCCCCTTTTTATTCTATTTGTAAACCAGTATAAAGTTATTATCTCTGAACACTACAAAAAACATTAAATTAAATTGCTTCTTTTTGTTCGAAACGTTGAGACGCGTTAAAACCACGTGTTTATTTAAACATTCGTTGAGGGATTTACCAGTCCTAACTAGAATATTGTTGGGGATTCCCCGAGACTCCGTTTATTTAGGCTTAGAGAGCAATATTATTTAGTATCGTTGTGGTATTGATACAGGCATTTTCTCGGGCGTGGTCCACCGAAATCTATCAGCGTTTTAGCGTTGCTCTTAGGTCAACAATCCGGATATACAAAATACCCATGTTTTCTATGTGAGTGGGACAGCAGAGCAAGAGATGACCACTGGACCAAAAAAAAACTGGCCATCAAGAAAAAATTTAACACCTGGCTCCAAAAACGTAATTCGGGAAAGCCTAGTTGACCCCAAAAAAATGTTATTAACCCCCTACATATAAAATTAGGACTGATGAAACAATTTGTCAAAGCTCTAGACAAAAATGGTGGCTGTTTTAAGTACTTATGTGAAACATTTCCGAGTCTTCCTGAAGCTAAACTAGGCATCTTTGTTGGGCCACAAATAAGAAGGTTGATGAAAAGTAATGAAATTGAGATGGTTATGCAGGAAAACGAAAAAGAAGCATGGACAGCTTTTAAAGAAGTTGTTAATAAGTGTCTAGGAAACTACAAAGACCTGGAATTTAAACGTTTTGTTGAAAACATGTTGGACAAATTTAAAAAGTTAGGCTGTAACATGAGCATTAAAGTTCATTTTCTACATGCTCATCTGGACTGTTTTCCGGATAACCTTGGCGATGTCAGTGAAGAGCAAAGAGAGCGCTTCCACCAAGACATAAAAGAGATGGAACGGCGATATCAGGGGCGTTGGGATGTTCGAATGATGGCAGACTATTACTGGATGCTTAAAAGGGACCGTCCTACCGCAGAATATGCAAGAAAAACAAGGAAAAGAAGCTTTTCTGGAAAAAGAGAAAGATTTTCCAAGAAAATAAAGGATTAATGTATGGTATTTTTTTTACTACTTCCGCGGTTTCATTATTTGTTTGGTTGGTTTATTATTTTTCTTGTTTTTGCTAAATATATATAAATATTTTTACGTTTTGTATTGTTTTACCATTTTGTTTAAAAACCTTACGTGAAAAAACTGAAAACAGATTTGAAATCAGCACCACTGAAATACTTAATTTCAGTTGAAAAATTCAATTCACATTTTACAATGTATTTAAACGCAGGCCTGTGTTATTAATGGAGTTACAGGGTGTTAAAGTTAAATTTTATTTGCAGTTTAAAAATACATAAGTTACTAGAACAATAAATTGAACATTCAAATCAAAGGTTCAAAGTGACGTCCTTCCTCTTCAATGCATAAATTAATTCTTCTTAAAAAATTCCGAAGAACTCCATGGAGTATTCCTTCCTTTGCTATGCTATGTTTAAGGTTGAAAATGAACTAAAATGATTTCGTATCCATCACATGCAAGCAATGTTATTTAAGCGTTTTTCTTGAAAACGGTTAGATTTATCGAAACAAAGCAGTATACCTTTTTTATGTCAAAAGGTTAGGATAATAAAAATATTCATATATTATATTACAAGACCTATAAATTTAATCGATTAAACTATGCAACATATTTTGATCATGATTTTACTTGGAAAATAGTTGAATGCTCAATAATTTAATAAAAACCCGAGACTGCGAAGCGGTCGAGGGTTTTTATTTTCAAATTATTGTGCATGAAACTATTTACCAAAAAGTAAAACCATGATCGAAATATGTTGTATAGGCTCCTATGTGGCGCCCTCTACAAATACAAATAATCAATTTTCGAAAAAATGTTATAGGAAGAGATGGGATTTATTTTCGGTCTAGAATTATTCCCTAAATTTTTTGCTCATCATTTCCGGACACCCTGTATATATCGCACCTTAAGCTTTGGGTAACCAGAGACCTGTAACACAATTTATTTTGTTTTAAAGAAAGGAAGGAAATAAATTGTTTAAATAATTCTTGTGTATAATTGGCAATATCGGAGGGGTAGTAGCTTATTGGCCATTTTCTCGCAGGCATTTGGGAAGCCAGGGGCGGAACTAGAAAAACAAAACACAATGTCAGCAACCATTAAAAAATATAGTTTTGTTTTTTATTTTCGTGCCGATAGAAATTAAATGAGCTGTCAAAATTAGGCAAAATTGATGTATTTCTTCTTCAGTTCAAGTTATTTTTACGTTTTGAACTTATAACTTGTACGTAATAGATTATATTTGAGACATTAAGTTCCTATTTTGCAAAAAAAAAACGGATACCTACTAGGTGTATCCGATTTATATTCGACTTTTCAATTTTAAGTAGTACGCCATTTTCTTTTCTTATCTGCGACAGTTTGTTGAAAGTTACGACGCGAACGTCTTGAATAATGAGCCGTTTACAAAGCGACAGAAATAATTAATTATTATGTATGTGTCAAAATAAGGTAAAAAAATTGGGTTTTTCGTCGTAATAATTTTAATGAGATTTTCGTGTTTTGAAGTTGGTCATTATTAAAATGTGAAAACATCTATTTTATATTAAAGATATAGTATTTCTGCAATATAAAGGATTTGATTTCATATTAGGTGTATTGAAGAATAAAAAAATGGACTTTTATTTCGAATACCTTAAGGATAAAAAAATAAACATTTTCAGTGCCTCTTAATTGGACAACATAAAGAGAAAAACCTAATTTTCTGTTTGATAATATCTGTTACGCCCCTTAGCGGTCAGCTCACGGATGAAATAATTTCCAACGATTTTTCTTGGAAGTATTTACTGACGATATTTTTTCCCGAAAGCTGGAAGGTTAACGATCTCTGCGAACGACCCAGGGCCGGTCTTATTTGACCACCCAGTACATGTCTAGTTTCGTATAGTATAATGAGCAAATTAATTACTTATATTGAATTATTATGCCATATTATGCACCCCCTAGGCGAAGGTAAACTTAATTAAGCTAATGACATGACAACGGCAACGCAAAAAGATATAGGCAACTGATGACGTCACCCTATTAGGATGGGCGGATTGAGAAACGGAATAGCGATTTATAATCATACTGACGGAAGGGAAAAGGGGACAATGTAATAACGACAATAAGGGATTAGAAAGGACCAAAAAAGGCGATAATATCGTTGGGGCAGTGCTGAAGCTGAGATTAAGACATGATAACCGGATCTGTATTATTAGCGTTGTGTTTTTCTCTATCCCCCACGTGAGGTGGGTATTACGCTGATCCAAAGTTGTCAATATTTGAAGATTAATATCGCAACTTGTTTAAATGAAACACTCAGTAAATAAATATTTTAAATTATGCAGAATTAAAAAGCGAATATTGTGGCCTATCGGACAAGTGTGTAACTGTTTTTTTTTATTGGAATACACAGGGGTCCAAGTACAATGGATACCCTGGGGCGGGTAGACCACGACGGCCGTTTCGTCCTTGTTAGGACTTTACGGGCAGCCATAACCCAAGCAATCCCGAAAACGGCGGTAAGATGTATTAAAAGCCTCTTGCAAAATCAAAGCGGCCATCAATACACCGTGGCGCCATCCCAGCGTAATTAACTCCAATATAAAAGGCAGTCACACTATATAACTAAATAAACCTAGAAGTGCATCACAATCCAGTATGGGGAACGCTATTTGCGTTTTCACCGGATCATCTGCCGTTTTGCAGATTAGAAACGGATCAACGCTGGCACCCACTAGAATGCGCGCAGTCTGTTTAAGAAAAGCTATAAAAATGTTTAGAAGATAATATAGCGTCCGCGAAAATAATTAAAACAAGTGTGTAACTGGTTTTTATATTGGAATAGACAGGGATCCAAGCACAATAGATACCCTGGGGCGGGTAGACCACGGCGACAGATCTGTTCCGGTGAAAACACAAATAGCGTTCCCTATACTGGGTTGTGATGCACTTCGTAGTTATTACCAGTATGACTGCCTTTTATATTGGAGTTAATTACGCTGGGATGGCGCTACGGTGTATTGATTGCCGCTTTGATTTTGCAAGATGCTTTTAATACATCTTACCGCCGTTGTTGGGATTGCTTGTTGCTTGGGTTATGGCTGCCCGTAAAGTCCTCACAAGGACGAAACGGCCATCGTGGTCTACCCGCCCCAGGGTATCCATTGTGCTTGGATCACTGTGTATTCCAATATAAAAAACATACAACATATTAGCTTTTTAATTATTTTCGCGGACACTATATTATCTTTTAATTATGTAGAATGTATTTCTTTATAATTTACTCGGTAACTTCATCTAGATGTTTAAAAAAATTAAGATATTAATGTCTAAAAATATGACAACTTTGGACCAGCATTCTTTAAATTTTAAAAACATGAAATAATTATTGCCTGTAATTAAATGTAGAATTCAAAAAAGAAAAATATATAGGGTGTTTCCTTTAGAATAAGAAAGTTGGTGCTTGATTAGGAGAAACTAAACACCCTGTAGACGTGAAAATAATATACTTAAAAATATAAGTCAGTCCATAAATTTAACTTTTCTTCAAAGATCTTACAGATTCTGAGATCGGATAGTGGGTCATCTTACGTGGACCACCCTGTACATAGTACGCATGTATGTACCGTGCGAGCAAAAATTATTTGCATCAAAGAGGGCCTTGCATCTAAGGACGTAATTCTTAGCCGTAGAGCCTAATACCTATTGGATGTCAGTAGTAACTACCTGAATTAACAATCAATCAGTTATTCCGTCATCTTTGACAGTCGTTACAAAGTAATTTGATTCATCGCTAATTTTTCCAATTTCTTGAACAATTCACACAATGGGCTTTACGGAACAGCACAAAACATTCATGGTTGAAGCGTATTTTTGAAACGGGGTTGGAGTAAATGGTGAGAGGCAATACAATCCGGGTTTGTGCATGGACGATTTCCACGAACATTTTCCTAACGTTGCTTTTATTGCTGGGGATTTTTATCATTGCCTGAAAAGAACCGTGGCTGTGTTTAGGGAAACAGGTTCTATACAACACAAAAAAGGAGCAGAAGGACCATCTGTAACAACAGAAGAACTTGTTGCAAACGTTCGTGAAATAATGCAATATACGCCAACAAATTGTATAAGACGCCTCGCCTGTCCCAAGAAGTGGGAAGATCTTATGGAACATGCAGGACTATTCTTAAGAAGCCGCTAAGTTTATTTCCTTACAAAGTGTAAGTATTCCAAGAATGTGGTAACATTTCTCCAGAGATGCTGGTCAACACTTTCGAAAATATGAAGAGACGTGTGAATTTATGCTTGGAGCATGGCGGTGGCTAATTTCAGCAATTTATGTAATTATTTTTCTTTCTGTATATTCTTACTTTGTTAATTTTGTAAACAACAAAAATAAATTTGTATTTGTCTACTTATTTTATTACTCATTTGTTTGGCATATCATGTCATAATATGAATTTGATAAAATTTTAACCTAGATTTGGGTAGATATATCGTCCCCATATCATTGTGATCTAAAGCAACCCTACGTTTTTTAATCCAAGCCCTCTTTCATGCAAATAATTTTTGCTCGCACGGTATAAACATTATATTGCATGCATGACTTTTTGCTAAAATAAAAGTTTGGAAAGGATATTTGCAGATGACCTTTTGCCGATACTACGCAAACTAGAAAATAATGATATTTTTTTTATCATTATTTTTTCCATCGCCATAGCCGGCAGTTTTTATTTTTTCCTTCTAATTTTATTTTTCACTGTTGATGTCGCGTCAGTTCAATTTTTTGTTTACTTGGATTGACATCTGATATCGCCGAGGTATATATTTTTCATGTCGTGGATGTTATACACGTTTTTCTTTCCAATTTATTTTTATTATAGTTTATCGAAGTAAATGGATGACTTTGAAGTATCGACGTTATAGAGCGACATAAAAATGTAAACAGATGGCAATTTTTTTATAAACTGCGCATGTTTCACCTTATACGGTTGGGTCCAGAAAATTATGGAAAAATTAACTTTTATATTCCATTTCCATAATCCAAAGTTGTTTAATATTTTTTCGTTGCATCAAAAAAAAAATTTATCTTATTATATGTACGTATAGGTAACTATAAAAAAAGTTTGCATCCAACATCGCCATGAAGCAGCGTCGCTGGAACAGGGGGCATTTATCCTTCAAGCTCGGTTGCCCCCCTTCTTTCTTGAAAGAGGTTGTTTCTAATACACATTTAAAATCAATAGCATTAGCTTTTTAGGTGTTTGCCTTTTAAAAATACATACTTTGTACCGTGCGGGCAAAAGTTATTTGCATCAAATAGGGCTTGGACTAAAAAACGTAGGTCTTGGTTTTGATCACAATGATATGGGGACGATATATCTAACCAAATCTAGATTAAAATTTTGTCAAATTCATATTATGACCTGATATGCCAAACTAATGAGTAATAAAATAAGGATAGACAAATACAAATTTTTTTTGTTGTTTACAGAATTAACAAAGTAATAATATACAGATACAGAAAGAAAAAGAAAAATAATTACATAAATTGCTGAAATTGGCCACCGCCATGCTCCAAGCATAAATTCACACGTCTCTTCATATTTTCGAAAGTGTTGACCAGCATCTCTGGAGAAATGTTACCACATTCTTGGATAATCGTTTCTTGTAATTGTTCTAAATTTGCAACTGGTGTTTTAAAAATAGTGTTCTTTAAATGAGGAAAAACGAAGTAATCCATAAACCGTTAAACAAGGTGATCTAGGTGGGAATTTAATGTCTGATCGAAAACTTATCTGTCGTCGAAAAAATTGCGTAAGTAGTTAATAGTTTCGGATGCTGTATGGGCGGTTGCACCGTCCTGTTGAAAATATCCAAAACGTAGTTCATCGTCAAGTAATTGCTCCACAAATGGATTCAAAATATTGTCTCTATACCGCTGTGCTGTAACTGTGTCATGGAAAGAAATAGGACCAACAATTCTTCTTCGGGAAACAGCTAACCAGACACCAATTTTTTGAGGGTGCAATGTGGACTCTACAAAAAAATGGGGATTGTCACTACTCCACTTCACATGCGTCTATTCTGAGAATTCACATAACCGGAGAGGTGGAACCCAGGCTTCATCCAAAAAAAATATCAGGTCTAATAAATCATTTCTTTGCGTCTTTTAAAATCTGCGGTTTGTATTTCTTGGAATACTTGCACTTTATAATGAAATAAATTTAGCTGCTTCTTAAGAATAGTCGTGCATGTTCCATAAGATCTTCCCACTTCTTGGGACAGTCTTATACAATTTGTTGGCGTATATTGCATTATTTCACGAACGTTTGCAACAAGTTCTTCTGTTGTTACAGATGGTCTTCCTGCTCCTTTTTTGTGTTGTATAGAACCTGTTCCCCTAAACACAGCCACGGTTCTTTTCAGGCAAACCTGGATTGTATTGACACTCACTATTTACTCTAACCCCGTTTCGAAAATACGCTTCAACCATGAATGTTTTGTGCTGTTCCGTAAAGCCCATTGTGTGAATTGTTCAAGAAATTGGAAAAATTAGCGATGAATCAAATTACTTGTAACGACTGTCAAAGATGACGGAATAACTGATTGATTGCTAATTCAGGTAGTTACTGACACCCAACAGGTATTAAGCTCTACGGCTAAGCATTACGTCTTTAGATGCAAGGCCCTCTTTGATGCAAATAATTGTTGCTCGCACGGTATAATGTAAAGATGCAAAATTATAGGTACAATGTTTCAATAAAAACAAATTAGTTGTTACACGTAACATTTTTATGATCCACCCTGTATAATATATTTTTTTCTCAAAAAAAAAATGCATTGCAAAAACACTAATTTGACAGATCCGAGCGATCCTTAATTAAGTGGGCGGTATTCTATATAAATGGCTGATCCTTTTTTTATCATAACCCTATATTATACAATACATACGCAAATACGGTAATCGTGAAAATAATAACTTGCTATACAACCAACATTGTTTTTAAATAGGATTATTAAAAGTTTGCCTCGGCGTTATAAACTTTTTTGCAGAAGACTGGAATGAATACCCAATTTTTAATTACCATTTGTTTTGCTTCCTTTTATCATATAAAAAATTGTATACAAAATTCTTCCTAGTTTTAGTAAGTCGGTTCAACATCTTTAGGCTAAAAAAACTTGTGAAATTAGCTGACCGCTTTCTTGGACTGCGGCTACGTTAGGGGTGCCACCGCCCCGCCCCACCTCTTCCGGTTCTCCGGGAGTTTCCCGCAATTGAGCTTAAAAAAGTATTGTACTTGCTCTCGGACTTCAAATCGTTTTTCCTGGAAATTAAAAATGTCCATTTCACCGCACATTTCTTGCAACCTTTACTTACCATCCCTGATGTTTCAACGGAAGGAAAAGCAACGCCTGTTTAGCCAGATTCACCTTCTTGATGTCTAGATTCTGCAACACCCAATTTTTTTTATCGCCCCATACTTGGTTAAAATCCATAACTAATATTAGGGGTTAGAACTTAAAATCTAACTTAGTAACTTTCCACTATAAGTATTGGCAAAAATATGACATGGTTCGTCACACAGTCGATTTGTCAGAAGACAATCTGTCAAGTTTTTGTCAATATAGTGAACATTTCTTAGGCGAGGTAAAGGAGGGGACGCGGCATGCGCATCTACCGCGACAGAAACAAAGTGTGACCAAAAATTCGATTATTCTGGTGCCAAACATCCTATTGTCACCAAGCGGGTTTTTGTGTTTTTGATTGCAAAGTAAATGAAACATAGTAGTATTTAGCGTTGGGTTTGTTCGGGTTTGTCTAAGGAACATTTACTTAGTTAAACTGGAACTTTTCTTCCCCAGTGGCGCAACCAGAAATTTTGTTCGGGGGGGGGTTAACCACTTGCGCCTTAGGCGAAAATTTTTTTTGGTGCCATGCCCTTTTTTGGGTAAAATACGTATGATTGACGAGAGCGACAGCCCCCTAAAACTTCTGCAATAATACGCCGCTGGCACTAACTAAATATTTATGAAAAATAATTAGAGATTTCATTTTAATTAGTAAAAATGTATTTAAAATAAGTAACGACTATATTAATCATATTTATACTAAAACAAAACAAAAACATTATACAATAAGTTGTAAGTAATCACTAATAATACTAATATTAAAGTAAAATTCCACGGTAATATCAATATCGTGGTTCGCATAAAGAACTGCCAAACCATTTAATCTGTCCTCTCTCGTGGTGCTACGCAGATATTATATGTCTTGTAATATTTTAAATTTCAAAAGGACCTTTCAGATGTGGCGGTTGTAATAGGCAAATTTAAAAAAGACGTAGTATAATTTCACTATTGATAACATGATTGATAAATAAAAATAAATTATGTGGCTGAATATAAAATATTAGTAAAAGGCGTGACATAAAAAATTGGTTTGCAATTAAACGAATAGGCTAAGTTTCTAAGCTCGGGGGGGGGACTATTCTTCCCCACACATATATTTTATAAAAAAAAAAATATTCATTTTCTCCAGGAATGGATTGAACGAGAGATAGCAACCCTAGACTACATACATAATAACAAATAATAATTATTGATAAATAAATGACCACTGAAAAAAAAGTTGTTCCGGCATCACGGCAACAAAGTGAATATTATTAAGAAGTCGGTGGCAACCCAGACATATTTTATTCATAATAACTAACTGTTAAAAGGCGATAAAAATTCGCAGGTAATTATATTTTATTAATCCTTATACGCCATTGCCAATACTATAATAATATAATATGACTGTATATATGGCAATCGAAATCATATTATCATTTATCATTACCTAGGTACCAGGTGAATAGGTTTATTCTGGGACACGCATGTAGTGTACCGTGCAAGCAAAAAATATTTGCATCAAAGAAGGGTTGGATTAAAAAACGTAGTGCTTGGTTTAGATCACAATGATATGGGGACGATATATCTAACCAAATCTAGGTTAAAATTTTGTCAAATTCATATTATGACATGATATGCCAAACTAATGAGTAATAAAATAAGTAGACAAATACAAATTTATTTTTGTTGTTTACAAAATTAACAAAGTAAGAATATACAGAAAGAAAAAGAAAAATAATTACATAAATTGCTGAAATTGGCCACCGCCATGCTCCAAGCATAAATTCACACGTCTCTTCATATTTTCGAAAGTGTTGACCAGCATCTCTGGAGAAATGTTACCACATTCTTGGATAATCCTTTCTTGTAATTGTTCTAAATTTGCAACTGGTGTTTTAAAAATAGTGTTCTTTAAATGAGGAAAAACGAAGTAATCCATAACCGTTAAACAAGGTGATCTAGGTGGGAATTCAATTCCTGATCAAAAACTAATTAATCTTTCGTCGAAAAAATTGCGTAAGTAGTTAATAGTTTCGGCGGGTGTATGGGCGGTTGCACCGTCCTGTTAAAAATATCCAAAACGTAGTTCGTCGTCAAGTAATTGCTCCACAAATGGATTTAAAATATTGTCTCTATACCGCTGTGCTGTTCTTGGAATACTTGCACTTTATAAGGAAATAATTTTAGGTGCTTCTTAAGAATAGTCCTGCATGTTCTATAAGATCTTCCCACTTCTTGGGACAGGCGTCTTATACAATTTGTTGGCGTATTTTGCATTATTTCACGAACGTTTGCAACAAGTTCTTCTGTTCTTACAGATGGTCTTCTGCTCCTTGTTTGTGTTGTATAGAACCTGTTTCCCTAAACACAGCCACGGTTCTTTTCAGGCAATGATAAAAAAACCAGCAATAAAAGCAACGTTAGGAAAATGTTCGTGAAAATCGTCCATGCGCAAACCCGGATTGTATTGCCACTCACCATTTACTCTAACCCCGTTTTGAAAATACGCTTCAACCATGAATGTTTTGTGCTGTTCCGTAAAGCCCATCGTGTGAATTGTTCAAGTAATTGGAAAAATTAGCGATGAATCAAATTACTTGTAACGACTGTCAAAGATGACGGAATAACTAATTGATTGTTAATTCAGGTAGTTACTGACACCCAACAGGTATTAAGCTCTACGGCTAAGCATTACGTTCTTAGATGCAAGGCCCTCTTTGATGCAAATAATTTTTGCTCGCCCGGTATTAAACAAAGGCCTGTTATAGAATAGACCAAATCATTCATTCATAAATAGCCTATTCGTTCGCATCAAACATTCGTACGTGTGAAACAAAGACAGAGTAAGAGAGAGAGAGCGCTAAATTTCCGACTCCTCGCGGTATTGCAATGGATCAGGTGCCTTTAGATGAGGCTACATTCATAAAATATGTGTGAAATCTTTAATATACGACCCATTAACAGTGACCATAACGAAAATTTATCAACTCGTTATATTTTCCTGACGACTACGCACATCATGTATTGTTTGCAGGAATAACTTTTATATTGAACGTAAGCTTACCGAATAAAATAGAAGTTGTTCCAGTTTTTTTTTATGTTTATGACGTCCCCGCTGTTAGTAATTTGAATCATCATATTTCCGCTTTTACTACCCTCGGCCTACGCGGCCTCATTTTATTTGTCTATTTTACTAGAGTATATTCTAACAAAAAGTACATAAAAAGTTAATAATCTTAAATGCTTTTCCAGACAATTTGTTTACATTCGCATAACAATTTAATCATGTTTCAAAGTCAAAACAAGGATGATTAAGGGGATTGGCCGAAAAATGACAATAAGAATTTAATTTTACATTAAGGGCCAGGGGCGGATGGGACACCTCGGACCGGCGCGGGAAGTCAATTGAAACAGCGCCGCGTCGTGTCAAACAAATATACACGATACAAATTGGGAAAACTTAAATAATAAAATTAAAAAAGATTTTAAAATTATAAAAAATTGGTTTGATAACAATTTGTTAACAATTAATTTTAATAAAACAAATCATATTCCTTTTACTTTAAACCTAAATAACCTACCACAAAATATGAATGATATTCAAATAAATGAAGACATTCATATTTTTAAAGTTAATAAAATAAAATATTTAAGAATTATTATTGACAGTAAATTAAATTGGAATTTTCTCATAGAATACTTAATTAAAAAATTAAGAAGTTTACTACTGATTTTTTAAAATATTAAAAAATTTTTAAATGTAAGACATTTATGGAAATATTATATTACGCGTTAGTTAAAACTCATTTAAATTACGGAATTTTAGGTTCGGGAGGAATAAATAGAACTTTAGTTAAAAAATTAGAAATATTACAAAAAAGGTTTCCAAAAATTATATTCAATAAAGATTATCCTTCAAAAGAATTATATTCAGAAACAAAAAAAAGGGAACATAAGACAACTTTACATTTATAACATCTTAATACATAATATACATATATTTAAAAATAAAAACCTTATACAATTTAAAAACCATAATCATAATACACGTCATAAAAATGAAATAACCATAATACCTAATATAAATAAGTTCATAGGACAAAAAAAATTCAAATATTTATGTTTTTATTTAAACGATTATTTACCAACAATAATAAAAAAATTGATTTCATTAAAAAAATTTAAGGTCGAAATAAAAACATGGATAATAAAAACAGACAATTTGAAAATATTTTTAGAAATGCTTTAATTAATTAATATTGTTCTGAATAATTTATATAAGTAATATTTTTTACTTAAAAATTATAAATTAATAATTTTATTATAGGTAATATATTTCTTCAAAAAAGCTGCGTTTATACTATAAATTAACATTTTTACTTTAAAACTTGATTTTTAATGCATATTTATGATTTTGCATACTAAAACAAAAAAATAAGATTTGCCCCTAACAAGCTCAGGTTCAGGGAATTGAAGAATAAGTTTATCAAAGACAGCATAAACATATTTATTATATTATTAAATTTTAAATAAACTTATTAGACATTAGACATATTTATTTGACTACGTTTTTGAAAATTACAAATTGTAGCAAGTCATAAAAAATATAATGTATAAATATAAATATATAAAATATAAAGCCTTCCTAGACGTATGCATTTAACTAAATTAAAATATAATATATATTAAAACATAATTATTGTATAAGAACATCATAGCATAGACAAACGTTATAAACAAACAGTAATAACAAACAATTTTAATATTTTTTACACTACAACAGATAAAAATTGCTAAAACAACCCATCCGCTGTGACTGTGTCCATATACTCCCGAACTGAATAAAAACAGTGACGGCGAAGAGATTTTTTAATCATAGATTTGAATTTTGAATAACTAAGCAGCTTTACATTTTCAGGCAGTGCATTATACAAGGAGATATTAACAGAATTATTCTTGGCTTTCTTGTAGCAACATTTTTTAGGTCTGATTAAGTCAGAGCCTCTAGTTGAGTAATTATGAAAATTGGAATTTAAGGAAAAACTATTCTTGTTTTTAAGAGTTTAGAGCAGTTGATATATATACAGAGAAGGTAGTGGCATAATTCCAAACCTCTTAAAAAGGGGCTGACAGTGGTCAAAGTAACCAGCATCCGCCATCACACGAACAGCTTTTTTCTGCTGTCTAAAAGCTTTAATGGCTGATGAAGAATTGCCCCACAATATGACACCATAACTCAAGTGAGAATGAAAAAGTTATTATTAATAACAAAATTAAAAGACATAAATATGTATTTCTTCATCCACTTACGACATATTTTTTTATAATAACTCATAAATAAAAAAACAAACTTTATTTTTTACATTTAAAACACATTTAGGTGAAAAAAATATTTATTATTAATATAAAAATTAAATAAATTTTGGTTTTTTGCTTTTTCGATTATTTTCAAAATTAATTCAAATTGTTAAAAAAGAAAAGAAAAAAGTTCGAAAACAGCGGCGGCGCCTGAGGGACCGGCGCACCGGGAAATCTCCCGGTGTCCCGGTGGGCTCATCCGCCCCTGTTAAGGGCTTTGAATGAATACCCTATTTTAAAAATATTTAACTGCACGTTTGTAATATACAGACCCCCAGATAGTATTTACTAAATGACTTGGCGCAGCCATGCAAATAAATGGTCCGATCGACCGATTTTAAAAATAAAAACTGAACTACATTAATATGCAGGGGTTGGAAAGAAAGCCCTATATTTTTCTTCTTTGTACTAGAAAGGAAGATAGGTAGCGAACACAACATAGAGTGCGAACACTGATCGAGGGCAGAGCGGCCCTCGACAGTATTTGTCACAAATTTAATGGAGGCTCACCTTAAGTTATTCGATATTAATATTCCCATTTTTGTTACAGGTGCCGGCGAATCGGGAAAAAGCACAATAGTAAAACAAATGAAGTAAGTATAAGAACAAGATTTGTATTTTTACGCAACAAAGCCCGCTAAATGGCCTTGGCAGCTAGCGCAGAGGGAAAAAAAATCAGAAATAAGGAAGATGGATTAATCGATTCTTTTGCTTATCCCTTTGTGATGTATTATAATATGTATTCTCACTTACTACAAATCATTGGATGGAATAATAACTATGTATATGTCGTAGGCTGATAGTGAAATCCGTCATTTCATGAAAAGCCTAGTCACTTCATGAAGCGTCGGCAGATTGTGTAAAAACATGAAATTACACGATCTGCCGCGTCACTTCATGAAGAGACCTTGACGTTTCGGCGTATTATGTATAACACAATCTGCCTAATTTTAAATATCGTCACTTCATGAAATGCCACAAAAACAAGGCATATTGTGTAATTCCGTCTAAAAGGTATATTGGCAACTGGTTTGTTCGGGTTTGTCAGAGCATTTTTTTTATTTTTATAAAATTATATTAGTTAAAAAAATTTAATTAAAAAAAAATGCTCTGGGGAACAACGAACAAACCAGTTGCCAATATACCTTTTAGACGGAATTACACAATCTGCCGACTGACATGACATCGTTAGGTACTACATGAAGTGACGATATTTAAAATTAGGCAGATTGTGTTATACATAATACGCCGAAACGTCAAGGTCTCTTCATGAAGTGACGCGGCAGATCGTGTAATTTCATGTTTTTACACAATCTGCCGACGCTTCATGAAGTGACTAGGCTTTTCATGAAATGACGGATTTCACTATCAGCCTACGACATATACAATAGTATACATTTAACGAAATGAAGTTTAAACAGTCATTCCAATTAGGTATATTTAGAAGAAAGAATCAAATTAAAAATGTTTAGGATTTAATTTTACATTAAGAGAAACACTAGTGACGCGTTCGCCCTTTCGTTTTTTGATCAATATTTCGTTTCTTTGTTTAAATTTTATTCAAAAATCGCCCAAATATCCACCTTTGGAGTATAATTACCTACAGTTTTACGTAGCAAAAGGTTGGATTTATAAATTAATAAAAGCAGAAAAAGAAATATGCGGAAATTTCACAAATTTTCGTTTAATGCTTTTATTAATTTTCAATCGAAGTTTTTTTTTAACTGTAGGTACTGCTACCCAAGTCCAAACACCATGACAGCCAATTTATTTTTTGGAAATATTTTTTGGGCGTTGAATATGAATCGGTAAAAATGTCTTGAAAAATTAGCAACTTCTTTACTATAGGTACCGGATGTTTCAATAAAAACTCCCAGGGCAATTATTTCGAAAACTAAAAGTGACATGTAAATTCTGTAAACGCCAGCTTTTAGCCTCTATGATTGGCTTCACAACAAGATGTAGGTGGCGCCACGGCGCAAAGAATTTTTTCGATGACAGGAACTTTTAAATGTTGTGGTTCTTAAAGATTATTAATTTTTGATCAAATTATGTCCCATAAAAATTTTTGATATATCCAACATGAACGGAGATATTTGGGGTTAAGTTTTTTTTTAATAATTTTAACGAGTATTTAAATTATAAATGTTTTTAATATCCTTTAGCAAATTTTAATTTAATTTTGGTAATGATAATTTTAGTGATAAAACGCTCGTATAGCCTTACCAAATAATATTGGCAAAAAATAAGACGGCACTGACTTTTTGGTAATTTTTATATTTTTTTCGGATTAAGCAACTAAAAATATCCTTTTCCTACAGACGTGTGGAAAAATCAATTTTCCGCACTGATATCCGTGCGGAAAATCGGTTCTTCCACACCAGTGCGGAAAATTTTTTCGGCACGATTATGTCAAAAATCCGTGCGGAAAATTGGTTTTTCCACACTAGTGCGGAAAAATTTTTCGGCACGATTATGTCAAAATCAATAATAAATCAATTATAACTTGTAGTTATTACTTTTTTTCTCAGAATTAGTTACTGTTACATAATAATATGTATGTGATTGTTATAGTTAATTAAAAATTATTAAATTTCTTTGAAATATGTGTTACTTATTTCCACACGTCTGTAGAAAAACTATTGTACCTGACACGTGCGGAAAATGTTTTCCCTGCACTCGGCTGCTTAACCGAACTCCGCTACGCGTCGTTCGGTGAACGGCAGACTCGTGCGGAAAAATTAATTTTCCGCACTTGTTAGGTAAATAGCTATTTCTTGTCTGTTAAATTGTTTTCATCTTGCTATGTATGTGTATGAAAACGGCAATAATTTTGAACACCTCATTAATGCATTAGTTAGTTTTTGGTATTGTTCTAATTTTTATTAATAATTTTGTATAATTTCTGATCAGTTCTTTCATAAAATTTAAAACATCTTTTAATTTTATTTTATTATGCTTTAATGTTTTAACTTTGCTTTTAAAACAACAAAAAATACGACGTATTAATCATTTAATGATTTTTGTTTTCCAGAGATATGCAATAAAATTGTTTTTATTTTTATTTCTCGAAAACGAAGCAAGATGAAAACAATTTAACAGACAAGAAAAGGATATTTTTAGTTGCTTAATCCGAAAAAAATATAAAAGTTATAAAAAACTCAGTGCCTTTTTGCCAATATTATTTGTTAAGGTGCTCCCTGAGACGTCACTGGACGTAATAATTTAGCGCTGCACGAGCGTTTTATTACTAAAATTATCATTACCAAAATTAAATTAAAATCTGCTAAAGGATATTAAAAATATTTATAATTAAAATATTCTTTAAAATTATTTAAAAAAAAAACTTATATATCAAATATCTCTGTTCATGATGGATTTATCAAAAAATTTTAAAGGACATAATTTGATCAACAATTTATTATCTTTCAGAATCACAATATTTAAAAGTTCCTGTAACCGAAAAAATTCTTTGCACCGTGGCGCCACCTATATCTTGTATTATTCAAACACATTTTTTACACAGCTGGGAGGCCAATCATAAAGGCTAAAAACTGGCGTTTACAGAATTTACATGTCACTTTTAGTTTTCGAAATAATTGGCCTGGGAGTTTTTATTGAAACACCCTGTATATAATCTTTCTTGATAATTGTTGAACATTCGTCGTCGTAAAAAGTAGAAATCTTTGTATCTAAATTTATTTATTTTTAGCCTAAAGTATATTTTAACATTTTAATAAAATATGGATTATTCACAACTAAAAATACCGCACTTTCAAAATCCTATCAACAGTCTCACAAGTAGGTATATTTTTTCTGGCCAAACGAAATATTTTATAAAACTTCACTTAAGTTATCCGTTAAAACTCCCACATTTTTTGACTTCATTGAAATCTGACGTTAGCTACTGAGAGCTAAGAGATTTATAAACCGAGCGAAACAATCATAAGATTAAGATTACGTATAAGCGTTATTATTATAATTATTTAATTTTTGCGTTTCCTACCAGGGACACTACTGACACTAGAATAGCTTCCTTATTTACAAATAACAATAAAACAACTTTGAAAATTTCATAAATTTATTTTCAACCAATTAGAAGGCTCCTATCGCGATAGTCTATATTATAGCCTATTAACCTAATGAAATTAATAAGTGATAATTTTTCTTAGGTATACTACTGCGACTTAATTTTAATTCAAATGTATGGAGGACTTGAGGTAGAAGGCCGATCGCAATGCATTGGATTCGGTCCCAAATTAGCATCGGTAATTCAGCTTTACGAGTCGCTGTAAGATGGCGCGCGTGTTCGAAGTGGGCTATCAAATAATGGTTTCTTATGGGCGCAATAACTATTTTTATTTAAATTAGTTCTTTAAGGAACAAATAAGGACTTCTATATGAATTTACACTTACTTTGTTATACTTATTAGTAAACTCGGCCTGTATAAAGTTCCAACGATGCTTGGTTTTTAAAATACAGGGTATTAAACATTCTAGCTATACCTTTGGAGCTAGAAAGATACTTACTTGGCTGCGTTTCCTCTCTGAAAAAGATCCTGTCTTACACCCTGACACAAAGCAAAATCTACTTTTATAAATTGTACCATTATTTATTATAAATATGGAAATTAATTACAATACAACGTTATTTGTCTTGTCTTGCCTTCAAACATTATTTTTTATTTCGAAAAATAAAATGTCAATTGTCAAAAGTAAAAGCACAGAAAAATAAAGGGTTTAAGTAAAAGTTAAAAACTATGGAGGATCTAGTTTTCCATATTAAAAACGAAGAAGAAGAAGACAACATCAGCCCACTTCGGACACGAGAGCCATCTATCGGCCAATAGCGAACTAACCCAAAAACCGGGACAGAATTTGAAAATGCTGCCATTGTCGATCGGCCTCCTACCCTATAGTTCTCCATATTCAAAAGTCAAGTCATTTCGAAGTGACAGGTGAGACAAACCAGCAAGTAACAATCAGTTTTTTAGTCGTACCCGTGATATTTATTGTTACAGTAATATTGTGTAAAAAATGATTCGTTTTGGTAATGAATCAGCAATTTCGATTGCTAAAGAAATTGAGCAGTTAGTAACTCATTTTTATTACTAAAATGTAAAAAACATTAAATAACAAATTTTTTATTTGAAATCCAATGTCTTTATAGTTTTAAATTCAAATATAACTTTAAAAACATATTATTTCCGATGAGTTTAGTTTAATATGACGCACTGTATTTTTACAATAGAAGTTGATTTTACTTGTTAGTAACTAAGGTTTATTATTAAAATTTCAGGAACATTAAAAGAAACTCCAATTTATGAAATTTTCTTACCGAATCTCCCACGCAGCAGAATTAATTCCCGATCATTTTTTTCTCGGTTTCACTCATGTTTTTGTTGATAGAAAATTTCCCTCATCTTCGACTCGGGATAATTTTCTATCAAATGAACCATTCGTGACCTTAAAAAAAATTATCGGTAATTATTCTGCTGCTAGGGAGATTATAAGTGATAATTTTATTCTTCAATAATACAACATGAACAAACCCAACTTTTAATAGCGCACTTGCACCATCCATGCTGAAAAGATTTTATTTCATGGAACAAAAATATAATTTCGTCGTAAAATGTTAACTGCTTTGTGAACTCGCGCATTATCTTTATGCGTGAGGTCATTTGAGGCAGACCAGGTCTTTTTGGGTAGCCGTACACAATTTTGTAGACGTATAATTACCATAAATAACTGCTGTTGTAGGGAGAACCAAGGCCTAAGGGAATTCACACAAGAAATGTTGAATACTTTCCCCCTCTTTCCGACTGTGCTGCGGTTTTCCAGTTATCAAGATAGGGACCACAATTAGTGCTTGGAGATGCTTCATGTTGTTAGCTCTATCCATCTGCTTTGTACAAGTTGTTTAGCTATACGATTTATCTTATCAGGTTCCTCTTTTCCATTGATCACCCTGGACAAGTGCCAGGGCCCTGCGATCGATATGTCCTTCTAGTTCTTGCCAGATCACCTGATTGTGTTTTAAATATAACTTTTGTACAAAAGGTTTTATCTGTGTTTGCTAATGTATCATTGTATTACTAACAGAAAAACTGTAGTGGACCCGACTTACCCAGACATGCAATTACATTTTCTTTGACCATTGGCATTCCCAGCACGATCTTGAAAATTACAAAATAATTTATCGACAAACCGCCATTATGCATCATCAAAAAGTCAAATGCATCAAGGTGGAAGGACGAACGCAAACAGGATGGGTAAGAAATGGAGCAATGTGATTGGTTGCCATTCACATATTATGTATTTTATTTTGAGTCAACCTTTTTCCTTTCCTTGAAAGGGACGCCATATGTAGTGGATGACAAGTGACAGCTGCGACTTTTCGGATCTCGGTTTCATACCCCTGAGCCACAGTATGCTCTGCCTGCACCTTCCCTGGCTAAGATGATCCTGCAGGATATTGACTACTTTATCTACTGCCATAATGTCTGCTTGAAAAATACTGCAGTGGTCTGTGTCTATATGACGTTTGTATTTGCATACTTTCGGAGAAGATGCCAGCTCGCACTCCGACGTTCAATTTTGAACCGTCTGTGAAGATCGAGTGGTCTGTTTTCATTATTACTCGGTTGCCTTCCCACTCTTCCCTACCCGGAATGAGCATAGAATTCCGAATCAATCGGCTCTCGCAAAACGAACTGCATCCAAAAATTCTAAAAGATTCTAATAAATTTGCTGTTCAGGTTTTTTTTTCAAAAATCAACAATCGTGACATCCACCTTGCTGAAACTTTACTTGTAAAATACAAAATAATAAATTAATAGAAAAACTTTGACTGTAGATTTTTATAGAATTAAATGCCAATTCCATTGGCAGTGATGTTTAGTTCGTGTCATATAATAAATAATAATTATTGAATTTGATATGGATCGTACTTAATCAATAGAATTATCATATATTTGTAGGCTTCTTAATATTTCATACTTGATGACATAGTGGGTGACTCATGTAAGTATAACAATTGCATATGTTAAAAATAATACATAAATATAAGCATAAGATAATAAACAACATTAAATTTCCATAATCGCTGTCATCGCAAACGGAACCCACATTAAATAAACCTTTTAAAGCCAAGATCAAAACTAACTAGGCTGGCTCATGGAGCAGCACTCGGGTGAGGGGTACGGGCAATAGGGGGCAAAAGTGAATATAATAAATACGAAATACTCGATATTTTACCCCTATTTGGGCAAAATAAAATCATACAACTTTTGGTATAATTTATCCAAACTCAGTTTGGAGACATTCCAATCATTCCATACGGCGGTAAACAGTCTCAAAGAGACCGACCTCACAACCAGGGTTGTCAGATCTTTCTTCTTCAATTCTTTAAGTTTTTTTATTAAAGATGTTTCATTTATATCAGTATTCAATTGTTAGTCAGTAACTTTCTTTGAAAGCTAGTTTGCAAATATACTTTAAACAGAGGAGTTTTGAGTGTGACAGAAAAAAATAACAAGCCATTCATTGTTATAATAATACATTCTTTAGTCCTTAAGAAACAATATAACTAAAATCAAGACAAAAAGTGTTTTCAGTGTTTAAAAACAACTAATTAACAAACCCTTGTTTCTCGTATACTTATACATAATATATTAACAAACCAGAAAATTTGGTAGAACTGGCAACCCTTCACAATTTATGCACGTTGTCAGGGGTGATAAGCGCCAGCTACCTGCAGCAGGTATAGCAGAAGCGGTCCCCAGCCCGTTTAACGATCGATTCTGTCAGACAGAGATAGGCCAGTGACCGCGGATGGCGTGGAAGAGACGAAGATAAAATATACGCGATTTGGAACTCATGGACGGGCCGGGGAATGGTCCGAGAATGGAGTTCTGGTAAAAAAATTAAAACATTTTCTGAGCAGTGTCGTGCCGTGTCAGGTTACTTTTTCTGGTTTTAGTTTTGTGTATAGAATCTTTGAGTTACCTTATATTTATTATTTTAATATAATATTATTATATATACAGTGGGTTTATAAAGTGTAGTATGTACAAACACCTAATGTTAAACAAACTTATAAGTGTGTATACGCATTTTAATTATTTGTTTGGGACGCCTATGGTTAGGAGTTTCATACTCTTTTATGTCATTAAATGGACCTAAGAAACACTATACTATACTATGCCCTTTAAATAAGTACAGACAGGTTATCTCGTGCGCAAACAAAAGTTAAGTTTTATGGGCGAAAAAATACGTCTGAGCGCACTCGCCGGTCAGCTGCCTTCCCTCCCAGCAGGATTGGGCATGGGCACAAACCTCTTGTTATCGGCCTGTCCTGCTTTAGCGCTCAAAATACCCTCCAGAACCGGCTCGGCGCCATTTCTCTTGTTGTGTTTTAAGTTTTCTCTGTAGATTCCTCGTTGTTTTCTTTGCTATTGTGGATTGTTGGTGTTTAATATTTACGGATTTCTAGTTTTTGTGTAGTTTAGTGGACTGTGTTTGTACTCTTAGTGACTCGGATACTCGGATTGGAATATAAACAGTGACTAATAAAAACCGTTGTATGATTTTATTATGTCCAAATGGGGGTAAAATACCGGGTATTTCGTATTTTCAGTAAGTATGGAGTAGTGATGTATCTTGATATATAACCTTATTTTCTTATGATCAATTTAAACACATTTAACTGGGCCTAGGCTACACAAACAAGGTATGAAAATAAAGATAAACACACATCAAGGCAGATTATCCCGATGCATGTTTTGGTATATTTACTTATATTATATTTTTATATAAAAAAAGTAAATACCTAGTTATGTTTGTATTACTCCAAGCGTAAAAGAAAGTATTCCACGGGTCAAGTTCTCGAGCAAAAACTTTTTCAAATGCTTGAAAATGTTTTACACGTACCCAAGTTTTTGCCAAATTGTAAAAATCAATACAAGTTATTACCAACTAATATTTGACTTGAGATTAGATACGCGATAACATCGAAGATTGGTTATTTTCATGGTTTTGTTTGTTTCTTATATTAGATTTTATAAGACTAGTTAAATTGACTTCCTTCCTTTTCGAATTAAAAACACGACGACGAATCATTTTTAAACAAATTTTAGAGACAAAACCTTAAACCTTAAAGACAATTTTTTATCCTCAAAATCTGATAGGTTTGTACTAACACTAAAAATGCCAGAAATCACCCCCTTTTTTCCAACTTAAACAAAAATTGAGAAGAAATTTAAATTTTTTGGCAAGAATTTGGGGCAAATTTTAGCTGTTTCCACATTAAAATAAATTGAAGGTCAACTTTTACAATTTCTTGAGCAAGAACTTAAATTTTAAAGCCCGGACCTGTCCGTTTTTCCATTTGTCAAATGATTATGCTGCAGTGCGCACATCTAATCGTGTGTAGCTCTGTTTACATGCGCTCGGCCATAAATTTGCAACTTTCGTAATTATTGTTTGCTTATCTAAAGGTAAATGCCTATGTACCGGGTGTCCCACTAAGAATGGCTCTCGGCCATATCTCAGAAAGGGTTAGTCGTATGGCTTGCGGAAAATTTTTTTAAAAATAAAAGTGGCCATGACAAATTGCTGGAAATTATTTTTAAGTTTCTCAGTCGAGCGCTAGAGGGCGTAACCGTAACGGTAAATCAATAAAACTCAGTATTTCAAAAAATGCCTATTTAAGGTGTATTAAAAATAATATTTTCGTATACTTTGAAGCTTTCTGAATAAAATTCACTCATGAAACGTCTTTGTCAGTTTTAAAATAAAGTGGTGGGAGAATGTTAAACATTATTTTAAACAAATGCTCATAACTCCGGGTTCGCTCAACAGAATTCAGTAAACTTAGTCTTGTTAAAAGAGTTTCCCATACTCTATATTACACAATATAAACTAGTGATGGAATCACTCGAGTGAAAAATAACCTATCATTCGGTTTTTTCAATCACTTGAATTATTCGATTATCTTCGGAAATAATTCGAGTGACGAAATGAGTGACGAACATATGGTTTTTATTTTCCAACGCGTCTCCAAAGTTGCTGCCCGCCTGTCAATCACTCACTCCGGCCAGAGTCATCTCCTAGCGAGCGGCTATAGTTGAATTCACATAAACTTTTAACGCCGTGACATTTCAGTTTTGTCATACTTGTCAAATACTGCAGCAACTCATAAAATATAAATTTCTAATAGCAAAATTTAATTAGTATAATTGGACTGCACACAAAGTATGTCTATCTTGTATTATTTCATACGATTAAAAAGAGATAGAAATAAAAAGAGTTGGCCGAACAATTCCAGAAAAAAAAAAGAAAAAACTGACCAATCTCAGCTGTATAAGAAATTTAGTAAGTTGGTGAAATCTAAAGTAACTAGACAATGACAAGTCTTGACATTTGGCATTAAAACTTTATGTGAATTTAACTATACACACCGAGTGGTTTCGGTTATTATTGGCGATATAATTCAAATTAAATACTGCATTACGGGTTACCTGTGTAAGATAATATGATTTATTATTTAGATTTAAATACTGCATTACGGGTTGCCTGCGTAGGATAATAGGATTTATTATTTTATTTAGATTTAAATCGTCGACGTCTACTGAAAACTTAATGTTTAGTGGTGAGTATTCACTATTCATAAATATCATGAGTTATGCAATATCGTTACATCTCAAGGTCAAGTAGTCAAGTTGTTAAATTAAATTGTAAGATCTGGGAACTGGGAACCATGCCAAAAAATCCACAAATATCTCCGCCACATTTAATAATCCGCAAAAATTCAATAGATTAACAACACCGAGTCAGTTATTCCCAATACAAATGCTGTATATCAACATGAACGATGAACCGCCAATATTAATAATTAATATTAGCATTTGAGTGAAAAAAAATCGATTATAATTCGGTTTTTTAAATCACTCGAATACTCCGTAGTCGATTATTAAAATAAGCCGATTTTTCCCAACACTAATATAAACCATGACAATATGATTTTTAAAGTAGGCGCAAGAGGGAGCTATCTTACAACTTTAACAAACATTGCGCATTTTTTCAAAACTTTTTAATACAATAGTATATTTAATTTTACTAGGGCTCGGAATTTTTAAAATATTAGTATTCGAATTGTCCTTTGGTATGTTATTCGAATAGTCGAATAATTCGAATAGTCGAATATAGTCGAATAATTCGAATAGTCGTCTATATAAATATCGAAATACAGTCGTTTAATCACGGTAGAAGTGGTTTAACTGCTTGCTGACTATATAATTTTATTTTCGTTTTTCTTTTTTACGTTAAAATTTACAGTTTCACAGAAAACACGAATAGTCGAACATATAAATATCCGAACAAAGTCAAATAGTTAAATATTCGAATGGTCGAATATTCAAATAGTCGAATAAATACTTGAATAGTCGAATATTCGAATAGTCAAATATTCGAATTTTGAATAGTCGAATATTTGAATAGTCGAATTTTTTAACTAACAAAAAATTCGAATTTAGAATAGTCGAATATTCGAATATAATTCCGAGCCCTAAATTTTACCTCATTACGAAGATAAATAAAAGCCTAAAAAACTGGCGAAAACCCCAACTTGATATCTTTTTCAAACCGGAGATATTAACAAGAACAAAAATAAACACGGATAATGTTAAATATATATGTAGGCCTTGGAAAAACAAAATACGATTTAAAATTACATGCTTTTTATATAATTATGACGTCAAAGTTTTCATCGTGACAACAGTATTGGTCGTTGTATTTATTGTTGTGCCGTTGTATTAATTTTTGAAAATGCCTTTTTTACTTGAAGAAGTTTGAGCAATGCAAGTATTGCTGCAAGTTATATTGCTGCAGTTTATGCAATGCGGTACCCCCAAAGGCGCCGATACGAGATTAAAATGTTTAATCGTTTAGCCCAACGTCTCCGTACTACAGGAAGTATTCTTCGCCCTGTATATCGCAGACGAAGTCGAGGTCGAACCGAAGAGAATATAATAAACGTTTTGACGTATGTGGCATTTAATCCACGAATTAGTATTAGGGTAATTGTCGAAGAATTAGGAGTTACTCGCTCTACTGTAAATAGAATATTGCTAGAAGAAAGGTAAGTAATAACTATCACACTTCAAATAATTTAGATAAATGCCAAGATAGTTTATAGTAGTAGCTCTTAAGTCAAAATTTGCACATTTTGCAGCTACTGTTCGTCAATTTCTTGACGAGACATTTCCTGCGAGGGCGAGATGGATAGGAAAAGGGAGTATATTTCCATGGCTTGCGAGGTATTATTACAGTGCATAAGTTATAATATAAAAATTCTAATAAATTCGGTATTTCCTATTATAGATCACCTGACCTAACATATCTAGACTTTTATCTATGGGGGAGGTTGAAAGACCTTGTCTTTATTACCAGGCCTACTACAAGGAAAAAAATTATTCAAAGAATAATGGACAACAGCCGCAGTATTTCTGTGACAGAGTTGGAAACTGCTGTATTGTCAACCAGGGATAGGTTGGAGTCGTGTATTGAACATGATGAACGACAATTTGAACATTTAGGGCTACACTGAGTATTCGGTATACCTTTTGACGTAATAATAATTTGACGTAAAAGCATGTAATTTTAAATCGTATTTTGTTTTTCCAAGTCCTATTTGACTTTTGAAAACCCTTTACCGTTGAAACTTAAATATAATCATATTTTTCCGTGTTTATTTTTGTTCTTGTTAAGGCTCTACAATGCGCAAAATTATAGGATGATTAACACTGTTTCGCTACTGCAGGATTCTGGAAAGCCTATTTGAAATAACTATCGGGACGAATCATATTTTGGTAAAGGAATATTTCTATTTCTAAGGTATAGAGCCCTTTTTGCAAAAAAATAAGAAAATATATGAAAAAATGCTCACTGAAAGTACGTATTTTTAGGCATTTTCCAGGGTTAATACCGTCGCGAATAATTTTTTTTTCAAAAAAATCGCTCTATACCTTAGAGCTTCCATGTCTTATGTTTACTATTCCAAAAATTGAGACTTAAATATCGCGTAATAAGCCCGTTATCCTGCAGCGCGCGAAACGTGTTTCAGGTAAATTTTGTTAAAATGTGTTAGAAGTTGCCTATCTATAGCTTTATTTATTTCCTGCCGACGTGATACTAGATAAAATCATGATACACTGAGAAAATGTTACATAGGTTAAATAATTTGGAGATGATTTCGTGCTAATTGTAATTTTCTTTTGTATTGTCTGCCAATAACAGAATATAGGAGCGTTAATTTTAGAGAGGTAGTAAAGGAAGGAGGTGATTCGTTTCGCCTCCACTAAAGGCGTACCAATTAATTTTGGGTAAGCATACATCTTTCGGCTTAGACCGGAACGGTTTATAACGTGACACAGGACCAAAAGTTACAAAGCGCGTTCGCCATTTTTTCAACAAATGATCTTTTAACTTTTAAAATTGTGTTTTTAATGTTTGGTAAAGGATAAAAATTAAACGAAATGCAGCCGATTTGTTTGTGTATTGAAATCAAAAATGGGCTATCGAATTTTTAATTTTTTATGTTGCGTTTTTCCTCGAAGTGAGTGAAGTCTCTTGATAGTAAAACAAATATATAAAGTTAAATAGCTGATCGCAACAGACATCGGGACAAAGCCATTGAAACTGGTTATATGTCCCGGTAAACCGGGACGTATGGAAACCCTATATTAATTGTTAAAAGTTTCATGTGCCTTGGTAAAGGTTCACAGGTGCAATAAAATTAAGCTATTTATGAACTTTCTTAGTTGGTACGGGAGCGCAAAAAGAAAACGAACTGTTAGGGCGATGACACACACGGCGTTTTTGTAGCGGTTTCTGCCGAAGCGGCTGCCGACGCTGCTGCAGCAGTGACAAGACACACGTTATGGGTTCGGCGCGGTTTCTGTCAAGGCGGCGGCCTTGGAAAGACAAATCTAGGTTAATTTTTTAATTAAATAAAATAATTTGCTTTGTGTGTGTTTTGCGTCAATTAACAACACATGTACGGACTCGGCTGCGCGTTTCATGGTTTAACGACTGAATAGTACATTTGAGGCACAAATCCGGCGTCGGTCATATTTATCTGGCCTTTTTATTGACTCGCAGCGCTGCAATTTTTGGTGTAGCGAGATTCCTGTGTATTGACAAGGCGGCTAAAAAGCTATACTAAACATCAATTTTAGTAATGGGAGTACTCAAGTACAAGAAGTGAAGTGAAGTTCGATTCCCAAAAAAATCAATGGGATTCGAATACCGCTCGGAATCGATTATAATGATAATCAGTAATTCTCTGGAATGGATTTTTTTATTACAAATACCTTTTTCGAGTAGGAGATCTTTATGTGTGGCGACCTTCTTTTAGATTCTTTAAGAAGCAATTTTTAGTATTGAAAATACTAACTGGTCGCGTATATACGGGTCCATTTCATGAAAAATGAACGACATCAGCAAGCGTCACGCTAGAGACCGCGTCGGCTGGGCGGTGTGGGTAGGTCAAGGTTGCACGGGGGTAAAGAATTTAAAAAAGTGGAAAAAAACTAAACCGTGAATGTCTCTGAAACAAAGCGATATAGCGCGGCGGTGTTGGCGTATTACACAGAAAGTCAGGGGTGAAGAATTCAAAAAAGCAGAAAAACTGAAAAGTGAATATTTCTGGAACTAAGAATACTAGCGTGACGGTCTTGAAATATTACAAAGGAAGTCGGGGGTAAAGAAATAATAAAAAGTGGAAAAAACTAAAAAGTGAATATCTCTGAAACAAAGCGAAATAGCGCGGCGGTCTTGACGTATTACAAATAAAGTCGGGGGCGATGATTGCAAAAAAGCTGGAAAAATTAAAAAATGCATATCTCTGGAACTAAGAACAATAGCGCGGCGATCTTGAAATATTACAAAGGAAGTTAGGAGTAAAGAATTGAAAGAATTGGAAAAACTAAACAGTGAATGTCGCTGAAACAAAGCGAAATAGCGCGGCGGTCTTGGCTTATTACACAGAAAGTCGGGGGAGAATATTTCAAAAAAAACCGAAAAAAACTCAAAAGTGAATATACTGTATGTGGTAGGTATTTTTAATATGCCTATGATACTTGCGTAAGATGCAAGATCTGTGGATTTTTTTTTTTAAGAAATGGAAGATGTTTATACGGTATTGACGACCAACTTTTTAGAAGTTCTGGCCCCTTGCGAGCTGATAATCACTACTCAATAAAGTAATCGATTCCTAAAAGTACGTAATTTTAAACTATCCAATTCATGAGAATATCCGACTCTGCCCACCACTAATAAATTGGACAGTATGTCATGTAGAGTATAAAAAGACATTGCGTTGGTAGGCATGGCCGTTCACAGGGAGGGGGACAGTGTCTATATTTTTTACAGCCAGGTTTTAATAGGAGAAGTTTTACGGTTTTTTGGCTGCCCCCTTCTGAAATGTAGCAGTCAAGTGGGGTTGAATACCCTAAATAAGGCACATATAAATATTATAGTAAATTTTTATTAAAAATATGATTTAACAATGACAGTCTATTAGATAGCAGAAATAAATGAAAATTGTCTTTAATTTTTCGCTTGTTTGAGTATTGTGGATTTCTTATTTCGGGAAGAAGGCAACTGAAAAAAAAAATTTAACTGCTCTTTCATTTTTCCTTGCCAAAACCGGTCATCTCTGTATATGAAACAAAATAATTATTAAAGGAAAATAAATAAACTTTAAGTCTTTCTTCATTGGTACATTAAAAAACATAAGTTTCAAGGTTTAATACAGGGTAATTCTCTACATGTTTCGAACGCATCAGGAGAATACAATAAGGAGTTTAGAAATATAATAGGTGCAAACAGTTCTAACGGAGCTACGAGATGATGGAAAAACAAGCAAAGTGCTGGGAAAATCTTTCAACGTAATGGTAAACCTACCGAGAGGCCAGACATTTTTTTTTTAAACTTTAATTTTTTTTTATAGAAATTCTATTTGCCCCAATTTGTAGCACTGTTGCCTGTGAAATTGCTTTAAAGAATGGCTTTTACGTAACGTACTTTTACGTAATTTTTTACTTTGTAAAAATCCTTCTACAATGATTTCGTATTCCATAGCTGTTGATGCTCTGTCCCCGTTTTTGTAGCAGATGTGATCTTTTGCGGTTTAGGTTTTTAACATAGGAACATTTTTATTACTTCTCTAGACGAAAAGTACAATTTAGCAGCTAAATAGTAAGTACAAGACTTTTCGCCGCATGGTCAAATGTTCGCTGACGCTTTCATTATGATGCAGTTATATAGACGGGAATATCCATCGGTTCCCGCCTATTGTCGCATTACTTTTGCAATAACTCCAGAAAAATACCGCAACAAAATACCGCGACTTTGTTTTGAATCGATACTGATACTGGAATGCTTTATTCCATTTTCGTAAGTGTGACGATACGGTACCTTCTTTCTTGTTTAAAAAAAGGTCGCCAAATGTAAAACGATTACTTACCTTGTTCTCTTTTGAGGGGCAGGCAGCACAACGGTTCCTCAAAAATAAAATGCTCTAAAGAATTAAATATAACGGAACGCGACAGAAAAAATAACGCACGAGGGTCAATAACAGTTTCTACATTTTGTTATGTATGAAGTTATCCCCTAAATAAAATTTAAGTTGGCACCTTTAGTTTCACGATGGGCCAAGATTTCAAAACTTTTATTACCTACCTTCTTTTAAATCATTATAATAGGTAGAGTTTTCCAGGGAATTCATAATACCTAATATATGTAGGTAATTAGAATCATAACAGACCTTTATTCACAAAACTTTTTGCTATCCCAAATTTTATTTTTTAGATACCTATGAAACTTACAAATTTTCTTTGATTTCATTAATAAAATAAAACAAAAAAATATAAAAATCATACTATCCATAGGATTAGGTATATTATTTTGTCTAATTTTAGAAGTACCTACCTATTTTCTATAAAATAAATTTCGTTTCCGAAATAAAATCAAGTCAAATGTATCATCATTTATTTAGAAATAAATCGATGAAAATAACAAATTCTCGGAATTCGATCGCCTCGCTCGCGGTGAAGACTTCTGATTTCAGTGTATATCGGTGTTTACGGAATATTTTCCTACACGGCGTGATATCGCGAATATGTCCAGCTCGGATGAGTCTTTGTCGCAAATAAATTCCTTTCTCAACAAAGTCGGGCCTTAATATCTCCGGTTGGAAAAAGATATCAAGTTGGGGGTTTCGCCAGTTTTTTAGGCTTTTATTTATCTTCGTAATAAGGTAAAATTAAATATACAATTGTATTTAAAACTTTTGAAAAAATGCGCAATGTTTGTTAAGTTGTAAGATAGCTCCCTCTATTAGCGCCTACTTTAAAAATCATATTGTCATGGTTTATACAGTGTGTGTATAAAGTCTGGAAACGGCTTAATAACATCACAATTTACTGGCCGATTTAAACCAAATTTGGTACAGTTGTGTAAGAGGATCTAACGCACCGAATGACGATATTGGCGTTGTTGCCAGCTTTTTAGTTTATCTGGAATTCGAACGAATTTTATATTTTTAAATATAACACCCAGTATATTTTTACATTTTTAAATTCCACATAAAATTATAATTATTTTTTATTAAATGCATTATTAGTCTATACTTCATAGTTTCCGAGATATTGACTCTCGAAAAGTGACATTTTTGAACTTTGACAGCTTATAACTTTCTAACAGTACGTCTTAGAGCAAAACGGCTTACATGTCCCTATCTTCAATTTTTATTATCTTCCCAAAAAATCAACTTCCGGTTAAACCGGATGTAACTCGAAAGCAGGAAATATAGATGTTCCGGTTTAACTGGAAGTTGATTTTTTTGGGAAGATAATAAAAATTGAAGATAGGGACATGTAAGCCGTTTTGCTCTAAGACGTACTGTTAGAAAGTTATAAGCTGTCAAAGTTAAAAAATGTCACTTTTCGAGAGTCAATATCTCGGAAACCATGAAGTATAGACTAATAATGCATTTAATAAAAAATAATTATAATTTTATGTGAAATTTAAAAATGTAAAAATATACTGGGTGTTATATTTAAAAATATAAAATTCGTTCGAATTCCAGACAAACTAAAAAGCTGGCAACAACGCCAATATCGTCATTCGGTACGTTAGATCCTCTTACACAACTGTACCTAATTTGGTTTAAATCGGCCAGTAAATTGTGATGTTATTAAGCCGTTTCCAGACTTTATACACACACTGTATAGTGAAATATAGAGTATAGGAAACTCTTTTTAACAAGACTAAGTTTACTGAATTCTGTTGAGCTAACCCGGAGTTATGAGCATTTGAATAAAATAATGTTTAACCTTCTCCCACCACTTTATTTTAAAACTGACAAAGACGTTTCATGAATGAATTTTGTTCAGAAAGCCTCAAAGTATACGAAAATAGTACTTTCAATACACCTTAAGTAGGCAACTTTTGACAATACTGAGTTTTACTGATTTACCGTTACGGTTACGCCCTCTAGCGCTCGACTGAGAAACTTAAAAAATTATTTCCAGCAATTTATCATGGCCACTTTTACAAAAGACATTTTTTTCCGCAAGCCATACGTCTAGCCCTTTCTGAGATACGGCCGAGAGCCATTCTTAGTGGGACACCCGGTACTATAGTCATTAAATGATCAGGGCTGGATTAACCACTAGGCCAAATAGGCCATGGCCTAAGGCGCCACGAACGAAATAGGCGCCGCGGCTTTTTAACGAATTTCAGTGTACCTATAATAATTATTATTTTATACATTTAAATCACTATTTAAACTATGGCATAATTGCTAATTATCATACCTATAAAGTATAAAGAACATTCCACATTCCAATCTAAACAAAAATATTCTAAATTAAAGTATTAAGACTATTTAGTTATCAGATCTTGTGAAATCAACTTCCTTCGACGACATTATTTAAAATTTCTCGAGTAAAAAATGTCGAAAAAAACATTTCTAGTATCTAAATACTCTTAAAAATATGTGTGTGCTTTAGTTTATATCATTTTGTGTATTTATAAGGAACCAATCTACCAATATCATTTGATTCTTAGCGCTGAATTTGTGTTTTTATGTGTTTTATATTTTTGTATCCTAATTGGCTGGATTAGTCGATTAGTTTTTTTGAACTTTGGAAACTACCAAACTCTTATTAAGTTATGATATTTTGAGTTAATTGTTTTATTCATTTCACATTTTGTAAACATTATTCATTAATGTTAAGTTGCAAGGGCGTCCGAAGGGGAAGGGGGCAAGGGGGTGCGCTTGCCCCCCCCCCCCCCTGGCCCAAGTAGATTTGAGATATTTTATTTAACTGGAATATACATATTTATTGAGATACAATTCAATTGACAAAATTGGTAAAACGAACTCTTGTTGCATAAAATGAAATGTGGAATTCAAAAATCTTCACTAAATAGCGAAGGAAAAATATTAGAATAGAATAAATAAAGCTTTATTTTAATTTACACAGCTAGTCATAATAGCAATATACAAATAGACATACTATTGGTCAGGCAATTGCGATAGCAATTTGTTTACCTCCAACTACATGTACAGTCGAAAGATCATTCAGTACTCTCAGAAGAGTAAAAACCTGGATTCGCTCGACTATGACTGAGCACCGATTGGACGGTTTATGTATGATGACTGATGAGTGTTCATCGGAAATTTGTAAAAGAAAAAAAAAGTCATTTAATTGAAAAAATTATTGATGAATTTGCAAAAGATTCAAGAAAATTAACATTTCTTTTCTCCAATAAATCTGAATAACTTATAAGTTTTTTGTTGTATTTTTTTTTTGTTATATTTGAACATTTTTAAATATTTTGTTTAGCTATTTTTTGTTATTTAATATAAGTATTAGGTGTTTTGCTCTATTCTTTTATTGAAGGTTTGTTGAAGTGCTAGAAACAAAAATAATTCCAATTATGATTTGCCCCCGCTTGGAAAAGTTCCTTCGGACGCCCTTGTTAAGTTGTTTGTTTATACTTACTTCTATTTTTTGTTTTATAATTTTCCCTGAGTACTTACATATGTATTATACGATTATTACAATTAAATTAATCTATGAGTTTTTCCTTCAACAAAACGTGCAAATTTCCGCTTGAAAAACACATTTTTACGAGATACGTTTAGGCACAAATTTGATCATCCGTATCATGACGCGCTCAATTTTTTAAAATCTATTTCGAAATTGAAACAAATAGGCCATGGCCTAAGGCGCCACGAACGAAATAGGCGCCGCGGCTTTTTAACGAATTTCAGTGTACCTATAATAATTATTATTTTATACATTTAAATCACTATTTAAACTATGGCATAATTGCTAATTATCATACCTATAAAGTATAAAGAACATTCCACATTCCAATCTAAACAAAAATATTCTAAATTAAAGTATTAAGACTATTTAGTTATCAGATCTTGTGAAATCAACTTCCTTCGACGACATTATTTAAAATTTCTCGAGTAAAAAATGTCGAAAAAAACATTTCTAGTATCTAAATACTCTTAAAAATATGTGTGTGCTTTAGTTTATATCATTTTGTGTATTTATAAGGAACCAATCTACCAATATCATTTGATTCTTAGCGCTGAATTTGTGTTTTTATGTGTTTTATATTTTTGTATCCTAATTGGCTGGATTAGTCGATTAGTTTTTTTGAACTTTGGAAACTACCAAACTCTTATTAAGTTATGATATTTTGAGTTAATTGTTTTATTCATTTCACATTTTGTAAACATTATTCATTAATGTTAAGTTGCAAGGGCGTCCGAAGGGGAAGGGGGCAAGGGGGTGCGCTTGCCCCCCCCCCCCCCCTGGCCCAAGTAGATTTGAGATATTTTATTTAACTGGAATATACATATTTATTGAGATACAATTCAATTGACAAAATTGGTAAAACGAACTCTTGTTGCATAAAATGAAATGTGGAATTCAAAAATCTTCACTAAATAGCGAAGGAAAAATATTAGAATAGAATAAATAAAGCTTTATTTTAATTTACACAGCTAGTCATAATAGCAATATACAAATAGACATACTATTGGTCAGGCAATTGCGATAGCAATTTGTTTACCTCCAACTACATGTACAGTCGAAAGATCATTCAGTACTCTCAGAAGAGTAAAAACCTGGATTCGCTCGACTATGACTGAGCACCGATTGGACGGTTTATGTATGATGACTGATGAGTGTTCATCGGAAATTTGTAAAAGAAAAAAAAAGTCATTTAATTGAAAAAATTATTGATGAATTTGCAAAAGATTCAAGAAAATTAACATTTCTTTTCTCCAATAAATCTGAATAACTTATAAGTTTTTTGTTGTATTTTTTTTTTGTTATATTTGAACATTTTTAAATATTTTGTTTAGCTATTTTTTGTTATTTAATATAAGTATTAGGTGTTTTGCTCTATTCTTTTATTGAAGGTTTGTTGAAGTGCTAGAAACAAAAATAATTCCAATTATGATTTGCCCCCGCTTGGAAAAGTTCCTTCGGACGCCCTTGTTAAGTTGTTTGTTTATACTTACTTCTATTTTTTGTTTTATAATTTTCCCTGAGTACTTACATATTATGTATTATACGATTATTACAATTAAATTAATCTATGAGTTTTTTCTTCAACAAAACGTGCAAATTTCCGCTTGAAAAACACATTTTTACGAGATTACGTTTAGGCACAAATTTGATCATCCGTATCATGACGCGCTCAATTTTTTAAAATCCATTTCGAAATTGAAACAAATAGGCGCCAAAATTTGTCTGGCCTAAGGCATCAAACGACCTTAATTCGGCCCTGTAAATGATGTCGCTAAAGAAGGACAGGCCGGTAACAAAAGGGTTGTGTGCATGCCCATCGTTAAGGGACGTCTAGTCTATGCATGGCCCACGGAACTAAACGCTATACAGAATAAAAATGACACAAGCAAAGCTAAACATTTTAATTGTCATCATTAAAATTTCAAGTTTTTCTCGCCAATACTTAAGTGTAATAAGCATCGCTATGGAGACACTTGAACAAAGAACAAAGGCTTGGACCTTTTTAAATGTCATGTTTCTATAGCATATTAAGATTATGACTAAAGGTTAAAACGCACGCTATGACGGGGCGTCATCGTCACGCTAAACAAAAATGACGTGTTTTTGTTCATGATTGCGTGACAACATATATTGTCACGTAAAAACACAGGTGTTTAATATTTAACCAATTTTTATTTCATTACTAAATATTACTCTCGGACTTAGGTGTAGACAAGTTGACATAAATATGCATATTTTATTTTATTTTTTCCCTGTTTGATATTTTTAACATACACCAATTTTGGATGTATTATAGAGATTAACCAACCAACTAAAGAACTGGGCATCTTTGAGAGGTTGAATTCTTCTGTCTATCTCTCTGCCACGGCATATTTTCGTAAAAAATAAGAAAAAATAATAATTTTAGGTTATTTGGTACAATTTTAAAATTTTTTTACATTTACAAATTTTAGATGAAAATTTAAACTGGAAATGCCATATCCAGTATATTATCAACTCGATATCTCCTTTGGTATCTGTTTTGTACAGAGCTAGATATTTCATTCCTTTAAAATACTTAAAAATATATATATTTTTCATTAACATATTCAAAATTTCAATACTTAGCTTCTGCATGGGGATCTGCTTGTTTAACAAACTTAACTTAAAACCAGCGGCGCACCCAGGATTTTATGTTAGGGGGGGGGGGGCCGCCAATCAGTGCCGGAAGCAAATTTTTTAATAAACTTTTAAGTTACGCATTTTTCTAGAACTTTGTAGCTTTTTAACAGGTATTCTCAGAAGATCGCAATAGCCTAGTTCAATTCAAGTTCAAGTTTCAAGTAAATATCTAAAAAAATTGACTTTTTAAAATATCCACTTTAATAATTATTCCGGACAAAACATACCACTCTTTTTACCAAATAAAATATAGGTAATAGTAATGACGACATATCCATAACACAAATATATTTATTTAAAAATATAAATTAGTACAAAGCACAACAATAAACAATATTTTATAAATAATAGAAACCAAAACTTTTTTATAACACCTTTGCATTTGTTAAATATGTCAATCTAATTTTCATCGACCCTTAGAAAGTTTATTTAAAATTTCTTCACAAGAAACAGGAACATTCTTATGAATAAATAAATTTGCCAAACCATTAAGTCTTGCTTGCCCGGTGGAATTTCTTAAGTACGATTTTAAGTACTTTAATGTGGAAAATCACCTTTCAGAGGTAGTGGCGGTGACGGGAAGGGTAACAAAAATTTGCAAAAGTTTTTATATTGGGAAATATCATACCATTACATTGAATATATAGCTTAAACATATCGGAGGATATTTCTTTGCTATCTGTAAACTTGTCGTTCCATAATTTAAATTCGCATATTAGAATGCTTTCATTATAAAAATTTTCAAAAAATGAGTAATTTGCATAAGAAGAATGAAGTCAGCCTTTGCAAATCATTTGTTGGATTCGGGACATCAATTTTCAACATCTGAAAACGTAAACATACTGCATGAATGCGATAAGAGCAAAAAGTTAGATTTACTAGAGAAACGTGAAATTACTAGGGCAAAAAAGAGCCCAGTCCTTAATTGCGTTAATGAAGTTTTCAACTTTGAACCTTACCTTATTTTTAATAACTTAAATTAAATTATTGAATATTTTATAACCTGTTCTGGTTCTCTCGCCGAAATTGGTTTGACAGATTGACAACAACATTGGGCGGGGGGACTTCTTCTTTTATATATTTTGGCTTTTTCTACGCTTGGCCTTAGCTCGGTTAGTCGTATTCTCCTGTATGGTTGCTTCACTCTCCCTTCTACCCGCTTTTATAACTGTCGTTTTTTGTGTTAGTGTTAAGATTAATCGTAACCTGTTTGTTTTGACATGGTACTCGTCTTGTTTTTAATGTGTTATTTCATTTATTGGTTTTAATGAAGGTAGGCTGTTAAATAGTATTAAAAATGTAATGTGGGTCACACCTCTATACAATTTTAGGTCTGATGATGCTCCGTAGAGAGCGAAACATGTCACCTTAGTTTTTATTAAATGATTGAGACCATGACTTTGTGATTTTTGTCTTCCTATTTAAGAAGAATGAAGGCTGAGAAAGCTTTGCAAATTTTCTACTTATAATACTGAACAAAAGTAATAAAAATTATATCGTTCTTTGTATTGCGCCTGGAAATTAAAGTTTTTTTTAGTGGGTTAGTGGGTATAGTAAGTTGAAGTCAATTTCAATGGGGGTTTTGGGTTTGTTCGGGTTTGGGCCTTGGCCCCCCCCCCCCCCTGGGTGCGCCACGGCTTAAAACCATTACAAAAATTGCAAAATAAAGTTATTAAATGTATACCTACACAAATTACCACATTTAGAACCAACTGTTCATCTATATAGACCGAAAGGGTATTTACACGTTCAAAACACACACACAAAAGAGATATTTACTAAATTAAATTATTAATTTAAGTATACTATTTTTTTTAAATTGATTTTATTAATGAATTAAATTGGATTAACTTCCATTTTTTTTAGTGTTACTTTTTTTAATGGTTATTATTTTCTATATTATGTTGTCACTTTCCATGTAATGAACTGTAAAAGTTAGTTTGGAATAAAGACATTTTGAAAGTTAATTTATAGTCTTGATATTACCGTACTGGCAAGTTCCAAGTTACAGTGGCATTTTATGTGAGTATGAGAGAGTAAGTAATATGTTTAGATGCCCGCAATAAGGACAACAGATCAATCAGTGTTGCCGGCGTGAACAACGCATGGCGAGGCCATTCCTCGATTAAAGAGAGACGGTTATTTGTGCTTGCCAACTTTGACGAAATCACATCATCGTCTCGCTTCATCGACACAAATTCAGTATTCAATAATATTTGGAACGTCGTTTGGGTTATACCCATAGACAATTTACCTTTAATTTTGAAGAAGTAGTCCATACTCAAAGTGGAGCTAAATGATACAGAAAAAGAAAAGCACGAAGTCTTTCTCCACAATATTTATTATTCGAAAAACTAGGCGAACCTAGGATCACATCGACATGTTTCGAGTGTAGAAACACTCATCATCAGCAAAACAAAGTGAAAAGTAAAATGCTGATGTTTTTAGCAAAAGAAAAAATAATGGTGAGATTGAGCCATAATGGAGCTTTTAATGGTGTACAAGAGGTGTAAAATTGAATAGTCAGAAGGTCGACAATCAAGACTCCAGCATACTAAAGAGTCGAGGGTTAAGTGCAGAAGCACACTGTGCCGTGCAGAAAATTAGGGTAGTAAAAATTAGGGAGTTTTGAAAAACTTATCTGTAAAAATCATTATTAAATTACTGAAACATCTTGAGTTTTATTAAGCCTAGTGAGAAACATGTGAAAGTATTGGAGTGAGATGTAAAGAAAAAGAAAAAAATGGTTTTTTAGGGTTCAAAGCATCTGTAAAAAATAGAAAGGGGAATGTAGTAAATGAAATTTAGGAAATGTGGTAGATTAGCTTACCTTTTGGTTAAAAGTAAAAAACTGTTGGGGTACCAGGCTTTTTACGGCCCAGTTACCCCGCCGGAGTCAAAGCACACACATTTGGTGCAAAAAAATTCAAAGAAATTTTTAAAAAATTTGTGTTCTTGTTAGAGAGGTTCTACTGTAACCAACACGTGTAGGATGGAAAATGAGCTTGAACTTGACATTGTAAAAGGGGGGAACAAATGACAAGTGTTTTGGCGGTCAAAATGAAGAATCCTCAAGTATGCCAGGAGTTTATAAAAATTTTGAAAAAGTTATAAAGGAGAAAAGCTCAATTAAGGTTCAAAATTGCTTAAAATACTAAAAATATAAGATACAATCAATACAATCCCTATAGAAAGAAAATTACATTTAGAAATATGTTGCTGAAAGGTTCGAAAATAGGCATCATAAGTATTTGTGTGACGACCTCTGTTGGTAGGTTTACAATATTGGTAAAAGTGTAACTCAGTATTTATATTATATATTATATATTTTCCTCCTTTTGACTGCAAAAGTTTTTCACTCCCCATGCGTGCCTTTGAAAGCTCCATTATGGATTAGTTCCACCTTTAATTTTATTATATTTTCTCTTTTGCTAACATCAGCTGTTAATTATTTTTGCTTCAATTTCCTGATGATGAGTGTTTCTACACTCGAAACATGTCGATTCTAGCCTAGCTACTGAATTAAAATTGTGGAGAAAGACTTTATGCTTTTCTTTTCCCTATATATTTATATATTTATTAAGTCAAAATAAGGTTTAAAAATAAATATTTTAAATCAAAAAAATTACAGTGTCTTTGGGACATAAAAAGGAAAGTTTTCACCAAATTTCGTGTATAAAAAATTTTTTTTGTAAAAGATAAAAATAAAAAACCAAAAACTTGGTTATTTGAATTTTTCACATAAATTTTGAGGTTATGTGAAAAAAGTGTAAATACAAAAGTTGTAGATCTTTTTATTACCTACAACTTTGCCATTTAACGTTTTTCCATGGGACTTGTAGTTTTGCTGGAAATGAAATCGAGATAAATCGTTTTCTACCCTTAAAAACTCCCCCCCCCCCCCCCCTTTCCCGACCTCGGATCGCCCGTAATTTATTTTTTGTTATATTCTCTTCCTTTTCCAATGGGTTTCATCCTACTATTATTTTTTTGGTTTCAAAAATTATCGACCCTGGTCTATCGCTAGCTATAAGCTTTTTGATATCAGCGCATTGTCAGTTGAAAAACTATTAGAAAAATATTGGTTTTCACTACTATCGACGTCAAGTCAATCAAGGTCTAATAATCATAAGAATAGATTATTATATCCGTGTAAAATTACCTACCTATATTGCGTTACAGTTATAAAAACATATCGCTTCGGTTAAGAAGAAAATTGTTCCAGTTTCGTTCATAGTAAAAACGCTTTAATAATACAAATTTCCCAGTGAAAATTTTATTGATTACGAAAAAGTCGTATACCCTTTTTCCATACCAAAATGACAATCAAAAGTTGTGGATGCGACACAATCCTGTATGTACATGTACAAACTGTTTTATTACAGATACCTACATAAGAATATATAGTTTGCGAGGACAATACCGTGCGAGCAAAAATTATTTGCATCAAAGAGGGCTTGGATTAAAAAACGTAGGGCTTGGTTTAGATCACAATGATATGGGGACGATATATCTAACCAAATCTAGGTTAAAATTTTGTCAAATTCATATTATGACATGATATGCCAAACTATAATGAGTAATAAAATAAGTAGACAAATACAAATTTATTTTTGTTGTTTACAAAATTAACAAAGTATCAAAGTAAGAATATACAGAAAGAAAAAGAAAAATAATTACATAAATTGCTGAAATTGGCCACCGCCATGCTCCAAGCATAAATTCACACGTCTCTTCATATTTTCGAAAGTGTTGACCAGCATCTCTGGAGAAATGTTACAACATTCTTGGATAATCCTTTCTTGTAATTGTTCTTAATTTGCAACTGATGTTTTAAAAATAGTGTTCTTTTAATGAGGAAAAACCAAAGACTTCTTAGAAGTCTTTGGGAAAAACGAAGTAATCCATAACCGTTAAACAATAAATCGTTTCTTTCCAATAAATTCATACTATGACATGATATGCCAAACTAATGAATAATAAAATAAGTAGACAAATTCAAATTTATTTTTGTTGTTTACATATTTATAATACTTGCACTTTATAAGGAAATATTTTTTTTTAATAATAAATTTGGAATAGTCCTGCATGTTCCATATAAGATCTTCCCACTTCGTTGGACAGGCGTCTTATACAATTTGTTGGCGTATTTTGCATTATTTCACGAACGTTTGCAACAATTTCTTCTGTTCTTGCAGATGGCCTTCCTGCTCCTTTTTTGTGTTGTATAGAACCTGTTTCCCTAAACACAGCCACAGTTCTTTTCAGGCAATGATAAAAATCCCCAACAATAAGAGCGACGTTAGGAAAATGTTCGTGAAAATCGTCCATGCACAAACCCGGATTGTATTGCACTCATCATTTACTCTAACCCCGTTTCGAAAATACGCTTCAACCATGAATGTTTTGTGCTGTTCCGTAAAGCCCATTGTGTGAATGGTTCAAGAAATTGGAAAAATTATCGATGAATCAAATTACTTGTAACGACTGTCAAAGATGACGAAATAACTGATTGATTGTTAATTCAGGTTGTTACTGACACCCAACAGGTATTAAGCTGTACGGCTAAGCATTACGTCCTTAGATGCAAGGCCCCCTTTGATGCAAATAATTTTTGCTCGCACGGTATAAATCCCCTCCTGTGTACGTATATCCTCGGATTTCTCGGTTGTCAATTTACAAATAACCTTAAATGAATTGACATTGGCTAAAACTTTCAAGAGCCATGACATAAAACGGGAAGGACTATTTTACCTATCCCGTGGGAAATCTCTAGAAAAAAAAAGTAATTTCCTCAACATTTATTACTCCGTCATTCGCAATATATGGTAAATAGGATCTGGAATTTATTTTAAAAATGAGCCTAAAACTTTGGAACGTGTCACGTATCTTATTGTTATAACCGCCAGAGACGTCAAAAAAAGACACTAAATAGAGAATATAATCGGCGTTACAGATTTAGCTTCAGTTCTCATATACGCACTGCGTATCGGACGACTAATGAAAGTAAATAATATTTAAATGTTTCGTTATACCGTGCGAGCAAAAATTATTTGCATCAAAGAGGGCCTTGCATCTAAGGACGTAATGCTTAGCCGTAGAGCTTAATACCTGTTGGGTGTCAGTAACTACCTGAATTAACAATCAATCAGTTATTCCGTCATCTTTAACAGTCGTTACAAGTAATTTGATTCATCGCTCATTTTTCCAATTTCTTGAACAATTCACACAATGGGCGTTACGGAACAGCACAAAACATTCATGGTTGAAGCGTATTTTCGAAACAGGGTTAGAGTAAATAGTGAGTGGCAATACAATCCGGGTTTGTGCATGGACGATTTTCACGAACATTTTCCTAACGTTGCTTTTATTGCTGGGGATTTTTATCATTGCCTAAAAAGAACCGTGGCTGTGTTTAGGGAAACAGGTTCTATACAACACAAAAAAGGAGCAGGAAGACCATATGTAAGAACAAAAGAACTTGTTGCAAACAACACAACACTTTCGAAAATATGAAGAGACGTGTGAATTTATGCTTGGAGCATGGCGGTGGCCAATTTCAGCAATTTAGGTAATTATTTTCCTTTTCTTTCTTTATATTCTTACTTTGTTAATTTTGTAAACAACAAAAATAAATTTGTATTTGTCTACTTATTTTATTACTCATTAGTTTGGCATATCATGTCATAATATGAATTTGACAAAATTTTAACCTTATCATTGTGATCTAAACCAGCCCTCTTTGATGCAAATAATTTTTGCTCGCACGGTACATAACTCACGAATGCGAAGAAAGGCGCACTGTAGTTTCATTAGTCCCGGTGAGGTATAAAATACAGAATGCAATTATTACTAAACGCTGGCGTGCTCTGCGGCTCTTTTTTTTATCGTATGATTCCTCTTAATAAGTAAATGGCAAAGTTTTAGGTATACACAGTTAATTGAAGTACCGGAAAGATACCTAATTATTAGTGCTATAGTTTAACGGCCTAAATCATAATCAGCAGCGCTAAATATGCCGCCTTTATCCAAGTGAAATCGATAACACATTTCCCACTCCATGCAGCAAATAAAAACCATGAAAAACATAAAAATCAATGTTTAGCTTGCATCAATGCTGTTACAATATTTGCTTAATAATATTATCGGCTAAAACCCATTCGAATATTCAAATAAAAGAGTTAGCGATAAGAATATTTGAATAATTGAATTCAGGGCCGGCCTAATTGACATAAAACTTTTTCAGAGCCGTCATCAGTCTCAAGTGTTCACGATATGGACCTGATTTTCTAATTTCTTATTTTATATTTGCTGCAATAAAAAATGTCACTCAAAATTTTAAAAAATCGATTATATTGCGAACATGTATTGTGTGTTAGCGCCGTTTTTCCGTTCATAAAGCACCATTAGGCCTCTTTCACACTATCAGGTTTAGCCGGTTTCAAATCTGAAGCAAACCGGACAAGTAATGGACCATTCGTTTAAATATAGCTCTTCACACTATAGTGGATTTCACCTTAGTTTTTAATGGCCGCCGCTGACACATGTCATTTATAACATTTCTTTTTACAGAACTTAAGGATTGGCCAGGGCCGGACTTAAAAATTATGTGTGAACATGGGTCAATTTATTTGTAGTTGTAATAATTATGGATGGAAACAAGAATTACCTAAGCAATTTTTAAGATATTTCAAAAAAAAAACACTGAAGGGGAATGGAAATAGGATAGAATATCAGAAAAACAATTTCATTTAATTTTTATTCATAATATAATAAAGTGTTGTTATTTTGGTAAAAACACACTCTTAATTTAGTACAATAAAAAATATACAAGGGGCAGTCGTGAATCTAGTATCATCAATAATTAACTACGTTTTTTATTAAATAATTATTTTGTTTTTTAATTTGATTTTAGACCATGCAGTGTTAAGTTAAAAATATATATATTATATTTAATAGCTTATTGTTTACTTTTTTATTTTCTTATTCATGGGTAGATATTTTTTCTTTAGACTAGGTTCTAAAGAGTTTGAAGTTTACAATAGGTCTAACTTTTCGTTGGTTTATAATAAAACAACAAAAGTTTGTAATGTTATCGAATTAAGTATTTTTTTTAATGAATAAAGAAAAAATAATGTAAGTAGCTACTACAAAAAAAGATTTTTGTCCATGCGTTTGCAGAACAGATACCTCAAGCACTCTTCAATACAACTGTATGTAAAACTTATTTTAGCATAATGGTTCACTGTGGTTTTCAAATTTAATTTTGTTGCAAGTTCCCTATTATTTTTGGTCTTCATCTGACAAGCTGTCGATGTCGTCGTCACCGTCCGAGACATTAATAATTATTTACTAACTTTTGCATAAAAAGAAACACGTCACAGATACACACAGTTCGGCAGTTTGAAACCAAAAAGTCTAATACGCACAAAATATAAGCAAAATGCTGTCTGAAAAATACCAAAAACAATAACACGAACGATCAAGAATTAACAGCACGCGGTGCGCGGTGTGTCCCAATGCGGCTCTGTGATATTTAAAGAACGCGACGAGACAATCAAATTAATGAAGTACGAAAAGAGATATGCGAGAGCAAATGCGTAAGACAAAGATGCACATACTACCGGCATATACGAGCGATGCTGTGCTTTTGACGAGTTTGAGCTCATTGAAGGGCAACGTAGTGATGTGTCATTCGTGAATGATTCGATCACGTGGATTCAATCACTTTTAAGTATTGAATGATCGAATCTTGCTCTGCTTAAATCTATCAATCGTCACGTGACTACTGGCACTGACCGATCGGAGATCGAACGATCGAACCGATGGCCGAGATTGGCTTCGCTTCGAAATCAATATAAATGCGCATGCCCATGCATCATGCATCACCGATTGAAACGACGTCGAACGACGGTGCCGTTCGCGGTTGGCGCCACAAAGTTTCAATACTGTAACTGTACTGGTCAATCGTTCGTTTAAAAGATTGACACGAGTGGGATCGACAATCAACGACCGGACCGATTCGGACGCGCGAATGTCAATACCAATCGTTTCACCTGCGATTGCCGAAAATGATCGATTGAAACGATCGATTGAAAAGATTCGATCATTTTCAGTATCAATCGCCGATTGATAGAATCCCACTAAAATGAACGAATGACACATCTCTAGGGCAACGTATTGAACTGTGTAGTGTGCATCTTCGTCATGTACATGTAACTATACGGTCAGTTATATATCCATCTCTTGTTAATCTAGCCAATGTGCGCGTTCACACTTGTCCGGTTATGGTTTTCAGGTTTAGTCTGTGGTAGTTTATTATTTGTTTTAACTCTGGCGAGGAAGGTGCGAACGCTTACCTGATAGATAAGCTAAGCATTTCTTTTGGACTGATGCAATTCCTCATTTTTGTATTTTGACGCTGTAAGACTGGCTATAATTTAGTATTTAGTTCTTCAGAAGACGAAACGACGAGTAATTAAAAAAAAAATTTCGTCACTTCATAATTCCTCATAAAAAATTTGAAAAGCACCAATCTCGTCACGTGTTTGAAGGTGTACCCAAAGTCCCCTTTTACCATTTCCTTGCCTTTTACGCTTTCTATACAAAACAAATACCACAAAGCTATAACAGCATTACGATCCATCATCGAAACGTGGACTAAAGTTTATTAATAAGGACAATACCGGACCTGATGACAACCGGACGGGTCCGGATATTTTTATTTTTACTTCAGGATTCTGTCTGGTTTACAACCTGACCGGCGAACCTGAACCTGAAGTCTGAAAGATGCCTTAGGTCGCAAGGGAAGTGTGTACTTTTTTAGTTCATTAGTTGTTGTTTCGCGCACATTGTGCTACTGTGGTTGGTCCCATTTAGAAATTCAGGATTAGGGCAAGTACGGTCGTCTTTGTAATATTTGTTTGTGTAAATTTGACGATGTTAAATTTATTAAAAAAAAATGCGTTGAAAGTTTAATAGCGGAGCCATTTTGTAGTCGATCTTCTGTCGATACATCCGAAATTCCGTTTCTAGCAAAAAACTTTTAACAGGACATTTAATCCGAATATTTATATTAAACGTACCTGGATTTGTTGTTGTTAAATACGTAAAGTACGTGCCCCACAGGTTATATTTCATTTGTTTTCATCCCAACATATGCCACCCTCCGATCACTTTTGCACTGCCTTTTTTTGTAAACATTTCATTATGTTCTATACTATCTTTGAAATGTTTGTGGTTGCGTCTAGCCCTGCTGGTAGTCACACCTACCAAATGGTGATAGATGTACTTTTTGATACAAAAAAATGGTGAGCTACATATATTTTTGTGCCCCTAAGGCAAAAGTGGCAAAACACCCTTACTTCCCTTAAATAAAAGGGACTAATCTGGATTCTACTTCCGGACTCCTGTCGGCATCGCAATTTCTGTGACCTTAGCCTTCATCAGACAGGCTTACACTCAGGGGGTCCAATACCGCAAACCCGCAAAGCATTATTAGATGCGTCCCTTTCAAGCAAAATCTCATCAAAGTTAATTTTCATTTTGTCTTTCTCGCATCAAATTTATTATTCCTGCATGATATTATTAAGCACGAGGGTGCACCAGTGATAAGATTCTCGTATTTTTTCGTTTTTAAGAGTAATAATTTACAAATATTTGGTTGGTATTGTATAATATACAGGGTGTTTCAATAAAAACTCCCAGGCCAATTATTTCGAAAACTAAAAGCGACATGTAAATTCTGTAATCGCCAGTTTTGAGCCACTATGATTGGCTTCACAACTGTGTAAAAAATGTGTTTGAATGATACAAGATGTAGGTGGCGCCACGGTGCAAAGAAATTTTTCGATGACAGAAACTTTTAAATGTTGTCGCTTTTAAAGATAATTAATTTTTGGTCAAATTATGTTCCATAACAAATTTTGATAAATCGAACATGAAAGGAGATATTTGGGGTTAAGTTTTTTTAAAAATAATTTTAACGAGTATTTTAATTATAAATATTTTTAACATCCTTTAGCAGATTTTAATTTAATTTTGGTAATGATAACTTAAGTGATAAAACGCTCGTGTAGCGTTAAATTATTAAGTCCAGTGACGTCTCAGGGGGCGCATTAACAAATAATATTGGCAAAAAATAAGACGCCACCGAGTTTTTGATAATTTTTATATTTTTTTCGGATTAAGCAACTAAAAATATCTTTCTTGTTTTCTTATCTTGCTTGGTTTTCGAGAAATAAAAATAAAAACAATTTTATTGCATATCTCTGGAAAACAAAAATCATTAAATAATTAATACGTTGTATCTCTTGCTATTAATCGAAATACACTATTAATAGTTTGCAGAACCGAATTATTATATCGATTTGCTATGCTTGTATATGAAAACGGCAATAATTTTGAACACCTCATTCGACCCCATTATAGTTTTTGGCAATCTCTCATCAGTTCTTTCATAAAAGTTAAAACATCATTTAATTTTATTTTATAACGCTTTAATGTTTTAATGCTTTTAAACAACAAAAAATACAACGTATTAATTATTTAATGATTTTTGTTTTCCAAAGACATGCAATAAAATTGTTTTTATTTTTATTTCTCGAAAACGAAGCAAGATATGAAAACAATTTAGTGGACAAGAAAAGGATATTTTTAGTTGCTTAATCCGAAAAAATATAAAAATTACGAAAAACTTAGTGACGTCTTATTTTTTGCCAATATTATTTTTTAAGGCGCCCCCTGAGACGTCACTGGACGTAATAATTTAGCGCTACACGATCATTTTATCACTAAAATTATCATTACCAAAATTAAATTAAAATCTGCTAAAGGATATTAAAAATATTTATAATTAAAATACTCGTTAAAATTATTTAAAAAAAAACTTAAATATCTCCTTTCATGTTGGATTTATCAATTTTTTTATGGGACATAATTTGACTACCTACATCTTGTATTATTCAAACACATTTTTTACACAGTTGTGAAGCCAATCATAGAGGCTAAAAACTGGCGTTTACAGAATTTACATGTCGCTTTTATTTTTCGAAATAATTGGCCTGAGAGTTTTTATTGAAACACCCTGTATATTATATATTTATTGAATTCGTAGTAGACCATCTGCCTACCCCTGGATTTTCCCTCAATTGCGACCCCACAGGAAAAAGTTGTTTGGTGAAAGATAAGGAGACCTAGCTGGCTAATTTATGGTGTAATTTAATCCTACTGTGCATCCATCGAAAACGTTTTGGACATATTTCTTTACTTTTCGTGCATTGGTCTATTTCAAATATCTTCTTTCTGAGGAGCAACTTTTTCTAATGCAGGTCCAATTTAATTTTGTAAAAGTTCAAAAACATTTTCTGTTCCCAAATTTTGTTCCAAAAAAAAGGGTCCACTAATTCGATGTCTAAATATGCCAGCCCAAACATTTATCCTTTAAGGGTATTGCGTCATGGTTTGTTCGAGTTTATTTTCTGTAGTCCAATATCTACAATTTTGAAGATTAAAGCGGGCCCTTCACGCTACGGTATGGCCTGCAGACCAAGACGCACAGTTCCGATCTCAAGACGAGAATGATCCCGCTCGTTTCGCCCTTCATGTTCACATCTGATGAAAGATAAATGTTGTCAGTCTCTCGACTATATCGAAGAAGATAAGTTCATAGGTGTAGTTTAAAATAAGTTGAAGGAGTATGATTTCTCTAATGAAAAAAAGGAAATTGGCTGCTGTATTAATTTTAAGTATGGAACATGCAGAGAAATCAAAAATGCAAATATGAAAAGGAGAGTCGGTTGTACGCCGTATTTTAACAAATGAAACATTATATTTATATTCAGCGTATTTTAATTGCTATTACCTAGCGCTTTCGGCCCATTATAAGGCCATCATCAGGGCTTAGGTTCTAAAAGAAAAACACAAACAAGAGTAAAAAATAGCTGGAATAAACTACGTGAGACTACTTACTCATCAAATTATGTCCAGGCGACAAGAAGCATATTAAGAGATATTTAAAAATTTTAAACAAATTTACCTGGTAGTGGTTTCAAATTGAAAAACATTCAAATTGTAAACATTTATCTGAGATGTCCCTCACCACTTTGTGTTCATGTGTCAAATGCAAATATCAGTCAGTCAGGTGTTGTTTACAATTTGAAACAACTACCAGGAAAATTTGTTTAAAATTTTCAAATACCTCTTAAAATGCTTCTTGTCTCCTGGACATAATTTGACGAGTAAGTAGTCTAACGTAGTTTGTTCCAGCTGTTTTTTACTCTTGTTTGTGTTTTTCTTTTAGAACCTAAGCCCTGATGATGGCCTTATAATGGGCCGAAAGCGCTAGGCAATAGCAATTAAAATACGCTGAATACAAATATAATGTCTCATTTGCAAAAATGCAAAGTAAAAAGAAGAGGTTCTGGACTAAGGAGTGGTTTCTTAGAAGAACCTTTGCAAATCATTTACATTAATTTGCTTAAAGAAATAAATGAAAAATTACTTTAGGATGGATGAAAGAACATTTAATATCCTTTTGAATTTAATTAGGCACAAAATAGAAAACCAAAATACCATTATGCGCGGCGCTATTCCTTCCGAAGCTAGATTAGCTGCCAGTTTTAGATATTTGCCAGCTGGAAACTCCTTTAAATTTTTAATTTAGTTTCCTATAAAAATTAACAAGCACAACGAATGAACACCACTGTTGATATGAAGCTTATCGAACCTAAATCGAACATAATATTGTTTATCTTTGTCTTACAATTATATTTGTTATTACACATATCCTTGTCGTCGACGAACCCCAAGGATTTCTCCCGCCCTACACGGTACAGTCGAGTACAGTTCCCGCCGGGGCCTCCGGCCTGTGCAGTTAAAAATATTCAGCATGTTGAAAGATGGCAGATCCCGCCGGAAAGGCCAGATGCGAATCGGATCGAACACTTCACGTTGTGTTTTGGACTGAACCGATGGACTGTACAGTTCAAAACTCACAAAAATCGTAGCGTGAAGGGCCCGCTTTAGTTTATTGTTTAATTAGAAGGTCCATTCGTCGGTAAAACAAATATTGCGTGAGAATTCCCTATCGTTATGTATCCTTTCCGTAACTTCCAAACAAAAGTTTGCTCTTCGTATTTCATCACCATCCCTCAATTCCTGATTTTTTGATATTACTACTTATGTAATTTGTGCAGTACTGTGGAGTGATGCTTTTCTACCGTTTTATCGAATAAAAAAAACTAAACGAAATAATCTGACAAAAATATAACAAAAAGGAACGCATTTCGAAAAAAGGAAAAACTTAAACACAAAATACATTACTTAAAAAGATAAAAAAAAAACTAAAAAATATCAAAAAAGAGCCAAACAAACATAGGACTAAGGAAATAAAAAGCTGAATTTTATTAAACTACGATATGTAGTCTGTATAGTATATGAGCAGTTTACGGCTTTTGTATACTCCATTGTTTTTCTATTTTTCTATGAAACCTGGGGGGGGGGGGGGGTCTGGCTGCGCCCCGGTTTATGACTGTTGTTCTGCTTGGAATGGGTCGGGTCAGGAAACATGGTATTTAGTTTTTAAGAATTTTACAAACAGTTTTTTCTACCGTGCGAGCAAAAATTATTTGCATCACAGAGGGCTTGGATAAAAAAAACGTAGGGCTTGGTTTAGATCTCAATGATATGGGGACGATATATCTAACCAAATCTAGGTTAAAATTTTGTCAAATTTATATTATGACATGATATGGCAAACTAATGAGTAATAAAATAAGTAGACAAATACAAATTTATTTTTGTTGTTTACAAAATTAACAAAGTGAGAATATACAGAAAGAAAAATAATTACATGTATTCTGAGAATTCACAAATTCACATAACCGGAGAGGTGGAACCAGGCTTCATCCGAAAAAAATGTCAGGTCTAATAAATAATTTCTTTACAATAAGTTTTGGGTAAACCATTAAGAGTAATTCCTGCGTCTTTTAAAATCTACGGCTTGTATTTCTTGGAATACTTGCACTTTATAAGGAAATAAATTTAGCTGCTTCTTAAGAATAGTCCTGCATGTTCCATAACATCTTCCTTGGGACAGGCAGACAGGCGTCTTTTACAATTTGTTGGCGTATTTTGCATTATTTCACGAACGTTTGCAACAAGTTCTTCTGTTCTTACAGATGGTCTTCCTGCTCCTTTTTTGTGTTGTATAGAACCTGTTTCCCTAAACACAGCCACGCTTCTTTTCAGGCAATGATAAAAATCCCCAGCAATAAAAGCAACGTTAGGAAAATGTTCGTGAAAATCGTCCATGCACAAACCCGGATTGTATTGGCACTCACCATTTACTCTAACCCCGTTTCGAAAATACGCTTCAACCATGAATGTTTTGTGCTGTTCCGTAAAGCCCATTGTGTGAATTGTTCAAGAAATTGGAAAAATTAGCGATGAATCAAATTACTTGCAACGACTGTCAAAGATGACGAAATAACTGATTGATTATTAATTCAGGTAGTTACTGACACCCAACAGGTATTAAGCTCTACGGCTAAGCATTACGTCCTTAGATGCAAGGGCCTCTTTAATGCAAATCATTTTTGCTCGCACGGTAAATAACTTTTATTTGGCAGGTTAGAAAATAATAAAATTTGGTGTGCTGGTTCGTCAAGCACGTAGCCAGGGGGTCCGGACCACCCCCGAAATTCTCAGAAAATATTTTTTTTTCAGCAAAATAGGAAAATAACACATAATATACATAACTTAACGAAAATAATTTTTAAAATAAAAATTTAAAATTTTCTATATACTATGTACATTGTACAGTGACCGGCAGAAAGTGCGCAGCATATGGGAAAGTTTTTTATCTTTAAGTTTAGAAAATTAATTTTATTTTAGATATGTTCTGCATGTTCTCAAACAAAATAACACCCATTAAATCCGGTAAAAGTCTTATAGTATACGAGGTAGGATCAAAAATTTGAAATTCCGCTAAGAGTAAAGTACCTCCATATTTAATTTTAGAATATTTTTTTACTAAGAATTATTCTTTTAATTTCAAAGTTATACCCAATTTCCAAATTTCGCTTATTTTGGACAAAAAACCGGACTTAATCGTATTTTCTGAATATATGAGTATAAAAAATAAATGGCAACCGAACAGTACGAAAATAAGATTTTCTGCAGCCTTTGTTAGAGATTACCGTCGATCATAAGTTCGATTAGTTTGTATTCATAATATTATGGCTTTTTAAAATAAAAACATAAAAATATTAAATATTTTTGCTGCACACCGTATTTTATTTTCTGAGGGAACAAGTTAATTTTATCTAACTGATATTTTTTGATTTTCATTGACTTAAAAAGCATCTCCTAAATAGTTTTTTATACATTAAAGTATGCATAGAAAGTTTCCTTATTTTGCGTGACGAATAAAATCCGTTCAAAATATATTTTTAATTTAATTTTTTTCTTTATAAATCAAAAGGAAACTTTCTATACATACTTTAATGTATAAAAAAAACTATTTAGGAGATGCTTTAAGTCAATGTAAATCAAAAAATATCAGTTAGATAAAATTAACTTGTTCCCTCAGAAAATAAAATACGGTGTGCAGCAAAAATATTCAATATTTTTCTGATTTTATTTTAAAAAGCCATAATATTATGAAAACAAACTAATCGGACTTATTCAGAAAACCCGATTAAATCCATTTTTTTGTCCAAAATAAGCGAAATTTTGAATTTGGGTATAACTTTGAAATTAAAACAATAATTCCTAGTAAAAAAATATTCTAAAATTAAAGATGGAGGTACTTTACTCTTAGCGGAATTTCAAATTTTTGATCCTACCTCGTATACCATAAGACTTTTACCGGATTTAATGGGTGTTATTTTGGTTTGAGAGCATGCAGAACCTATCTAAAATAAAATTAATTTTCTAAACTTAAAGATAAAAAACTTTCCCATATGCTGCGCACTTTCTGCCGGTCACTGTATAATATTTACGTTTTTTCGGGTTAGGCTACCGAAACTAAGAATTTCCAAATTTCGAGAGTCAAAAAAAGGGCGCGGCGCCTTTTTCCACAAAGAAAAGCCACCCTCATCAAATTCCGAAATACGCCACTGCCGGACCCCCCCCCCCCCCCCCCCCCTCCCCCGAATACATTTCCTGGCTACGTGCCTGTGGTCCATCATAGACCTTCAAGAAAGTGTAATACAAGTTTGATGTAAAATTAATAGAGGAGCGAATATTTAAGGGTAGCATAATTTACATGGAGCTACCACCACTCGGCATATATGTGTTAATAATAATAATAATAATAATAATGTCCTGCCGCAGATTAGCGTATTATTTTTTTAAGTTTTAGTCCTTCCTTGAAATTAAGATTATTTAGAATACGTTACATGGTATTGTTATTCCAAAGTCACTGTGATGACATTCCATACCGGCGGTAAACAGTCTCAAAGAGACCGACGTTTACCGCCGTAAGGAATGATTGGAATGTCATCACACTGACATTGGATAAATTATATCTGTGTGGCGGTTTATTTTGTTTATTTCTGAACATATGCATATCACGATAGTTGTTTAATTTTTCCTAATATCTCGCTAAAATTAACCAGTAAATTTGTATTACTCTGACACTTTTTATTTTTTTATGGTACCTACATGGTTTAATTAAATATTATCGAGTTTGGTTGTAATGAAATTCAATGACTTGGTTTTTCCAACTGTAAAAATGTTTTTATTTATTATACTTCAATACTTCATACGAAGTCAGTTGAGACAACGTAAATATTGGGGGTACGATCAATTTACTGCATCACACACTGAAACTACAATACAAATATAACAAAATTTGTATTGATCGCTCCCTGTACAGATGTTCGAAGATAGTCCACGTGGATTTGACAAGCCTGTCATAAAATTTTTTTTAGTCTTTTTGTCTGTCAGATCGTATACACTTTAACTAGGCTCTATTTGGTCTACTCTACAGCGTGGTTGTTTAAGTGTGCAACATATTATGAAAAAAAATTTTATTACCGATTTCTCAGAAAATTTTATTCTTGATAAAAGTTGGTGCATATTCGATAATCATATTAGGTGCACTTGGAATGGTTGCAAGTCAAACGGCGTACAGGGTAGGTCAAAAAATATAAAACTTGTACAAGAATAAAGTTTTTTAATATACATTTAAAATAAAAATTTTGTACTTTAGTTAAGAGTTTTTTAATTTGCATATTATCATTACTAATGTTTTATCTTGTTAAAAATAATTTTTAGGATATTTTAAAGTTCTGTTTAATATCGTTGCAACAAACATGAAGTTTGTGATTCCTTAATAAATTAAAAATTCAAGTAAATATTACTAGTATGCTTGAATTTGAACAAAGATATGTGAAATTGATTTGATTTTGATTAATTTATGGTGAATATAAAAAAAAATTGGGAAATTAATAATGTTTTTTAAAAAAATATATTCTTTTATTTTAGGAGGTCACGTTTTTGAATCCATGCATAACTTTTAATTCTAAACAACTTTTCTTTATAAAATTTTGCTGAATTTTCTGAAATAGGGGTACTTTATTCTTGTACCGGGTAGTCAAATAAGCGAGGACGTCGGCTTTATCTCGGAAACCATTAATCGTACAACTTTCGGAAAGATTTTTTTATAAGTAAAGTGGTCAAGAGAAATTGCTGGAAATTACTTTTAAGTTCCTCATTTCGCCGCAAGAGGGCACAATTAAAAATTGTTTTTTTAAATTCTAAATTTCTCCGAAAATTCCCATATTAAGGTATAACTCTGATTACATCATTGGAAAGCTTAGATAATTCTGCATCATTTTGGTTTAAGGTTCATTGGCTTACCGACCTTGATAAGAGTGGGAGAAGCTATTGAAAGTGTAAACATTAAAATCGCTGTAACTTCTAAACGACTTATCCGATTTTACTAAATTTAAGCTTGTTTGAAAGGAAAAAATAAGTATCTTCAATTGCCGTATCCAACAGTACACGATAGTGTTTAATAAAATTGCTAGAGGGCACAATTTGTAATAATAACAGTTTTTTTTTGATTTTATCCCGAAAATTAAAATCATACGGTATAACTATGATATTATAATCGAAAAGTAGATGAAATTTGCAAGAAAAGATGTGAAGACCGCAGTTCGATATCTTTGTTCGTTTCAGAGTTATTGCCAAAACAATAATTTTTAATACAAATTGCGCCCTCTAGCAATTTTATTAGAAACTATCTTGTACTATTGGATACGACAATTGAAGGTACTTACCTTTTTCTTCCAAACAAGCTTAAATTTAGTAAAATCGGTTAAGTCGTTTAGAAGTTACAGCGATTTTAATGTTTACACTTTCAACAGCTTCTCCCACTCTTATCAAGGTCGGTACGCCAATGATCCTTAAACCAAAGTAAGTAATTTCCAGCAATTTCTTTTGACCACTTTACTCATATGAAAATCTTTCCAAAAGTTGTACGATTAATGGTTTCCGAGATAAAGCCGACGTCCTCGCTTATTTGACCACCCGGTACAAGTTTTATATTTTTTGGCCTACCCTGTACGCCGTTTGACTTGCAACCATTCCAAGTGCACTTAATATGATTATCGAACATGCACCAACTCTTATCAAGAATAAAATTTTCTGAGGAATTGGTAATAAAAAAATGCTCATATGTTGCACACTTAAACAACCACACTGTATACTGAACCCTATTAAATTAGAAAAAATCAATATCTCTTAAACGTAATTATTAGTACCCGCTCTTTCATAAGGTCATTAGACAAGCTATTAACGAAAAACGCAATTATTGGCCATTTTTATCAAATGTCAAATGGCGTAGAAAAATTTTGAAAAGATATTTGAACAAAACCTTTATTCTAATTCAACCATCCTTTTGCTCTATTAATAACCGATATCCCCGTTGTAAGCATAGATAGAATAGAATAGAAATCATCTTTATTTCAAATTACATAGGTTTATACAGTGTACAAAGCATATAAAATGAAATGACGTCAACAAAAAAAAAACACTACAAAAATCACATTTCTAAAAAGTCGTTTGTACTATATGGTTCCAGGTTCACAAGTAAGGTTTTTAACTGCCTTTTAAATAATTTTTCAGTATTTATGTTTTTAATCTCCATGGTTAGCTTATTGTAAAACCTAATCCCCATGTAGTATGGACTCTTTTCTGATAATGTTAAACGATGAACAGGATAATTTAGATCATTAGTCCTAGTGTCATAATTATGCTGATTATGTACATAAAACCTATTTTTATTCTTATAAAAATATAGAATAGTTTCATAGATGTATATACCAAAAATTGTTAATATTCCTTTAGACTTAAAAATACCCTTACATGATTCTAAAAATTGCATATTATATAGTATTCTCAAAACACGCTTTTGTATTACAAACATTTTTTGAATATTATAGTTTCCTCCCCAAAAAATAACTCCAAACCTCGTTGCTGATTCAAAATTTGCAAAATACAGTGTTCTTCTAGCAATTTCGTTCAAATATTTTGAAACTATACGGAGGCAATAGCACATTTGATTTAGCTTGCCACTGACATAATCAATATGTTGTGACCAATCCAGGAACTCATCAACATGAATACCAAGAAATTTTGTACTTTTCTGTTTGGTAATCTCATTGTCATTTATTGTCACCACTTCTGGCACTTCTTTCCTACAGAGCTTTGTTTTGAACAACACTATACTCGTTTTTTCTTTATTTAATAGTAATTTATTTTTATCAAACCATGTTTTACATTTAAGAAATATATCGGAAGAGTTACTTACTATGTCATCAATTTGTTCGCCTCCCGCCAATAAATTAGTATTATCAGCGTATGTCGTTACACTGCAATGAGGATTGTTTATCTCAAGATTCAAATCATTCACAAAAATTATAAATAAAATTGGTCCCAGTATACTTCCCTGTGGAATGCCCACTGTATTTTGCAATATTTCGGATTTCGAGTTGTTGCCGTCCTTTACAATGATCACTCTTTGAGTCCTGTGACTCAAATACGATTCAAACCACTTGAGAGCATTTCCCTTTATCCCGTATAAGTTAAGTTTTTTTATAAGTAAATCTCTATCCAAACAGTCATATGCCTTTGACAAGTCCAGGAATATTCCCATTGCCATGTCGCCCTTTTCCAGATTTCTCAGAATTGCCCGAGTGAATTGAAAGACAGCTGTCTGAATAGATTTTTCTTTGAGATATCCGTGCTGATTATCTGAAAGAAGTTCTTCCTTTTTCATGAACTCAATTAATTGATCACACATTACTAGCTCAAATAACTTTGAGAATCCCGGAAGCAGGCTAATGGGCCTATAATTGTCCAGCTTTTCTGCATCTCCTTTATTCTTGAATAATGGTTTAATCACAGCTAATTTTAATTGGTCAGGGAAAATGCCCTCCCGTAGTGAATTATTAATTATGTAACAAAGGACATCAATGATGGCTGGAATACTTATTTTTATTAGACTAGTAGGAACTTCGTCATCTCCGCTACTGTGCTTACTTTTTATTTTTTGACTTAACCTTAATATTTCCTTTGGTGTTACAAATTTTATCTTTAAAGAGTTTTGATTTTTTTGAATATTGCAGTTCCATTCTGTGGAAGGTAACTTGTTTATAAGATTTGGAACAATGTTCAGTAAAAATTTATTATAGTCGTTTGCATTATCCTCTGCATTTCCAGAAACCATTGTGTCCTCTTTTTCAGAATTTCCTTTAGATATTTACCTTTAGATAAACAAACAATAATCACGAAAGTTGCAAATTTATGGCCGAGCGCATGTAAACAGAGCTACACACGATTAGACATGCGCACTGCAACGTTATCATTTGACGAATGGGAAAATGGACAGGTCCGGGCTTTAAAATTGAAGTTCTTGCTCAAGAAATTGTAAAAGTTGACCTTCAATTTATTTTTACGTGCAAACAGCTAAAATTTGCCCCAAATTCTTACAAAAAAATTGGAATTTCTTCTCAATTTTTGATCAAGTTGGAAAATAAGGCAGGTAGTTATTTCTGGCATTTTTAGTAGTTGCCAACCTATCAGATTTTGAAGATAGAAAATTGTATTTAAGCGTTTGTTTCTAAAATTTGTTTAAAAATGATTCGTTGTCATGGTTTCAGTTTAAAAAGGAAGATAACAAGTCAATTAAACTATAAAACTTATAAAATCGAATATAAAAATCAAACAAAACAGAAAAAAGTGTCTTTTAAACTTTTTGAAGCAATATATTGCCCGAAAAATAGGCGTACCTAATTAGATTGCAGGGCTGCAAATAAGATATACTAAAACATTCATCGGAATAATCTGTCTTGGTGTGTGTTTCTCTTTATTTTCATACCTTGTTTATGTAGCCTAGGCCTAGTTAGATGTGTTTAAATTGATCATAATAAAGTAAAGTCATATATCAAGATACATCACTACTCAATACTTCCTGAAAATACGAAATACCCGGTATTTTACCCCTATTTGCGCATAACAAAATATGTACATAATACAACGGCTGCTACTAGTCATTGTTTATATTCTAATCGGAGTCACTAATAGCACAAACACAATTTATTAAACTACACTAAAACTAGAAATCCGTAAATATTAAATACCCACAGTGAAAAACAAGGAATCCACAGCTTAAAACACAACAACAAAAATGGCGCAGAGTCGGTTCTGGAGTGTATTTTGAGTATGTCGATAAAGAAGGACAGGCCGATAACAGGAGGTTTGTGCGCATGCCCAATCCTGCTGGCAGGGAAGGCATCGGACCGGTAAGCCGTGCGCTCGGACGTATTTTTTCACCCATAAAACGTAACTTTTGTTTGCGCAGGAAATAAGCTGTATGTATCTAAACGTAAATGTCTTTGATGGTAAGCATCTAATTTAGAACACACTGTATTGTAATGGACCATATGCTAATGCTTTAAGGGCGAACACTGGTGTTTTTTGATCAATATTTCGTTATTTCTTTGTTTCATCCAAAAATTGGCCTAATACCCCTTTTTGGAGTACAATTACCTACAGTTTTACGGTAAAAAAGGTTGGATTTAGAAATAAATAAAAACAGAAAATGAAAATTTTGTTTCATGCTTTTATTTATCAATTAATTTTTTTTTAACTTAAAACTGTATTTTACTGCTACCGAAAGACGGGTGTATTTAGCCGTTTTTTCTAAAAAACAAAAAATAAACGAGATATTGATAATTAAATTAGATGGCGAATGCGTCACTTGTGTTTGCTGTCAATATTTTTTTTAAACTTTTTTTTTTAATATAACGCATTAAATTGTTTGATTAAACCGAAAATACTTTTAGCGACTCGATAACGTTTTGTAAGATTTTTTTTAGCTTTTATCCCTATTTTCTTTTCAATTGACTGATGACGCATTTTAGTCGGAAATTGTAACTGTCGATCAATTTTACCAATAAAATAGTATTCCTCGATCCTTCCTCCTAAAAATTGCGGAAATTAGTTTTAGACCATGACTTTTAAGTATCGATTTTCAGGGATCAAAATAAAAATCCTCTCCTACAGTGGATAGTGATTTTTAGGAATATTTCCATGGATCGTCAAGCTCCTTTGCCGGTGCCGGATACGAGGTAGACGGTGAAATTTTTCATGTGGACCTAGAATTTAATCCTAAATACCCAACATCACTTTTTATAAATTCATTTTTTAATTTGCCGCTATACCAGTGAAATTGATTTTTAGGTAATCGGACATACAGAAAAGTTTTTTTGGTATTGTTTCTCCAAAGTCAGTGTGATGACATTCCAATCATTCCATACGGCATACAATGGTCGGTCTCTTTGAGACTGTTTACCGCCGGTTGGAATGTCATCACACTGACTTTGGATACATTATACAAATTAATTGATTCAGCCGATACTACAAGCCTACACAAAAATATCAAGTTTACAATAGAACACGAAAGTGACAATTCTATCAATTTTCTTGATTTAAATATTAAGAGAGAAAATGATAGACACGTTTTCTCCGTTTTCCATAAACCATCTCATACTGATACTGTCATACACAACTCTTCTTAGTTCTTGCCACCCTATACAACACGAATTAGCTTCTTTTCACAGTATAATCCATACACTAGTAACTCTCCCTCTAAATAAAATCAATTTTTAAAAAAAACTAAACATTATTAAACAAATTGCAGTCAATAACGGATATAACTCAAATCTAATTGACCAAATCCTAAAAAAAAAACTTACAAAAAGGCTATTGACTTAATTATTCCTAGAAGCAAAAACTCTGACTAATTTAAACTTGTCACTTTCTTTGGACAACCTAGCAAAGTAATTGGCAATTTTCTTAACAAACTTGATATAAATGTGTGTTCCAAAACTAATAACTCTTTAAGTAAATTTATCAAAAACAATAAAACTAAAAGCGATAAAAACAAAAAAATCAGGCGTCTATAAATTAAAATGCAAAGATTGTCCTAAAACATACATTGGTCAAACGGGTAGACATTTTCACAAAAGAGTACAGGAACATTATAACAGTTTTCTAAAAAATAAAACAGACTCAAACTATGCTAACCATTTACTTAATTATCAACATAATTTCGATCCTTCCTTTAAAATCTTACATACAGAAAACAAAGGCTTTAAACTAAATTTGTTAGAATCTATGGTAATAAATAAACTTAAAAATACGGACCTGTTACTTAATGATCAACTAGATTTAAATAATTCACCTTTGTTAAATTTATTCTGTTGACCATATACTTAAGATTTTATAAATTACCCATATTGTCCCTAATTTAATTTAATTTTTATACCCTCTGTTGGATTTTCCCGCTATTGTAACGTTTCCACTGTTTTATTTACATCTTCAATAATTTAATTTTATTGCACCCCAGTTTTTAATGTTCACATTTATTAAATCATTGTCATCTGACGAACCTACAGTGTTAGCGAAACATGTCATTTTTCTAGTTAATAGTGGAAATTTACAAGTTCAACTTTGTTTTATTGTTTGGTACTTTGCTAATATTTTTTTTTTCATATGTTGCGAACTATTTGCCGGTCTTTGTATAAAGTCAAACGTTGAACGCCATTAACTCTCGAGTCTCGATATTCCAAAGGAAAGCACAGGTAGAATACAGTGCTATTAAATTTCAAAGCATTGATTTCTGCCCACTTGCTTGTTATAAACAAGTCTGGCAAGGGACGACCCAATTTTCCCCGTTTTTTTTCTCCAAGGAAAGCGCAGAAAGTCGCAAATGATTAAAAAAACTTATTTTATTTATCTTAAAAGGCAATAAAGTAAAGGATAACTATCAACCTAACCCCGTATAGCACACCGACCTAACCTAACATCTAACCAACCTACAACAATAAGCTTACGATCAGGGTTGCCAGAACACAAAAAAGGTCGACAGAGAAGTTCAGTAGTACAGAAATCAGGTAATCATCATCAGGCATTGCGATCGGCCTCCTACCCTCTAGTTCTCCATAGACAAAATAAAGCACGTGAAAATCGCCAATCGCGGCCTGATTTGAGGATCTGGGCAGGAAATCCCTATGAGCCAGTAAGAGAGGGAGATAATATTAATTTCTCTGCGACAGCCTGGCCAGTCCCAGGCATGTGGCATTTTTTGGCACGGCGAAGCGCCAGGGAGTTTTTGTGGCGTCAGGACGTTTCTGCACCATTAGCCGTTAGATATTAACGTCTTAAATTTGAAATTGTTTAAAAAAACTAATAATATTAGCTTCGTTCGTACGGTGGTCAGAAACCGTCAGCAAATTAACGACTTATGAGAACGTGTTTTAAAAGCGTTCGCACACGACAAATTCCAAACCGCTGACAGAAAATCCGGCGTTCGCAGAAGCCAAATTGTAACGTAAACGCATGGAAAAAAATTGGCAACCAGTTAAAAATCACGCATGCGCAGAGTAAACTTGGAAATCGCTTGCAGCGAACAAAGATTATGAGTATGGGTAAATAGTTTGGTGTACAGGTAGGTAGGTAGGGCACGAGACTGATTTAGTGCCGTGCGAGCAAAAATTATTTGCATCAAAGAGGTCTTGGATTAAAGAACGTAGGGCTTGGTTTAGATCACAATGATATGGGGACGATATAATAATATCTAACCAAATCTAGGTTAAAATTTTGTCAAATTCATATTATGACATGATATGCCAAACTAATGAGTAATAAAATAAGTAGACAAATACAAATTTATTTTTATTGTTTACAAAATTAACAAAGTAAGAATATATAGAAAGAAAAAGAAAAATAATTCATTCCATTAATTCCACATGCGTGTATTTTGAGAATTCACATAACCGGAGAGGTGGAACCAGGCTTCATCCGAAAAAAATGTCAGGTCTAATAAATCATTTCTTTCCAATAAATTTTGGGTAAACCATTGAAAGTAATTCCTGCGGCTTGTATTTCTTGGAATACTTGCACTTTATAAGGAAATAAATTTAGCTGCTTCTTAAGAATAGTCCTGCATGTTCCATAAGATCTTCCCACTTCTTGGGACAGGCGTCTTATACAATTTGTTGGCGTATTTTCCATTATTTCACGAACGTTTGCAACAAGTTCTTCTGTTCTTACAGATGGTCTTCCTGCTCCTTTTTTGTATTGTATAGAACCTGTTTCCCTAAACACAGCCACGGTTCCTTTTAGGCAATGATAAAAATCCCCAGCAATAAAAGCAATGTTCGGAAAATGTTCGTGAAAATCGTCCATGCACTAACCCGGATTGTATTGCCACTCACAATTTACCCTAACCCCGTTTCGAAAATACGTTTCAACCATAAATGTTTTGTGCTCTTCCGTAAAGCCCATTCTGTGAATTGTTCAAGAAATTGGAAAAATTAGCGATGAATCAAATTACTTGTAACGATTTTCAAAGATGACGGAATAACTGATTGATTGTTAATTCAGGTAGTTACTGACACCCAACAGGTATAGAGCTCTACGGCTAAGCTTTACGTCCTTAGATGCAAGGCCCTCTTTGATGCAAATAATTTTTGCTCGCACTGTATGATTTATCTACTGATTTTACTTCTATATTATTAATATTATGGGGAATCTGAGCAAAGAAAGACATTTTTTGTCTTGTTTAATAAATATTAATGTTAACAAATTGCTAAAAAATAAAACTGATTGCCGTTCAGTAGTTATGACGCAAATTCCATTTAATGATTACCTTTACCCGACGAGTGGGAGGACATAGGCGTTGTCCAATAAATAAAATTACAAGGAAGACTGAATATTATTGTAATCTATTAATTATTAATGAACAAATTACAACGTTAATTTTTTTGTTAATTTTTAAAACGGGTCCATTAGTGTCGCTATGTTTGCTATGCATTTAACTGCAGGCTAAGCATTGACTGTTAGGTCAAATAATTTTTTTACTTAATTACGTTAGAACATTAAAAATCACTTTTATGCTGTTTTAATGCTCCATTAGCGCTTATGGGTATTTTGCAGCACTTTGCATATCGTGTACTCAAGAGCCTAACGGCCTAAGATGACCTATTTATATTAGCGTAAATTACTAAATCCATACTATTATATTTGGAAAATAAAAGGTCAATTTTAAAATTCCTTTTAATAGAAACACATCTTAGTCCTGCCATGCATCTTTCAATATACAGTGAGAACGTAAAGGTTGGAACAAGTTTATTTAAAATTTAGGTTTTTTTTTATCGAAAAAACGCTTTGGTTGTAAATTTTTAAAATTTTGTTGGGTATACAGGGTGACCCAAAAACAAGTTATGACAACTCATTTATTTTTTTTTTAAATGACTCCTTTATTTTTTTTTATTTCTGCATAAAATTCTCAACATATTTCATGTTATTTATATACCAAATTCAACTATTTGCGTGAAAATCGTTATTTGGATTGTGTGCAGATAAGTTTTTTATTATTACCCAAATCATTAATATTTCTGTAGATAAAGCCTTAGTCATACTGACAGTGATGGTTGAGTTCTAATTTGAGTCATTCTAACGTATTGACACACAGTGTAACCAGTAAAGTCCGCATCATATGGGATTTTTTTTTTATTAAGAACTTTATTCGAAATTTGACTTTGGCATCAAGTTCTGCTTCGATCGAGATGAAAATTAAGAAAAAAATAGTTGCCACGTGATTCGCATTATCTGTCAAATTTAAATTTTATCCAAAAAATAATTCAAAAGTGGGGTTATTTCTGAAAATATCGAAAAAAGTTATTAGAAAAAGTTTTGTTTAATGCAGTTTCTAGCCCACATGGAAAATTTCAGATAATTTTAATTTTTTACCCATATTTTGTAAATTGCACCACTTTTGGAAAATAGGACTCAACGCAACCTGCATAAAACTTCTTAGTTTTGACTTTATTTCAGATACATTTTCTTTAAAGTATATTAAATGTGTGTTTTTCTACAAAATCAAAATTGGGCTATTAAAATTTGGTCGCATGTGATGCAAAGTTTATTTGTTTTTGACCCTGTATAAGGTAACTTCATAAAATAAGTATTTTTAAAAACGTAGTTTGTGTCTGAAAGTAATACACCTTAATATTAAGACAAAAAGAACACAGTGTCGTCAGTCAAGTGTTCATTAAGTGAAAAATAAATTTTAGTGGTGGGTACAAAATCAAAATTATCTTATGTAGCTGAAATTTTGCATGTAAGCTAGAAACTGCATTTAAAAAAACTTTTTCTAATAACCTTTTCAATATTTTCAGAAATAACCCAACTTTCGAATTATTTTTTGGAAAAAATTTAAATTTGACAGATAATGCGAATCACGTGACAACTATTTTTTTTTCTTAATTTTCATCTCGATCGAAGCAGAACTTGATGCCAAAGTCAAATTTTGAATAAAGCTATTAATAAAAAAAAATCCCATATGATGCGGACTTTACTGGTCACACCAAACAATAATCACGAAAGTGGCAAATGTATGGCCCAGCGCATGTAAACAAAGCCTAGCACACATGGGCATGCGCACTGCAGAATTCTCATTCAACGAATAGGGAGATAGACAGGTTCGGACTTTAAAATTTAAAATGTGTTACTGAAAGCTTAATGTCGGGGTGCACAGATTTTAATCAAAAAATTAACTAACCATCAACTTTAATTGTAAGTGCTTGCCAATGTTAAAGACAAGGTTGCCTGGTCAGTTACTGTTAAAAACCTTTGTGCAACTCAAGATTAAGAGGTTTTTTTTGGAATCAAAATGGAATTCAAGACTGTAAATACTTCTGTATAAGAAAAATAGGCGTAAGGCCTTTGGATTCATGATTCATATTAGGCATTAGATGTGTTTAAATTAGTCATAATAAAATAAAATTACATATCACTACTTCATAGTTATCAAAAATACGAAATACCCGTTATTTTACCCCTATTTGGATAAAATGAAATCATACAACTATCCATCCAGTCATTGTTTATATTTCAAACCGAACCACTAAGCTGAGCACAAGCACAATTCACAAAACCACACAAAAACTAGAAATCCGTAAATATTAAACACCCACGTAATAACAAAAATGGTATCGATCCGGTTCTGGGGTATATTTACATGATGTTTGTTTGAAGGTGGTGGACAATGAGGTAATATCAAAAAAATTACCTTGTCGGCTTATATCGTGAGCAAACAAAAGTGGGCACGCGCACAATCCTCTTGTTATTAGGATTTTCTTCTTTAGGGACATCATGTAACAATCAAAAAAATTTCCTTGTCGGACTTTCATTGTCTTTATTTTGTTACTTAACACAACGTTTCGGTTAGTTAGTATCTCTAACCGTTTTCAAGTGTAAATGTAATTTATAATTCTAAGGCTACTGTCTTAAATACTATCCATGTGCAATGAAGCTTGATGACTCCGCCTACGTGCTTATTGGAGTGTGAAGTTTAAGCTGTTGGTTTTGGAAAAGAAGAGGCTTCCAGATATTGAGAATATGTATACTTGGTTTACTAAATATATGGGTATTTTGATTCATGAAAGCTGCTTCTTTGAATTTTCGTTTCCTCCGGTGCTGCTCCGTGTCCAAAACCTTGGCTTCTGACTTCTGACCACTGTGCAGTGGCGGCTCGTGTCATTTTAGTGAAGTAGGGCCAGGTAAACCCTTAGCGCCGCAGGCAAAAAAAATTGGGTGCCGCGCCCTTTTTTGTTAATAGTTCTTGCTTTTGAAGTAGGAAAAATAAGCAAAAAGGCACCTAATTTAATTTATGAATTTACAATCATATCTTGAATTTAAAAAAAATACTGTAGGTAGAGTGTACTATATAGACCGAAAGAACCACAAACCGAACGCAGTTTATAATTTGGTTTAATATGTATCTGTTTTTATCAATTTGTTCGTTTTTCTTCATTATTTCATTGTGATATGCAGAATTTAATTGAGTTTTAATGTTAGTTTTACCAAGCATACTGAAATTAAATATATTGTTTAAATGTACCTTCGATTTTTCATGTGTCTTCATTTTTTCCCAGATATGGACCAAATCATCTGTACTTTTTTGGGACCAAGTTTGCTCCCCCATCAAATAAAACACACATAAAACAAAATAGTCTATTAGATTTATCACAACCGCACACCCAAGTATTTTTTCCATAAATATTTCTATTAAATCAGCCGGCCGAACGAAAATTATTTAGTTTACAAACAACCTCACACGACACGACGCGGACAAACAACTGTTTGAATTTGAAACGTCTAACGTCAAACTGGGTCAAAGGGCCTGGCTACACGGAGATGTTTTCCTGCTCGCATTCAAGGTCATTTTCCAATGTTTTTTATTGGTGTGTTATGGCAATTACGTCATAACTTCGGGCCTCCCGTGTGCCTCGTCGCTTTGGCGCGAAAGCTACGTTACCGTTTGACGCATAATCGCTTCCTCAATAGATGGAAATTTGCACCCGACTGTGTTCCATTTTTAAATTATTTTGCTAATTGCTTTAAAAAGGAGAATATTAATTTTAATAGGTTTTGGTAATTTGTAAAGGGCAGGACGCTGGACAGTAGGGCAGGTAGTGCCATGGCACTGTGGCTCTACCCCACGAGCCGCCACTGCCACTGTGTGGACCACATGGATAGTATTTTAAGACAGTAGCCTTAGAATTATAATTTAATTTACACTTGAAAACGGTTAGCGGTACTAACTAACCGAAAGGTTGTGTTAAATAACAAAATAAAGACAATGAAAGTCCGACAAGGAAATTTTTTTGATATTTACATGATGTCGCTAAAGAAGAAAATCCTAATAACAAGAGAATTGTGCGCGTGCCCACTTTTGTTTGCTCACGATATAAGCCGACCTACTGGTCGAAAACGCAATTGTCAAAAATACTTCACTAGGAATAAATACAGGATCTAAGTGGACCAAAACTTCAGCGGAAAGAATTGGAATAGATACGAAGAAGCATAAAATAACAAATCATTCTCATCGATCTTCCGATGTGTCTGCCCTATTTAAACAAGGTGTTGGGAAACAAGAGTTGATTAAGTTAACAGGCCACTTAAACGCAAATTCCCTGAAACCATATCTGCAGCTAGATCCTAGTCATCATCTGAAGCTCATCGAAAATCTTAGAACAAAAAATGAAGCATGTGGACCTTCGACTTCTCAAATACCAGTCAATCATACCTAAAACCATGCTTTGATAGAAAAGAATGGACAAACTATTACCTATAACTAGGGTTGGGCATATTTCAATTGAGCGAGGATTTGAAATTTCAAATTGAGATTTTCATGAAATTTATGAAACTTTTGTGAAATTTATGAAACTTTTAAAAAAATCTTAAATGTCGCGACAAATTCATTGAAATTTATGAAATTTTTATTGAAATTTTCATTAAATTTTATTTTCTGGGATAATCGGTAAAGCTAGCTAAATAAATAAAAGACGTCGCACAGCAAAGTCGAGCCTGTCGCCGCGCCGATGAACCAGGGGAATCCCAAGTATTGGCGAGATTTGGGATGCGTCTTTTATATTATAAACGAGGGGTGGTTGGTTGCATGGAAAGGTTTGTGAAAGTTTCACTGAAATTTATGAAATTTTTCTGAAAGTTTCGAATGTAATAAGGACATTTATCAGTTGAAAGTTTCAGGTGAAAATTTCAAAAATATCACTGAAATTTCACTTTTTGGGTTAAATGAAATAATTTTGTTTTTCAGATACGACGTTTCGTGTTTTTATTATCAACATTAACAATTTAAATCCCACTATGATATCTTTTTTGAAAAATTTTGAATGTCAGGTTTCAACAAGGCCCATAATATTGATTTTATTAGAATTGGAAGCAATTCGAGATAAAAGGCCAAGTTTTCTTGAGGAGCATTAAAATTGCCTCAAGAAAGTACTCTTGCAATTTAGGGAAAAATTTGTTTTGGGAGGTGAAAAGCTACTCAAAAAATAAAAATTCAGCTCCGTATTTAAAAAAATTAAGTTGATGTGGGTATTTAAAAAACGAAACGCGTATCTGAAAAATAAAATTATTTTTTTGAAGAGCATAAAAAAGTGCTCTTCGTTTTCCAAAATAATCAGTATTTTGTAAAAAAAAATGATCTTTCAGTTTTTTTCGGATATCTCCGGAAGGTATCGGAATTTTGAAAATTTCTTTTTAACACCTTATTCAGCATTAAAAGATCCAACTTTGCCTTGATTTAACCAAATCTCAATTTGTAACACCCTGTAGATAAATGACATAGGTATTATATTATGCGGCACACAGTGTTAGAACTTTTTGGGTTAAGTGAAATTTTTCTGTTTTGAAAAGTTTAAAACAGAAACTTTTATTTGAAACTTTCAAATGGCCCAACCCTACCTATAACAACTATACGTTTAATATTAGTAATAAATAAATAAAGTTTCTAGTTTGCTAAATAAACAGTGTGTTTTTATTGTTTTCTCGTGAAATAGTCTTGTCGAATATCATTCCAGAGAAAATTTTGTATCGGCAAAATTTTCTCTCTAATGATATTATATAAGTACGAAAAAAAAATATCGCCCGTAAAACTTTTACTGAAATCATCCGTTGACGTCATATAAGCTGTACTAGGATTAAACACATCGGATTTAATATTTAACTTGGATTTTCTACTTTCTGTAGGTATATTAATAATAATTTGTCTATACTAAATCTTAATGAACGGAGCTAAAAATATACATGGAAAACTAATTTGAAAATAATATTTTTCCGAAGTTGTTGATAATATATCCTTTAAAATCAAAACAAAAATTTATAGATTTTTGTTTCTTTGTTAGTAAAAATTCTAACACTGTGTGCCGCATAATATAATACCTATGTCATTTATCTACAGGGTGTTACAAATTGAGATTTGGTTAAATCAAGGCAAAGTTGGATCTTTTAATGCCGAATAAGATGTTAAAAAGAAATTTTTAAAATTCCGATACCTTCCGGAGATATCCGAAAAAAACTGAAAGATCATTTTTTTTTTTACAAAATACTGATTATTTTGGAAAACGAAGAGCACTTTTTTATGCTCTTTAAAAAAATAATTTTATTTTTCAGATACGCGTTTCGTTTTTTAAATACCCACATCAACTTAATTTTTTTAAATACGGAGCTGAATTTTTATTTTTTGAGTGGCTTTTCACCTCCCAAAACTAATTTTTCCCTAAATTGTAAGAGTACTTTCTTGAGGCAATTTTAATGCTCCTCAAGAAAACTTGGCCTTTTATCTCGAATTGCTTCCAATTCTAATAAAACCAATATTATGTGCCTTGTTGAAACCTGACATTCAAAATTTTTCAAAAAAGAAATCAGAGTGGGATTTAAATTGTTAATGTTGATAATAAAAACACGAAACGTCGTATCTGAAAAACAAAATTATTTCCTTGATAAGCATAAAAAAGTGCCTTGAGAAAGTGTTCTTGGTTTTCGAAAATAATCAGTATTTTGTCATAAAAAAATAAAAATCAAAGTTGATTTTTCAGGTTTTTTCGGATATCTCCGGAAGTTATCGGAATTTTTGTAATTTCTTTGTAACAAATTATTCAGCATTAAAATATACAACTTTGCCTCTATTTAACCAACTCTCTTATCTCTTATAGTTCCCGAGATAAAAATGCTAATGCATCGAATTTGTAACACACTGTATATGTTCTTACCTATATTACATTTATTACATTTATTACTTTTTATGTTACATTATATTACTTTTTATGAAGAATGACTTTTGGTCGTAAAGTGAATAATAATGATTTTTTCCTCATGTAAACTCCATCCATCCGCGGAGACACTGTATGTTTACTTGTTTACTACCACGCAAAATAAAATGCTTTTAAAAGATAAGAAGGTTTTATAAAAAGAGGCAGAATCTTAATTAAAATAACATGTCAAATAAAAGTTTTACCCGGATGGTAATATTTTATCAATATTATATTGAAAAATATTCAAGATGCCTTTCACCAATGAAGGGGCGTTATTTAATTTGATTTCGGTATACTTCGAATTCTTAAGAAATGCTACCGTTGACTGACATTTAGAGCTTTTAATTCTCCCTTTTAAATCTTTTTGTATGAAAAATTATATGTACGTGAGTTATAAGACATTTCATTTTGCCTGGTAGCATTATTAATTTTTATTAACTCTGATGCTAAAGTAGACTATTAGGATAGGTATTAGTAAACTTATCAGATCATGGATGATATAAAAAAATAATAAAATAATAAAATTGTAGTCAGTATTCTAATAATAAAAGTCGCCTAGGCACGTTAATCTATTCTTTTAACTTTTGTCGTCAATATATTTGGTTATAAAAAAGGTTAGAGAGGCTGCGGTGGTGTCTACTAACGTTTAGAGGTTTCAATTCTCTATTTTTTTAATAAAAAAATAAATTTGAAGAAATAGTCCATGCTTAAAGTGGAGTTAAAAGTATGGGAAAGAAAGAAAAAACCAAAAGTTTTCCTCCACAAAATTTAATAGAATAAAAATTCTCTAGAGGTCTCTACATGAATCGAACTTAGAAACGTTCATCATCAGGAGACAGAAAATTTATTTAGTGCTGATGGTTTTAGCAGAAGAGAAAATGGTGTATAACCTTAATGGAATTTTTATGGAATTAAAAATTGATGTGTAGAAGAGACAGAATATGAAGAAAATTGATAAAGGTTAAACCATACTGAGTATGTGAAAAAGTTAGTAAAGGGGGTCTAAACCAACCAAACAACTTGGGGAAGAAGAAAAAACCTTCCAAAAAAGAAGATGTCGAAGATTATTTAAAAAATTTTATAAAGCTTTTCAAGTATACAGGTTGTCCCAAAAGTAATGGGACACAGAGCAACAGAATACTCCTTTAGGCGAAATAATGCGATTTATCTAAACTTGCCTTATCCCAAAACTGATAACAACCGAGATACAGGGTGTCAAAGTTATAATTTTGTTTTCGTTTTCTTGCGATTACTTTTTAACGAAACGACATAGCAGCACAAAATTAAGGGTTTTTTGAGGTGAGGAATTCAAAATTATCCATAGTTTTTGTGTAACCAGTAGTTGTTTAGGCTTTTTATATCGACCCGACTATTAAAAAAGTAAGTTACTTTACTTCTTTTACATCAAAAATGTATAACTTATTGAAGTCGCTAGGAGCAACCATTTTCGAGATAATCGCATTTCATATGTCCAATGCAACTAAGTACGTGGTCCAAAAGCAGCGGAAAATCGAGCAACGGTAAATTTCTGACTTAAAATTATTGTAAATGAGCTACATTAGCTAAGTGACTATTTCTTTCTAATAAAGACGCTTTTTCGTATACGGAATTACTAATTTTATTTTAAACAAAAAATTTTTAATACTTACTTTAATAACATTTAAAAGTAACAAAATGGTTAGAAATAAAAATGGTAACGCCGTGATAGCAATTGTTCAAAATGGCCACCATTGATTTCAATGATTTAATTAATTTAAATATTTTAGAATTCTTGCATTAAAAATATCGAATGCAATTATCTCGAAAATGGTTGCCCCTAGCGACCTAAATAAGTTATACATTTTTGATGTAAAAGAAGTAAAGTAACTTATTTTTTAAATAGTCGGATCGATATAAGAAGCCTAAACAAAGTTATGCCAGCTAAAAGGAGTGGGCCATGCCGTAGGCAGCGCCCACTACTGGGTACACAAAAACTATGGATAGTTTTGAATTCCTCACCTCAAAAAACCCCAAAAGCCTTAATTTTGTGCTGCTATGTCGTTTCGTTAGGAAGTAATCGCAAAAAAACGAAAACAAAATTAAAACTTTGCCACCCTGTATCTTGGTTGTGATCAATTTTGGGATAAGGCAAGTTTAAGTAAATCACATTATTTCGCCTTCAGGAGTCTGCTGTTGCTCTGTGTCCCATTACTTTTGGGACACCCTGTATATATGTCTGTAAGACATTATAAGGATAAAATTGTCATAATAATTATGAAGATATCACAATCTGTAAAAAATAGAAATTGAAATTAAAATCAAAGAGTGAAGGAGTAAAAAAAATTTGAAATATTTTTTGAATAAAAAGTAAGTACTTACAAAATTACATTACAAAAAGGGTTTTTTGTGGGGTACTGAGGATTAAAGCTCAGTACCCCGCAAGCGATTAATTTAAAACCAATAAAATTAATTAATAATTTGCACATTTTTTAAAAAGTTAAAGGTCAAAAGGTTGTTCACGTCCACGTGTTGGGACAAACGTGAATGAGAGATGAATTGATTGACAGATATACTGACAGGTAGTATGGCGGTAAAAAATAAATGTTATCATTCCATTTGAGCCAAGCTTGTTAGAATCCTTTTAACCCGAAAGAAGTTACCAATTTTTTTATATAGTGTGAGTTTTTTACTTGGAATAAATTCAGTAAATCCAGTAGATACATCTTGGAAAAATGCTGGGAAATTAACATTTTAAGTTGTGGTACTTTTATAAAAAAATATTAATACAGTGTGTCCCAAATTAGAGATACTATGACGATATCGAATTATTTTTTAAATGCAACCCTAGTTATTTTTTGACTATTTTTAAAGTACAAATTAAGTTTGATTGTGGTTTTTAAAAGGTTATTAGAATTAGAATCGAATTACGATAATAAATACAGGGTGTTCCATATAAAATAAGAAAGTTAAGAAACTCAAAAGTACATTTCACACACCCCGAACAATTTTTTCGAAGACTTCTCTAATTTAGAATTAAATCTGATATTTTTGCTAAAATATCAATACAATTTGAAATACCCACCTCAAATGTGTACGGCAAGTATGTTTCTTGAATTATGACCGACATTTAAAAAAAAAGCTAAATACGACTAAAACGACATGACTTAGGTATAAGTAGGTATTACCGTGCGAGCAAAAATTATTTGCATCAAAGAGGCCCTCAATCAGTTATTCCATCATCTTTGACAGTCGTTACAAGTAATTTGATTCATCGCTAATATCTCCAATTTCTTGAACAATTCACAGAATGGGCTTTACGGAACAGCACAAAACATTCATGGTTGAAGCGTATTTTCGAAACGGGGTTAGAGTAAATGGTGAGTGACAATACAATCCGGGTTTGTGCATGGACGATTTTCACGAACATTTTCCTAACGTTGCTTTTATTGCTGGGGATTTTTATCATTGCCTGAAAAGAACCGTGGCTGTGTTTAGGGAAACAGGTTCTATACAACACACAAAAAGAGCAGGAAGACCATCTGTAAGAACAGAAGAACTTGTTGCATTCGTTCGTGAAATAATGCAAAATACGCCAAAAAATTGCATAAGACGCCTGTCCCAAGAAGTGAGAAGATCTTATGGAACCTGCAGGACTATTCTTAAGAAGCAGCTAAATTTATAAAGTGCAAGTATTCGAAGAAATACAAGCCGCAGATTTTGAAAGACGCAGGAATTACTCTTAATGGTTTACCCAAAATTTATTAGAAAGAAATGATTTATTAGACCTTACATTTTTTTCGGATGAAGCCTGGTTCCACCTCTCCGGTTATGTGAATTCTCAGAATACACGCATGTGGAGTAGTGAAAATCCCAATTTTTTGTACAGTCTCATCTGAAATTTTTACAATTTTGGTCTGTCTTTCTTTTGATTTACCCTGTACAATTCAAAATAATTTTACTACAACCCTACAATAAAAACTTTACTTGAGATAACTCAAAAAATTTAAGGTAAAGCAGGAGAAAGACAATGAAGTTTAATAGTATATTAACGTACACGTTGTATAAAGCATCATTTTATAGCACGCGTCCATGTTAAAAAACGAGCCGCTTGCGGCAAGTTTTATAACGGGACAAGTGCTTAAAACTGCTTTATATAACACGTACGTTTACGTTATACTATTTTTTCTAATTTGTAGTTTTTTCAATAAAAAACACATATTTAAAAAGAAAATAAATCCTTCAAATTTTGTAAATTTTTATGTCTAAATTTTATGTTGGTAATACGGTTTTTTATCATAGTAGCCTCTGGACAACAAAAATTATTTTGCGAACTGTCATTTTTTGATTTATTGACCCATTTTCACCACGAGATTCTAAAGTTATTTTAGCGATATGAGATTTGAAATTAGACGGAATACGTTGTGTGATCCTTGTACATTCGGTACATATACAGAGCGTTCGGAAATTCGGGCGATTTTGCTACTTTTTTTGGAATTTTAAAAGACGTGATTTTACGTCACGGCATTGCAATTTAGTATAGGGAAGATGGGAAATTCAAATAAAGTTAAAGTTAAAATCGACATTGGTAGGTTAGTAGATTGAATTTTGGATAAGATTTGGCAGAAAATGATAGCTTAAAGCATCTACAAAAGATTGATTTATAGATTTATGCAACCAACATACATGACTGTTATCCACACAGAATAAAAAAGTAAGTTATCAAGCTATTTTTCCTCTGCGAAAAATGGGTTTTCTCGTAAATCACAAAGGCCGCGCAAGTCAGAAATAAAACATTTAAATGTTACCAACATCAAATAAAGAAAAAACGCGTATCGAAATAGCTTCATTACGATACGCAAATGCGTATCGTAATAGACTTGTTATGATACCAAATTAGAAAAAAACTGTTTCGAACGTTGAAAATGACTGGAAAATGAAATTTTTTTAAACTTTATAATTCTTCCTGGAAATTGTAATTTTATAGCGTTTTCATCAAATCTTAAAAATCACCAATATCAAAATAACGAAGATCTGCCCATATTTTTTATGGAACAAGTAATTTCTGTCAAAGGTATTTATGCAAAAGCCTATAAAAGGGAGAAAAAAAAACATTAAAATATTTACATATTTAAATATTAATCTTGAAAAATCCAGGCTCAGCGCTTTAGTGAATGTTTCAATAAAAAATGTGTAAATATGTAAATATTGCGCGCCCTCGCTGTTCTAAAACCGTCACAGTTATACAATATATATACTATATTTAAAATGGCAAATATATTAAAATGGTATAAAATATATTAATTATTATTTTCAAATCGTTTATGCAAACTTTCGGAAGTGGGGGTTGCTTCCCTAAATCCGCCCCTGTTACACCACTGGCCCTCTGTCGGTTATAACAAAAAGTATTGTACTTTACACATCCAGAAAGTACCTGTCGAACCTTGTAACATAAATAAATAAAAATACAAATTAAAAAAATATTCCAGGGTATCAAATTTATTCCGTTTATTATTTTTTTCAGAATTATCCATGAAAGTGGATTCACGCCAGAGGACTTTAAGCAATACAGGCCGGTCGTTTATAGCAACACTATTCAATCACTGGTGGCGATTTTGCGGTCAATGCCTAATCTCGGAATACAATACGGCAACAATGAGCGAGAGGTATGTATTTATAATTATAATAAGTAGAAGGCGGATATTAGGTAGTGAAAGGACCTTTAAACCTGGGTCGGCATTATATTTTGGAATTAGGGGACAAAAAAAAGGCCTATCGGAATGAACAAAAAAAGTAAAATGGGTTTTATAATTTAGACAATTTTATTACCTGTGTGGCATATTCCAAAATCCCATAGAGAATGAACGGTAACCCAGCGTATATAGACGCCGGAAGGGGAATCAAAGGGGCCGCTTGCCCTCCGCTAATAGTTCCAGGAAGGAGACATTTTAATTGATAATTCATTAAAATAAATTTAAATCAATAAATTTTACTTGCAGCACTATATAATAGGGCCATTTTTTTAAATATTTGGCACGCCTTGCCTACAACTAGTTCTAGATACACCCTGGTGTAACAGACGTCTAAAAATCTGAAAAAAAAATGGCGGAAGAGAAACCCTACTTTAACTGGAAAACTACATCTTTCTCTCCGGGTATAATTTTTTCCTGTCCGCATATCTTCGGTTTTTCGTTATGGTGAGCATTTGGTACATTATTACAAGCGAACCATGACAACCCCCGTAACCAGCTATTTTGGCGCCCCAGGCGAATTTCAAATATTTCGCCCCTTCTTCCCTCCCCGAGGCAAGCGCCTCAGTCGCCTCGCCCTCAGTACGGCACTGCCTGTAACTAAATTTTATTCAGAGTAGTAAGCGGTGCCAAATATTTAACTTTGTAATAAACAATTCAACAATAAACAGTGTCTTTCAAGGCATGAAAAGAAGCAACATAATATTACATACGTTAGGAATAATCAGATTTACAAGTGTACATACTACAAATATCAACGTTACAGAATAAATGCAATGCTTGACCATTTAAGAATTATATGTCATAATTTGAATTTAACCCCAGTTTCAATGTTGTTGCGTAATGAGAATATTTTAAAAGTTTTATTAAATATTTTATATTTTGCGATAAGATTTCTCAAAAAAAAATCAAAACCTGTAAAAGTAGTAGTGTATTAACCTAGGTAAGTAGTAGGCTTAGTCAAACATAATAGTCACACTCGGGAAGGTTGTCACTATCACTAGTCCAAACCGTTCTTAAATATAATACACTTTTTTCCAATCTAAACTATCCTGTTCAATAAAACCTCCGCATTAGGAAATATTTCCATATTCACTATTTTTCGTCTGCGAAAATCAAGGTAATTCGTTTAGTTATTTATTTTTTCATCAATTTTTTCGCCTCAATTTGATAGGCAATAATACAATGATTTATGTGCGCATTCTAACACATTTATTTTTAAGTTCCCCGCACTTTATTGCGAACGTTGATTGGGCGGTTGAAAAGTCAACATTCAGACTCTAACTCTAGACTATGGAGGACTTGAGGTAGGAGGTCGATCGCAATGCATTGGATTCGGTCCCAAATTAGCATCGGTAATTCAGCTTTACGAGTCGCCGTAAGATGGCGCTCGTGTTCGAAGTGGGCTATCAAATAAGTGGTTTCTTATGGACGCGATAACTATTTTTATTTAAATTAGTTCTTTAAGGAACAAATAAGGACTTTTATATGAATTTACACTTACTTTGTTATACTTATTAGTAAACTCGGCCTGTATAAAGTTCCAACGATGCTTGGCTTTTAAAATACAGGGTATTTAAACATTCTAGCTATACCTTTGGAGCTAGAAAGAGACTTATTTGGTTGCGTTTCCTCTGAAAAAGATCCTGTCTTACACCACAACACAAAGCAAACTCTACTTTTATAAATTGTACCATTATTCATTATAAATATGGAAATCAATTACAATACAACGTTATTTGTCTCGTATTGTCTTCAAACGTCAATTGTTCTTTCGAAAATAAAATGTCAATTTGTCCAAAGTAAAAGTAAAAAACGAAGAAGAAGAAGAAGACGACACCAGCCCACATGCGGCGCGAGAGCATCTATCGGCCAATAGCGAACTAACCAAAAAACCGGGACAAAATTTGAAAATGCTGCCATTGTCGATCGGCCTCCTACCCTCTAGTTCTCCATACTCTCTAGACGCTTGTCACAATTTCACGTTCCGTCGGCCATCTTTGCCGAAGCGGCGTCCCTTTGGTCATTCCATTAATCATTTTCTCAAGAAATTTATTGCCTTATCTAACTTCTATAACGCTACTCAGAGTTAAGAATTTTAATATTTAAGCTTTATGTAGGTATGTGGAAAATTTGAAGTTTCCACCTAATCGAGAAGTTTTCTTTTCCGAACAAACTAATTATTTATTACATGTAGAGACTGCTATTTTTGAGGTACATTTTTATTAGTGTGTAGAGGTCGTAGAGAAAAATGTCTATGAGTTGATATACGCAGACACACTGTACACTTGACCATACATAATTTTATAGCTCTAACAATTATTATGCTAAACCAGATTAAATAAACAAGCAACGGTAACCATAAACCACAAATATGGATGATAAATGTATAATAATAACAAACAAGCATTTTAATTGGTTTTTAATGTTCTCTCGACCTACCTACCTTTGGGCTTAAACTGTTTTTAGTAAAGTTGTCGATAAAAAAGCTATTGATAGTTTAGAAAGCATGTTTTATAGCTATTTTAGCCTTTAATGTATATGTTTTGGTTTTACAAAGAATAAACTCGTTACGAAGCTGCTTTTAAAAAAGTTAAAACCAAAAACTAAACTGAACTACTGAACTAAAGACGCTATAGAAGTCATACGTCAAATATCGAGGTAAAATGGAGCGCAGTGTTGCCAACACTCGGATCATTGAGTCTGCTAGAATGACAGTTGAATTATGCCAGAAATATGCCAAAAAAGATGTCAAATTTTTTATATCTATAGGGAATAACGGATAATAAAATAAAGTGTTTTAAAAATAATATATATTTTTAAATAACGTAATATATACGTTTCCCAATCATGATTAAAATTTAAATAATCCTCTTCATTTATGGAGGGCACAAGGTCGTTTTTAAATAAGTTTCCTTTGATTTTATTTTGTCTAATACATTCTTCGGAAATTCAAACTGGTGGCAACATTTATTAAGGCGATTTAGGCCACACCTGATATGGAAGCAATTGTCTTAACATTATCAGATTTTAGTCTATTATTCGTAGTTTATTTTTAATTATATTTAACTTGCTGAACAGTCTTTCGACTTCAGCATTGGAATAAGGTAAAACTAACATTTCAATTGCAAATTTTGATAATTATTTTAAAAAGGATTACCGCCATTTGCATTTTTATATAAATAAATTTCACACCAGAATTTTTTTGTGTCTTTGGTTTCGTCTCATTTAAAAAAAATTATATTTTTCCATTGTCGCTCAATATCATCAATATCTATTTCGTTTCTAGATAAATACTTCAAAAGTGCTAACAGTGATGGTTTGTCATGCTTTATTGCATTTTGTACACTTAGCAATGCAATATCTTTAAGAATTTTATAATTGTCAGGATACCTCTTTCGAATTTGATTCATTTTATTAAAGAAATTTACAAAATACCGTTGACCGTTTACAAACACAGAACACAAATAAAGTTTAGAAATGAAAATTAATCGTAATAAAGCTTATTTCATATTATAGACGCGAATTGCAAATATTCTCTTTCATCTCATTGGCCAAGTTCACAAAATTAAATTAGTGTAGTAGCCAATAAGAACAATGTATGCCAAAGAGCGAAACGGCAACGGAATGTCAGATGACCGAAACTAGCTGATGTTTCTGGTTGTAATCTTAAATAACAAAAACCTCTGTAGTCGAAATAGTTTGTCCAGATCATTTTTTGCTAGATTTCTGCTAATTTTAAATGTAGTATGCTAGATTCTTGCCAGATCTGGCATAATTTATGCTAAGTTGGCAACACTGATGGAGCGTGTATGTGTAGGGCGCCCACAGAATCGACTTGGAAGGGCCACCTCGGTACAATCGGAGCATTTCGATATACATGCAATGACATGCATGTATCGCTCGAGGCGCCAAAAACTGCCGAACGGTCCTAGAACGAGAGTGCTACCAATTGGCGCATAATCATGCGGATAAGTTGATTGCGCATAATTTGACATTCCAGATAAGAATTTTCGCATATTCTCACAAAAATGGCACTCAAAATCATATTTACGCCCGTGGGGATCCATCCTCATAGATGGAGTATTCACGGGCGTAAATTTTAAAATTAATTCTTTAAGACCGGATCCCTATAGGCTTTAATTTGACACCGTAAGCGTGACAAAGTACCTTTTCTAAGAGGTGATTGGTTGATTACACCGCCATTTTTAAAATGTCTGCCTAATCGACCAAGCACGTCACACTTACGCTGTCAAATTTACGCTACCATATTTACGCCCGTGGGGACTCTAACTTACTTTGGCATTAACAGACTTTTATAAGCAAGTTAGAACAGAAATACTCATTTCGGGTCCGTAGTAATACAGGATATCCCGGATAAGAATGCACTCTACACTACAAGGTATCGTAAACTGTAGGAAATACAGATATGCTACGCTACTAAATGCGTTGTGTTTTCAAATATAAAAAATTCCGAATCCTTCTGAGGATATTTGGGCAAAACCGAATTTTCGCGATTTCGTTTTTATTTGAAAAGATAATGTCAAAATATACATTCACAAAACATTCTTATTGCCATTTTTCTCCTTTACAAGTTGGTGTAATTAGATTTTTAATCCGACGTTTCGTTTGTTCACAACCACCAACTTTGTTTTTATAAATATGTAGTCGGAAAATTTTATTTTATTAGTTTTAAATTCCCCTCCTCATTCTAAATTCAATGACTTATCATAATTAGTATTAAAAAGTAATAACACGTTTCGCACTTAAAATCTCATCATCATTAACAAATTTATCTTGTGTAAACATTCTTTTATTTTCAAAGCCAACTAGAAATAAGTTGCCTCTGGAAAACAATACATTTTTATGAAATTCACTGGTAATAAAACCAAATTTTATACCTTGGATTTACTTTTCTACAAAACTAAATGCCATTTTATTCCTAACTACCCATAAAAAAGTTTAACAATGAGCACTTAAACGACAGATTTACTAAATACTTGACAGTGTTTTCAGCAATCAAATTTATTTAATTTCATTTTCAAAAAGGTCATTTTTTTTAGACATAAGTAGCAGCGATATACAATTTCATCCATTGCGTTCTCTAACATTTTTGGAGTTATTCTTCTAATGGCAGCTTGAACTTCAGCTTGAAGTTGATCAGTATTTTCATAGGTTTTCCAGTAGACTTCATTTTTAAGAAAAAAATCCAAGGGTGTAAGGTCAGGAAAATGAGCCGGCCAACCGTATGGAGCCGTTAGTGGCAATTAATTAAACGTGTTTTTAATACTAGGTAAGATAGGTCGTTGATGGAGGGGAATTTAAAAATAATAAAATTTCCGAATTAAAAAAAAATTTAAGTTGATGGTGGTTGTGAGAAAACGAAACGTCGATTTAAAAATCTAATTACACGGACTTGTAAAGGAGAAAAAAGGGCAATGATAATGATAAGTTTTTTATTAAATCGCATATTATTGGACAAAATCGCATAATTATATTCTTAACCATTGGCAACAAAAAGCTGTCATTTTAAATATTTGTATTTATACGCAACTCGCGTGTGTGTAATGATCGTTAGATATTTTGCCTGACACTACTCTTATTGAAATAATTACACCGAAACATCATCTTGGCATCACCGTACCGATTGTGTGGGCGGGGGCTATCGACTTTTCGGACAAAACGAGCCGAGTGGACCGTTCCGAAGAGTCGCCTCTCTGGGTGGGTGCCTTACTTTAATGACCCTTTTAATGATAAAAATCAATCCTCTATTTAAACGTTTTTTGAGGCCACTAGTACCGGTATCTTCCAACTTGCGTACGTCCAATTTGCGTACAAGGATTATTTCTTCCAACTTGGGTACATGGGTAGGTAGGTCCCGCGAACCAGGTAAAACTGCAAGAGTACATTATTCCAACTTGCGTACAAACACAGAGTTTTAAACGGACCGTAATAATACGCCCTCTCCAATCGGTTCTAAAAGGTGTATTGGCAACCGGTTTGTTCATTGTTATCAGAGCATTTTTTTATGTCTTTAGTTTGTTTATAAGCTTCTAATATTTGTGTATGTACGCAAGTTGGAATAATGTACTCTTGCAGTTTTACCTGGTTCGCGGGACCTACCTACCCATGTACGCAAGTTGAAAGAAATAATCCTTGTACGCAAGTTGGATATATTCACTAGTACCTACTATAAGTACTGTGGCCAGGCCTGCCTGTTTCATGAATTTATGACCTTTTGGCGAAAATTATTTGTTTGTTTTATTGTTTTATAACTAAACCTATAGAGAAATGTCTTAATTTCTAATGATTATTTATCCTGAGAGAAACAAATGTTTTGGATTGTAATTATTGTCCTGGTAACCCATGATTTCTTTCTTTTGTACCTTACGATAAATGACTCGATATTTCTAATAAATTTCCTTAATTTTTATAAATTTTCTCCGCATTACTTTATTACAAACTGCGTTGCAAATACTACGGCACACAATATATCCTTTTTAAGAGTTTTTTTTTATTGATTGAAGCTGTTTATTTGCAAAGGTTGAATTAACTTTTTATTACATCCCACAAACAAGTTTTTATTGTACCTATGTGTTTTTTTACAGTTGGACGGTAAAATGGTGTTTGACGTAATTCAGAGAATGGAAGATACTGAACCTTTTTCGGAAGAATTATTGGCCGCTATGAAAAGACTATGGGCAGATTCGGGAGTACAAGAATGTTTCGGGCGGTCCAACGAGTATCAGCTTAACGACTCTGCCAAATAGTAAGTATTAAGCTGCCTTTTTATATACCACTAATAGAAATAGTTGTCTTTGTCAAGTGTAGTAATAAAAGTGACAACTCGTAAATACGTATCTGACCAACCTGGGAAACGTCCCGTATATATTTATTTATTTATTGTTCACTTTACAAACACACGTACGATACTTCCTATATGTACTTACAAGTAAAGGCTAGAAAATAGAAAAATGTAAGTACTGAACTGAGATTAGTTGTAATAACAACTAACAAAATAATATAAAACAATATAACAAAACAATATTTTAAATCTCTGCATTATTGTTAAACAGTTTCTTAAGTTGCTCAACACTAATAAGAAACATGTCAAAAGGTTTCCTTATGTTTCATTCATTGCACTGTACCAACATACGACTTAACGGGGATATATTTTCACTAATATTAAATAAATCATTGTTTGTAATTCAAAGGTTAATCTTTGGTACTTTAATGCCTATGTAATTAATTAAACCACAGTCTTTGTATTTGGTATGATTGACAATATGGTATACAGTGCGTTTTTCTTAACGCGGGCCATGGGGATTTACACCGTAAATCTTTAAGTCTATGTTAGGCACATTTCTATTGAGAACAACGAGTTGAAATTTTACACAAATATTTCTTGTGGTCTCATATCCAATTTAGGACCATGTTTGTATTACTTTACTAACGCAAAATATTGAAAAATACCATTTTAAGTTATAATATCACGCTGTTGTGCCCAGCCCTGTATATTAAGTTTACCCAGGTATATTTGACATAAACTGGTATGTGACATTTTTATAATATTTGGCAAGTTGTACCGAAATTATACAATGTTGATGATTATTTAGTTTATATCAAATATGATTTATTTTAAATGGTTTAAAATGTATGTTAATTTTCTTAATTCTAAAGCAGACATATGACTATATGACATTCCTCTTATGCAGTTTGAAACCATTTCAATACGTTCTTATACGGTGTAGCAAGACATGATAAATTACAAAACTAATTTCATGAAAGTCAGGAAAATACTGACAGCCGTGTCAATATTTTTCTTTATCTAAGGTAGTAGTTAGTTAATTACATAAACTACAAGGGGGTAAAAGTGTAATTTTAAGAAAATAAAAAGAGCTTTTTTGGGTATCTCTTGGAGATTTCTTGCACAGATTGTATGTTAACTTCTTCCTCCCATCTCATATTTTATCTATTCTTAAGTTTTAATATTATTTGTTTAATATAAATGTGCCTAACATAGGCTTAAAGATTTACCATGTAAATCCCTATGGCCCGCGTTAAAAAAAACGCAGTGTATAAACATGACAGCTATTTTGTTTCTTCTATGCAATAGAGTTGTAAATTGAAAACTATTCAACATTGCCCTGTATGAAACCATGTATGGATATGCATTATTTTCTCTGATATATAAAAATCTTAGAAAACGTTTCTGTACTTTTTCAATATGGTTAGTGAAAGTTAAAGCAGTGCATGGGCATCCAAATTTGGCTTGCTAATTTCAGAGATGGTGTCACCAAAGCATTGTATAATTTAATAATTGTGGCTATCCTATAACTTTTGCTATTTCGTATTACAAAACCCAAACACTTATAAGCCTTATTTGTAATATGCTGTAATATAATGATTGTTAAATTTCATATTTGTCTGAAAAATTACTTCAAGGTCTTTAACTTCATTTTTCCGGTCAAGTTTTATTTCACTTACATAATAGTCATCGATACTATAATTTGTTTTTCGTGTAAACGACATCACTGAACACTTTTTAACATTTAAATGCATTTTGTTACCTTCAAACCAATCGGAAACTCTATTTAAATCAAGCTGTAATCGCGTACAGTCTTCTTTGGTATAGATTATCTTGAACCGTTTAAAATCATCTGCAAACAGAAGGCTGGTTGATTCTGTTATGCACTCAGGCAGCGGATCAATGAATACAACAAATAATAGTGGGCTTAAGTTACTTCCTTGTGGGACACCAGAAGTGGCCACAAACTTTTTAGAATACGTTTTACCAACTTTCACCACTAGTGTTCGCTGTGAAAGATAAGATTTAAGAAAATTGTACGCTTGTTGAGTACATCCATAATCAACGAGCCTATCAAGCAGTATTCTATGATCGACCTTGTCGAAAGCCTTTTCACAATCTGTATATATGACATCAAGCTGCTTTTTGTGCGCAATTGCCTGAGAGGCATAGTCTGAAAAAACACATAGGTTTGTAATTGTAGACTTGTCTGTCACAAAGCCATATAGTTACTATTATTTGCTCATTTGCCTGTCTGCACTTCCCTTCCCTTCAACATTCGTATTAAAATTTTTAATATTTTAAATAATAACGTACCTAGCTTTAGTACCTCCCTGGACACATATAGGTATGTTGAAGGTACTTGGACACAATATGGTTAAACGAAGCAATCTAAGATTACACTCGTGACAATACAAGGCAAAATTAAGAAAAAAAATGGGAAAATGAGAATAAATTTTGTCTTCAAGCGGTTTCCCCCGGTTCTCCATCTTCGTACCGGACGCTCATGTTTGTCCTAATAACGGAAATAGTTTGGGTAAAGGAGCACTATACCAAATGTTACATTTGGGCTAAATGCGGTTTTCTGCTAATTTGGGTAAATGATAAATAAACTTTGAATCGTTGAGGTTTTTACTTGATGGAAATTCATTATAACTGAGGGAACAGGAACAACAATTTTGATAACAAATTTAAAATTTCACGTATTGAAAACAAGGGTCAAAAACTTAATCTTTTGGAAAGTTTAGAAATAAATCGATTAAAAAATTACGGTGCATTATTAAACGACCAATTAGAACTAAATAGTTCCCCATTGCTAAATCTGTCTCAATAATCTAAATAGGGTTCTTTGGATTTCCCATAAGATTAAGATATATTATACCGACAATAATATTTAAGTTTGCAATACCTAAACAGTGGTAAGAACATACAATTAAATAATTAAGCTTGTAATGTGTATACCTGAATTGAGTAATTAAGTATCTAGACCATTTTGTTATTGTACTGAAATAAAATTAGTTAGCACCATACACCCGAAGAAGCTACAATGTAGCGAAACGCGTCGTGTAAAGAAAAAGTTTTTCAATAAAAGTGGAAATTTTACAAAATAAATTGTCTTTGATTGAGTAATGATAAATAAGTTCCTATACCAAGGCACATGTCAACAAACTGTTAAAAGTCTAAAATCTAACTATACGGTTCCTTGCGACTAGTAATATTATTAATACGCCTTTTTAGAAACAATATTTTATACTAAATAAATGATTATTTCATTTCTGTTTCAAGAAGAACCTTGAACGAGCGAAAGCAGTGAAAACTCATAATATACGCATATTATTTTATTTTAATTACCTGTAAATTGTTTTGAAATATGCTGGAAGTAGGTATTTGAAAATAGCTAATTGGAAATAGCTAATTCTTAATATGTTATTTATTTTATACAGAATTCAAAATGTTACAACATTAAGATTATTACATTTAGATTGTTCAGGAATGTTAGAATTAAATGCACCATTAAAGAAATGCCTAATAGAGCTATTGGTTTGTTTCTTTCACACATATCGATACCTTACTTTGGAAACCTCGTAAGTGCAATTTTTTGCAAAATTGAACTTTATGCGTCATTACATTAAAGGTGTCATATTTTATGTTATGTGAGAACCTCGTATGGTCATCATGAATAATACGCCACCTATTGGCGAATCTGAATACCTCTTAAGTTACCCGTTTGATATTTCTAACTGAAAACCTCGTAAGTTTTAGTTTTGGTGATTTTGGTTAGATAAATAAGAGTAGGTACCTAAGTACTTTTGTTATTTTTATGTGTAATCTAAGAATTGTTACATAATGTTCTACTAATAAAAGTTAAGCTCCGTTACATTGTAAAAGGTTAGTCATTCATCGTTTAAGTATTACTAAAAAGTTAAGAGGTTTTTAATTTTGTTTTCAAAACTAAGTTACAAATAACACAAAACAGTTTTCCTTTGCTACTGCAAAATATAGGAAAATGGACTTACGAGGTTTTCAAAGTAAGGTATCGATATTTGAATAAACAGCATATTTTTAAAATGGGCAAGCGGTTTTTCTCCTAGTTGTAAGGTATATTTCAAAGTATATCGTATCGTCTTGGCTTTTTGATACAATTAACAAAATCCAAATTTTTATCCAAAAATTTAATATTTACAACAGGCAAATAGGTTTGTTTGAAGGTGATAGACTATGAAGTGATATCAAAAAAATTACCTTGTCAGACTTTCATTGTCTTTATTTTGTTACTACACAACGTTTCGGTTAGTTAGTATCTCTAGCCGTTTTCCAGTGTAAACTAAATTATAATTCTAAGGCTACTGTCTTAAATACTATCAATGTGCAATGAAGCTTGATGACTCCGCCTACGTGCTTATTGGAGTATGAAGTTTGAGCTGTTTGTTTTGGACAAGAAGAGGCTTCCAGATATTGAGGATATCTATACTTAGTTTAATAAATATGGGTATTTTGATTCATGAAAGCTGCTTCTTTGAATTTTCGTTTTCTCCGGTGCTGTTCCGTGTCCAAATCTTTGGCTTTTGACCACTGTTTATTATGTTGATTGGTCCATACTTGTTCCGCTATACCTGATCTCGAAGATTCACCTCTTTGGGTATGTTTCAGATGTTCTTTGACTCGCACGGGAAGAGGTATTTTTGATAGATACTAACTAACCGAAACGCTGTGATAAGTAACAAAATAAAGACAATGGAAGTCCGACAAGGTAATTTTTTTGAGGCTAATAGGTATTTTAGGTTAGGAGAATAAATCAGTGACAGATTAAAGAAAATTTAACTCTAATTTTAATTCACACAATCTTCAAAAATATACTAATTACATGTGTCCTAACTAATTTTACAACACTAACAAATAAAATAATACATAATTAATAAATTTGTTTAATCTATTAATTCTGTTTCACTGTCACAGAGTCGTCATTTAGGTTAATAACAATGGGTTGCATACAGAGCTGTCGGTAATTGAATTAAAATAATTGAAAAATCGTGTTCGATTACTTTTTAGTAATTGAATTACGGTAATTGAATTACTTTTTGAAAATAGTAATTGTAATTGATTTTTCAATTACTGTGATAAAGTAATTGTAATTGGTAATTGGTTTTAAGAAATCTGAGGTAATTGAATTACTTAAAAGTAATTCAATTATTTTAAAAAGTAATTGAATTACTCCCAAATATTTTAATTATATAAAAAGTAATTTAATTACTCCCAAATAATTTAATTACTTAGAATAAAAGTAATTGAATTACTCCAAAATAATTCAACAATCCAATTCCCTAAAAATTTTTATAATTCCTTTACTCTAAAAAGAAAAAAATATTTTTTATTTTCCCTAATATTTCGTTTGTTTTATTTCAACAAATAAATCATATTAAATAAAAAAGACAGTTGTTATTATTGGTCAATTTGTTAAAGGTAAGTAGGTACTTATCAAAATTAGGAGATCAAGTTTAACTATAAATTTAGAAATTTTTTAAATTTCTTTCTATAATAAAGTGTGGTAGTAGGACCTACTACTATTAAAAATAATACCTTACCTATACAACAATTTTTTTGTAAAATTAAAAAAAAATAATTCCATTGCTCATATAGGTACTAATTCAATTACCAAACTGTAATTCAATTACCAGAGTGTAATTCAATTATCAAAATGTAATTAAATTACCAAAATGTAATTCAATTACTTACCAAAATGTAATTAAATTACTCAGAGTAATTTATTTGCCAAAAAAGTGCGTATAATTTATGGATTCAGAGTAAATCAATTACTTTTCGGGTAGTTTCGTTACTATAAAGTAATTGAATTAGTATAAAGTAATTGAATTAAATTTAGTAATTTGAATGCGGTAATTGATCAAGAATCAATTACTTTTAGTGGGTAATTGGTAATTTAAATATTTTTATCATACTGTTAGTAATTGGTAATTGTAATTGATGCCTTTTTCGGAGGGTAATGGGTAATTGTAATTGAATTACTTTTTAAGAGTAATTGCGACAGCTCTGGTTGCATATTAGTTTGTATATCAATGTACGAATCTTCGACTTCTAAAATATGTTTTACTGAATTTTTCCCACTTTCGGCCGATATACAACAGTTTTAGTTAACTTTATGACACTCGCACTTAGGACTGGGGAAACATTTTTGCTCTCACCTTTGAATTTACTTAGTGCCACATGTGCTATATGGGGGTTAAATATACAATGATGCGGTGGAAGACGTAAGACAGTATGACGCATCTGTTCCGCCAAATTATCCCATACTTCAAAGCATCTAGCATGATGAATCCTCTATTTAATAATGATTCATAATTCATTCTTAACAATTTGTTGTACATCCAATGATAAGTGATTTTGTTTTCTTCTACTAGATACAGAGCTATTTTCCCACGGGCGCCACATAATAAAAAACTAGTTGAACACTAATATTTCTATGCGCCACAGAATCGACGCTTCAACAAATTTCTCAAACGCACAATACAAAGGCTTTCTTAAGACTGACTATGCATCCTAATTGCATCAGGCCCGGCCCTGGGGTCATTTAACCAGCTTACCCTAAATAACAATAATTGCAAACGCCATAAACTGATTGAATACGGGGTGGACCGACCTACCTGCTCTGGATAACAAGGACAACATTTCTATGCAAAATAATAGTAAACACGTAACATTATTAAAATTGTAAATGTGTCACCCAGGTATACAATAATGAGGTTTTATTAAAATAAATGATAGGTAGCAAATGCCAAGACGATATACTTTGAGATATATTTCTTTTTTAACACGCTTTTATTAGCTTCACCTGTATGTTTGTCCGTAGTAACCGACTTCTTTGAACCCGATTTTGACCCACTTTAAACGGTCAGATTTATTTTAAATTTTGTAGACTATCAAGAACCGCTGACAATACAATAATCTACTAATCTAGCTCAATCTACTAAAAAAAAAAATTTTCTTAACAATAACTCAAACTAAAAAATGAAAAATAAATATAGTTGAAAAAAACTAAAAAACGCGCTTTAAATTAATCAAACTAATAAGCGGAAAATAAATATAGTTTAAAATAATTCTTGAAATTCTTAATATAGGCAGAAAATAATAATGAACGATAAAAATTAGTATTATTGTGAAAAAAGCGTGGGTCGCTTTGTGCTATATGTTTCGTATATCGAGCACCCCACGCTTTTTTCACAATAATACTAATGTTTATCGTTCATTCTTATTTTCTGCCTATATTAAGAATTTCAAGAATTATTTATTTTCCGCTTTTTAGTTTGATTAATTATTATTAAAGCCTTTTTTTTTTTTTTTTTTTTTTTTTTTTTTTTTTTTTTTAACTATATTTTTTACGTATTTCTTGTCATTTAATAATTTAGTTCAGTCAAATCAAATTAGTAATAGTAAAAGTGTTATTCTTTATCTCGTCGTTTCCTCTTTTGAAGGTGTACAGGTCGATAAAACGGATGATGCTTTGGTTGAGGGGAATGGAGGGAGAGCGGAATGTAAATCGCGCTCAAACCTCGAACAGAAGTTGGCACTTGGCACCGTTAAATCTTGATCGATCTCTTTTTAACCCGCGCCAAGTTCATTTTATATTCATTTCTTTACAATTAAAGCTGCCCTGTACTTACTTGACTTTTTTCGCAATTTCAATTATGTCTCTTGCGATGAAAGTAAAATGTTTTTAACAGGATAATATATCTAATTTTTCTTTTTTTTTTAGCTTCTTAGATGACTTAGATAGACTGGGCGCAAAAGACTACCAGCCAACTGAACAAGATATTTTAAGGACGCGAGTCAAAACTACGGGTATTGTCGAAGTGCATTTCTCCTTTAAAAATCTTAATTTCAAGTAAGTATTAGAAAAGCATTATTTAATGGTGTTTTATCACTTACACGCCCTCGGGCCATAGAAATGCAGTTTTTGACTATATGTCTTATTTAAAATTAACATTTCTAGGGTAGGTTATCAGCTGTCCAACTTTGAAGACTTTTTTTCAAACCCAAATAATTTTTAATTGTAATTAAATGTTTTATTGGATACCATTGGATAATATTATTGTTATGTAAATGTACTAGTACTGTTTTATTATTGTAAAAATACTGAGCCCCAATTTAAAAACACAGGCACCAGCTTTTTGTTACTTGTTTTCCGACTTTTGTCCTGCTGCAAAAATTTTTTTAATCTATTAATTTTGCACTTAATGTGTATGTTTTGACTCCTGCCGGGGTAACTGGGCCGTAATAAGCCTGGTACCCCAACAGCATTTTACTTCAAGCTAAATGATGCTTTGACTTTTACAAAAACCAATTTTTTCTTTTTTCTTTCCCTCTCATTTCACTACTTTTACATGTCTCCGACAAAGTTTAATGAAACTTAAGATTTTTCACAATTTATACCTAAAGGATTTTCACAGTCTGTTAAAACTCTCTAATTTTTCTTTTGCTCTCTTCATTTTTCTGCTACTAGCTCTTAACTTTCCAGTATGCTGAAGTCTTGTCGGTCTTCCGACTATTCATTTTTTACACCTCGTGTACACCATTGAAAGCTCCATTACGGCTCAATCCCACTCATTATTTTCTCTATTGCTAACAACATCAGCATTGTACTATTTACTTTGTTTTCCCGATGATGAGTGTTTCTACACTCGAAACATGTCGAATTATTATAAATTATTCTAGGTTCGCCTAGTCATTCTAATAAACTTGTGGAGAAAGACCTTGTGCTTTTCTTTTTTCTATATATTTAACTCCACTTTGAGTATGGACTACTTCTTCAAAAATAATATTATTTTATTCCAATTTTTTATCGATTTTGGTTTTAAAACTACTACATATTTATAGATTTCAGTTGATTCCATGGATAATCCACTTTATACGTATATAATTTATTATTTCACAATCAGGAGTAAAATATAACACGCTCCTCGACTTATATCGCTAATGAAGTGTATATAAATCAATTAATCGATTAACGCGTTATTTAAGACAGTGTATCATATTGGGTTGGTTAATTTTGTAACCTTTTATCTACTAAAAAATCTAAAAATAACTTGAAAGTTCAACGCTCAGATGCAACAGGTAAGACACATTGGTTCAAGATCAATCGCTTTTGGCAACTTGTACCCGATGTTTTTCGACATTTTTTTTTTCATATTTCATCTTCCGTTTTGTCATAATAAATTGTTGTGTGCGTTTTAATGAGTTGGGCAGTTGGAGCTATTAAAACTAGGGTGATATGGAGAGTCGTCTGAGGACGCCTTGAATGTTTTCTTGCACTATGACGTAGACGACTCTGCATATCATCTTTATTCGATTTTATGAGTACGGAAGGCTTCCTTGTCATATGCTTTTGTATACGCCAAAGAAGAATTTAAGGTGTCCTTAGGCTTTCAATGACTCTGTATACCACATTAAGAATCGAAAAAGGTTTCATTTGCGATTAAAGCCTTCAACATTGAAAGTTTATTAAGTTAAGCCCTCGAGATGTTCTACCTTATAAAGTAAAAGTTCCTTTCGGGGAAAATTCTACCTAGTTACAAATTAAATGCCGATAATCCAATCAAAAAGAGATAAATATGTTTTTTATTTTTATATACCTATGCTTTAAAACCCCGCCTAACCCAGTGGCGGCGGAAAAAACTAGTAGCAAACTAAGGACATTGTCTTAAGGTGGGAGTATCAACATGCTTGCCAACCTATAACTTATTTCGTGTATATTTATTTAATTTTTCTAGCTTTTACACAAAACTTAAATAATATTATTATCGTCTTCATATTTTATAGGTAACTAGCTATACCCTGCGCGCGTTGTTACGCTACTTACTAAAATAAATTTGAAGGAATAATAATAAGGCGGGTTCACCATCGCGTCAACAAACATTTTATTTTATTATTTATTAGTACCCGGCATCCGTTGCGCCACTTTTTTTTTTATGCCGAAACCTTCCTCGGCCTGCACACAACAACTCACACAAATTTTCATTGTAATCGGATAAATGGTATAGGAACGCATACGGGACATATAGACAGACAGACAAACATTCATTTTTATATATACCATATATAGATAATTGACATATTAAATAAATATCAAGGAATTTCATTAAATATTTTGGGAGAATTGTATATCGAAAAATATCGGGTAAGATTTTTTTTTAACATTATTATGTCATTGTTCTTTCACTATACAATTATCCCAAAATTAGCAATAAAATGAATAAATATTTTTGTTATATGTCAGATATTACCTAAATATTGTACCGACGATATTGATTTTATTTAAATGTTAGTTACTAAAAAAAGCGTCGCGAAATAGGTTATAGGTTGGCAATAGATGGAATGACGTTGAGAATGCCACCTTAAATCACAACACATAAAATAAAGTGTATTTCTCGATATTCCAAAGGAAAAATAAACATTCCTATTAAATTTTGAAGCCGTGATTTTATACGAACGTAGATTGTTTGTTATGAACAAATCGGGCAAGGGACCGAATTCTTTCACATTCATTTTTCAACCAAGGAAAGCGCGGAAAGTCCCGAATATTTTAAGAAACTGATTTTATTTATTATGAAACGCGATAAAGGATTAAAACAAACTGATCAACCTAACCCTGGATAACACACCAACCTAACCTACAGCAATAACTAACTTATGACAGAAATATATTTTAAAGTTAATGTTTCAACAAGGAAAACCATATTAAAAACAGCTGCCATCTGGTATCCGGTAGCGGTAGTAAAGACGAAGGACTAACTAACCCAATTGGTACTAGTCGGTTAGACAAAATAAAGCACGTGGAAATCCGCCAATCGCGTCCTGATTTTGGGGATCGGCCAAGGCACAAAATCCCTATGAGTCGGTAAGAGAGGGAGATATATTTATCCCTTTCTCTGTTTTATACGACAGCCTGGCGAGGCCTGGGCATATAGAATTTTTGCGACACCGCGCCAAGGAGTTTTCGCGGGGCCCAGGAAGTTTTTGCACTGCTAGGCATCAAGGTCTTAAATTTTAAATTATTCACAAAAAGAATAAGGAACTTGCACACTTTTTTTATTGCATAAATATGTTCAGCCACACCAACAATTAAAATATTACGCTTAAATATCACTCCTTTATTTTTTATAAATAATTAAATTTCGCCGTGTGACATCATATAGTATGAATAGCTCCGCTCTCGCGCTATGTATTGTGGTACGCTTTGACGTCACAAGCAAACTTTAACCGCCTCTATTTATTCCACAGGATAAAAAAAAAACATTTCTTTGTGACCTGTGAGTCTTTTGATGATGTTGGCTTACGCTTAAGAGCATTATTTTCAAATTTAATTTTTATGCAAGTTCCCTATAAAGCGTCGGGAGACATGAATAAGTAGTTTGGTGCACAGATATGTTTCTATGTTGGGCTCTCTGCAGGATCAAAGCGACCTAAACAATGCCAGCCTGCAAAGAAGTGTGTATTAAATAAATACACCATATTAGCAGTTGTACAAGTAGTGTGGTATAAGTCAAATTAATCTAAGAACTCGCAGTATCACTTGTCATTTACGGCATCCTATTGAAGTCTGGTATATTTTACGTTAAGCGGTTGGCTGCAGAAACAGAACCGGACTAAGTTATTTTACCTTCGCATTCGCCATCTTTTAAATTTTGTAAGGGAGTCTTAATATATATAAGATATAGCGAGAGGTACTATTTTATTATTTATAAAATAAAATATTGATAGACTCATACCTACCAAAATAAGTATGTGTACCCACCATTAAACTTAAATAATAAACCAAGAAAATATGTCTCTGAAATATATAAAATCCAAAAATAAAATGTTTAAAACAAACACTACATAAAAAACAGCCACAGAAACACTTAGAAAACACCGAAATCGAAAGAAAATAATATGACGCAACCTGACGGGTGGCTACGGCCCACTTCTGATCTAGGAACTTTAACGACAAAACCAGATCAGCTGTTAATGTCAAATGTTGTTGTCTTCTGTCGAAACGCTTTGTTTTAAGGAAAAGTTAACTCTACAAATAAAGAATTTTATTGTACCATGGGTGAGTAGAACGCGTGCGTAGTACACGTGCGAGTCATCGCGAACGAACAGTAATGCATTTCTATCATGTCAATAAAGACCTTGCGCCGCCGACGCCAAAAAGCTGTTTTTTTTATACAAAATGAATTTCACGAGTACTATGGCGGTGTAGCGGTGAAAATAATATCGGGGCATCGTTCGTCATTTTAATGAAAAATAAAAAAATTACATGAACAGCAGCCATATTTTTGTATTAAATTTTCAATTAGGCAAGCCAGGGAACGGTGCTGCCGCCTTTCACGCTGGTATAGAAAGCTTTAAAACGAATTTATAATATAATATATTCCGCAGGAATTGTTTTTCCCTAATTTGTGCTCGGCGACCAATGTGGGCCGTTTGGACAGGCCGAGGTTGAGTTAATAATAGTTTGTCCCGTCCCACAAGTAGTTTCGTTTGATCGGCGAAGAAACCCTTTTTTTTTGTTAGGCTTTAATTTAGGTCAGGCCATTATGCTCGTGCAAACTGACGGATTTACCGACACACGCGACAGTCGATATGCCTGTACAAACCAGGTTTGCTCAGCCCAGCCATTGTAAACGTCTAGGCGTGTGTGGCTCCCATTATGATTTTAAAGGAAAAAGGTCGTATTTTTTTATTGTAAGTCGATTTTGTCAAATGTTATCAGGATAGCTTATTATGCGAAAACGAAAGTAGTAAGTAAACGAGTATTTTTCAACAAGACATAGAGGTAGTAGTTGGTTCATTGGTTGGTGGTAACTGTCAATAAGAGACTACCCTACGCGCAAAATATATAATTAACTACCTATACGTATCCCAAAAAGAATTTCGTTGCTGCATAAACGGGTGCTGATGAACGTTGCTAACTTCACACATATGATTTCTTGTTGTTTTTCTTTGTGTGGGTGTTTAATATGTATGGATTTCTAGTTTTTGTGTAGAGGAAGAGACCCAATTTTGAGATAGGCGCCTAATTTGAGATAGCTCCGCATATTAACGTATATGTAACGCCATCTAACAAAAGTGGCGTAAACTTACTCAAATAAACTAGACTGCAGTGGTAAAGAGTTCGTTGAGCGCGTCAGTTCGTTTATTTCTGCGCAGGTACGTTTTTCTTCCGATTTGAGTCGTAAAGTTTTTTTGATAGCGTAAATAAACCGGCATTTGCAGTTAACATAAGTGGAAATAAAATATTTTATGTGTCGAAGTAGTTAGTTTAGGTGTTGCCTAATGATGTCTAAAACCCTTTTTACAGCCGGCAATACTATTTGCAACTCAATTGCTGCAATGCATTGCAGGCGCAAGACATTGCCTGAAATTTGTCTTGTAGGATGTTGCTTCTCTGCTTTGATTACAGCTGGCAATTCTATTTTCATTAAAAAGGATCGCCAACATTACAAAAATAAATGCCTCTGTTGTTAATCTGTCAATGCGAAACAACCGAATAACAATAACACAAAACAAACCGAATAAGCGCAAAGAAACAGTAAACTCACAACAAAAGAGAAACAACCCAAACTCTGACAAAAGTCAAACTCAGCTTGAGCGCGTCCTCTCTAGGAACTTTCGTTTTTGTTGGTCACAATGAAAATGCCTATATCATGTAAGAATCAATAACCTGATATGTACAATACTATTATAAACAAATAAAGATCTTTTTACTACTACTACTACTACTACGAGAATTGCAAACGCACTTGCAACAAAAATCGATCACGACCGATTTTTCGCAATAGCAGGAGAATTGCCAAATCCGATCAGCTGGTTCTCTACTGCGCATGCTTATAAGCAAGACAATTGCCACTTGCAAATAGTATTGCCGACTGTAAAAAGGCCTTTATTAAAATTTGGCTGCATTCTTTCATAACTGACCTAAAATATTGCTGTCAATTTTTATAACGAGAATTCCTAATTTGAGATACGAAATGATGCTGTATTTAAGACTATCTCAAATTAGGCACCCAATACAATATTTTGATATTTTATTACAGATGCCTTAAAAACACAAGAAATGGAACTCTCACGCTATGGTGAAAGCTGTGAGTATTAAAGAGATGGGATATCTAAAAGCCTCAAAAGTTTTTGGTGTAGTGTCTCAAATTAGGCAACCTTTTATTTTATGGGAAAATTGACAAAAACAAACTTTAAGTTCAATAACTTCTGTAGATAGCTATTTTAATGTAGATTCTTTGTTGCGTTGTTTTGTTAATACACCAAGCAAGCGATTTTGTACAATAATAATAAAAATTTGTTCAATGATAAATTTTATTTCGAATTTACAAAAAAAGTGTCTCAAATTTGGGCCCCTCCCTCTACTTTAGTGAATTGTGTCTGTGATATAATGACTAGTATAGATTGATAGATGACTAGACCATTGTATGATTTTATTATGCCGAAATAAGGATAAAATACCGGGTATTTCGTATTTTCAGTATTAAGTAGTGATAGTTCTTGATATTATGTAATTTTATTTTATTATGATGAAACACATTTACCTAGGCCCAGGCCACACAAACAAGATGTTAAAGCCCGGACCTGTCTATTTGTCCATTCGTTAAACGATTTCTTTGCAGTGCGCATGCCTATTCCTGTGAGGTTTTGTTTACATCGCCATTTTCCATAAATTTGCCACTGTCATGATTATTGTTTGCTTATCTAAAGGTAAATGCTATGGTTCAGTCACGTATAAGAGGGGGCTAGCTGACCCCCCCCCCCCTTCATGGCGCCACTAGCGCTTCTCTGCTTTAATTACTTGTTATTATTGATGTCAATATTAGACGAATTATTGTTTTGATTTAAAATATCATTCACAGCAAAATTAAATATTCTTATTTTGTAAAATATAATTATTTCACCCCGATTGTAACGTAAAGTTGCTGATATTTCCATGTGGTATTCATGACGTCATGAGAAAACTGGTGGACGTTTGTCGGCCTGTTGTGAAAAATACACTGTGGTCCAACGAAAACTTAACACCTTGATTTTCCTGCTTTAAACTGAAAATGTGGAAAATCGCTCGGACCCGTCGATTTTTATTTCGAGGGGGACATCTTTTGCGTATATTGTCAATCTTGTTACTTCAAGCCCCTAGGAGGGAGGAAGGGGGGGGGGTAAGATCTAAATCCTAAATGGATACCCCTATTTTATATAATTTTTTTGGATTCTGCATAAACTGTGAACATTTTTTAATAAAAGCATTATTAGTCTATACTTAACAGTTTCCGAGATATTGACTATTGAAAAATGACATTTTTGAACTTTGACAGCGCCTAGCTTTCTAACTGTACGTCTTAGAGCAAAACGGCTTACATGTCCCTATCTTCGATTTTTATTATCTTTCCAATAGTGTTAACTTTCGGTTAAACCGGAATTACTATATTTCTTACATCCTGTTTAACCAAAAGTTGACACTATTGGAAAGATAATAAAAATCGAAGATAGGGACATGTAAGCCGTTTTGCTCTAAGACGTACAGTTAGAAAGCTAGACGCTGTCAAAGTTCAAAAATGTCATTTTTTAAGAGTGAATATCTCGGAAACTGTTAAGTATAGACTAATAATGCTTTTATTAAAAAATGTTTAGAATTTTATGCAGAATCCAAAAAAATTATATAAAATAGGGGTATCTATTTAAGATTGAGATCTTACCCCCCCCCCTCCCTCCTAGGGGCTTGAAGTAACAAGATTGACAATATACGTAAAAGATGTCCCCCTCGAAATAAAAATCGACGGGTCCGAGCGATTTTCCACATTCATTTTAAAGCAGGAAAATCGAGGTGTTAAGTTTTCGTTGAACCACCCTGTATAGGTTACTGTTATATGCTCTGAAAATTAGAGTATTGCTGTCAGTGTTTCATTTGATATATATATATATATTTTTTTTTTTTAGATTATTTGACGTGGGTGGCCAAAGATCAGAAAGAAAAAAATGGATTCACTGTTTCGAAGATGTGACGGCGATTATTTTCTGTGTGGCAATGAGCGAATATGACCAGGTGTTGCATGAGGATGAAACGACGGTAAGCTAAAACATTTAGATTTGAAGTTACACACGGTTGTTGGGTGCTATACTGTCTATATACGTTTGACGAAACTTATCACTCGAGCAAGTTACGTTAATTTACACCAACGCACACTCAAAAGTATTTATTTTTTGATGACCAACTTACATGTATGTAATCGTCAAATATTGTGGTACGACCCTGTTGTAATTATTTCCAGGTTTTTTTAAAGGTAGTACAACTATAAAGTAATGTGAGGTTTTAAGATTTTCTAGCTTAAATCTTATTCTGACGGGTTCTCTATGATGCGGTATTCCGCTGCCAGGGAATTAAAAACAAAGAGGTTTATAAAAACAAATAATATCTATTTTAAAACTATTAAAGACACACATACAAGTTGTGAACATTTTAAATTAGATATGCCTTAAATACCATACAGCATACATAATTATATTTTATAAAACATAGCTTGCATTGCAACAACACATGTCTGCGACAGAATGGGGACGTATTTCACAGATATGTCTGCGACATAATAAGTAATGCTGTTTTACCTTTTGTTACCAATTACACGTCTGTGTCCATAATGGTAATGATAATAACAATTGACTTCCCTAAAACTCTTTTTTAAATGATTATTTTTGGTCTGCGACCACATTCTAGTTTTGATTGGTAATAATCTGCAACTAATTTTGTTCCATATCGCCCCATTATTAAACTTATTTACATACACGCTTGGCATAACGAACGGTAATACGTAGTCTAGAGGAGAAAAGCCGAGCGACATCGGTCTTCAGAAGTTTACACTCAAGTCATTCGTACTGTCGAACATTTCAACATATATATATATATATAACTTATAAAAGTGCAACAAGAGTTAGATGCTCACCAGCTTTCCGCATGTGTCACTTTTCTTCTCAAACGGGCTTATTATTAGAAAGCCGTACGACAACGGTCTTCACACTCCAGTCATTTCTGTTATCGGACATTTATTTTAAGAAAAACCCATTACACCGTTTTATGTAGTATAAATTAATGTTCTACAGGCAACATCATAACAAATAATTATAACCCCTTTTTATGACTTTACTGAAATAAACTATTGCCCTTATTTAACCCTCCCCAATTTCTTTACCTGGCATTGCAGATTTTATAAGGTATTATTACTATTAATAATAACACCCAACCTTTGTACTTAAGTACCCCATATTAAAATAAACCCAAGGAGACAAACAAACATCTCTTACATTAAAAAGGATGGTGTCAACCTCAGACCAAGTACCATGTGAGAGGTGTCAATGAACTTTACCAATATATTACGACCCTTTCTTAATGGCCGTTTTACACCAACAATTTCTTCGCAAATTAATTTATGAATTTATTCATGAACTTCTTTGATGAAGTTTTGCGCTTTACACTGATCAAATAAATTCAGGAAGTTTCAGCCTATTTTTACTGTCATTTAACAGTTATACCAACATAACAATTTAAATTGTACTTTTAAGGTTATGTTATTTGTAAAGCTTGAGTTTTTCGTTATTTTGAGCTGTGCTATGCGGTTTTGTTTCTATTTTATATTGAACTATGAATAAAATTAAAAATAGAATTCCATCAATTTTCCATGGCATTTTATTTTTGCTGTTGGCACTACTGAAATTCACGAATAACTTTGACGCAATTAGAACAAGTTTTAATTTCGTGAAGTTCTTCACGAAGACGACCGTGAAGTTATTTGATGTCAAATTTGGGCTTTACATATATCAAATTTCTTCATGAAGTCACTTCATGAACTTATTTGACAAAGAAATTGTTGGTGTAATACGGCCTTTTAGAAAACAAAAGTGTATTGATTTTGTTACACTTACTAATAGTACCGTTATGATTTGGTCACACAGCCAATTTTGTCTTGCAAACATTTTAACTGAAGTTTACTTGCATCATATTGACCTGGGGTCAATGCTCACTGATTCATCCCTTGATAATTTTCTGATTAGAATTCTTGATAGTATTAGTGATATTTATAATAACGAAATGGAAGTAAAATAATATTTAGATTTTTTTATAAGGTTCGGCCTTGAAATATTTGAGTTTGAGATTGTTGCTGTCTTTGTCTAATTTTTCGATTTTTCTATTGCGCATTGTCGTCAAGTCAACGAGCACCATGAGCTAACGTTCGGATTAGGGAATCCAATCCCGCAAATGCTGACATTGCGGGATTAAACCTATGGATTAAACGTGCGGGATTCGCGGGACTCGATGTGGGTACTATATGTTAATAAAAAGTTATTTTATGCAATTAAAAACAGAGTAGAGTAGCAGAATAGTAGATTCTGTAACGAGGTTGGAATGAAAATCCGATCCTAGTGGAAGATTCCGAACGCGAGCGTGAGGAACCACGAGTATCGAATTTTTATTCTAACCGAGTAGCAGACTATATTTTCTCCACGACCATCCAGTTCCATATCTGATTCATCCGATTTTTCACTCATTTTTTGACTTGCACTAAAATTTGTCTGAAAATAATTATTACAACGCGGCCATTTTTATCTGACACTGACAGTTTCGAAATTCATGGCAACCTATGTCGATTATATCAATTACAGAATATTCATTCCGTATCTTGTTATGGAATGAAAATACACGCAAAACGCATAAGAAGCAAGTGTTTCAGAATAAATATTCCAACTCAAGAGCACCTTTGGTGGAACGAGCACAAATTTTGATAATGCTAGTGCATAACTTTTTTTTTTTTTTTTTTTTTTTTTTTTTTAATTGGCATTTGGCTAATTAGCCATGCAGCTAGTGCATAACTTATTGAAGTGAAAACTTCTTTAGGCGCGTTTAGCACTTTTTGTGGGCACTGAATTAAACCGAGCCGTCAGGCGTCACACCCGAGTGTGCTACGCTCGAATTCAACTGCTATATTCAATCCGAACTGACCCTGACCCGAATTAACGTTATATGAAAGAGCATGCCGCCATCGGTCGCATTCAGTATCGACGTATCGACGTGGAAACAGTCAGTGTGCGTTGTCTAGACACTCGTCTGCGTCTCAGGTATGTTCTGGCATTTTTTAAATTATTAAATTATATATTTACGTAGGGTGAAGTAAGGTTTACCGTAATTGCTTATTCCGTGGACCTAATTTATTATGATTTCTGACTTCTGTTAAAGATGTAAAAATTCAAGGGTTGTTCAATTTTAGGAAATATCTTTTTTCGTATGCAGTAAAATTATCCCGTATTCCAAGTTTATGTTATTTTTGAAGTGAAATCTTCTTTAGGCGCGTTTAGCACTTTTTTGTGGGCACTGAATTAACCTTGTTGAAGTTTTCACTTCTGTCGTGTGGTCTTAAGCACACACAATTTTTTTTAGCTGTAAGACCATCTTCAGGCTTTTTAAAATAATTCCAAACTAAACTTGAACCTTTCTTCTCTTTGTAAACTATACTGACACTCATTTTTGTGATTGCTGTTTAAATTCTATGTATTATACTCAACCACTTGATAAATGTCACTAGATACTAGGCAGTTGAAGTACAACCAATACGTAAGCAAATTTACGCACGTTAGTTGAGGAGTCGTGGCGAATTGGTGGCAAGCATTTTAGTTGAAGTGCTTATCTTCTGTGCCCGTTAACGTAACCTACAAAAAATGCAAATTTGACATTATTTGTCATATTACTATGTTAATTTGTTACCTTTATTTTTCTGTTGATTTTTTAAAAGTTAAGAAAATTGCATAAAGAAGGAAGAAAAGCAAAAATGAGAGTATGGAAGAGTATAAAACTTTGTTTTATTTTTAAATCTTCCAAAAATACAAAACAAAATACAAAAAATATGGAACATATACTTACCATCGATAACAAACTTATAAAGAAAAAAAAATTCAAAAGTAGGTATCTCTGATAAACTAAAATCACAATTGAATCACAAAAGTTAAGATAATAAAAATACTTTTTTTATTTTTTAACTAAAAAACAAATAACTCGGATTGTTGATAAATTTTGATGTTTTTGATTACTGTAAAATTATTTGGGATTTGTTTGTCATGTTTTGTGGTTAGAAAAAGTTATTCATTTAGAACCACAGAAAAAAAGTTAGACCTGTTTGTCACAAAATGACATTTTGGAAATAATCGGTTATATTCGGAGGTCCTTCGGGTAACGGAACGTTCATTTTTCACGTCCCGTAAAACAACGCAAGATAACGTACGCCCGTTGAACTGCTTAAAACACGTACGTCAAAATTTGATTACTGCGCATGCGTAGCTGTCAATTTGTACGTATACGTTAACGTTCGTGACCGCACTTCAACTGCCTACTAGTTGAATAACGCTCTTACTTTTGCACGTACGCAAGAAAACTGTTCTGTTTAACGTATTTTCAATAGCCCAGCAGGGCGGGGAATCCCCGACGCGTCGACCAAAAATACTGCAGTTCAAATTCAAATTCCGCAGGTTTGCGGGATTAAAGTTTGGGTGCGGGATTCGATTTCCTAGTACGGATATTCAACCGTGGGGCTCGTTGGGTGCCTTTGTCGTCTGTTCAATTTGCAGTTTTATCAATACACCAATTCAGCGTTTGGATTTAATTTTGTTATCTAATATTTCTAACGACTTCCGGATAAGGATCGGCGCGAGAGTCAATAATTTTTATAATAAATAGATTGCCGACACCAAGGACCTAACTGGCAACGCAATGACCTTATCTAGTGATTGGAAAAATGTTGGGTGTCCATTTTAAGCGTCGTTTCAGCCGCTTTTTACCGCGCGTCGCGTTGCCGTGTGTTTTTCTAAAACTAAAGAATTTGGCCTGTTCTCACCGTTTTGCTGATAGGAGGGTAAAATATTACATTTTTTTTTAACTTAAGCTCTTTTAAAATAAGGGTTCCTTTGTACATATTACCTGGAAATATTAGTTTATTATATTGAATACCGAAACTGTATAAATTTAAACGTAACAAATATCGCGAAACACGGAACGTTTTGTTTTACGAAATTTATATACCGAATTTCTCTCCTGTTTTAGAAACGCCAGAGTGTTCAGTATCATTTGAATATGTGGGTTGTGTGATAATAAAACAAAATTTCCTGTTTCTTGCAACGAATTTCATGAAGCTTATTTTACCAGTGTGCAACTTGTCAAATAAAGGAGTTATTACAGAGCGCTTTCCTCCCAAAAAGTATAAGTTTAAAGGCATTTACGTAACGAAAACACCCGTGGCATTAAAAAAGAAATCCATGTACCCCGTTTTTGAAATTGATGAACTTAAAACTAATAAACTGATGCAATTTTTATGGTTGTGTAATACCTCATAATTTTTTTTTTGCAGAATCGAATGCAAGAGAGTTTAAAACTTTTCGACTCTATTTGTAATAATAAGTGGTTTACGGACACCTCGATCATCCTCTTCCTTAACAAAAAAGACTTATTTGAAGAAAAAATTAGGAAATCGCCGCTTACGATATGTTTTCCAGAGTACACAGGTAAGAGAATTACTTAAATTATAACTTCTGCAGTTATACACTGAATAGTCAAATCAAACATACCGTCTTTTTTTTTAAATTGGGACACCCTGTATATAATATATTACTGTAATACATAAAATTTGGTTTGTGGAATAGCATTGTTAATTAAGTAGCGACTACAGGATATTTTAAAAAATAAAAATATTTACCAGAGCCTTTTAAATTGAATTTCTAAATGAGACAATTTTAAAAACTTAAATCCTTAAAAGTCTGTTATTTTAAATACAACTACAGTTGTCTGATACACAGGTCCGGATTTAGATTTTAATATTTATCCTGTATCGTTTGATTTTGGGTTATTGGAAAAATGTTTTTTGAAATTTATAATCTTATAAAACTTCGATAAAGTGATGCGTTTTGGAGATAATTTGGAAAGTATGTTTTTTTAGCTGATCAAAAAAAATTTGGAGGTCAGCGGGTACTGGACCCCTTATTTTGAAAATTTAACATTTTTTTTTTGTTTTATTTTTCTCAAAAGATATGTTGGAGCAATGTACCAAATTTGAAATTAATACCGTGCGAGCAAAAATTATTTGCATCAAAGAGGGCTTGGATTAAAAAACGTGTGGCTTGGTTTAGATCACAATGATATGGGGACGATATATCTAACCAAATCTAGGTTATAATTTTGTCAAATTCATATTATGACATGATATGCCAAACTAATGAGTAATAAAATAAGCAGACAAATACAAATTTATTTTTGTCGCTTACAAAATTAACAAAGTAAGAATATATAGAAAGAAAAAGAATTACATAAACTGCTTAAATTGGCCACCGCCATGCTCCAAGCATAAATTTTATTCACACGTCTCTTCATATTTCGAAAGCGTTGACCAGCATCTCTGGAGAAATGTTACCACATTCTTGGATACTCCTTTCTTGTAATTATCAGGTCTAATAAATCATTTCTTTCCAATAAATTTTGGGTAAATCATTGAGAGTAATTCCTGCGTCTTTCAAAATCTGCGGCTTGTATTTCTTGGAATACTTGCACTTTATAAGGAAATAAATTTAGCTGCTTCTTAAGAATAGTCCTGCATGTTCCATAAGATCTTCCCACTTCTTGGGACAGGCGTCTTATACAATTTGTTGGCGTATTTTGCATTATTTCACGAACGTTTGCAACAAGTTCTTCTGTTCTTACAGATGGTCTTCCCGCTCCTTTTTTGTGTTGTATAGAACCTGTTTCCCTAAACACAGCCACGGTTCTTTTCAGGCAATGATAAAATCCCCAGCAATAAAAACAACGTTAGGAAAATGTTCGTGAAAATCGTCCATGCACAAACCCGGATTGTATTGCCACTCACCAGTTACTCTAACCCCGTTTCGAAAATACGCTTCAACAATGAATGTTTTGTGCTGTTCCGTAAAGCCCATTGTGTGAATTGTTCAAGAAATTGGAAAAATTAGCGATGAATCAAATTACTTGTAACAAAGATGACGGAATAACTAATTGATTGTTAATTCAGGTAGTTACTGACACCCAACAGGTATTAAGCTCTACGGCTAAGCATTACGTCCGTAGATGCAAGGCCCTCTTTGATGCAAATAATTTTTGCTCGCACGGTATCTTATTAAGTACTCGAATTATTAAAAAAAACAGTTTAATGAATTTTACACTTTTACGCCCCAGTATATCGAACATGAGGGTCAAAACTGAAAAATGGCATTATAAAAGTCATAGTATTTTGGCTGAAGCAATATGGTTAACGAATTGATCTCCTTTTTCCGGACACCCTGTATACATAAACCATTTACAGAAAAATATTTATACTTATATATTTTTGCGCCCTCTACTGAGAGCTCCCGCTTTTTAGATAAAGTGTAACATTTATAAAAAAAACTAATGGCTAATACGCCCAGCCGGCCTAGCCCTAGCTGGGTGACTTTTTTTCGCCGGGATCAAATGTATTTCCTTAATTGTTTTTCGCTTTTAGGGGCTCAAGAATACGGCGAAGCTGCTGCGTATATCCAAGCCCAATTCGAGGCGAAAAACAAATCAACAACCAAAGAAATTTACTGCCACATGACCTGCGCAACTGATACGCACAACATCCAGTTCGTATTCGACGCAGTCACAGACGTCATCATAGCGAACAACCTGCGTAACTGTGGCCTGTATTAAATTAACCGCTAGTTAGGTTAAACAGTGAATAAGTTAAATGACGTATAAATTAAGCGGCGCTGCGCTACCGCGCGGCGGAAAGTTTTGGAACTATATTGCAAATATGTGTGTATGATGTTTTTGTTGGTCGAGTAGGCTAAGTAAGACAAGGTGTAAGTGGAGTAACGTAAGAAGCGTTTATATTTTGCCGGCAAGAGCATTTTGTGATATATGTACACATGCCGCGTTTACGTTTTAATTTTCGTCTGATATGGATGTATAGAACTGTTATTGCTACTTAGAGAGGAATTGTGAAATACATTTTTGGTGATACTTGTATTATTTGCTTGTGAAATACAAAATGTAAAACTATCATGGCGATAATAATTTATGAAAAAAAAGTCAAGTCAGCAAGTAACAAAGCATTTATCGTATGTATGTATTGAGGTTTGTTCGTTTCTGTTAGGTAAAACTATGGTACCAGGACCAGGGAACCTGGAAAGATACGCAAAAAAATGCATTCGATTCGTTTGAAAGACACACAACTAAATTTACCTACGAATATAGAGAAATTCTGGACACTCTCGAAGAGACTTTGTATTCTACTATCATCGCAGACAATGCAGCTTTGTACAGCAGAAACAAGCAAACTTTTGGAATAAAATAAGTAGCTCCAACATTGATAAATAACAACAGTTGCTTTAAATAAGATAGCAGCATAATGGAGTACCTAATAAGGCACCGGCATACATTTGGTCACACGTGGGAAAACATTTTATTGATGGAATACTGAAAAAACTTTTTATGGCAATTATTTCTGCATAATGGGCAACCTAAAAGGTTATTTTGACATTTTGACTACTCGTTTGGCGAGAGAACTTATAGAAATATTTTGAAGAAGTAGTCCATGCTTAAAGTGGAGTTGATAGTATGGGAAAGAAAGAAAAAACTCAAAATCTTCCTCCACAAAGTTTAATAGAATAAGAGTATTCAATAAAATGGTCTCTACATGTTTCGAACGTAGAAACGTTCATCATCAGGAGACAGAAAATATATTTGGTGCTGATGGTTTTAGCAGAAGAGAAAATGGTGCAGAACCTTAATGGAGCTTTTATGGAATTAAAAATTTGATGTGTAAAAGAAACATAATATAAAGAAATTGATAAGAGTTAAAACATACTGAGTATGTGAGAAGTCAGTAAATGCGGTCTAAACCAACCAAAGAAACTGGGGAAGAAAAAAAACCTTTCTAAAAAGAAGGTGTCGAAGATTGTTTAAAATTTTTTATAAAACATGTTTAAGTATGTGTCTATGAGACATTGTGAGGGCAAAATTAGACGTAATTATTACGGTAATGAATATTATATTCAAGAGAGGAGCACATACTTAAACATGTTTTATAAAAAATTTTAAGCAATCTTCGGCACCTTCTTTTTAGAAAGGTTTTTTTTTCTTCCCCATTTTTTTCGGTTGGTTTAAACCCCATTTACTGACTTCTCACATACTCAGTATGTTTTACTTTCATCAATTTCTTTATATTACTTATGTTTCTTTTACACATCAAATTTTTAATTCCATAAAAGTTCCATTAAGGTTCTGCACCATTTTCTCTTCTGCTAAAACCATCAGCACCAAATATATTTGCTGTCTCCTGATGATGAACGTTTCTACGTTCGAAACATGTAGATACCCCTATTAAATACTCTTATTCTGTTAAACTTTGTGGAGGAAGACTTTGAGTTTTTTCTTTCTTTCCCTTATAGAAATATATTTTGTCATGGAAAATGGTATTACGTGACGAGATATCGATAAAAGTTATTCGAAAAAGGTGTTTAGATTGTAGTTTTTTGCTCGTTTATAAAGATCTATTGCAAAAAATCGAAAAATGTTTTTTAACATGTTTTTTATATGATTAAAAAAGAAAAAACTTAAAAACTAACATTGACCTTGCAAAATAAACGAAGTAAATCCACAAAGCTCTATAAAGCTGTGCGTGAGTAACAACTTATTTTTAATCATTTAATATCTAATTCTGAAAGGTAACAAAAGTACACCTATATTACTAAAAAAATTGATACAAAATATAAAAATTAATAACTAGATATAACAAAGATCTATCTATATTCACAAAAAAATTATGTACTTATTTGATTCCTTATTCTGGGTATGGATATTTAACAATATTCAACATTTGAGTTACAACAGACACCTATCCTTATCTCAACCAAATCGTGAACAAAAGATCTGTCCTTGCCAATGATGAATAATGTAACATATTTTTGAAGAGATGTATTCAATTCAGATGTTTAATATCATTTGGAAGTTGGTTAAAAAGACGTGGGGTCATAAATTCGTAAAAAGACGTGGGGCCATAATTCGTAGGTTCTTTGACCTACCGATTTAAGCGCCATACCACTATGAGTGCATTTACTACGGGTTACCCTTTATGTAGAGATGATCGACATATAAAGTGTTTTCAATCTTCCGTCCATTCCTTTTTTCCCGTATGTGGTCCACTTTATGGCGGTCACTGTATGTTTTATACAATAATTGGTTTTATCCCGGAACTTTTCTAAAAGCGTACCCCAAAAGTGATATTTCCCCTCATACCACTTACACCCTGCCGCAAAATTAATAGCGTTCCAACCGGGTAAGCCTAAGACCCGATATAAAAACGTACATTTTACGTAAATAATAAATAACTATTCATATTTATTTAAATCTAAAATATTTTTAAAATAGTTGTTTTAGCATTTCTAATCGACTTGTTGTGTGTGATCGTTGGAAATGTTAAAAGTGATGAGTTTCCAATATGGCGTGCACCAAAGTTGAGTGAGAAGGAAATGAATAAAAGTGTTCTTTATTTAATGATCTAGTTTAAGTATGCTCGTTAATTTTGTCGCAGTAAGCACAGGAAAGTACATAATTAATTGCGCCAATGCGCTAAAGCAAAACCAGAATATTGTAGTAGTAAACACTAGGTATTTTAGCAATGAAACAAAAAACGTAGATAATATACAGGGTATTTCAAGACAAATTGTATTTAAATGATCATGAAGACGCTTCATAAACTTAAATTATTAAAGACGAAGGTGCTTCCTTATAAATTATATGTTAATACACCTCGTGTGACATATATTTTTCTGTGCTTACTAACAAACAGACTTTTTCACATGAACAATAGTAAAATTCTAAGCTTTTATCGCATATTATATTCTTAAAACTTGGGGTTTACAAAAACAAAGGAAACCAAGAAAAATTCGAGATTTTTCATTATTTGCACAGAAAGCCACCTAAAGCGCACATTTGAAGCAAAAAAATGGAAAAACTCTAAGCATGTACAAAAATCTTTTGATGCACAAAAACTATTGTATTCAATTTTCTAAAATATTTGCTATTATAATTCATTTTTTAATAAGGCTGTGTTTTAAATACATATGTTTCGAAGTATTAACAATAATTATTCTCTTACTGCTAAAACTAATTGCAATTTTTTGCTGGACAAAATCGTACTTTTTATCTATGTGGATTTATTGGCAAGAAAGGCGTATAAGAACAAAAAAGTTTTTTTGCGAGTGTGTGAAAAGTCTAACTTTTCACACGCGTCGCGATGTCAAAATAATGACACACACTACCCAAAAAAATACTTAACAGTTTTAACTACCTACCGTTTAGCAAAGTGCAGTGTGCAATGAGTAGTTCTTTTTTAGAGGAGCCTTATTGGCAGTATGAAGAAAAAAGCGAAAGAAAAAAATGTTTATTAAATAAATGAATAGAGGGATCAAAATACCAAAATCAAATTCTGTGAACACGACACTTAGTAAACAAACACACCGTAGAAAATATGGGTTACGATTGACAAACGACAAGTCGCGAAAGGTATCAAATATATAGAATCTTCTCCTAACACCCCTCAACGGCGCGCGCCGCGAAAATCTTCACCTGGTTGATCTCAAGCCTTCTGGATTAGTATACCTTTAATTACATGCGATTTTTTAAAGCGAGCAACCTTCGGTTATCTACGTTACAAGTTCGGTATAAGCAGTATTACAGTAACGAATGGGAAATATTGCCACGTCATGGGATGTCGTAAATCGAGTCACGATAATCCCACGAGATCTGAGTGATAAGCTTTAGCGCACGTTTAAAGTGCAACATTTTATCTACGACCAATTTGATAATAAATTAACCACGTCTTGTTTTGACATTAGACTGTTCGACAAGTCGTGTCCTGTCAAAAAAAAGTTTTATAAAAAGCTTACTATGCCGCCACTAGTGACAATAAATTCATAGTTCACTAAGTTGTTACTTAAAGAACCCATTGATGGGTATACTTTCTTATCCAGTAGCTCCCAGATAAAAGGGCCGACATGGGTAGAGGATTTCACAAACTAACGCGTCCTTGGACATGTGAAAGTCATATAGTGACCTCATACGATCAGTATTCGGTACTGCCTTTATTATTGTAACGTATTTACTTTTTACTTTAAGATCGTTCATTGTCCAAATTTTCATAGACAAACATATACTTTAATTCTACTTAGGTATTTATAATACTATAGTACAACACATTGTTAAGATTAAAATTATTTACTTACACACACACACACAGTAATCAGCCAAAAAATAGTAAGCTTTATCAAAGAAAAAAGATTTTACAAGTTTTCTGAATTTCCTCATTGGTCGGACTGCTCTAATATCACGTGCTAAGAGATTGTAAATTTTCTTGCCACTATAGAATAGTGGATAGAGCTTCTTATCAATGGGAAACGTGATATTGGTAAAGGAAGCATTCCAGTTTTCCTAGTATTACAATAATTGCTACTGTTTGAAGCTTCAACAGACTTTTTATGTATTAAGGAAAATGTACAAGAAGCCTCAGAAACAGCCGTGCTTAGCTCCCTACTATCTACTCTGATTATGAAACAGCTAGATGTTATGCTTTTATTGGGGTTAAGAATATGAGTTTTAAAACTTAACTTACTATCTAAGTATATTCCAAAAAATCTCGCATATAAACAACTAAGAATATTCAGTATCAGTATTTACCTGAAGACGACTGGAGATACTTACCCGTTGAAACGTTGTGATTTAAAACAAATAAAGACAATGGAAGTCTAAACTCTTCCATCATTCAACTAAGAATATTATTTACTATTCAAAGGAGATGTCAACAGGTATCTAGCGCATTAAAGTGTAAGATATTTGTATTTGATATGTTAAAAGATAATAAATTAACATCGCACCACTGGCAGTGGTTGACTTTGAGTATATCCTCCGAGATTATTTTATTTAATACGTTAGCATTGTGACTGTGCCAAAGGATGGTGGTGTGCAAACATCGTAAAGAGTCATCTAATATTCAAATTCACTATATTATTATATCAAAAAAACATAATAGAACCAAATACAGAACCCTGTGAGACACCACAAGTAACAACTATCTTCTTCGATTCACTGCTCTGATCTGAAGTCTAACCCTTTGCGTATTCGTCCTTTCAAGTATGATGCAAACCATTTCAGTGACTTCTATAAAACCATATGCCTCAAGTTTCTGAAGAAGCTAGTAAAGAGTCATTTTAGGATTGGCATCAGTAACGGTAAAAAAAATAAACCTAGTTAAGCGGACAGTGTTTAACTTTCCTGTTATGTTCCATTACAGGTTGTATTATTTTTCTGGTAAATTTTTCTTATATATCTTCAAGATTCACAGTAGTCTTATGAGTACGAGTGACATCATTGATATTTCATCGTTAGTTTGTGAAATCCTTCATGCCTACTTTTCGTTATAGAGACGGATATTGTTCTCTTCAGGAATATTTAACTTAAATACCTGATATCTACGATATGTCAACATCATTTTTTTTACTTTTAAGTATTTATCTAAACGTACTAAATACTTTTGGACATGGTCATTTAAAACTCTGCTGCATTATTTTTGTTAATATTTTGTACAAAATAAACATTGTGCCATTCGTGGGAAAATGCATTTATCCTATGTTGTTTAAAAATGTTTCTATTTAGCATTTTTTTTTGTAAATTATATTTTATTTAGAAATGTAAGTTTAAATGAATGTTATTTATGTTTGTATAATTTTATTATATGAATCTGAATCTAAAAATATATTTAGTTTTAGTTAGATACCAAAATGTTACTGTGAAAATATACTAGCTATTTATGTTTTGCCATTTTTTAGTAACACCAATATAGAAAAGTAAAATACAGCTGGAAAGAGTACAAATCTTAGTGCAATACAGGATGATCAATAATTGTTTTATCTTCAACCTACTAAATGTTTTCACTAATAAAAGCTGCATATTAGACTTTTGTGGCGTATTGCATTATTAATAAGCTTAAATACATTATTTTCTAGAACTTAATTTCGCCTTTACACATAGGTATTTTAAAAGTGTTAAGGAATTAGTACCGAAAAATAAAAATGAAAGATTATACATAACTGAACTCCGTTTATTTTTGAAACAACGCAAAGAATATTTTTTAATATGTTAATGATGAGCAGTTTATTATTATAAATAATGTAAGTATTAGAGTACATTAAAAATGTGGTAAAACGTAATTAGCTTTTAAATATATATGGACCCAAAAATATTTTAAGCTCAAGTAGATTCAGAAACTAATGTTGTACGGTGCACATTTTTGTATTTTATGTACAAACACTAAATACGAATAATTGTTTAAAAATTTCTTCTTACAATATACGCTCTAAAAATACTATTATTTGTACCTAAAATACAAGAAACCATTGTATCAAATAAAAAAATATATGTGTTCTATATGTAGAGTCGCCACAGAACCACACTCATGGTTTCAATATCAATAAGTCACTCCTTTCCCCTCCCCTCAAATATTTAAATCTCAACCAGAACAAATCCGAACAAAAACCATTTGAGACGTTAAAATATTTAACTTATACAATTACTATGTGTACATAAAAATATATGGCGCTTAAAATAATAAAAGTAGCTTCAGTCATTTATGTAGAATATAGCTATATTCATTTAAAATACCATTTGCATTGTTCTAATTATTAAGGCGATACAGTAATTTTTCGACTTTAAAAAATCCTAGTTGTTACATTTGTGTAATTTACTCCTAATTTAAATTTTATTATTTTAAATCTGTCGTCAAACCAGCGTGCTTTTTAAATTTAAAAAAAATCTGTTTTTGAGAAACCCATAAATAAGGAGGCCCAAAGAATGCTTGGAGAAAATTAAAAAAAAAGCTATGTATTTTGTCAAAACTAGTGGGATTGTCCGGAAGGTGATCCCAAGTATTTAGATCATTTGCCACAGCTAGATCAATTATCTACCCCCTATAGATACAGCAATACTGAATTAACCCATTGATATCGTTATCCAGTACAATCTGAAGCAATCAACCTTCTATTTAAGTGGATTCCTAAACAGTAATTGCAAAATGGGCAAACTTACGGCTTGGTGCATGTGAATAAAGTCCCCCGGATTTGTGTATGCGCACTGCAAGATGTTCGTTTTCCGATTTGAAAATATGAATCGGACCGGATACCTACTAACTGTTCCGACTGTAAAGTTAACTTTTCGATTGGCTGCCAGCCAACAGTTTTTCTAGAAAAGATTGTACCATTATTTAATTTTTGTTATTTTCGTCGTTGTAACGCCTTCAAACGGATCGATCAATGTGAACAAGACAATTCAATCACTAATCGTACAAATACTAAATTAAGAGCAATAAATCGGTAATATTAAAAACATAAAATAGAACTGCCAGTACAAATATGCCGCAATGCAAAACGTAAACCAATAAATAAGGTAAATCGCTCCAATGCCACGCGACGTCACTGGTGAGAAATCATGTGCTTATCTCCCACGGTCCTTAGTCGTGGTGTAATACTTGCTTCCGGTCCCCCACACAGCTCCTAGCTTCGTCTCGTACAAAAGAGGTTCTAAACACATTTTTATAGCATTAACTAGCGCTATCTATAGGTGGTAGATCATCGGAACGGATCCTTGGATCACAAGACCTTTTATGTAAAGTATTTTTACCAATAAATGGTTGACTCCGTTTAACTACCTGGGACGTTTTGCAAGAGCTCGGCCATTAAAATGCAAATAAACTGTCGGTCAGGGTCGGATTATAATTTGTAATTATAGCAGGTAATATTTAACTATCTTGTGCTTAAATATCTATCTAAGTCCTACCCTGTACTGCATTTGCTTGTTCATTGTGTATAACAATGGGATTAAACCGGTAGTTTTATTGCAGTCAATAAGTCGATACCATTTAGGGTGAAAAATACTTTAACACACATTGAATGAATTTTCTCTTGAGCATGGTTAAAGTTTCTCAAGGTTTTAATTAAAACTTGTAGGGAAATGTTAGTGACATTGTATAATGTATTAGATTTCTTTACTAATAATTGCAGGCATAAAAATAAACTTACTTTCTGGTGGACATAAAAAATATTTAAACATTTTTTCCATAAAAAGAAGCATCTTGTTGGGAGGACAAATTTAACAATCTTATAACACAAATGGGTAATTTTTTAAGTTGATTTTCAACATTACTGTGTGATTTCAAAATATGCATTTTATGTAAACATTCCTAACGATATTTTTTTCAGTTTCGTTTGTCGAACTTTTGCTTACAAGATGTTATAATTAAATAACTGAACTATCAAATCAAAGACGGAAATTTCTTGTTTATACTTTTTTTCAATATATTATTGAATATTTAGTGTTATTTTGGCTTACGAACTGCTCTGCTAGCCTGAAATTAGAAATAGAACAACAGATGCAAATCTAGTACGTTGTTGTAATGAAATATCAGTCCAGTTTACTCGGAGAGTCACTGGTATAAACTCTTTGACCCAAAATTGAAATTGTGTTGCGAGCCCAAATTTGCACATACATTTTTCCAAGGCAGCAATAAGACACTATAATATATTCCCTCAGCATTATTTTTTTAAACGAAAGGTATTGGATTTAAGAGCAAACACTAGTGGCACCTTCGCCATTTTTTGATCAAAATTTCATTACTTCGTTTTATCCAAAAATTGTCCAAATATATAAAAATCCAAATCCGGGCCTGTGTGTCATAATGTAGGATGGTGTCTGTTTACGTTTGTCTTTTTTATAATGAATCAAGCAGTGCACCGGTCACTTGGTTGTCAACCAATCGCATAGTGTTTATTTATATAAATTCTGAAGGGAGTATTTTGCTACTTTCAAATTGTTAAAAAGTAAAATTTGCATATTATGATGAAAACAATAAACTAGTATATGGCTTATTTACGGGGAGTGTCGTCAAAGTGTGGTCGCTGCGTTGTATTTAAGCCAGGGCCGTATTGGAAAAGTTAATTAAAAATTTGGTTTGTTAGAATGACTTCCAAACACAGTTAAAAAAGAAGTAACAACTTAGGAAACACTCTGTATATTGGATATTCTTTTGTTTCAATGTTTAAAAATTTAAACCATTAAAAAAATATTGCACCAAAATTTAAGGCTTTTTTCTTCGTTTTTCATCAATATTTCATTACTTCTTCGTTTTATACAAAAATCAACGAAATATACCCGTCTCGGGCCCTTAGGTCCTGATGCGGCCCTGCTTGTTCTGAAAACACTGGGGATTCAATAAAAGGTTTTTAAAAATTTCTTTACTTTACATCTATGCATGTATATGAACGAATCAAGCCGTACGAATATTTCCTTCAGAATTTAGAGCTTGCATTACTTCAATAGATATATAAACGAAAATTGGCATTAACTAGACATTAAAATCGCTGGTTTATTTAGTTATTTAATTACGAAACATCTTGTGGGTGTTCCGTCAACCGCGCAAACAAAAAACTCGATAACTGTTAATAATCTATAAAATAAAAATGTTTTCGTGTTTTTACCATCATGGCTAAAATACAATCATCATCATTTCCTAGTTAAAATTAGTACATGTAAACTATCGCGTTTTTACGACGTACTAAAGAGACATGACGCTATGAAACATTGAATTGTTGTCGACCTATTAAAACTGTTTAACTGTCAATTAATTTTTATGATGGGCATATCATTTGGCACTAAAAACATACTTTACTCAGTAACAGCGTATCTAAATGGAAATATGCATAGTAAATAAAGGGTGGGGATTTTCTACTACCAACATTATACAACAAATACATTTATAACTTCTCATGAAACACAAAATCTTATAAAGTCGTAATAATCTGAGAGCCACAAGCTATTTGTGTATTAAGAGCGCAAAGTAATATATTGTCGCGAGAGCGGCAATGTACCGTCACTTTGCATTAGCTTTTAGAGAAATGTTTGGTAAAAATTAATAATTATTGATAACAAAATTGACAGTTCAGATTTCAAAACGTGAGCATCACTTTGCGCTACACGACATGTCTTGTGTTACGAGAACGATCTTAAAATCACACGTGGGTCACAAAATTGTCGACATCCGTCAAATACCATCAACGTCTACTTTTTTGTCAAAAGTCGCAGATACACTAGACGTTGCTTTGTTATGGTTTCCATGGTAACTAAGCGAGCGTTTTGGTTACTTTGTCGCTCGAAAGTAAACAGTGCAACTTTACGCTCGGTTCTAGGAAATATTTATTTATGCAACTAGTGCAAAAAGTGTATGTTTAATGCACACGACATAGAAGTTATTATATATAATAATATGCCATGTGCGATAAACACTTTTTGCACAATGACATGTTACATACACTATTTTTTCTACGATCGTTTTTTTATTTACCAAAAAAAATTTAAAATCGCTCTGTATTACCTCTCCTTTGTGTGCAAAACTTGTAATTCAAATTTGACAATGGATCATAGATGACCTTTGACTTCAACATAATAAAATTATGGCGCCCTGTAAACGCGAATTCTATTTCGATAGGTGTGCAACACACAATACACATACTATAAACAAATTGTTCGTTTCCTAGGTAATTTACTTTATTGCACTAGGACAAAATAGTATATTAACGTACACGTTTTATAAAGCATCATTTTATAGCACGCGTCCATGTTAAAAAACGAGCCGCTTGCGGCGAGTTTTATAACGGGACAAGTGCTTAAAACTGCTTTATATAACATGTACGTTATACTATTTTTTCTAATTTGTAGTTTTTTCAATAAAAACACATATTTAAAAAGAAAATAAATCCTTCAAATTTTGTAAATTTTTATGTCTAAATTTTATGTTGGTAATACTATTTTTTATCATAGTAGCCTCTGGGCAACAAAAATTATTTTGCGAACTGTCTTTTTTTGATTTATTGACCCATTTTCACCACAAGATTCTAAAGTTATTTTAGCGATATGAGATTTGAAATTGGACGGAATACGTTGTGTGATCCTTGTACATTCGGTACATATACAGAGCGTTCGGAAATTCGGGCGATTTTGCTACTTTTTTTTTGAATTTCAAAAGACGTGATTTTACGTCACGGCATTGCAATTTATTATAGGGAAGATGGAAAATTCAAATAAAGTTGTAGTTAAAATCGACATTGGAAGGTTAGTAGATTGAATTTTGGATAGGATTTGGCAGAAAATGATAGCTTGACGCATCTACAAAAGCAAAATAGTTCTCCGTCAATAAAGTTATTATTTAATATGTGTTTTTTAATGAACCAAAACAATACAGATTTGTAGATCTAGGCAACCAAACATACATACGTGGGTTCGTGTAGTATTTTGCATATTTGGACTAAAAAATATTAGTTATCTAGAATGCTATGCTAAACGGTGAAAAAAAAACATGTCATGTAGGGCCAACCTTTAAATAATAAAATTCGGAGTTCGAAATAGATCTGTTCGAACGCGCTAGCGAGTTCGAAATAGATCTGTTTCGAGACAAAATTAGAAAAAGTACTTTATTGCATAGTATGCAATACCTATACCTATTTTTGTCATTAGAAATTCATACACAAAATGACATTTTTTTAACGATCGTAGAAAAATATTATTATCAACAACATTCAATATTTTAATAACCAAAATCGCCATAGCGGATACATAATTTACAACATAAGATTAATCGTTATAACTAAAAATAAGCTTCTGCTAAATATCTAAAATATCTGACCAAAATTGATTCCGGACTATCGCGTTGGGTTTACTATGGAAACGAGCAATATCACGATACCTAGGTATGTGGATATGTAAATGTTAAAGTATGGCTTTGTATGTTTAATAAGTAATAGTTGATTTTGAAAATAGTGAAAATGAAATGTGATGGATGCTTGTAGGAAAAGCATTGCGTGTACCGAACCACTTGCGGCGATATTTTGATTTTAATTGGTATTTATGGTTATTTATGATAAAAGTCAAACTGTTGGCACTTTTTGTACCATTTATGTTGTGTACCAGTATACCAATGAAAGCGTTACTAAGTAAAGTATGTTTTTAGAACATAAATTTCTCTAATAACTTTCTAATAATTTTTAATAGTTTTGGTCGTCATTTTAAAGCCTTGTTTTTGTTTAATAGTGACCAACGTCTCTTGCCTAAAAACGCGATAAAATTTGTTGTGTATAAAAATAAATTTGTAAGTATTTAACTTAATGTTGAGTAGTATCGAGTCATTACAATTTTTAATTTTAATCTAGTCAATTTTTTTTGTTACTTTACGCCACAATTATATAATTTTTTTGTATATTATTTCAAGATGAAATAAATTAAATGTAAGATTATATTTCCATTATTAGTATTTTTGACTTTTCAGCTGTCTTTATTAGTTTTTATGTATTTGAATCTTAACAAAGAAAAGGTAGTCCAAAATGGACAAGAGAACTTTTTTCTTTTTGTAGTTGAAATACGTAATAATCGTTACTTGTAAAAATAATTAACACAACAAGGACTATGTACCAAGTTGAAGTTACTTCATGTGTGTTTTTATTTTAATTGAACGATTAAATATCTTAAAAATTATAATTAGTTTTGGGGCATGTTATTAAATCCACAGATGCATATGGAAATAATACTAGATTGCTAACGTTCACTGTTTAACTAAAAAATAACCCAGTTGAGTAACTACTCTTTTCAAACCCTTAAAAACCCGAATTTACCAAGTTTCTAGGGATTATAGGAAACTAAAATTAACCACTCAACTGGGATACCCTATTTAGTTTTATTAATTAAGGGATTCCATTTTTCTTTAAGAGCAATTATACGTTAGAAAAATGATCGTTCGCATGCCAGGCGACCGCGTTATGATCGATTTCCTAATTTTGTGTCATGCAGTGATGTAAACAAAGATAATCAGCTTGGAAGAACATGCCATTGCATGCCGCAATTTTTTTAACGCTTCCCCAAAAAATCTGGAAGAAAAAAACCGGTTTTTGATAAAATATTTTAATGATTCTGATGATGTCTTTTATTACAGATTTTTGTAAGTAATTGTTAGAATATTTTATATAAAATTCAGGTAATATAATCTCAATTACGCGCTACTTGGACTACGCTGCCGATTATCTTTGCTTACGTCGATCAAAAAACACAGGTATTGAAATGCTTTTTCCGCCCATAATATCGCAAAATAAACAGAAATAGGTATAATTATGTTTCCCCCACTCCATCACATCGCATCTCGCTGATCGTTCTCCTGGTGTCATTCTCCCGCTGCGACTAAATTTCAAAATTGTGGTGCTATTTACGTTGTCGAAGGGAGATGTACCGGGCGGTCAAATAAGCGGGGACGTCGGCTTTATCTCGAAACCTATAGTCATACAACGTGCGGAAAAAATAAGGAAAGCTGGCGAATCGCTGGAAATTATTTTTAAGTTTCTCAGCTGTCCGCTAGAGGGCGTAATACTAATGTTTAACTAAGAAAACGATGGTTTCTCTTTAATATGCCTAGTTAAGCGGTATTAAAAATGTATGTGATCTTGACATATTTATGAGTAACTTTGTTTTAACAATTATTGCTCCGGCTTCTCAAATAAAGGGGCGGGAGAAAGACAAATATTTTTTTGGAAAATATTAGGCAACTTTGGTTAGGGACAACGAAAAATTTTCAAACTTGGTCTCGTTTAAAAGAGATTCACTGGATTTATCATTTGCATTATAATAAATGTATTTTTGGTGTCTACGGTGATCGCCAGAGGGCGCTGTTTAAAACATCAATGGAATTTACTGTCTTGGCATTTTAATTGAAAGCATATCGTCGCCTGAAAACCAGGTTGTTCTATGTCCATTTTTTTTTCAAAATTGACATTTTATCATCAAAGTATTCTATGTCCGAAGCTCTATCGACCAAGCTATTCCATGTCACTCTGCGCCATTCGGTTCACTACTTACAAAGAGTCGAACCTATACTATGTCCATCTAAAGTTTTTAATATCCGAACCATTTAAGTCTATGTCCTCGCCAGCCAATAAAATTTGGCCATCTGCACCACGTGAGGACATACAATAATTTGGCATAAATATTTCTGTTTGAACAATGTGCACGTGTGCATATTATTATATCGTGTAGTGTCCATGTTTGCAGTGTTTTTGGTAGTAAAGTAAGCTGAAAAATAATGAGTGAATCGGAAGAATGCCTAAATATTATGTTACTTAAATATTAATGTTTTTTATTATTTAAAAAAAAGGGTTGTGGACATAGAATAATTTGTTTTGCTAGTTAAATTTTTATGTAAACAGCAACTTATTCTATGTCCGCAACAGATTTTTTTTTATGATAATTTTTCTTAGACAGGCAAAATTTTTGATATATTCTTGCATGACTCCTTTTTGTACATCCTTAAACCTAACTAAATTACACTTTTAAAAGAAAAAAAAAATTGAGATATACACAATAAGAGATAAGAGATGGTGAATTTTAAAAATGCTCTACTGTAAAATTTTGAAAAATGGACATAGTATAACCTGGTTTTGAGGCGACGATATGTCGAATTTTACATAGTCAAAAGGTCAACTAAAATTGGAAGAAGCCAGTGAAAACCGAAAGTTAATATATCTTCTAATTAAAGATATCGGAGCTTTCTGAAAAATAATAATTTAATATTATTTTTTTAACAAAAATTATTTCTTTAAAAAAATTTAAAGTCGAAATAAAAACATGGATATTAAAAACAGACAATTTGAAAATATTTTTAGAAATGCTTTAATTAATTAATTAATTTATATTGTTCTGAATAATTTATATAAGTAATATTTTTTACTTAAAAATTATAAATTAATAATTTTATTATAGGTAATATATTTCTTCAAAAAAGCTGCGTTTATACTATAAATTAACATTTTTACTTTAAAAAACTTTATTTTTAATGCATATTTATGATTTATGATTTTACATACTAAAACAAAAAATTAGATTTGCCCCTAACAAGCTCAGCTTCAGGGGATTGAAGAATAAGTTTATCGAAGACAACATAAACATATTTATTATATTATTAAATTTTAAATAAACTTATTATTATTATTATTAATACTAATACCCCTTCTATAGGTATTAATACCGAAATCCTATAACCATCCTATACTAACTATTTCTTCCTCATAAAGCAGTAATATTTAAAAACATATATTTCTGAATATTAATGGGGACAATTTTTACACATTCTCAGCGTTTCGGTTTATTTTAAAACCTTTTTCAATGTTCAAGATTCTATTGTGAAATATTTTATTATATTCTATTGTAAAATAGAATAACATTCCGTACAGAACGTACGAAAGAATGACTATTCATTTACTAACGACGATCAACGAGATGCGATCTGCGAGTAGGGGAAACATAATCTACCTATTTCTATTTGCTTTCCGATACATTTTTATTTTTCTAGCTTATTACTAGAATAGGAGCGGACAGCAGCATTTCCATACCTGTATACCACTCTCGTTACTAGCAAACGAGGTTTAAAAATAGGAATGCGTTCACTAAACGCTAGCAACTGATATGCGTATGTGTTAACACACTGGTCTAATATTTGGCATTCTTTATCGTAAAAAATTATTCATTAAAACAAACAATTAATACTTTATTGTATTATGACTATTTTTTTAGTTAAAGATGCTGAAAAGATAATTTTTTAACTAGCATGTCCCTAAACTATTTATATGCATCCAACCACAAGGTTATGTAACAGCTACATTTAAAATGAAAACCTGACATTTTGTATGTTTTCTGTTCTCCTTGTATACGTTTCTATCATGTTACATGATCTTCTGCTGGTAAGGAATTAGAAAATATAGTATACAAAAAAGAATAGATTCGAATGAGAGCGTCATGAGATACACCGTAAACTTTTTCTATTTTAGATTTGCCGCTTTACTTCTGTAAAAAAAAAAGACAAATACAAAACATATTGGCTTGAGTAGCATTCCGCACAACCAAAAAAGATGTAAAGAATAACGTCGCCATAAGTATACGTCTAAAGCACAGCCGCGAACTTATGGGGAAATTCTTTTATTCTTGTACCTATTTATCAAGTAAACTCATGACAGAGGTTGTTAATACATGTATGTTTGTTTCTCTGTGATGTGAATATAATACAAATAAATTTTACCCATTTCGAAAAACACTTTTTTGGCTCTTATTCTTAAGAATTTATAGATTTGTGTATCTCCATCATAGAGGGATTACCGTATCACTAACAAAAAATACTTATCTGCGCCCACATAAAGTGTTTCTAAAAAAGAAATTTTTTAGAGGGTAATGTTTTCACTATGGCGTTTGAATTACACCACAAAAGGCCTTAAATTAGGAGGTTTCAAGAATTGACCCATAACAGAGTGGTTCGTTCATATGGTGTAATTAGCGCCCTCTAAGAGTAATATTAATTAATTATGGACCAACTCTGATTCATTGAGCCTAATGAATAAAAATGTAGCAATTGCTTTTTCTTATAAAATCGAAGTAATTTCTTGAAAGCCAATGAATTAATGAATAAAAACTAAAGTCATTGCTTTTGCGTCCAGCAATTGCTTAAAAGTGCAGGAATGGCTTCTAGTCAATGCTTTTTCTTAAAAAAATAGAAGCAATTGCTATCGTTTGCTTAAAATGTAATGAATAAATTAAGGAATGGCTTTTTCTAGTGTAGCAATTGCTTTGCAAAAACTTTTTAAGGTAGGTCAACCCCTACATCATTTGCTTGGTAGCAGTCAACTTTAGTTCTCCGCGACATACACGTGGGTTGCTCTTAATTTGTGTCTTCCATTATGGCTGAATATATGAACGTCCGTAAAAGAAAAATCTACAGTGTTCGTAAAAATTGCAGATATGATGATTTCAGAAAGTTATATCGATTTACTGCTAAAATGTTCAGTGATTGGCAAATTATTTTTTGGCTAATACTGGTAAAAGGCGAGGGGTGCACTGTCGCCTTTAAATAAGATTAAAGTCTTTCTGCGGAAATTGTCGGATCCAGGCTTTCAAAATTATGTAGGTGAAGAACACTGTGTTCACCAAACTACTGTCTGTAAGACATACACCTCTGTAATGGATGCAGTTTTGGAGACGGCCAATATCTTTATTAAATTTCCTACAAGTGCTGAAGCTGTTGTGGAAGCTAAACGGTTGTGGTCAGAGAGATTTATTTACGTTCCTTCAATTTGTGAACGAATATAATTGCTTGCCTTTAATTTTTTCATCACTACTATCACTTTATTCATTTTCACTGAAATCTGCCATATCACAAATATAAGTTTCCTATTTTCCACAAAAACGTAACAGATTACTATTGTACTAAATAAATAAATAGAACAACGTTGTTGTATTTACGTCAACTCTTTTGCCAATTAAGCACCAAACTGAACGTGAAATCTATAATCTGAACAAGTGAATAAGCCACGTCTGAACTTGTGTTGAATAAGCATTTGCTACAGAAGTGTAAGAAAAACAGCAATTGCTTCAAAATTTTATTCATATCCAGATCTAGCAATTGCTTTTACTTATAGCATTTGCTAGTCAAGCAGTTGCTTTTACTAAAAAGTAATTGCTTAATTTTTATTCATTAGGATCATTGTCCTGAAAATCGCAAACTATGTACAAATCTTAAAAACTCTGCAATAAAAAAAACTTTTACATTACTTGTATCTCGTTGACGAGTAACATTTTAATAAGGCATGTTTGGTTCAAATCCATTGTTTCCATGCCACGTCCAGAATCTACAGGTGATCAATGGACGAGTTGAAAACTCGTTGCCTCGAAACAAAACGAGACATAAAAATATAAATAAAAATTTGTGTTAAACACTAACACGAAAACGTGAAGTGAAATTTAATAACTCGGCAACTTTACACGAGAATATTGTGTTTTTTGTCGACTTGACCTAACGCGGGCAATGAATGTGCATCATTTTTAAATCCATAGGTGGAGGTGATCGTCGAAAAAAATAGGTTTCTTACTGAGGGGGGATTGTCGCCACGAAAAAAATCATGTGAAGGATTAAAGAGTAAACGCTTGGCCTTTACATAATAATATATATTGCCAGTAAGATTTACATAGTAAATTTTGACGTCATGGTTTAAATAAATTTCAGAAAAATTAAGTTAAACTTAGTTTAAATTACAAACAGAAATCTTAACATACTATTGAGCAGTTCAAGCTATCACACATAACATACAACTCATTAATTAAAGCCCCAAGCTTACAAACTCAATCATTCATCACTTTAGAGATTCAAACCGTTTACCAGTGTATTTATACCGGGTGTTTCTCAAAAGACGTTCACCCCTATAACTTTTCTGTATTTATAGGCATAATTTTCAATTTGTTAGCACTTCCGGTTTGACCGGAAGTGACATTGACTTTTATATTTTAAATGGGACATCTTGTATATTTTTATTTATTTGGGTTCAGCATAACATTATGAGTGAAATGACACGCCACTTATAATTTTTTGACGTTATAACTTTTTATGTTTATTTTTTATTTTCAATCTAGAGTGCTACAAATTAATTAAATCTGTTAAATTATAGTCAAGTAGTATAGGAAAATTAAAATTATGTCTAACAATTGACTTTCTAAGTTTCATAAGCGTTAAAACTAAAATTTTGTTTTCTTGACGTTTACTCCATTTTTCCAAATGGAACGATATAAATTAACAGATTTAATTAACTTGTAGCACTCTAGATTAAAAATAAAAAATAAACATAAAAATGTTATAACATGTCAAAAAATGACAAGTGAGGGGTCATATCACTAATGTCATGCTGAACCCAAATAAGAAAAAATATGCAAGTTGTGTCATTTAAAATTCAAAGTCAAGGTCACTTCCGGTCATACCGGAAGTGTTAACCAATTGAAAATTATGCCAATAAATGCAAACTCATCTCTTATGCATAATCTCAAAATTTCATTTTAATATCTATAAATATAAAAAAGTTATAGGAGTGAACGTCTTTAGAGAAACACCCGGTAGAGTAGACCAAAATAGAGCCTAGTTAATAAATAAAAACATTTTTACAGTTGGAAAAACCCGGTATATAAATTGGTAATTAAAGTATTTCTGTGTCGAGTAGAAGGATTGGTCACTCAAAAAGCTCCTGAGTCTATCCTTAAACGCGCAAAAACCCTGTGCTGATTTAACTTCCTCAGGCGCCCATTATACACCTAGGAGAAAAAATACAAGGGACTCTTTCTATAAAGATTCAATTTACGGCCTGGCAAACAGTTATTCGAAACACTGCTTTATTGTCAAGATGTTTTTCAAGTTGCGTATGGTAAAGAAAGCAGATTTTAACTTGTGGCTACATGTTCAACATGGACAGACCACGTGAGTTTCTCATCCAGGAACAAACCCAAGAATGTACAGCTAGTGGCTCCCTCAACTGCCTGACCAACTACGCTGACCGCAACAAGAAGTAGAAGGATATGTGACCTACGTAGTTCACGTCAAAATTTAATGTGCTTTTTTAATGAACATTTTTTTGAACTGTATTATGTTTCACTTACTCCTCCTTAAATCCCAGAAGATCTTGATTAGTAGATATTTTGTGATCAAGGAAAAATATTTTATTTCTTTTTAAATATTTATTACTTAATTTAATTTTTAGAGTAAAAAAATCTTAGATCAGATACAAACGTAACTGTGCTATTGCTATTTACTATCCAACTGAGGTGGTGCTAAACTTTGATACAATTTTGATACTGCCGTTTGGACAATCTGTTGGAACGTTTCATCACTTGGACACCTTACATCCTAAAAAGTATTATAATTTTTAATAGCTGAATTAAACAAGCTTAATTTTTTAAACTGCATCATTTGACACCATTTGCAAATGTGTAAAAAATGTTTTAAGGACGCGCTATAGTCAATTTTCTTTTGTTGGGTATAAATTATAATTTTAAGACGTTTTACTTTTTATTAGTTTCAACATGTTATACAGTATTCAAGAAAAAAATAATGCTACTAATTTAATAGGCAGAGATTTGATTGGATTGGAATACTTTTAATGTGACCCCACAGGAAAAAGCCGTTTGGTAAAAGACCAGGAAACCTTGCTGGTCAGTTTATGGTGTAATTTGATCCCATTGTGCGTTCATCGAAAACGTTTTGGCAATATTCCTTTACTTCTAGTGCCTTGTGCGCAATATAACAGTTCATTTGCATTCAAATATCTTCTATTTGAGGTGATTTTGTAAAAATTTCAACAAAATTTATTTGTTCTAAAAAAGGTAAAAATATTTTTTTCTTAAATGGAACCCCCTTGTATATTATTGCATGTTCGGATTCTTCGGAAAATTCTAAACATTTTTCATGTAGCATGTGCTATACCTTAGCCCAAGCGTTTTGGAGTTATTCTCTTTCAAAACTTGTAGTCAGCATGCGTGAAGCGCAAAAAAAGTCAAGTAGGTAGGCTTTGGATTTATGACGCAAGAATCAAAAGAATGAATGTCAATAGTTATTGTTATTGTCAGTTTTTTGTGTATTTTCCTAACGTTTTACTAGTTTTCAAAAGACTCATTTCGTTTTTTCATAACTAAATTACATTAAAATGCGGCTCACTGAGAAATAGCGCATAAAGGTTTTGATAATGATGGGCTACCGTAATAGAGTTAGAAAGCAGCAAGAAGTTTGTAAGGTATTTAATCAAAAATACCCCAATCGTCCGCCAATTTTTTTTATGGGGATACCTTAAGGAAAAAGTATTCAAAAGCCAGCCTGCAAATTTAGATGATTTAAAACATCACATACGGCAACAAATTCGGCAAATTACACCCCAAATGGTTCGAAATGTTCAGCAATAATTTGAAGATCGGTTAGGCTATTGTCAGTTGACCAACGGACGGAAGACACTTCGAACATTTACTTAAGTAAAATTATTTTTAAGTTCACCAAACTGTTTTTTCGACAAATAAAACATTTTTATAATAATTGTATTCTTTGTTTTCTCCATGACTTTTTTCCACTTTTCAAGTTTTGAATGAGAATAACTCCAAAGCGCTTAGGCTAAGGTATAGCACATGCTACATGAAAAATGTTTAGAATTTTCCGAAGAATCCGAACATGCAATAATATACAGGGGGTTCCATTTACGAAAAAAATACTTTTTCTGTCACTCTAATTTGGAACACCCTGTATATCTACAGTTTATGTCAGAATATGCGCGGTCGAAAAACAAAATCGACGGGTCCGAGCGATTTTTTAAAAAATTGTAGTTTGCGAGATAATGAATTTATTCCATACTTTACGTCCACCCTGTATAATAAAAAATCCTGGATATGCGGTTGTGAGGGCAAAAATTATTTTTTTTTTGTTTCGTGTGTCTTCTTTTTGACGGGGATGATAATTGGACTATAAATGGGGTAAAGGACTTAAAACATCTTTTAGAGAAAATAAAAAAACATGAAAATAGTGCAAAACATCGTCATAATGTGGTAAGTTTTGAGATGTTAGGACAAACTAATATTTTAACTTGTTTAAGTAGTACTCATGCTGATGAAATTAAAATGCACAACGAGAAAGTTAGAAAAAACAGACACGTACTTTCGAAAATAATAGACGTTTTAAATTTTTTTAATTTAAAGCCAGCCCCCCCCCCCCCCCCCCCGACTTGCTAGTCACGAGCCGCCACTGGAACGTAGTACCAATTAACCATTGTTATTTTCTTTTGAATACTGTAAAACATATTGAAACTAATAAAAAATAAAACGTCTCGAAATATTTGACATTATCACATTATTACTGTTAAGGTTGAATTTTCAACGTCGTTCAATTTATTGCCAACCTATAACCTATTTCGCTTTGTTTTTTTAAGTTTATTATTTTTTAAACTAATATTTAAATAAAATCAGTATCGTTGGCACATTACTTAGGTAATATCTGATATATTACAAAAATATCAATTTATTTCATTGCCCATTTTGGGAAATTTGTATAGTGAAAGAACAATGAGTGACAATGACATAATAATGTTAAAAAAAATCTTACCCGATATTTTTCGCTATACAATTCTCCTAAAATAAGTTATGAAATTCCTTGATATTTATTAAATATGTCAATTATTACCTATAGAATATCGTCGATACTGATTTTCTTTAAATTTTGTATAAAAGCTAGAAAACATAAATAAATCTACGCGAAATAGGTTATAGGTTGGCAAGCATGTTGATACTCCCACCTTAATTATATAGAGTCGTATTTCATTTTAAAGAATTTGATGTTATTATTCCATGTTATAATAAAATTCCGCGATTCCACGATTTCAAATAAGTTAATAACCGCGGCAACCATTGTGACGTACGTCAGTAAGTGTGGTGGAAACGGGCACGTCATCGTCCTAGAGACGGATAGACAAATAATTTATTTACTTATGCGCCGAACCTACAACTCACTGTTTATACAGGGCATTCTCATATGATATGTCCACGTACACACGTTTAAATTTCGTCACTGTTTTCACAATAACCTAATATTTCTAATGTCAAAATTGTCATATTTCATTTCTTATTTTTATTTGCTACCGCTGGGAGGACTCCAGTGTGGAATATTCCAAATGTGTGTTCTGACTAGTATTGGGCATAATATTTCACTTGAGTGAGGATTTGAAATTTCAAGTTGAAATTTTCATGAAACTTATGAAATTTCTGCCAAACTTTCGAAATTTATGAAATTTTTGTGAAATTTATGAAACTTAAAAAAATCTTAAATGTGAAAATTCCCACAAACTACGTTGATAATCGGTGAAGCTAGCTAAATAAAAGACGTGGCACAGCAAAGTCGAGCCTGTCGTCGCGCCGGTGAACCATGACATTTATCAGTAGAAAATTTTAAAAATGTCACTGAAATTTCACTTTTTGGGTTAAGTGAAATTTCAAATTGCCCAACCCTACATGGAAAGGTTTGTGAAAGTTTCACTGAAATTTATGAAATTTTTCTGAAGTGACATTTTTGAACTTTGACAGCTTATAACTTTCTAACAGTACGTCTTAGAGCAAAACGGCTTACATATCCCTATCTTCAATTTTTATTATCTTCCCAAAAAAATCAACTTCCGGTTAAACCGGATGTAACTCGAAATAAGGATATATAGTTGTTCCGGTTTAACTGGAAGTTGATTTTTTTGGGAAGATAATAAAAATTGAAGATAGGGACATGTAAGCCGTTTTGCTCTAAGACGTACTGTTAGAAAGTTATAAGCTGTCAAAGTTCGAAAATGTCACTTTTCGAGAGTCAATATCTCGGAAACTATGAAGTATAGACTAATAGTGCATTTAATAAATAATAATTATAATTTTATGTGGAATTTAAAAATGTAAAAATATACAGGGTGTTCCATTAAAAAAAATATCAAAGTGACCCCTAGTACTTTTGTTTGATGTTCAATTGTTTTTTGCTGAAGATATTCGAATTCGCGGGAGAAAATGACTTAAGAAGGCTATTTCAGTTTTTTTTATAAAAGCACAGGAAAAGTCAAAAAATCGCCTTGTCTAGTCTTGGTTGGATAACCCTGTACAGTGCTATCGTAAACGTCCCACCTAGAAGGAATTACTATAGAAGCGTTTTAGCCAATAACATTCCAAAGTATCCCCCCCCCCCCCCAAGACAATTTGATTTGGGTACATCCGCCAAAAATGGAAATAAATAGGCCAAAACGATGCTGTAGCAATACGGATGACGTAAATTTGATGGGGTAGGGGGGACTTATACCATGTTACGCATACTTATATTTCAATTTAACGCCAAAAATGGTATTTGTCGACAATACTTATATTACAATTATCTATGACCGGTGGCGTAGCTAAAAACCAAATGTTGCCATGTGATACGGATGGTGCAACTATGCCAATGGTCATGGAAAACTTTTCTGGTTTCATGACATTCTATATCAATTCCTTCTAGGTCAAGGCCAGAGTTATTCTGCTAGCATAAAACGGCCTTCTTACTTACCAAATTCGTCAAATCAATATCTGCTCTTTTATCGTTCACAGTGACGTACAATTTTTCCCCCTTAAAAATCTTAGGCACGGAATCTTCTCCAAACATGTCTTGTAACATTTCAATTAGACATTCCTAAAAACATAAATTATCTTTAAATATGACAAACAAACTAGAGCCGTGTTAGCGTCTAACGATGTCATGCCAAACTTTCCTTTAGAGCGGTCTTTCTCAAAGTGGGCGATAACGTCACCTTGTGGGCGCTGGAGGCTTTCAAGGGGGTAATAGAAGGCTCGGAGAAAATTAGGGGGCGTTAGGGGGTGAATACAAAAATGATCCGGGATAAGAATTATCAATGAAATTATAATTGGCGAAGAAATTTGCAGCAGGACGGGGGCCAACTTAAATCAGCAATTTCCCGACCGGTGGATTGGTAGAGGCAGTTTGTTTTCCTGGCCTCCTAGATCCCCCGATTTAACATGCACGGATTTCTATCTATGGGGAAGAACAAAGGACATAGTTTACAAAACGCGACTAACAACTATTATATCACCTTAAAATGCATTCTGTCCACTTTGACACTGGCAGCCATATTTTTCGTAGGAGTGTCCAATAAATCCGCTTGCAGTACTGCAGCGACTATAGCGTCGGCGTACATGTCATTAACTGGATTGGCAACCCACTAAAAAAAAAAATAACCGAATAAGAATATTTCAGGGAATCGATGCGATGTTTCCACGTTTTAGAATTATTCCAGTTGGTGTTATCATGAATACTTTTGAACTGACTATGGGGTAATTATTTGTACACAGGACATGTTTCATATATTGACTCGCCCACCAAATTTTATTATTTTCTAATAAGCCAATTGAGTTTGTAGGTAAATACGGCTGTGATACATACTCCAATAAAACAACAAGTAATAATTATGATAATATCAAATGTTACTAGACGTTTTACTTTTTAGTAGTATTCAAGAAAAAATAATGATTCTACTTGCACAGGAAGAAAAAATAATAACTATACTACTATACATACTACTTGTTATATTTCACAAATTTAATCAGTTTCCTGACACGTGTTTCGGCTCTTGCGGGCCATTGTCGAAGGAGTACAAGAAGGATACTAAATTCTAGGTGACATTACAAAGTTATTTATATCGTATTATGCGGTAATTATAAACATGTCATAAAATTTAAATTAGAATTAGGAGATTGAATGGTCAACTGTGGGTTTTCCTGTACAGGAATAATAAAGTTTTTAAGTTTGTTTGGCCAGTCAATCAAAACAACTTACACAAACACATATCCAATGCTAAAATAGAAACTAAAAACAAACTTTTACAAAGTAGGGTCTACCAAATAGAATATGCGACAACTGCGAGGCTATCTACATTGGACAAACAGGTAGAAATTTTGACACCAGGATTAAAGAACACAAAACATCTATTTAAAAAAACAAAACAAAATAAAACAGGTTTAGCTGATTACTGCCTATCACACAATCACTAAACCCATATACATCTATATATACAGGGTGTTACAAATTCGACATACCAGCATTGGAATCTCGGAAAACATAGGAGTTAGAGAAACGGTTAAATGGGGGCAAAGTAATGCAATTCGGTGCTGATTATAATGCCGCTTTAAAAGTTTTCAAATTCCGAATACTTCCGATTTTATTCGATAAAAACCGAAATTTTGCAAAATGGTTTTGATTTTTTCCTGAGCTCATTTGACTAGCTATTTAAAAATAAATGACACTTTGTCATTGCCACTTTTTCTCCTCTACAAAATGACGTTACTAAACAAAAGATCCGCCGTTTCGTCTCCGAGCGGCCATCACCAACTTTACTTTTTTAAATACAGACCTGGATTTTTTTAACCGTCCTATTCTCAAAATGTAATGGCGAAATTACTTTCTCATAATGATGAATTGTTCTTGCTTATTTTTTTAAATTCATATTTTTTACACTTCTTGTCAGTCCGGTCCTGGCAACGCCGTTTCTGGGATTACTTGGGTTATGGCTACCCGTAGAGTCCTAACAAGGACGGAACGACCGTCGTGGTCTGCCCGCCCCAGGGTATCCATTGTGCTTGGATCCCTGTGTATTTCAATATAAAAAACAGTTAGACACTTGTCCGATATGCCATAATATTAACTTTTTAATTATTTTCGCGAACACTGCATTATCTTCTAAACATTTTTATGACTTTTCTTAAACGGATAACGCGCATTCTAAATAGGTGCCAGCGTTGATCTGTTTCTAGTCTGTAAAACGGCAGATGTTCCGGTGAAAACGCAAATAGCGTTCCCTATACTCGATGGTGAATGGTGATGCACTTCGTGGTTTATTTAATTGTCTACCTTTCGATATTACCAGTGTGACTGCCTTTTATATTGGAGTTAATTCCGCTGGGATGGCGCCACGGTGTATTGATGGCCGCTTTGATTTTGCAAAGAGGCTTTTAATACATCTTACCGCCGTTTCTGGGATTGCTTGGGTTATGGCTACCCGTAGAGTCCTAACAAGGACGGAACGACCGTCGTGGTCTGCCCGCCCCCCAGGGTATCCATTGTGCTTGGATCCCTATGTATTCCAATATAAAAAACAGTTACACACTTGTCCGATATGCCACAATATCCACTTTTTAATAAATGGTAATGTTAATAATAAAAGTTTATAGTGGCTGCTAGATTTCTCTCACTGATTAATAGAATGTAAACTAAATAGTATTAAAATATTAGATAACAATAAAAATTGTAGAATAAGAACTATTTTTTAGGCCTACCATCAGACAAAAGACATTAAAAATAGTAATTATTTTAAAGTTTCTCATAATTTCGCTTCTTAACATTATACACCATTAAGAGATTAAACTATTAATCAGGAAGCGAAATCTTTGTGTAGGTATAGGTACGTATTTATAATATAGGGGAGACTCGGACGGATACACAGAGATTCGATTGCATACCCCTGAAATTGCAATCTTTAGGTCTTCCAAATTTTGATAACGCGCATTTTAATAAATAACACTTTTAATAAGACCCCGCAGGAAAAAGTCGCTTGATGAAAGATCAGGAGACCTAGCTGGATGATTTGAAACCAAATATATTTAATCTCAGGAGCAACTCCTAATGCAGGTCCAATTTGAATTTGTAAAAGTTTCAAAAAAAATTTTTTCCCCAAACTTTGTTCCAAATAAAAGGTCCAATAATCCGAAGTCCGAATATGCCCGTCCAAACATTTACCTTTTGATAGCATTGAGTCCTTGCTTGTACAAATCTATGTTCATTTTCTGTACTCCAACTTTAAACATTATTTGGTTCATTGTTTAATGTGAAGGTGCATTCGTCGGTAAAGCAAACATTGCGTGAGAACTCCCCATCGTCATTTACCCTATCAGAGCTTCAAAACAAAACTTTGCTCTTTGTATTTCATCACATTCCCTTAAGTCCTGACGTTTTTGATATTTAACTTTCAATATGTCTTTATTCCAAAGTAACTTTTACAGTTCATTACATGGAAAGTGACAACATAATATAGAAAATAATAACCATTAAAAAAAATAACAATAAAAAAAAATTACAATAAAAAAAATGGAAGTTAATCCAATTTAATTCATTAATAAAATCAATTTAAAAAAAAATAGTATAAATAATTTCATTTAGTAAATATCTCTTTAATTGTTTTTTAAAAGTTGCCAATTATTTAATTTTTCTGATATTTTAAAAGCGTTTTTTTTTCGAACGTCTGGTGTTATGATCATGTAATGTCTTATTCTCCTGAAGTGTTATGTTTGATTTTTTTTCTTTTAAAATAATAGAGTGAATTAGAATACAAATTTTTAATTTATAAATGTTTTGAACCCTTTCGGTCTATACCGGGTGTCCGCGAAAGGTGGTTCGCCCCTATAACTTTTTTGGCTTTGAAGATATTGGAATGAAATTTGGAGAATGTGTATACGACATAAAATTACATTTTTTGACGGGTAACTCAATTCTATGGCACTTCCGGTTTAACCGGAAGTGACATAAACTTTCGATTTTTAAATGGGACGCCTGGTATATTTTTACTTATTTTATCTCCACATGACATTCTAAACACAATCATGTGTCACTTGTCACTTTGTGTCACCAAAAAAAAATTTTTTTTTTCATTTTTTTTTTAAATCTAGAGGGCTATGAATTCGTTTAAATTACTAATTTTGTCTTATAATCTTGAGTAAAATACCAATTTACTCTTTTTTGTCAAAAACCAATCTGCTGTGTAAAATTCAATTTTTAAATTTGTATAAGTCATTTTTTTCAAATGGCAACATAGTGGTTCACCCGGTTAACAAAAGAGAGCATTTTCCTACGATTAATTTGATACCAAACACTTATGGGTTTTAAACAAACTTTCGTTTAAAATACTGGTAAAATATAACGCTAACATTTTTCTAAAATGAACGGTCTTCAGAGAATGAAATATTATTTAAATGAATCGAGTAGGCCTGTGAAATAAAAACATGAAGCTGTCATGAAAAAAAATTACGGCCTGTCAATATCTTATTGCATATCGCTTCGGCAACAGTACGTTATTGTTTAAAAACATGGAGAATAATAATATTTATACAAGTAGTGAAAAAGTTGATATGTTATTAGTTTTCGGAGAGTGTAGGCAAATCTCAACTAATGCTGCACGTCTTTACGCACAGAGATATCCAGATCGGCATCACCCAACCCGGCACTATTTCCCAAAAGTGGTTCAGCAAATGCGAAATGGACCTAATAATAATGAAAACATTAAATTTGTTGTGAGCGAAGAAAAAGAAATAGACGTTCTGGCATACGTACAAGTACATATCAACGCGTCCGTCAGAGAGATCGCGCTAGAATGTGATATTTCTAAGTCTTCTGCAGGTAAAATTTTAAATAAACATGGATATCACTCATATAAATACCAACTACACCAGCACCTGTACGGAAACGACAATGAAAGGAGACTTAGCTATTGTAATTGGTTTTTAGAAAAATATTTAGAGGATAACACATTTCCCAATAAAATTCTTTATACTGACGAAAGCCGTTTCACTAATTTGGGACATTTTAACAGAAATAACAAGCGATATTGGTCTCAAGAAAATTTACACTTGATGCAGGAAGGAAATTTTCAAGAACGGTTTGGTTTCAATTGTTGGGTTGGGATTTTAGGGGACAGAATATTAGGTCCTATAATTTTTGACGGTTCGCTAACAGGGGCAAGATATCTAGATTTTCTTACGCAAGAAATTGAGCAGTTCTTGGATGAGATACCGTTAATAAATCGAGAAGGACTATTTTATCAACAAGATGGTGCCCCCCCACACAACTTGAGGGCAGTAACGGAATATTTAAATGAATTATACAACGAAAATTGGATTGGAAACAGGGGCCCAGTTAGTTGGCCGGCAAGGTAAAACGGAATTGTTCTTAATTTATACCTTTATTTCATTTTAAAACTTTTTAGGTCGCCCGACCTTACGCCACTAGATTTTTTTTTATGGGGTACTATTAAAAATGAGATATATAATGTACCCCCTGCCACACGAAATGAATTAGAAAACAAAGTAAGGGCAGTTATTCATCGAATTTCACCACGACATTTAAGAAACGTTGTAAGAGCAACAAAAGAGAAAGTACGACTTTGTCAGCAACAAGATGGAGGTCATTTTGAACATCTTCAAAATTAAAGTTAAAAATAAATAGATATTATGTAGATAGTTATAATTGTTTGGTTATTTAATTAGTAGGTATAATGCATACTATAATTTTTAATAAATTTAAAAAAAAAAATTAAAATGAAAAAAAAAATTTTTTTTTGGTGACACAAAGTGACAAGTGACACATGATTGTGTTTAGAATGTCATGTGGAGATAAAATAAGTAAAAATATACCAGGCGTCCCATTTAAAAATCGAAAGTTTATGTCACTTCCGGTTAAACCGGAAGTGCCATAGAATTGAGTTACCCGTCAAAAAATGTAATTTTATGTCGTATACACATTCTCCAAATTTCATTCCAATATCTTCAAAGCCAAAAAAGTTATAGGGGCGAACCACCTTTCGCGGACACCCGGTATAGATTAACAGTTGGTTCTAAATGTGGTAATTTGTGTATACATTTAACAACTTTATTTTGTAATGGTTTTACGTTTGTTAAACAAGCAGATCCCCACGCAGAAGCTAAGTATTGTAATTTTGAATATATTCAATTCCTACAAAAAAGGCGATCCGGACTTTCACTTACCCAATGTCGATAAGCTACTTTTTTTTTACTTTTACTTTCTACGGATGATATCTATACTTATGCTTTCAGTTTTGATAAGAATCCTGGTGCTAATCCATTATTTTCTTCTATATGAAGTAAAAGTTCTAAATCTGCATTATTTTCTTCTGCTCTACCATCGAGTACATCATTATTTTGCTCTAAGCAGTTGCATTTATCAATTACAGTATTACAGTACCTTTACTTTCAAAATTACGAACAATATTCAGGACTGTTGTTTTGCTTGGAATTGTTCTGTCGGGAAACATCGCAGAGACCATGTCGGATACTCTCCGAGAAACTATTTTCCATGTAGTACCACTTAATCATTGTTGTTTTTTCTTGATTACTATAAAACATGTTGCAACTAATAAAAATAAAATGTCTAATAACATTTGACATTATCAAATTATTCCTGGTGGATTCATTACGGTAATTATCACAGCCGTATTTAATTTTTGAGAATTATATGAAGAGTTTCTTCTAAAAAACGTTTAATTGGCCAATTAGCCAAATACCTATGGAAAATAATAAGATTTTATTAAAACTGAGTCATTGATGTTCTTGCACAAATAAGGCTGTAATTACTTCTACCTGCCTTACCTCTAAAGTAACCAACTTAGGTTCTATAGTTATCTCTATAGTATTAAAAGCCTTCATTTTCCTATCGCCTTCCAGCGTCTCCATTAATCCACATACTTGGGCCAGAAGATGTCGTAACACTCCTGGGTTCCCTGAATAATGTAAACTTTGTCTTTGAGTAATATCGCTTAAGCTTAGGTCTGTGTATTCTAAAAAAAATAGTTGTAAAGAAATAAAATCGTCGATTAATTATAACTGATTTTGCAACGCTACAAGCTTATAGTATGGTAAGAATTATTAATTATGTGACTACTATCCGTTTCTAAGGTCTTGACTACTGATCTTGAAATACACTACGGGCAACCTTCAAGTTACACTGGCATTTTATGTGAGTATGAGAGAGTAAATAATAGAGTTAGAGGTGAAACCGTTCACCATTCACTTTAGACATTATGTATTTATTATTTGGCCCACTTAAAGAAAACCCCTTTAAGGTGGGAGTATCAACATGCTTGCCAACCTATAACCTATTTCGCGTAGATTTATTTATGTTTTCTAGCTTTTATACAAAATTTAAAGAAAATCAGTATCCACTTGATATTCTATAGGTAATAATTGACATATTTAATAAATATCAAGGAATTTCATAACTCATTTTACGAGAATTGTATAGCGAAAAATATCGGGTAAGATTTTTTTTAACATTATTATGTCATTGTCACTCATTGTTCTTTCACTATACAATTCTCCCAAAATTAGCAATGAAATAAATTGATATTTTTGTAACATATCAGATATTACCTAAGTAATGTGCCGGCGATACTGATTTTATTAAAATGTTAGTTTAAAATATAATAAACTTGAAGAAACAAAGCGAAATAGGTTATAGGTTGGCAATAAATTGAACGACGTTGAGAATTCAACCTTAAACCTATTATTGCTCAGTATACAGGGTTAGTTGAAATAATCGGAACGGCTAATTTTCTTCAAAACTACCAAGGCTAAATCAATGAATTTTGGTACAGGTGGATAACTTAAAAAATTGAATTGAAAATTGATAATTGCGACGTTGCCAGATTTTTAGTTTTTTCTGTAACTCAAGGAATGTTTTTTTTTTCAAATGTAACACTACTCTTTTTTTATTGAATTCGATTCCTCCCATCAACATTATCATTTCCTGATAGTATCAAATTTTTATCTCAATTAGTTCTATAGGAAAAAAGTTAATTAGCTACAACTCTAACTCTAAAAAAATTCAATCTATTTCCATTTAAAAACGTTTCAAATAATGTGAAAAGGAAGGTTGGTAGACATAATGTACCTAATAGTATCGATAACGATAATAACAAACAACTACTAACAATAACATAGCTAGTAAAAATTACTTACATAATATTATAGCACACTACATTAATTTGATTAGGAAATCGATACTATTAAGTCCATTATGTCTACCAACCGTCCTTTTTACATTATTTGAAACGTTTTTAAATGGAAATAGATTGGATTTTTTTTATTTTAGAGTTAGAGTTGTAACTACATAATTAACTTTTTTCCCATAGAACTATTTGAGATAAAAATTTGATACTATCAGGAAATGATAATGTTGATGGGAGGAATCGAATTCAATAAAAAAAAGAGTAGTGTTACATTTGAAAACAAAAACATTCCTTGAGTTACAGAAAAAACTAAAAATCTGGCAACGTCGCACTTCTCAATTTTCAATTCAATTTTTTAAGTTATCCACCTGTACCAAAATTCATTAATTTAGCCTTGGTGGTTTTGAAGAAAATTAGCCGTTCCGGCTATTTCAACTAACCCAGTATAATAGAAGATTGCATTAAAGCACGTAGACCATTTAGACTATTCCCATGTCATAAAGAGCAGAAGGGGACTATTTTAAGACAAATTGTTAAGATTCTACATACCTTACAACTTGAGAATGAGAATAACTTTACCTGTAAACTGATTTATAATATTATAGATATAGAACAGAGATATTAAAAACGATAGATAAAGTATGAATGAATGGTAAAATATCAATTTAACTATGGAAACTTGCGATAAAAAGAAATCATACAATTATAACGAGTATACCGGGTGTTTTTCAGAAGACGTCCACCCCTATAACTTTTTATATTGATAGATATTAAACTGAAATTTTGAGATTATGCATAAGAGATGAGTCTGCATTTATTGGCATAATTCTCAATTTGTTAGCACTTCCGGTTTGACCGGAAGTGACCTTGACTTTGGTATTTTACATGGGACATCTTGTATATTTTTACTTATTGGGATTTAGCATAGCATTCTGAGTAAAATGACACCTCACTTGTCATTTTTTGACGTGTTATAACATTTTTATGTTTATTTTTTATTTTCAATCTAGTGTGCTATAAATTAATTAAATCTGTTAATTTATTTATAATTAAGTAGTATATGAAAATTAAAATTATGTCATAATAATTGACTTTTTAAGTTTCACAAGCGTTTAAAAAATTAAATTTTGGTTTCTAGACGTTTACTCCATTTTTCCAAATGGAACGATGGTGGTTTACTGGATATTTAAAACGAGATTTTTTTTTCCATCAATTTGATACCATACTCATACACTCCTATGTTATTTTAAAATTGACACTGAAAAATTTTCCTTAAATCCTTATCGCAAATTTAAAAGCATTATTGCCGCCCTCTCTTTTCTAAAGAAATATAAAGGCGGCTTTCAAAAACAATATATGTGATATGGTTTTAAATTAAAATTGTAATGTCATTCGTTTATTAAACTTACACTGTAAATCAGATAAAATGGTTAGTTTTACTAGAAATGAACAAATTGATATGCTCCTAATTTTTGGAGTGACCAGAAAAATTCTTCTGAAACCGCAAGATTGTATTTATTATAAACTAATGACATTACATCTTTAAATTAAAGCCATATTGCTTTTCAAAACCATTCCATTGTTTTTCAAAGCCGCCTTATAATTCTTTAGAAAATAGAGGGCGGTAATAATGCATAACGGTTTTAAATTTGCGATTGGGATTTAAGGCAAATTTTTCAGTGTCAATTTTAAAATAGCATAGGAGTGGTATCAAATTGTTGGAAAAAAATATGCTCGTTTTAAATATCCAGTAAACCACCATCGTTCCATTTGGAAAAATGGAGTACACGTCAAGAAAACAAAATTTAATTTTTTAAACGCTTGTAAAACTTAAAAAGTCAATTATTATGACATAATTTTAATTTTCACATAATACTTGACTATAAATTAACAGATTTCATTAATTTGTAGCACTCCAGATCGAAAATAAAAAATTAACATAAAAATGTTATAACACGTCAAAAAATGACAAGTGAGGTGTCATTTCACTCAGCATATTATGCTGAATCCCAATAAGTAAAAATATACAAGATGTCCCATTTAAAATACCGAAGTCAAGGTCACTTCCGGTGAAACCGGAAGTGCTAACAAATTGAGAATTATGCCAATAAATGCAGACTCATCTCTTATCCATAATCTCAAAATTTCATTTTAATATCTATAAATATAAAAAAGTTATAGGGGTGAACGTCTTTTGAGAAACACCCGGTAGATCTGTGAAAAATCTTTTACTTTAAATTTGTTTATATTTAGAAGATCCAATAACGGTAAGTTTGTTTTTAAGAGAAATTGTACGTCCCAATAGGGGAATCACTGCATATCATCAAGCAAAGACCCAACCCTTTCAGAATGCACTAGTTTGCCGCTGGATGGAGTGATGGAACTGTTGGAGTGTTGTTCTATGCCCAAGATGACGGTCTTCCAATGGGTTCATCTCTCTCTCCGGTAGTGGCTAACCTGTTCATGGAAGAGTGAATCGCGCTCGAACAGAAGTTGGCAACGTTGAGTCTTGATCGATCTCTTTTTAACTCACCCCAAGTCCACTTTGTATCCATTTCTTTACATTAAAGGCCCTGGAACTTCAGGCTTGCCAGTACGGTATTGTAAAACAACGAGTTCTATTCTTCTTCTTCGTATGCCTATCCGAGCCGGATGCTGGCGACCATCTGAATAATCCTAACTTTGTTAACTGCTTCTCTGAATAGTCCCGTGGTTGATTTTCCGAACCAGACCCTTAGGTTTTTCAGCCATGAGATCCTCTTTCTTCTTGGTCCTCTACTCCCGTACACTTTACCTTGCAGGATGCACTGGATGAGATAGTATCGATCTTTATTACGCATTATGTGCCCAAGATATTCTAGTTTCCGGCACTTCACGGTGTAAAGGACCTCACGTTCCTTCCCCATTCGGCGCAGGATTTCTTCATTGGTCACCCTCTGCATTCAAGACACTTTCAGCATCCTTCGATACAGCCACATTTCGAAGGCTTCCAGCCTCCTCTCAGTAGCAGCAGTCAATGTCCAAGCTTCCACTCCGTAGTATAACACAGAAAAGACATAGCATCTTAACAACCTGATCTTGAGGTTTATGTTTAAGTAATGGCTCTTGAAGCACTTTGCCATCTTATTAAACACTGCTCTGGCCTTCTCTATCCTGCATCTGATTTCCTGTGAATGGTCCCACTCTTTATTAACACAGGTGCCCAGGTATGTGTATCTTTGTACTTTTTCCACACGTTTCCCATTTATAATTAGGTGGCCATCTGGAATATTTCTTTTGCTGATTATCATTATTTTGGCTTTGTCAACATTTATATCAAGACCATATTGTTGACTGATAAGTGTGATTTGTGTCATTAGGTTCTGCAAATCTTCCAGGATATCTGTGAACACGACTGTGTCATCTGCATATCTTATGTTATTTTAACCTCTGCCCATTCAGGTTCACCCCTGCCTCACTATTCTCCAGCGCCTCGCGGAAGCTGAACTCGGAGTATATGTTAAACAACAGTGGAGACTATATGCACCCCTGTCGAACTCCTCTTGCAATTCTGACCGGCTCTGTGTTGCCTTCGTGCACTCGAACGGTGGCCTTCTGGTTCCAATACAGGTTCACAATAATCCTAAGGTCTCGGTCATCCAGTCCGATGTTCTTCAGTATCTCTATTATCTTTGTGTGGCGGACTCTATCGAATGCCTTTTAATAGTCTATAAAGCAGGCGTACACGTCACAGTTCATATCTCTGCACCTCTGGAACAGCACCTGCACACTAAATACTGCCTCTCGGGTGCCGAGCGCGTTTCTGAAGCCAAACTGGGTGGGGCTTAATTCGTCTTCACATAGCCGATAGATTCTTCTGTGAATGACTTTTAGAAACAATTTCAACAAATGACTCATTAAGCTGATTGTTCTGTATTCATTGCATTTCTTGACCCTAGGCTTCTTGGGCAAGGTGATAAATTCCGATTCAAGCCATGCCTGCGGTATGTCTCCAGTAGTTCTATTGCAGAACATTAATGAAAAAGCTGACTACCCGGTAGAGCGGAAATTAACTCCATTATGTGGTCCGCATTTTAATAATTTTTCCGCAATGCCTTTTCCTTTACGAATTTTAAGAAAAAACCAAAAATACAGATAGGTAGGTGTTTGTTTTATTCTGACACTTTTCCTTGTAAACTTAGAACAGTCAAATTACGACGGTTATAAATTTAGACTCATTTAGTGAATAGGGCTGTTGTAATGCAAAATAAAAAAGTCCTTAACTTACTAGACAAATCATCAGCCCTTAAAATATGATAATTGAAGTTTCTTTTCACCAGAACTCCCTGAATAACCTTCCCGGGCTGCGGTTCTTCGATGGCCAAGGACCCCATGACTTTCGCCGTTTTTTCTCCTCGGAAGTACAGTTCCACCGTATGCGTGTTTCTCGGGTTGTGCAGTTGAATGGATGTGTTCCCGTCTTCCTCAAATTCGCGCTGCAAAGCAGCCTTCAAACGGGACATTTCGTTTTGTTCACCATGAACGAGAACCTTAAAAGTATTCATTAAATAATTACATTGCCGCCTTATAACTAGACTTTTATGTATATTTGCCAATTTTACAGAAAGTATGAGTGTCTTAATGTTCACAAAGTTCTGGGAACAAACTGTATCTATCTTGTACTTTGGGACACCATTTAACTATTTGTTTTTGAGAATAAAATAAAGCATAAAACAAATATAACAAATATATGATTTTTTAAATTTAAAAAATGTAAAAGGCTTTTTACCAAGATACAAAGCTTTACTTACAACATGAGGTGGTTTCAAGATCTTTATAAATTCGCTGGTTTGTTGATAGTCAGTATGGGCCGAAAATGAAATATAATCCACCGACATTTTTAGGGGCAACTTCTGACCTGACATGGTGGTAATTTCTTCCGGCTCAGAAAGGATGGTTTTTGCCAAAGTTCCTTCAACACAGTAACCTATAAGTATGAAAAAAAGATTAAGTGACAAATATACAGGATCCTGCAACAGCGCGTCATGCTTCCATAGGTCCTATACAAATTAAATTAGGAATTTCATTTATATGTGCTGACTTACACTGTAAAAATATTTTCGCAAGTGTGATATTAATAATAGCAATTCCATTGGACTTACAATGTAAACATCGGATATTGTCAGGTACAGCATAATCAGTAACAAATTTTAAAAAATATTGCAAAAAAAAGACATAAAAGTGTATATGATAAAAACAAACAATTTTATCTGCTAGCAACCATTGACTCATAAGTTGAATAGTTAAATCTAAAATAATCAAGTATGCAGTGTTCAAAGAAAACACCCTATTCCAAGCCAGAAGTTAAATATTCCTGAACGGGATAGAAAGCATTTCTGCAAAGTAGCCTTTTCAGCCTCAGAGTTATTCAAATTCAAATTAAATTCATTCTACTAAGGATCATACATATGACAAATCTAGAAGGTCAAAAACTTTTACGCAAATATGTCATCGATTAGGCATTCAAAGTCTTTTAGTGTGTAAAACGCATTTTTTATAAGAAAGTCTGCTTGTTCCCACAGTAAAATATTATAGCTGAGATGAGGATAGGCCAATGCGTAGTAAGTTATTTGAGTAGGGACAGGCACTGTGCATGTTAACTTTAGTAAAGCGTAGAAAGCTTGTGCCAATTTTGAGCATACATGATCCAGTTGAGGTCCCCACGATAGTTTGGAATCAAGATATAAAGTTCTATTTTTTTAAATTGGACACCCTATATTTTAGGTATGCATTAGTGTCCATTATAATTGTTTATAATTCAGTTGAATTTGCTTCAGTAGTAGTTTAGGAGTAATAAATTAAAAACTAGAGAAGAACGACGTTTTGCAGTTCTGGGAAAAAAAGACAATCCAAAAGCATTTAATTAGCATTATGTCAGATTAATGGCAAGGGGTCAAGAAATACTATTAATTAAATATATTTCATCTATTTTATAGATGGTGTTTAAAATAGGGTTTCAAAAATGACCCATTTAAAACTAATTTTTCTCAAGTTTTTCAAATGAAATCCCCTGTATGTTATTTTACTATTTAATGAAGAAATGTATTACTCCTAAACAACTTAACTAAATTTAGTAAAATTATAAACCCACTACACTAATACAAATATATTAATGAAAAAAATAAATAAAGACTGTCCCATTTAAAAAATATATAACTTTGTTATCACACTTTTTTGGGCCACCCTGTATGTGCGAAAATATTTTCCTGAACGCATCCCGTGAAAGTCAACATATAAATGAAATTTTTAACTTAATTCGTATAGGAGCTATAGAAGCCTGACGCACTATTGCAATACCCATTTAACGAACCTGGGTTGTCATATCTTTGATGACATAAAAATGAAAACATGTGACGTGACTTTTATAGCACACACTCTTTTAAGCAGCAAAGCAAAGTAAAAATCCTTGCTTAAATAAGTTGTTGGAACGCTTCGCGAACAATTCGTATAATCGTATGAGAAGTATAGATGGGCATGCTTAACAGCGGCAAGGGGGGGGAGAAAAATCTTTGCTGAGCTTTGCTATTTAAAAGTAGTGTCCAGCCGAAACCGAATCTTCGGCCTTGGTCTCAGTTACGGCAGGTCGACAAAGAAAAATTATAGGATGAGATTCCCAAAGTTAGCCGAACGGTATAGTATTTGCAGAATTATACCGTTGACTCTTACTGCCAAAAATAAACTACCTGATTAAACCCTATTGTATACGCCTCAACCTCTTCAAAGGGGATTAAATGGGATCAGGGTCGGCTTGAAAATGTACCTACACCACATGATTTATTTTTATACTTTAAAATAAATAGATAGGTATTTTTAGTTTTAGGTAGGTACCTACCTATAATAAATGTAAAATAATGATAACAATTAATGATAATTGAAAATAATATAATTTAAAAGTATAACTATTAGGATAACAAGTACAATAAAAATTAATTAAATTCTAAAAACTATTGATAATTTATTCAAAATTTAACTCTGTATCACTGTCACTAACTTCATCTAAGCCTAAACTTATAATTAAGGGTTGAACATTTGTCAACAATTGTAAGAATTTTCCACCTTAAGTACATGCTGTACACAGTTTTTCCAGCTGTCTGCAGAAATTTTTCTTACTTCGTGTTTAATTAATTCTACTACATATGCATTTAATGTAGGAGAAATATTATTTCTCCTAATGTTGGATTTTAATTGGTGCCATATTAGCTCAATAGGATTGAATATACAATAGTATGGAGGAAGACGCAACACTGTATGTCCATTTTCTGCTGCAAGTTTGTCACACTCGTATTCCTTATTTTTTTAAATTGGGAATGATTTTTGCTTGCCGGCTATGATAAATGTTGTCCATTACAATGACGCTATTTTCAGGTATATTTTTAAACCAATCTTCTTGTGCGTCGGTATCTTGATGGTAATCTAAAGAAGAATCTGCTATGTTTTTAGCTGAAAGCAACAGATAATTTGGAACAAACCCGTCCTCTGAACCAGCATGTTATATTGTGATTCTTTTGCCTTTATTATTTAATGGTGCCTTGGTTTGACATTTTTTGGAAGAATCATCCCAACCTTTTCTTGGAGTGTCATGGGTATCGAACCATGTTTCGTCAAAGTAAATAATTGGACGATTTTCTTCTCTAAATTGTTTAACAGCTATTAAATATTTAAGTCTCCATTCCCGTAAACGTTGAGATTCCATTAATGTTTGTCTTTTAATAATGCTTCGGTATTTAAAACCCATTTTACGCAATGTTTTCTTAAGGCTTGAAAGGCAACAAGAGATATTTGTTTCGTCTTTAATCAGCCGCTCTTTGAGGGAAATCAAAGTGGGTACAGTTTGTGCCTCATACATTTGGTAAATCTTTCTTCTTAATAAATCCATGTAGTTTTCGTCAATGCTTCTAAATGTGCCAGAATTACTCCGATTTTTTTTAGGATTAACAGGTTTAAGTACTATGTCTCTTACCGAAGATAAAGGAGTTTTTGTCAAAGTAGACGTCTCTGCTAAAGCATCCATCGAATTAAAGTTTCTACTCAACAAAGATTGATACACATTTTTAATTATTAGTTTGGCATCGGTAGATAAATGCTTTCTTTTAAAAATGACACTTGAAGATGCCCCCCTATCAGCACAATTCCCAGGACGCCACATTCTACCACTAATAAGCCTAACTAAAAATTACTCGCAGGAAAACCACTAAAGACTAAAATTATTAAAAATCAGTTTGTATTTATATATGAATCAGGCATAAGTATAAATTGAATTTGTACCTGGTCCGGCTCTGCTCGAAAAGGTTTTAAAATTTGGGATTTCATTATTAGTTTTATGGTCAAAGGGATAATGAGGGTTTATTGCAGTCAAAAGATCAACGGTATAATTCTACAAATACTATACGCGACAATCCGCGAACACAGAGTTTCGGCGCAGCTGAGGGTTCGGCCGATTTTTGGCCTAAACCGAAACTGTCACCGAATCTAGATTTTTTGGCCGAAACCAAATCTTCGGTCGGTCTCTATTTAAAAGTAACCAAAAAGGAACTCGTCTAATATAAATTAATATAATTTTACCGGCAATAATAACACCGTTTTTAGTATCGGTACACCATAATTCAAATAATTCTCTTGATAAACCACTCTGCATCATACCAGGTGAGGCCATTATAACACAAGGGCCAATGTCTTCAAAATGGTCAATACCCTGTAAAACAATACTTTTTAAGAATACATATCGGGTCGGGTGCACCGCCAGACTGGCCATGGGAAATCCCATGTAAACTTTGCTACCCTCAAATATTGGCTCTCCTATTACTTTTACATGTAAACTGTATTAGATTTTTTTCAAGGTCCTTGTATGACTGACTCGCACACCAAATTTTATTATTTTCTAATAAGCCCATTAGAAGTTATTTAACTGTTAATTGTTCGTAAAATTCCTAAAAATTAAATACAGGCATACCTCAATGAAACCATTAGTAATAATTACGAGAATGTCAAATGTTACTGGACATTTTATTTTTAATTAGTTTTAACATGCTTTACAGTATTCAAGAAAAAATAACAATGATTAAGTTGGTACTACATGAAGCACTCGGATAGTATCCGAAATGTTTGGAAGGTGCATGTATGATGGACTCGCACACCAAATTATATTATTTTCTAATAAGCCAATTGACTTAGGCTCAATTAAAAATTATTTAGAAACGACTCTTCATAAAATTCTTAAAAATTAATTACTGCTCTAATACGAATAGGGAATCCAATCCCGCAAATGCTGGAACGAGCGGGATTCGCGGAATTTGCGGAACTTGATGTGGATGCTGTATTTTAATAAACAGTTGTTTTATGCTATTAAAAACAGAGTAGAATAGGAAATATTTATTGCATATAGGTACAATACAATAGTACGACTAGTTAAACGGTTATATGTTACATTGATTTTGAAAGTATTTTCGGAGAAAAGATAACATGTTTAATGTTTCATCTTTTAGATTTGATCTTATTTTATTGCACATGTATCCTGCGGCTGCAAACGCACGTTCAGCTTCGACACTGACTTGTCGGCGGAATAGATTTTACACAGTTATATGCAGCTTCCAAGTACATTCCTCTATTCCCTCCGCATTTAAAAAGTGTCATCTCGTGTTTTAGTAACTAAAGTCCTTCCAGCGAATGAATTCACATATCGGATTAAGGTTGCATAAATTAAATAACCCCTGGCACCTGCAAATTCCAGTAACCCTCAATAAGAAATCTATTATATCAATGAAATGCATAATGTACAGGTAGTGACTGGGACTAGGGATTTCTTTGTATTTTATTTATCTATTTGTCTTCAAAGAAAATGGAACAATTCATTTTGGGTAATTCTAATAAATAAACTCGATAAGTATTTATTAGGTGTAATTAAATGTATTTAATAAAATTAAAAAAACAGATTAAACCAGAGACTTGGCCAAAATGTATTGACCACGTGGAAAAATTGATTCAAGATACTTTCGATTCTGAACAGGTCATTGATGAAATAAGGCCAATTATTATAATTCTAATAGTGACAACAGTGATTTTAGTGATAGTGAATATATTAATGATTGATAACCCCCTATAGGACGCAAAATAATATATAAATCACCAAATGTTGTAGGTTTGAAAATGTTTAAGAGCCAGCTCCAGCTATTTTTGATTTCTAAATGTTATTATAGATTGAATAAATATGTGTCTATAGATGCCTTGATTTAAGTTTTAGTTTTATAAGTTGATTTGTCAAGCATTCCTATACAATTTACATTCTGTCAGACAGGAAGATTGGAAATAAATAAATTTAAAAAATAAATGTACCTACTATGTAATAAAATTATTATTATTATAAAAATATTACATAATTCAATACTTACAAAATAAATAAATAACTGCAATGGAAATTTTAATTACGGCCCATGTAGCTAAAAGTAGTTAAAATTGTTTGAGGACCGCTGTCTATTTTATTGTAGACTAATTTCGACCATAATCGGTTTATGGCAAATGTGAATTCACTCGCCGGACGGACTTTAACTAGTCAAGTGATGCTCGGGCGGGTACAGATACATTTGTGGCCCTATGATTCGAATAGTTGGTGCATATCGATCGATGTGATAAACTTTCCAAAGGATATACCATCTTTAGCTACCATTCGAGGCACTCTTTCCTCCATCGAAACTTTTTTCTCAGATAAAGAAAAATCTGTAATTTTCATTTTCTTAGGTAGCACAGAAGAACCACTAACATCTGAGCGCTTAGCAATAGAACTAAACGAGCTACTCGAGCTGCTGGTACTAGCTTTCATTTCCTGTGTTATTTTATCAATACAACACTACCGCTGCTGCTCTGGACTTTCAAATTAATATTATGCTCTGTTTGTAAGTGGGTGTGAAGACCTTTGGTGGAACGAGCAGAGATTTTAATAATGTCAGGGCATAACTTACATATAGCTGTAAGACCATCTTCAGACTTTAAAAAATAACTCCAAACTAAACTTGAACCTTTATTCTCTTTGTAAACTACACTGACACTCATTTTTGTGATTGCTGATTAAATTCTATGTATTATATTCAACCATTTGATAACTGTCACTAGATACTAGTTGAATAACGCTCTTACTTTCGCATGTACGCAAGAAAACTGTTCTGTTTAACGAATTTTTAATAGCCCAGCAGGGCGGGGAATCCCCGACGCGTCGACGAAAAATACCGCAGTTCATTGTTTGCTATCCCGCAAATCCCGCAGATTCGCGGGATCAATGGGCTCAATCCCGCAGGTTTGCGGGATTGGATTCCCTAAATACGAACCATCATCATTTTCAACATGTTTTACAGTACCTATTCAAGAAAAAATAATGATCCTACCAATTTAATAAACGCAAGTACTTACAACGAAATAATGGGAACTTTATTTGTTTCAACATTTGGAGACAAGCAAACAACAACACTTTAAAAAAAATGTCTACAACCATTAATTTAAATGAAAACTTTAATCATATTCTCAAACAGCCTTACGTTTACTATCAAGCAATGTCCTAGACGGTTATAAAATCCAGTTCCTATATTATAAGTTAATAGGCAGAGATTCAATTGCATACCCCTTAAATTGCAATCTTTAATTTTTTCAAATTTTGATAATGCACATTTTTATAAATAACACTTTTAATGTGACACCACAGGAAAAAGTTGTTTGGTAAAAGAGCAGGAGACCTAGCTGGCCAATTTATGATGTAATTTAATCCCATTGTGCCTCTATCAAAAACGTTATAGACATATTCCCTTACTTCTCATGCATTGTGCACGAGATAACCGTCCATTTAATAATATATATATATAATAATTATAACTTATTCTCTGCCTATTTTTCACGAATAGCCTCTCGGTAGGTTTACCATTATGTTGTAGGATTTTCCCAACACTTTGCTTGTTTTTCCATCATCTCGTAGCTCCGTTAGGACTGTTTGCACCTATTATATTTCTAAGCTCCTTATTCTATTCTCCTGGTGATCAATGCTTATGCGTTCGAAACATGTAGAGAATTATCCTATATTAAACCTTGAAACCTACGTTTTTTAAAATACCAGTGGAGGAAGACTTAAAGTGTCTTATTTATTTTCCTTTAAACATACACTCCACTTAAAGTATGGACTATTTCTTCAAATTATCATAAATATTACTAGTGATATTTAATTTTTAAGAATTTTACGATTTTTTTCTAAATAACTTCTAATTGGCGCATTAGAAAATAATAAAATTTGGCGTGCGAGCCTATCATCCCGTGCGAGCAAAAATAATTTGCATCAAAGGGGGCCTTGCATCTAAGGACGTAATGCTTAGCCTCAGAATAAGGACTATACAGAAGCGACAAAGCGCATCGGCCCAAAATTTTTAGGAGGGGGAAATTAGGGACAACTGTCAAATCAAGCATCCGTCTGCCAAAAGTCTGCTGACAATGACAATGACAAATGCTCATTTACGAGCTTCCAATTTTGAAAAAATGAAAGTTAGTTGAGCTGCTCAAGTTCTTAGCCACACAGTGGCCAGTGGAATGAACACATATATGACTTTAGGTGCTCTACCTGCAGACGCGTTTGGTACAATTGAAGTCATAGAAAGGTTTAACAATATGTTTGTTATTTTAAATTCATTTTCCCTAAGAAATCCCAATACTTTCCCCTCTTTTTGTGTGCGTAATATCATTTTCTTTATTATTTTACAGTCTTAAATATAGTTTATTATTTTTTTTGTTTGATGGTTGCGTCGAAAAGCATGAATTTGAACGTCGCCATCGCTTTATAACTATTTGTAATGTTTATTTTATTTATTAAAAAAGACATTTTGTATTGTATTATAGTAATTAAGGCCGCATGAATTTATGCATCTACTTATTATGTAAGAAATGTATGTAATAAAAAATTTCATAAATGAAAAACAAATTTTGAAACGGCAACATTTTGAAACTTATTTATCTCTTGATTTTAAATGAGTATTATTGTCTAAACTCACTTAAAATTAAGTTAAAATAATTTTTTTACATTTTCTTACATTATGCGGATATTAATATTATTTTTCCAGTGTACAACCCGAATTGTAAGCGTATACTGAGTTTCTCTCAGTGTAAAATGTAGGATATGCGCCACACACGTCAAGCGTGACGTCACAGATTCGTTTCCCATATTATAATAATAATAAACTTTATTTTTCATATTGTGTTAATACATCATAAAATATAACATAACCAACACAAAAGAAATGGCGTCAAAAAAAGAAACAAATACCACAAATCACAACAATTATCCTAGCCTATACCTGCATGCTCAGTCTACCTTGGCCTAATTATTTAAAAAATCATCAATGGAATACGGTTCCAGTTCAATTAACAATTTCCTTACAGACTTTTTAAACATTTTCTGACATGTAATGATTTTTACATTGTTTGGTAATTTATTGAAAAATCTCAGGCACATGTAATAAGGACTCTTCTCAGTCAATATTAAGCGGTGAATTGGGTAATCAACATTTTGTGTTCTTGTATTATACCTATGAAATACCTGCAGTTCAAAACTTGCTCGGTTTTTAAAAAAGAAAATTATTGCTTCATAAATATACAAAGCAGATGCAGTTAAAATACCTTCGGCTTTAAACACGCCTCGACAGCTTTCTCTGAAATGCATTTTTTTTTATACAACGGAGAACACGCTTCTGAACCACAAATACTTTCTGTGTCTGGCTACTTCTTCCCCAAAATATAATACCATACTTTAAACGAGATTGAAAGTTTGCAAAATACATAATTTTCAATGTTTTCTCGTTCATGTAGTTGCTCACAACTCTAATTCCATAACAAATCAAGTTTAGTTTATTTGACAAATCACTAATATGCTTAGACCAATCAAGAAACCCATCAATATGCAGACCTAAAAATTTTGTGGTCTCCACAGTGTTAACATTTTCATCAAGTATTTGTATGCTAGGCGGTTTTTAAGTTTTACATAACTTTGTTCTAAACATAATTAGGTTTGTTTTTTCTTTATTTAATATTAATTTATTTCTTACGAACCAGTGATTAGCCTTTGAAAAGATACCGTTACCCTTCTCAATCAATTCATCAACACTTTCACCCCTTATAAGCAAATTTGTATCATCAGCATAGCATATCATACTTTCATCGTGAGAATTTGTTATGGAATACAGGTAATTTACAAAAATAACGAACAATATTGGGCCAACAATGCTGCCTTGTACTATTCCCAATTTATTTTCTTTAATATCCGAAAAATATGTACATCCATTTTTTGTTATTTTTACCTTTTGTTTCCTATTTGATAAGTATGAGTCGAACAACTTTAGCACCCGACCTGTTACGCCATACCGATCTAATTTTTTGATAAGTAACTCCTTGTCTATACAGTCATAAGCCTTCGACAGATCCAAGCAGATACCCAGAGCCATTTTGTTGTCCTCTAAATGTTTTAAAATTGCCTTTGTAAACTGAAAAATTGCTGTTTCTGTTGATTTGTTAGATGTGTACCCATGCTGATGACTGTTAAACAAATAGCATTTCTTAAAAAAATCTATCAGTCTTTTACACATGGCTAACTCAAATATTTTTGAAAACCCAGGCAGAAGGCTGATTGGTCTGTAATTATTTATAAGCTCCGGATCCCCTTTCTTAAACAATGGTTTTATTAAGGCTGTCTTAAGCTGGTCTGGAAAAATACCTTCTTTAAAGGAGTGATTTATCAAATAACACAAAACCTTTTTAATATGTGGCACAGATATTTTCACAATGCTAGTTGGTACCTTTAAGCAATGCTATTGAGAGCTCTTTGTCGCTTCTGTATGGTCCTTTATTCTGAGGCTTAGCCGTAGAACTTAATACCTGTTGGGTGTCAGTAACTACCTGAATTAACAATCAGTTATTCCGTCATCTTTGACAGTCGTTACAAGTAATTTGATTCTTCGCTAATTTTTCCAATTTCTTAAACAATTCACACAATGGGCTTTACCGAACAGCACAAAACATTCATGGTTGAAGCGTATTTTCGAAACGGGGTTAGAGTAAATGGTGAGTGGCAATACAATCCGGGTTTGTGCATGGACGATTTTCACGAACATTTTCCTAACGTTGCTTTTATTGCTGGGGATTTTTATCATCGTCTGAAAAGGACCGTGGCTGTGTTTAAGGAAACAGGTTCTAGACAACGCAAAAAAGGAGCAGGAAGACCATCTGTAAGCACAGAAGAACTTGTTACAAACGTTCGTGAAATAATGCAAAATACGCCAACAAATTGTATAAGACGCCTGTCCCAATAAGTGGGAAGATCTTATGGAACATGCAGGACTATTCTGAAGAAGCAGCTTAATTTATTTCCTTATAAAGTGCAAGTATTATAATTTTGTAAACAACAAAAATAAATTTGTATTTGTCTACTTATTTTATTACTCATTAATGCCAAACTAATGAGTAATAAAATAAGTAGACAAATACAAATTCATTAGTTTGGCATATCATGTCATAATAAGAATTTGACAAAATTTTAACCTAGATTTGGTTAGATATGTCGTCCCCATATCATTGTGATCTAAACCAAGCCCTACGTTTTTTAATCCAAGTAATATATAATATTTGCGGGCAGCAAAATTTCCATAGGATTTTCCACCACCAGTCTGGCGCTGCACCACCCAGTACAAAGGACAGTTACAGAAAACATACGTTACAAAATTAGCAGCATATTTCAAAACCATATTGCTTACCTTTAAATTTGATATATGTTTAAACACAAATGGATTATTGATAGCAATCTGCCTTTTAATTTTATCATTCATTGCATTTATGTAAGTCTGATAGACTGCCATGCATTTTTTAGCCAGCGACGAAGCATAATATATAGGAATATCGTGCAGTTCAGGATGCTGACTCCAGTATTCGTCTAAAAAAAAATCAATCATAACATGTTAAAAATTATACAGGATGGCCAAACGAAAACGAAACAGCGTCGGTTTTGGGCACTTAGGCCCATTTTTATGAAAATAAAAATGATCGGACATTAATTTTTGAGGACACTTATTAGCTATTCGCAACCGGTTCGCTGGGCATTAGTGGAATCAAATTCGAATTCAAATTAATTTTGAGGTTCGTCATATAAAACTATAAAATTAACCAACTTAAGAGGCAGTTTACCTTAAACATTAAAAAGTATTACACGTGGAAATATGATAAAACTAATTCACTTACATATTTCTTTTAATTGTCTTAAGTGTATTGTGAGTTATCTAGCGGCATTTTCTGCTAAACTGTAGTTGGTAATAGTATAGTATAGTATTATTGATGGAAAAAACCTTTAATGTACCACGAATGGCATTGTAAATGAAAAGAAGAGAAAATGGCGTTCTTTAAGTAAAGTATATAAATTAGTATGGGAAAGAAAGAAAAAACTCAAAGTCTTCCTCCACAAAATTTAATAGAATAAGAATATTCAAGGGTCTCTACATGTTTCGAACGTAGAAACGTTCATCAGGAGACAGAACAAATATTTGGTGCTGATGGTTTTAGCAGAAGAGAAAATGGTGAAGAACCTTAATGGAGCTTTTATGGAATTAACATTTTTTTTTAAGTGTAAAAGAGAACTAATATAGAGGAATTGATGAAAGTTAAAACATACTGAGTATGTAAGAAGTCAGTAAATGGGGTCTAAACCAACCAAGAAAACTGGGAAAGAAGAAAAAACCTTTCTAAAAAGAAGGTGTCGAAGATTATTTAAAATCCTTTAAAATACATTTTTAAGTAAGTATATGTCTAAGACATTGTGAGGACAAAAATAGTCGTAAAGTAATCTGTAAAAAATAGAAATTGAAATTTAAAAAAATAAAAGATTTTTTGGAATATTATTTTTTCGATAAAAAGTAAGTACTTAAGAAATTATATACGACAGAAGAGTTTGTGGGGTATTGAGGTTTTAAGCTCAGCAACCCCACAGTAAGTTAATTTAAAACCAGTAAATTAAAAAGTTGCACATTTCAAAAAAATTTTTAGAGGTCAAAGAGGTTGTTCACGTTCACGTGCTGGGACTAAGGTGAATAATAGAAGGGTTGATTGACAGATATACTGACAGTGGGGTTACTGAGCTTAAAACCTCACTCAGTACCCCACAAACTCTTCTGTCGTATATAATTTCGTAAGTAAAGTAGGTACTTACTTTCTATCGAAAAAATAATATTCCAAAAAATCTTTTATTTTAATTTCAATTTCTATTTTTTACAGATTACCTTAATAATTACGACTATTTTTGTACTCACAATGTCATTGACATATACTTAAAAATGTCTTTTAAATGATTTTAAATATTTTTAAATAATCTTTGACACCTTCTTTTTAGAAATGTTTTTTCTTCTTCCCCATTTTATTTGGTTAGTTTAGACCCCATTTACTGACTTCTCACATACTCACTATGTTTTAACTTTCATCAATTTCTCTATATTATTTCTCTTTTACACTTAAATTTTTTTTTTAATTTCGTAAAAGCTCCATTACGTTTCTTCACCATTTTCTCTTCAGCTAAAACCATCAGTCCCAAATATTTTTTCTGTCTCCTGATGATGAACGTTTCTACGTTCGAAACATGTCTTCTTATTCTATTAAATTTTGTGGAGGAAGATTTTGAGTTTTTTCTTTCTTTCCCATACTTTCAACTCCACTTTAAGCATGGACTATTTCTTCAAAATATATTAAATAATTTAAGGCAATGTAAAATATACGGGAGAAAGATGATCGACGCGAGTCCGAAAAAACTAATTTTAAAGACAAGGACAGGTTATACTTCTATCCCTTTCAAATAGTGGGATCAAATATCAAGGTCTCGGTTCGCGCTTTTCTGGTTGACCGGCAATCAAAGAAATATGGCAGATTTCCGTTGATTCTGGACAACAAATTACATAACACTTTTCCATCTATTAACCACAGCTTCAAATATATTATAGACTGGTTTAAAAATTTTTTTTTAATGCTGTACCTAGTATCAAAAGTAATTCTTGGGCTCTTCCAAGAGCAAATACCGGAATAAGACATCGACCTCCTCTGTTGACAATATCGTTAACTAAAGTTGTGAATCTGTTCTCTCTGTCCTCGCGATTTTCGTGTATGTGAGTACCATAAGTAGATTCCTAAGAAAAAAACATTATAGTTACCCATATTTTAATTAACAACATATAAACGTGTTAAATTATTAGTCAAAAATAACCTAAAAATGCTTAATCTTGTAGAAGTTTATTTTGACAATACTTACAGTTATTAAGACATCGGGTCTAACTGTGGGTATTTCTGCTGCCATAAGATGTCTGTCTTCCTGTCTTGAAAAGTCTCCAGTATAAAGAATCTAAAATTTAGATTTATTTCGGTATTACTTGTAGATAATAGTTTTGTACGAAAACGAACATTAAAGATTTGGGTTACAATTCCACAATAAAGTTCAACGGTTACCATTGGGATATTGTAAACGGTAAGAGTTATCGCGGAGGTTGGATTAAAGCAAGAAGCAAACTAATATTCCGTTGAAACATTCGGAGCCTTCCAAATATTGCTGGAGAGAATTAGAAAAAAATATAAATTCCAGTTTAAGTTTTTATTTTTTCCTGGCTTTATTTAACTAGCAAACATGGGATTTATAAACCAATATAAAAGTTTGTAATAATTTAGTACAAAAATATATTTAAATGGTTAAACAAAATGATTACAACGAATAATTTACCGAAGGTGATCTATGTTATTACCAGCAAAGAATAAAACTAAAAAACCTTAAATGAATAATCACTTTACCGTTGGTACGAACTTGGTAATAAAATTTGTTACGAATAAACTAGAAGAAAAAATCCTAAGTCTATGTTCCTAAATAGGAAATGAAATTGGAAGTAAGGAGTTCGAGGAATTGGTCGGCAACTTAACTTTCAAAAATGCCTTTATTAAACTAACTTTTACAGTTCATTACATGGAAAATGACAATATAATATAGAAAATAATAACCATTAAAAAAAATCACAATAAAAAATGGAAGTTAATTCAATTTAAATTCCTTAATAAATTCAATTTAAAAAAAATACTATAAAAAATTTAATTTAGTAAATATATTTTTAATTGTTTTTTAAAAATCGCCAATTTTTTAATTTTTCTAATATTTTTTGGAAGATTGTTCTATTTTATTATTCCGTCATATAAAAGCGATTTTTTCCGAAATTACTTTTTACTGGTATACCTACTTTGATAATTTATACAACGTCTGGTGTTATGATAATGTAATGTCTTGTTGTGTAAACATTTAATAACTTTATTTTGCAATTTTTGTAATGGTTTTAAGTTTGATAAACAAGCAGATCCCCATGCAGAAACTTATATTTTTTAAGTATTTTAAAGGAATGACATATCTAGCTCTGTACAAAACAGATACCAAAGGAGATATCAAGTTTTTAATATACCAATTTAAATTTTCGTCCAAAATTAATCCTAAAAATTTAGTCGTTTTTGAATATTGAATATTTTCATAATTAAATGTTAAGGGGTGAATGATAGAATTTATTTCACTTTTAGTTATAAACATAAAAGAATATTTAGTAAAATTTAACGTGTTTATTTCACTAAAGCCAAGAAAGAAGTATTTTTAAATCATTATTAATATCAAAATACATTGCTGCAAAAGTTTCAGCAAAATAAATAATTGTTGTATCATCTGCAAATAGCTTTATATTGCCCTTTAAGTTAAATTTGAAAACGGAATTAATGTAAATTAAGAATAATAATGGACTAATATTGATCCTTGTAGAACTCCACATATTATTTCTTTTTTCGAACTTTTTCTTTCCCCAATTTGAACAAATTGTTTAAGATAGCTTAAATAACTTTAAAGTAGTTTGTGTGTATTTCCCTTTATCCCAACACGGTATAATTTTCTTAATAAAATATCATGGCTTACGGTGTCAAATCTTAAATCTGAGAAGCTTGCGGATTTGATAAAATAACCGTTAAAATTATTGAAACAATCAAAATTATATTAATACCACTTAAAATACTTGATAAAATTATAATTTAAAACATCCACGTCTTCCAAAATAATGAAACTAGCTAAAGTAACACATATTCTTGAAAATAATAAGACTTGCAATCCCAATAATTATAGACCAATATCTCTTTTACCAGTTTTTTTCAAAAATATTACATCAAATCGTATTACAAATATTCGATATCATATTGATCAAAATAAGAAATGTTGAATATTATCACTAAATTTGTTCAAGTTATTTAATATTGTTGATCATAACCTTTTGTTAAATAAATTATATAAAAATTTATTGTTGGTTTAAGAGTTTTAAAAAAATTGAAAACAATATGTAGACACACAGATTGGAAATAGTATTAGTTCGTAAAAATTATTAGAAGTGGCGATCCGCAAGGATCTATTTTGGGACCTGAATTATTTTTTATTCATTTAAATGCTCAAAAATTAAAATAAAGGGTATTATGACATTGTTTACTGATGATACAATAATTGAATCATTTGGAAATAACTTTACAGATATTTTACTTAATATAAGACTGGCTTAAATCCTATTAATTAACAATAAATTTAAAAAAATTATCTTACATGTTTGTTTATACTCAAAAATTTAACATTAATATGTCTAATATATCATTTAATAATACGAACATGGTTTGTTTAAAAACTATAAAATTTTTAGTTCTATAATTGGATGAAAATATAACTTGGAAAAACATACAAGAACACCTTTGAAATGTAATATCACACGTAGTAGAAATATTTTTCAAAATTTCTAACTATATATTCTCAAAAAATATATACTTTACCTTAGTTAGCTCAAAATTGCAATATCTTATTTTTATTTGACTATTAACAAAGCAGTTTATTTGGGACCATTAAAGAAACGTAAAAATAAAAATATGTATATTTATCAAGGCTTTGCTTTAAAAGAAAAAAATATTATCCTAAACACGTAACTGAAATTCATGGACATAATATCACACAGACACAATTAATAATGAAAGGATAGTGAAGGCTGTGTACACCTCTTAAGGAATAAATGAAGGAAACTTTTGTAAAAATTGTATCTATTCTACAATTTACACCTAATACAAAAGTTGCTAGTAGACTCCTCGGTAGACACTTTAATGAATTATTATTTTTTATAAATTGTATAAATATTTACCCTAACATAAATTTATCTAAAAAAAGACAGTAAAACATCTAAGACAAATTAAGTAGTTAGGTAATTTTAGCTATCTCGATATAGGTTTTCTTACTTATGTTATGTTTTAAGTAACGTATAATTTACTTAAATGCCAGCTTAAATATGTAAATGACAATAGTTTCAAGTGTATAGGTAAATTTAAAAGTCACACAAAAACATAAATCCTTGTATAAATCCCGAAAAACATATAATAGGTATAGTGTATTAATTTATTTATAGGACTCCGGATGCTGACGTCACAAGTAAGCGCTTTGTCCTTGTTTATAGGAGTTGTTAGTTGTAAGCCAAAATCTTGATAAAATTGCAATTTTCTAGTTGTATTGTATTTTAATATGTTTACAAACTTTTAAAAAGGCATTTTCCCAGAGAACTTAATTTTTTCAAATGGAAACATATTGGCTCACTCGCGGAAAATGATAGAGCCCTTTTTTCCAGTAATTTTATAACAAACACTTTTGTTGAAACAAATGAGGTAGGTCCTCACATATTAAAACACAGGAGTGTAATTAGAAAAAAATAGTTTCCTCAATAGAAGTAACGTTGGACTAACAACCTGATACAACCGTGTTTTACCTTAACACCAGCAATTTCTATCATAAACATTGCTGCGCCCAAAACATGTCCAGCATTATAAGCCCAAAATCTAATACCCATAATATCCTTTTCTTCGTGAAAGTTTATAGTTTCTATTTTATCCATGCTGGCTTCCAAATCAGCTTCTGTGTATAACATTTGTTCAGTAGCAATATTACTAAAAGCAAAAACAACTTGTATTTAAAAACTTTTAAGAAAAATTTGTACCCATATAAAGTAAAAACGAATTCCTGAAAATTGTTTTTAAGGTAAATATTACCAATTACATTTCAGCTTTCATAGCCAGGCATTTGTTATCCGGCTTTAAACACTTTTTCTGGTGCAACCCTACATACCACAAAATAGTTACTTTACTTTGTGGCATTATTGGTCATGTCATGTCATAATAGGTATCAATAATGAATAACTTATAAACCTATTTTAAATATTTACTTACCTAACTTTAATATAATCGGAGAGTAACCATCTATAAATAGCTTTTGTAGCATGTGTCATAAAACATCTCCCCTTAAAACTTGTCTTTAATAAAAACCAAGGTAATGCTCCACAGTGATCTAAATGAAAGCTAAAAGATTTCGTTTAGTAGCAAGAAAGTTAATAAAATTTATTAAACACTGATAAACTCAAAGTGATAAACACAATTCATCTATATATTTATTGTAGTCGTTTTATATAGACATTGATTTCGTTTTATTATTTCCTGTAATAATTTTAATTTTATAAATTACAAAACTATATTTTTCTAATTTTGTTTTATATGAAATCCTATACGATATTGTTTTCAGTATTGAAACAAGTTTATTATGAAACTTTGTTTTAAATTTTTTAAAGGTTGGTAATACGTATATAATATTAATGAAATGTTTCATTCTGTTGACGTCTGGCATGGCCTTTTGTGATCCATGAGAAAACCAATATTTGGCATGGCGGACACAAATAAAGGCTACTATAGTAGTATTACCAACATAAAATTTAGACATAAAAATTTCTTAAATTTGAACGGTTTATTTTCTTTTTAAATACGTATTTTTTTATTGAAAAAATTACAAAATAGAAAAAATAGTATAAAGTACATGCTTTATAAAGCAGTTGGAGCACTTGTCCCGTTATAAAACGTGTACTTTAAGATTGTAAAGTAATTACAATCAAAAACACTTACTGGGATATAAGAAGTAGATCAATCTCATCAGCCTCTATGAGATCGACAAAAGGAAGTGCATCCATGCCAGAGAGTCCCGGGTGAATTCCACAATCAAGCTAGAAAATACATTTAAACATAAAAAAAGGAAGAATCTATATAACAGTGTTGTAATGATGATTATTAATTTGACAGAAATGGGTATTTCTTGGGTTGTCTCTCTTAATTTTTTTGTATTCTTTATTGGTGGGTATAAACTACCGCTTTTGAACAAAAAAAAATTAAGGTACATACTATTGCTGATTATTAGTTAAAAATAACCATGTTTGCATATACAGTTTGAGTTTGTAACTTGGAATGAATGCAGTAAAGTCAGTAGTTTTTTTTTTTGGAAAAATGCTTGGGCACTGGGTATTAAAATTTTAAACTGTGGTATTTTTTATACAAAAAATATTGATACAGTGTGTCCCAAACTAGATATACAGTGTGTCCAAAAAAGTATGCAACATATGGAAAAGTTTTTTATCACCGATTTCTCACAAAATGTTATTGTTTATAAAAGTTGGTGCATTCCTTAAAACTATAAATGCATATTTCATATTTCACCTGCGGCTAATAGTAGGGGAGCAAATGCCATTTTTTCGAAATTGCCTTAAGAGTAAAGTAAGTACCTTAATTATTAGAAATACAGCAAAATATCATATGGAAATGTTTTTGCAAATTAAAAACTTAGTACAAATACGAAATTTGAGTTAGGTGTGTCAAATTTTTTTTTTTTTATATGCATATCTTTAAAATAGGTTTTTAGACTTCAGCGTACTGGGTGAAAATGACAAATAAATTATAGTGATTATTTCCAGTAACATGAATAAAGTTGGATTCTATTATAATTTTGTTTAGAACATAAGTTGGCTAAAATGTGTTTAAGTAGGCGTGCAACACGCTAATATCTGAACCATGGGCGTCGTTTGGGAGGGGCAAGGCGGGGCATTTGCCCCCCCCCCTGGAAGTTGACTTATTGACAAAAGTTGACTTATTGACAATTATTTATGTTTTAACAAGTTAGCAGTAAAAGAAAGAAAGATCGTATTATTTTTTAAGTCTGGCAATCAATATGGTTTAATTGAATGTATGAATTTATTATTTCGAGTTTTCCTTTATATTTTTGTTATTATTTTAGGGTAGTAAAGACTTATTTTAATAAAAATGAACAGTTTTAAGGTCAAGACGACTATGAATGTGGAATATTTGAGAAACAATTTTAGCTCATTAAGTATTGAGCAAAAAATTGAAATTAAAATTGAGGGAAGACCTAAACTCGAAATTAAGTTGATACAGACCACAAAGTGTAAATTCAGGGACTTTATTGTTATTGATAAGTGCTGCAAATAAAAACAGAAGAATGAACTTTACTTTTAAACAATGTACCGTGCGTTCAATTTATCTTGATAACATTTTGATTCACTATAACTTTTTTGTTTTTAAAGATATGAAGTTGGTTGCCAAGTTTTTTCCTAAGTTACATATAAAACAAAAAACTATCAATTTTCTGACATATAAGTCTACCTTATGTTTTTTTAAATGGAACACCCTGTATATTTTTACATTTTTAAATTCCACATAAAATTATAATTATTTTTTATTAAATGCATTATTAGTCTATACTTCATAGTTTCCGAGATATTGACTCTCGAAAAGTGACTTTTTGAACTTTGATAGCTTCTAACTTTCTAACAGTACGTCTTAGAGCAAAACGGCTTACATGTCCCTATCTTCAAATTTTATTATCTTCCCAAAAAAATCAACTTCCGGTTAAACCGGATGTAACTCGAAAGAAGGAAATATAGTTGTTCCGGTTTAACTGGAAGTTGATTTTTTTGGGAAGATAATAAAAATTGAAGATAGGGACATGTAAGCCGTTTTGCTCTGAGACGTACTGTTAGAAAGTTAGAAGCTGTCAAAATTCAAAAATATCACTTTTCGAGAGTCAATATCTCGGAAACTATGAAGTATAGACTAATAATGCATTTAGAAAAAAATAATTATAATTTTATGTGGAATATAAAAATGTAAAAATATACAGGGTGTTCCATTTAAAAAAACATAAGGTTGACTTATATGTCAGAAAATTGATAGTGTTTTGTTTTATATGTAACTTAGGAAAAAACTTGGCAACCAACCCTACATTTTGTTTTTTTGTTTGTTTACTTTCATATCTTTAAAAACAAAAAAGTTACAGTGAATCAAAATGTTATCAAGATAAATTGAACGCACGGTACCAACTAATGAAAAATAAATTGGCCTTTTTATTTTTTATCTTATTTCATTTTCAATAAAATAAGAAGGTAATCATAAATTTTAAAAATATTTACTAATAATTATTGACCAAATTTGGGCGTGGTCTTAAAAAAATTTCGCCTGCGGCGCATTTCGCCTGCAGCGGGCTCTTGGTGCACCCCGTCACTGCCCCCCCCCCCTAAGAAATCGTTTAACAACGCCCATGATCTGAAGCAACATTGAAATGATTTAAAAAGTTTGCAACTACTTAATCCATTTTAAAAAAATTAAAAATTGTGACACCTAAGTCAAATTTCATATTTGGATTAAATTAGTAATTTGCAAGAACTTTTCCATATAAAATTTTGCTTATTTCTAATAATTAAGGTACTTTATTTTTAAGGAAATTTCGAAAAAATTGCATTTACTCCCTTACTATTAGCCGCAGGTGAAATATGAAATATGCATTTATAGTTTTAAGGCATGCATCAACTTTTATAAAGAATAAAATTTTCACCTATAATCTCCCTAGCAGCAGAATTATCGGGAATTAATTCTGCTGCGTGGGAGATTCGGTAAGAAAATTTCATAAATTGGAGTTTCTTTTAATATGATGAGATGATGAGACCTACGATCTATTCTCAATAAAAATTATAAGTTAGCAACAAAATGTATTTTGATTTTATTCTGAGTGACGTTTGCCATAAAAAATAAAGCACTTCATTTTTGACAGAAAAATTATCACTTATTAATTTTATTAGGTTAATAGGCTATAGACTATCGCGATAGTCTCCCGTCGCTGTAAGTAACGCAAACAAAAAGGAGCCCTCTAATTGGTTGAAAATAAATTTATGAAATTTTCTGAGAAATCGTTGATAAAAACTTTCGCATATGTTGCATACTTTCTTGGACACACTGTATATGAAGAAACCGATATTTTTTTAAATGGCGACCTTAGTTTTTTTTTCACTATTTTTAAAGTACAGGGTCTTCCAACGAGGACTGAACAGGGGCTCATTTTTGAGCTTCCTTGTATTTAAAGAAAAATCCAAAATAGCCAATCGATGTACTTTTTCCTGCAGAATTCAAAAATGAAACCAAAAATTTATTTGAACCAGAAACAAAAGAGTTACGCTATGGATAAGGTGTTTTTTAAATGGAACATAGCGTTTTTTATACGATTTTTGGAACGAGTGATTTTTTTTTGTCCGTTCTGATTAAAATATTGTGACAGCTATTTTTATTAAATTTTAAGGTTTTATCCAGTATAATTTAACTTTAACCTGTTTGAAACATACTAGGTAATAAAGGTATAATCACCTTTGAATCCTTCAAAGTCATTTTGGCAATATTATAGTAAATTTGTCAAATTTTTTGACTTTAAAGGATTCAAAGGTGATTATACCTTTATTACCTAGCCTAGTGTATGTTTCAAACAGGTTAAAGTTAAATTATACTCGATAAAACATTAAAATTTAATAAAAATAGCTGTCACAACATTAAATATTTTAATCAGAACGGACAAAAAAAAATCACTCGTTCCAAAAATCGTATAAAAAAAGCTATGTTCCATTTAAAAAACACCTTATCCATATCGTAACTCTTTTGTTTCTGGTTCAAATAAATTTTTGGTTTCATTTTTGAATTCTGCAGGAAAAAGTACATCGATTGGCTATTTTGGATTTTTCTTTAAAACAAGGAAGCTCAAAAATGAGCCCCTGTTCAGTCCTCGTTGGGAGACCCTGTACATAAGTTATACACAAGAACCAAATTTCAATTTTTAATCCTTGAAAAGCACGAAGAATGCATGAGTGTAGGTTAATTTCTCCCGAAATTTAAAACAAATTAGGTACTTGCATTTAGGATATTGCCATTTGAGCATAATATGTATTGACGAAAAAGTATTAAAGATGGATAGTAAAAGGTTATTTTATTTTTCAATTGAATTAAGTTTTATTTATTTATTTATTTAGGATACTCTTACAAACACAGCTACATCGCAGTAATTATAAGTAAGAGAGGAGAGGAGAGAGTGCTACAAATTAAACGTTTTAAAACGACAATAGAAGCCAAACAGAAAAATACAAAAATAAAACTAAAACTAACAATACACAAAGTTACACAGATTAAAAGGAGAAAAAAACGGCTTTTAGGGCCTTGAGATCTGTGTTAAAAGTCAATATTGCTCATTTCGATAAAATCATTACACTCCTTACACATTCTATTTATAATTGAACAATCCATCTTATTTTCATAGAATAGCTTCTTACTATTTATCCATAGGCTAATCTTAGGTACTAACATTTTCATAGTGTTGACTAGAAATAAATCTTTGTATTTAAGGTTATTGATAACGTAATAAATAAACAACACAGTTTGGGGTGACCAGATTACCGCAGCATATTCAAGATGGGGTCTTACAAGTGCATTATACAATTTAACTATTGAGCCAATACTCTTTTAAAAAACTTTGTGCTTCGAATCACGAAGCCCAGAACCCTATACGCCTTATTAACTATAGCATTGAGATGATTGTTAAAGTCCAGGTTTGCCCGTAGGCACACTCCCAGATCCCTAAATTCACTTTTTCTAATTAATTCAAGTTCATCAAGTACATAGTCATGTTCTAAGAAGTTATATTTACGTGTAAATGTTAAGACTGCACATTTATCAATACTTTGACTTGACTATACAACAGTGGCGGCTCGTGCCATTTTAGTGAAGTAGGGCCAGGTAAACCCTTAACGCCGCAGGCAAAAGTTTTTTGGGTGCCACGCCCTTTTTTGTTAATAGTTCTTGCTTTTAAAGTAGGAAAAATAAGCAAAAAGGCACCTAATTTAATTTATAAATTTACAATCATATCTTGAATATACCTAAACACGATAACAAGTTGAAACACACAAGCAATGTCAGTGGTTTCATCTGCGATAACAGCGATAAACGGAGAGTCCTTTATTTCTTTTATGACTTCATCATGATACACATCTAACATACAGTCCAGAAGTTCATTTTGTAGGGGTTTTGATGTTCCTTTAAATACTTTCGATTTTTCAATATGATCTTTAAGAGTTTTGTCTAATTCTGAGCTGAAATTTATTAATTCACGAAATATGTCCCTATTTTCCGACGTCTCTTTTTCGTCATGACCTCTCAAAGCCAACTCAAATGCACCACAAAACCGAACGCAGTTTATAATTTGGTTTAATTAATATGTATCTGTTTTTATCAATTTGTTCGTTTTTCTTCATTATTTCATTGTGATATGCAGAATTTAATTGAGTTTTAATGTTAATTTTACCAAGCATACTGAAATTAAATATATTGTTTAAATGTACCTTCGATTTTTCATGTGTCTTCATTTTGTCCCAGAAATGGACCAAATCATCTGTACCTTTTTGGGACCAAGTTTGCTTCCCACCAAATAAAACACACATAAAACAAAATAGTCTATTAGATTCATCACAACCGCACACCCAAGTATTTTTTCCATAAAGTTTCCTTTAAAAATCTAATAGTATTCATTACTTATGTATTTCTAAAATAAAAAGTTCGTTAACCCTACATTAAATCAGCCACCGGCCGAACGAAAACAAATCGGGACGCGACGCGAACATCAGCTGTTTGAAACGTCTAACATCAAACGGTCAAACGAAGAGAGCCTGGCTACGTCGTCGAGATTTTTGCCTGCTTGCATTCAAGGTCATTTTCCAACGTTTTTTTTATTGAGGTGATGGCGTTTCGTCACCTCCCGTGTGCCTCGTCGCGCTTGGCGCGGAAGCTACGTTACCGTTTTACGCATAATCGCTTCCTTTTAGATGGAAATTTGCACCCGACTGTGTTCCATTTTTAAATTATTTTGCTAATTGCTTTAAAAACGAGAATATTAATTTTAATAGGTTTTGGTAATTTGTAAAGGGCAGGACGCTAGACAGGAGGGCAGGTAGTGCCATGGCACTGTGGCTCTACCCCACGAGCCGCCACTGCTATACAATCTTCCGGTTGAGCGATAGGTTTAAAAATCTTAAAGTCATCCGCAAACATTAGACTAGAAGAGTGGCTAACGCAACTGGGCAAATCATTTATAAAGAAGGCATGAAGTAAGGGCCCCAAATTACTCCCTTGGGGTACACCAGAGCTCGCTAGATATGGTGTTGACAAACAATTACCAAAACCAATTTTGTTTGTTTAATATCTTGTGACAATGACAAGGATTAAAAATTTGAAATTTGGTACTTTATGAACTTTAAAAATAGTAGGTTTAAACTCAAATTTAAACATACTTGGTCACAGAAATGTTTAAAAATTTTAACCATCAACAAATAATATTAAATATCATATTATAATTGTTTAATACCAATCCGTAATGCAGAGTCAGTCTGAAGACTTACCATAATTTTCTTTCCCTTGTATTCAATCATAATACAGGATCGTCCAACTTCTTGTCCAGCACCACTAAAAAGACATACAACAAAATACTATATTTAAAATCTATTTTGACTTAAATTTAAAGGCATATTAAATATGTAAATCTTACTGTCTGCTGTCTGTCAATTTGTTAAAGTTTTGGCAAGGATGATTATTTAATTATTTTTGCAAGATATAGGTATTAGTAAGGAAAGCTTTCCAAAGATTAGTATTTGTTAAATTCCTGAACTAAAGGTGACCGTGATGTTTCACACTCCACATGTAGTGACTCTCATAATAACCCAGCTTCACCCAATGCATTTGGGACAAATTTTCATCAGGATTAGGTGGAATTTTTTTTTCGATGCTTTGTGTTTGGACCAAATCAAATATGAGGATGTTTGCGATGCTGTCAGGGGTCTTAAAATTAACAAAGCAGTTGGACCGGACAATATACCATCATTTGTTTTTAAGGGGATGATCGGTTTTTTGGCTGAACCTCTTAAAATATTGTTTAATCTTTCTTTAAGGACAAACACATTTCCTCAAGCATGGAAAGAAGCAAAAATTTGTCCTGTTTTCAAAAAAGGCGACTCAACTTATGTAGAGAATTATAGGCCTATATCACTATTGTCCTGCCCGGCTAAGATATTTGAGACCATTTTATATAAATTTATATATAATTCTGTAAGAAATAAGATATCAACTAGACAGCATGGTTTTCAAAATAAAAAATCTACGTCTACTAATTTGTGTGAGATAACTCAGTATATTTCTGAGAGCCTTGATGGAGGGGGTCAGGTGGATGTAATATACACAGATTTCGCAAAGGCCTTTGACAGAGTATCGCATAGCATCCTTACACAAAAATTGCATAATGAGTTTGGTTTTCATGAGAATCTGGTGCATTTCTTAAAATCATATTTGTCTAATAGATCACAACGGGTTGCTGTCAGGGGTTACTATTCTGATTACTTTTACACAATTTCAGGTATTCCGCAAGGCTCTAACCTTGGACCTTTGCTCTTTCTGTTGTTTATTAATGACTTAGTTATTGAAATAGATAGTACAAAGGTATTGTTGTTTGCTGACGACCTAAAGCTATACGCAAGAGTTAACAACTACAATGACTGCCAATATATCCAGCAAAATTTGGACAAAATGTATCTGTGGTCAACTAAGAATAAATTACATTTCAATATTGACAAATGTTTTGTACTTAGTTTTAATAGGAGGAAAACGCAATTCAATTTTGAGTACAAAATGAATGACAGGGCATTGGCTAGGGTGGTAGAAATGCGAGATCTTGGGGTAACCTTCGACACTCAGCTGACATTCAGAAGTCATATGTATGATATAACTACTAGGTCATCCAAAATGTATGGATTTGTTGTTAGAAATAGTAGAGAGCTTAATGTGGAATGTGTCAAAACTTTGTATGTTTCATATGTCAGGAGTATATTAGAATATTGCTCTATAATATGGAGCCCGTGTTATGAGAATCAAAAATATAGTATAGAAAAAATTCAAAATAAATTTCTAAGATATATACACTATAAGGAAACAGGGGTATACCAAATACATATACCAAAATTAGATATAATGAAAACCCATAATATTCAAACTCTTGAAAACAGGAGAAATGTTTCTTCCATCCTTTTTTTATATAAAATACTAAACAACATGATAAATGCTCCCGATTTATTAGCTAGACTTAACTTTTATGCTCCAGCGTATAGAACACGAAATCCTCTAATTTTTTATATTGATAATACTCGTACTAACTACTACAGCAATTCACCTGTTATTGTAATGTGTAAATTATATAATCAAAAACGATTGCAGTTTGATATTTGGAATATAAGATCAGTAAATAAACTCAAATCAATACTTTATGGAATATTGTAAATGTGGAATTCATTGTTGAGTGTATTTATGTTTGGCTTTGCCTTCCTACCTAGATTAGTTTTCTACCCTACACTATAATTGGATGTAAATCTGTTGTGTTTGTAAATAAATAAATAAATAAATAAATAAATTAGTAATCACTTAACAACAAACAAGGTGTTTTACCAAAATTGTAGGGGGGTTAAAACCTTACCTATTACATAATTTAAAGAGCAACATGGTCACTAGCGACTAGGATATAATAGGTATATTCGAAACATGGCTGAATAAATCAGTGAATGATGCAGAGTATGGCGATCGCAGCGCCAATAATTAATAATTACTTCATTGTTTTATTTTATTTTCAAATTTATTTTCGTCAATTGACCAAATAATTTGACCGGTCAATTCCACAACCCCAATCACAATTGGGATTTCAATCATTTGTGAATTCAGTGACTAGATTTGACAGTGATACATGCCTTGATCACATTTTTGTCAATAGGAAGCTGAAGACTGATGGTGTGGGCCTGGAATCGTTTATTTTGGATGCACACATGACAGATCATGGGCCAACTATGCTTAATATTGTCTTAAATAATAATACCCAAAAAGATAAGATAAAAAGTAATACAGATCTCAAAAATAAAAGGCTTAACCTTAACAAATTTATCGCTTCATTGAACGTCCAGGATTGGACGCACGTCATGAATGAGCCTGATCCTGAGTCTGCGGCTTCCAATTTCATAACAACATTTAACACACTAAAACTAAAAGCTACCACGGAATACCTAGTCAAAGTTAGACAACATAGAAAGATCAAGGAATGGATCACTAACGGCATTGTAACGTCTATTAAACATAGAGACAAAATGAAAAGACGGTTGTTACAAAAATATAACGTAGAATTAGAAAATACCTATAAAAAATATCGAAATAACTTAAATAAAATAATCGAGAAAAGAAAACATGAATTTTATAAAAATCAGATAAACAGCAATAAAGGTAATATGAAAAAAATTTACGAGATAATTAAAAACGCTACTTATGAAAGTAAAATTAAAACAAATAAGTTAAAAATAAAAAACGACCAGAAAGGCGATTTCAGAAATGATGTAGATATGGCCGACCATTGTAACCGTTATTTTGCGAGTGTCGGAACCAGAATGGCTGATACAATCCCAGTACATATAAATCCAATAAATATTGATTTTTCCATACAGAATTCCATGTTCTTATCCCCTGTCGATGAAAATGAGTTGATTAGACACATTTCTTCCTTGAAGACCGGTGGCTCGCCGGGCTTGGACGGGATTACATCTCAATTAATAAAACAGACTCATAAAGTTATATTAAAACCATTAACACATATAATAAACAGAATTTTTCTAACAGGGATTGTACCTTCTCATTTTAAAATGTCAGTCATCACTCCGATTCATAAGAATGGTTCTACGACATTAATAAGCAATTATCGACCTATAAGTCTAATAAGCAATTTCTCGAAGTTATTTGAGAAATGTGTAAAAGAAAGGCTGTTTGCATTTTTTAAAAAAAATAACATCCTATCAGAAGGTCAGTACGGCTTTTTGCCGGGTTGTAGTACGGAAGATGCCCTGTATCGATTAACATCAGAAATTACCTATAACTTAAATACAGGACGAAAATGTGCTGCAGTCTTTATAGACCTGGCAAAGGCGTTCGACACCGTTCCCCATGATAAACTTCTTAGTGTTTTAGAGCACTATGGAATCAGGGGAACAGTGTTGAAATTGTTTCAAAGCTATCTTCAAGGAAGATGTCAGGTCTTGAGGATTAATAATATTTTGAGTGGCGAGCAGGTTGTGAGAATTGGGGTACCACAGGGTACGGTCCTTGGCCCTATCCTATTTATAACTTATATAAATAGCTTATTATCGCTTGATGTTAAGGGTTCAATAATATCTTACGCTGATGATACCGTACTGATTTTCGATGGTGATACTTGGCAGGAGGTTAGAGAGAAAATAATATATGGTTTAAAACTAACAAAAAAATGGTTAGAAAGCTTTAAATTGTCACTTAACTTATCAAAAACGAATTATATTGCATTCTCTTTAACAGGTGCCAACAGGCCCGACTTCACAGGTGTCATGGTTAATGATCAACTAGTTAATGAAGTAACGCAAACAAAATATCTTGGAATAATAGTAGACCGATTTTTAAAATGGTACCCACATATTGAATATTTATCTAATAAAATTATAACTTTGATTCATAAGTTCTACATTTTAAGAGACATTTTAAATACAAAACTACTTATACTAATATATAAGAGCCTAGTTGAATCATTGATCAGGTACGGAATTCTGGTCTGGGGAGGTCTATATGACAGTGCTCTTTACAGATTGAATATCACTCAAAAATATATATTGAAAGTTATCTTTAAAAGAAATAAATTGTATCCCACAAAATTGCTGTTTTCTGATGATATTTGTAATGTTCGGACTCTTTATATCATAACTATATCAACATTTATTCATAAAACCAAATCCGCTGAAAATACTATTGGCCACTGTTATCACACTCGTGCTAGAATGAATAGGGATATGATTATTCCAGTAAATTATAACAATATCAATTTAAAGAGTGTTTGCTACCTAGGGCCCAAAATTTACAACATGATGCCAGTAAGATTTAAAAGCATAACAAACCTACATAGATTTAAGGACGAATGTAGAAAATACATATTATCAGAATTTAAAAAATTTGAAAATCTTTTTAAATAAATAACAAAATAATATCGATTATTCATTCACATCACGATGTGACTATTTTTATGTCATAGCTCGGGTTAAAAATCTAAAATATAGGGAATCATAAAATGTGTAAGATCCTGGTACATACAAGTAACTCTGTTACTTAGGTACCAAACTAATAATACTTAGGATTACTTATGGATATAGAAAGCTAATATAATACAATATGTTTCTGCAAATATATTATTTGTAATAAATAAATAAATAAATAAAAAATAATCTCTCCTGAATTAAATACTGAAGTAGGTAGGTATATCTCAAGTATATTGACTTGCCTTTTTGAAATCAATTAACAAACTGCAAATTTCTAGCTAAAATTTATTATTTACAACAGGCTAACAGATATTTTAGAAGAAATGAGTGTCGGATTAAAAACTCGAAAAGTTTTTGAGATGTGACACCCATTCAAAAATCAAATCCAGTTATAGGTATATATCGTAAGTTAATATACTTTTAACAATTAATTATCCATGGTCCCTATATCTGGAATAGGTAGGTTAGTTGTGAGGAAAAATTCTATTTTATTATTAGAAAAGTTACAAGTCAACCGACTCTTATTTATATAAAATATTGATAAACTCACAGAGGACGAATCACCAATTGGTCGCTCTCTTCGGCTGGGACTTGTGAATCTGGTTTCCTTTTATTCGACATAGTTTTTTAATGAAAATTAGAACTATTCTTTAATAATTTTTATTAAAATACTCTGGTCGGCAAAACAATCCAAACAAATCCGGCTTTCTAACCTCAATATTTGATTTTGATCCTCATTCCTCACCTCACCTCACTCGTCAGTCCTTGACTCCTTGCCTTGCTTGCAGTGTTGTCAGAGTAACAAAGCAAAAAGTCGCCATCAATCAGTATGAAAAGTCGCCACTTTGTCGTCACAGCTTTTTTGAGATATTGGGGTTAGAGTTAGACAACGAGGTAGAATTAAGAGTGTCAATACCAAATTTTAAAAAAATGTTTTTGTGGAACAATCTAAATAAACTTTATGATAGGTACCTACACAAAGAATAAAAATAAAACAAAAAAAACTTAAAAATTAAAAAAAAAATTATTCAGATTCACTGTCTGAATCTGATTTATTTTTATATAATATATTATTCATTTTTAAAAAGTGTTTTTCGCCGATTTTATAACTGAAACAACAATCTAATTCTTTTCAAGTCCAACTTTACTCTTAATATATCACTTAATAATTCAATGCTCATTTTATTTCTTTTTTTTGTCTTCACATCTAGCATATTTGAAAAAGACGCCAAAAATAAGCTTTTTATTGAAAATCGCCGCCACACTCTCATTGAGACAAAAAGTCGTCATTTTGGCGACTTGTCGCCCCAAATGGCAACACTGCTTGGTTGCGTATTCGATTCGCAAGTTTAGATCGATCCGGATCGAGCCTGTGAATCGAACATGCCTCTTTTCTAATCTAAATCACAAAGAAAAAATTGGGTTATACAAAAAAAACAGCATTTGTCTGTGGAATCCTTTATACAAGTTGTCCTCCTTTTTTTTTTGTGCTAGAAAATAAAAAATAACCTAAAAATCCTAAAATTTGGAAATTTGCTCAAATTCTCAAATTGGGGTACAGCTAGTAGAGCAGCGCGATGAATTCTTTAAATAAGATAGTAAATACAATAAAACCAGCTAGAAGCTGTACTAGTTACATTACTAAGAGTAAGTTATCGGTTTAATGTATATTATTATAAACTAATATATTTTTTACAAGGACTTTTAACTAGCAGTTCCGAAGAGTATGAAAGACAATGTAGAATCTTTGTAACAGAGCAAAAGAGGCAGAGAGAAGCTGTAGGGCGAATAGAAAAAATAGAAGTGCAATATGAGGGACAACCTGAAAACAGTTTGCTTGTAATGAACAGAAATATATCTACTCCCCATGATTGTGCTAAGCGTATGTTATTGTATTTTTTTGGTCTAATATAAAGTAATATAGGTACCTAACATTTTATTAAAAATGCATTATTTTCTTATAATATCTGAACTTTATCATAATGAAACTTATTTATTTTTAGATTTGGGAGACAAAATGCGTGATAAATCAGTCGTAGCTCTGTTAGACCACAAAACTCTATGGCACATGCACAAACCATTACCAGATTCATGTACATTAGAGTTGCTTCACTATCATGTTCCAAATCCTAATGCAGTTAATAAGGTTTTTTGGCGAACCTGCAGTTTTTTACTTGGTGCTGTAGCTTCTGATGCTTTCAAATCAGAGGTTCAAAGTCATTTGCATAGTTTTCCAAGTCCTAATGGTAAAATAAATTTGCAATTTAATCATCAAGCAAACTAATAATTTGTAATTTTAGTTAAGTCTGGAAGTTTTGTATATGACATTCAACTTGGTTTGGAAAACTGGGAACCAGTAGAGTCAGAACTTAAAGTATTATCTCTGGAATTTATTAAATTCTGTCAGAAGGGACACAAGATTGAATGTCTTACCATAAACAAAAACCTAGCTTTAGAGATGTTTAAAAATAATCCTCATAAATCTGAACAAATACCAGATATTGCAGCCCACAATGGTGATAAAGTAACACTTTTTAAAGCAGGACAGCATATAGATATTAGCCGAGGTCCAATGTTACCAAACACAAACTATTTAGGAAGAGTTACTGTAACAAATGTTATAAAATTGGATACTGATATCAAAGGAAGTCCCATTTATAGGTTCCAAGGAGTAGCTTTACCTAGATCGATATTATTGAATCATTTTGCTTATGGATTAATAGAGGAAAGAGGAAAAGTTCTGGTAAGATTTAGTTATTTTAAAGATAATCTTGGGTAGCTTTAATATAATTCTGTTTACAATAATTTGATTGACTAGGGTCAGAGACACATTTGATTTTAATTTAATATAAAAAAAAATCTTCATTATAAACTAGGAGTATTTTTAAACTTATTTGACATTATTTACTTTAATTTTAGAATTCTAGCCGAATCCCCAGTGACCAAGGCATTCTGAATGAGGATAATAGCTTTGTATCACATGTTAGTCAGTAAATATACCTACAAGTAAAGTTTGTGGTTTTGTTTTACTCTATATTATGCAACTATAATTGTATATTTAATATTTATGGTTACTTGTGTTAGTAATCCATAAAAATGCATTAACGTTTTTGGCAAAATTTATTAGATTTTAAGTCAGATTCAGATGTATGACTAATTCTTTGAGAGAGAACATTTTTTTGGTAAAACTTTGGTTGAAACATGCTAACAAAAATCTTTTCAAAGTAGCCTATAAAAGACGTTTTAATTGGACCTTAGACAAACCCAAGGTTATTTCTTTTACACACCTCACAATAAATGTATTACTTTTTTCCTTGTATAATAAATACATAAATACTTTTTTCTAATTTTGTCTCGAAACATCTATTTCGAACTCCGAATTTTATTATTTAAAGGTTGGCCCTACATGACATGTTTTTTTTTCACCGTTTAGCATAGCATTCTAGATAACTAATATTTTTAAGTCCAAATATGCAAAATACTACACGAACCCACGTATGTATGTTTGGTTGCCTAGGTCTACAAATCTGTATGTATTGTTTTAGTTCATGAAAAACACATATTAAATAATAACTTTATTGACGGAGAACTATTTTGCTTTTGTAGATGCTTCAAGGTATCATTTTCTGCCAAATCCTATCCAAAATTCAATCTACTAACCTTCCAATGTCGATTTTAACTACAACTTTATTTGAATTTTCCATCTTCCCTATACTAAATGGCAATGCCGTGACGTAAAATCACGTCTTTTGAAATTCGAAAAAAAAAGCAGGTAAAATCGGGTGTACGAAATTGACCAATCAGAGCATCTATTACCTATAACTATTTTAAATAGAAAATTGTTAAATTTGGTTTAAGAGCTGCGCCGTCTTTCGGAAGAGACATTAAACTGTGGATCCCGTGTCATGGATGTTGGCACGTTAAAGAACTCTACCCTCGACAAAGAGGGATTCGGCAAAATTACCAGATAGTGTGTGACAAATTCCCTGTCGGTGATTGGCCTCGTTGCGGAAAAAGGCCAACTTAAAAAAAAAAAAAAAAAAAATAGAAAATTGTTGATTTATTCTATTTCAAATAGAAAATACTTTTTTCGGAAGTATTTAAGATAGAAAATAGAAATTCCATTTTCTATTTTGCATAGCCATTTGAAATAATTTCATTTCAATAGTTACCCACCTCTGGTCGTACTCTGTGCAGATTTGGGGCGGGATTTTTGGGGAAAGAATTTTGTATTAGTTGATTAATGATTAGGGTGAAACTGTTTTTTCCTAAAAAACTTAACGTGTCTTTTGTTTAAGAATTCATGTATGGTTTCTACCTTAAGGTCGCGGTGGATCGCCGCTCCCCTAATGTAGTAGAGGGTGCATGAGAATTTTATTTTGTAATGTTTGTAGGCGTCTTCTGCGTGTTTTAGGAGCTTGGCTCCATGCTATACTTCCGTATAGTATGGAGGGGCGCACTATACTTGTTTGTATAGTAGCGTCTTGTTTTTAAGTGACAGTTTGCTTTTGCGGCCTAGGAGAGGGTAAAGTGCCCCAAATGCTTGCTTTCCGGTTCTTATTTTGTTGTCGAAATGGGGGGCCCAGGTAAGCAATTGCTCATCTTGGATTATGTGGAGTTCATTAAGAATATCCCATAGTCTGGATAGAAAGATTTTTCTGTGACTTTTATGGAGGAGATGAGGCTTATGGGTCTCCAATTTTGGGGGAAAGTGCGGTTTTGTTTAGGTTTTGCTATCAGTATGACAATCGCTGTTCTCCACGTGTCGGGATATACGTGGTTTTTAAACATGAAGTTTATGATCATTGTGATGTTATCAATGGATGTTATCAATGACGTTATCCGGAAGGTTTTATTTCAGCGCTGTGTTACTAATTGCATCATTACCCGCGGCTTTCTTGGGTTTTGTCATATGAATTTGTGCTTTTGGGTCACAGAATACGGAAGAATTTGGGTTTTCTCGTAAATCACAAAGGTCGCGCAAGGCAATGAAATAAAACATTTAAATGTTACCAACATCAAATAAAGAAAAAACGCGTTTCGAAATAGCTTCATTTTAGCTTAGATAGACTTGTTATGATACCAAATTAGAAAAAAATATGTAAACGTTCATGCATGGAATGCAATAAATTGCCTCGCTATAATTTGCATGCAATTGATTGCAGTGAGCAGTGATTGCACCTAATGTACACAGGCTTTTAAAGTTCGGGCACAGAAAAATTTTAAAAAAATTGTAGTTCTGTGGTACTCTGTAAAATTTACGCCCGTGGAGACCCGGTCTTATTAAGGACAGTTTGTGTATGGAGGGCTAGGGGCTAGTTTTGTGCTACCAAGCGACAAGCACAGATTTGTCGTGTCTAGTGATTGCACTCTTGCAGCACAAAACACCAACTAAGTCTTGCAGATTGCAGATGTTTAATGCACAGAGGAATTTTGTTGTTTAAAGATTGCAACCATGATACAAAGAAAGCTTTGTATCATGGATTGCAACTAGTCTATTTTCTACCTCCAGCCACTGCACAGAGAGGAAGATAAATGATAATCGTTTATCGATCCCAATTATAAATGTCGAGAAGGAATTTAAAAACATAGGCTTCTCGATTTAAAAGAAGTTTAGTGAGAAAACAGGAAGTACTATATATGTCGACAAGATATGACGAAATTGAAGCCGGACTGTTTTGTTTATGCTTGACAAGGAATGGGCGTTTTCAGAATTGCCTACACGGCACCGACATGCCGGCCAAAGCTGAAGTGCCATTGTCGTGCCTTGCGGTATCGGTAGATGTAAAAACTCCCAATCAACGAGGTAGAATCAATCAATCCTTAATTCTATCTCGATGTTCCTAACTCCTAACCTTGTCTATTTTGCGAGCTGAACGACAATTTTGAACCACCATTCCTCTGTGGTGGGAAATCTTACTTTCTGTGCAACTACGAGCTGCAGAAGCCAAGAGAATAGAACCAAAGAAGAAAAAAGAAGAACTTCGAAGCGTGTGTGAACCATGGAAGTTTTGTTTTGATTGTTGAACAATTTTAAATTGTTTTATTTTTAGATTGAATACATGTAATCAAAACTTTGCGAAATATTAAAGAATAAATAATGCCCAAAATAGGTGAAGTTATAATAAAACCAAACAAACCTGTATTAAGTAAGCATAGATTTTTCATTCCTAAGGTGTATTTTCATTGTGTACCTCAACCTCATGGATTTAAAAATGAATGAAAAAGTAACTATAAACAATGCTAGCTTTCTCATGTATTAGTACAACGTTTTAGAAGACATTCCGGGTATAATATAACCCTTTAAAAGAACTCTGGGAATATAACAACAATGCATGCCAGTGTCACATACCTAATACTCTTAAATGGAAGGCCACAATCAATGCATTCTTTCATGTATAAGGGGGTAGGCGGTTGAAATTCTTTTGCATTTTTTAGGTCATTTGGCTATAAAATTTACAATTTGTTGGTTCTTAGTACTGATTTTATTATTATTATAATAAATCATTAATCAATCAATAGTAAATTATTATCAAAAAAGTTATACATTTGTATTTTTATTTTTGCCTCTTTGCAATTTATTTATCAACTTGCATCGGTATAAAAAAAGTTTATTTCATAACCTAGGTAGGTAGGTACTATAAACCATTTTGTAGCTTTGTCAATAAAAAGTTACTCTAACTGGCCTGGCTGCATGGTTAGAAAATTCCATCCATGATTCCATCAATTCTTATACCAGCACATTTGTTTTCTACTATTATAGTCAACTGACCCTGCAAATACAAAAATTCTTATAATCTGACCAAGCTCATTATGAGAACATCCTACGAAACAATTTAGTAACGGTACTGGTAATTAACTATATAGGTACCTACTTAGTTTAGTTTTATGACTGCCTTAGTGTGCCCTTCTTTCAAATTATTTTCAATATGTACATACATTGTGCACCACTTTTTTACAATGAAACTTAAATATAATCAAATATCAAACATTTTGTAATATTTTTTAAAGTTGCGTTTCAAAATGGAGAAGTTCAGCCTGGTGAAGAAACATCACTAGAGTCTGCCCTATTCCTAGATACCAGAACAAATAACAAAGTGGTAGGAGTTGCCAATGGTGAAATGATTTATACTGGAGAAATACAAGATGATGATAATGACTTGTATAATAATTTTTTAGCAGTTCAGCAGGAGGGATCCAAGGAGGTAAGCAAGGCATAAACTGTTGAATAAATGTTACATGTATAAGTAACTAATATTCCATCCCAAAGTACCTGTCCCTAAAGGCTAGATTGAGATGCAAAGTCACAATTATATCCATTTCTGACACAATATGAATGAGGTTAACGGGTCATGTTCCATGCAATTTGGTACTCTTTCCCCCTGATTTTCCTTCTTTGGGGCTGTTTTTAACCAAAATATCATGTAATAGCTATCAACAGTGGGTCAAATTACTACTCCTTTGCTTCATGTATCATGATCATGGACAAATTGACACTTTAATGCATATGTTAACATTTATTTGACTAATGGGTTGCACAAAAGTTTTTAACAATAATTAACTAACCACTTGACATTGACTGTGACATTATATACTTACAATCAAAGTTGCTTGATCAGTAAATCAAGAATTAAGCTAACCAGGCCAATTTTAATCAAAGAAAGTAATTTCAGCCAATGTCATTTAGGTATGTCACAGTCAAAGTTGCTAATTAGTTAATTATTAATTAAAATCTTTGTGCAACCCGACATAACAGTCGAGACTTACCCAACAGCTAAAAATTAACTACTCAACAAACCCATGTAGAATGCTTTTGCTTTTAGATTCAATTAATTCAAGTTGATACCTGTACAGTGGCACCAATGATACAGAAGCAGACCGCCTCTAAAACAACGCCAGTGAAACAACAGTCATTGGCCGATTTAAGAAAGCAGTTTGGTTCAAAAAAAGCCAAAAGATTCACAGAGCAGCAAGAAAGATTGACGATGAACATTGAAAATGTTACTGAACATTTGGAAAAAACAGTTGCAGGTACCATAATAGAATTTATGATACAATTAGACCAAGTACATCATCACTTTAGTAAATGGTAGTGTTGGGACATCAACATTTTTAGAATATTTATTATTTTTTTATAGTAGGTATTAACAACTTAACAAGTTAATTATAGATACATACACCTTATTTCTAACAGCTTATACTTAGTCCCTAGTTTAAAAAAGGCTCAGATCCAACATAAAATATGCACAGAGATGCATATAAAAAACCGAAAACACAATAACATAAAATCACTAATATAAGTGATAAAACTTAAACAAGACCTACAAAATTATTTAAAATGATTGTCAAAAAATTCGGGCACTGTGTAGTAGGCTTTTTCCAGTAAAAACGCCTTCACAGCCGATTTAAACTTTAAGGGTTCCCAGCGATCTAATACCAGTTGGTAAGTGGTTGATGAACACCTTTTTACCATTATAAAAGATAGAATTCTTTACCAGAGCAGTATGGGCAAGGGCAGAACGTCTACTTGTCTTGTTTTGTAGTAATTTACCCTTACACCACAATATTTATTAAAATAAGAGCACAGTCTTATAAGCGGTGAGTTCCTGTACAGACTAAGCCTATTCTAAACGGAAGCTCTCCTAAGAACTCTTTATTATCTATTTCTATATATATGCAATAGTCTTAAAGAAGGAAGATTAAACAAATTTTACAAAAGCCTTGGATCTGTACCTCTTGGCAAATAAACTGAAAATGACTTGTAGTACAATTTTTTTTTAAAACTTACATGGAACAAGAGTCCAAAAGAGCAACTTTATTGGCATGCTGAGGATCCCCTATAGTGCATGCATACTGAAATTTTGTAACTACCAGGGATTTATATAAAGTTATTATGGGGTTAACATTTTAAAAGTATTTGCATGTTCTTATAATAAATCCTAGCATTTTTAAAGCGCTGACAGTAATATTATCAATATGCCCAACAAAACAATCATGGTCAAGATCTCTGTGAAAATCAGTTCTCTTTAGAGGCATATTATCAATGCAGTAATTAAAATAATATTTTGAGTTCTCCATGTAAATGACATTATCGCACATTTGCCTACATTTTTATTTAAACTATGTTCTCTACACCAACGCACAACTAAATTCAAATCGTTTTGTAGGGTCCAAGTTTATCCACAATAGTATAAAATAGCTTATAATCATTAGCAAAAATAAGACCTTTGATGAAATTAACGCTTACTCCAATTTTATTTATAACTACACCTTTTCCAAATGTATTTCAGAAAGCGTCGAATGTATTTCAGTACAGTCAAATGCAGTTCCGAGAGCGTCAAATGTATTTCAATATAGTCAAATGTAGATTGGAAACCGTCAAATGTATTTCAGTATAGTCAAATGTAGATTAGAAACCGTCAAATGTACTTTAGAATAGCCAAATGTATTTCAGAAAGCATCAAAATGTATTTCAGAATAGTCAAATGTATTTTAGAAAGCATCAAATGTATTTCAGAAAGCGTCAAATGTATTTTAGAATTTTTAAAAGTACTTCACAAAGCGGTATTTGTAAATATTCAGCGTGAATTATAAGCAATTATATACCTAAAATATACATTAAATTTGATACTTTACGAAATACATTTGATAATTTCCGAAATATATTTGATGCTCTCTGAAATACATTTGATGCTTTCTGAACTACATTTGACTCTCCTGAAATACATTTGATACTTTCTAATCTACATTTGACTATACTGAAATACATTTGATGCTTTCTGAAGTCCATTTGACTATTCTGAAGTACATTTGACGGTTTTTGAACTACATCTGACAATTCCGAAGTACATTTGATGCTTTCTGAACTACATTAGAGTATTCTGAAATACATTTAACGCTTTCTAAAAACCTTTTGACGCGTTCTGAACTACAAATGGAAAAGGTGTAGTAAGAACAGAAGTGGTCCAAGATTTGAACCCTGGGGCAAGTGTAGCCCTTAAGTTCAATTAATCTTTTATGTAAACATGATGATAATAATGAAATAATGTTTTGGTTCACTGAGAAGTCTTGAAGAGCTGTAATTATCTCACCAAAGTCCACCTTGTCAAACGCTTTTTCCAAATCGTTGAAAATAACATCCGCTTGCTGGCCGTTTTTAAAAGAATCATAAAATAATTGTGGAAAATTTATTAAAATAGTTATAGTTGAGCGCTGGGGTAAAAATCCCTATTGCTGGTCCAAAATTATGTATTTAACATTATTATATATTTTATTACAAGTAATTAATTTTAAAACCTTTGAGCAAGCCAAAACAAGACTAAATAGTTTTTAATGTCATTCCTATCGCCACTAGAGTTGTTAAGAAAAGAACCGAACAGGTTAGAGATAGCCTGTTCAGTGAACTGTTCTTTGTAAAAGAACTGAACCGGTTCTTTAGATAGACTTATGACAGATGATTGCGCTCGAGTGATGTTAAAGAGTAGGTAAATTGCTGAACGGTCGTTCAGCAGTTCTCACCCGGGAACCTGTTCCAAACCTGTTCGATCATAAATTATTGTCACTCAGTTGGTAAAAAAAAAAAGTAGGTTTTTGTTAATAACTTTCTAAAAAAAAAAAAAAAAAGGTCGCCAGTTCCGTAAACTACCAACACAGAGCACCGCTGCATCCGCGTGTGTGCTCTCACTCACTGCTCCCCTGTTCCCTGTCTGCTCCAAAGAAAGAAGAAACAAAACGACGACCCACATGCCATCATTCATAAATCACCAATCACTCATGAAAAGAACAGGCTGTTCTTTGTTCCTTCTTTCTTTGGAGCAGACAGGGAGCAGTGAGAGCAAACACGCGGATGCAGCTGATGGTGCTCTGTGTTGGTAGTTTACGCGGAACTGGCGACCTTTTTTTTTTTTTAGAAAGTGATTAACAAAACCCGGTTTTTTACTACTTTGGCGACCTTTCACCTTTTTTTACCAAGTGAGTGAGTGACAATCATTTATGATCAAAAGAACAGGTGAACAGGTTTACGGAACAGGTTCCCGGGTGAGAACCGAACTGTTCGAACCTGTTCAGCAATTTACCTGTTCTTTAACATCACTAATCGCCACACTTAAATATCGGAATAACCTTACTTTCTTTCCATTTTGTGGGATATATTGCTTTTTTTTAGACAAAGGTTAAAAATATGTTTTAGGGGCTTTACAAAAGAATTAACACAACCTTTAAGAACATATTTGCAGGTAAATTATCCGTTGCCTCTGACCTATTAACTTTTAATTTTTTAATTTCTTCCCTAATTTCCATCTCAGTAATTTCTTCAAAGGCAAAACTGTAAAAGGTATTAAAATTATTTGTGTAGGGTTGATTGTTATTATTATACAGGGTGTTTCAATAAAAACTCCCAGGCCAATTATTTCGAAAACTAAAAGCGACATGTAAATTCTGTAAACGCCAGTTTTTAGCCTCTATGATTGGCTTCACAACTGTGTAAAAAATGTGTTTAAATAATACAAGATGTAGGTAACGCCACGGTGCATAGACATTTTTCGATGACAGGAACTTTTAAATGTTCTTAAAGATAATTAATTTTTGATCAAATTATGTCCCATAAAAAATTTTGATAAATCCAACATGAAAGAAGATATTTGTGGTTAAGTTTTTTTTAAAAATAATTTTAACAAGTATTTTAATTATGAATATTTTTAATATCCTTTAGCAGATTTTAATTTATTTTGGTAATGATAATTTTAGTGATAAAACCCTCGTGTAGCGCTAAATTATTACGTCCAGTGACGTATCAAGGGGCGCCTTAACAAATAATATTGGCAAAAATTAAGACGCCACTGAGTTTTGGGTAATTTTTATATTTTTTTCGGATTAAGCAACTAAAATATCCTTTTCTTGTCTGTTAAATTGTTTTCTTATTTTGCTTGGTTTTTGAGAAATAAAAATAAAAACAATTTTGTTTCATATCTCTGGAAATAATGAAATAATTACTAAGTACGTTGTATTTTCTGTTGTTTAAAAGCATTAAAACATTAAAGCATGATAAAATAAAATTAAAAGATGTTTTAAATTTTATGAAAGAACTGATGCGAAATTATACAAAATTATTAATGAAAATTAGAACAATACCAAAAACTATTTAATGGGGTCGAATGAGGTGTTCAAAATGATTGTCGTTTTCATAAACACACAGAGCAAATCGATATAATAATTCGGTTCTGCAAACTCTCAATAGTGTATTTCGATTAATAGCAAACGATACAACGTATTAATAATTATTTAATGATTTTTGTTTTCCAGAAATATGCAATAAAATTGTTTTTATTTTTATTTCTCAAAAACCAAGCAAGATAAGAAAACAATTTAACAGACAAGAAAAGGATATTTTTAGTTGCTTAATCCGAGAAAAATATAAAAATTACCAAAAACTCAGTGGCGTCTTATTTTTTGCCAAAATTATTTGTTAAGGCGCCCCCTGATACGTCACTGGACGTAATTATTTAGTGCTACACGAGCGTTTTATCACCAAAATTATCATTACCAAAATTAAATTAAAATCTGCTAAAGGATATTAAAAATATTCATAAATAAAATACTCGTTAAAATTATTAAAAAGAAAACTTAACCCCAAATATCTTCTTTCATGATGGATTTATCAAAATTTTTTATGGGACATAATTTGATCAAAACATAATCATCTTTACGAACAACAACATTTAAAAGTTCCTGTCATCGAAAAATTTCTATGCACCGTGGCGCCACCTACATCTTGTATTATTCAAACCCATTTTTACACAGTTGTGAAGCCAATCATAGAGGCTAAAAACTGGCTTTTACAGAATTTACATGTCACTTTTAGTTTTCGAAATAATTGGCCTAGGAGTTTTTATTGAAACACCCTGTATATAGAAATATATTCAGAAAAGGCATTTACAACACTTTGTACGCGTTTGTACAAGTTTATCTCGTTTTAATTGATAACCATGTTATCTGGAATGTTATTTTTTTGAGTTGTTCTATTGCTTGCAGAATGCAGATTATAAGAGAATAGCCAATCACTAGGGTTGTGGAATTGACCGTTGAAATTATTTTTGGTCAATAGACAGAATAGACTGGTCAATTTTATATTAGGATTGTGATGTAATGTGACTCTATTTTTGTTGTTTTCATATTTTAAATTTTAATATTAAAATGTATTATTACACCTTTATATTTTTATCATATTATGTATTTTTGTTTTAGATATAAAGGTTACAGACTTGCCATCAACACTAGCCGATGAAAGTGACAGCCTGTACAAACCCAAAATCAACCGAGAAGCTTCAAGTAAAGAACAAGTTTACCAATTGGCTGACTTGGTACCAATAGAGGTACTGGAATCGCTGGAAGAAAAAATGATTGAGATTTTGGAAAGTGATGATTTAAAGGAATATGAGTAAGTTTTAATATACAGGGCGGCCGTTTATTGCTGGAAAGTAGAATTGCTCTGTTGTTACATTAAAATATACAAAAATTTTAATATAAAACTTATAGGTTTACAATAGCAAACGCTTTTCTACTCTACAAGGTAGCTCAAAGAAGCAGGACGAATATTTTTTACATAGGTACTCAGCATTTTTGCCTTTTGGGCTTTATTATGAGCTGATAATCAACGATTTCCGAAACATTAACATTTGAAAACTTCTTTATTAGAAATACCTACTTCTGGTTTAATAGTTAAGGGTATTTGATCATCCCATAATACTTTTTTTCGTAAGTCAAAATATGTTTGTTTAAATGCTTGAAAAACACGTGTCTGTAAAAGCACTGCTCTAGTAAGAACAAAATTCCATGTTGCCAAACTCAATAATTAAAATAAAATTAAAAAAACACCTGATTTTCAAAGCAATATCAAAGTCACATACCGCTTGTTGTTTTTTCCACCACTCTGTTGGCATCGATGTCCGGCCCGGTTGAAATCGAATATCATATGTTTTGGTATGATGGAGCAGATTTGCGCCGATTCAACGGTGATTAAAACACCAAATTCAACTGTCAACAGTTCATTTTTTTTTCTGCGTTTTGAATTTTAAATAAAACATACATGTGTTCTTTGAGTAATATTTCCAATATTACTAAAAAATATATTTCGCACTCGATTTTACATAATTGCAAGATCAAAAAGAATATTAAATTTATTTTTAAAACGTATACGCGAAACTAACCTCAATTTTATTCAATCCAACAGCCAACAAACCGAAAAAATCTACTGAAATTGTTGGCTTGATGGACACAACGTTGTAGCCATCAAAATTTTTCGGTTCGTAAAACAACATGACCGTTGCGCCATCACCCGATGTTCTGTTGAAAACAGCAACAGACAGATGTTCAGCAGTGCCGACGGTGTGACATCAGTTTAATAAAACATCACGCGGATAGTTACTCTGCTTTACAGTATATTTTTTTCAGATTAATTCCAACAGTGCAACATAATATAGAGGCTCTTCGATCTTCTTTACCAGAAAAAGAATTAATTGACAAATGCAAGATTTTATTGTACCTACACTATCTTGTCAAATTTATGGTAACCCCATTGAAATCAATGAATAAAAAGTTCATTGCCTGCGATTGCTCTGAGGATGTCGACAAACACATTAAAGAAAATTATATGGTTAATTGGTAAGTATTTTCGTTGTTTTTACATTATAAATTATACCTAAAGAACTTTCGACATCTCTTACGCCAAACTTTTTAAAATATATTTATCAAAATTTATTTCCTTGTCCTCAATGTCCTTTTTTTAACTCCTTATGAGAATGTGTAGGTAGTATTTAACTCTACCACCTGTAAAAATATCATCAATTATACAAATACAGGTCAAATTGATAACATTGTCCTTGTGTAAACTCAGTAAAAAAAAGTATTTTAAAAATGATTAAATACACACAGTCAACCAATATACCAATAGGAGGTCTAATTGTAATACACACAAAATAATAGCAAAACGCTGTCTGGAAAACATTCTGCAACTGTTAAAAAACAAAAACTTACTCCGATCTACGATGTCCCACGTAAAAAATGGAAATGTAAAATGCGGCTCTGTGAATGTAGAAAGAAGGCGAAATAGACAAGACCGATTCACGACGAACAGAAAGAGATACACACACGGTATTCTAAGGTGAAGCAAATATTCCACCTGTTGACGGTTTTGAACGCCTTCTAATTAATTGGCATGTCGATGTACCTATTTCTCACGAAGATGTAGATATTATTGTTTCGCAGCAATCGTCAAAATTGTTGACTTAGGTATAATATGTACATAAACACTGATGGAGGTTCTTACGTAGCGATAATTCTCTGTCGGTTGTCATATGTCACCCTGCAGTTCAAATTTTAAAATCTTTTACAGAAGGTTTAAGGATCTATTTATAATATTCTTCTAGGCTTTTTCTTAATCATGGGCACTATTATGCAGTTGCGCCTGAGGCGTGTTCGAATGGCACAGAGATGTGGATATTTGGATCGATCTGATTTTAAAAATCAGTTCTGTGATCCAAGGTGAAACACGGATTTTTATGTCAGTTGTTCGTTTGGGTTTCGATTTTGACTTAGTCTAGAGTAGAGTATTACTAGTAGTAGTATTTTATAAAGCGGGGGACTAAAGTAAAACAACTTTAACATATTTTATTTCCACTCTTCTCATTCACATACATACACATATGTACCTAGATGGGTCCAAAAAGACCTAATTCATCCATTTCTACTTCTACATTATAGTTAATTTTCTTGAAAAAATACATAATCAAAGAATACTAATAAATACCCAACGAAAATCTAAAAACAGGGACAGAATGGAACTATAACCTCCAAAACCATAACTGATCTGGTTTTGGTGATTCTGCAATTTCCCAGGTTTACTTGGGATCACTTTGAGGGTAGTGGGTAACAGTGATAATTATCTAATCGAACGCAGGTCAGATCAGTTAGATCAATCCGGATCGATTTAAACCAGCGAATCGAACACCCCTCCGGTTGCTGGGCATAGGTACCCGGTAGGTGACATTTAAATTAAAATTTGTCGCGAAAATAAATACTAACTAGAGTAGGAAAAATTATTTTAAAATTACCTCATTCTCTGAAAATCTCACGTTACACGGTATGCCGACTAGCCTGTCGAAATTTGAACACAGCTGCGCATTGCGTCACACGCGGGAGATGGCTCTAACCTCACATATTGCCGGGCCATTGTAAAAAGTGAGCAAATTGGCTTTTATACCTTCTGTGGCTGTTTTTTTTTTGATTTTCAGTTCGGATTTTTATATAGCGTACTAGAACCTCGTAATTGTTAACTAAGTGATTTTTATCGATACTGTTACGTATTTGGCAGGACAAAAGTAGGAAAGCAAGTAGCAAAAAGCTGGTGCCCATATGTTTTAAAATTGGGGATCAGTTTTTTACAATAATAAAACAGTATATTACAATTATATTGATTTTTCAAACGGATAATCTTATTTCTTCACATTAGAAAAGTTATTCGGCCCACAATAAAATTTGTCACTTCATTTTTAGGTCATTTAAAGCACATTTTTTGAGAAATAATGTTCACTGGTCGAATTATATTCTAAAACAATGAATTTATTACATTTATGGGTTGTCAGTTTATTAGACTGCTCCAATATTTAAATAATAAAGACTTATCGTTCGAATCCCCCGCACCTGACTCCCTTAGGTGACGTCACAATGTGAGAGAGATAGAGAGAATATATGCGCCTCGGCATACCGTGTATATAGGTGTATCGTGGAAAAAATTATTCTTTTTATTTCAAGAACGAATGTTTTTTTTTTTTTAAGAAATCTCAATTTATACAACTCGTTATTAGCCAACTCAATTGATATTTTAATTCCAATTGGTAATTACTAAGTGAGGGTATAATTAATAATATAATAATAATAATAATAATAATAAGTTTATTTAAAATTTAATAATATAATACAATATGTTTATGTTGTCTTCTATAAACTTATTCGTCAATCCCGTGAAGCTGAGCTTGTTAGGAGCAAATCTTATTTTTTTCTTTTAGTATGTAAAATCAGAAATATGCATTAAAAATTAAGTTTTAAAGTATAGTATAAACGTAGCTTTTTAAAAGTAATATATTACCTATAATAAAATTATTAATTTATAATTTTTAAGTAAAAAATATTACTTATATAAATTATTCAGAACAATATTAGTTAATTGTCTGTTTTTAATATCCATGTTTTTATTTCGATTTTAAATTTTTGTTGGTAAATAATCGTTTAAATAAAAACATAAATATTTGAAACTTTTTTCTCCTATGGACTTATTTATTTTAGGTTTTATGGTTATTTCATTTTTATGACGTGTATTATGATTATAGTTTTTAAATTGTATAAGGTTTTTATTTTTAAATATAAATATTAAGATGTTATAAATGTAAAGTTGTCTTATGTTCAACTTTTTTGTTTCTGAATATAATTCTTTTGAAGGATAAAGATAATCTTTATTGAATATAATTTTTAGAAACCATTTTTGTAATATTTCAAATTTTTTAACTACAGTTCTATTTATTTCTCCCCAACCTAAAATTCCGTAATTTAAATGAGTTTTAACTAACGCGTAATATAATATTTCCATATGTCTTACATTTAAACATTTTTTAATATTTTTAAAAATCGGTAGTCAACTTCTTAATTTTTTAATTAAATATTCTAAATGAAAATTCCAATTTAATTTACTGTCAAAAATAATTCCTAAAAATTTTATTTTATTAACTTTAAAAATTCGAATGTCTTCATTTATTTGAATACTATTTATATTTCGTGGTAGGTTATTTAGGTTTAAATTAAAAGGAATATAATTTGTTTTAATAAAATGAATTGTTAACAAATTGTTATCAAACCAATTTTTTATAATTTTAAAATCTTTTTTAATTTTATTATTTAAGTGTCCCAATTTGTATCGGTATAAAAAATTGTAGTATCATCTGCATTAGACTCTACGTTTCTATGGTGCAACCAACTATTTAATCTAGCCTCAAACTTATTCCAATTTTAGGTCAAGACCCATAAGTATGAAAGACAAGGGTCTATGTTATGCAATCGTTTTGCTAATGTTAGCAATGGACTATGAAACCGATATGGAATTATTATCAAAAGATATGAAAACTGGGCTTAAAAAGATGCAAGAGTTTGCAAGAAATCTCGGATTCAGCCAGTCCAACAAAAGTAAATCCGGCATTATGCTTAAAATACCAGTGCCACCACCTGTAATGCCGAATTTGAAACGAAAGAGACATTCGGTATAAGCCTGAATAAGGCCGTTTATTACTTTAGTATTGTAAGTTATTTGTAACTGTATTGCCTTGTTTTGTTGTCTTTTTGTTGTTTCATAGTTTTATTAAAATAAACAATTTAACTTTAATGCTAAATGTATATAATTAAGGGTCACCTAAACAACAGTCAAAGTTTTGAAAGATAAATTTCGTCTTTATCGAGATAGCCTGGGAAATTAAGATAGATACTAGAATTTTAAAATCATAAATAAAAACAAATAGGTAGAATATTTTTTTTTGGTGCCTTGCCCAAAAAAGCCAATTTTGGCCCATTAACATTTTTTCAAAATAAAAAAAATGGCTTTAATAATTTCATTTCTAGTGACTCGTACACTTTTTGCAGCTGAACTATATTTAACACTGGCGTTTGACTTTCTTTGTTTTTAAATCGACCTTTTTCTTAGTTAGTTCCTAAGAACAAGTCACAAGCCGTCATTGTCAAAATAAAATTTCTAAAACTTTCTGAAAACACTTTTGGCAACGGAAAAGCGCGGCGTGCATGCGTCGACGGACTAATCAGAGCCCCAGTCACCACAGTTTATCACGCGCTCCCCACTTGAGCTTCTACGCCTTGCTTGGTGGTTGCCATGACAACCGCCGGTCCAGATTTTAGGCGGATTATTTGTGGTCCATATGGGCATGTTTACGTTTTTCTCCACGACCATTACTGAATGCAATAATTCCAAAATCATTTTTGATAATAGAATGTAAAAATTCTCGCTCTTAAGTTGGAATATTTATTCTGAAACACTTGCTTCTTATGCGTTTTGCGTGTATTTTCATTCCATAACAAGATACGGAATGAATATTCTGTAATTGATATAATAAACGACATAGGTTGCCATGAATTTCGAAACTGTCAGTGTCAGTTAAAAATGGCCTCGTTGTAATAATTATTTTCAGACAAATTTTAGTGCAAGTCAAAAAATGAGTGAAAAATCGGATGAATCAGATATGGAACTGGATGGTCGTGGAGAAAATATAGTCTGCTACTCGGTTAGAATGAAAATTCAATACTCGTGGTTCCTCACGCTCGCGTTCGGAATCTTCCACTCGGATCGAATTTTCATTCCAACCTCGTTACAGAATCTACTATTCTACATGCAGTTCACAATAATATGTAACCAGTATATTGCCAATGGTATGCAACCAGGCTATTGAAAAGTGAGGCCACCATGCAGCTCGTTACCGGGACAGCGAGCATGCGCAATATGTAGTATAAACAGCAAAATGTTAATCAGCTGTTGCTTCGATGCGAACAGAGCTGGTCAGTCATTATTTTCATTTTATGTCTTGTGGCCCTGTTCAGTGTTTACATGATCCACAAAATGATGTCAACTGCGCAAACTCTGTATCCCGCTTTAGTCCTCCCTGGTCATTAGCAGAATACTGGTTATACAGTGTCACCAGTAAAGTCCGCATCATGGAATTTCCTTTTATTAATAGCTTTATTCAAAATTTGACTTTGGCATCAAGTTCTGCCTCAATCGAGATGAAAATTAAGCCATAAAATAGTAGCCATGTGATTCGCATTATCCGTCAAATTTTAATTTTTTCCAAAAAATAATTCAAAAGTGGGGTTATTTCTGAAAATATCGAAAAAAGTTATTAGAAAAAGTTTTTTTAAATGCAGTTTCTAGTCCACATGCAAAATTTCAGCTGCATAAGATAATTGTGATTTTTTACCTATATTTTGTAAATTGCACCACTTTTGCAAAATAAGACTCAACGCAACCTACATAAAACTTCTTAGTTTTGACGATGCTTTATTTTAGATACATTTTCTTTAAAGTAGCGCCATATGAAATATGTGTTTTTTTACGAAATCGAATTTGGGCTATTAAAATTTGGTCGCATGTGATGCAAAGTTTATTTGTTTTTGACCCAGTATAAGGTAACTTCATAAAATAAGTATTTTTGAAAACGGAGTTTGTGGCTGAAAGTAATACACCTTAATATTAAGACAAAAAAGAACAATGTCTTCAGTAAAGTGTTTTTTAAGTGGAAAATAAATTTTAGTTTAACAACGTAAAGTTTATCTATTTTCAACGATTTAATTTAAAACCCCTATATTATAATTTTTATTATTAAGCTATGTCATAATAACGTTAACATGTATTACTTTCAGACACAAATTATGTTTTCAAAAATACTTATTTTATAAAGTTACCTAATACAGGGTCAAAAACAAATAAACTTTGCATCACATGCGACCAAATTTTAATAGCCCAATTTTGGTTTTGTAGAAAAACACACATTTAATACTTTAAGATACTTTTAAGAAAATGTATCTGAAATAAAACATTGTCAAAACTAAGAAGTTTTATGTAGGTTGCGTTGAGTCTTATGTTGCAAAAGTGGTGCAATTTACAAAATTAGGTAAAAAATCAAAATTATCTTATGCAGCTGAAATTTTGCATGTGGGCTAGAAACTGCATTAACAAAAAAATTGTGTTTGCTTAAGACACGACAGAAGTGAAAACTTCAACAAGGTGAAATTAACAATATCAAATACAATTTTTCAATTTTGTTTCTTTTAGGTTAGGTTCGTAAGCAATCATAAAAATAACATAAACTTGGAATACGGGATAATTTTACTGCATACGAAAAAAGATATTTCCTAAAATTAAACAACCCTTGAATTTTTACATCTTCAACAGAAGTCAGAAATCATAATAAATTAGGTCCACGGAATAAGCAATTACGGTAAACCTTACTTCACCCTACGTAAATATATAATTTAAAAAATGCCAGAACATACCTGAGACGCAGACGAGTGTCTATACAACGCACACTGTTTGCGGCATGCTCTTGCATATAACGTTCATTCGGGTCAGGGTCAGTTCGGAGTGAATATAGCAGTTGAATTCGAGCGTTACACAGCCGAGTCTGACGCGTGACGGCTCAGTTTAATTCAGTGCCCACAAAAAGTGCTAAACGCGCCTAAAGAAGTTTTCACTTCAAAAAACTTTTTTTAAGAACTTTTTTCGATATTTTCAGAAATATTAACCTCACTTTTGAATTATTTAAAAATTAAAATTTGACAGATAATGCGAATCACGTGCCTACTATTTTTTTGCTTAATTTTCATCTCGATTGAAGCAGAACTTGATGCCAAAGTCAAATTTCGAATAAAGTTATTAATAAAAAAAATCCCATATGATGCGGACTTTACTGGTGACACTGTATAATAATATGTAATCGCAAGTGAGAAGTTCTTAATTATTTTTTAATATTTCGTAAAGCTAGGTTACTGGGAGATGAGGATTGTTATTTTTTTAATTTGGCAGTGTGGGTGGGTCGGTACCCCCAGAGCCCTTCCGTACCAGCCGCCACTGACTGAATGGGCATGGCAATTTAGGTTGACATTGGACGTAATAAAACGCGTTTAATATAAACCTACTTGATCCAGGGATTAAGCATGTTATAAAATAGACCAGGGTCGATAATTTTTGAAACCAAAAAAAATAATAGTAGGATGAAACCCATTGAAAAAGGAAGATAATATTACAAAAATGAAAGGAAAAATAATTTACGGGCGATCCGAGGTCGGGAAGTGGAAGGGGGTGAGTTTTTAAGGGTAGAAAACGATTTATCTCGATTTCCGGCAAAACTACAAGTCCTATAGAAAAACGTTAAATGGCAAAGTTGTGGGTAATAAAAAGATCTACAACTTTTGTATTTACACTTTTTTCACATAACCTCAAAATTTATGTGAAAAATTCAAATAACCAAGTTTTTGGTTTTTGGTTTTATCTTTTACAAAAAAAAATTTTTTTTCACGAAATTTGGTGAAAACTTACCTCTTTATTTCCCAAACACACTGTAATTTTTTTGATTTAAAATATTTATTTTTTCACCTTATTTTCACTTAATATCGAAAAAGCACCCTTATTTTCAATCGAAAATTCTCACGTCAAAATATCTGCTTTTTTAAAAAAGTCGGTGGGCTTTTTGTTCGTTGAAATCTCTACTTTGTGATGGTGTAAAAAAAAATATACATTAACTATGGTAAATCTTCTCAAAAAATGCAAAGAAACGAAAAAAACTCGAATCTGAATTTTTTTTTTAATCATTATGTACAATTTTGGGCTATTTATTAAAATTTATACTTTAATTACTCGAAAAACGTAAGATTCCATGTTACATTGATAAACAAATCCATAAAACATAAAGATCGCAAAAAACATGCGAAAATAGTTGTTCTAAATATAATTAAAGGTAGGATTTAAGGGGGATTTCATCACATTTACCATAGTAATGTATATTTTTTACACCATCAGAAACTAGAGATTTCAACGAACAAAAAGCCCACCTACTTTTTTTAAAAAGCAGATATTTTGACGTGAGAATTTTCGATTGAAAATTAGGGTGCTTTTTCGATATTAAGTCAAAATAAGGTGAAAAAATAAATATTTAAAATCAAAAAAATTAGTGTGTTTGGGACATAAAAAGGTAAGTTTTCACCAAATTTCGTGAAAAAATTTTTTTTTTGTAAAAGTTAAAAATAAAAAACCAAAAACGTGGTTATGTGAATTTTTTACATACATTTTTAGGTTATGTGAAAAAACTGTAAATACAAAAGTTGTAGATCTTTTTACTACCTACAACTTTGCCATTTAACGTTTTTCCATAGGACTTGTAGTTTTGCCGGAAATCGAGATAAATCGTTTTCTACCCTTAAAAACTCACCCCTTTCCACTTCCCGACCTCGGATCGCCCGTAAATTATTTTTCCTTTAATTTTTGTTATATTCTTTTCCTTTTCGAATGGGTTTCATCCTATTATTTTTTTTCACTTTTTACCATTTTCAAAGGCTTTAGCCCTGGTCTATAATAGATATTATTGATTCAAATAATTCTCTTTTATTAGGTCCATTTTTTGGTAGGTAAGGAAACTCTTATTAGAAACCATAGAACAGATGGATTTATTTATATTAAGTTTTGGAGAAAACATCTTGACAAACCGGTATCAGGTTGGAGGGAGGTGAAAAATCGTAAGGTAGGACTAGGTACAAAAATGTGAATCATTGAGTTAAAAGCCTATCATTTATGCCCTCCCCCCTCCATATTCTATGCTTTCCCATCCTAACGAAAATATCTTTTCGGGTTTGTTATAATAAAACTCCTGCCTATGAGTGGACGAAGATCCTTAACAGCCCCAATCATGTGGTAAACATTAATCTTTATTGCACGATTAAAGTTGAGTGACATTTAAAGGATATGATGGTATTTTTTGGAATAATTTCCTTTGCTAATATATCGTCCTCCAACCATACCTTCACGTTCTATGTTTTCTTTTATTCTTATTGATTTACAACTGGGAATGTTGGCTTTAAGTAATAGTATTGTAAGCATTATTTTCAAATGGGAAGTTTCATTTGTCCTATGGTTTCTAATCTACATTTCGCTTGCGGAAAAACTTATCTAAAAATCTCACCAGGAGGCAATATTTGAAACCTCCTAATATGAAAAGTCCACTTTTTTAAAAGTACATTCATAAATTAGGTGACTTTTAAATGTTAATCTTGAAACAATATTCTCATACTTTATAAACGTTAGATTTACCGTGCGAGCAAAAATTATTTGCATCAAAGAGGGCCTTGCATCTAAGGACGTAATGCTTAGCCGTAGAGCTTAATACCTGTTGGGTGTCAGTAACTACCTGAATTAACAATCGATCAGTTATTCCGTCATCTTTGACAGTCGTTACAAGTAATTTGATTCATCGCTAATTTTTCCAATTTTTTGAACAATTCACACAATGGGCTTTACGGAACAGCACAAAACGTTCATGGTTGAAGCGTATTTTTGAAACGGGGTGAGAGTAAATGGTTAGTGGCAATACAATCATCCGGGTTTGTGCATGGACGATTTTCACGAACATTTTCCTTGCTTTTATAGCTGGGTATTTTTATCATTGCCTGAAAAGAACCGTGGCTGTGTTTAGGGAAACAGGTTCTATACAAGACAAAAAAGGAACAGGAAGACCATCTGTAAGAACAGAAGAACTTGTTGCAAACGTTCGTGAAATAATGCAAAATACGCCAACAAATTGTATAAGACGCCTGTCCCAAGAAGTGGGAAGATCTTATGGAACATGCAGGACTATTCTTAGGAAGCAGCTAAATTTATTTCCTTATAAAGTGCAAGTATTCCAAGAAATACAAGCCGCAGATTTTGAAAGACGCAGGAATTACTCTCGATGGTTTACCCAAAATTTATTGAAAAGAAATGATTTATTAGACCAGACATTTTTTTCGGATGAAGCCTGGTTCCACCTCTCCGGTTATGTAAATTCTCAGAATACACGCATGTAGAGTAGTGAAAATCCCCATTTTTTTGTAGAGTCCACATTGCACCCTCAAAAAATTGGTGTCTGGCTAGCTGTTTTCCGAAGAATTGTTGGTCCTATTTTTTTCCATGACACAGTTACAGCACAGCGGTAGAGACAATATTTTGAATCTATTTGTGGAGCAATTACTCGGCGACGAACTACGTTTTTGATATTTTCAACAGGACGGTGCAAGCGCCCATACGGCCGCCGAAACTTTTAACTACTTACGCAATTTTTTCAACTATAGATTGATCAGTATTCGATCAGACATTGAATTCCCACCTAGATCACCTTACTTAACGGTTCGTTTTTCCTCATTTAAGGAACACTATTTTTAAAACACCAGTTGCAAATTTAGAACAATTACAAGAAAGGATTATCCAAGAATGTGGTAACATTTCTCCAGAGATGCTGGTCAACACTTTCGAAAATATGAAGGGACGTGTGAATTTATGCTTGGAGCCGTGGCCAATTTATGTAATTATTTTCCTTTTTTTTCCTGTATATTCTTACTTTGTTAATTTTGTAAACAAAAATAAATTTGTATTTGTCTACTTATTTTATTACTCATTAGTTTGGCATATCATGTCATAATATGAATTTGAAAAAATTTAAACCTAGATTTGGTTAGATATATCGTCCCCATATCATTGTGATCTAAACCAAGCCTACGTTTTTTAATTCAAGCCCTCTTTGATGAAAATAATTTTTGCTCGCACGGTATAATCTGCTGTATGTGTTCTTCCGAGGAGTATTATACCGTACTGGCACGCCTGAACGTACTTTCAATGTAAAGAAACCAATACAAGATTAACTTGAAGCGAGTTGTCAACTTCTGTTCGATCGCGATTCATTCTAATTCCACTCTCGCTGCATTCCCCCTCCATAGCAGCAAATACGTTCCGATAGCGAAGCACCCACCGCGATGTTTAATGTTTTCTATCTTTGCTAAATTTTTAGGTAAGCCTGACGGTGAAATTCTGCTGGCATTTATTTTATGTAATGTGAAGGCTGAGAGTGCAGCGGAAGTAGTTAGGTGTTTTGCATTTTTATAGCTAAACAAACCTGTCTCAACACGAAAGACTATCTTTGATAGATTTTAGACGTCTGTTATACAGTGTCATCAGTAAAGTTCGCATCATATGGGATTTTTTTTTATTAATAGTTTTATTTGAAATTTGACTTTGGCATCAAGTTCTGCTTCGATCGAGATGAAAATTAAGCAAAAAAATAGTCACGTGATTCGTAATATCTATCAAATTTTAATTTTTTCCAAAAAATAATTCAAAAATGGGGTTATTTCTGAAAATATCGAAAAAATTTATTGGAAAAAGTTTTTTTAAATGCAGTTTCTAGCTCACATGCAAAATTTCAGCTGCATAAAATAATTTTGATTTTTTACCTATATTTTGTAAATTGCACCACTTTTGCAAAATAAGACTCAACGCAACCTACATAAAACTTCTTAGTTTTGACAGATACATTTTCTTTAAAGTAGCGCCATAATAAAGGTGTGTTTTTCTACAAAATCAAAATTGGGCTATTAAAATTTGGTCGAATGTGATGCAAAGTTTATTTGTTTTTGACCCTGTATAAGGTAACTTCATAAAATAAGTATTTTTGAAAACGTAGTTTGTGTCTGAAATTAATACACCTTAATATTAAGAAAAAAAAGAACACAGTGTCTTTGGTAAAGTGTTTTTTAAGTGGAAAAAAAAAATTAGTTTAACTTAACGTAAAGTTTAAATCTATTTTCAACGATTTAATTTAAAACCCCTTTACTATATTTTTATTTTTTTACTTTCAGACACAAACTATGTTTTCAAAAATACTTATTTTATAAAGTTATCTTATACTGGGTCAAAAACAAATAAACTTTGCATCACATGCGATCAAATTTTAATAGCCCAATTTTGATTTTGTAGAAAAACACACCTTTATTATGGCGCTACTTTAAAGAAAATGTATCTGTCAAAACTAAGAAGTTTTATGTAGGTTGCGTTGAGTCTCATTTTGCAAAAGTGGTACAATTTACAAAATATAGGTAAAAAATCAAAATTATCTTATGCAGCTGAAATTTTCCATGTGGGCTAGAAACTGCATTTAAAAAAACTTTTTCTAATAACTTTTTCGATATTTTCAGAAATAACCCCACTTTTGAATTCATTTTTGGAAAAAATTAAAATTTGACAGATAATGCGAATCACGTCACTACTATTTTTTTGCTTAATTTTCATCTCGCTCGAAGCAGAACTTGATGCCAAAGTCAAATTTTGAATAAAGCTATCAATAAAAAAATCCCATATGATGCGGACTTTACTGGTGACACTGTACATGGCAGCATTTCATTTTCACCATAAGCTAATAAAAACAAACCATTTAAAATAATTGTGGCATTTTTAAATGTAATAATTAATTAGTTAACGAGATAAAATGAAAACTACCGACGTAAAATAAGGCAAAAATGCGCGGTAGAACGGACAACCCAAACGAAATTCTAAATATTACTAAAGTGAATACCTCCTGCATTTCTTCACGTCGTTCACGCTGGCAACACCGATTAATCTGTTGTCCTTATTGCGGCCATCTAAACATATTATTTACTCTCTCATACTCACATAAAATACCACTGTAACTTGGAGTTTGCCAGTAGTGTATATTGGACTAATACTTACTTATCATCGAGTTTTGGCTTGAATAAAACCATGTAATTATTTATTATCCTTGTCAGCTAAAAAGTCTTTATAATTTGAAGTATACAGGGTGATTCACGTTGAGTTGCCTATTAGAAGATCTCGAAAACGAGTAAAGTTATATTTCTAAAGATTTGGTAGCGGGCATGATTGGCTTTGAACTTTTAAAATATTATATTTTGAAGTTTGTATAACTTCCGGTTATACCGGAAGTTATGGCCAACTTTGGTATTTCAAATGGAATACCCTGTATATTTTAGCATTTTTGGATACCATATTAAAATCTAAGGAACTTTTATTAACAATGATCTATACCTATCGCTCTAACCGTTTTTGAGATATGAATTATAAAATGCTTTTTTATGTAAAAACCTTACCGAGAAGAAAGTTCAGTAATTTTGAAATTAATAAAGCTAAACATTTAAAATTTTGTAGGCTTTTAACTAAAACATAGATCTTTAGACTACATTACTTAAGTTTCATGTTTTGCATACAGGGGGTTTTTAGAAGTGTGCCAATGTGGTCATTTAGATAAATGTGCATATGTCAATTTTTGCAAATGGGACACCATATTTTTTATTTTAGTAACGCGTAGAGAATCAAATTTCCTATCTAAACGTCTAATATGTCAGTATTAATATTTTTAGTCGTTTTGGAATTATGAGCAATTAAAAAAAAATATCTTAAAATATGTATTTGTGTTAAGTTCATAAGACATTATTTTTGTAAAAAAGGCTTTAATTCCGATTTTTGTTTAATTTTGAGCTTCGTTACCAATTTGACAAAATATGCTTTAATGGCAGTATTTTGTTAATATAAGTGCCTACATTATTCGTTGCTTAACTATTTCTGCTTATTTCTTAAATAAAATTATCATAATATTTGATGATAGCATTACCTAAGTAACCTAACAAAATATTCTTAAAGTTTTTATTCAGGAAAACAAAAACAAATATAATAAAACGGCAATTTATTATATTTTTTTCAACAAGAACTATGTTAAAGTTATTAAAAATCGGAATTAAAGCCGTTTTTACAAAAATAATGTCTTATGAACTTAACACAAACACATATTTTAAGATATATCTTTTTTTAAATTGCTCATAATTCCAAAACGACCAAAAATATTGATACTGACATATTAAACATTTAGATGGGAAATTTGATTCTCTACACGTTACTAAAGTAAAAAATATGGCATTTGCAAAAATTGACTTATGCACATTTATCTAAATGGCCACATTGGCACACTTTTAAAAATCCCCTGTATGCAAAACATGAAACTAAGTAATGTAGTCCAAAGATCTATGGTTTAGTTAAAAGCCTACAAACCTTTAACTGTTTAGCTTTATTAATTTCAAAATTACTGAACTTTCTTCTCGGTAAGGTTTTTACACAAAAAATGCATTTTATAATTCATATCTCAAAAACGGTTAGAAATAGGTATAAGATCTATGTTAATAAAAGTTACTTATGTTTCAATAAGGTATCCAAAAATGCTAAAATATACAGGGGATTCCATTTGAAATACCAAAAGTGGCCATAACTAAGTGATCCAAATGTCGAAATATAATATTTTAAAAGTTTAAAGCCAATCATGCCCGCTACCAAATTTTTGGAAATATAGGCCACTCAACGTGAATCATCCTGTATAGTCCATGCTCAACGTAAAGTTGATATAATAGGAAAGAGAAGAAAAGGCCCAAAGTCTTTCTCCACAAGCTTATTAGAATAATATAATATCTCGGCATGTTACGAACGTAGAAACGCTCATAAGGAGATGACAAAAATAAATAAAATTATATGTGTTGCTTTTGTTAGTAAACAATATAATTTTATTTATTTTTGTCATCTCCTTATGAGCGTTTCTACGTTCGTAACATGCCGAGATATTATATTATTCTAATAAACTTGTGGAGAAAGACTTTGTGCCTTTTCTTCTCTTTCCTATTATATCAACTTTACTTTGAGCATGGACTATACAGGGTGATTCACGTTGAGTGGCCTATATTTCCAAAAATTTGGTAGCGGGCATGATTGGCTTTGAACTTTTAAAATATTATATTTCGACATTTGTATCACTTCTGGTTATACCGGAAGTTATGGCCAACTTTGGTTTTTCAAATGGAATACCCTGTATATTTTAGCATTTTTGGATACCTTATTGAAACCTAAGTAAATTTTTTTAACAATGATCTTATACCTATTTCTAACCGTTTTTGAGATATGAATTATAAAATGCATTTTTTATGTGAAAACCTTACCGAGAAGAAAGTTTAGTAATTTTGAAATTAATAAAGCTAAACAGGGCTTTTAACTAAACCATAGATCTTTGGACTACATTACTTAGTTTAATGTTTTGCATACAGGGGATTTTTAAAAGTGTGCCAATGTGGCCATTTAGATAAATGTGCGTAAGTCAATTTTTGCAAACGCCATATTTTTTACTTTAGTAACGTGTAGAGAATCAAATTTTCCATCTAAATGTTTAATATGTCAGTATCAATATTTTTGGTCGTTTTGGAATTATGAGCAATTTAAAAAAAAATATATCTTAAAATATGTGTTTGTGTTAAGTTCATAAGACATTATTTTTGTAAAAAAGGCTTTAATTCCGATTTTTGTTTAATTTTGAGCTTCGTTACCAATTTGACAAAATATGCTTTAATGGCAGTATTTTGTTAATATAAGTGCCTACATTATTCGTTGCTTAACTATTTCTGCTTATTTCTTAAATAAAATTATCATAATATTTGATGATAGCATTACCTAAGTAACCTAACAAAATATTCTTAAAGTTTTTATTCAGGAAAACAAAAACAAATATAATAAAACGGCAATTTATTATATTTTTTTCAACAAGAACTATGTTAAAGTTATTAAAAATCGGAATTAAAGCCGTTTTTACAAAAATAATGTCTTATGAACTTAACACAAACACATATTTTAAGATATATCTTTTTTTAAATTGCTCATAATTCCAAAACGACCAAAAATATTGATACTGACATATTAAACATTTAGATGGGAAATTTGATTCTCTACACGTTACTAAAGTAAAAAATATGGCATTTGCAAAAATTGACTTATGCACATTTATCTAAATGGCCACATTGGCACACTTTTAAAAATCCCCTGTATGCAAAACATGAAACTAAGTAATGTAGTCCAAAGATCTATGGTTTAGTTAAAAGCCTACAAACCTTTAACTGTTTAGCTTTATTAATTTCAAAATTACTGAACTTTCTTCTCGGTAAGGTTTTTACACAAAAAATGCATTTTATAATTCATATCTCAAAAACGGTTAGAAATAGGTATAAGATCTATGTTAATAAAAGTTACTTATGTTTCAATAAGGTATCCAAAAATGCTAAAATATACAGGGGATTCCATTTGAAATACCAAAAGTGGCCATAACTAAGTGATCCAAATGTCGAAATATAATATTTTAAAAGTTTAAAGCCAATCATGCCCGCTACCAAATTTTTGGAAATATAGGCCACTCAACGTGAATCATCCTGTATAGTCCATGCTCAACGTAAAGTTGATATAATAGGAAAGAGAAGAAAAGGCCCAAAGTCTTTCTCCACAAGCTTATTAGAATAATATAATATCTCGGCATGTTACGAACGTAGAAACGCTCATAAGGAGATGACAAAAATAAATAAAATTATATGTGTTGCTTTTGTTAGTAAACAATATAATTTTATTTATTTTTGTCATCTCCTTATGAGCGTTTCTACGTTCGTAACATGCCGAGATATTATATTATTCTAATAAACTTGTGGAGAAAGACTTTGTGCCTTTTCTTCTCTTTCCTATTATATCAACTTTACTTTGAGCATGGACTATACAGGGTGATTCACGTTGAGTGGCCTATATTTCCAAAAATTTGGTAGCGGGCATGATTGGCTTTGAACTTTTAAAATATTATATTTCGACATTTGTATCACTTCTGGTTATACCGGAAGTTATGGCCAACTTTGGTTTTTCAAATGGAATACCCTGTATATTTTAGCATTTTTGGATACCTTATTGAAACCTAAGTAAATTTTTTTAACAATGATCTTATACCTATTTCTAACCGTTTTTGAGATATGAATTATAAAATGCATTTTTTGTGTAAAAACCTTACCGAGAAGAAAGTTTAGTAATTTTGAAATTAATAAAGCTAAACAGGGCTTTTAACTAAACCATAGATCTTTGGACTACATTACTTAGTTTAATGTTTTGCATACAGGGGATTTTTAAAAGTGTGCCAATGTGGCCATTTAGATAAATGTGCGTAAGTCAATTTTTGCAAACGCCATATTTTTTACTTTAGTAACGTGTAGAGAATCAAATTTTCCATCTAAATGTTTAATATGTCAGTATCAATATTTTTGGTCGTTTTGGAATTATGAGCAATTTAAAAAAAAATATATCTTAAAATATGTGTTTGTGTTAAGTTCATAAGACATTATTTTTGTAAAAAAGGCTTTAATTCCGATTTTTGTTTAACTTTGAACTTGAAATAAATAAAATTATGTGTTGCTGTTGTTAGCAAAAAATAAACTGGTTGGTGTTATGCGACTTTAATAGTGTCAGTAAAAGGTGTAATACTCTTTATAATGGTGAAAAATTCCAAGCATATTTTAATATTGTTCAGCAAGAAAATTTGAAATAATTAATAGGGTAAAAGCCATGGCCGGCTGAAAGACGATAACAAAAGATGTTGGAAACACGAAACATGTTGTGATAATCTGGAATAATCTTTATTATTCTAATAAACTTGTGGATAAAGACTTTGTGCATCTCCTCTCTTTTTTCTATAATGTATTTACTATTTGTTTTGCAAAACCTTTTTTTAGCCAATGCCTACAGAGTTAGCGAAAATAATGCGAATGTGAGGTCAAAAAATGCACGTTTTCAATTAGCAGGTCTTAAATATTCATCCAACTTCCTAGTTTAGGTCGAGATAGTTATATAGTAGGTGAATAATTAATACATAATACGTAAAATTAACTAAATTTTGACCATCACATAGAGGAAGAAAAAATAAAAATTTTTGCGAGTTTTTGAATTATTTACTGAGAAAGTGATTAAATAAAATACACTTCCTAATGAAAACACGCGAAAATGCCGACCAACGTAACAGCTGTTTCGACCAGTCAAATACTTTTTTCTGGGGGAATGACGACGCATGTTTCAGTGTGTATTGGGGCGCTTTAACGACAAAAGTAAAATTTTATCGGATATTTTGATAAGAAATAACATTTTGGTCTGCCATAACCTCCGCTCTTACTACTAAATATCGGGACCTAACCTCGGGGTGAAGCTCTTAAGGTTGAATTCTCAACGTCATTCAATCTATTGCCAACCTATTTCGCGTTGATTTTTTCAGATTATTATTTTAATAACTAACATTTAAAGAAAATCAATATCGTCGGTACATTATTTAGATAGTATCTGATATTATTACAAAAATATCAATTTATTTCATTGCTAATTTGGGGAAAATTGTATAGTGAAAGAACAATGAGTGACAATGACATAATAATGTTAAAAAAAATCTTACCCGATATTTTTCGCTATACAATTCTCCTAAAATAAGTTATGAAACTCCTTGACATTTATTAAATATGTCAATTATTACCTATAGAATATCAAATCGATACTGATTTTCTTTAAATTTTGTATAAAAGCTAGAAAACATAAATAAATCTACGCGAAATAGGTTATAGGTTGGCAAGCATGTTGATACTCCCACCTTAAGTCTAAAATAAAATTCTTCTGTTGCTGGTAAAAATGTATTTAACAATTATTTATTTTCATTGCACTTCAGTTATTAGTTTAGGGCAAGTTATACAATTAAGAGAATTTAAAACTAAAATTAAGATTAAATACCCAAAAACGAAATTTTCGAGTATACGTTTTATATGTACGTATAACTAAGTATTAATATTTTATCAGGGTAGGAGGGAATATATTACAACAAAGCTGCCTTAAAAGTAAAAAAACCGGACGTTTTAACAGCGGACGAAGCAGTAAATATCCACAAATCTATCCATTCATTAAGCGATAGTGGTTCAATCACATTTCATTTATAAAGCAAGTGGGTAATCTATCGCCTATACAGTGCATCTACTTAAGCTGGAACCATATGAAAAACTTTTTTATTATTGGTTTTATGGAAAAAAAGTATTCTTAAGGTTGAATTCTCAACGTCATTCAATCTATTGCCAACCTATAACCTATTTCGCGTTGATTTTTTGAGTTTATTATTTTAATAACTAACTTTTAAAGAAAATCAATATCGTCGGTACATTATTTAGGTAGTAACAGATATATTACAAAAATATCAATTTATTTCATTGCTAATTTTGGAAGAATTGTATAGCGAAAGAACAATGAGTGACAATGACATAATAATGTAAAAAAAAATCTTACCCGATATTTTTTGCTATACAATTCTCCTAAAATAAGTTATGAAATTCCTTGATATTTATTAAATATGTCGATTATTACCTATAGAATATCAAGTCGATCCTGATGTTCTTTAAATTTTATATAAAAGCTAGAAAACATAAATAAATCTACGCGAAATAGGTTATAGGTTGGCAAGCATGTTGATACTCCCACCTTAATAAAAAGTGCTGCATAGTCTAAAACTTAAAATGTAACCTTCAGTTATCAAAATTTCCCAGTCATATACGAGATATATCAGAAATTACGAATTTTGCTCAAGAGTAAAGTACCTTTATTTTTGACAATACAGAAGAATGTTATAAAGAAAAGTTATTTTAAATTAGAAGTTATATTCAAATATTCTATTACAGTTCTTTAGCATAAAAATTTAGGTTTTGTAATTATTTACGTTTTACATTATAAATTATTTGTATTTATCTCTATTATCTATTAAAAAATGATAACCTTTCCTAAAAAAAATAATTATTATGTATTCATAACCTATTTAAGTTGCAAGGTTCTTCAAAAACACTAACACATGGAAAGGTTATCATTTTTTTAACAGATAAAAGAGATAAATACAAATAATTTATAAATGTAAAACGTAAATAATCACAAAACCTAAATTTTCATGCTAAATAACTGTAATTGTATATTTGAATATAACTTTTAATTCAAAATAATTTTTCTTCATAACATTCTTCTGTATTGTCAAAAATAAAGGTACTTTACTCTTGGGCAAAGTTCGTAATTTCTGATATACCTCGTAGATGACTGGAAAATTTTGATAACTGAAGGTTACATTTGGAGTTTTAGACCATGCGGAACTTTTTATAAAGAATAACTTTTTTCCATAAAACCAATATGTAAAAAGTTTTCCATATGGTGACACACTGTATATAAAAAAACATAGAAATTCATATTAATTTAATTTTGTGTGTGGCTTGGAAAAAGCTTTTTCTATCTTCAAAGCTGAGCAACTAGTAGTCCCGGAAGTTGCTGCCGAATTTAAAATTTTCATTTTAGAACAGAAATTAGTCAAAAAACTAAATTTTTATGCCATGAGCCGCATGTTAATTCATAAAATCCCCTACCTATTACTTCTTTAAAATGTCTTCTACCCTTTTAACTTCTAATGACGCACAAAACATGTTTGGGTTACTAAACCCTTAAAAATTTTCATTATATACATAAAATTATTTACATAACACAACCAATTTGTTAACCATTAAGTAGTTAAACTCATAAAATTAATGTGGGTTAAATAAGTACGTACAGTCATTTAGTAAAACCGTGAGTAATTGTTTTAAAAATATAAATGCTTGTATAAAACTTTTTCGAGGGGAATGTGAGAATTACTGAAATTATAAAATACCTTTATAAAATTTCTTCTTGAGTAGTTTCTGGCAGTTGTAGTACATTTATTCTGACAAATCCGATTGGAAACACTTTAAGATTATTTCTACATTTATTTGTTAAGTTGAGAAGTCCTTAAATGGTCCTTATTTTTGAGACAAACAACAGTGCAAAATAAAGGATACCCTCTTTTGCAAACGAGTTGGTCGATTCTATAATTTATTCGTGATTAAACACTTTTTTCTTCAGTAAACTGAATATTTTGAGCTCAATTCACTTTATTATTGTTTTTAACTTTTGTAAATACCTTCAATTGTGGGAATTATTTTCAATTTTACGGTCAGTAATAATAGGTTCGTCTTTTGATAAAACGGATTTTTATTACCTTTGGACGAAAATTTGCTTGAGCAATTTTAATCACCCATTGCAAGATCATCTTTATAAACAAATATCAAGGCATTTTAATTAGCCTAGCTATGAATCTACTGAAAATGTATATACAAGACCTTCACAATAATTAGCTACACACTCGAAAACATGTTCCTATTGTGCCTATTCCGTTAAAAAGTGGCGAATTTTGTAAAATTATACTTTGTTCTGTGATATTGAGCAAAAAAAAACTACAAAAGCTCTAATAATTCGTTCCAATAAAATCGTAAAAATTATAAAAATGAAAACAAATAAAAACGATAAAAATTTATCCTATGTAAATATCACCCAACACAATGTTCAAAGCATAGCTCGTATAAAGCTATTCTTTGTTCATTCTGTATTACAAGCACCATTTCATTCGTTTTTTTGGGGGGATTTTTAGTAGCCAATAAGTAAAAAAAAGGGTTTGCTTCTATATTCTCATTTTTGGAATTGCTCGCTATGCGTTCTGTAAAATTTTATATGCATGCCTTTAGTATGCATTTTTTGCACTAGTATCGTAAGAAGCAAGAGTTACACGTTTCCCAACGAGTTTTAGAAAATATTACTAGTTTTAATAAATACACCAATAAAAAATAAAGAATTATGTATTTTAAATCAACCTACTAGTTAGGAAAAGTTTGCTACTTTTTGTAATCTTATACTTATACAATTTGAATCTATCAGTCAAATGTTGGGTTGCAGAAATGTTTTTAACAATACTATATGAAATGTCCTGTATCTTTATTTACAAAGTACGTTTCCTCAAAAAAATATAGCTTTTAGTTTGTGGTTAAAAGCCAACCCAACCACTAACTAAGCCCCTTTGAAAGTGACATAAATGGCAAACATTGACTCACAATCAGAGTTGCCCAATTAGTAAATCGAGGATTAAACTATGGAAACTCTAATTGGGAAAAATACTTTTCTGCTAATGTCATTTATGTCGCAGTCAAAGTTGCTGGTTAGTTAATTAATAGTTAAAATCTTTATGCAACCCGACACAAACGTTTTAAAATATCTTTATTTTACCACAAAATTCTTTGATAATTGATAAAATCTGAGATTGCTTAGGGGCTTTTCTTAAGGTTTACTAATCTAATAAGTGCTAAATATAGCATTTAACAAAATTTGGCATTGAGTGAGTTGATACTGTTTGTAAATCTTTTAAACACCTCGCATAAGTCAATGAAAGACAAGTTATTTTGTCAAATTTCCACTTTTATTGAAAAACTTTTTCTTTACACGACGCGTTTCCCTACATTGTAGCTTCTTGGGGTGTATGGTGCTAACTAATTTTATTTCAGTACAATAACAAAATGGTCTAGATACTTAATTACTCAATTCAGGTATACACATTACAAGCTTAATTATTTAGTTATATGTTTTTAACACTTTAGGTATTGTAAACTTAAATATTATTGTTGGTATAATATATCTTAATCTTATGGGAAATCCAAAGAACCCTATTTAGATTATTGACACAGATTTAGCAAAGGGGAACTATTTAGTTCTAATTGGTCGTTTAATAATGAACCGGAATTTTTCAATCGATTTATTGCTAAACTTTCCAAAATATTAAGTTTTTGACCCTTGTTTTAAATATGTAAAATTTGAAATTTGTTATCAAAATTATGGTGTTCCTGTAAAAGATGATTAGAATAAGTTGAGTCGGTTTTTGAATAAGAAAACTTCTTCTATGTTATTAATTGCCGTTTGTTTAATTAAATTTAATTCGTGATTAAAGTTGTTAGCAGATAAAGGAACACTAGTCAATCTATGAACACGCTGTGATATGCAGCTAGCTTGTGCTGTACTGGGTGAGAGGAGCTTTTGTGAATTGTTGTATCAGTATGTGATGGTTTGTGGTAATTGGAAAAATTATGTTTATTTGCCACTTTGGTAATTGTTAAATCTAAAAAGTTCAGAGAGCTATTTTCTTCCATTTCCATTGTGAATTTAATATTCTTATGAGTAGAGTTTAAATATTCCAAAAAACTATCGCTTGATATACCGGTGTAATGTCAAAAACTTAATTTTGTCAGCTTTGTCTACTTGTACCTACAAAACAAGCAAAAATATCATCAACATATCAATACCAGTAAATAAATTTGTTTGCCATTTTACTATTGTGCATTATTTGTTCCACGTTGTTCATGAAAATGTCTGCCAAAAGAGCGCTTAGTGGACTACCCATAATTAAACCTTCTTTGTTATTGTAAAATACATTTAAAAAAAAAGTAATTTTGACTTGACCTAATTTTAATAATCTTTTACAGGAACAACATAATTTTGATAACAAATTTAAAATTTTACATATTGAAAATAAGGGTCAAAAACTTAATCTTTTGGAAATTTTAGAAATAAATCGATTGAAAAATTCCGGTTCATTATTAAACGACCAATTAGAACTAAATGGTTCCCCTATGCTAAATCTGTGTCAATAATCTAAATAGGGTTCTTTGGATTTCCCATAAGATTAAGATATATTATACCGACAATAATATTTAAGTTTACAATACCTAAACAGGGTAAAGAACATATAATTAAATAATTAAGCTTGTAATGTGTATACCTGAATTGAGTAATTAAGTATCTAGACCATTTTGTTATTGTACTGAAATAAAATTAGTTAGCACCGTACACCCGAAGAAGCTACAATGTAGCGAAACGCGTCCTGTAAAGAAAAAGTTTTTCAATAAAAGTGGACGTTTGACAAAATAAATTGTCTTTCATTGAGTTATAATGAATTTTCATCAAGTAAAGGCCTCAACGATTCAAACCTTGCATACGATTTGTTGGAAAAAGCGTTTTATGTATCTCTTGCTTTAAATATCCCTTTTTTTTTATCTTATTCTACATCTCCCTCATACCGTCAACACTCCTTTTTAATAAATAAGAAAACATTTATTTTAACTATAACCTGCAAAAACAATAAAATTCAACATTTTAAACATGAAATAGTATAAATTTACGTATATTAATAAGTATTATACATATAATATGTTAAGTAGATATATTATATTCTGTGGAATTGTGAATGCGAGATTAGGAATACGGTTTCATTTACATTCTTTCTTAAAGGTGCCATTTCCCTGGCAATTGTACTGGTAATGCAATTTGTATATGTTGTATTCTTCAGATGGAGCAGCTCGGAGATGCAGCGTTCGCAGTCCCTGTTTCGATGCAAACGACCGCGCCAACGAAAGAGCACCTTAATAGTGATTATGGGATTTTGGCAATGCATTAAGTTTCACCAATCTCAATGTTGTGTAAATAAGTTTATTGCACATTGTCGAGTTTTTAAGGAACATTTAATTTTTTGATTAAAATAGTTTATTTAATTCAAAAAGCTGCCAAATACCCGTCTTTGGGTAGCAGTTACCTACAGTTCTAATAGTTAAGGAGCTAGCGTGCAAAAAACGCCATAGTTGGCTGCCCGTCAGTCGAGTTTGAAAAAACGTTGCCATTACTCCACTGAACTGGTGCTTGAAGTTTTGCTTTTACCCATCAACTTTAAGATTTATTGGCAATAATGACATAGGGCGATTGGCCATAGTGAGGAGCCCGTCAGTCAGGTTGAAAATTAGGTTCTGTAGGTTGCCAAGATCATGTATCTAAAATTTCGTTGCGATCTAACCACTAGATCGTGAATTAGGCCAAATGGAAGATTATAATTTGTTTTTTGACCGCCATTTTGTTGGCCATAGTAAGGAGCCCCTCCAAAACTTGTTTCTACCTCTTCGTTTGGATAAAATGACAGGAAAAATGCACTTGACTGACAAATCGAATCACGACGTTCTTTCCTGGGTGACCTACAAAATCTCGAAAAATCCAATTTTTCAGTCTTCAGGATGGCTTTTTCAGAAATTCAACCAAAATCATCAGTCAATCATTTTTCCTGATTTTTAGACATCCAATTAAGTAGAAATCACAAACGACTGACATTTTCCTCGAATATTTTCAATTTGGCCATACTTTGAAAATTTTCTGATTTTGGACTTTTTTATAATGGCTCAATAATGCTGTTCCAAATGGACTTAAAAGTAAAACAATGTATGACGATGATGTTTGATGACCTAAAAAACGTTGATTATATTATAACTATTACTATATATATAATATATATATATATATATATAATATATAATGATTATATTAAGTAAATGTAATAGTTACAATATAATTAACAATTAAATATCTGTTTTTTTCTATATTGAAATTAAAATGTTACTAACACAACCCAGCTTGCTCAACCCAAATATGCCAACAATTTCATTCAATAAATAATAACCATTTAATTTTCGATTTTCTTCAGTAATTATTTATTTCTTACTGCTGAAATTGGTTATCGTATCTTTTTGTGGCAAAAATTCTATATTTTTTGATTACTGAATCCAATATGAAGTGCTGATGACACTGCTATTATTATAAGCGGCCAATGCTGGAGGTCAACTTTTGAAAGGGCAGAAATGGCCATGAGCAAAATAAAGAAATGGTTGGATTGTAGCCTGCTCTCTCTAAACGTGGAGAAATCTAAATTTATTACTTTCGCTTTATCCACAAGATCACTGCCGAATAACCAGAACTTAAAACTGCATAATTCTGATTGCAGTCTAAACAGGGAGACTTGTAAATGCGATGAAACAATTAAAAGAAAATCATGTTTAAAATATTTGGGGATCTTGCTTGATGAAGGCCTTACGTGGAGAGAACACATCAATTATGTGACCTTAAAAATTAGGAAACATATTTAAATTTTATGAGCTACGTAATATTCTACCCTTGAAAACCTTGAAGATTGTATATTTTGCCCTAATAGAATCAGTAATTAACTATGGATTTGTTGTGTGGGGAAATGCTGGCAGGACATTTATGTTGAAGCTTGAAGTAGCACAAAAATGGGTGATAAAAGTGATGCTTTTTAAAAACAAGAGATACCCTACAGAACTGGTTTATAAAGAGAGTGGACTGCTCACACTTGATCAGCTTTATATTAAGTCAGCTATAAGATTTATGCTGAAAGTACCATATTACAAAGAAATCTTAAATCATGGTGTAAACACTCGAAACGCAGCGTTGCAAAATGTCCTGCTACGTAACCCCAAGCATACTGCCTGTCAAAAACATATATATTGTGCAGGCCCAAAAATCTACAATTCTATGCCTCTGTACTTAAGAATAAAACCTTATGACCAAGTAAAGCACCAGATTGTGCGGTGGATCCTTGACACTGGTTTTACCCTTGTGTATCTGGAATAGTGAGATGTATGTACAAAAATTACCTTAATTGAAGTGAAACGAGTTTAGCAATTTTATTAGTGTTTTTTAGCAGTATTATTGATATTTTTATTCATAGTGAAATAATGTAATAATAAAAGCCTCTACATGTACAATAGAATATAGAAATAGGTGCACCCACAGTATCTTCAGATACCATCGTGCAACCAACCTAGTAATGGCTGTAATAAGAAAATGTTAAATTGTATAGTATTGTATAATTATTCGCTGTTGCTAAAATAAATAAATAAAATAAATAAATAAAAAATATAATATAACATAAATTCAACGAATGAATAGGGGTGGAGGGTAGCAGAGGGGTGGAGGAAGGGGTAAATAGGTGATAGTTATGTATTGAAACGTTTTTTAGGTCATCAAACATCATCGTCATACATTATTTTACTTTTAAGTCCATTTGGAACAGCATTATTGAGCCATTATAAAAAAGTCCAAAATCAGAAAATTTTCAAAGTATGGCCAAATTGAAAATATTCGAGGAAAATGTCAGTCGTTTGTGATTTCTACTTAATTGGATGTCTAAAAATCAGGAAAAATGATTAACTGATGATTTTGGTTGAATTTCTGAAAAAGCCATGCTAAAGACTGAAAAATTGGATTTTTCGAGATTTTGTAGGTCACCCAGGGAAGAACGTCGTGATTCGATTTGTCAGTCAAGTGCATTTTTCCTGTCATTTTATCCAAATGAAGAGGTAGAAACAAGTTTTGGAGGGGCTCCTTACTATGGCCAACAAAATGGCGGTCAAAAAACAAATTATAGTATTCCATTTGGCCTAATTCACGATCTAGTGGTTAGATCGCAACGAAATTTTAGATACATGATCTTGGCAACCTACAGAACCTAATTTTCAACCTGACTGACGGGCTCCTCACTATGGCCAATCGCCCTATGTCATTATTGCCAATAAATCTTAAAGTTGATGGGTAAAAGCAAAACTTCAAGCACCAGGGTGTTCAGTGGAGTAATGGCAACGTTTTTTCAAACTCGACTGACGGGCAGCCAACTATGGCGTTTTTTGCACGCTAGCTCCTTAACTATAAGTTAAAAAAAAATTTAATTGATAAATTCAAGCAAAAACGAAATTTTGTCAATCATATATCTTTTTCTACTTTTCTTTTTTTACTTTAAAAAAAAATAACCATTGATTTAAAATGTTTAAAGATTACAAATAGTAATATCGATTAAAACACGCATACAGTGTCACCAGTAAAGTCCGCATTATATGGGATTTTTTTTATTAATAGCTTTATCAAAATTTAACTTTGGCATCAAGTTCTGCTTCGATCGAGATGAAAATTAAGCAAAAAAAAATAGTAGTCACGTGATTCGCATTATCTGTCAAATTTAAATTTTTTCCAAAAAATAATTCAAAAGTCTGAAAGTATCGAAAAAAGTCATAAGAAAAAGTTTTTTTAAATGCAGTTTCTAGCCCACATGCAAAATTTCAGCTGCATAAGATAATTTTGATTTTTTACCCGTATTTTGTAAATTGCACCACTTTTGCAAAATAAGACTCAACGCAACCTACATAAAACTTCTTAGTTTAAAGTAGCGCCATATTAAATGTGCGTTCTTCTACAAACTCAAAATTGGGCTATTAAAATTTGGTCGCCTGTGATGCAAAGTTTATTTGTTTTTGACTTTATAAGGTAACTTCATAAAATAAGTATTTTTGAAAAAGTAGTTTGTGTCTGAAAGTAATACACGTTAACGTTATTATGACATAGCTTAATAATAAATTATAATATAGGGGTTTTAAATTAAATCGTTGAAAATAGATAAACTTTACGTTGGTAAAATAAAATTTATTTTCCACTTAAAAAACACTTTACTGAAGACACTGTTCTTTTTTGCCTTAATATTAAGGTGTATTACTTTCAGACACAAACTACGATTTCAAAAATACTTATTTTATGAAGTTACCTTATACAGGGTCAAAAACAAATGAACTTTGCATCACATTCAACCAAATTTGAGTAGCCCAATTTTGAGTTTGTAGAAGAACGCACATTTAATACTTACTTTAAAGAAAATGTATTAAATAAAGCATTGTGCAGGTTGCGTTGAGTCTTATTTTGCAAAAGTGAATAACCCCACTTTTGAATTATTTTTTGGAAAAAATTAAAATCTGATCGATAATGCGAATAACGTAACAATTTTTTTGCTTAATTTTTATCTCGATCAAGCAGAACTTGATGCCAAAGTCAAATTTCGAATAAAGCTATTAATAAAAAAAAATCCCATATGATGCGGACTTTACTGGTGACACTGTATATTGTCAAAAGCTCCTCTGTAAACAATGGAACTACAATAATTTAATGATTATTTTTTAGTTTAATTTTAATTCGCAATGAAACCAGACACCCAATAAAAATACTGATATTTTGTGCCTGTATTCTTAAAAAGGGTTCTCTTAATTTTACATTACAATACCACGGGCAATACCTAATAATTAGAAACTTGCCAGTACATATTCTTTACCCCTTAGGCTATGCCTAAGACCAACAGTTCGAAACCTTACATATAATTAAAGCTTACTTCTTTTTATTGTGCCATATCATCTTTATTCGATTTATCAGATTTTTCTTTATTTTTGTGTCATTCGTCCAACTCGTCCATTCTACACCGCACTGCCATTTCGACTACTTCTAGGCTGGGATAATCTAGTTCTTTAACTAGACACAGCACTGCTGACAGTATGTTTGAATTCTGCAAAATTAATTGTTAGGTCAGTAAATTAATACCGTGTGAGCAAAAATTATTTGCATCAAAGAGGGCCTTGCATCTAAGGACGTAATGCTTAGCCGTAGAGCTTAATACTTGTTGGGTGTCAGTAACTACCTGAATTAACCATCAATCAGTTATTCCGTCATCTTTGACAGTCGTTACAAGTAATTTGATTCATAGCTAATTTTTCCAATTTGTTGAACAATTCACACAATGGGCTTTACGGAACAGCACAAAACATTCATGGTTAAAGCGTATTTTCAAAACGGGTTTGGAGTAAATGGTGAGTGGCAATACAATCCGGGTTTGTGCATGGACGATTTTCACGAACATTTTCCTAACGTTGCTTTTATTGCTGGGGATTTTTATCATTGCCTGAAAAGAACCGTGGCTGTGTTTAGGGAAACAGGTTCTATACAACACAAAAAAGGAGCAGGAAGACCATCTGTAAGAACAGAAGAACTTGTTGCAAACGTTCGTGAAATAATGCAAAATACGCCAACAAATTGTATAAGACGTCTGTCCCAAGAAGTGGGAAGACCTTATGGAACATGCAGGACTATTCTTAAGAAGCAGCTAAATTTATTTCCTTATAAAGTAGTATAAAGTATTCCAAGAAATACAAGCCGCAGATTTTGAAAGACGCAGGGCTTGGAGCATGGCGGTGGCCAATTTAAGCAATTTATGAAATTATTTTTCTTTTTCTTTCTGTATATTCTTACTTTGTTAATTTTGTAAACAACAAAAATTAATTTTTATTTGTCTACTTATTTTATTACTTATTAGTTTGGCATATCTATCATAGTATGAATTTGACAAAATTTTAACCTAGATTTGGTTAGATATATATCCCCATATCATTGTGATCTAAACTAAGCCTTACGTTTTTTAATCCACGCCCTCTTTGATGCAAATAATTTTTGCTTTCTAAAACATTAAATAACCACAGTATTGTATAAAAAAAACAACCTAGAGTCCAAATAGTGTTACTCAACAGCCTAGTTCTTTTCACTATTTTACTTTTTAGTAATTTATAACAACAGTTTGTGGCAGTTTAGTTAGACGTGTTTTATTAGTTTGTAGTGCACCGTTATGAGAAATCATATGTTAATTTTGCTGCCTCAAATATTAGCTCCTCTTAATTTTACATCAAAATGGTATTAGACTTTTTTGACGGTCCTTGTATGATAAACTCGCACACCAAATTTAATTGTTTTCTCTTAAGCCAATTAATAGTATATTAAAGTACACGTTTCATAAGAAGCGATTTTAGCGCACGCGTCTATTTTAAAAAACGAGCCACAAAGTGGCGAGTTTTTTTATTGACACGTGCGCTAAAACGCCTTATGAAACATGTGCTTTATACATTTTTTTCTATTTCACCTTTTATAATCAAGAAAAATACATTTTAAAAAGAAAATAAATCCTTTAAATTTTGTAAATTTTTAGGTCTAAATTTTATGTTGGTAATACTATTTTTTTTCATAGTAGTCTCTGGACAACAAAAATTATTTTGCGAACTGTCATTTTTTGATTTATTGACCCATTTTCACCACGAGATTCATACATGATTGTTATCCACACAGAATAAAAAAGTAGGTTATCAAGCTATTTTTTCTCTGCGAAAAATGGGTTTTCTCGTAAATCACAAAGGCCGCGCAAGTCAATGAAATAAAACATGTCATGTAGGGCCAACCTTTAAATAATAAAATTCGGAGTTCGAAATAGATATATTTCGAACTCGCTAGCGCGTTCGAAATAGATCTGTTTCGAGACAAAATTAGAAAAAAGTTATTTATAAAAAAACTTGTAGTTTACTCCAAAAATATTTATTTATGGAGTACCACAAGGTACAGTCCTAGGACCAATACTTTTTAATCTAAATGATATTAAATTTTTAATTTAAACTGTCACGGAAAACTACATAGTTTTGCTGATGATACGGTAATTTTTTATGAAGGTCTAAATTGGAATATTTAAAAAAATACTATTGAAAAAGATTTTATAAAAATAAATAACTGGTTTAATAAAAACTTGTTAACTATAAACTATAACAAAACAACATACATTCCATTTACTTCATACAAAAATAAACTTCCAAATATTGGTCCAATAATATGCAATAATATTAATATAAAGAAAGGTGAAAATATTAAATATCTAGGAATAATTTTTGATAAACATATAAAATGGGATTTACATAGTGACTACATTGTAAAAAAACTAAGAATTCTTATACCAAAATTTAAACATCTTAAACAATTTTTAAATATAAAAGAATTAGAAATATTGTATTATTCTTTAGTACAAACCCATTTAAATTATGGAATACTAGGATGGGGAGGCATAAATAAGAATTATCCTAATAATATTGAAACTATTCAAAAATACATTTTGAAATTTTTTACGAAAAAGACCACCAACATTCTTCTGATTTACTATGTAAAGATGGCGAAAAAATGGATATCAAACAAATATTTTCTACAACATGTTAATATATATATTTTTAAACATAAAAATAAAATAAATTATATTAATCACACACATGAAACTCGTCATAAAAATACTATTACATATAAAAATAGAGTAAACAAAACAATAGCACACAAACATTTTTTAAACATCAATCCATATATTTTTGATATGCTACCACAGTCAATTAAAATAATTGAATCATTAAATAATTATAGAAATAAAATTAAAAATTGGATATTATCCAATACACGAGATATGTTCAAGAACGTCATTAATAAATAATAAATATACCAAGCTGTAATGAATAAAATAAATAAATATATATATTTACATCACGCTATCAATTTGACAACCTTTCACAGAAGCGTAATATGGCATCCACTAGAACCAATGGATATATATAGGTTTTGACTGCGTATACTAACCAATTTAGCAGTTGTAAACAACAAACTGACCTCAAATTAAAACTTTTTTTTTTGTTGATTTTTTACATTACTATCAATAGAAAGACCTTTTACAATCAGTGAATTTGACGGTCGAAATATATGTATTTTTTACTCTCGTATTATTTGTACGGCCGTATATTACACAGCAACGCTAACAAGACGACCGACAGTGTTGTCAGTTTTACTTCAAGCAATCAACTCTATCATTTAATCTTTATTTCGTCAATTTGTATATTTAAATTTCATTCTGCTAACTGGCAAAAACAGTTTTTTAGCTTAATTATGCCAATGCAATAAGTACCTATATATTTTATTAGACCCAATCAAATCAAAAATTTTCAGTAATAGTGCTGAGTTCTAAGTGTTATTAGAAAACAATTTTAATAGTAAAATATAGTCCAAATCAGGTAAATAAGGTAAGGGGGGATAAAAAGTTTTTTACCTAATTATGGATAAAAAGTTTTCTTGCCTAAATACCTTAATGTGGTATAACATCTTAGTAGGAGCATCAAAAATAATAATAGTAGTAGTAGTAAACAGCAGCAGAAGTAAAAGAATTAGTAATTCATAGAAACTACTAGGTAACTTATTTTTTTTATTAAATATTTATCCTTAAAATTAACTTATAACCTATTTTATTTTTAACTTTTGATAAAAATAATACCAATATTAGGCAAGAAATAAAGCATATACAGGGTGAGAACTACTGAAAATATTTATTTAAAACTTAGGGATTTTATATTTTTTAGATGTAAGTACCCTCTTAAATTGAAATATTGTCGTCTTCCAATCACTTTTGCTTATACCAAAAGTAGCTGTCAACTTGGTTATTAAAAATTCTAAACTTTTTTTGTATAACAGTTCAAAGGTCTAAACTAAATTGTTTTTGAGATTTAAGCATTTAAAAAATGACATTTTTGGCAGTGGCGGATTTATAAATTTGCCGCTAGTAGGCTATTCAATTTTTTCCGCCCCTACCAGTGACGGCTCGTGAGTTGTGAAACAGGTGAAGCGTTCGGAAAAGAAAAAGCCCGCGAAAATTTTTTAAGACCACGCCCAAATTTAGTCAATAATTTTTATTAAATATTTTAAAAATTTATGATTACCTACTTATTTTATTGAAAATGAAATTTCTTTCTGCAAAGTCAGTAAAGTTCCAACTACCTTTTTTTATCCCCATTAACAGACACGGCCAACAATAAAGTTTATTTAAAAAAATACTACCCGTCAACCATGAATAAAGATTGTACCATTTATTTCTGTAAGATAAAAAAAAATTTTGAGCCAAATTTGCCGCCCCCTAAAATCTGCCGCCCTAGGCTCCAGCCTACTGGTAAGTCCAGCACTGATTTTTGGCTCTTTGACCGGCTATAACAACTTAATGGTGCCTCAAAGAAAAAAACTGCTTTCACGTTCCTATCTTACAGTTTTATTTTCTACTTAAAAAATGCTTCTACGGTTAAATTCCGGGTTAATTTAACAACCGAATGTTAAGCGGAAGTTATGTTTTTAAGTAGAAGAAGCGCGTCGATTATTGTCGATAAAGTAGGACGGCCGATAACACGAGGTTTGTGCGCATGCACGAAGGTTCCCCGAATGAAGACAGCTGACCGACGAGTCATGCGCTCGGACGTATTTTTTCACCCATAAAACGTAACTTTTGTTTGCGCAGGAGATAAGCTGTAGGTATCTAAAGGGAAATTGTCTATAGTTTGACCTGGTGAACCCAGTCAATGGACGAGATCATTGATAAAGAAGGCAAAAATTGGAGGAAAACAGTACATTTCTACTTCAGGAAAAGTTATTGAAGCTAAAAAATTACTAGAGCCTTGTAAATGTAAAAGAAAGTGTTACGAAAAGTTTGGTTTAGATGCACGGAAAAATATGTTCAAGAGGTATTTTGAGTTTTCATTCGAAGGTCAAAATCAATTCCTAAATTGTTCAATTGAGGAAATTAGTAAGCAGGTTGAAAGGTTAAGACGAAAGACTTAAAAAGTAAGCCGCCGCAAATTCGCAAGGAAATAACAATGAAAGAAAGGTTGAAGTTTGTCAAGTCATGTTTATGAACACTTTGGAAGTATCTTTGAAGAAAATACGCGTTATTGTTGAAAAAAGACGCAACTCAGAAAGCGAAATATGTCTGTCTGGAAATGAGACTTAAATCTGTCAATAATTAGGTCGAAGCCCAAACAGTTGAGGAAGGAAAATGAACATCTAAATTTGGCAGAGTCTTCCTATAAGGCTAAACGAAATGATAGAATGTTATGCCTTGAGAATTCAGAAGTTGTCACTTTATCCTTTGATTTACAAAAATGTTATAGCTGTAAGAATTCGAAATTAAAAACTTTTCAGGTACCTAAATAAGAATGTTTTATACGATAGCTGTCAAATTTTGACAGGAAAGTGTAAATTTTTAATCCTTTTCGTAGCGAGGGTTATAGCTGTAAAAATCCTAAATTAAAAAGTTTTTCAGTACCTAAATAACAAAGTTCTATACGATAGCTGTCAAATTTTGGCAGGTAAGTGTCAATTTTTTTTGCCTTTTCATAGCGAGGGTTATAGCTGTAAGAATCCGAAATTTAAAAAATATCAGGTACCTAAATAAGAAAGTTTTATACGATAGCTGTCAAATTTTGACAGGTAAGTGTCAATTTTTTTTAGCTTTTTCTTAGCGAGGGTTATAGCTGTAAAAATCCTTAATTGAAACATTTTTCAGTACGTAAATAACAAAGTTTTATACGACAGCTGTCAAATTTTGACAGGTAAGTGTCAATTCTTTTTTAGCTTTTTTGTAGCGAGGGTTATACCTGTAAGAATCCTAACTTGAAAAATGTTTCAGTTCCAAAATAACAAAGTTCTGTACCATAGTTGTCAAATTTTGACAGGTAAGTGTCAATTTTTCTTAGCTTTTTGTAGCGAGACATAGCTGTAAGAATCCGAAATTTGAAAAATTTTCGTTACCTAAATAACAAAGTTCTATACGACAACTGTCAGATTTTGACAGGTAAGTGTCAATTTTTTTCGGCTTTTTTTTCTAGAGGATTATAGCTGTAAGAATCCTAACTTAAAACATTTTTCAGTACCTAAATAACAAAGTTCTATATGACATCTGTCAAATTTTGACAGGTAAGTTTACATTTTTCTTAGCTTTTTTCATATAGAGGTTTATAGCTGTAAGAATCCGAAATTTAAAAAATTTTCAGGACCTAAATAACCAAGTTCTATACGACAGCTGTCAAATTTTGACGGGTAAGTTTACATTTTTTTTAGCTTTTGGATATAAGGGTTTATAGCTGTAAGAATCCTAAATTTAAAAATTTTTTAGTACCTTAATAACAAAGTTCTATACGAACGCTGTAAAATTTTGACAGTCAAGTGTCAATTTTTTTTTTAGCTTTTTCGTAGCGAGAGTTATAGCTGCAAGAATCCGAAATTATAAAATTTTTAGGTCCCTAAATAACAAAGTTTTATACGATAGCTGTCAAATTTTGACAGGTAAGTGTCAATTTTTCTTAGCTTTTTTGTAGCGAGACTTATAGCTGTAAGAATCCGAAATTTGAAAAATTTTCGTTACCTAAATAACAAAGTTCTATACGACAACTGTCAGATTTTGACAGGTAAGTGTCAATTCTTCTTAGGTTTTTTCGTACAGAGGATTATAGCTGTAAGAATACTAACTTAAAAAAGATTTCAGTACCTAAATTACAAAGTTCTTTATGATATCTGTCAAATTTTGACAGGTAAGTGTCAATTTTTTTCAGCTTCTTTTGTCTGGAGGATTATAGAATCCTAAAGTGAAAATTTTTTCAGTACCTAAATAACTAAGTTCTATACGACAGCTGTCAAATTTTGACAGGTAAGTTTAATTTTTTTTTAGCTATAGAGGTTTATAGCTGTAAGAATCCGAAATTTAAAAAAATTTCAGTACCTAAATAACAAAGTTCTATACGAGCGCTGTCAAATTTTGACAGTTAAGTGTCAATTTTTTTAATCTTTTTCGTAGCGAGAGTTATAGCTGTAAGAATCCGAAATTATAAAATTTTCAGGTCCCTAAATAACAAAGTTCTATACGACAGCTGTCAAATTTTGACAGGTAAGTTTACATTTTTTTTTTTAGCTTTTTTCATATAAGGGTTTATAGCTGTAAGAATCCGAAATTTAAAAAATGTTCAGTACCTAAATAACAAAGTTCTATACGAGCGCTGTCAAATTTTGACAGTTAAGTGTAAATTTTTTTTTAGTTTTTTCGTAGCGAGAGTTATAGCTATAAGAATCCGAAATTATAAAATTTTCAGGTCCCTAAATAACAAAGTTCTATACGATAGCTGTCAAATTTTGACAGGTAAGTTTACATTTTTTTTAGCTTTTTTCATATAAGGGTTTATAGCTGTAAGAATCCGAAATTTAAAAATTTTTCAGTACCTAAATAACAAAGTTCTGTACGAGCGCTGTCAAATTTTGACAGTTAAGTGTAAATTTTTTTTTAACTTTTTTGTAGCGAGAGTTATAGCTGTAAGAATCCGAAATTATAAAATTTTCAAATCCCTAAATAACAAAGTTCTATACGGCAGCTGTTAAATTTTGACAGGTAAGTTAACATTTTTTTTAGCTTTTTTCATATAAGGGTTTATAGCTGTAAGAATCCGAAATTTAAAAAATTTTCAGTACCTAAGTAACAAAGTCCTATACGAGCGCTGTCAAATTTTGACAGTTAAGTGTCAATTTTTTTTAGCTTTTTCGTAGCAAGAGTTATAGCTGTAAGAATACGAAATTATAAAATTTTCAGGTCCCTAAATAACAAAGTTCTATACGATAGCTGTCAAATTTTAACAGGTAAGTGACAATTTTTTTTTAGCTTTTTCATAGTGACGATTATAGCTGTAAGAATCCTAAATTGAAAAATTTTTCAGTACCTAAATAACAAAGTTCTATACGACAACTGTCAGATTTTGACAGGTAAGTGTAAAATTTTTTTGCTTTTTTTTATCTAGAGGATTATAGCTGTAAGAATCCTAAAGTGAAAAATTTTTCAGTACCTAAATAACTAAGTTCTATACGAGAGCTGTCATATTTTGACAGGTAAGTTTAAATGTTTTTTAGCTTTTTTTATATAGAGGTTTATAGCTGTAAGAATCCGAAATTTAGAAATTTTTCAGTACCTAAATAACAAAGTTCTATACGAGCGCTGTCAAATTTTGACAGTTAAGTATCAATTTTTTTTAGTTTTTTTGTAGCGAGAGTTATAGCTGTAAGAGTCCGAAATTATAAAATTATCAGGTCCCTAAATAACAAAGTTCTATACGATAGCTGTCAAATTTTGACAGGTAAGTGTAAATTTTTTTTTTAGATTTTTTGTAACGAGGGTTATAGCTGTAAGAATTGTAAATTTAATAATTTGTCAGTACCTAAATAACACAGTTTTATACGACAGCTGTCAAATTTTGACAGGTAAGTGTCATTTTTTTGAAACTTTTATTCTGCAACCCTTAAACCAAAACCTGAAGTCACTGTTACCACTTATAAGCAAATCAATCCAAATGTATTTTGAACAATTCCTATATGTTTTAAATTCTGCTCCAAATATTGATGACACGCTGTCCGTGGAAGAAGGAGACGAAGAAAATTAATAGTTAAAACAAAATGTGTTTTTATGTTAAAATAAAAAAATAAATAAAATAGTTACAATCATGTCGTTTTGTTTCATTTAAAGGGCCAAAGTCAAAACTTAGTTAATTTTGAGAGTGGTATGTGGTATTTTTCTTGTAAATTTTGTTAAAAAAAATTTTTTTTCCTTAATAATATAAACGATTTTAAAGAGTATCACGTTTAAAGAAGAACTTGTAAAATGCTGTCAACAAATAGTTTTTGAGATCAACTTCATACAAAAAATTTAAAAACTCTTTATTTTAAAACGATCAATTTTGACATTGGCCCTTCTTGCACCAAGCCACAGAAACCATCACAATCTTAAAAAGCGCAATAATTATAATATTAACCCCCATCAAGAGGTCGTCAAATAATCGGCTATCTAAAAGGACACAAGTTTTATATACACATTGCGATGTTGCCTATACATAGGCCGTTAATTAAGCGATGATATAAAAGACAAATATACGTTAAAATATACGGCGCTTGCAGCGACCTCTTCTCGCGGGAAATGACGCGTAACTAAAACTATACGAAACTTTCATACGACCGACTAAATGACGGCCGACCCAAAATTTGGCATTTGTCAAATGACGTCATCAGCATCAATTTTACATGGTTTGCTATTTGACGGCCATATATGGCCGTCAAGTGCACCTGGCCGTCAAATTGAATGTAAAATGACAATGTATGGTCGTCGAATTGATAGCGGGATATATATATATATATATATATATTATATACATAACGTATTGTAAGTATCTTTGTATACTGTAGTGATATAAAATATACCAATAAAATATTGTCATATTCGTTTTATATTATAATCCAGTTGTGCCTGAATTATGAAATATATTCTTGACAATAAATATTATATTATTTAACTCAAAACAAGTATTTTACTTCTGAGTTCGGAATTGATAGTTTATACAAAAAACTATTGTTTTGCTTGCAATGGGTCTGAGAACTATTTTCCATGTAGTACCACTTGATCATTGTTATTTTTTTAAATACTGTAAAACAAGCTGAAACTAATAAAAAATAAAACGTCTACTAACATTTCACATTATTGCTGTTGGTTTAAATTTCATTGATGTATGACAGCCGCATTTAATTTTTAAGAATTTGACATACAGTTTTTTCTAAACAACTTTTAATTGACTTATTAGAAATACTAACATTTCTTCATACAAAGACCTTCAAAAAAGTCTCATACAATTTTGTTGTAAAATTAATAGGGGAACCAATATGTGAGGGTAGCAAAATTAAAATTTACTTCTCATGACCGTCCAGCGGTGCACCAACCGATAAATAGTGTATTTAAGTTACCTACAATTAAATAAAAAATATTAATATATTCACTACACCACTGGATTCAAGTAGGCGAAGACCGAGAACAACTGCAGTTGTCGAACGATGACGTAGCGGTGTTATTCTTATAGTATTTGTATTGTACATTAACGCTCTAAAAAGTATAAAAGAATATTATTTAAGGATACCACAATAACTTCGTGATACATAACTTACGGCTATTAATAAGGCTAATTAGCATTGTCAATTACAATAAACTAGGCTTTGTTCAGACATTAAAAATTTTAGATAAAGAAACAAAGTCGTTAAATATTATTGTTGAGAATATAATTATGTAATATCCTTAAAATACTTCATATTTTTTTTTCTGTTTTTACTAATTTATAAATCAAAATTTATTTAACCTGTAGGCAACTGTGCCTCAAAAATGGGTGCCTGGCTGATTTTTGAATAAAACGAAAAAATAGGGAATGCATCACTAGCCTAACTAAATGCGATATAGAAATGTAGCTGATATTATGAAACTTCCTTATTTAAAAAGCACACTTTCTGACGTCACAAAGTGCATAGCATATTTTTAATAAGTAATACTTCAAAAAATATAATCTTTGACAAGACATATTATCTGGTATATTAAAACACCTTATATAGCTTTTATTGAAGCGATAGCGATGCACAAATGAAAATCAAACGTTTATAAAGTGAGTGAATAGCATATTCCAAGAATAGCGTTTGAAAAAAGTATCTAATTTCTTAGTAAAATGGAAAGTGCACTTTTTGAATTGGGAGGTTTCAAGTATTGACTTCCAGAGATTAAAATACAAAGTTAGGTATCTAGTAAACGTGATATAAAAATTACCCGAGCAACTGGTCTTCTTACAAATGGAGGTCTGTGGGCTGCAGATGAACAAGTGAACCTTTTTTCTGATCCATGAGTTGAAGATACTTCCGTGCTCTCGTTCTTGTAGGGTTGATTCTGGATATATCTATCACCATTTGTATACTCCTAAAAACAAGGGCTTTTATACCGATTGTAATATTTCGTTATTGAATGATGGTCGACAAATTGTACACAAAAAGTCATCAGCCTTGTGGGCACATGACGTTTACCCCTTAGATAACGACATGGCAAGAAGTGACAAAAATCTAACTTTATTACGTTTTTTATTTATTAATACACACGGAAGCAACGATTTAAACTGACCTTGCACTCTTGCACATACCGGGTGTAACAGGAGCATGGTACACCCCCTGTATCTCCGTTAGTTTTAAAGGTAATTGATTGAAATTTGGGATATCCCATATACATAATAAGCGGCACTTTTTAACCTACAAATTTTTTTTTTCACTTCTGGTTTCGCCGGAAGTGACACCAACTTTCAATTTTTCCATGGAACACCATATTATTACATTTTTGAATTCTGTATAATTTTCTGAATCCAATGATACCACAAAAGTGACATTTCAAGCGTAAAAAATATTTATTATATAATTTTTAATTTTCCATTTAAGTGTGCCATGACGGTTCCGATTTATTCCAATTCATCCGTCTAATGCTAGAAAAATTGAAGTCCCGTCAAAAATACTAAATTACGTTTTTTATAAGCAAATAAAATTCATCGTAATTGTTTTTGGGGTAAAACTCAATTTTTTCAAATCGAACCATATTGGTACCGTGGTACCATTTCTTAGTACTATTAATAAGGAATTTATTCATACCTGGTAATAACATGTGCGATAAATACAATAAAAATTACAGCTAAAAGAAAATACAATTATTTTGTTCTAATTTAATGCTAAGGGGTTACTAAGATGGCTTTGGAATACAAAAAATGAACACAAACTATTACAACAATAATTGTTCGAAATGCTGGCCATTAACGTCAATGCACTTCTGAACTCGCATAGCTGTTCCTTGAAGAACGTTCTCTAACAAGCTCAGCTTCAGGGATTGAAGAATAAGTTTATCGAAGACAACATAAACATATTTATTATATTATTAAATTTTAAATAAACTTATTATTATTATTATTAATTGCTGGGCCGTTATACTATTAATTGCACGTCTTACTCGCAACTCCAGGTTTTCGCGGGTTGTAACGGCGGTTGCATAGACAATGTTTTTTAAATGGCCCCAAACAAAGAAATCTAGAGGTGTTAAGTCGGGGGACCTTGGAGGCCATCTCACAGACTTACAGGACCATTCGTCGAAATTACATTTTCTTCGAATGCCTGTTGAAGGTAATCAATTACTATTCTTGAATTATGGGGAGGAGCTCCATCTTGTTGGAAATACATTCCCTGTCGTAAATTGAGAGGTTATTCAGTTAGACTGTCCTCAATTTCGTTTTGCAGAAATTCTAAGTATCTAGCTCCAGTCAAGGGTCCTTCAAATATTATTGGACCAATGATTCTACGACCAAGTATTCCAAGCCCGACATTGAAACCGAACCGCACTTGAAAGTTGCGCTCCCGAAATAAATGTTGATTGCCTAGTGACCAATACCTTGTATTTTGTCGGTTAAATAATCCCATATTTGTAAACCTCGACTCGTCCGTAAATAAAATCCTTCCCAAAAAAGCATTGTTTGGCTGCACATTATTCTGCAAGATCCAGTTGCAATATTCCATCCAACGTTCATAATCATTTTCGTATAGGTGCTGGTGCAATTGATATTTGAAAGATTTAATTATGTTTGTTCAAGATTTGGCTTACCGTTTGGTGACTAATTTCCAACTCAAACCCAATTTGCCTTAAAGAAACAGTTTTATCAACTTCTATTCGAGCTAAAACATTAATTTCCGTTCCTTCGCCAACGATGAAGTTTTCTTCGGGATCATGGTTAGGCTCTCTTCGGAATTGACTTTCTAGACGATTAAAGTAATTTCTCGCTGGACATTGTCTATCCGCATATCGGTCGGCATAAAGGTTTCCAGCAGCATCGGCATTTTTTCTACATTCCCCATAAATAATTAACATGTCCACTTTTTCATCTCTTGTATAAATGTGCGGCATTTTGAACAAAAATAACAACAAATGTTAAGACTTTTCCAATACACAATAAAAACACCAATAAACCACCGAATACTTATTTGACAATCTGAATAATTTCATTGTTTTCAAAGCCACCTTAGTAACTTCTTAGCATTAAATTAGAACAAAATAATGGTATTTTTTAGCTGTAATTTTGATTGTATTTATCGCACATGTTATTACCAGGTATGAATAAATTCCTTATTAATAGAACTAAGAAATGGTACCACGGTACCAATATGGTTCGATTTGGAAAAATTGAGTTTTACCCCAAAAACGATTACCATGAATTTTATTTGCTTATAAAAAACGCAATTTAGTATTTTTGACGGGACTTCGATTTTTCTAGCACTAGACGGATCAATTGGAATAAATCGGGACCGTCATGGCACACTTAAATGGAAAATTAAAAATTAAATAATAAATATTTTTTAAGCTTGAAATGTCACTTTTGTGGTATCATTGGATTCAGAAAATTATGCAGAATTCAATAATATAATAATATACAGCGTGTTCCATTTAAAAATCGAAAGTTGGTGTCACTTCCGGCGAAACCGGAAGTGAAAAAAAAAATCATTTGTAGGTCAAAAAGTGCCGCTTATTATGTACGAGTATATGGGATATCCTAAATTGCAATCAATTACCTTTAAAATTAACGGAGATACGGGGGGTGTACCATGATCCTGTTACACCCGGTATTATAACAATAGAATTTAAAAATGTTGACTAGCGTTAATTGTGTCAATTATATAAACCTACCTTAATACAATTGGCAGATTGACTAGTTACGATTTTTGCGTCTCTGTAAGTGCTCGTACTATCGCATGAATTATTCTCGTCAAATGAGTTAGTAGCTGAGGATGGTTTCTGTTAAAAACATGGTATTAGTAAATGAAGGTTACCAAGAATGAAGGTGATGTTCATGTTATTATTTATCAGAAAAAAATAAAACCTACTTAAGGAGACGGAAATTTTTTTTATTTTATGCTGACGGTGTTAGCAAAAAAGAAAATTGAAAATTAGAACCTTAATGGAGCTTTTATGGACTTAAAACTGAAGTGTAGAAGAAACATGATATAAAGAAAATTGATAATGGTTAAACCATACTGAGTATTTCAAAACGTTATTAAAGGAGGTGTAAACCAACCAAATAAAATGGGGAAGAAAAACCTTTCTAAGAAGGTGTCGAAGATTATTTAAAATTATTTAAAAAACTTATCGAACATATTATTATGTCAGACATTATGAGGGTAAAATTGTAGAATCACAATCTGTAAAAATGGAAATCGAAATTAAAATCAAAGAGTGAAGGAGTACAGAAGTTTTTGAAATATTTAAGAGACAAAATTTATTTAAAAATTTAAAAAATGTGCACTAATACCAAATAATTTTAAATATTCTTCGACACCTTCTTAGAAAGGGTTTTCTTTCCCATTTTATTTGGTTGGTTTACACCTCCTTTAATAACGTTTTCAAATACTCAGTATGGTTTAACCATTATCAATTTTCTTTATATCATGCCATCACACTTCAGTTTTAAGTCCATAAAAGCTCCATTAAGGTTCTAATTTTCAATTTTCTCTTTTGCTAACACCATCAGCATAAAATAAAAAAAAATGTCTGTCTCTTGAGTAGTGATGGGCCGTGGGTATTTACCCGATGGGTAAATTCATAAATACCCGGTAAATACCGGGTATTTACCCGAAAGATATTTACCCGTGGGAAGATTGGGTTTTTTCCTTAAAATAAAGAAACAACATAATTAATGCAGATTATTATATTATTATACTGTTTTTTCATTTTAATATTTTTTATATATTTATTCGTTCTACTCCTATCCTATAAGTATTATCTCTGCTAGTCGTAGTCTAGAAAATCGAGATTATGTTTTTACATGTTAAAAAAATTTCACTGTTTTTCTTTTATTTTGTTTAACTCATATTATTAGCTTCCTAGTAATGTTAATGTTATGTTTTTATTATTTTTTATTGATGTGTTGTTTTATTTGGTTTTAAATACGACTTAAAGGATTTTACTAATTTACATTTCCAATAAAATATATAAAAAACCTTAAATCTATTTATATATCCATTAAGGGTCCGGGTAAACATCTGGGTAAATACCCGGGTATTTACCCAAAATATATTTACCGGGTATTTGCCCATCACTACTCTTGAGGATGAACGTTTCTACGTTCGAAACATGTAAAAATAATTAAAGTTTAAATGGCGTAAATGTACTGTATCAAACAGGCGTTTTTTAATAGAGCAACCCCGTATAGCCCAAAAACGAGTAGAATTTTTAAGAGAATTTAAGAACAACGGCGACTCTCAATTTCCCTTAAAACCTGTTTTTCTGGATGAAATCTGGATATACAATAAAGGGGCTTTTAGGAGAAGTTGGCAAGATGATACTCGTCATACAGTTAAGAAAAAAAAACGTCAGAGGGTGTACGATATATTATTCTACATGCTGGTTCAGAAAATGGATTTGTGAATAATGTGAGTTTGATATTCAAGTCTGGTCTGAAATCTGGTGATTATCATGATTCGATAAATAGTGAAAACTTTGAGAAGTGGTTTGAAGGAAAATTGTTACCAAACTTGGAAGAACCGTCGCTTATTATCATGGCTAACGCCACCTATCATTCTGGGCTAATTGAGAAAATTACAAATACAAGTTGGTCAAAAGATTACTTATTGCATGGTTGCATTTGTGGCCAACTTCATTCCAGTCGCTGTATATTCTGTGGTATTGATAATCTATTATAATATTCTTAAGCCCGCATTCCACGGCCCAAGTTATTGCCCAAAATATTTTTTCAAATTCTTGAACCAGAAATTGTGCTTGAAAACGTTGCTTATTTTACACGTACCCACGTTTTTGCCAAATTGTTCAAATCAGTACAATGTTACCAACTAGGTAATATTTGACATGAGGTTATAGGCACACAGAAATCGCTACCTTTTCCCCCAACTTAGTCAAAAAATTATAAGTTCCAACTTTTTCGCAAGAACTTGGGGGCAAATTTTAGCTGTTTACACGTAAATAAAAATTATTGAAGGTAAACTATTACAATCTATTGACCAAGAACTTGGCCCTTGGGATTAAAATAATAATATTTCATACTTTTTAGAGCGTTTTTGTAGTCGATTTTATTTGTTTTAAAATGTTTTCTCATTTATTGCTTGTTCGGTGCTTTGTAATTTTATTATAGCGAATTTGTTGAATGAAGTTCTATACCATTTATCTTATTTGCGCTTCTTTAACTGTTTGCATTTTAAGAATTATATTTTTTTTTTAAACAAGATCTTTGTTATTTACACATACATAATTCCTTATTTACAGCTTAATTCCAAATTTAAAGGATCCCTTGTGGTACAAATTATATTAATTTATCAGCTAATTTGCACGTTTTATAACGTTTTGGTTCTTAAAGTACTTAAAGATCTCCTGACAGTTTTAAATGACGTCTTTCCTTGTACCCGATTTATTTAATTAATATTGTTCTGAATAATTTATATAAGTAATATTTTTTATTTAAAAATTATAAATTAATAATTTTATTATAGGTAATATATTTCTTCAAAAAAGTCGCGTTTATACTATAAATTAACATTTTTACTTTAAAACTTGATTTTTAATGCATATTTATGATTTTACATACTAAAACAAAAAATAAGATTTGCCCCTAACAAGCTCAGCTTCAGGGGATTGAAGAATAAGTTTATCGAAGACAACATAATAGTTATTTATGTACCAAGGCAGTAAAGTGATTCTTTATCGGACGAGTCTGAAATTATGAGATGAGCGAGGCGAATAACAGGCGAGTCGATAAAGACACTTTACTGATGTGGTGCATACAAAATTTTATCGCCAACCGTTCAGAATTTATAATATAAAAAATTGAGGTATAACTCATCGCAATAAATCGCCAGAAAACTATTATCGAGCTGTCATAGGGAAAGGCGTGACAGTGACAGACAATTTTTGATAAATAAATGTCAAAGTCACTAATTTGCGGAGGGTAAAAGTATTTATCTGCCGCATTTGCGGCAGGTAATAGTTATTTGTTTCACTAGGCAGAAAAGCACAAGATTTAATGCCGCGGCTGGTGTTTCATAGACGAGGCGCAGCCGAGGCTAGGAAACCAGCCAAGACATTAAATCTGCTTTTCTGCCTAGTAAAACATATAATTTTTTCTCCAAATTTGTTCCAATTTCACGCAAAATCGTATTTTTTATATTTATGTAGGTATGTTATTTATGACATTTATTGAATTGTTGTGTTTACTTGTCATTTTAAATTTTAATTTTTAATGACACCTGATAGGCTCAAAAGGTGTCATTAAAAGACCGCTTTTAATGTCATTTGGAGAAAAAGTATTTTATTTTACAATAAAATAAAGTGTTCGTTTACTTCCGGAAATCACTCTGATAATAGACAGTTTTCGTTGTCTTTTAAAAGCGATTCCGATAGCCGCTATTTGACAACTTTGACATTTGAGCTGTCATTTATTGTTATCGTTACGGATAAATGGCGGGAGCTAACGGACGGAAGACAAAGCCATAGCGAAAACGGAACGCATGCGTAATGACCATTTTTTAAAATCTAAATTGAAATTTCCATGCAACTGTGCTCGATTAGCTCGATACTGAATGTCCTGGGGATCAAGCACCTCCAAGAGAAGGGCATCATCCAAATTCGCATCACAGTATGAGTCCAATAAAAGCAACCTTTCGTCTATCATGATGTTTTAGAATTTTGGGTACTAGGAAATTAAACCCAAGCAAAAAAGATAGCACAAAACGTATATGAAAATATGAACACAAACCATTAAAGATAGGTTATGTTTACTGTCGAATTCGACTTAACGTTAACGTTAAGCGAATTGAACGAAAACTATTTTTACGATCTGTCAAATAGCGGCTTCGTATTCGTATTCGTTATGGTTAACCGTATGAATTTGCCAACACAACGAAAACTGTCTAATGTACGGCTTTACTGACGGTTGACGATAAACATATTTATTATATTATTAAATTTTAAATAAACTTATTATTATTATAATTTATTAATGGTTGTTAACAATAATAGCGAAATAATCCATTTATGCACTACAAACGGTTAAGCTTGATTGTCGTGTTCAGCTAATATTCTGGATTAACCTCAAACTTACCTCATAATACTGGCTTGTTGGTCTAGAAGAATCTTTTTCATAACTATTTCGTCTTCGTTCAATATACTGATCGTCGGGACTATAGCTTCGCCTTACCACTGGTTCCTGTCTTCTTGGTGGACTCTGCTAGAATTTAAAAAATACCGCATTAGAATTGTGATAGAACTCGGGGATATATTTATACAAAGTTGGTTGAAACATAAATGTGAAATAACCTGGTATTACGGGGGAAAATAGAGGGGAAACTAGAAACAATCTACCTAAAAAATCAAATAAGCCTGACGACAAGCGTAAACGAGAGTTATCATAGACGTAGATCGCAGAGTTCAGCTGCTGATCTAGCCGAAAGTCGCAGACGTTGCTAAATCGTAAAATGTGGCCTTGTAACGTTTCACAGTGACAACTTTTTTTTTGTGTGGTGTGACAAAGCAACAGGATGTTAAAATATAAAATAACTATTTAACCTACCTGTTGTGCAGGGGAATATTCTCTGCTCTCCTCTGAAACATCTCTAGGATATTGGTCTTCACTTTCTTCTAGCTCATATTCAGTCTTAATGAGGCGAGATGAAAAAATTAATTATTGTTATGATAAGTTAAAATGGATACAATGTTTATTAAAAAGCGGAAAGTGCGATGTAGTGTTCCATACAATGCTCTACTACAAAGTTACAGACTTCTAGTTTGTATGTTGGGTAAAAACGTAAAAAGTAAAGATAACCATGAAAACATTAAGCTGTATATTATGTCACATAGTCTTTGACAAAAAGAATTTCAGACAATAATGTTGGATTAAAGATTTTAAACAATAATTAACTAATCAGCACCATGAATTGTAACATAACATTGGCAGAAATAATGATTTTTTTACTGTCAAAAAGGCACGGTTAGTTTAATTCTCGATTTACTAACGCAAAAACTTTGATTGTAAATAAAATATTTCAGATGTCATTATTATTACAGTCAAAGTTGTCCGATTAGTTAATAATTGTTTAAACATATATTATGTGCAATCCAACATTGCGCCTTGCTAATTTTGGTACGGAACACTAAAAAACATACACGGCATTATGCAAACCCAAATGTAAGTAACAATACCCTTACGAAATTTAACTATGGAAACCCAAACATTTTATAGTAGTTAATTCTTAATTTTCGGAAATGATTTCAAATCTATACCTCTTGTCTTGGCGGAGTTCGTTGCACAGGACTGGTCTCCGGTTCAGAGTATTCCTGATACTTATTATATTGTTGAGGTGTTGGAGATACGTATTCTTCTTCAGACTCCTCTGGTACGTCATCGGGATGCCAAAGGTTTCTATTAAAATTAGAACAATACTTTAATATAAAAAAGCATGTACAAAAACATTTTTTTTTTCGCCTGCACTATGTTGGGCTCTTACCGGGTAAGGCCTCCTGAGTAAAACTTTGCAAATGTGACGTTAAAAAAACTATTTTTTTATTATTCTTGTTTCAAAATTCCACCCCCAGATTCCCAGATATAATTAAATGTTCAAAGACAAGCGATGACGTCACAATTATAATTTATGATTTAAAACTAACTTACTTGCCATGTCGCTGTGCCTCCCGTAGTTCTTCCTGAGTAATTGCAACGTTGTCCAGTTTCTGTAGCTGCGGCAGGGCTTTGATAACCGCTAGTCGATAACTAGAATTATATTAAAAATATATAGTCCATTAAATACGTTTTATACTCCGAAGAAAAAAGGTACGCAGACTTTTATCAACCATCAAAATGGGTATTTTACAGATATATCGCTTGGTCGGGCAACAATCATAGTTAGGGGAATTAATAAATACGCAATTCTCGACAAAATGGCGAACTTCGACGTCAAAGCGGACTGGACCTGAACCTGAATGTAACAAAAGCTGTGTTTGCCCAGAAAAGAAAACCGCCTTCCAGTTCCAGATGAGGTGTTCAAATTTTTATAATATAGCCAGCTATATAGCGAGACAGCAACAAGGACGCGCGAAGCGCAGTCTGACATAAGGGAATGGTTTGCGGGGAATAGTCTCATTTTGAATGAGGCTAAAATCCAGTACATGATTTCTTCTTTGCGTAATCATGATATCGATCTGGAGAGACGCACAACGCAGTGCGGTTTCTAGGGATTACGCTTGACTCAAGACTGACATGGGGCTGGGCAGGAATATCTCTTCTCCGCAGCCTAACCAACAGTGTTTCGGCTAGGGTTTTGCGAACGGCTTACTTTGCTTTCTGTCATTCACTGCGATCACATGATATTTATAGTCTGGGGACAAGTTGCAGAGGCTAACAGAATCTTAAAGGTTGCCCTTATTGATCGAAAAATGGTCAGATTACCTAGCGTGTTTATTCTAGACCGTCTTCTTTATGCAAAGACAAACCTGTCAAACTATACTACAAATAGTAATACCCATGATCACCTAACGCGAAACAGGGATATCCTAATAATTCCATTCTTCAGACTAGGTAAATGCCAAAATGGACCCAACTTCCTAGCAATAAATGTTTTTAACATATTCCTAAGACAATAAAAGATCTGCCAGTGAAACAATTTAAGTCTTTAATAAAAGAATGCTTCAGAAATCACCGTGTCGGACTTCCATTGTCTTTATTTTGTTACTTAACGCAACGTTTCGGTTAGTGAATAGTTAGTATCTCTAACTATTTTCAAGTGTAAACTAATTTATAATTCTAAGGCAACTCTCCACTCTCCTAAATACTATCAATGTGCAATGAAGCTTGCTGAATCCGTCTACATGCTTGTTGGAGTGTGAGCTGTTTGTTTCGGACAAGGGGCTACTTGGTTTACTAAATATACGGGTATTTTGATTCATAAAAACTGCTTTTTTGAATTTGCGTTTTTGCCGTTGCTGTTCCGTGTCCAAAACCTTGGCTTCTGACCACTGCATATCAAGTTTGGTTGGTTCAAACATGTTCCGCTATACCTGAACTCGAAGTTTCACCTCTTTGGGTATGTTTTAGATTATCGGATTTGGTGCGCACTTCGCGGCTGGAGTGTAATATCTGGCTTTGCCGCTACCCGCTACGTTTAAACGGTGACGTTGGTGCAGTGCTGCCACGTCTACCGATTTCTGAATAGATCTACCGATCTACCGATTTTAGTGTGAAATCTCCCGATATATCGAAGTTTTTAAAAATACTCATATATATTTAAATTATTATACGATTTATACTCTGTGCCATGAGCTCATAGTAAATACTCAATTGCGCCTCCCTAGTTTGCTTAAGAACATCCCTAAAAACAATCCTATATATTTAGCGACATCTAGGGGTGCCCACCCAAATCATATAATAAATAACTTCAATACAATTTTTGTAATTCCCCGATGCATCTTCGGGTATTCCCCTTTCCTGTGTTTCTGTAAAACACGTTTGAACGCTTGGACTGGGCGCTAATTCCGTTATTAGGTATTAAACGTGCGTTGAAGGTTAAGGAGTAAAAGTATATTTTCCGATTCCGATATTAGTTTTCATTTGAATTTATAGCGCAATCCGCTAGCTACCGATTTTAGACCGCAATCTACCGATTTATTTTTTGACATCTACCGATATTGGTTAGCAAAAGCGTGGCAGCACTGCGTTGGTGTACTCCATTCTTATACTGGTACTAGTGTTGATTGTTAGTTACTCATATCTATTTTTGGACACGCAAACCCCCCTCTCAAATGGGCACCCTACACGATTAGTTTAACGATAGTATTATCAGTAATGTGTTAATATTAGTGTCAATCCTAACATTACTAAAGTAATATAGAATTGACAGTAATACTAATTAGGTATGTATGGATCGTCTGAGCTGTAAATATGTATAAATATTACAAATAAAATTAAAACTAATTTTGCGTTTTTTACAATTAAAAACTGCTTACCCCTCTTTGCCCGAACAAGGATTCTCTCCCAACCAAAGATTTTTTAAATTAGTCAAATTCTGTAGATAGATAACTTCATTAAGGTCTTCAATCTGATTCTGTCTGATGTACAATTCTTCTAGACGTTTGCAAAACTGGAAATCTGCCAAACTGCTTATTTTGTTTATACTGAAAAAAGAAAATATATTATACTATATATCTGTGTATTATACACATTTAATTTACGCCGGGGAAAACACACCTTGGTCAATAACAGCCCATCCTCCTTCTGCTATTTGCATACTATTTTAATTTGGTGCCGTTTACCCTATACTTTTGATGTTGTGTCTTAATTGTACAGGGTGGCCCATTAATAAGGGAGGCCGGCTTTATCTCGGAAACCATAAATCGTACAGCTTTCGGAAAAAAAAATTATAAGTAAAGCGGTCATGAAAAAATTCTGGAAATTACTTTCAAGTTCCTCAAATCAAAAAAACTATTATTATTACAAATTGCGCCCTCTAGCAATTTTATTAAACACTATCGTGTACTGCTGGATACGACGATTGAAGGTACTTACCTTTCCCTTCCAAACAAGCTTACATTTAGTAAAATCGGATAAGTCGTTTAGAAGTTACGCCGATTTTAATGTTTACACATTTAATAGCTTCCCCCACTCTTATCAAGGTCGGTACGCCAACGAGCCTTAAACCAAAATGATGCAGAATTGCCTAAGCTTTCCAGTGATATAATCAGAGTTATACCTTAATATGGGAATTTTCGGAGAAATTTAAAATTTAAAAAACTAACTTTCAATTGTGCCCCCTTGCGGCGAAATGAGGAACTCGAAGGTAATTTCCAGAGTTTTCTGATGACCGCTTTACTCAGAAAATATTTTTTTTCAAAAGCTGTACGATTAATGGTTTCCGAGATATAGTCGGCGTCCCTTATTAATGGGCCACCCTGTACAGTGTACTACATTTTTTAAACCTACTAGTCCTGATGATGTTTTTCAATCGAAACGCATAGGCAGTAGATAGGTGTATGTAGGTATATCACACAGAAAGGCGAAGGACATACTTTGTTTCTCATTTAGTTTTTCAAAAAAAGTTTTAATAGCTGTTCTTACATTATTTTACTTCTATTTACTAAACCTCGATACAGTTAATCCAATAGTTATGGTAAAAAATATGTTTTATTGTTGTCATAATAAAATTAATAAAATAATGGGTACTACTAATAATAATTAATATAACCGTATAATAAATAACATTATAGACGATTTCACAATTTGGTAGACCAATTCGTTCTTTAATGACGTTTTGTTTACAATTTTATTTGCATAATCTATAATTTTCAACTTTTCCTTTCAATCAGATCCTACAAACCCAATGCGATAGCAGCGATTTATTTATTATGGCTTCCTTATGCATAAAAATGAGTCACAGGTGGGCAGATAGGCTTGCCCTACAAGGAACGGATTATGAAAACGCTATATCGCAAGGTCACGCAACAAAAAGGTGGGTTTCTGCGAGGACTATCAGTATTTTTATATGCTTTTTCATCTAAATGAAATAATTCTATTACATTACATTATGATGTCTCGGGCTTTGTTTTCTGTTTCTAAGCTGTTTTATTTCTAATTAAGTTATGAAAACAAAAATAAAACTAGTTTTATTTAAAGATTGTCTTTTACTTGCAAATTAAAAATTAGGATCTTTGGTTTTAACACTTTTCATTTTGTCTACAACTAGGAAACACCGATAGTTGTGGCGCGAGGGCAATGGCAAGGGCAGGGGGGACGGCGATCGCTCCCTCTGGCCCCCTATACTACTCGCCACTGGAACCGAGGAAAATCCATCACGATGTATCCGTGAAGTAAAAATCGCTCTAGTTTTACCCTGTGGTCTGTCTGTGTACCCAACGACCTCCGCTATTTTATATTTCAGTGTGTCACATTTTGTTTTTGTATTTACGCGGTTCATACATGGATCATTGTTATTTTAAAAGTATATTAAATGCTTACTTCACTCATTCTCTAATGATGACAGTATTTCGTTAGTATATTTACATAAATTAGTAGTAAATTGTATGACAAGTTTAAGAAAAGGTTTATTGTAGGAAAATAATTTTGTTTTTGAAATGGTATGTCGTTATGTGTTATGTATTTAAAGTACGTCGTTTATGCATTCACGAAAATTTTGTCCTTAGGGGGTGGAAAAATTGGTAGAAAAATAATATATAATTATATATATAATAAATAATTATAATAATATTTTTGGTCCAAATTTCTTGAAACTCAGCATAAAAATACAAGTATTAAAACACGTATCTACTCATTTTTTTTTTTTAATGTCGGCCCCAAAAGGGATGTAAAGTGGTTATAAAAGTTTATATTGAAGAACATATTTTTTGACGGACTTTCTTGAAACTCAGAATATGGGTGTTTCTCCGCTAATTAACAATTTTAATTCCCACGACCATAATTTGACTAATAAGCGTCGTGAGTTCCTGATTTTTTGCAAACATACTAATTACAACATGTCTTTTTATTATTTGTCATTAAAACTGATGGCTGATACTTTATAAAATATATATAATAAAATTTTAAAAAATCAAGACCGTAACAAACTAGTCCCTATAATGTTTCTACCACTTAATCGCGATGTTAAAAGTCCGTTATAATATCAGCCAAATTTACCTTTTTCATTATTTAGGGTACTGGGGTTAAAAAATCACTCTTCAAAACATTTTTTTCACATCATGACTTCTATAAATGACTATTCTCATCTTCACACTGTCTTACAGACATACCAATAATTCTAATTTTATATAAATAATTTAAAAAATCCTCGACACTCGACACATTCTTTTTAGAAGGCCTTCTTCCTCATTTTATTTGGTTGTTTAGACTTCCTTTATCACATGCTCTGCATGTTTTAACTTTTTTATACCGGGTGGCCCACTCTCAACGCAGGATTCCATAGAAATCTAAACTGTTCAACTTTTTTATATTTTTTAAAAACAGAGTTATAGGGAGGCATTGGGTCTACAATTTAAAATTATTTTAAATTAAACAGGGTATCTCAAATAGTCAGGGTATATCGAACATACTTTTTTTTTTAAATGGAACACCCTATAATAATATTATTAATAATAATAATAATAATAATAATAATAATAAAAGTTTATTCAAATATTTTTTTTTACATTCAATGCTAATATATATTTTTTTTGGATAAACTATCAATTCCAATTCCGAACTCAGAAGTAAAATACTTGTATTGTGTTAAATATATAAAATTTAAAATATAAATAATATAGGTATATATTATATATAAATATAATAATAAGTTAAATTACATATAATAATATAATATTTATTGTAAAAAATATATTTCATAATTCAGGCACAACTAGATTATAATATAAAACGAACATGACAATATTTTATTGGTATATTTTACATCACTATAATATATACAGGGTGTTCATTTGAAAACTTCCCGCCTCGATTTTCCTGCTTTAAAATGAAAATGTGGAAAATCGCTCGGACCCGTCGATTTTTATTTCGAGGGGGACATCTTTTGCGTATATTGTCAATCTTGTTAAATCAAGCCCCTAGGAGGGAGGGGGGGGGGTAAGATCTAAATCTTAAATGGATACCCCTATTTTATATATTTTTTTTGGATTCTGCATAAAATTCTGAACATTTTTTAATAAAAGCATTATTAGTCTATACTTAACAGTTTCCCAGATATTTACTCTTGAAAAATGACATATTTGAACTTTGACAGCGTCTAGCTTTCTAACTGTACGTCTTAGAGCAAAGCGGCTTACATGTCCCTATCTTCGATTTTTATTATCTTTCCAATAGTGTGAACTTTCGGTTAAACCGGATGTAAGAAATATAGTACTTCCATTTTGACCGGAAGTTGACACTATTGGAAAGATAATAAAAATCGAAGATAGGGACATGTAAGCCGTTTTGCTCTAAGACGTACAGTTAGAAAGCTAGACGCTGTCAAAGTTTAAAAATGTAATTTTTCAAGAGTCAATATCTCGGAAACTGTTAGTATAGACTAATAATGCATTTATTAAAAAATGTTCAGAATTTTATGCAGAATCCAATAAAATTATATAAAATAGGGGTATCCATTTAAGATTTAGATCTTACCCCCCCTCCCTCCTAGGGGATTGAAGTAACAAGATTGACAATATACGCAAAAGATGTCCCTCTCGAAATGAAAATCAACGGGTCCGAGCGATTTTCCACATTTTCATTCTAAAGCAGGAAAATCGGGGTGGGAAGTTTTCAAATAAACACCCTGTATTTATATTATGATATTTTTGGATTGGATGATCAATTCTAATACAATATGTTTAAATTTAACAGTTTTTGAGGTTTTAACGATTTTTCAAAAATTTCGTGTTTGTAACACTTGGGTGTCCATGGCACTTTAGAAAAAGAGCGTCGTACGGACACGGTGCGGCATTCAAGGCACTCTATGAGAAAATAAACATTGAGTTTATATGGCAAAGGGAGAAATAGTTTAGTAATAGAGTAGTAGTTTTTTATCAACTTTAATTTGGAAAAAGTCCGTTCAGCTTTTGCAGTAGTGACAGGGACAGTAAGGAACATCAGAAGTGCTGTGCACACATCTGGATAACTGGATGACAACGACGCATTCTGAATGATCAAGAAACGGGCTAACTCTTTAACATCTTTCATTGAACTTATCTCTTCCGAAAATGTCGACCATACAGTAAGCAACTGAGAGGAAAAAGAAGGTGACACATCGTCTGAGAACGTTTTGGAAAACAGATCAGCTTCTTTCTCCAACTCGCTTTTCGATGAATTTGTGAGATATTGAGGTTGCAGGATTTTATAAGTATTCAGAACATTTTTCATACCAACAAACCTAGATTCGAGTTGCGATGATATTGTATCTATCATCGGGTAGAAAATGTTCACTCGGATGCGTTGTTGAGGATCATTTAATCTTTCATCTTAAGACAATTCATCAAAGTGAGACTTTACCTTACGTGATCTCTTGTCTATAAACTTTCTGACATTTTCCACTTATCGCAAATTTCTGACACATTTACCAGTAATGAATCGAAAGTTCCTCTTAAGCTTTGAATTTTCTGTAACGCATTTTGAAGCTGATCATGTGCAAAAAACAGATCAATTTTTTCTGACTGCAATAATTTGGACGGTAAGTGCATTATTTGCAATATTTCGTCTTGAAGAACGAGAAGAAAAACAAAATCAAAAGTTTCATTTTTTTTGAGCATGTTTTTTAACTTTTTTTTTAAGTTTGTTGGTGTATTGACAAAAAAATTGTTCGCAATGTAATAATGTATTCGAATAAAGCTAAATATTTTCCTTTTTCCAACCCCTGCTGGGGGGCCCCTCTGGGTCGGGGGCCCCGGGGCGCCACCCCACTGTAGATCCGGCCCTGCATGTAGAGACCCCTAAAGAATTTCTATATTCTATTAAATTTTGTGGAGGAAGACTTTTAATTTTTTCTTTCTTTCCTATACTTTTAACTTCACTTTAAGCATGGACTACACTTCTTCAAATTAAAATTTCCGAAAATGCCCATTTAATTAATTCGATTTATTTTACTGTCCTATCAGGTAGAATACGTAATGCAAAATAAAAATGTTCCGCCAAATTAGTGGGTACTTTAAATAATTAAGGCTAAAATATCGAACGTACTGATAAGTGAAGGTTATGGGAATTTATTTCAAAATCAATACTCAAATGTGTGGATAACAAGTAAATTAGGTCACGAGCCACTGCGTCTAGATTTGAGGTTATATAAATCACTTAAATAAGGTCAATTTATGAAGTTTTACCCAATGCTTTTAATTTTTATAAAAAACGTACTAGGTCTAAAACAACTTTATTACAAAACTTCCAATTTATATACAGGGTGTTATTTAAGTATGTGGCCAAAGTTCAAGAGGTGCTTCTTTAAGTGATTTTAGGAAGAAAAGTTCATATAAACATGGGTCCGAAAATGCATAGTTTTTACGATACAGGGTGTCAAACTTTAAAAAAAAATCGGATGTTCGTAAATATATATACAGTGTCACCAGTAAAGTCCGCATCATATGGGAATTTTTTTTAATAATAGCTTTATTCGAAATATGACTTTGGCATCAAGTTCTGCTTCGATCGAGATGAAAATTAAGCAAAAAATAGTAGTCACGTGATTCGCATTATCTGTCAAATTTTAATTTTTTCCAAAAAATAATTCAAAAGTGGGGTTATTTCTGAAAATATCAAAAAAAATTATTAGAAAAAGTTTTTTTTAATACAGTTTCTAGCCCACATGCAATATTTTAGCTGCATAAGATAATTTTGATTTTTTACCCATATTTTGTAAATTGCATCACTTTTGCAAAATAAGACTCAACGCAACCTACATAAAACTTCTTATTTTTGACAATGCTTTATTTCAGATATATTTCCTTTAAAGTAGCGCCATATTAAATGTGTGTTTATCTACAAAATCAAAATTGGGCTATTAAAATTTGGTCGCATGTGATGCAAAGTTTATTTGTTTTTGACCCTGTATAAGGTAACTTCATAAAATAAGTATTTTTGAAAACGTAGTTTATGTCTGAAAGTAATACACCTTAATATTAAGACAAAAAAGAACACAGTGTCTTCAGTAGTTTAAGTGGAAAATAAATTTTAGTTTAACAACGTAAAGTTTATCTATTTTCAACGATTTAATTTAAAACCCCTATATTATAATGTATTATTAAGCTATGTCATAATAACGTTAACGTGTATTACTTTCAGACACAAACTACGTTTTTAAAAATACTTATTTTATGAACTTACCTTATACTGGGCCAAAAACAAATAAACTTTGCATCACATGCGACCAAATTTTAATAGCCTAATTTTGATTTTGTAGAATAAAACACACATTTAATATGGGCGCTACTTTAAAGAAAATGTATCTGAAATAAGGCATTGATTGTCAAAAGTAAGAAGTTTTATGTAGGTTGCGTTGAGTCTTATTTTGCAAAAGTGGTGTAATTTACAAAATATAGGTAAAAAATCAAAATTATCTTCTGCAGCTAAAATTTTGCATGTGGGCTAGAAACTGCATTTAAAAAAACTTTTTCTAATAACTTTTTTCGATATTTTCAGAAATAACCCCACTTTTGAATTATTTTTTGGAAAAAATTAAAATTTGACAGATAATGCGAATCACGTGACTACTATTTTTTTGCTTAATTTTCATCTCGATCGAAGCAGAACTTGATGCCAAAGTCAAATTTCGAATAAAGCTATTAATAAAAAAAATTCCCATATGATGCGGACTTTACTGGTGACACTATATATATATATATAACTAGCGTGTACCCGGCATGCGTTGCAACCCGCTGATATAAATACAAACCCGAAATATTAGTACCCGGCATGCCACTTTCTGAAATTGCACCCGTGCGAAGCCGGGGCGGGTCGCTAGTTATACATAAAAACCTTCCCCTTGAATCACTCCATCTATTTACAAAATCCGTTGCGTAGTTTTAAAGATTTAAGCATATATAGGTAGGGACGGACAGACAGCGACAGCGACTTTGTTTTATACTATGTTAAGATATAACCTCAATTAGGTTAAAATTATTAAGTCCAGTGGCGTCCGGGAAGACAGTCCAACTAATATTTTTGACAAAAAAATTGCGCGCCACTGACTTTTTTTAAAATTATGTATTTTTTTTCGAATTAAGCAACTACAAATACAACGATTTTATCTTTTGAGTTTTTTTCATATATTGCTTCGTTTTCGAGAAAAAAAAACATTTTATTGCATGTCCCCGGGACAATAAGAGTAAAAAATTTAAACTACTTACCAAACTATCAAGCAATTAAAATTACACGAAAGTCCTCTTTTGAATTTCTTCGCACAGATTAAAACTGTTTTCGATAAAAGAATTAACATAAAATAATCGCATAACGTAATAATTTATTACTGCAATGTTTTAAAAGTAACAACTATACTTAGCTCCTATTGTCCCAGGGACATGCAATGAAGTGGTTTTTTTTTCTCGAAAACAAAACAGCATATGAAAAAACTCAAAAGATAAAATAATTGTATTTGTAGTTGCTTAATTCGAAAAAAATACATAATTTTAAAAAAAGTCAGTGGCGCGCAATTTTTTGCCAAAAATAGTTGGACTTTCTTCCGGGACGCCACTGGACTTAATAATTTTAATCTAATTGAGGCTAAATTATCCTCTTGTTATTACAAACAGAATTGCCAAATTTCAACAAAATCGAATAAAAGAGTATTGATATATTTACGAACATCCGATTTTTTTTTAAAAGTTTGACACCCTGTGTCGTAAAAACGATGCATTTTCGGACCCATGTTTATATGAACTTTTCTTCTTAAAATCACTTAAAGAAGCACCCCTTGGAGTTTGGCCACATACTTAAATAACACCCTGTACCTATATACAGTGACCGGCAGAAAGTACGCACCAAAGGGGATTTTTTTAAATTTCAAAACTTACCAAATTTTTTTGGCGGTGGAGAAGTTTTGCATGTCCCTAAACAAAAAAGAGCATAGAAAAAACTAGTAAATATTGCGCCGTATACGAGGGAGAGGTGAAAACGTTAAATTCACTCAAGAATAAATTGCCCTTATTTTTTACTGTGGCAAATTTTTTTATTAGGAAATGTTGTTTGCACTTAAAAGTTATCCAAAAATACCAGTTTTCAGCTCGGTAGCAAAAATATAAATATTTTTCAGAGCAACTAGATTTCAATGAAAACGAATTTTTTGTAAGGGTTTAAACTTTAATTCATGAACCAATAGGTTTAAGAGTTTTTGAAAAACAGGGCACGGCAAAATATTGTTAAATGTATGAAGAAACCATCATTTGTTTTGCATAAAGTTATTCCGCTTATCCATAGAATAATGTACGGTGTGCACCAGAAAAGTTAGATTATTTTTGACATTATTTTATTAAACGACCAGTTCTCGCGTATTTAAACAAATTTAAGTAAGTGATGTGTCTAATTGCCCAAGAGCTGTTAAAAAATTGAATTTATAGGTCGCATAGCTTCTATCGATTCGTTATACGAGGGGGCGTCAAAAAAAAAGTAAAAACAATTTTTTTGTGCTACCGAGGTTAAATTTTATATTTATGGACAACTTTTAATAAGGGCACTTTATTCTTGAGTGAATTTAACGTTTTTACCTCTCCCTCGTATACAGCGCAATACTTACTAGTTTTGTCTATGCTCTTTTTTGTTTAAGAACATGCAGAACTTTTCCACCGCCAAAAAAATTTGGCAAGTTTTGAAATTAAAAAAAATCCCCTTTGGCGCGTACTTTCTGCCGGTCACTGTATAAAAATAAAAATGTATTACATAACATTACTCATATATATACCAAACAAGACAAAAGATAAATCGATGTTATGTTATGATAATTTTAATTTAACACTTTTAAAAAATAATGCTTTATTTGTTGGCATCAAAATTTTTAATAGGTATAGGTAGGGTTGGGATTTTGACCGTCAAAATCTTTTGTGGTCAATTGACCAAGCCTCGGTCAAATTTCTCAGTATTGTCAAAAGAAATAAAGCCATGAGTAATTACATTAAATGTGTCTTTATTAAAAAATAGCTAACAAAAAATAAAGAAACCATTCTGAGATACAAAAAACACAAAAATGACATATAAATATTATGTATAATATTAATCTAACAATACCTATTGAATTACTAATGAAGTGACTGATTGATGATGAGATGAGAGACTGCTGGCAGTGCTGGCCTTGGTAGATAGCTTAGATAAAGCTACATCATCTTCATCACTGAAGTCACCCCCGGCATTGCCCTTATGTTCTTCAGAATCTGAATTCCTGGTTTTATCCTCACTACTGAAATTTAGCGCTGGTTCCTCCGAATTTCCATATTTTTTATTTCCACTGCCACAACAGCTTTAAGTTGCACTTTATATAAACAAGCTTTCCTGAGCGAGTGCTTTTCAATCGGTTGCGAAGCTTGTTTTGGATAATGCCCCATGAGGACCAATTTCTCTCACGAAACGCTGCAAAAGTTTTTGACCGAATTTGACCCGGTCAAAATTTCGGTCAATTGACCAGGCACAACCCTAGTATAGGTGACTGTTTGAAGGTTGGAGACAATGATGTTTCTTGAATGATGAAAGAGTTTTGGACTTCCATTGTCTTTATTTGTTTTAAATCACAACGTTTCAACTGGTAAGTATCTCCAGTCGTCTTCAGGTGAATACTAAATAAGTAAAGTAACTACAGGACTATTTATACTAGCTAGGTGCACTGAAGCATATCCGAGGTGGGTGCAGTCATGCGTTCAGTTGGCACGCGATCTTATCCTAAGATTACATCTATCTAACAAAGGTTTCCAGATATTTCTTATGTCTAGGGATGGTTTACTAAAGCAGCCTGGGTTCTGATGAATAGCAGCAGCTTCCTTGAACTTTCTTTTCCTCCAGTGTGGTTCCTTATGTAGGATTTCAGCTTCTGACCACATGATATGGTGACCATGTTTCCAGGCATGGTCAGCTGCACCTGACTTTTCGGTCTCTCCTTTTAACGTATTGTTTTTGTGTTCTTTAATCCTTGTTTCTAATGGTCTTAATGTCTCACCTATATAAGATTGGCCACATTCGCAGGGAATCTGGTAGACGCAGTTTTTCCTATCTTTTTGACTTGTGGGCTTTGTCTTCGTCAGGTGGCTTCTTAGGGTGTCCTTCGAGTTAAATACAGTGTTGATGTATCGTTGTCCTAGTCTTCTTATTTTCTCAGATACTCCTTTGACATATGGAATATTGAGTGTTGGTTGTGCCTCTCTATTTGCTTCTTGCGGGTTGGGTCGATTCTTACGATTTTCCAATATTGTGTCAGCTAATCTTGTGGGGTAGCCATTTTTGTTGAGGTCGGTCTTGATGTTATGAGTTTCTTTTTTAAGTGCTTCTTCCGAGTTACAGATTGTAATTGCTCTATCCACAAGGGTTTTAACTATGCCATGTTTCGTACTGTTTGAGTGATTTGATGTGAAATTGAGATACTGACCTGTATGCGTAGGTTTTCTGTATACTGAAGTTTGGATGATGTTGCCATTTTTCTTCACGTTGACATCTAGGAACGGTAATTGGTTGTTTTCTTCTTTCTCCATGGTGAATTTGATTGTTGGTGTTAAGCTATTGAGGTGATTTAGAAAATCTCTTAGTTCGTCATCGGTTCCATTCCAAATAATGAAGGTGTCGTCCACATATCTCAGCCACATTTTTGGTTTCTTCTTTGCCTGTTCCATTGCTTTGGATTCAGTATAGGTATTACCTACTAATTTGAAAATTATGAGTTTTTTGGCATTTAAAGAAAATGAAAATCATGGATTATGCAAAATTATATAAAGATAAGCCAACTTATATATAGGTAATAATAATACTAAATATTACAATTTTTCTATTATAATTTCTCCCTTATTTATAATTTTTCCTTTTTTTTTTGGGTGATATATTTTTGAATTACTTACTTATATTTTAAATATATTTATGATATGATTAAAATTAATAATCTAAATGGGTGTATATTTTTTCATTGAAAAATCGGACAGATTTGTTAATCTATGGTTTTGTAATGATGCTTTCATTAGATTTATTTTTATTAAAAAAAAATCTTTTAATTTTTAATATTATTATAAATAAACCTGCAAATAAATAAATTACAATAAAATAATATTTATCAGGCTCGACCTCCAAAGTACAATTTTCGACATGACAAAATTGTGTGTTGGGGCAAATTGGTCGCTGGCAAGTTCTGCATCTATATTGACTACCGAAAAACAAAAAAATACCCTGACAACAGCGGGATGCCAGCTAATTTTTCTCAATTTCAATTTAGTAACCGTTATTAGTAAATTATGTAAATAAAAACTTTGTGGATATGCAAATTAATCAAATCGCGATTAAAGCAAATTGGAAAATTAACTAATTCTGATTAACGTGTAAATTGGTGGATACAGGCATTAAATACAATAATTAAACCTTAATCAGCAAAAATATATGTTGGTGGGTACTGACATGTCTATAAATGGTACCTAACAATTATTATTAGATTTTACCATATGTTACGCATCGGAATCACGAAACGGCAAGTTAGTAGGTAAGTGAAACTGTGCATCGAAAAGTAGGTATATAAATCATTAACACTGTAAAATTCAGTTATTAACATTTATGTTCTTTGTTTTTTTTTCTTCTTTTAATTACTCGTTTTTCTATTGCGTTCCTGCAAGGAAGAGAAAGTTTCTGTTAAATGATTTGATTATTAACGGTGTAATGATTTCTGTGAATAGAATTAAACGATAAAAAAAATGACCTACATGGCGGCATATAAAGCTTTATAGTACGTACCCTTTAAAATTACTGTTTACAAAAGCATTTTTTAGTATTTCGTAAAAATCGATGTATGTTCAACCTACTTTACGAATTTAGTTTGAAAAAATCGACAAATAGAATAATATTGCTAAAAGAAACATTTTAGCCAAAATAATATTATTTTTAACAAACTCAAAAAGCAGTAGAAAAACGCGGTTACAACATAGACAATTTACCTTTAGATAAACAAACAATAATCACGAATGTGGCAGCTTTATGGCCTCGCGCATGTAAACAAAACTGGGAACTATTAGACATGCGCACTGCAACATTATCGTTTGACGAGTGGGAAAATAGACAGGTCCGGGCTTTAAAATTTAAATTCTTACTCATATGCCACCATAGAGGGTTTATTTTACCCCTATTTGGGCATAATACAATTATACAACGGCTGCAACTAGTACTAGTCATTGTTTATATTACAATCCGAGTCACTAAAAGCACAAACACAATTCACTAACTAAACTACACAAAAACCAGAAATCTATAAATATTAAACACCAGTCCCACAATCCACGATAGCCGATCCGATAGCTGAAAACTTTAGAAAACTACAAGGAATCCGCAGAGAAACCTTAAAACACAACAACAAAAATGGCGGCCGAGCCGGTTCTGGAGAGTATTCGTGAGCGCGTCGATTATTGTCGATAAAGTAGGACGGCCGATAACACGAGGTTTGTGCGCATGCACGAAGGTTCCCCGAATGAAGACAGCTGACCGACGAGTCATGCGCTCGGACGTATTTTGTCACCCATAAAACGTAACTTTTGTTTGCGCAGGAGATAAGCTGTAGGTATCTAAAGGTAAATTGTCTATGTTAAATTGTCTATGGGTTACAACCACATATTATGGTTAAAACTAGTGTTGGGATCACTTAAGTGAAAAATAACCTATTATCCGGTTTTTCAAAAAACCTTACTACTACTACTACTAGTGTTTAGGGCTGCACCGAGCCCTGTTTTTTAACTTGACCGAGTACTCGGCTGAAGGTATTGACCGAGTACCTAGTACTCGGCTGCCGAGTAATGATGTTTTTCAAAGGGTCAACATCTCGGAAACTATTAAGTATGGACTAATAATGCATTTAATAAAAAATAATTATAATTTTATGTAGAATCTGAAAATAAAAAAAAACACAGGGTGTTCTATTTAAAAAATGGAAAATTTTTACCGTTTCGCTTTTTTGGAGCACCCTGTATAGTATAGACGGAATTAATTTTAAAAGAAGCATCTCTTAACCCTTAATAAGCTTTGTCAAACGTTTTCCGCTATCTTTAATGGTACAGGAGCAGGAGATATTGACCTTGGTAGTAGTAATGGGCCACCCTGTATATATTATTTAATATCTAATATAACATCATAGAAATCAAGTTAAAAGTAACGCAGTGAAAGGTTATTTTCAGAGGCGGGAAACGTCTTCGAAACAAAAAGAAATGCGTTGAAACCGGAAAATGGAGAGAGACTTATATATTTACATCATAATCTTCCTCTTCTAAATTATAAGTATTAAATTTATTAATGCCACTGTACTTTGCATAAGTATGTTATTAAAAATTAAAATTATGAATTATATGTCTCATTTCTTACTGTTTTTGACATGCCGAAAAGGATTGCTTCTAATATTCTACTATACTGGGCCGAGTAATGAATATAAGACCGAGCACCGAGTACTCATTACTCGGTGAAAATTCTGGCCAAGCACCGAACTACTCGGTACTCGGTGCAGCCCTACGTAGTGTTGTATGTAAAATTAATCGAACTGGCGACCTTTTTTTTAGAAGTCAAAACATTTCTCGGCGTAGCGTTGTTCTTCCGGAAAGTTATTGTAGATGAACCACCGCCACCCATATTAATATTAGCTTTCGAGTGAAAAACCTGTTTTCATCAGGTTTTGAAAATCACTTGAATACTCGGTAGTCGGTTATTAAAATAAGTCAGTTATTCCCATCACTAGTTAAAACTTACAGATGTCTTGCTAATGCAATTTTGATGCAGGGTGAAAATGCATAGGTATGGATTGGCCTTAAGATAGAAATATCCGAGGCGTTTTTCTCCAAGTTGTACTAAAGTGTCAAAGTGTAATAATAGTATATTAGTCTACAAGTAAAGAAAAGTGATAGTTTTCCATTAAGACTATCCGACCGATATTTCTGAAATCTTAATCCAAGGTCGCCACGCGAGCCGCGACGGGGCGAGAAAATATCCGAAATTTTCTTCGTCAGCCTGCTGGTTATCGTCGTTAACTCTTTTAGCGCATTTAGGTATTAAACAGCGATCTTTCTCTTCACTGTCGGAGCGGTACTACATAACATGATATATTACGCTTGTTATTTTCAAAGCAAATTACCCTCTTGATCGTTAATGTTTTTAATATTACTTTAAATATGTTTGCCAACAAAAGAGTATTCCTTAATAAATCGATATAAATATTATTCTGAGACCGAAAAGTATGGCCCTTATGTAGCTAATATTTTAAATAAAAAAATGCGAATGAAAATATTTAGTTCAAGCTTATATTGGTATTTTCTTTAAATCGAGGGCTTAGTTATAAAATTCGTTCTTAAATTTTGTCGTAAATGTTATCCTATATTTAAAAAAAAACTTATGTGGCCCTTCAACGCCGTCGTAGATACCAGCTCGAGCCGCAAAGCTATAAGAAAATGTGCGAAATAATATTCCTCCGCTTACTACATATCGTGGTTTTACCAAACAAATGAACGCGAACGATTACCGATTAGTGAAGATTGCAAGAAACCAGTCGGCGGCGCGGTGTTCTGGGTTTCACAGAAATCAAAGACGCCGACATTTGCAGGTAGCAAATCATTTGTGTAAAAAATATTCGTTCATTCGTTAGTGCATCAGTCAATTAACATCAGTGTATTTGTCAGCTTGAGCTAACTAACGATTTTCTGACAATGGGTTCTAATACGCGAAGAGTGAAAAATAATTAAAAAAAAAAAAATAGAAAATTGGCCTAAAAAAGGAGTGTAAAATTATTTTTTTGTAAATTACAAAAATGTTATAAACTTTATTAAATGGTAAAATGTGCACTAACATTCTTAACAAAAATATTTTTGAAATTCTGGGTAGATTTAATTTATGCAAGTAATAAATTAAAATATTTGGCAGAAATTTTAGACCGAAGAAGTTTATTATTTGAAAATGCACATTTAATGAAAAAGTACAATCATGATGCATGTCATCAGTTGCATATTTAAAGGAATCTGAACCCCCACCCGAAAGCCTTTTTTTCGTATTAAAATTAAATACATGTCAAATTTTCAAGTTGTGCATGTTAAATTTTACTAGGATATTTAGTACCATATACGGTAAAGACACGTGACTGGCTTGCTAACAGGCCACGGTCACTTGAGAAGACATCTTCAGTAAATAGGAGTCTACAACGGACCCATAGAATGTAGACTTTGCGGCGAGGAGGATGAGACCGCCTCTCACATCATTTACAGCTGCGAAGCGCTAACCCAACGATGATTTAAAATCTTCGGGAATATTCAACGCGGGGATAACCTCCAGCATCACGAACTTGGTAGGAAACTATTGGACCTCTTAGAAGGAACAAACCTTTTCTAGCAAGACTGGGAAGTACAATAATTAAACCAACCAACCAACCATACGGTACCATAAATGTACATTTAAAAGGTAAAATGCTCGTTTCCGTTAAATAATTTTACTTTTAACAACTTTATTTTAAGATGTCCTATATTTTTTCTGTGTTGGTTTTTATAATACTATATTGTCATGTATAGATACAGAGCATCTGCCATATTACGTATAATACGGGCTCTTTGGCGTTGTTCCTAGCTTTGGGGGGGGGTAGAACAGAGGGTTGAATCAAAGTCAGAGGTAGAAAACATATACAGATTTATTAACAAAAGAGAAAAGTTTAATTGGTGATGTTGATATTGAAATAGTTATTTAGAGATTAGAGGACCCAGCTTGCTTAATTAATAGAATGAGTTGATACTTACATCTTAATTAATAATGTGGGGCTCAGCTCTTAAGGATGGAACAATCGGTATCGCACACACATCGTCACGGCCCAGACTTGACTCCCCGATCGTAGCCAAGCCGATCTCTCACCGTGTATGGTTTATGATTAGTCAGCAAATGCTTACTGTATAAACAACCATCATACAGGGCGAGAATTAATTAGTAATGTTAAATAGTAATGTGGCTTATTTCATGACAATATCTTACAAAAAAAAAGTTGGCAACACCAGCAGTATTTAATGTTTTTGTTTTCTTTAAAACCAAAAAAAAATTGTTACTTACTAGCTTTTTACCGCAAAAGGTTTTTAAAGAAAGATGTAAGGTAGGTACTAATATAGTACTTAAAAAGAATTAAAAATAAGTTCTTGTGGACAAGTTCCACAGGTTTTAGTTCAGAATTTCAAATTTAAGATTTTGACTGAATTTAAAAAAAATTTAAATAGGTACTATATCTTCGGTTTTTTTTATTTTTCATATATTTTTATACGTACTTTCATATTTTTTGGTCATCTGAAAGAAAATGACTAGATGTAAATTTTATTTGTTTATAGCTTATTAATATATTGTGCGAAAAATGAAAAATTAAAAGCTTTTTCGCTTGTTACCATCAATTCGCGGACATCCTCTTCATAATAAAATTTAGAAATACGACAGTTCATTACCATAGTAGGCCTATCCAAACGAGACAATACAAAGGTCATCTATTATATTTGCCTACTATGTATTATACCCGCACGGATTGTGTTATGGATTCCTAATTATTGATTTAAAATAAATCAAAAAAATAAACATAAAATTGAAAATAGATGTTTTTATATTTTAGCTGGGTCCATTATATTCACAGTAAATTTTTTCTATAAATCGCCCAATAATTGAAAAATCTGCTCGACTCGATTTTTTGAATTATAGAGGGGCTAGTGATGCCGCCGAGACGAGAAATTCTCGTCTCGTCTCGTCTCGTCTCGTCTCGTCTCGTCTCGTCTCGTCTCGTCTCGTCTCGTCTCGTCTCGTCTCGTCTCGTCTCGACGAGAGTGAAATTTTTTTCTCGAGAGAAGTCACGAGACGAGACGAGAGAAGACCGTTTCTCGTCGAGAAATTTCTTGTTTTTTCTCGAATTTTCTCGTTTGTTAGAATACTGAATTTTAGGTATCTCCTAATATATAGACAGAAAAATAATGTGTTTAACGTTCTCACTCTATCGTATTGTGAAGGCATTTACCTTAAAACAGATATTCAAGAGAACATAATCAAATTGTCTAGCCTCTTTCTTCTGTCTACGGTTAGTAGTTGACATTTTTAAATAATTAACCAAATCTGAAAGAAAGCATTTTCGATTGAAAACACAATATCGAAAAGGACCCCAGTCAAATTTCATTCACAAGGCGAAAGACGATAGATTTTGACTAAATTTAACAATTTTGTATCAAAAATTCGAAATTCGCCAAAAACTTCTCACACAAAAATCATTAATAAAAGTGTGAATTTCATTTCATATCTCTCTTACCAGTTTTAATATTTGACATTACTTTCATAATACCCTGTATATCAACCGAAACTTTATTAGAAAATCACAGATAAAGACAACGGAGGGCCATGAAACTAGTGTTATAACAATAGCATTAAGTTAATAGTCTCAATATGACATTAGTAAATAAATTTAAAATAAAAAGTCTAATATAATAGGTAAAGTGACATTCAGTACGAATAATTCAAGTGTATGCCTTATTTTGCCTCATTTTATTACACAGGTCTCAGACATAAATTTGGCTATTGAAAATAATTATTAAGTGCGGTAAATGATACTTTTCCGCACGAGGTGGCAGTTGCACGAACGGCTCGAAGCAAGTCCGGGCATGCCACTAAGTGAGTGTGGAAACGGAACTTTTCGCACCTGTTACTTACAGTATTTTTCCTAATTGCGTAAAATTAAGCTTGTTCGTAATAAATTTTTGTATTTTTTGGGTAAAAGGAGCAAAAAATAAACTGAATTTTTAAATTTTGATATGTCAAATAGAGCATTTTCGGAAATACTTCTTTAAGCTTGCACTTCCTATTAATGTAATAAAAAAATTAAGGTTTTTCCCCGGATGACATTCTGGGCTGATCCCTTTATTTAGTCGAATATTTTCCAAACTATTGCAGTTAATTATGCCCCGAATTATGCCAAAAAATAAATAATAAAAGAAGGGTAGTTCCATTATGAATCAATTATTATTATTATAAATCGTTCTCTATTCTGTTTCTTTTACCACCCCGTATATTTTGGACTGAAAATACCTCGGTGCCAAGCCTATTACATTACGTGAATTATGTCTTATGGCTGCTTGCAATATTTTGTTGATCTAAGAAAAATAGTTTCTAAGTCACATGACTAACAAACCGACTTATAAACCCAGATGTTACTGAAACTATTTTTTTCTTTAAAGTCGCAATAATATGTTAAATCAAACTAATTATAGTATAAGAAAACGAGTTTTATGCTAAATTTAACCTTTAACCTTAGTATAGTATTCTGAAAGTAAAAAAAAGTGTCGCTATCTATTAAATAAATGCTCAGCTACCAATCTAGCCCGAAATTTGAATGTGCCTTTTAAAAGGACGGTAGTAATGTCTGGGTTAAACCCTTCTGCGATACGACCAGATACTTTTAAATGTATACCCCCTTTAAGATTCGTATAAAAAAATATTTTTTATGATTCCCTACTCACGAGAAAAAACGAGACGAGACGAGACAATGGCACTCTCGAGCGAGAAAAACGCGTTTCTCGTCGAGACGAGATAAAAAAAAATTCTCGCCTCACGAGACGAGACGAGAATGGGCCAATTCTCGTCTCGTCTCGTCTCGCGGCATCACTAAGAGGGGCGGAGACGTTTTGTGCCAGGCGAAAATAAGGCTGTTCCCGGGCTATTTCCTTGTCGTTCTTCTTTCTTATTTTACACACTGTTTTTTGGCTAACCCCAGTATGCAAAGCAGCCCTAGCAGTACTTAATGTAACTGGCAATTTAAAACATTTATTTTTAGCCTCCTTATCGCAAACACTTAAAACACTTGCCACTATTCGCTTGCTTTACATATAATTGTTTTTTCGCCTTTACTTGCTATCGTGTACCACTACTGCGCGTTGTCCCCGAGAATTGGACGAAATGCAGCGAGTCGCCGATGTTTTTAACAATGATAATATATTTATTTACACCGATCATTTGCGCTGGTTCACTGTTCGGCTCGGCAGATTATGCATTGTTGCGCGATCGTCAAGCGATCTGACTTGTGAGACATGTGTTATTGTTTTAAATTGAAAGGGATTAATAAATTAATATCGTAATAAGATCGGTTTAGATCGGTAATGCCTAAAAATAACTCCAGATTTATTGCAGCAAAAATTCCTGAACAAATACGCCATTGATAAAAAAGTCATTGCAGAGGGGTAATATATTGCGCAACAGTGTAAATACCGGCCCACATTATTTAAGGATGCATTCTTTTAATGGTAGGGGTAGGACCCTAAGAACTAAACTTTATTTAGATTTAACTAAATACCAAAATAAAATTTAGTTGGTCATTTTAGAAAGAAATAAACCCATTTTAGTTGCCGATTTACATAATTTGGGTAGATACACTATATATATTTTTTTAGGATTACAAAGCCTTCAAAAAACTAAAATTCAAGTTAATAACTGAGAACGCCAATGTGAAAGGTCATATAATGATGTAATTATATCAACTTTTTATTATAAGATTTTGTTTCCAATAAGAGATTATTATTAATTAGCTTTGAGGAATTATGTTATATTATTTCTAAATCTAAAATTAATTATTTATAAAATAAATGCAAATTAAAACTTACAAAATATTTTTTTTGATCACCCTACTATAGAAATGTCCACAAATTTAAAATCATCATAATAATATATGAGTAAACTTTTAACACGTTAGCATAACACTGATGCGTGCTGAAAACTGTGATAAGTTAAATATATTCGAAACGTCGACCACCCTACTTGCTGAATTTTTCATAATCAACGCAAGCGAAGCGTAGGATATAGTCTACTAGTGCTTAGAAAATAATGTATTTATCTTTAGACGTACCACCCCATGTACACAACGTGTAGCAAAAACCAAATGTCGATTTTCAACAAAGACAAATTCTTTTCATTTGATTTCAGAGACCAAAAACATTGCGTTCTCTTGACCTGAATCCTGGCCTTGTTTATTATTGAATTTTTAAAAACTTTTTAAATTTGGACTCTACAGATATTGGAGAATGTGCGAAAGTTGTTTTCATTAAAAAAAAAATATTTTTAATATTTTTAACAATCCAATGAACTTAAGTATTTATTTTCCGGGTTTTCATTGGCTAATATCTTTTTCTTTGAATTTTTTTTCTGCATGAAAATAACTTTCGCACACCCACATAGATCCTACCTTCCCATTGGTAACTTTTTTTTTCTGATAATTTTCTTAGTTTTTTTGTAATTCGGGTCAAAAAGAACAGCAATTTAACATGGCAAATTTTAGCGCGGTCGGATCCACTTAAGTGAAATAGCTTAAATCACGAGCCTAGCAAGTTAATCAAATGTCACACGCTGTTTTTCGTATTTTTAATGAAAAATCATTAATTAATAAAATAAAAATTATCATAGATCATTATAGTCGCCCCTCGTTACCACATACGTCAGATAAATAAATCAAACAGTTTAATCAAGTATGGAGTCCATGGGTGGCATTATCAACCAATAACCTATTTCGCGTAGATTTATATTTACTTATTCTAGCTTTTACACAACATTTAAGGTGGGATTCCCGATTAACGACGCCATTTTCTATCGTCAATTCGATTTGCCTAACTATTGACGATTCGCATGCGCACTGCAATGCTGTGTTGATCAGGGTAGTTATTTTTATGCTTTTGGCATACGAAGAAGAAAGACAGACATATTCTGGAGCTAATAGAGCAAGGCAGATGGCAGGCAGCCGGTCATAATTTTGTTTAATTTCGTGCTTTATGCAATTACGGAACCTTTTCTGTTAAAACGAACACACATTCTCTAGAATTCTTAGGATAGATGAAATCTAGATAGACTAGAAAATATCGTGTTATCAATAGAAATTGTTGTTTTTACTTTCGTTCTGAAAATCGACGTGTTTACTTTTAAGGATTTTAAGGTAAATTGTGACAATTTTAGTGGTTTCAAAAAATTGCTTTTCTGTGCATTTATTAAAAAAAAACACCGGCATACTATTCGTCATTGCCTCCCTCAACAGCCCTTCCAAAATTAGATACTATTTTTTTTTTAATAACTGCAAGGTTCCGGAAGTTACCCCTGCATTCAAGCTATTTATATAAGTATTTTATACATGATTGACCCTGACAACTGTGCCCTTAAATAAAATCAATATCGACTGCATATTCTATAGGTCCTATACAGGGTGATTCACGTTGAGTGGCCTATTAGAATATCTCGGAAACGAGTAAAGTTATATTTCTAAAAATTTGGTAGCAGGGATGATTGGCTTTGAACTTTTAAAATATTCTATTTTCACGTTTGTATCAGTTCCGGTTATACCGGAAGTTATGGCCAACTTTGGTATTTTAAATGGAACACCCTGTATATTTTAGCATTTTTGGATACCTTATTGAAACCTAAGTAACTTTTATTAACAATGATCTATACCTATCTCTAACCGTTTTTGAGATATGAATTATAAAATGCATTTTTTATGTAAAAACTTTACCGAGAAGAAAGTTCAGTAATTTTTGAATTATTAAAGCTAAACATTTAAAATTTTGTAGGCTTTTAACTAAAACATAGATCTTTAGACTACATTACTTAAGTTTCATGTTTTGCATACAGGGGGTTTTTAAAAGTGTGCCAATGTGGCCATTTAGAGTCAATTTTTGCAAATGGAACACCATATTTTTTATTTTAGTAACTTGTAGAGAATCAAATTTCCCATCTAAATGTTTAATATGTCAGTATCAATATTTTTAGTCGTTTTGGAATTCTGAGCAATTTAAAAAAAATATCTTAAAATATGTGTTTGTGTTAAGTTCATAAGACATTATTTTTGTAGAGGGCTTTGACTCCGATTTTTGACAAAATATGCTTTAAGGCAGCATTTTGTTAATATAAGTTATTATATATATTATTATTATATAAAGCTCAAAGTCAACCAAAAATCGGAGTCAAAGCATTCTTTACAAAAATAATGTCCGAACTTGACACAAACCCATATTTTAAGATATTTTTTTTTAAATTGCTCATAATTCCAAAATGACTAAAAATATTGATACTGACATATTAAACATTTAGATCGGAAATTTGATTCTCTACAAGTTACTAAAATAAAAAATATGGTGTTCCATTTGCAAAAATTGTCTTATCTAAATATGACAATTTAAAAATTACTGAACTTTCTTCTCGGTAAGGTTTTTACATAAAAAATGCATTTTATAATTCATATCTCAAAAACGGTTAGAGATAGGTATAGATCATTGTTAATAAAAGTTACTTAGGTTTCAATAAGGTACTCAAAAATGCTAAAATATACTGGGTGTTCCATTTAAAATACCAAAGTTGGCCATAACTTCCGGTATAACCGGAACTGATACAAATGTGAAAATAGAATATTTTAAAAGTTCAAAGCCAATCATCCCTGCTACCAAATTTTTAGAAATATAACTTTACTCGTTTCCGAGATCTTCTAATAGGCCACTCCACGTGAATCACCCTGTATAGGTAATAATTGATATATTAAATAAATATCAAGGGATTTAATAAATTATTCTAGAATTGTAGGTATAGCGAAAAATATCAGGTAATATTTTTTAAAACATTATGTCATTATTCTTTTATTAATTAATTCTCCCAAAATTAGCAATGAAATAAATTGATATTTTTGTAATATGTCAGATTATTACCTAAATAATGCGCCGACGAGATTAATTTTATTTAATGTTAGTTAACAAAATAATAAACTAAAAAAAAGCGAAATAGGTTATAGGTTGGCAATAGATTGAGTGACGTTGATAATTTCACCTAATAAAAGTTTCTTTACGATTTTCTCTTAATAAAGTATGCTCTTTTCCATCAGAAATAAAAAAAAAACGTAATTTTTTAAATGTCGCAATCTCGCTAATGGGGGATTTTCACATATCTATAACGAGTATATTGTTAATATAATGGCATGTTACAAGATTGAAGTTTGTGGCCCCCATGGACGACTAAAACGGGATACAGAGTTTACGCAGTTTACATCATTTTTGTGGATCATGGAAACACTGAACAGGGCCGGCTTAACATGTATTTAAAAATTGTTTGGTGAAAAATTTTTGAAACACTAGTTTATTACATAGGATAGCAAACCTAGTTTAGGAACCTTTACCAGAGTTACCAATTAAAAGGCGCTATTATAGTGTCTATAATTTCTATCTAACCATTTAACGAATGGAAAGATATACAGGTCCGGGCTTTTAAATATCTTACTAAACGCTTGATGCTGTGGTGCAGTGCAGGTGCTGCTTTTTCCAATTGTCTCTAAATGTTAAATTAAATAAAGTTCTCAATATTTCGTTTTACGTAGGCTTGTGTTTAATCAATAATAACAATCATTATGTTTTTCTTAAATACTGTAAAACATGATGAAACTAATAAAAAATAAAACGTCTGGTAACATTTGACATTATCATATTATTACCGGTGGCTTCGTTGAGGGTGTCTCAAATAGTCAGGGTACCTATATCAAACATATTTTTTTTTAATGGAACACCCTATATATTATGATATTTTTGGATTGGATAATCAATTCTAAGAATATTTTGTATAACATATAATATGTTTAAATTTAACAGTTTTTTAGTTATTAACGATTTGTCAAAATTTTCGTGTTTGCAGCACGTAAAGAATATGCACCTGTCGGTAGTACAGACTGACAGAAATAAATGAAATTTGGGTTTTGGAATATGATTGTTTAGTAGCGTCTAAAGCATATTTTAAAAAACAAAAATATTTACCGAAGTCTTTTAAAATGCTTTTCTAAATGTAGCAATTTTAAAAACGTAAAAATTCTTAAGTCTGTTATTATACAATATAATAATATACATACCCTATTATCGTTTATGCCTAATCGAAAGACATTTTAAATACAATTCTAATTATACTAGAGTTCCCTATACATACCTTTTATAGTTTTCTCTGAAATAGCTATTTCTTCCATTACCATAAACTCGGTGTTTATTTTCTTATAGAGTGCCTTGAATACCGCACCGTGTCCGTCCGACGCTCTTTTTCTAGAGTGCCATGGACACCCAACTATTCATTTTATTAATCTTAAGTCATTTGAAGTTTTTCTTTAAAGGAAAAAATTTATGATATTGCTTAAACTTAAAACAACAGAAATATTTTTTAAATTTACAAATACTGAAAAATGTCGCTTCAAATGACTTAAAATTAATAAAATGAATAGTTGGGTGTCCATGGCACTCTAGAAAAAGAGCGTCGTAGAAACACGGTGCGGTATTCAAGGCACTTTATGAGAAAATAAACACCGAATTTATATGGTAAAGGAAGAAATAGCTATTTCAGAGAAAACTATAAAAGGTAGGTATAGGGAACCCTAGTATAATAAGAATTGTATTAAAAATGTCTTTCGATAACCCAAATTTCATTTATTTCTGTCAGTCTGTACTACCGATCGACAGGTGCATATTCTTTACGTGCTGCAAACAACGAAATTTTTGAAAAATCGTTAATAACTTAAAAACTGTTAAATTTAAACATATTATATGTTATAGAGAATATTCTAAGAATTGATCATCCCATCCAAAAATATCATAATATATAGGGTGTTCCATTTAAAAAAAAGTATGTTTGGTATAGGTACCCTGACTAGTTGAGATACCATGTATAATTTGAAATAATTTGAAATTGTAGACCGAACGCCTCCCTATAACTCTGTTTTTGAAAAATATTAAAAAGTTGAACAGTTTAGATGCTATGGAATCCTGCGTTGAGAGTGGGCCACCCGGTATATATCAGAACCGTATTCAATTTTTAAGAGTTTTTCTTAAAACATTTTTATTTGGCATATTCTTTAACATTAATAGGGACAATATAAAGTCAGTCACACGTTTTGTAACCGATTGATAAATCAAAACCGTGGAAAAAACAAAACGGATCTCCGACGTTTTATTCATTAGAACAATAGACTACTACAAGTCGTAGTGTAGGTATTTTATTATAATGAGAAAATTAAAGGTTGTTGACTTCTCGCGTTTTTTATATTTCCAGTTGCTTTTTAGACATATCTTTTACTGACATCAAAATGTAATTTTATTAAAAACTAAAGGTCGACGGACTTCGCAGTTTATTTCCAGCAGTTTTAGGAAAAATACTTTATAAAACATGCAATTCAATAGAGTGTGCGACTCTTTACGGGCGGGCAGGCTGGGCAGATTTAAAAACAACTTCTATATACCTTTTTCTCGTTTGGTACATAGAAAATAATAGTCGTATACAGAGGGTGTTCATTTGAAAACTTCCCACCTCGATTTTCCTGCTTTAAAATGAAAATGTGGAAAATCGCTCGGACCCGTCGATTTTTATTTCGAGGGGGACATCTTTTGCGTATATTGTCAATCTTGTTACTTCAAGCCCCTAGGAGGGAGGGGGGTAAGATCTAAATCTTAAATGGATACCCCTATTTTATATAATTTTTTGGATTCTGCATAAAATTCTGAACATTTTTTAATAAAAGCATTATTAGTCTATACTTAACAGTTTCCGAGATATTGAATATCTTGAAAAATGACATTTTTGAACTTTGACAGCGTCTAGCTTTCTAACTGTACGTCTTAGAGCAAAACGGCTTACATGTCTCTATCTTCGATTTTTATTATCTTTCCAATAGTGTCAACTTCCGGTCAAACCGGAAGTACTATATTTCTTACATCCGGTTTAACCGAAAGTTCACACTATTGGAAAGATAATAAATATTGAAGATAGGGACATTTAAGCCGTTTTGCTCTAAGACGTACAGTTAGAAAGCTAGACGCTGTCAAAGTTCAAAAATGTAATTTTTCAAGAGTTCTCGGAAACTGTTAAGTATAGACTAATAATGCTTTTATTAAAAAATGTTCAGAATTTTATGCAGAATCCAAAAAAATTATATGAATCCAAAAAAATTATATAAAATAGGGGTATCCATTTAAGATTTAGATCTTACCCCCCCTCCCTCCTAGGGGCTTGAAGTAACAAGATTGACAATATACGCAAAATATGTCCCCCTCGAAATAAAAATCGACGGGTCCGAGCGATTTTCCACATTTTCATTTTAAAGCAGGAAAATCGAGGTGGGAAGTTTTCAAATGAACACCCTGTATAAAAATTTGGCATGTAAGGGACATGCAAAAACTGTTCTCATTAACAATGAAACAACAATAATCTATTAATGCACTTGCGCCACATCTACAGCTACGACTTTATTTCATAAAAAAAACAATTATTCTGGAAGTAGACAAATTCTGACTGTACAGTGATGGACCTGTGAGTTAGTGCAAGTAAAGTATTTTTCACCCTAAATGGTATCGACTTGTTGACTGCAATAAAACTACCGGTTTAATCCCATTGTTATACACAATCAACTAGCAAATACACTACAGGGTAGAACTTTAGATATTTAATTCGTTATTAATAATATATTATTTAATATCATGAAATATCCTTTGGGATGGAGCACAAGATAGTTAAATATTACCTGCTATAATTACAAATTATAATCCGACCCCGACCGACAGTTTATTTGCATTTTTATGGCCGAGCTCTTGCAAAACGTCCCAGGTAGTTAAACGGAGTCAACCATTTATTGTGAAAAATACTTTAACTGATGTTATTGCAGTGCCCTCTGACATATATTTAACAAGAATAACTATTGCTGGCTCTCATAAGACTATTGGCAGTCAGTAACCCTTACGACCCTATGGATTGCATAACCTCTAATTTTGTCTCTAAACCCCAGTGATGTACCCAATGCAAAAGTTATTATGTGATGAAACCATTGTAACCACTAACTACTTACGTGAATCCATATTTAATCAAATTAGACCTGCATAATCTGGATTTCACAAGATTGTGCATCTGCATAGGCGAATGCACAACATATATTCATATTAGAGAATGTCTTACATATGTAGATACAGTTAATTCCGGTGTTACGGTATCTTCACGTCTACTTCTACTTTTAACAACGTCCGGTGGTTTAATTTTTTAAAATCTAGGATATGCATGTCAAAGCATAAAAAGGAAGAGTGATGGATATATAAGCAGGTGAAGCGGAAAGAAGGCGAAACAATTATTTTTATTGTAGGTTTTCTACCACAAAAACTACTTCTACAATCTTAGAAACAAGTTTTAACGTTTCTGTCACTATTTCCCTCTAAAGGGTCCCACAGATTAACAGTTTGACATTTAGATCTGACTGGATTTTATCGTTCAGTTTTAGACTGATCAGTCCGACGGAGGAACTGAAGCAAGTTCCATCAATTTGTCTGTCTAACTGAAATCGTTTAGTTTTTATTTGTTCGTTAATAGCGTATATAGATAAGCAAAGTAGGTGGTTGGGTATATAGACCTACATGAACGAGATATAGTTCATTCGGAAGAAGAGGGTTACAAATCTCAATGTACAGTTGTATTCATAAAAAAAGCGTAATTAGAATGAGAGGTAAGTGTTGTCATATTTGCGTAAAACCGACTTGTCTAAATGATTGTTTATTGGACATACACACACACACACACGTCATAGATTATCAAAAATGCAAAGCATTGGCGTCGGTGTAAATAATTTTGAAACTGCATGGTGGTAACGTTTGATAAAACTTTGACAGGGGAACATAAAAATGCCTCGTCAGTTCTCTGCATGAAGTTGAAAAGGCTCAAATCGAAGAAGGATGGTCAATCCGTGCTGTAGCGCAGTTGTATAATAGAAATAAAAAACTATATTGAAAATTAAGCTACGCTGGGAACAAGAAGAATCCCTAAAAGAGGAAAATTGGTTCAGTTCAGGTCGTCCCAAATGTTCTAACCCTGAACAGGATGCTGCTTTTCTGGGATATTTAAGAAATAATCCATTTGCAACTGCAAGGAATGCTGTTATTGATACAGCATTTCCTGCCTCCCAACCTACCGCCAGCAGGAGAGTTAAGGAATCTGAACTAAAAGGTCGCCCAGCTGAGAAAAAAAATGTTTCTTACCGAAGAACAGCGACAATCAAGAATTATTTTGGCAGTCCACATTGCCAATGCTGCAACACACTGGTTACAAACCCATAATGTGGAAGTGCTGCCTTGGGTCGCTTATAGTCCCGATATCAATACAATTGAAAATATTTGGGGTATAATCGTAAAAAAATATATAATCGAAATTTTAGGCCAAAAAATTAAAAAGATTTATGGGAAATAATATATACATCCAAATATTGTATCAAATATAATTCAGTCAATTCCGAATAGCCTGGCTCAAGTAATAGAAAAACAGGGATATGTGACCAAATATTAGATTTCATTTATTCTTGTTAAACATTTTTTGTTTCTATTGTAATTTTTATAAAACTGTTAAGATATATTATAAAATAAAAAAAATAATTTTTGTTATTCTATTGAACTCACGCCCAACGCCAATGCTTTGCATTTTTAATAACCTTTAACATGCAATAAGCCGGTTTTACGCAAATATGGTTAAGCTTTCCTCTCATTCTAATTCGTGTACGCTTTTTTTATGAATACAACTGTACCATCGCGTTAAATGACATAGACTAGGACATACAAATATTAATTCGTGCTCCTGGTCTTTAAGAATTTGACTTTGTCATTCTGGCAAATTGTGAAAAATGCCTCGTTAAAGTGAAGAACAAAAAGCAATATTAACCACACGATTGCGCGACGGCATCGCATTAATAGTAGGGGAGCCCAACAGGGGATTTTGGGATTTACTCAAGCACGGCAGATTAACATATGGGGGATACCTTGCACCCTGTTGAGTACCTCTGCCATGTCTAAGCCCCCTATATAGTGCCGCGCGTGTACGGCCGCTGATCAGAATAGTAAAAAAAAATCGATAGCTGGATTTACTCGAGCGCGTCAGATTAAGGTGTGGTGGGTTAATTACATGCTAAAGAGTCTGCATTTCAATAATCTGATGATTTGAGCGTGACGTAAGTCATGTGAATAGTCACGTGATTCGCATTATCTGTCAAATTTTAATTTTTTTCAAAAAATAATTCAAAAGTGGTGTTATTTATGAAAATATCGAAAAAAGTTATTAGAAAAAGTTTTTTTTTAATGCAGTTTCTAGCCCACATGCAAAATTTCAGCTGCATAAGATAATTTTGATTTTTTACCCATATTTTGTAAATTGTACCACTTTTGCAAAATGAGACTTAACGCAACCTACATAAAACTTCTTAGTTTTGACAAGGCTTTATTTCAGATACATTTTCTTTAAAGTAGCGCCATATTGTGTGTGTGTGTTTTTCTACAAAATCAAAATTGGGCTATTAAAATTTGGTCGCATGTGATGCAAAGATTATTTGTTTTTGACCCTGTATAGGGTAACTTCATAAAATAAGTATTTTTAAAAACGTAGTTTGTGTCTGAAAGTAATACACCTTAATATTATTACAAAAAAGGACACAGTGTCATCAGTAAAGTGTTCATTAGGTGGAAAATAAATTTTAGCTTTAGTTTTTAGCTCACATGCAAAATTTCAGCTGCATAAGATAATTTAGATTTTTTACCCATCCACTAAATTATTTTCCACTTAATGTACACTTTACTGATGACACTGTGTTCTTTTTTTTTTGTCATAACATTAAGGTGTATTACCTACTTTCAGACACAAACTACGTTTTCAAAAAAAAGTTACCCTCTATAGGGTCAAAAACAAATAAACTTTGCATCACATGCGACCAAATTTTAATAGCCCAATTTTGATTTTGTAGAAAAACACACATTTAATATGCGCCATATTAGTAGCGCCTACTTTAAAAAAAATGTATCTGAAATAAAGCCTTGTCAAAACTAAGAAGTTTATGTAGGTTGCGTTGAGTCTCGTTTTGCAAAAGTGGTGCAATTTACAAAATATGGGTAAAAACTGCATTTAAAAAATCTTTTTCTAATAACTTTTTTCGATATTTTCATAAATAACCCCACTTTTGAATTATGTTTTGGAAAAAATTAAAATTTGACAGATAATGCAAATCACGTGACTACTATTTTTTTGCTTAATTTTCATCTCAATCGAAGCAGAACTTGATGCCAAAGTCAAATTTCGAATAAAGCTATTAATAAAAAAAATCCCATATGATGCGGACTTTACTGGTCACACTGTATAATTGCGGTAAAAAAACATTTTGAAAAAAACTGAATTAAACAGCTGTGTATTGTAAAACTTATCTAGTGACCTACGAATAATGGGGTATTAAAATGCGTTTCGTTTATCAAGGTAACGAAATGAAGATTAATTTAATTATCTAGATACCCACTAACGAGATACCTAAAACGAAACTAAAAATACAACAAATATTTGCATTATTTTTTTAAAATGGTGTCTTAAAATTTAGCACGCCATCATAAGGTTGAAGTAGAAAATCTTGTTTGCCCACGCCCAATTCTAACTTAATTGTCACAAGAAAATTAGCAATAACATATTTATAATAATTTAAGTATATTCAGATTAAAATATTATGCTGGTTGCTTTATACAGGGTGTTAATTAAGTAAGTACGGAAACTTTAAGGAATTAATCTTTGATTGATTTTAAGACGAAAAGTTTATATAATTATAGGTCCGCAAGAGCTCCGTTTTCGAGATACAGGGTGTTTAACTTTTAAAAAAAATTCACATTTTCCTATTATAATATTGAATGGTATCAGTTACTCATTGAAACTTACGACACACCAATAGATATTTAAAGGCTACATTTTACAAGTATTAAGATATTTTTCATTTAACCACGAGCGTAGATATGGGTAACCTTCTTAGGAATTTCAAGTAAAAAATGACACGCCACTGACTGTTTTAAACTTTTAAAGCATTATCTAGTAAGCCGAGCAAGGGATACACAAAAAGTGTCTCTTGAAAATTTTTGATTGGATGAACCCTTTTCGAGAACATTTTTTTATTACGTTTTCATGCACGCCTATGGACAAATTTAAGTGTGAATCAAAATTGCTTAGAACTCAACCAAAGACCAAGATCTTATGAAAATAAATTTAAAAACCTATGAAATCGTTTCGGGAACCGTTTGATTTTCACAATAAAAGGACATTGAAATAATAATAAAGACATTTTTAATTTTTGTCGAATTTTTTTTATTTAAAAAAAAATTATAATTTCAACATATAAAAACTAAAATATTGAACATTACCCATGTAACAGTATGGTAAATTTTAAGAGACCAGCAGCTATATCCATATCACTTACAACGTGTGCAAGCTCTATTGCCGAGGGATTTGCCTCTGAGAGTAGACTTTTGTTATTGGTTACGAAGTAAAGTGGTAAGAAATCCAAATTTTTTAAGTCAAGTGTTGTTTACGGACGAAGCTTGTTTTTCTCGTAATTCAATTATGAATTTTCATAACAATCACGTATGGGCCGAAGATAATCCATACGCCATGGTAGAAAATAATTTCCAAGAAAAGTTTTCGGTCAATACGTGGGTTGGAATTGTCGGTGACAACCTCATTGGACCTCATTTTCTTCCACCTAGGCTTACTGGAGAAGAATACCAAAGGTTTTTACAACACGATCTACCTTAACTATTAGAGGAAGTTCCACTTAGAGAAAGATATCGCATGTGGTACATGCACGACGGCGCTCCACCACATTTCAGCCTAGTTGCTCGTCAATTTTTGGATGAGAATTATCCTAATCATTGGATCGGGATAGCAGGCCCACAACCATGGCCTCCTCGGTCGCCTGATATGACTCCATTGGATTACTATTTATGGGGACACCTTAAATCTTTGGTGTACAAAACTCCTGTTGAAAATGAAGAAGACTTGCGAAATCGAATAGTCAACTCATGTATGATAATTAAAAATACACCAGGTATTTTCGAGAGAACTCGTAATTCAATGATGAGACGAATAGACGGTTGCATTGCCGCCGAAGATGGTTATTTCCAGCACTTAATCTAAGAAAATGTTAGTCTTTAGCTTTAAGAAATATTTTAGTTTTTATGTGTTGAAATTATTATTTTTTAATTTTAAAAAATTCCACAAAAATTAAAAATGTCTTTATTATTATTTCAATATCCTTTTATTGTGAAATCAAAGGGTTCCCGAAACGATTTCATGTTTTTAAATTTATTTTCATAAGATCTTGGTCTTTGGTTGAGTTCTAGGCAATTTTGATTCACACTTAAGGTGGAATTATCAATGTCATTCAATTTATTGCCAACCTATAACCTATTTCGCCTTGTTTTTCTTAGTTTATTATTTTATTGATTAAGATTTAAATAAAATCAATATCGTCTGCACCTTATTTAGGTAAAATCTGATATATAACAAAAATATCAATTTATTTCATTGCTTATTTTGGGAGAATTGTATAGTGAAAGGACAATGACACAATAATGTTAAGAAAAATCTTAACCGATATTTTTCGATATACAATTCTCCTTAAATAACTTATGAAATTCCTTGATATTTATTTAACATGTTAATTATTACCTATAGAATATGAAGACGATAATGATTTTATTTAAATTTTGTGTAAAAGTTAGAAAAAATAAATAAATCTACGCGAAATAGGTTGGCAAGCATGTTGATACTACCACCTTAAATTTGTCCATAGGCGTGCATGAAAACGTAATAAAGAAATTTTCTCGAAAAGGGTTCATCCAATCAAAAATTTTCAAGAGACACTTTTTGTGTATCCCTTGCTTGGCTTACTAGATAATACTTTAAAAGTTTAAAACAGTCAGTGGCGTGTCATTTTTTACTTGAAAATCCTAAGGTTACCCATATCTACGCTCGTGGTTGAATTAAAAATATCTTAATACTTGTCAAATGTAGCCTCTAAATATCTATTAGTGTGTCGTAAGTTTCAATGAAGTAGCTGATACCATTCAATATTATAATAGAAAAATGTGAGTTTTTTTTTAAAGTTAAACACCCTGTATCTCGAAAACGGAGCTCTTGCGGACCTATAATTATATTATGAACTTTTCGTCTTAAAATCAATCAAAGATTAATTCCTTAAAGTTTCCGTACTTACTTAATTAACACCCTGTATACACACCCGTGCGCAAAAAAAAAACGGGCATCATAAAATTTGGACTTTATAACTTTTTTATTTTTACTACTCCGATTTAAGTGATTTTTTAGATAGCTGTAGATACATTTATTAGTTTTAACATGCCTATGCAAATTTTAAGAGAAATTTGTTTTTTGACGTATTATACAAGGATAATCAAAAAGTTTTTTTTTTGCCTAGTGTCAAAACACCCTGCGGAATAATTAAGAAGCAAAATTACTTAAAAATATCAGTTTCCATTAAGCCGCAAATATTCTTTGCATTTTGTTTTTTGGTTCATGTCAATACGTGCATTTGTTCTCACCCAAATGCAAAATGATCTTGATGATGTCAATAATTTAGGAAACGCAAAACTAAAGCTATTGATGACCGATTGACCGATGACCGATTTCTTGTACTTAAAACTCTCCGGAATTTTTGAACGTTTGACGTCAGTACAGGTGAAAAACCAACTTTGAGAGGTTAGAATTAAAAATGTCATTTCTTGGATAGTTCGTCGAAGATTACACGAAGGTAATTTAAACTCATGCGGACCAGCAACTGGACCTAAATTACTACCGCCGTCATAAGAGTCAAGAATAGAGGAATATTACCCAGGATGATATTCGCGGGTTAATTAATGGCATGAACCGACGTGTACAGGCAGTAGTAAGGGCTTGAGGTGGCAACAAAAATAATAGAGATGTGTTTAAGTGAAAAAGTTGTTGTTGGTACCTGTTAAGTTTGTTTTGCGAAAATGTTATTTTTTAAATCTTTTAGATATACGCACCTTTTTCCGTAAATTTATTTGTTTATTAAATCTTTATTATTACAATAACATTTGCTTTCTTGCATTTTAGTAGTCATTATTTTGAATGCAATGGCAATGAAAAAATTATGGAAAAATTTAAATTATTGACATCAAGATCATTTTGCATTTGGGTGAGAACAAAAAATGCACGTATTTACATGAACCAAAACCCAAAATGCAAAGACTGATATTTTGACGTAATTTTGCTTCTTAATTATTCCACAGGGTGTTTTGACGCTAAGCAAAAAAAAAAAAACTTTTCGATTATCCTTGTATAATATGTCAAAAAACAAATTTCTCTTAAAATTTGCATAGGCATGTTAAAACTAATAAATGTATCTATAGCTCTCTAAAAAATTGCCTTAATCGGAGTAAAAATAAAAAAGTTATAAAGCTCTTAACTTAATCCAAATTTTATGATGCCCGTTTTTTTTGCACGGGAGTGTAGTTTTCTTGATTTTTAATGTATAAAAGCCTGTTTACATTAGGTGCAATCAATGCATGCAAATTATAGCAAGGCAATTAATTGCATTGCATGACCGTTTACATATGAAGCAATTATTTTTATTTTAACAACAGATGCTTGATATTCAAAGACAGATGTAAACAACTATTAAAATCAATCCAATATCAGCTGATTTTATTGTAAAAGTCTATTTCTGTTATTTTTGTTAATTAAATATAATGGATACAGAAGTGGCGAGGTCTCTGAAGTTATCTTACTGATACTGATCCTAATTAATATTCACAAGAATCAACAAAATTGTGGAGGTTATATTTACTTTTTTTAGATTGGTATTGAAAATATTACTAAAAAAATTACTAAAATTGCTTGCTTCTTTCAATCAAATTAGAACATTTCCTAATTTCGTGCGATGCAAATAAAATTGCATCGGCTCATCAGAAAGTAACCAAAGCGCATGCCTTGAGGTCATTTTTTATTGCAATTACATTGACTGTACCTAATGTAAACAGGCTATAACATATCTATATACAGTGTCACCATTAAAGTCCGCACCATATGGACCTTTTTTTTATTAATGGGGTTAGTTAAAATTAAATATCAGCAATCGTTTTTGCTTCAAATAAGACTAAAAATTATATATTCAATTGTCACCATCTGTCATTCGGTATCTGTCAAAAATGACATTTTTGTCAAAAAATGCCGAAAAATGGCATTGTTTTACCGAATTTCAAAAAATGTTATTAGAAAAAGTTGTTTCTAGTACAATTTTAGGCCTAAATACAAAGTTCCAGATGTCTAGCGCAAAGTTGAATTTTTTGCAATTTTTTTAAAGTAACTTTTTTTTTATATATAATGTAAGTTGGCTTAATAGATTTTAAACTTTTTGTTTATAATATACCATACTTAATATTTTATTTAGTTTGTATGCTTATTTTTTCACTAGAATACCATTTTTTTTCGAAATTTACACGGGTGGTGCAAAGTTATCATAATTTAAAAATTTTAACAGATGGACGTCATATTATGTTCTATTTTTTTGATAGTACATACACGTAAAAAGTTTAAAAAACGTATAACTAAATTCCCAGATATCAGATTTGGTCACAAATTTCAAATGACAAATTATATTATTTATTATTTCATGAAAATGTTATTTTATACTAAATATAATTTATTATAACTATCATTGTTTAGGAGGACGTCACACTGAAATGTGAAATTTATATTGCTTTTGTGTTACCTATTTAAAATTATTATTAACGTTCCTTTTTGTTCCTTGCTCCTATAATAATGATAGTTATAATAAATTATTCTTAGTATAAAATAACATTTTTATGAAATATTAAATAATATAATTTGTCATTTGAAATTTGTGAACTAATCTGATATCTGGGAATTTAATTATAAGTTTTTTAAACTTTTTACGTGTATGTTCTATCAAAAAAATAGAACATATGACGTATATCTGTTAACATTTTTAAATTATGATAACTTTGCACCACCCGTGTAAATTTTTTTTGCCTCTAATTCTATATTTCGAAAAAAAAAATGGTATTCTAGTGAAAAAATAAGCATACAAACTAAATAAAATATTAAGTATGGTATAAACAAATAGTTTAAAATCTATTAAGCCAACTTACATTATATAAAAAAAAAAGTTACTTTGAAAAAATGGCAAAAAATTCAACTTTGCGCTAGACATATGAAACTTTGTATTTAGGCCTAAAATTGTACTAAAAACAACTTTTTCTAATAACATTTTTTGAAATTCGGTAAAACAATGCCATTTTTCCGCATTTTTTGACAAAAATGTCATTTTTGACAGATACCGAATGACAGATGGTGACAATTGAATATATAATTTCTAGTCTAATTTGAAGCAAAAACGATTGCTGATATTTAATTTTAACTAACCTCATTAATAAAAAAAAGTTCCATATGGTGCAGACTTTAATGGTGACACTGTACATAATATTTACATTTTTTAATACAAAGAAAAATTTATAATTTTATGTAGATTATGGGTGAGATTACAGAAAATGCATATCTGCAACTTTGCAGATATGCAGCCGCAAAATAATTTACAGAAATTTGACATTCCAAAAACTATTTGCAAATCAGCAATTTTTACCATAGTTAAACCGTTTTATTACTTCTGGTTTATTGATATCAACGGCCAAATGCGGGAAATATTCCCAAGTTCATGGCAATAATAAATTATTGAACTTAACTCTTAACGTTCCCTTGTTTTTTTTTTATATAAAAATCGGATAAAATTGATAACCACAAAAATCCCAAATTATAGGTTAGTTTTTAACAAATTTTATACATTTTGCAAGTTTGCAGAATCCTCCAAACTAACAACAAAAGTATGATAAACGTTTTCTGGAATTGCAATTTTGTCATTTGCATCTGCAAACTACCACTTGCAGCTGCAGGCGTCAGATGCAGAGCTTCTGTAATCTCAGCCCCTATATTTGTAAAAAAAAAATAGGGATACTAAATAGATGAACATAGGCTTTAGTATTTGTTTTGAAAATATTTAGAAAAAACCATCTTCAAAATACCCCCTTTTAGGGGGCTGTAGCTTCGTATAAGGTAGGTCACAATTTTATATGAAGTCCCTACTTAATTTTTTTACCAATCTACTCAATCCCAAATTATTAACAATACCTTTTAGGACAATAACACTGATCCTTGGAAAAGGTGCAGAATAACAAACATCATCACATAAATATAAACATACCTATTAAATACATGATACCCACCCTTAGGCAAGAATGGAAATTAATGACAGGGGTGTGTATCAGCCCATATGGAAATCTTTTAAAATCATGCCAAATAAAAGAGTTTTTTTAATTTCCACATTTCACGATTATTATCTCCAAAGACGATTGCAAGCTTTGGAGTTTTCAGGCCTAAATTAAAAATCTGTTACTTACAAGTTCAAACAATGTTTGAACCTTTAGGTAACCAATGATACCATTGGTGATATTTGGTGGCAGCAGAATGCCTGCAACTATTTTTGAAATATTTATTTTGGCGATCGTTAATAGTATACAGGATACAGTGTCACCAGTAAAGTCCGCATCATATGGGATTTTTTTTTATTAATAGCTTTATTCAAAATTTAACTTTGGCATCAAGTTCTGCTTCGATTGAGATGAAAATTAAGCAAAAACATAATAGTCACGTGATTCGCATTATCTGTCAAATTTTAATTTTTTCCAAAAAATAATTCAAAAGTGGGGATATTTCTAAAAATATCGAAAAAAGTTATAAGAAAAAGTTTTTTTAAATGTATTTTCTAGCCCACATGTAAAATTTCAGCTGCATAAGATAATTTTAATTTTTTAACTATATTTTGTAAATTGCACCACTTTTGCAAAATAGGACTCAACGCAACCTACATAAAACTTCTTAGTTTTGACAATGCTTTATTTCAGATATTTCTTTAAAGTAGGCCATATTAAATGTGTGTTTTTTTACAAAATCAAAATTGGGCTCTTAAAATTTGGTCGCATGTGATGCAAAGTTTATTTGTTTTTGACACTGTATAACGCAACTTCATAAAATAAGTATTGTTGAAAACGTAGTTTGTGTCTGAAAGTAAAAAAATAAAATAAAGGGGTTTTAAATTAAATCGTTGAAAATAGATAAACTTTAGGATAAGTTAAACTAAAATTTATTTTCCACTTATGAACACTTTACTGATGACACTGTCTTCTTTTTTGTCTTAATATTAAGGTGTATTACTTTCAGACACAAACTACGTTTTCAAAAATACTTATTTTATGAAGTTGCCTTATACAGGGTCAAAAACAAATAAACTTTGCATCACAAGAGACCAAATTTTAATAGCCCAATTTTGATTTTGTAGAAAAACACACACATAATAATAATAATAATAATAATAATAAAGTTTATTTACCAATCAAAAATAAAATGGTTACAATAATTCACAAAAATTAATTACATAGCAAATAAACTACAAGAACCTGCAGGAGCTGATGCTGTACGCAGGTCTTTATTAATTAGAATTCAAGTAAATAGTTATAATAATATTATACAATAGAAAACTATAACACTACACTTACACACTACAAAACATATCTTAAAAGACCTTATATACCTTTTAATAAAGTTTAGCTAAGAAACTCAAGCAAAGAGCTCAAGCAAAAAACAAGCAAAGACAAAAGAAGTGATAAAATTACAAGATGATTAGATCCTATCACTCAATCAAAGTTAATCAGAAAATATAATAATATAATAATAATATGGCGCTACTTTAAAGAAATGGATCTGAAATAAAGCATTGTCAAAACTAAGAAGTTTTATGTAGGTTGCGTTGAGTCTTATTTTGCAAAAGTGGTGCAATTTACAAAATATAGGTAAAAAATCAAAATTATCTTATGCAGCTAAAATTTTTGCCAACAACTTTTTTCGATATTTTCAGAAATAACCCCTTTTAAATTATTTTTTGGAAAAAATTAAAATTTGACAAGATACCTAATGCGAATCACGTGACTACTATTTTTTTTGCTTAATTTTCATCTCGATCGAAGCAGAACTTGATGCCAAAGTCAAATTTCGAAAAAAGTTATTAATAAAAAAAATCCTATATGATGCGGACTTTACTGGTGACACTGTAGAAGTGAAATATACAAAAATTACCTTATTATTTCCAAATAAACAAATATATCTTGAAATAAATTCGATTTAAATGCATGTCGCGACTAAAAGCGATAATATAGACTCTTAAAAAGTTTAGAATAAGAAGTAAGCAGTGGCCAGACTCTAGACAAGGGGGGAATTTATTTATGAGCGCTATAGTTCCTAGTTTATCGTAAGTATGTTGATACTGAAATAATAGAGGGTGAAATATCAACTAATAAATAGTTGCTGCGCTACGCTACTGCTTGTAAGTTACATTGCAGTACTCACAAGCTCGAGCACAACCTGTTATAATTTATAGAATTAAATTTAAATCACAGATAAATTCAAATTCAAATTAAATTTATTCCTCTAAGGATCATACATTATGATTTGAGGTTCGTCAAAGAATTGAGTAAATTAGTATTATTTAAAAACTCCAGTAGTGAAAGATCTGGAATGGAAATGGAGTTTGTTTCAGTTTTTTTTATAATTTTAATGTAGTATAGTACTAGTAATTGAATTACTTCAATTATATCCACTTTTTAAACGACGACTTAATACCGAATCTATAGAATTTAAGTAAGTATTTAGAGGTGTATTTCTAATATCTTACCTTAATGATAAAACTTCTACATGAGGAATTTTTCGCAAAAGAGAGATGTCAGTCAATTCTGTGCCCCTGAAAAATAAAACAAAATAAATCAAAACATTTTTAAACAAAGGGAGGTTTGCACATACTGCAATCCTCGGTTCAAAATATTAGACAATTTAACAGGCTTCGACCAACGTATCCTTAAGAGTGTTTGCTTCATACACGCTAATGTGCATTCAATGGCAAAAAGAAAAGACGTCCATATATACATATTATTATGCCTGCTTTATGCTTGCTTTATACCTCTCATTTAAGATTTAAGTTAATTTAAGATTTAATTTATCATTTAAACTAAGCTAAGAAATAATTTTGTTAATTTATACCTCGAAAACGTGCCACTAAATTAAATTAAATGAAGTGCAAAAAAAAGAAGATTTTTCCAGCTGTTGTTACAACAAAAAGCAAGTAGTAAAAAACAAATCGTAGTCTTCCATTACAAATCACAAGCAGTCAAAATAAATAGAGAAAAAGCACTTTATTTGTTGATAAAAATAAAAATTCCAAGTATAATTTTAGGTTATTGTCACCCATCAAAATATTCATCTTTCTTCCTGGCCAATCACGGACAGTTGTGGAGAACGATCTAACGCGATTTAGCACGATCTGGCACGATCTTTTACCTTAAGTTGAAAGTTGGTCAACTCTTAAATTAAATTAAATGATAAATTAGTTTAATTTAATGCCTGCTTTATACCTCCCATTTAACATTTAATTTAATTTAAGATTTAAGCTAAACTAAGAATTTAAAAGTTGAAAGTTAATTTTCTTATGCATGCGTTTATACCTCTCATTTAAACTAATTTATCATTTAATTTAATTTAAGAGTTGACCAACTTTCAACTTAAGGTAAAAGATCGTGCCAGATCGTGCTAAATCGCGTTAGATCGTTCTCCACAACTGTCCGTGATTGGCCAGGAAGAAAGATGAATATTTTGATGGGTGACAATAACCCAAAATTATACTTAGAATTTTTATTTTTATCAACAAATAAAGTGCTTTTTCTCTATTTATTTTGACTGCTTGTGATTTGTAATGGAAGACTACGATTTATTTTTTACTACTTGCTTTTTGTTGTAACAACAGCTGGAAAAATCTTCTTTTTTTTGCACTTCATTTAATTTAATTTAGTGGCACGTTTTCGAGGTATAAATTAACAAAATTATTTCTTAGCTTAGTTTAAATGATAAATTAAATCTTAAATTAACTTAAATCTTAAATGAGAGGTATAAAGCAAGCATAAGAGTTGACCAACTTTCAACTTAAGGTAAAAGATCGTGCCAGATCGTGCTAAATCGCGTTAAATCGTTCTCCACAACTGTCCGTGATTGGCCAGGAAGAAAGATGAATATTTTGATCGGTGACAATAACCTAAAATTATTGGAATTTTTATTTGTATCAACAAATCGTCGTTGCCGTGGAAAAAGATTCTATGTGCTGAAATTAAAATTTTCCAGGGGAGTGGAAAAACATATATATTTAAGAGGAAGTATATACCGGGTGTCCACGGAAGGTGGCTCGCCCCTCTAACTTTTTTGTTTTTCAAGATACTGAAATAAAATTCGGACGATTTGTATACGACATAAAACTGCATTTTTCGACAGATGACTCAACATTATGGAACTTCCGGTTTAACCGGAAGTGACATAAACTTTCAATTTTTAAATGGGACACCCGGTATATTTTTACTTTTTTTGACTCCATATGACATTCTAAATACAACGATGTGTCACTTTGTCACTTTTGTCACCAAGAAAAAATTTTTTTTTTCCAAATTTATTGTTTTATCTAGAGGGCTACGAATACCTTAAAATCGCTTATTTCAGTTCTCTATTATAATCTTGGGAAAAATACTTTCTTATACCTTCAAGGCATGATTTTGTTTTATCAGTTTTGCTGGTCACAGGACTCACAGGCTACTTGATGCATTTAAATCTAACTTTATTCTCAAAAGATGCTTCAATTTAGGAAAGTTCTAAGTTAACTTTTTAAGGTTTTTTAATGGCAGCTTTTCTAAAACCTAATAGTGTATGGTATCAAAATAATCGTAATAAAATCCTCTTTTTTCTTAACCCGACGAGCCACCATGTTTCCATTTAAAAAAAAAATGAGTTGTACAACTTTAAAGATTAAATTTTACATAGCACATAGCATTGGACTAAAAATAGTAAAATTGTATTTTTCCCAAGATTAAAGAACTGAAATAAGTGATTTTAAGGTATTCATAGCCCTCTAGATAAAACAATAAATTTGGGAAAAAATGTCATATGGAGTCAAAAAAAGTAAAAATATACCAGGTGTCCTATTTAAAAATCGAAAGTTTATGTTACTTCCGGTTAAACCGGAAGTTCCATAATGATGAGTCACCTGTCAAAAAATGCAGTTTTATGTCGTATACAAATCCCCCGAATTATATTTCATTATCTTGAAAAACAAAAAAGTTAGAGGGGCGAGCCACCTTCCTTGGACACCCGGTATATTAAGTATATTAATGTACCTTTTTTCGTAAAATATGTCAGGTTTTTCTAGTTTAATATAAGAAAACATAATGTTAAAGTAAAAAAGTTATGTCGATTTTTACCCCACTATATTCGCTACTTCTGTCTGCATTTCTTAAATATCGATATTTTTAAGACCATTTTACCAAAATATCCAACTATTAAATTTTTATCCACAAAGGTTTCGAAAATATTTAGAAAACCCATCTTCAGACCCCCTTTAGGGGGCTATATAGCGTCGTAATAAATGGTCATAGGTCATTTTATATGAAGTTCTAGCACTGTTAAATATCAAGATGCTAATTCTGACTGCATAGTATCTATACTCCTATACACCAATATACAGGTGGTCACACCGTATCATTAATAAATGAATAAAAAGCAACTCGATCAGATAATGTAGAAAATGGTACGGGGACGAGTCGACCCTGATTTTCTAATTTTCAGGCAGGTGGAAAACAATTTACCAAAGAACAAAGAGCATGACGCTCGGTTTCTTCAGGGACGCATTTCGAGTAAATGGTGGTTTTCTTAAGTACTAGGATACAGGTATGGATTTGGCCCACCGATGGTGTAAATTTCATTTTTACCACCTGATTTTATATTAGGTACCGTAGAGTGGGGTTACTTTGCAATGCTATTAGGTAGGATACAGGTATGGATTTGGCCCACCGATGGTGTAAGTTTCATTTTTACCACCTTATTTTATATTAGGTACCGTAGAGTGGGGTTACTTTGCAATGCTATTAGGATATTATGCTGCATATTTTTTTTGAAACAAAGGTTTGCAATGTATAATATATTTTAAGGATTGTAAAAGTGTTTTAGTAAGCATATCCCAACAATTAGATAAGACATTTCGAATCAAAAAACGTTTTTTTTTTTATTAATTTGGATTGGGCAAAGTTACCCCGTATGTGGGGCTAATTTGCCATTACGTATAAAATCGTTATAAAGCTGCCTATATGCAAGTAAGTAAGGGGTTACTTTGTTCACTTAAAAGTTGCCACAAACGGCTACAATTTTTTTTTGGGGGCTGTCAGAAAAATAAAACACATAGCTTTAATTAATTAATATTTTTACATTTTCTTTATTTGAAAAAGATATAAAATACCAAAAAACAACATTTTTAACAACTTAGAACACAGGTAAACTAAACTAACATTTTTATTAAAAAAAAAACATAGGTAGGTAAAGCTTTAACTAGGAAAATTTAAAAAATCAAACCTTTTCTCTTAACGACCTAAAAGCAAAACAACAGCAAAACTCTAAAACTAAATGTAGGAACGGAAGAGATCACATCTTTAAAAGTTAAAGGCACTTAAATTCTCACTAAATTGATGAATATCTCTGATAATTTTTGGTTTTTTGAGAATAGTTTCGATATCATCATCATCATCATCAACAGGCTTTTGGTGGAAGTTCTTGACTTTATTATATACGGTACGTTTTGGGACGTTGAAGAAGTTAACAGCTGTTGCATAAGACATTCCTCTAGCACGCACGGCCTCAACAGCACTGGCTAGGCTTTCTTCGGTATAATCTCTATACCGACGGGAGCCTAATTTTCGCTTATAATTTCTAACCATTTTGGTATCTAAAAACAAAAGTTATTATCAAATACAAGGTAAAAATTTCGGGGGCAAAGTTGCCCCCTCAATGAAAAAATAAAAAATTTATGGCATATTTTATTTAATATATTTCACACAAATTATTTAAAAAATGTCATAATCCAGCATATTATTAGGAAAGGTATCTAGTTTGATAACAACAAGCTTTAACACCACTTGATTTAATCCTAGCGGTCCGATAGACATTAGAAAGTTAGCTATTATAAATAAGCATTTTACCACGTGTTTACTTACTTGAAAATGTTAACCGCCAAACCACCTGTTCACAGCTGCTTGTCGGCGAGAGCTATCGCAATACCGTTAGTAAATGGGTTGGACCCTTCTCCCCTCCATAATATTTACGAAATAGGAAGAAATTAGATGTTGTCAAATTCCTTTCTGAATGGGCAAAGTTACCTTCGCGGGCAAAGTAACTCCACTCTACGGTATTATATTCGCAATAATATTAGACAGCAAACATGGTAATTAAACCGTTAAACGTACCTATATATGTATTAAATATACCCGAAAACACTCAAGCAATTTTGTCAATACTAACTTCTAATGAGGAGAATAATAGTCTTGTTTCCAGCAAAACCAAAAATATTGTTTCAGGAGTTAGCCGTCTATTTTATTGCTGGAACATGCCGTTTCCAGGGCAATGATTTTAAATACCTGTTATTATTAGGGTTATCATTTCTAATTAGAGCAAAATATCTCATGGAATTATTTCCTCTGACTTCGTACAACCCGGTGCTCTCTATATAAAAGCGATGACTTACTGACAGAACTTTTGGACTTATAACTAGACTTAGATATATTATATTTCAAGTGCAGAGGATATCCTAATTTGTCTTTGAATTTTTTCCCTATTTTTCCCAAATTCTCCAGCCTTAAACAAATACGAGCGTATTTTTTTCAAAATTCTTCAGAAAAAATTTTTTTCCCCGTTTATCACTAACTCCCACCGTTTATGATAGAACTAGCGTCGCCTTTGACGAACCATACATTTTTTTTTAACACCCTCTTGTTACCGTTACTTTTTCTTCCGACTACATTTTCAAGTTTATCTTGTTACCATAACATATTATTTTCACCAATAATATAATTCAGTTAAGTTGTTCCCATTACTTTTTATCTTGTTACCATAACATATTATTTTCAACAATAATTTACTTTGGCAGAAGCTGTTGGCATTTGAATTTTCTCCAAGGCATGATTTTGTTTTATCAGTTTTGCTGGTCACAGGCTACTTGATGCATTTAAATCTAAATTTATTCTCAAAAGATTTTAGGAAAGTTCTAAGTTATCTTTTTAAAGTTTTTTAATGGCAGCTTTTCTAAAACCTAATAGTGTATGGTATCAAAATAATCGTAATAAAATCCTCTTTTTTCTTAACATGACGAGCCACCATGTTGCCATTTAAAAAAAAGAAGTTATACAACTTTAAAGAGTAAATTTTACATAGCACATAGCATTGGACCAAAAATAGTAAAAATGTATTTTTTCCAAGATTAAAGAACTGAAATAAGTGATTTTAAGGTATTCATAGCCCTCTAGATAAAACAATAAATTTAAAAAGAAAAATATTTTCTTGGTGACAAAAAGTGACAAGTGACACATCGTTGTATTTAGAATGTCATATGGAGTCAAAAAAAGTAAAAATATACCAGGTGTCCCATTTAAAAATCGAAAGTTTATGTCACTTCCGGTTAAACCGGAAGTTCCATAATGTTGAGTCACCTGTCAAAAAATGCAGTTTTATGTCGTATACAAATCCCCCGAATTTTATTTCATTATATTGAAAAACAAAAAAGTTAGAGGGGCGAGCCACCTTCCGTGGACACCCGGTATAGCGCTTTTTTATTGAATATACTATAATATTTGTATTTTATATGCCTGTTAAATACAATAGTAAAACAATAGTTTGCGATTTACAGACAATGTTATATTTTAAGCAAAATAAGACACATGCGAGGTTCTACGGTTTTTTAACATGATACACATAGGTGTTTTTAACTAATCTAACTAGTGCTTGTCCATATAAGGCAATTTACCACCACAATAAATGTGCCGAAATCTTATAACTGACATACCGCCCATACCGGAAAAATCTCGCATGTGGAGCTTAGCGTCACATAAGCGGATTTGTCGCGTTCAAGGTTGCAGCATAAACTACTATGTGCCCAGCTAAAAATCATAAACAATCACATAGGACATTTTCCGCGTTCATTTTTAGATTAGGTATACATAGATGGTTTTTATTTTAAATATTAAAAAAATAAAGAAACGTTTAAAGGAGATTTTGTTACAAGGTAGATACCTGTAATTCCCATCAGATGGCTGAAAAACCCTATTTTCATAAAAATATACACATAGGAGGATTTTCCACGGCAGCGACGAAATAAAGTGATTTTTCTCTATTTATTTTGACTGATCTAAATTCTTGTGATTTGTAATGGAAGACTACGATTTGTTTTTCACTACTTGCTTTAATTGTTGTAACAACAGCTGGACAAGTCTTCTTTTTTTTGCACTTCATTTAATTTAATTTAGTGGCACGTTTTCGAGGTATAAATTAACAAAATTATTTCTTAGCTTAGTTTAAATGATAAATTAAATCTTAAATTTAATTAAATCTTAAATGAGAGGTATAAAGCAAGCAATATGAAACAAGGCAAATAAACGCGTTAGAAACTTCCATTTTGCCAATCTATCGTCACACACAACACCCTTCGAAATAAGGGTAAATTATTTTATAATAAATTACCAGAGTGTGTCAGAAGCATAGAAAACTTAATTTAAACAGAAAATTAAAGTATACCTCGAACAATGTGCAGCTACAATAAATTCTTGCAAAAAATATTTTACCTGAACAGATGCGATGACCGAACTATGGTAACATGTCATATACATATTGTCAAACCCCCCATGTGTAATAGCTTAGGTAGGTACCCAGTTTTAATTGAATTTTATTTATTTAATTATGTACTTATGTATTTATTGCTTATTTATTTTATTGTAAATGTGTTTTCTTGTAATGTAATAAATATGTGTATGATTTTTAATTAAATAAACTGAAAGTTTCATTGTCAGAATTATGCTTCAATTAAGTATACCTATTATTTGTAGTATCAACAACTTAACAAGTTAATTATAGATACCTTATTTCTAAAAGCTTATACCTAAGCTATAAAAATAAGTCAATAGTATTGCAATTACAGTAATTGACTTAAGCAGTTCATTCCTTAACTTTAATTTGAATTTTTCACAGTTTAAGTTATGTTATATGTCAATGTTTACACAATATTTATTAAAAAAAAGAGCACAATCTTATAAGCGGTGAGTTCTTGTATAGATTTGTCCCCGGTGCAGGAATATAAAACACATGTGCGGATCTAGTGTTGATTAAGCCTATTCTAAACGGAAGCTGTCCTAAAAACTCTTTATTATCCATTTTGTCTCTAATTATTTTATATAGGAAAATAATTCCTGCTTCTATACACAATAGTCTTAAAGAAGGGAAATTAAACAAATTACATAATTACATAAAAAACACCCCCGAAAACACCTATCTACCTATGTGCATGTACTTTATACAAAATGTAAGAAATCACCCTACACGCCCAAGAGGCAGACTCTGTTGCTAAATCATATTTACCCAGTCCAACTATACAATCTTTAAACTAAGGCTCCCTGATCAAGAAAGTGAACTTTCGTGCAAAGAAATAATTAAATCTGGTATTTAACAAGAACAGGTATGTTCCTTATTGTAACAATAAGTAAGCAATCCCCCATTTCCACCATTTAAATAAAACACACGAAAGGTTCTCACCAGCAATTTAGCCTTTTGACTTTCGAAAGATCCGATGTTTTGGTCCTGGCAATAACCATTTCTTCTGTTAATCTCTTTGCCATTGTGAAAATCCACTTTATTATTTGTTCACAGATCACTTAAATTAACTTTAGACACATTCATTTAAATTCTTTTTATCCATTTTCACGAACTATCTATAGTCAAATTAATATATTGACAACACCAGTACAACGGAATAAAATTAACTAAGATTTCGTATTTCCTTAATGAATGTGAACGATATAAACAATAAATTTTTTCAGGTACACAAACACAAAACAAACATTTGACTTTGACGGTTGACGTTAAAATGATTGACATCTACTCATCGAAAATCACATCCAATTGAAAATGAACCAATCATAATTTCTAATTTCTCGATGACCTTCACTTCTTATTGTTTCATGAGGCTGTAGAATATTAGCAACAGTAGGTTACCTATAATTGCTCTGTGGCACATGAACACAGAGGAATGGAAAGATTATGTGTAGAGTTAAGAGCCGCTTTCATGACCACAGAGGATTAATAGGTTATACATTGTCGCTGGCTAATGACCCACCTTGCCGCAGCCAAACCAATCCTATTGTTTTCAGTTGGTTTTCAGCCTAAAAGAGAACGCTAGTTTCCCCTGCAGGATTTTATAGATTTCCCTGGTGGTGTGTGAATTTTGCTTGCTTTTTTTAAGTAAAGCACTCCTGTCTAACAGAACTGTTGTACTCGTGATATTTACTATAGTGACTAAAAGTGACTTAACCTATTTACATAAACATGGATAAGAAGGGCTTTAGATGGACGAACATCTCTTATGAAGAAATTCTAAATTAAATTTTCTTTTAGGTTTAATTAGAGGAACTATATAAGAATACACAACTCAATAAAGACGTTTTTTAATATGATTATTATTTTATTTTATTTTGATAACATTATACATCTTAAAGATGTCTTAATATACGTCTTTAGGACGTCTTGAATATCTGAGACCAACATCTTTAGGGCATTCTTAAGATATCATTATGCGATTATTTTATAAAATATATGACTTACTGAGACATCGTAAAGACGTCAAATAAAGATGTCATAAAGACGTTGGGTTTTGTAACATTAGACATCTTAAAGATGTCTTAACTATGTCTTTAGGCGTCAATAGACGTCTTTAGGACGTCTTGAATATCTGAGAACAACATCTTTAAGACATCCTTAAGATATCATTGTGCTATCTGGGATTGTTTCTTACCCAAGTAGCAATTTTGTGACTAACGACTAAATCTGCACTAAAATTAACGTATTAGTGTACAAGTTGGTCACGATTTTACCTACGACTTTTAACTGACCAAACAACGTTTCCATTTAGTTGTTCGTAACTAAAGTTAAATAAGAACGTTGTAACAACGTCTTAAATAAGTTTACTAGACGCCTGTCAGCGTTGATACACTTTCTGGTTATTATTTAACGTTGTTCAAACGTTATCGTCAAGCAAAATTATTAACGGATAAAATGTAGTACTCCCCTAACGTTTTATGAACGACGCAATGTGCCATCTGAAACGTGAGTATGGCGGGGGAAGAAAAAGATAAACACAAATAATGGAACATAACCTATTTCTTTTGGCGATACAGTTTATTCACTTTTTTTACTATAAAATAGCCTTACTCAATTCTCCTTAGTAATGGAGAGAGATCGGTCTTTTAAATATTCTAGTACTTTCTATCGACCTTGGGCCTTGACAATACACGTATATTTTGTCCATGTTTTCTTATCAGGGACACTATACTTATGTTTGATTGATTTATTCGGACCAGGTTTTTTGTAGAAGGCCAATACAACACCTCCTTTGATTCCCATAAATGAGGTACCGGTTCCACCTCGTACCTCGTCCAATTCTTTGATCAAAACCACTTTAAAATGGTCTTCCATTTCTAAAAGGAAAAAAAGCAAAAAACAATTTTTCTTCTTTTTTCTCAAAAAATTTCTGACTGACAGATGTTCTACTGACATTCGACAACCGGTAGTTAATTTTGAGTGTTAGTTTGGTTGTATCCACGACTAGTAGCATTTTTAGGTGATGCAATAAGGGTCAGGTTAAAAACCAAAGGTCGGCTTGTTAAAAAATTGGTTGCGGTATACAACTAAAGAGTCATGTCTGGTACACTTTCTAGACGGATTTAAAACCTAAACACGGCCACAGTTGTTTTATACGACTTCGCCATTTTTGTGAGGACTGAGCATCCGCCATTGTTGTTTCAATAAAAAATATATGAAAATATGCATATCTACCAAAACACTTTTGGTCACTTTACCATATTTTAGGGTAAAGATTTCTAAAAATCCATTTACTTGCATGTAAACAATTAATTTATTTAGTTAAATTGTATAACCTAAAAATAAAGTAAGATTTAAAAAAAAAAACTTAATAAAACACGGGCCCGCGTGTTTTTTCAGACCATAATATCTATATTTTACGTTGAACTAGCATGCGTTGTAAATTTTTAATACCAGACGGCCGTCTGCAAGTATTCTAAATACTATACCTGCTAGTATCTGTCAATAATCTAAACAACACAGAACTCCAATAAACAAAACATATTTCCATTTTTTAAAGTTGAAGTCAAACAACCTTCGTATTTATTTTGGTAACGAAACAAGGACAAGGAGGGTCATATAGAAGTAAGTTTGGTGCGAAAACATAACAATATTCAGGCTTCTGGCAAAGAGTGTGGAAATTGGTTGTCGACGTAACGTTAAACAACGTGGTTTATTTTTACATGTAGCCTCCTGCGACGTTGTACCGACCCTAATTTTATCCACCGACTTGGTGCAAATGTGGGTTGGATAGCCGTTATTACGTCGACCTATGCCAACGTCAAGACGCCGGAGGTAACGTTGTTAAAACGTAAAAATGTTGCTTGGGTAAGGACTAAAGAATGTATTATTATAACAATGAATGGCTTGTTTTTTTTTTCTGTCACAAAACTCCTCGGTTTAAAGTATATTTGCAAACTAGCTTTCAAAGAAAGTTACTGACTAACAATTGAATAGTGATATAAATGAAACATCTTTAATAAAAAAACTTAAAGAATTAAAGAAGAAAGATCTGACAACCCTGGTTGTGAGGTCGGTCTCTTTGAGACTGTTTACCGCCGTATGGATTGATTGGAATGTCCTCAAACTGAGTTTGGATAAATTATACCTATATAATTGAACAACAGAACAATTAATGTGAGATAAATAATTGAGAGTAAATTTAAAGTTTAAAATTTTCGTGTCAAGATGCCAAAAAGGGACAAATGGCGTCCTGTTAATAGCTTGCCTGGGACGCGGGACATAATATTGAAAAACGGGACGTCAGGAAACCCTAGCTACTTCCGACTTGTCAGTTTTACCTGAGAATAACCCACTTTACTGTGATACAGGGTTGCCATTGCTAGGGAAATTTCCCTAAATCTGGGGAAAATCTGCAATCAATAGGGAAAAAGGGAAATTTTCTATAATTTAGGGAATTTTTATACTTCTTGGATTTTGTGATATTTGTAAAAAATATATTAAGCGATCACTTAAAAAATTATTAGAAATCGATTGACCCATGCAAAAACGCTATCTATTCTAAGTCCGATTTACTATTAGCAACTCAGAAGCTAAGGCAGGTCGAATTTACTATAAATCTTACCCTCAAGATATAAACAACAACAAACTCGGTAAATCCCAGGCCTACGTTCGCTGGTATTTTAAGGGGAATCACACAAGGGGAACCACGCATTTTTTCAATTTTCTGTGTTAATTTCCATAATTCAAATAATAGCTATGACCAGTTTATTTTCTATATTGTATTTACCTTGTATTAAATGTATTATTGTTTATTGTTGAAAAAAAAATGTATTATTTTTTTAATAAAAAATGAACCATATAAGTGGCTTGATTTTTATTTGTAGAAATTTTTTTATTAATAAATAGGGATATGTTTTGTTTTCAAGTATTTTTTTTCTTCGTTTTCAAATTAAAAGATCTGGGGAAAATCTGGGGAATTTTTAGGAAATTATCTAGGGAAAAAAAAAATTTGGACCTAGCAACACTGCTGTGATATAGTAATTCAGACGAGACAAAGAGCACTCACTAGTCGGTAAATCCCCGATGTTTATACGGAAACGCGATTACGATTTCACAACTTCACCTTCGCCTTCGCATGCAAATAAATGAAATTATATCTAAAGCTTCACTTTTCGTAGGGCAATTCTTGATGTGCTCTACTATACTAACTGTATTATACAATATTATTGGCAAGAATGAAAATTAATTTTTGAATTGAAAGAGTTTTTAAAAGTGCAAAGATAATGGATAGGTAAGTAATTATAATGGATTAATAATTTTAAACATGCATGGCCAATAAAAAAGAAATATGGGACATATATTATAGCAAATTTCTTTTGTTTTTGGTTTATCTTTAGGATTTTGAAGTAAAATAAGTAAAGCTGTTCTATGAAATTATGAAAACTACCTACTTATAAATGTCAAGGGGAAAAATTAAGCATTGCGTAGGTATACTACTTTTGTTTCGATAAATCTAACTGTTTTCGAGAAAAACGCTAAAATAACATTGCTTGCATGTGATGAATACGAAATCATTTAAATTTATTTTCAACCTTAAACATAGCATAGCAAAGGAAGGATAATTCTATGGAGTTCGTCGGAATTTCTTAAGAAGAATTAATTTATGCATTGTAGAGGAACACTGAGAAAATTATTTAGCTATGATGGCTTTATATAAAGCAACTATGCCTAAATATTAGAGTAAATATAGCGCCAGCCCTAACGTCGTGTTGTGACTGCCAAATATATTAAGCAGAGTCTTAGTAATCATTACTACATATTTTAGTAACAATATGATCCATGAAAACCTGCTCTTACTAGAAAATTTGGCTGCTTTAGCAAAATTGAATATTAGTAAGGAACACATATTGAATAGTCCTTGCCAGTTTATTTAGTAACTGTTGCATGATCGTGTAATATCAATATACTCGTGTGGTAATTATTGTATTGTCGTTTAGTAAAGGAGCATAGGTACTTGTTTAGTAATCACAGCATGATTGTTTAGTAATCACAGCATAATCGTTTATTTATCGTAGCATGATTGTTTAGTAATTACTGCTTCTTTGTTTAGCAAGTAGTTATAAATATGTGCTGTTCAAACGAAAGTTTTTTTAAACGCGGGTCATAAGGATTTACATAATTAATTTTGCACCCCCTGTTAACTTGTATTGTAATAAAAAGTTAAAAAAAAAGTTGGTGTGCATGTTTTAAACTGAGGACATTTTATATTTAACGTTAACATTTTTTTAGCGACAAACTTCAATGAAATTAAAGAAATTATTTAGATTTTTATTCTAATAAATTGTATTTATTACAAAAAAGACATATATTATTTAAAACTGATTAAAGCTTATAGCTAAAAAAAATTACTCTTAAATTATGCCCCATCTAATTTTTTTTTCTAATTTTTTATTAGAACAAAAGTTAACAGGAGGTACAAAATCACATAAAAAAACAACGAATACTTTAGGTAGGTACAGCACAGGCATACAGAACTGAAAAATAATGCGCGTAATGCGTATCGCGTCAGTAGAGTGCAAACCCGGAAATGGAGTCTCCCCCCACTCCTATGACGTCACACTTGACCTTGACAGCACAAGTGTGCAGGTGTTTATTTGACCTTGAGGTGTGTAGTTGACCTTGAGGTGTTTATGTGTTCTTTGTTTACTCATGTGACCTTGACCAAACTCTTTGGTAGTTGTTTTTAATGACCTTGGGTTTATTTACTACCTTAGATGTTGTCGATGTCCTTGACCACCCTCTTTGGCAGATGTTTATTAATGACCTTGGGTTTATTTACATTGTGTGACTTTATTAGACATACTATAAAAAGGGAGGAGGAGTTGGATATTTCAGTATTTGCTCGTCAATCGACTGTGTAAGAGTTCCTATCTGTTACCATGAATAATTACGTGTGTGAAAAATGTGGACTGTCATTTACGCGAAGTTATAATATGTTGCGTCATAAAAGAGAATCATGTGCTTTAAGATTCGCTAATGTGGGTGGAGAGAAACGTCGCAGACTAGATGGTAGGGCTTCGCCATCACGTATGCAGACTTGCGCTGCATGTAATGTTACTTTAACAGCAAATCAGATGGCAGCTCATCAAAGAACATTACAACATAGAAATAATGCTTGTTCACCATTGTCTCAAAATGTTCAAATTATTGACACTGCATTTAAAAACAGAATCATGACCTACCGCGTAAATAGTGATAACGATCATATAGACTTTACAGCATTCTTCGATGAATTAAGATCGAAAGTGTTAGATTTGATAAAAGAGTTGTTGGTGGTATACCAGTCATTAAAAATAAATATGGTTGTGGTGGGACGATACAGTTTACCATCACAAGACATTATAGCCGAAAAATCGTTTAATACATCAAATGAGGTAGTTGTTGTAGGTAGCGATTTAAATATGGTGTATGGGATATTTACGGAAGCAATGAAAACTCAGTCAACTGAATTTCAAGAAAAAGATTCAGGTATGTTAAACGTTTTAGTGTATTGATAGGAATGGTATTAATTGTGCGTTGTTTTTCTTTACAGGATGGGCATTGGAGAAAATACTCTACCTTGAAGTAAACATTAATAAGTACAGTCCGATAGGGGGGTCGTCGTATATCGCATTACCACGCCCAATTCAGGTTAAGATGGCCATTATTAATGTCATCAATCAAGACGAGTGTTGTTTTGCATGGGCGATAGTGTCAGCTTTGTTTCCTGCCACAACAATGTCATCACAGATATCATCCTATCCACATTATTCCAGCGTACTTAACTTCACAGGTATGGATTTTCCAGTAAAGTTACGTGATATAAAGAAATTTGAAGAAATGAATAATATTTCAGTGAATGTGTATGGTTTAGAATCTTTATTTGTGGCTAAAAAGTTAAAATATGAAATTGTTGGTCCATTACATTATTCGGGAAAAAAACGTTTAAATCACGTTAATTTGCTGTTAATAACAAAAGATTGCAATGTGAAAGACAATAATAGACACAATTGTGATGAAAAGTGTTCAAAAAGTCATTATTGTTGGATCAAGGATTTATCACGTTTAGTGTCTAGTCAAATATCACAAAATCATTATAAATTATTCTTTTGTGATGGTTGTTTGTCCTATTTTAGTTCAGAAAATAAATTAGCAACACATCAACAATATGATTGTAACCATACATATTCACTGACTCCCTCAGTGGATTTTAAAATTGATAAATTTGGAAAGAATGTAGCTGAAAACATTTTAAAGTTTGAAAACATTGAGAAACAAATGCGAGTTCCGTTTGTAGTGTATGCAGACTTTGAGTCTATTTTAAAACCAGTTGTAAATGTGGAACCAAACCCTCAGAATTCTTACACAATGCAAAGCTTTAAGCATGAGCCATACTCTTTTTCGTATTTAATTAAATGTTCTTTTGACGATTCAATTTCCAAGTTTGAGTTATATAGGGGGGTTGATGCGGCTCAAGTTTTTGTTTCCCGGATTGAAAACGATTTAAGGTTTTTCTATAATACATATTTAAAGGATATAAAAGAAATGAAAGACTTAACGGATCAGGAAAAGGAAGAGTTCACAAATGCTAATATTTGTGGTATATGTGAACACCCTTTTACCGACACAGATGTAAAAGTAAGAGATCACTGTCATATAACGGGGGAAAAAAGATTTGGTGCCGCACACTCTATTTGTAATTTAAATTATAAATTACCCAATTTTATTCCGATAGTTTTTCATAATTTAAGTGGTTACGATAGTCATCTTTTTATAAAAGAATTGTGTAAGCATGGGGATAGAATTGACGTAATAGCTCAAAGCAAGGAAAAGTATGTATCGTTTACAAAGAGCATTTACGTGCACGATTATGTTGAGAAAAAGAGTGGTATTACTAAACGTAAATATTTAAAGTTACGATTTATTGATAGTTTTAAATTTTTATCATCGTCCTTGGAGAATTTAGGCAATGGGTTAGATATCACTGAATTTAGAGAAACAAGAAAGCTTTTTCCCAACACTGATCAATTCAATATGATGCGCAGAAAAGGGGTTTTTCCCTATAGTTTCGTAGATTCCATTGAAAAAATGAACAATACAACACTTCCATTAAAAAATGAATTTTATGATAATTTACGGGAAGAGCACATTAGCGATGAGAGTTATGAACGCGCTAAAGAAGTATGGCATATGTTTGGATGTAAGAATTTGGGGGAATACTCGGATTTGTATCTCAAGTCAGATGTATTATTACTAACAGATGTTTTCGAGCAGTTTCGAGATATGTGTTTACGTGTTTACAAGCTCGATCCTGCGCAGTACTACACGCTTCCAAGTTTATCATTTGATTGTATGCTGCGCATGACCAAGGTAGAGTTAGAACTACTGACTGACATAGACACAATACATTTTTTTAAAAAGGGTATTCGCGGCGGCTTAAGTCAGTGTACGGAAAGAAAGCATATTGCCAATAATATATATTTACCAAACTACGACGCAACAAAACCATCTTCATTTATAACATATCTTGATGCTACTAACCTATATGGTCATAGTATGTCACAGGCATTACCATTTGGCGGTTTCAGGTGGCTGACAGAACGTGAAATAATTGATTTAAATATTATGGCGATTGACGATAACAGCCCCCAAGGTTATGTTCTTGAGGTGGATGTGCATTATCCAGAATATTTACATAATGCTCATGCCGACCTTCCATTTTTAGTGGAAAACATAGTCCCTCCTACAGAAACAGCAAAACTACCGAAATTAATACCAAATTTAAACGATAAAAAGCGTTACATTGTACATTATAGAACGTTAAAACAAGCCATCAATAACGGTCTAATGGTAATGCAAACACATAGAATTTTAAAATTTGATCAATCTAAATGGTTAAAAAAGTACATAGATTTTAATACTGAGTTGCGAAATAAATCCACAACGAAGTTTGGTAAAGATTTATTTAAGTTAATGATTAACGCGAATTTTGGTAAAACAATGGAAAACGTGGAGAATCGTAAAGATATAAAGTTAATAACTGCCTGGAATAATTCTTCAGGTAAGGTAGGTGCTAGAGCTTTAATCGCTCGCCCTAATTTTAAAAGTGCTTCAATATTTTCAGAAGATCTAGTAGCAGTTCATATGGGTAAAACAAAAGTAATTTACAATAAACCAATTTATATTGGATTCTCCATATTGGACATGTCAAAAACAGTTATTTACGATTTTTTTTACAATTTTATTAAGGCAAAGTTTGGTAATAATGCTTCCTTGCTATACACTGACACCGATTCTCTTATACTTAAAATTTATACAGATAATTTCTATCGCGCTATTTCAGAGAATCCGGATAAATTTGATACATCAAATTATCCCGAGCAAAATTTGTTTAATATTAAAAAAAGTAAATCGGTATTGGGTAGAATGAAGGATGAATTTCCAGGTGACCCGATAACATGTTTTTACGGTACTGGGGCGAAAGCTTATTATGTGAGCTCGTTAAACAACGAATTAAAAAAGGCTAAGGGTATTAAAAAATGTGTTGTTGAAAATCATCTACACCTTGAAGATTATCGAAAAATAGTAGAACGCGGTGGCCTTATATTTAGAAAAATGAAAACTTTTCGTAGTAATAAACATGATGTATATACGGAAGTTCTAAATAAAGTTGCTCTTTCCCACAATGATGACAAACGTTACATTATTCCATCGACGACAAAAACTTTACCTTGGGGTCATCAAGACATCGAATTTTATCAAAGCAAGCCCGAGGATAATTTGGAAATGTTGCTTCAAGTTATCGAATCCTTTAATGAGAATGAAAGTTCATAAATAATTTTAACCTACTGGAAAATCCATATTTGACGCTTTTATATATATGATAAACAATTTAAGAAATAATATTTTAAATAGTTGTTTATTGAAAATTATATTTTTTATACTTATTTTGTAACCTTTCAAACTACACCGAGGACACATTCCATCGCAAGCAGGTAAAATAACCTAAAAAATAAATACGTAATTCGAGGAAAAATACATTATGGTATTTGGTATTTTATATACTTATTTTGTTACCTTTCAAACGGCACCGAGGCCACATTCCAACCCAAGCAGGTAAAATAACCTTAAAAATAAATACCGAATTCAAAGAAGAAGAATACATTGTAACACACAAGGACGTACCTGAACCTTGAGGGTATGGTGTATCGGATTCTTGGAAGTGCATAAGGTTGGGATGGTAAGGAAGGGATAGTAGAAGTGGGGTGGAAGTAGGTAGGTGACCATAAAAGAATGAACAGCAGCCAAATTTCTTCAGTTTAAATCTTTCAGTTGTTGTCATTCAGTTGTATTTGTGTTCGTGTTAAGTCTAAAGTGTGTTCAGTTTTGTTTTGTAAAGTTAAGATAGTTAGTTTAATATTCTACATAATATTAATAATGAGTTTGCCAGTGCTCAACGGTTGCGATATTGATATGGGTTTGGGTGATCTTACCCAGACCTTCTTAAATGAGATCACTACCACAGCATTCGATGAGGACATTATGCCGGAGATGGATTCGGTACAATTAGAAGAATGTGAACGATTTTTGGACGAGATTACATCGCGTCAAAAATCCGAAGAAGAGGCTCGGCGAAAAGTGAATATCATAAGTAATGTGGTAGTTGTGCCTGCAATAACGCCGTCAGAGCCTCCGTCAACACATGATGTGGTAGTTGTGTCTCCAATAACGCCGGCAGAGTCTTCACCAACAACATCCAAGTTGGCGAAATTATTAACAGGACCTAGACCGGCGAACAAAGCTGATTTTTATTCATCACTAAATAAAAAGCAGCCAACTACGTCTCGAGGCAAGAAACGTGTATGGGCGGACGAACCCCAGCCATGCACCAGCATTCAAAAATCACCGCCAACACCATCACCTGTCAGAAGCAATCGGAGGAAGCAAGAGAAAAAATTTATTTTTAAGACACCAAAAAACCCACATGTGTTGCCTCAGTGGGTGAAAACAATTGAAACCAATGTCAAATCCGAGCGTCCGGAATCACCGACCGCTGTCACCATCGAGCGGCCGCAATTGCCGACTACTATCATCAGCGAGCGGCCGCAATCGCCGACCACAATCATTACCGAGCGGACCCAATCGCCGTCCACTGTAACCGTCGAGCGGCCGCAGTCGCCGATTCTTAACACTAAGCGGCGAGGAAAGTGTTTGAGAGGGAAAAAGATGGTGTACGAGACATCAGTATCGCCAACTGTGGTCCAGATCCAACCATCTACTCCAGACTGGGTGACCGATGGTTTTAGCCAAGACGACGAAAGAAAAATCATTAAAGACTTTGTTAATATGAAGAATGAATGGAGAATTAAAATAGACAATGGTGAAAGTGAGATTGTAGATTTAGAAAAAACAATTTTAGATTTAGAGAATAAGTTAATGGAATCTCGTGAGCGTTTAGGTGTAGTTAAGAGTAAGGTATGTAGGTTTAAGGTTAAGTTAGAAACATATGGTAGTAATGTACAGTAGGTTAAGTAAATTATTTGTAAATAAATGTTTAGTTATAATTAGATTAAGAATAGCAATAAGTTTTGTAAATGAAGAAAAAGTCTAAGTCATAGGTTAGATTAGTATTTAAGATTGTATATATAAATGTAGTTATTATAAATAATATTTTTTTAAACATAAAAGACATTGTTAAAAAAAAAAGAGATTTCATAACTTAATTTAACGAAATGTGAATTTAAGTTTGTATGTAAATGTGTAGAAAGTGTATAATGTGTATATATTGTATTTAAAATAAAAATAAAATTTGATTTTTAAATTACCATGCATTATTTTTTTACCATTTAAAATAAACTCAATTTAAAGAAAAAAATTCTAAATATTGGATGTAATATGTTGTTTCTTGATACATAAGTACCATTACTTATTATACAGTGTGTGTCCAGTAAAGTTCACATCATATGGGTTTTTTTTTATTAATAGAAAAAAAAATAGTAGCACATGATAAACATTATCTGTCAATTTTTCCAAAAATAATTCAAAAGTGCGGTTATTTCTGAAAGTATCGAGAAATGTTATAAGAAAAAAGTTATTTTAAATACAGTTTCTAGCCCACATGCAAAATTTCAGCTGCATAAGATAATTTTGATTTTTACCCACCATTAAAATTTATTTTCCACTTAATGAACACTTTACTGATGACACTGTGTTCTTTGTTTTTCATCAAAATCAAAATTGGGCTATTAAAATTTGGTTGCTTGTGATAAAAAGTTTATTTGGCTTTGATGTTGTATAAGGTAACTTCATAAAATAATTATTAATATTAAACCAAAAAAAGACCACAATGTCATCAGTAAAGTGTTCATTAAGTGTAGAATAATATTTAGTGGTGGGTATAAAATCAAAATTATCTTATGCAGCTGAAATTTTGCATGTGGGCAAGAAACTACATCGAAATAAAATTTTTCTAATAACTTTTTCGATATTTTCAGAAATAACCAAACTTTTGAATTTTTTTTTGGGAAAAATTAAAATTTGTCAGCTAATGTGAATCACTTGACTACTATTTTTTTGCTTAATTTTTATCCCGATCGAAGCAGAACTTGCTGCCGAAGTCAAATTTCATGTTGTATAGGGGTTGGTAAAAAATCAAAATTATCTTATGCAGCTGAAATTTTGCATGTGGACTAGAAACAGCATTTAAAAAAACTTTTTTATGATAACACTGTGTTCTTTTTTTGTCTTAATATTAAGGTGTATTACTCAGACACAAACTATGTTTTCAAAAATACTTATTTTATGAAGTTACCTCATACCAGGCCAAAAACAAATAAACTTAACATCATATGCGACCAAATTTTAATAGCTCAATTCGATATTTTCAGAAATAACACTACTTTTGAATTTTTTTTTTGGAGAAAATTAAAATTTGACAGATAATGTGAATCATGTGACTACTATTTTTTGCTCAATTATTATCTCGCTCAAAACAGAACTTGATGCCGAAGTAAAATTTCGAATAAAGCTATTATTAAAAAAAGCTCATATGATGCGGACTTTACTGGTCACACTGTATAATATACTACTACTATTATAAGGTAACTTCATAAAATAAGTATGTTAGAAAACGTAGTTTGTGTCTGAAAGTAGTACACCTTAATATTAAACCAAAAAAGAACACAATGTCATCAGTAAAGTGTTCATTAAGTGGAGAATAAATTTTAGTGGTGGGTATAAAATCAAAATTATCTTATGCAGCTGAAATTTTGCATTTTCGGAAATAACCCTACTTTTGAATTATTTTTGGAGAAAATTAAAATTTGACACATAATGTGAATCATGTGACTACTATTTTTTTGCTTAATTATTATCTCGCTCAAAACAGAACTTGATGCCGAAGTAAAATTTCGAATAAATCTATTATTAAAAAAAAGCCCATATGATGCAGATTTAACTGGTCACACTGTATTGTAAGTATATTTTTTAATTATATTTAAAATAAAATTTGATTTTTAAAGTACTGTGCATTATTTATTTTCCATTTAAAATAATCTCACTTTTAAGAAAAAAATCATAAATATTGGATACATTATATAGAATAGGTTCGACAGATGATAAACTAAGACCGTGAGGCGGCGCCAGTAGGTTTGTTTCGGTAAATATATTGCGGGTAAACTAAGACTCTCTTAATAAGAACGTGAGGTGGCGCCAGTAGGTTTTTTCGGTATGGATTATAATATTAAATTTTCAAAAAATCGTAGCGCCCTTAATATAAAGCCCACAGAAAATTTATAAAAACCAAAATGCTTTGAAATTTTATGGAGAATGCACTGGTACCAAAAAAAGAACGATTTTTGCGCGCGCTGCGCGCGCGAGCGCAAATTTCTCGGATTTTGGCAAAAAAAAGTTTAGCCTGCAACTGCCGTGACAGCGTGGGATTCGACCCTGCTGTCTTAATCCCACCTTTCCCACCCATCATAAGACGGCGAAGGACGAACCAACGAGGCCACGGCGACGGCCAATTAAAGGAACTCAAACTTTCTAGTGTACAAAACTCTACAAAAATGTCTATAAGTGCGAGAGAGACCGACGTCCGTTGATACTATCTCTCTCTACAGCTAGGCGCGGTATCAGGGAGTATTGAATTTTAGCTCTGTAAGCTACACATGTTTTCCGATATTCTAAGAATTATTATACATTAATTCAATAATACCTACGTTAACAACCGTAACAGACCGCTGTAAGTACCCCTAAGCATTGCGACGTCGGGGGCGGCGAAGCCACACACATGTCTATAAGGCAAAACAATACGTTCCAATACAACTTTTAACTCGTGAATATAATCATCTACTACATAATAAATATATAACAGCAGAAGCACTTACCAAATAAAATAAATATCCATATATCCAATTTTAACGTATTTTTGTCACACACTGATTATCCGCTTTTACCGTAAAATAAATTCTCACTATTAAAAACACTACACTACACACGGTTTTCGGTCCTTGTTCGAACAAATTGATTTTACTACGCGCTTTCGAAATTTCGGTAAAGACACACTCACGTTTTTTTGAATTTGAATCCGTAACAAATTGATACAAGAATCCAACTGTCTACTGCAATTGAATAGTCATTTTCATTAAAGTTTAAACTGAGCCTTTCCTAGATTTTTAGTATAATATTTTCATTAAGATAACATAATCCCTCAACCCTTAATCCTATATGGAATAGAACATAAGTGCTTGCCCCCATTTTTAGTAAGAAATGCACCTTTTAGAATTATTTTGACCCATAATTAAAAATGCTAGACATGCACCTTTTAGTTAATTAGTTTAATGAATGTAAAATGTGTTTTTCTGTACATGTATGATTTTTCTAAATACTAAATTTTGATAGGAGATATTTTTTCGTATTTCTACCGTCAATATACATACCATCTTATAATTTTTCATTGATATTTTTCATCATCATTTATTTACTTAATAACATATTTTAAAAATAAACTAAAAGCTGCCGAGACGACAGCCGAGTCCGCCACATAAGCGGCACTTCCTAAATGATACTTTTATTGTATGAAACAGAGTCTTATTTTTCACTGTATAAAGTTTTTTTATTAGAAAATGTTGTTTGCACTTAAAAGTTATATACGAATACCAAATTTCAGCTTGGTAGCACAAAAAAAAAGTGTTTTTACAGATAGAAGCTATGTAACTTATAAATTCAATTTTTTAACAGTTCTTGGGCGATTAATAAACACGTACACAACTTACATAAACTTGTTTTAAATACGTTAAAACAGACGGATCGGTATTTACATATACATAACTTACTTTAACTTGCTTTAAATACGTGAAAATAGACGGAGCGGTTTTTGTCGAGCCGGCAGCCGAGTCGTCCGCTTCGACAACTGCACTAAATAATAAAGTACCCTTATTTTTCACTGTATACAGTTTTTTTATTAGGAAATGCTGTTTGCATTTAAAAGTTATATACGAATACCAAATTTCAGCTTGGTAGCACAAAAAAAAGTGTTTTTACAGATAGAAGCTATGTAACTTATAAATTCAATTTTTTAACAGTTCTTGGGCGATTAATAAACACGTACACAACTTACATAAACTTGTTTTAAATACGTTAAAACAGACGGATCGGTATTTACATATACAAACTTACTTTAACTTGCTTTAAATACGTGAAAATAGACGGAGCGGTTTTTGTCGAGCCGGCAGCCGAGTCGTCCGCTTCGACAACTGCACTAAATAATAAAGTACCCTTATTTTTCACTGTATACAGTTTTTTTATTAGGAAATGCTGTTTGCATTTAAAAGTTATCTACGAATACCAAATTTCAGCTTGGTAGCACAAAAAAAAGTGTTTTTACAGATAGAAGCTATGTAACTTATAAATTCAATTTTTTAACAGTTCTTGGGCGATTAATAAACACGTACACAACTTACATAAACTTGTTTTAAATACGTTAAAACAGACGGATCGGTATTTACATATACATAACTTACTTTAACTTGCTTTAAATACGTGAAAATAGACGGAGCGGTTTTTGTCGAGCCGGCCGCCGAGTCGTCCGCTTCAACAACTGCCCTAAATAATAAAGTACCCTTATTTTTCACTGTATAAAGTTTTTTTTATTATGGAAATGTGGTTTGCATTTAAAAGTTAACCACGAATACCAAATTTCAGCTTGGTAGCACAAAAAAGTGTTTTTACAGATAGAAGCTAAGTAAGCTATAAATTCAATTTTTTAACAGTTCTTGAGCGATTAATAAACATATACATAACTTACTTTAACTTGTTTTAAATACGTAAAAATAGACGGAGCGGTTTTTGTCGAGCCGGCAGCCGAGTCGTCCGCTTCGACAACTACCCTAAATAATAAAGTACCCTTATTTTTCACTGTATAAAGTTTTTTTATTATGGAAATGTGGTTTGCATTTAAAAGTTAACCACGAATACCAAATTTTAGCTTGGTAGCACAAAAAAGTGTTTTTAGAGATAGAAGCTATGTAAGCTATAAATTAAATTTTTTAACAGTTCTTGAGCGATTAATAAACATATACATAACTTACTTTAACTTGTTTTAAATACGCGAAAAATGGAAAACTTTTTTATTATTACTTTTACGAAAAAAATGTATTCTTAATAAAAAGTTTTGCATGGTCTAAAACCTTAAATGCAACTATCAGATATTAAATTATTTGAAGCGTATACGGGGTTTGTCAGAAATATATATTTTGCCCAAGAGCAAAGTTCATAATTTATTTTAAAGAAAAAACTAAAGGCGGGCACTATCTAACTTATTGTGTTGTATTAAGATGGTACGAAAAAAGCATTAATTGCTATTATTTAGTATTTTAATAATAATCTCAGTGGAGTGAAAACCCAAAAACTTCATTTCAATAATTTCAGTGGAGTGCAAATGCCAGAACTGACTCCTCCCCCCCACCAACCCTATGACCTTAACGACACACGTGTTTGGATGTTTATTTGATCTTGAGGTATGACGAGTGTATTTTAAATAGTTTTTACATATATACACTTGAGTGTGGTCATTTCACCTAGATATGGGATATTTATTTTTAATCGATACTTTGGAAAAAGTTCCTAGAGTTTAAGCTTACATGTTTATAGTAACAACTTCGACAATATGTTCTATACAATGTGGTATAATAATTTCTTGTAACCTATACTTTTTCTATGAAATAAACGTTGCATTTTTCCAATAATAATATGTAAAGAACTTTTAAATATTTCCTATTAAGAGAGAGTCTTAGTTATTCCAACCGTTTAGCTTCGGTCGAAAATCGTATCATTTAGTGACCTACTAACTACTTTGAATTCTTATTAGCCTCCGAAGAGGCAGGTAGCCCTGAAAAGGGCTGATTGCAAGGAAAAATGGAGGGTTCATTTGAGATGCGGCTAGAGTGGCTGCTCTCCCCTCGCGATTTGCACCGACCGCGGCGCCGGTGCTCGGCGGTTTCGAGGCCTTTCAGCCTGAAGCCGCCTTACAGCGCGACGTTCGCGTCGGCGTTCCGAAAGCTCTCTTAAAAGAGCATCGCGTTCCTCAGGCCCGAGGACAAATTCCTCCCCTTCCACCATCTCGACAGGCTCGGTAGGAACCTGCGGAGGTGGTGGTGGTGGTGTCGGAATCCTACGTACAGGTTCGACAACCTGAGTCGGCTTATGGCTGTTCTTTAGCCTCCATTTTTCCCAATAATCCGCAATAATTGGCTCTCTTGTTGACTTAAGCATAAGTCTCGACATAGTGAGTCCAGCGGAGGAATGACGTTAGCCAATCCGCCAAAATACTTAAACTTATATTATAGAAATTCATTGGTTACATATTGCGTTTAGCGCCATCTCTATGAGTAGTACATAAGCTAATCAGTACTCCTGTACGATCAATAAATGTGTCAAGAAAGAAGTACTAGAGTCTGACGCTTGGTTCGAGAACCGCAGCGTTAGTTTCTGAAGTTAATATAAGAGGGCTCCACTGCTTAGTTCACACCGTCTGGTAACTACATAAATTATTCATATTTGAAATCTATTTGTTATTTCTTCATGCAAAACCAAGTCATGGCTGAAGGCGAACGACCTGAAAGCAGGTCATCTTCCCATTCGACTTGGAGTGCCGCAACTTTCGAAAATGTCGAGTGGAATGTTGCTTACGACCACGGTTTGCCTCCTTCTGGCAACAGTGGGGGTGATTGTGCCGCACAGCCCGATTCTACAACATCCTCAGCAGGGTCGTCTTTAGACGTCATCGATGACGAATTTAGCGGCCCTTGCGACTCCACTTCATGGTGGGACTTCGAGGACGCTGTAGAATCTGGCCCTGCGGACTCAAGCACACCGTAAAGCATCCTTTCACTCAATGTTGACGACCGCTGCGCACCTGGACTACCCGCCCTTATGGGGCACCAAAATATTTTAATGTAGTTTTAGTAGTAGTACCTTATAGTTACAAAATAAAACACAGAATATCTATTTTATGAGTTTATTTCTAAATTACGTGAATAATAATATTAACTTAAAATTAATACATTGATTTATTAGTAACGGAACCGTTTAATATATTGTAGCTAAAGAATGCGTCGTGAATTATAAGTGCGTATACTTTAGTGTCTTTTGGAAATTTGCCCTTACGTGTTTCAAACTCCAACTTTACGTCCACAGTAGATGATTTAATCGCTTCTGGTTGATGACTGCAATCGATTACGAATATGGGATTATTCAGGTACTCGGCAAAGCTCATCATTGGGTCGTTCATTTCTCGTTGGTAGTAGCTTACTTGAAAATTCTCATAGTTGTAATATGCTGGCGCATACAGTTTCTTCGCAAAATTCAAATTCCATTTTTCATAAGGAAATACCGTAGAGTTAAGATAAAGCCTAATGTCGCTGATATCAGCGGTTGTAAATTGAGTAGCATCCTTTTCTCTATTATCGGAAGCGGAGATTGACTGGAACCCGATAATCAAATATCTTGGTTTTTCAAGATTCGTACTTGTTCTTAAGGCCCATACATCTGATGATGTTTGTCGCAAAGCAGGTAGTTCGTAAAGATCCCATTTACGATATGCCATTGGAATGGTTGCATTATTTCCGCCTTTATTAATGCGAGACAAAATTTTTAATTTTTGCCGATCGTCGGGAATAATGTGACGAATTTTCCATTCTATTTTTTCTATAGTAATGTCTGCATCTACTTCACCAATGTAACAATTGGTAAAAGTGCGGGCGATAATAAAAATTAGTTCTTGTTTAACATTAAATATTCCCTTCGTATAATCCTCGGCAAACCCCATCAGATATTTAAGAGGTAACTTTCCCGAAAATACATTGCTGGTGGGATCAAAAATACACTGGTTTTTATCATCCAAACCCCATCCACATGCCATGAGAGTCCTTTTTTGGGATGCACCCAACGACGTCATAGTTTTCAATGTTGAAGTAATGCCGGGTTTTCGAACGAGGACAACTTGCTCACCACCCATTTCATAGCGGATTTCATCGAACAGAAAAGCGATGGCATTATTTGATAGATAACATTTTTTAGTAGCATCTTTACTTTTAAATTTTCCTTCGATGTAAATGTAACTGTCTGATATGTCCAAAATTATATCCTGAAAGTGCACTGGGATGCGAATTTCGTCAGAGTTGTTAAACGACGGAGAACCATATGGCTTGTATGTGTGTTCCTGTAAACTGATTATGGAATTATCGAAAATGGGTTCGGTAAAAACTTCAATTTTGTCACTGGTGCTAGCCATTTTTATTTTCGTATTTTCAAACCAATCGATTGTAGAAATTTGCGATCTTTCGCTGACAATTGTTTACGTCTTTTCACTCTAACGTCTGGATTGCGAATGAGTCTGGGATGTGTTATATGTTGACTTTTATGTTTAATGCTTCTAGAATTCTTAGTGTTTGACAACATATTCAGTTGACGATTATAACAGAAACCCATATTTATAAAATTCTTTTCAGTTCCAGTTTAACAATAATTTTCTCACCTCGAAAATTTATCAAAACACCGTTATCGTCCAAGATGCGTAGAGTAATGTTGTCTATTGACTGACGTCCTTCTGGCATTATCGACATATAAATAATATTTTGAGGTTCTTTGGAAATTTTGTAACCGGGCTCAACATCGATGTCAAATTCGAATAGGGTGTGGCTTTCTTTGGAGTTCAGATATGCTCCGGAAATAATGTTACAATCCACCCTTATAATACGAACTTTCATTATGTCCACGTTACTAGTTGACTCATGTAGTTTCCCACTTTCTAACACAACCGGTTCGTAGCCCAATAACCCACCGATACTGTTTTTTCCACTAAAATCAATCCTATATAACGACCTGAGTTCACATTTTAATGTATTATTGTTGGCCACTAATGAGAATAATCCATCACACTTTTCTTGTTTGCACGACTTTTCTAAGCTTGTGTGCATGGCATTGGCAATTTCATTTATTTCATAAGCTCCTGGTGGAATCCTTACATCAATCGACTTTTCACCATCGTTTTTCCTGTAGGCAAACCAACAATTACTTTCATCGACGTTGAAAATTGAATTATATGTGTAAAATCCCAACAATGCGAGACCATACTTATGGGCTGGATTCAATTCAATAGGCGGGTAAAAATCCGCGTTTAAAACACTAGAGTGTCCTGTTAGCGTGAATGTGTAAGACATGACTGATGATGAAACATATTATGTGGGTATTTTATTGTTGTTTACAACAGTTTAAAGGGTTTAAGCTGGGACTTCGTTTCAATCTTTCAGCTTTTATTTTGACATCGCTGATTTTACAATAACAACAAAATAATCTTTTAGGTGTTGGTCCATCTCCTTCGTCATATTCCAAATTATTTCCGGTGCTGCTACCGATGCCGCTACTGCTGTCGTTGATATCGTTGTAATGTTCATTACAGTACTGATATTTTAACATGTCGCAATCATTTTTTAAATGTGCAGGTAACTTATGCCAAACCCATGCAATTTCATTTGGGGCTAACGCTATCATCACTTCCTTAGGCATATATTCTAGTTGTTTTGTAGACATTTTATTCAATCCACCGACTTGATTGTATGCTTTTAGTGATAACAACATTTTAGTGTAGTCATCGCGATCCATTTGTGGGGTGATCACATCCATCATTGTTTCCATTTTCGGAGAGAAACTTCAAACACAAATGTCCGCACCAGACTGTTCCAAAATCTTGTTGACGCTCATATGTATAGTAAATTTTCTTTGATGCTTCGGGCCCCCTTTGCAGATAATACACCAATTCGATGGGAGGGGGTAAATCTCCAAAACTATCATAATATGTTACGTTTAATCGGTTTTTTCTATATGCCACCCAATGAGTCCCACCTCCCGATATACTATCCAAATTAATAATTGCGGCTTCGTAACGTTTCGGTGCTCGCAGAGGCAGCGCATCTCTCATATACACCCCTCGAAAATGTGGTATTTTCATTAGCAACGCATACTTTTCTAGATCGATATTGGATAGCGGTCTTCGAGGTAGGGTCTCAATTAGTTTTTTGAATTTCCACCATTGTTATTTAGATATAAGCCCATGCCGTTACGATATGGTTTAAGGAACAGCCCACTTCCTTTTGAACATAGACGTAAGGTGGCACCTGTTTTTTCAGCATTTGCATTTTTTACAGTCTTTAAAGCCCGCACAATCCCTGCTGCACCTCCTGCTAGGGACCCCAATGCTGACAATCCTGCGAATATCGGTATTAGCGGTAATAATCCACCAGTTTTAGGGATTGGTATAATTCTGGGAGTGCGAATTTTCCGTTTACCACCGGCTGACTTTAAAGATTTACGTGCTGCTGTTATAGCTATTTTCGATGCTTGCATTAGATTTTTTTCAAGAACCTTTTTTCCCCCTGCAACAGCTTTCAGTAATTGAGATCGAATTGGTTGTCTCAAAGCAGATCCAAAAGCTTTCTTGGGTTGATGACGTCTTCGTTGCGGTCGACGTTGTCTAAGCTTATTCACCCGCGCTTTCTTGGGTTGTTGACGTCTTCGTCTTGGTCGCCGCCGTTGTCTAAGCTTATTCACTCCCTTCCCTTTTGAAACCTTTACACGTCGAAAGCGACGACGCTTATTTCGACTAGTCGTTGACATACCCATACCGAAACGCTGTTTTGCTTTCATAATGTTTGTTACTAACCAAGCTGCTGCCTTTTCTTTTGCACTAGCCTCATTCGATTTTACTCTTTTCCAAGCACTTTGCTCGAGTTCGTAATCGGCTTGGTGACGTGCACTTAAATCTTCGCTGTTATGCAAATAGGCTAAATCGTGTTTTTTGCATGCGGCATCCAATGGATTTATTCCAAGATCACCACGTTTAACACGTTTTACTACTTTGGTACCGGGTCCGCAATATTGATAACCGGGGATATGCAACTCAACTGGTAACCTATTAATAAGTGAATTAACAATACCAGCTCCAGTCTTACTTGATAAACGAGACCGTCTACTTCGCTTGACGGATAACATCTGAATGATTGCCTACGCGAAAACAATAAGCAAATATAGTAAAAATGAAAATTGTCGAGCTTAAACAGAAACTGCGAGTCGATAATTTTGATGAAAAGGTTGGATCCGGTCATGAACCGAAAGTATTAAGAAGACATGGGCCGCTGCTTCCATCATCTATTCGCGGATTGCTAATTGGACCGTCGAATTGTGGAAAAACCAATGTTATGATATCATTGTTAACCCACCCATTGGGTTTACGTTTTGAAAATATCTATATTTACTCAAAGTCGCTTTATCAACCGAAATATGAGTATTTAAAAAAAATTCTTTCTCCAATTAAAGGGCTTGGTTACTACACGTTTAGTGATGGAAATAATATAGTGGAACCATCAGATGCGAAACCAAACTCTGTATTCATTTTTGATGATGTTATGTGTGAGAAGCAGGATGTTATAAGATCTTACTTCAGTATGGGGCGACACAAAAACGTGGATGCCTTTTACTTAGCCCAAACATATTCACGTGTTCCAAAGCAACTAGTGCGAGATAATGCCAACTTTATTATAATGTTTAAACAGGATGAGATGAATATGCGACACATATTTTCCGACCATGTTTCACCCGATCTTATGTTTCCGCAATTTCAAGAGATGTGTGCCAAATGTTGGGATAATAAGTATGGTTTTTTAGTTATCGATAAAGATAGTGAAATCAATGCGGGGAGATATCGCAAGGGATTTGATAGATATATATATTTATAGATGTAACCCTAGAGGTTCATTTCACCATTGACCGTTAATTTGAAAACATCATGAATGAAGAAATCGATTTAAAGCGTAAGCTATTGGAAACTACCAATGCTGTGAGAAAAAAATTTAAGCAAATTAAAGCAGTTAAAGAGCAAAGTCATGTCGATTTAGAAAAGTTTTACGAGCCGATTACTAAACCACTATCATCCATATCCAATGTAGTAAAACAACGACAGCAGCAGCAGAAGCAACGACAACCGTCTCCATCACACACTAAAACTAAACCAACAAGTCGTCGCACTTTAAGCAAAACTAGGGACTTATCAAATATATCGACTGATGCATCAGATGAAGATAAATCTGATGAATTGTTGAATGAAACATTTCAAACATCTACACCAAAGCATAGCCAGTACGAATCGGTTTTTGCAACACCATCTCCATCAAACCAGTCGGAACAAACATCAAATATATCTAATGCATCTACATCACCTTCTAAACGTATTCATAACTATTTATTAGGGTTACAAAAGCACCCATCTCATTATGATACCGTTTATGGTGTTCATTATGGATTAGGAAAAACTAATAAAGAAAAAACTTATATCGGTAACGCGGAGGTGCGTTTTAATAATGGACAAGTTGCATTATATAAAAACGAGAGAAATATTGCTAGACTTGATGGTAATACTGATCTTTATGATCTGATTTTCCTAAAATCACCAAAAATCCTAGGCAACGAAGATAAATTGAATAAAGACACTCTTCAAAATTACAAAGATATTTTGGACGTAACAAATGCCGCATACATCAAGTATGATAAAAATAATGGTTTAACAGAAACTAGATGGCCAAAATATAAGCAAATCATTAAACCATTAATTGAGGGAACTAAACTTGGCGCTGGAGTAGTGCGACAAAAGAAGACGGCTAAAACTCGGTTGCCAGTAAAGAAGACACTATCATCGAAGAAATCTCAATATGTCTATTGGAATAAACCCAATGAGTTGGTGGATCGATTACGCCTATTGTGGAGTTCAAAACTAGCCGGACATACAGGGCATGATAATGAAATTATGTCAATTATTGAAGAACTTCGAGAAGAGGGAATAATATATTAAGTATTACAATCAGTTACTTACATTAGTGTTAAGCAAACCTTAAGACAAGCTACTATGGATCCTAGCCCCGAAAAACTTAAAATTGTAAACGAACTACACAGAAATGCAAGAAAAAATTTTAATAGAAGACACACTATAATAAAGGGATATAAAGATTTGTGGCAAATTGATTTGGCTGAAATGCAACAATATGCTGATGAAAACGATAGTTACCGTTACATCGTCGTCTGTATAAACTGTTACTCAAAATTTGTTTATACTAGAGCTGTTAAAAACAAGACCGGTGTTGAAGTTACTAATGCGATGAAGAGCATAATTAAAGAGGCCTCATATACACCATCCAATTTGAATAGTGATCAAGGAAAAGAATTCTATAATAGTAACTTTCAAGCTCTTATGAAAAAATATAATATAAACCATTATTCCACCTACAGCACAAAGAAAGCTGCTATTGTTGAACGCGTTATACGAACTCTGAAAAATAATTTGTATAAGCAATTCTCAGCTAGGGGGTCATATAGATGGTTGCAAATATTACCATCTATAACGAAAACTTATAACAACACTAAACATCGAACTATTGGAATGAAACCGAAAGATGTGAAAGAAGATACGCCAATTAATGCTTATGACTATTTGAAAATCTTTCCAAAAAAAAGAAAATACCGTTTGGGTGATATTGTTCGTATTAGCAAATATAAGAGTATATTTGACAAAGGATATACACCTTCTTGGTCAACGGAACTGTTTAAAATATCAAAAGTTAATGTAACCAACCCACCAACATACCTATTGGAATCGTTGGAAGAAGGACAGCCGATTAAAGGATGTTTTTACGAGCCAGAGTTGCAGAAAACAAACAGCCCAGATGTTTATTTAGTGGAAAAAATTCTCAGAAAACGTAAGAAAAATCACGTTGATCAGTTGTTTGTAAAATGGTTAGGGTTTCCAAACCAAGCTAACTCTTGGATAAATAAGTCTAATATTGTATAATTGATGATGTATGTAAAAAGAAATAAAAAACGCTTATAATTCTAAAATATTGTTTTATTACATATTTTACATTTTTTATTATTATATACTATGGTCTATATCCAAACTGGAGAAGTTCATCCTTCCGTAAGCAGATGGCGCGAAATCCTCGTTCTTCATTTTCGTCATCATCTGTATCATCATCACAATCCTCACCACCATTGAAATACTCTTCGTCTGAAGTGTCAAGCGGTGCATCCGGCATTGATGGTGATGGGCTTCGTCCTACTGGTTGACTTATTGTATTATTTCCTGCATCCTCCTCTTCATCGCTTACAACGTTTTCGGCTGGGTTGTTGTATTGGGATGGGACACCACCACCACCTCCCAATATATTAGGTGTTTGAGTTGGATTTGGTCTTGTTGATGACGATGATTGTTCTTGTATTGGGAACTCTTTTGTGCACCAATCGCAGAAACCTCTCGTCCCTCCTATTATTTCCCAATGCTCGCAATTGAAACACATTTGAAGACCATTTTTGGAAAATGGGTAAACCAATGCAGTTTGACGTTCAGATGACATTTTTTTTTTTAATTTTGAGAAGAATACTTGACAGATACGTATGGATGTAGGTATACAGAATGAGTAACCACTATTAGTGTGTGTGTGTATTTATACATAACAGATAACCTTCTGTTAATTTGACCTTCAAGGATTTTTTGGGAGTGGGTAAACCAATGAAGTTGGATGTTCAATATTTTACTTTTGGTTTTCCTGACCTTGGCACGACTAAATAGGTGGATGCGTTTGTTCGTCCTTTCTCAAGGGCTACAATTCTCATCTCAAGGTCTGAGATAACCTTATTAGTTTTTTCCTCAAAATCACTTTGAAGTTTATTGAAATGGGGAAAGTAATCCTTATTCATTGCTTCAAATACCTGTTTGCGTAAAGTGTGAATTTCATTAAAAACATATATTCGAGTTGTTGCATCATTATCTTTAGTTGGGCTCGCAACATTTGATAAAGTCTTTCCACCAATGTCATATTGTCCATCTGAGGTTAGTTTAAAACCAATACCAGGCAAAGCACGCACTAATTGCACTTGTTGTTGATTTACCCTATGACGCCCAAATTTATCAATTGTGTTGTTAACACGACCCATTTCTCTTTACAACTAATCTGTTTTTAATATTACATTTACTTATATATACTTATTTATGTGTTGGTGGAAATAAAACATGGTTTTACACAAAAGATAATTTATTTACAAATTTTCATTATAAAAAATTAGGTTAATGCATTTGCTGCACCAATCATTAATTGCTTCCCCATTACTGACGGCACCACCACCACCACCACAACACACATACAAGGAATTGTATTTTTCTTCTTCTGCTACTTCTACTTCTTTTTCTTCATCTTCTTGTTCTTCTTTATTCAATTCTTCTTTGCTTTCTTTAATCCCCAAGTTGCTGGTATCAGTTTCATCTTTGTTATGGTCACCATCATCGTCTACGTCCATCTTACCATAATTTAACAATGTTTCTTTTGAAATATTTGGGATGTCAATAAGAAACTTTTCCAGCTGTTCATTAAACATACCAGTACAAAATTCATCTAAACCAATGGAACCATATATGAATTTTTGGCAAAGATGAGCTCCAACTGCAAAACGTATTGAATCCACCATATCCTTTTTGTATTGACTTGGATTTAAAAACAAACCAAAACCGGGCTGGTCCCAGGTTGACTTAAGAGCTTCTTCACCCATATCACATAATTTATGTGATAATTCATTAATATATGAATCTTGAGCGGCTCTAATAGCGTCTTCGTCACACATCTTAAATAGAAAATACTTTAAATTATTGTGTATGTGCTTCCTCACATGTGTGTTGTTGTTTTCCACTATTATATTACATATTCAGCTAATGATTAAATAATATGATAAACAATAGGATTAAATGAAAATTTAAAAAGGTTACTCCAAGCAACCAAAATTTATAATTGATCGTTTGACATTTCCCGGTGATCCATTTAAACTTTGCCCCAAATAAGTTAATGTATATTTATCGCTTGATATATTTACAATATCGATAATATCGACAGTAATTACATCAACAGCACGTTTAGGTAAAAATGTTTGAAATGTTGCATCATGTAATGAATCGTATAACGTGGCAACAATAGTTTTACCAAAACGTGATGTGGTTGGTTGAAGCTTTTTAATGATATAAACTTTTCCCACCTCCAAGGTTGAAATCGTTCTACGCTCAGGAAATTCCATATCTTTGTTTATCGTATTATTAATTTCACTCAAGGTTTGCTGTGAAATGTTCATTATTGAAATATGTAATAAAACAATTTAAACTACCTTCGATATACACTCGGAACACACACACACACACACAATACAAAAATATTTCTATTCACTTTTCAATGCCACAGTTAATACTACTGCTATGCTTGTGTGACTGTAAACAGTTTAGAAGGTGAATCAAATTTATAGGAATTTTCAAGGTCGACAACAATGAGAGTCGAGTAGCCACTGTAAGGGGTAGAAACACTCATGGTGGTCAAGGACATCGACGACATCTAAGGTAGTGAATAAACCCAAGGTCATTAAAAACAACTGCCAAAGAGTTTGGCCAAGGTCACATGAGTAAACAAAGAACACATAAACACCTCAAGGTCAACTACACACCTCAAGGTCAAATAAACACCTGCACACTTGTGCTGTCAAGGTCAAGTGTGACGTCATAGGAGTGGGGGGAGACTCCATTTCCGGGTTTGCACTCTACTCGCGTCACACAACTATCTCGCGGAAGATACGATTACAGATTGGACTTTTGATTTTCCTGATGTCCGAGTGGCAGAGCAAGCGCTTTCTTATTGGCTGACGTTCAACCGAATTTACCCTTTCCTACATCCAATAAATAACGAATCTTAATAAACCGTTTTGCTCTAGTAGAACCGCGATCGAGCTATCATGGCTTTAAGTACCTGGCAAAGTGCATTAGGGTTACGATTAACAATTGTAACGCTAGGAGTGCTAATTCAGATAGCAATAATTACTTAGCCGTTTAAGTTTATTTCTTTATAAAATTATTTAGCTGGTATAGACATAATAATATAGCAACAGTTAACAAATATGTTGTAATAACAGCACTATAAGATTTCTAAAACCCAGCAAAATATATACTGCAACGACTACAAGATCATCATGTCACCTTTAAACAATAGTTTAACTAATATAGCGGTTTATTTAGTAACAGCTGCTAAATTTGTCCAGCCCGATAACTTAGGAAACTTCATTTTCTCAGTGAAGGACGTCACTTTGAACCTTTGATTTGAATATTTAATTTATTGTTCTAGTAACTTATTATATGTATTTTAAAACTGCAAATAAAATTTAACTTTAACACCCTGTAACTCCGTTAAAAATCAATTTTCGAAAATACTTATAGGAAGAGATAGCATTTATTTTCGGTCTAGAATTATCCCCTACATTTTTTGCTCATCATTTCCGGACACCCTGTATATTTAGGGTGCACCAAACCCATTAGGCATATTTGGAAAACGACAAAAGACGTTTTATGACAATATGGGTGTGGTTATAAGAACTGGTGTACATTTCTAAGATCATGCATTGCTTCCGACCTTATAGTCTCCCCATTCAAATCAACCAATTAGTCGCCACTGAATTTATTTGCAAAAGTCGAGCAAATATAATATGTAAATAAAGTTATTCTGAAAGTAGGTTCATACTTTATTCGCATGATGGAGTGAACACCCAAGGAGTAATTGGAATTGATAAGTGCTCTGGCTGGGTTCCTTGAATTGATTCATATGATCGGTGACCTCTTGACCAACACGATAAGACTGATTTTGACTACTTACTTGTAACTTTTATTTAATACCTCTGTGTTTTCAGTATTATATAGTTTATAGATACCAATTCCGATCAAGGCGCCTTCTTATTACACTTGTTATATTTATTCCATTGTTTTAATTCGATCATCATATTATAGGGTATACTGATGTCTAAACGAGTTAAAGTTTTAATGGGTCAATATTGCGGTCGTCAGAAGTAAGTTTATTTTATTATAATGTTGCAATATTTAAATAAATTATATCGAATGTAGACGTGTTGTGCATGGCTGTTATTATGAATATGTTCGAAAACTGACTATATGAGGTAATTATTAATTATTGTAATCACACACAAATTTGTTTCGTATATCACATTGTTGAGTTGGAAAATGATAATAAAGTATAAAAAGTTTCATTCCATTTTTCAGAAAGCTATATAAAGCACAAAAATCTTTTAAATCAATAATTTTTAGAATGCAATATTATATAGTAAATTGCAAAGCTACCGTAAAAAGGGGTGGATAGAAACTGCAGGGTAAATAGAAACAAAGCTGGGGAACGTACATCGAATATTCCCTGACACCATAAATTTCAAATTTTGCGCTTTATTTTATGTTGGAATTACTTAACGGTGGTTCCTCAATAAATGTGTAGTGCCATTTCGCAATTTACGTTTGTGTTACTGTTGTTATAATGTCAAATGTCATTAGCTGTTTAACGGTACGATTTTGTGGCCTAAAAAACTTTATTATTTGTGAGATATCAGCAGTGTTGCCCTCAGGAACTCGGTTTTCCATTTTAAAATTAGATTTAAAAAAAAACAAGTTGGTATATTTTAATTTTTTTATGTTTCTATTCGCCTCCGGAGTGGAACAATCGCAATTTAAATGGATAATATACCGGTGTTTTTGTTCACCCCAAATTGCGGGGTGACTAGAAACACCCTATTTTTTGCGATTTTTATGGTCCAAGTGTTTTTTTTGATGATATTGCATCATCATCTACTATTGGCGACCGGACTTTTTCCTATTTTTAGTTGAAAAAAGATGAAGAAGTTTTCTTGCACCACAAGCAGAAAGTATAAAAAGTGTTTCGATCGACCCCGTTTTACGGTATTTCTTTAAAAATATTTATCGAAAGGTTCGAACTACCGGGGTGTTTCTCAAAAGACGTTCACCCCTATAACTTTACTGTATTTATATATATTAAAATGAAATTTTGGGATTATGCATAAGAGATGAGTCTGCATTTATTGGCATAATTTTCAATTTGTTAGCACTTCCGGTTTGGTCGAAAGTGACCTTGACTTTGGTATTTTAAATGGGACATCTTGTATATTTTTACTTATTTGGGTTCAGCATAACATTCTGAGTGAAATGACACCTCACTTGTCATTTTTTGCCGTGTTATAACATTTTTATAATTATTTTTAATTATCAATCTAGAGTGTTCAAAATTAATTAAATCTGTTAGTTTATAGTCAAGTAGTATATGAAAATTAAAATTATGTCATAATAATTGACTTTCTAAGTTTCACAACCGTTTAAAAAATGAAATTTTGTTTTCTTGGCGTTAACTCCACTTTTCCAAATGAAACGATTGTAGTTTACTAGGATATATTTAAAACAAGCATTTTTTTTTCAACAATTTGATACCATACACTCCTATGCTATTTTAAAATTGACACTGAAAAAGTTGCCTTAAATCCCAATCGCAAATTTAAAAGCGTTACGCATTATTGCCGCTCTGTCTTTTCTAAAGAAATATAAAGGCGACTTTGAAAAACAATGGAATATGGTTTTAAAAAGCAATATGATTTTAAATTAAAATTGTAATGTTTTTTGTTTATTAAACTTACATTGTAAATCGGATAAAATAGTTAGTTTTACTAGAAATGAACAAATTGATATGGTCCCATAGACAATTAACCTTTAGATAAACAAACAATAATCACGAATGTGGCAGTTTTATGGCCTCGCGCATGTAAACAAAACTGGGAACTATTAGACATGCGCACTGCAACATTATCGTTTGACGAATGGGAAAATAGACAGGTCCGGGCTTTAAAATTTAAATTCTTGCTCATATGCCACCATAGAGGGTCTATTTTACCCCTATTTGGGCATAATACAATTATACAACGGCTGCAACTAGTACTAGTCATTGTTTATATTACAATGCGAGTCACTAAAAGCACAAACACAATTCACTAACTAAACTACACAAAAACCAGAAATCCATAAATATTAAACACCAGTCCCACAATCCACGATCCGATCCGATAGCTGAAAACTTTAGAAAACTACAAGGAATCCCCAGAGAAGAGAAACTTTAAAACACAACAACAAAAATGGCGGCCGAGCCGGTTCTGGAGAGTATTTTTGAGCGCGTCGATTATTGTCGATAAAGTAGGACGGCCGATAACACGAGGTTTGTGCGCATGCACGAAGGTTCCCAGAATGAAGACAGCTGACCGACGAGTCATGCGCTCGGACGTATTTTTTCACCCATAAAACGTAACTTTTGTTTGCGCAGGAGATAAGCTGTAGGTATCTAAAGGTAAATTGTCTATGTATGGTCCTAATTTTTGGACTGATCAGAAAAATTGTTCTGAAGCCGCAAGATTGTATGTATTGTATCTTTTATAAACTAATGACATAACAACTTTAAATTAAAGCGATATTGCTTTTCAAAACCGTTCTATTGTTTTCTAAAGCCGCCTTTATATTTCTTTAGAAAAGACAGGGCGGCAATAATGCATAACGCTTTTAAATTTGCGATGGGGATTTAAGGCAAATTTTTCAGTGTCAATTTTAAAATAGCATAGAAGTGTATCGTATGAAATTGTTCGAAAAAAATGCTCGTTTTAAATATCCTAGTGAACCACCATTTCAAGCAATGGAGTAAACGTCAAAAAAACAAAATTTCATTATTTAAACACTTGTGAAACTTAAGCTTCAGTTTCCTACAAAGCGGCACCGCAAAAGATCTGCCGTAATTTGGCGGCCGATTTTGCCAACAGCAGTACCGCTGCCTACGCTAGTAGGCAACGGTAGTACGGTCGCTTTGGACGGTGAATATATTATTGGAAAGTAACATTACATACGATTCGATAAAATACTAGCGCACCGTCAAAAATCGTGCTTGCGCTATCTCCCAACGTACAGAGCGGCCGCTTTAGAAAATACGGTGCCGTATTTTTTGCGCTGAACGCTCTGAAGGAACATATGATTTGCAAGTATACCTACACGCGAGGCTCGCCATCAAATTACGGCCGCTTTTTTGCGGTGCCGCTTTGTAGGAAACCGAAGCTTTAGAAAGTCAATTATTATGACATACTATTAATTATCATAATATACTACTTGACTATAAATTAACAGATTTAATTAATTTGTAGCACTCTAGATTGAAAATAAAAAATAAACATAAAAATGTTATAACACGTCCAAAAATGACAAGTGAGGTGTCATTTCACTCATAATGTTATGCTGAACCCAAATAAGTAAAAACATACAGGATGTCCCATTTAAAATATCAAAGTCAAGCTCACTTTCGGTCAAACCGGAAGTGCTAACAAATTGAAAATTATGCGAATAAATGCAGACTCATCTCCAATGCATAATCTCAAAATTTCATTTTAATATATCTATAAATATAAAAGTTATATGGGTGAACGTGTTTTGAGAAACACCCGGTATATCGACCTTATAGGTATGTATCAAAAATCAAGTACCGTAAAACGGGGTGACTATAATCCACTTTTCATTTTCAAACACTTGTAAAATTTCTATAATATTAGGCAGCCATTCAATATATGACTTTTATATAGGATGGGTAGGTGTTTTTTTGGATTTTTTGCCTCTTGAAGACCCAAAAAAATTTGTTCACCCTTTTTTTTTTTTAAAATAGGGTGGCCACATCCACCCCTTACTTTGAGGTCAGTATGGCCACCTATTTAAATTTGATTACGCTTATTTTGCACTACTTCTAATGGGTGACTATGGCCACTTATAATATAAAAAATATATTTACGATATATTTTATTAAAAATTAAACCAAAAAAACGTGTTTATATTATTAATTTATTTAACAAATACATGTTGGACATTAAAAACTGATTTTTGTAGGTGATTTTTATGAGTTTAAGGATCTTAGGGAGCAAATGAAACCCAAATTTTTATTTGCCGACGTTTCGGACGTTTTTTTTTGTTCACCCTCTATAATGTCTATTGATTTATACCAAAGAATATCATCCTTCTCTGGCCACTTCCACGAGCGCACACCACAGGGCTCGATCGTTTTGACAAAGGAACTCATTCTATTTTTTTTTAGAATCTCCAGAAAAATATTTTTTTTTCATATTTAACATTAACATCGTCAGATTGCTGATCAAGCTCTGGTTCACTGTCTAATGACAGAGGTACCATCCAGTCGTCGCCCTCTGACAAAGATGTATAATCTAGCGATGAGTCATCATCACTTTCGTTATCTGTTAGTGGCTGTGAAGCTTTGCCTAACTTAAAACTATTCCTATATATTCTCTTATTAGGCAAAATTCTATCTAATTTTTTTTCTGTCGTCTTCCTGCTTCCTTCCCCTGGATCGGTTACATGTCTGTTTTCAATACTTTTGCCAGGAGTGCTCCTACTTTAACATCCGACATGTAGCCAAAGTCACCCCCAAAAACGCAAAAAATGTAAGGGGTTAATATGGCCGCCCATTATCTCGGAAAGCAAAAGGAATTTTAAATAATTGGAAAAACATTAGTTGTAAAACATAATAATGCCCTAAAAAAAACAATGTAATGATTTATATTAAATAAAATCGCACCGTGACAAACAAAGTTATTAAGATATATTTTTGGGCAATTTTTTGTGATTTTTTTTCAGGTCAGCCAAATACAAAAAAGTTAAACATTTGATGACTGCATATATTTTTTTTTTATATTTTAAGTGTATATTATCCATTATTTGTTGTTTTGTTTATTCAAATCCTGGTACTTTTAAGATATGAATTGTTAAAGTTTTTTTATATTTTCGGCCATATTCACACCTGGGGGCTACATTCACCCCGTTTTACGGTACCTACTAGTATTGGTATCTTACTCGATATTAGTCGATATATCTGCAAAGTTGTATAATTTAGAATAACTCACTTGGACAACAAATATGTCTCTTTCGTGCTGTTGATTAGACTATTTTGACTTCTAAAAAAAGGCTCTAAAAGGCTACTGATCAATATTAGCAAAATATTTCGATCAAAAGTTTTAATATTATGATGTTTTCAAAATGTAGGTAAATGATGCTGACGGGTGATATCCGATACTATAGAGATTTAAGGTTTTTACTCGGGTAGTATCGTGCTTTAATATCGAATACTCAAGTATCGGTTATCGATTCTCAAATATCGGTACTTACTCGGTATTGAAAGTATCGTTCAAACCCTATTCATTGGTAACCATTAAAGAATTTTTAATTTAAATCCGCCCTGTAATTAAAGTCAGAATTTAAGGTAGTGAAAGGACCGTAAACCAGAGTCGGCATATAAGGTCTCACTGGATAAGGTCTCACTGGAAGATATTATTTATTATTATTAAAAAGACTAAAAGTTTACAAGCAATTAGTACTTACCACAAAGCAGTGGCGGCTCGTGATAGTTGAAACGGGTGGGGCCAAAATATTAAAATAAAAATATTTAATGAGAATATAAAAAAACTCAAAAAAAACTTACCGATTAATTCAATGTTGCATCTAATAAAAATGTCTTGAATCACAGCATAAAATAAACAGTGTTCTAAAGAAATAACAAAAAAAATTTTCACTTACCACTTAAATTTTCTTATAAGAAAACTCCATACGACTTTGTTTTTTATTTAAAAATGTTTTAATGACTTTATTATTAAAGTTATCAATACTGTTTATAAAATGTTTTTCTGCCGACAACGCAGAACAGAACATTTTATTTGTCTCCTCGCACCCGCACAACCAACTTTTTGAATAAATACTGTTAAATTTCCGAACACGCGATTTTTGTCCACTTTGAGTTTTTGTTATAAGTAACTCTGGCAATGGGCGACCCAATTCCTTAACTTGTATTTTTTTTTCTAATGAGAGAGAGGATAATCCCGCGAATTTTTTAAAAAACCTATTTTATTCATTTTAAAACTGAATAAATTAAACCCGGAATATAACCCACTGACAACCTGACCTTCGACTAAACCTAACCTACAAAAGTCACAGAATAAAAATAGTCAAAACGAAAAGCTGTTAAAAAAATTTAAACTTCATATTTGGACACGGAAAACCGTATTAAAAACAGCCGCCATCTGGTATCTGGTAGTGGAAGCAAATCAAGGCCCAATCCCTAATTCGATTGCGACTCTTCATTCTCGATAACTAAAGCACGTGTAAATCCATCAATCGCGGCTTGATGTAAGGATCCGGCCCGCCACGAAGGCATATGCGCCAGTAAGAGAAGGCGATATCTTTATTATCTCTCTCGTAAGCAAGGTGTTGTCTGGCCATCTCCGGGGAATTTTCCCAGTCTCAGGGAGTTTTTGCAGAGTTAGACGTTATCAGATATCGTAAATTTTAAATTATTCACATTCACATTTACAAAAAGAATGAAGCGTAGAGAGACTAAGTAATAATTATGAGTGTGAATAAATAGCTGGTGTACAGGTAGGGTAGGTAGGCCCTGCCGAAAAAACCTCGTAAAGACTTATAAAAAAAAAACAATAGAAACTTATAAGAACTAAGTCGGTTATTGAAACAGTAATTCCTAATAATTTATGGGTCTTTAGAAGGTCATTTTCTATGAGAACTTATACGTACCAATCAGGAAAACCTCTTTAAAGAGCATAAATGATGAAAATTTCCTATTATATTTTTGATCTATTTTATGAGGACTTATAAGTGCTCATAAGGAATACCATTTATAATTAACGGATTTCCGAATATTCTATAAGCCTGTATGTAACAGTAATTCCTAATATTTTATGAGTCTTTAGAAGCTCTTTTTCTATGAGAACTTATATGTACCAATCTGGAAAACCTCTTTAAAGCGCATAAGTAATGGACATTTCCCATTATCTTTTTGATTCATTTTTATGAGAACATATAAGGAAGACCATTTATAATCTGATAAGACCTTACAAGTCTTTTTGAGGTTTTAACAATATTTCCTTATTCATACCAACAAGGTTGAAAGTGTACACCCTTGGTGGGGAGGGGAGAAAAAAAATCCTACGTAATGATAAAAATAATTGTACACTTCGATCGGTGTACTGATATAATTAACACAGTAAATATAATGTTGATGTGAACAGACTGTCATCAAAATGTACAACTATTTTATTTACAGGTGTACATTTAGATCACAGTCTATCAACATCCACACACATTGTGTTAATGGTGCCAATAACTGTGACTGGAAAGCACAATTATTTTTTCCACAAATGTACATATCGATGGTTAGTAGCAATACCCCATAATGTCAACATTTTGTAATGTTTTAGGAAAAAGTAAAAAATACCTCGTATTGACTTTATTCAGTAAATACAATAGGTACCACGTTTCAAATATCACCGGTTTGTGAAATCATTTAAAAACAAAACAACCTACTTCGATTGGCTGGATTGTAAAATACGTTTGTGCACCGTTGCCACATGGTAACAGGATAAAAAAGCTGTAAAAATATCATTTTGGCAAAAAGTGATGATACATGGTATCGCCAATTACCGTTAGGCCATCGATATACAAGGTTCATTCGATTTTATACTAAAAATTTGGAGTTAAAAGGGAGCGTAACATAGTAACTCGATAAAAATTAAAGCAACAAATCTATTTAAAACACTTTATACCTAGATATTCCCTTTATAGTGTGACTCTAATACACAGTCCTGCACACAAGTTTCAGTATACTTATTCATAAAAACCTAATTTAAGAAGTTTAATCTGAATCGATTTGGAACCATTTGAAAAAATTGCATTTTAAAAATTTCTGCCAAAATTGTAACTTTTAAGCAGGGAACACCCCATGCGTAAATTATTTTTAAATTTTGTTAAAACTTATAGGTACACTGATATGTATTAATAATTGTATATGTTTCCAAATTTAGCTGGCTGTAGAACATTTTATATCCTAAAAAGCATTGATTCTAATTAAAATACAAAAATAGAGCAAAAAGTTCTACACATATTTTATTATTGAATTTTGACATTTTACCTTTGTGATTCAGTGATAACTATTAAAATATACTAATATAAATAAAACTTACTTTAGTGTAGAGCGAAAAACGCTACTTTCCGATAATTTAAATTTTTTTCCATTTAGCTCCATAGGTAAAGATAATAAAAACGTCTTTACCATTTTTTCAGTTGTAAACATATAAAAACCTGATATAGGGTAATCCAATGAACAAATACCAATATTTTGTAATTCGTTTATTAACTGGTTTGGAACGGTTACACTTATTCTAGTTCATCGTTTCCTAAAAAAAAAAAAGAAATATTATAGTAAAACTCTCTTATAACGCAGACATTTAACCCACTGTTATAAGTACCGCAAATAAACAAGTCTTGGCAGCTATTATAGAGCCGCTTCTTTTTTGGTCAATGATTTTAAAGTAGTACAACTTGTTTACAAAATTATTGTAGAATTTAAAGGATACATAATAGTGTAATCAATTAAAAATCAACTCTAACTGGTTAAACAAAAATTAGCCAATAAAGCCTACCATGAAGTAAAACTTTTCTGATCACTTATTGTCCATAAAAAGATTAAATTATAAAAATACACAACTTACTCTATTCGCTGGTGAACTCTTCAGTTTTCTTTCCTCCTAAAAATACATAAATTTCAGTTAAAATATGATTTTCAACGTAATTAGGTAATACACAACTTACCCTGTTCGCCGGTGAACTCTTCAGTTTCCTTTTCTCCTAAAAATACATAAATTTCAATTAAAATATGATTCCATCGATTTTATTAATAAATTTCAAAGACTGCTGTGAGGTGAAATGTATGTATGTACACCTTAATTTCAGTTAAAAATTCAAGGTAGTATTTTAAAACTTAGGTTAGGTAATAAAAATGCATATTTTTTAGAAAAAAAAAATTGAACATCACTTTGTGTTCAGTATTTTAAATGTACCGTCATTTTTTCATGGTTAAATAGTCCTAAAAATCTCCTTTTTAGTACAACTGTTAAATTGTTTTAAAAATTGGCGGTCTGAAAGCTATTATTGTTAAATTGCGTGAGGTGTTATTTTGTCATTATAAATGTCGAGATAAATGTCTAGCGGTTTAATCGGGGGTTTAATCAAAAAACATTTTTTTATTGCCTTTAAACTGGATTTTGTAAAATTTTAATTAGGCTACTTGGAAAAATATTAAGTCAAAAATAAACAATTTTTGATTTATACGATTTGTACTCTTGTAATGAAGTCGCTAAAGAAGTTTATAAAAATAACATGTCCATAACGTCGAAATGACACTATCGAATTTAAGCTTCCTGTCAAATTTAATGGCTTTCAGGTTCAGGCCGTCATTTGAAACAAGATGACAAGTTGTGATACATTACTGAATGGGACATGTCTAAGATTACTTAACCAGGCAACTTCAATTTAAAATAATGAACTCCGAGTCACCTACAGGTAAACCAGATATTATAATTAACAATGCCTATGCGTTTTTAACTATATCTCTAACCCAAATTTCTAATTACTATCTTTAATGGTAACAGAATTAAGGTGTGTACAATAATTTTGTCGGCTAAAGATAAAAACAAACATATGCAGCTTACCCTGTTCGCTGATCAATTCGTTTTCCAAGTCTAAAATAAATAAATTTTAGTTAAAATCTTTTGTGGTATTTAAATATAAATAATAAACTTAAATTGTTAATGTTGAATGAAAAGCCCATTCTGATATTCTACACATAATAAAGGAGGTTCCTTTGATTATTCCTCAAACAGGAAGCAAGAGGAATTAAAATTTACTTTTACTAAAAAGAAATATTGTCAAATTTATTGTAAAAAATATTGATACATACTTAATTTGTTGAATTACAAGATATAAATATTATCTCCTAATTATTGAAGACAGCATTTTAAATATTGTGAGTAGCAAAACATAATTATCTAAAAAAAGTTCAATTCCTTGTAAAATTACTAATTAATTCGATAGCTTGCAAAGACATCTTAAGAAAATGCATAAAGCCTGAACATCTTATCTAAAAATTAAATTATACCCATTTTAGACAGCTTCTGGTAAAATGCAACCATTATATCAAGAGCTAAAAATATAGCTTTCAAACTTACAGCTTGTTGAAAGTTTTCTTCTATAAGAAGATAAGTGTTGATTTCATCAGTCTTCTTTTTTATTTAGATATAGGGAAATTAAATAAATCCAAAAATTTGGGAATATTAATGTGGTCAATTATTTTGGTTGCTTTCTGATTGGTTATGACTTCTTGTCGAGCTTCTTGTATTTCTCCCCTTATTTGAAATAAATTTGCTTTCATTGACGTGAAGTTATTACGGACTTCACTGGTAAAGCTTGTCTGTAACAATAAAATTTAAAACAATATCAATGCAAGGTACATTTTATTAAAAGGACTTTTCAGGAAAAAAAATTTAATAGGAAACATTAAGTAAATAAAACGTATGCAGTGAAGTTTTTATATCAATGCCTTACCTAAATTGTTTTTTAATTCATGACAACCCCAGTTGAACTGTGGTTACGTGGGAGTGGTTGTTTCAAGTTGAAGTTGTGGTCAGTGCTGCACTTTTTACGTTGAGAGTATCAGTATTCTGCTTGTCGGCCCTATTTTGTTCTAAAAAAATTATAGACTTCTAAACAATTCAAATTTATTAATTGGGAAGAACCACAGTATGAAATTAAACTGTTTAAGCAGCCAACAAGACCAAAATGATAGTAATGACCAGGGACAATAGATTTTATTTTTAATTTTCTAGGCGTTTCTAACAGTGAACGAGCATCTAATGGAAGACTTGGCTCCAGTGGCTGTAAGAGTTTTAACAAAGCATTTAAAGCTACTTGAGATATTTTATATCTCACTGCCTAATCGGCTAGTAATGCCCTAAGTCCTAAGTGATGAAGGTAATATTGCTTATTGGACTGGCAAACAATAGTCGGATTCAGTTCCCATGGTCGACAACTTAAACGAGGAATTGGAAAGTTCATTATCAGTATCAGAGGATGCCTCTGCCAGTCCAACATTTTCAATAGTTTCTTCATCAATTAACAGTGGGGTATGAAAAGATGTAGAAGGCTCCGAATTTGAATAATCATTAGAGGTTAAAAAGGGATTGGATCGTCTAGCAAGTCTATAATTGCGTAGTTAAATTTTTGGCATTGTTAATTTCTACATATAAAATGTACTTACCTTATATTCCTTCAGAAAAGAGAACTGCAAGCTGCAAACACGACTCAAACAACTAAGAAACACGAAAAAACCGGGAATTCTTAAATAAATGCGGAAGGTTACACGAATCCTGCAATCCTGCAAAAACATGGAAAAATTTAAGGTTAATTGTTAATTATTCTCTTATTTCACTTCGTTTTGGTCCTTTACTTTATAACTTTAAATTTAGATTAGTGTTTTTCCGTCCTATTTTATTTTATACAATTAAAAAAGGAGAGAAATGGATCCAAACCGCTAATATTACAGATCGAATAGGTCAATGACGGATGACATATTTATAGGAACATTGTAGTGGGTAGTGACTATAAAAAATAAAAGATTTTTGTTAGTTCAGTGGCGACAAAAAAAACTTTCAGTTTCGCTACTTTTGTCTACATTATAATTTTGTGGAATATTACAAAAAAAATAATTGCTAACCTGGAATAACATAATTAACATATAGGTATGTTCCAAATGAAATAAAATCTGTTGTTAGGTATAAAAATAAATAAATAAATAAGTTGTTTAGGAGATGTACAATTAAAAATTTTTGCTCAATAAAAAGCATATATTAAAGACATTTTTTGCTCTTCCGTTAATGGACATCGTAAGGATTTCCGTTGAATGTCCCTTATTGTCTATCCATATGCAGAACAGAAAAGGATATCCAGTGGATATCCTTAGAGTGTCCATGGACACTATATGGATACGTTGTGGTTTTTTGGATGTCCATAGGATGCCGTGTGTTATCTGGGTACAGTCCTATAAAATCTCATAAAATTATGTCCTTTTATACCCTTATAAAACATTAGGAATAGGAAGTTTGCTTCTGCATTCTAAATAAAACATAAAGTCTTATAAAATCTTATTAAAAAAGTATGTCCTTATAGAACCTTATAAAACATTAGGAAAAATCCAATTACTTGTCTATGCATGGGTTCCAAAAGAGCATACAGTCCTATAAAATCTCATAAAATTATGTCCTTATATACCCTTATAAAACATTAGGAATAGGAAGTTCCTACTGCATGTATTCTGCTTAAAATTATGTCTTTTATACTCTTATAAAACATCAGGAAGTGTCAAGTTACTTGTGCACTCATACGTCCAAATAAAGCATATAGTCTTATAAAATCTCATAAAATAATTCCGCATAAAACTACGTCCTTATATACCCGCATAAAACAGTATGAGACATCTAATGACTGATATGTTTATAAATCCAAATAAATCATATGTTCTTACTGGACCTTAAAAACAAATCCACATAAAATTGAATTTCTTATAGACTCCGATAACACGTTAAGAAAGCCGTATGCGGCAACCTCATCAAATCTCTGAAACCTGATAGATCCTTATAAAATCTCTTAGAGAATTTATGAGACTTTACGAGGTTTTTTCGGCAGGGGGGCCATGGCAATGTGGCCCTACTGTAAGAGCCGCCACTGCCACAAAGGGCATACGGCATACATACTTCGATGGCCGTCTCTCCCCTCCGGAAGGAAGAACGCTGCCCCTAATATTTTTTTAAATTATGAAAAAGTGATATCTCAAAAACGGTAAGGCCCAGGAAGCTGAAATTTTACAGATGTTGCATTGCACAAAGGTATTTACCAATAATAAAATTAACTAACCATGCAACTTTGACGGTGACATTGACGAACATTAGTTAGGCTCGGTTAGCTTTTGAATAATTTTTGTAAAAGTTTGGACAAGTTTGAACGTAAGTTTTATAGAACTGTGTACAAGTTTGTACAATTGTGTACAAGATTGAACATGTGTGCACAAGTTTGTACAAGTATATACAAGTTTGAACAAATTTGCACTGCAGGTACAAGTTTGTAAGCACATTTCACGCTTATTCAAATTTATACAAATCTGTAGAAACGTGCACAAACTTGTAAAACCTTGTTCAAACTTCAACAAACCAGTGCAAACTTATACAAGACTTTAATTAAATCTAATGGAGCCACTTTGATTCTGAGTAAATTATGTTTCAATATCATTATACTGTCGCAGTCAAAGTTGCGTGATTTTAATTATTATTAAAAACGTTTGTGCAATCTGACATAACCGTCTCAAAAATTTCAGCTTCCTTGGCCTTACTGTTTTTGAGATATCGGATCGCTTTTTAATATCGGCATTAAAGGTGGCATTATCTACGTCATGCCATCTATTGCCAACCTATAACCTATTTCGCGTTGCTTTTTTTTGGTTTATTATTAGATTAACTAACATTTAAATAAAATCAATCGTCGGTACAATATTTAGGTAATATCTGACATATAACAAAAATCTATTCATTTTATTGCTAATTTTGGAATAATTGTATAGTGAAAGAACAATGACATAATAATTACACTGGCCGACAAAAAACATTTTTTTTGTTGTAACACAAAGCTAAATAGCATATTGTGGTAGAATGGACCTATCCAAATACGAAAATGAGAAAAAAAAAGTTGTAACACGTAACGTTTTCTTGTTACATTTATAGTACCACATTTAATGTTACAATATTTTAATATCTATTGAAAAAATAATTTAAGAATTTTCTAACTGTGTATATCGACTATATTTAAATTTTTACACCTACTAAACATACCTTACATTTAAGAAAAACACAAACATTACAAATATTAACTAAACACACTAATTAAATTTAATTTTTTCCTTTTATGAGGGGTCATATCTTCTCTTTTCAAAAACCAACAGTAATCACCCATCATGGCTGGATCCCATCGTCCTTAATAGCGAATTTCCACTGTCCTGATATCCTAATGGAACCTTTCACCCTGCTCGTCACTGACAGCTCCCAAATTTTCAGGAAAAAATGACAGATGGGAATGGAGGAAGTGAATTTTTAATGCCATTCGGGCACCAAGCGATTTGTAGGAATCTAAAAGTTCATCAACTAACTGTTGATAGTTTGCCCTTACTATACTAACAAATGAGTTCCATGCTCTGAGTTCCTGCCTGGTAAGCTTCTCTGTAAAGTTGACATCGTCCAGCAATTTTCTGATTTGTGGCCCAATAAAAATGCCTTCCTTTAATTTGGCATCACTTAACTGGGGAAAGACTTGTCTTAGGTATTTGAATCCATCACCGTCTTTATTCATAGCTTTCACAAAGTTTTTCATCAGCCCAAGTTTAATGTGAAGAGGAGGCAGAAGGACTTTTTTGGGGTCTACAAGAGGTGCAAACCTAACATTTTGAGATCCCGGCTGAAATTCACTTCTTTGTGGCCAATCTTTTATTACATAATGCTGATCTACTGCACGACTGTCTTACAAACAAAGAAAACAGCAATATTTTGTAAATCCTCCCTGAAGTCCTACTAAAATTCCTGAAGTTCAGGGAATTTTTCTGTTATAAAATGCATCCATTTTAACCGTCCCCTAATTAAATTGACTACCTGCTAATGTAAAATGGTCTTATTAAGCTATTGAAAAATGGTATGTATTGGGGCTTTCCGAATATTTTTTCTATTATTAGAAGGGTATTTCTATTTTAAAAATAAAGAGCTGACCTGTGTTAGAAAAATCTTGTCGGCCAGTGTATTAAAAAAAATCTTACCCGATATTTTTCGCTATACAATTCTCCTAAAATATTTAATGAAATTCTTTGATATTTATTTAATATGTCAATTATTACCTATAAAATATGAAGACGATAATGATTTTATTTAAATTTTTTGCAAAAGCTAGAAAAATTGAATAAATATACGCGAAATAGGTTGGCAAGCATGTTGATACACCCACCTTAAATTAGGGGCAGCTCCCCCCCGGGAGTAGGGGCGGCCGTCAAGGTATGTAGGTACTTTGTAGTAAAAGTACTATAATTGTGAAATTTTAGTCTCTAATAATAATAAATAATATTTTCCAATTAGTCCTCATGCCGACTCTGGTTTAAAGGTACTTTCACTACCTATTATCCGGACTATATGAGTTTAAGTTGTATGCTTGCATGAAGAAAAAAATCTTATTTTTTTTTATTAAATTGTTGTAGATATCGAGCGTTTAAGTCTTACATAATAATATCAGCATTGCATTATGGAAACAATTATTTTCAGGAATTTTGTATTGAAGGGTGAATTGAAGCAAACAATCTATTATTTTGCTAGGTATCGCAAGACCTCCAATGACAATATTATTTATGAGCATGAGCGGATGTCGAATGGTGCCGAAAATCCCCACGATGTAACATTGGAAGACGTTAAAGGTAACTTTTTTCGTAATGTTTTGCTATATAATAGAATCTGGGTAAACCAAGCCCAAAAATAGGGGTGTTTGAACAAACCCAAACAAATTACTTATGATAATGACCCGTTATCGACTACTCTAGTCGTTACGAATACAGAATAGCTCTCTGTTTAGTACTACTTAGGGAATACACTATTAATTTTCAGGTTATGACAATAACTCTCCCGAAGCTTCTACCAACGCAATTCGTAACCAACAAGCACCGTCAGAACCTGAAGAATATGAAGCAGCGTCGGTTGAAACAAGTATCGGAGAAACAATTTTGTCACTGGATGAACTGTCCTCTTGTCCCGATCCCAATCCTTCACAGGTGGTAGTGAATGAAACAAGTATCGACGAAACTACTGCGTTACAGCCCTCTTATCCCGATCGAGATCCTTTACAGGTTGTGGTGGATGAAACAAGTATTGACGAAACAACTGTGCCACTGGATGAACAGCTCTCTTGTCCCGATTCAAATCGTTTACAGATGGTGGTGGATGAAACAAGTATTGACGAAACAACTGTGTCATTGAATAAACAGCCCTTTTGTCCCGATCCAGATCCTTCACAGGTGGTTGTGGATGGAACAAGTATCGATGAAACAACCGTGTCGCTAGTTAATGAGTCCTCTTGTCTCGATACTTCACAGGTGGTTGTGGATGAAACAAGTATCGACAAAACAACTGTGTCACTGGATGAACAGCCCTCTTGTCTCGATCCAGATCCTTCAAAGGTATATGCGACTCTTGAGAACAGCGGCAATGAATATAAAAGTTGGAGCGATGCACTGTATTATGAAGAAATTGAAAAAGAAATTAATAAATTACTTAAAACAGTATATATTGAGCAAGCATTGCCTTTACAAGAGTATGTACAACATTTAAAAGAGTTAAATGATAAACTAGCTGGTTCCAAACGATCCGCTGAATTTAGAGAAGCAAATGATTCCAGTACCTCACATTATAATATATTTTCGACATTACACACAAGTTATCTTGGTCAGGTTACCAAAAGAGAATATAATAAAATAAAAGTTGGTATGGAAATAAATAGGCTAGATATGATTATGGGTGACACTAAGTTTCCTTCATATTTGGCTTTTACCTTTGTTCAATATTTAAATCAGGTAGTACTTGAAAATGTGATATGCAAAGGCAATATGAATTTTGATATATATGATGTTTTTAAAAGTAACGAAAACATTGAAAATTTTCCCAACGATGATAATCTACACGAAAGTCTATCAGATGAAATGAATAGACTACGTCATACATTGCTCGATGGCCATACAATACGAGTGGATGTTTCGTTAGATATTATAACCCAATTCAACGTCCAACTAGAAAGTTTCTTGCAGTATCAGAGAAGCAGTTAAATTCTAAAGAATTTTACTTGATGTACAACTATTACACTTTTTTTTTATTGGTTCAGTGATTCGTCTATTGACAGTAATGATATATGAAACAAAGTGTAGAACATACATGTTCAGGTGACCGCCAATTAGAATATTTCGCAAAGTAATGCGATTTGAATCCTGCAAATTTGGATAATGGGGTAATGAGCGAGGCTTTCTTGAAATAAAGTTACAACGACCAAATGCGACTTTCGGTTATACCGGAAGTTGTCTCACTTAAATTTAAAAGTAGCACCCGGTATAGTATATTTTTTTCTGTGTTACTTTCTCCATTTCCAATAGCTTTTATTAAAAGTTATTGTATACTACTCTATTCGTTTTTGAGAAAAAAATCGTTTTTCTCAAATTTTTACCTTTAACGAGGTATCGCCTAAAATTGAATATATTTTCAAAGATACCTATAAGATTGAAACTTAAAATTTCGGTGTAAGTAGGTATTATTGTGCTCGATAAGGAATTGTCGGAAAATGAAATTTTAAATACAGGGAAGTAGCGAAGTAGAGAAGTAATAATTTTTGATCTTTATCAAAAAATTTAAAAACTTCACTTTTTAAATAAAGTGCTACTTTGCTGGTTTATTCAATGAATAGTTCCTATCTGTCCACATTGTATGTTCCTATATCTAACTAAAATAGTTTTATACTTATTTACGGTTTTTCAAAAAATTTTCCAAAAATCAATAAAACTGCTTGATTTGGCGATTTTTTCGAAAAACCGTAAATAAATTTAAGACTATTCTAGTTAGGTATGGACAGATAGGAAATGTTCTCACCTATTCATTGAACGAACCAGCAAGTCCAGCAACGTAACATCGTATTTAAATTTATGAAGTTTCATTGCACAGAAAGAAAAAATAATAACTACTTGTTATTCACAAATTTAATCAGTTTCCTGACACGTGTTTCGACCCTTGCGGGCCATTGTCAAAGGAGTACCTACAAGAAGATACTAAATTCTACGTGACATTACAAAGGTATTTATATCATTTTATGGTAATTATAAACATATATGTCATAAAATTAAAATTATAATTAGAAGATTGAATGGTCAACTGTGGGTTTTCCTAACTTTTAAAGGTCCTACATAATATACATATTTAGTCCTAAATTAAAAATGCTATTAAGAATTAGAGAAGCGCCTGAAGGTATTTCGGTTTTATTATTAACAACATTACATTTGTTTTTTATGGCTTTTTTGATAGCTATTGTTTCTAGAGTTTTCTGCTTTTATTGTGTATGTATATGGGTTTTATGTTGTTAGAGATTGAGTGATTGTGTAATATGCAGTGATCAGCTAAACCTGTTTTTTTTTTAAATACATATCTACAATAAAAAAACAATCGTAATTTCGAGCTTCACTCTTTAGTCTTTAAAACCATATTTAATTTAAGGCGACACACCTTATTTTAAGGTCAAAATAATTTAATTTTTTTTTCTCGCAGAAACAGATAGAGTGTATATAGGATACAGTAGGGCAAATGAAACAAATTTTAAATTGGACATTTTAAACAAATTAAAAATAAACAAAGATTCTGGTTAACACAATCATTATGACACCATGCTTGGATATTACTATAGATAGTTTTACAGTCGGCAATATTTACGTGCAAGTCGCAATGCTCTTGCTTGTAAGCATGCGCAGTTATGAGCCAGCTGATCATATCTGCCAAATCTGATCAGCTGGATAGTAACTGCGCAAGCTTACAAGCAAGAGAATTGCAACTTGCAGGAAGTATTGCCGACTGTAAAAACTGCTTATAACGCTAAAAAGAGTACTACGTACTATAGTTTTAATGATATATTTAATTTCGAACCCAATGCGATCTTCAATAATATTAGTAGGTAAATAATTTGGATTTTTTTTCTTGTTCATAACCCGATTTATGCGTTTGGTAATGTCACTTCTTAACAATTTTTTAATAAGGTACAGAACTGTTGTTATCTAGCTAGCACTTTAAAATATGCAACCAAACAAACATAATTTTATATATATTATTGCCATTATATAGTGACCGACCGAAGGTTCGGTTTCGGCCAATAACCGGCCGAAACTCAGTGTTCGTGAATTGTTGCGCACCGTTCGGCTAACTTTGCGTGGGTTCCGTAGGCAGTGTTGTCTATATAATAGTATATTGTTTAACGAGCGGTAATGTAGGTCATAACTCACGCAGATGAAGTTTGCAGCATGAGCCGCAGGCGAGTGCTGTAATTCATCAAGTGAATTATGACCATTACCGCAAGTTGAATACTATACTTTATCTACGACTATAACAATAAATACGAAGATAGAAGCACAGAGAAAGAACTTTATTCACATTATGTAATTGACTTATTGACTAGATAATAAAAACGATTGAATTATTGTGAGATCTACTACCTTTGTCATCACTGTCGCCAGATATTTCTCATCAGGAGCTTCGTTTATGAAGTTATTAAGTTGTTCTGGCATAAACGATTTTGCCTTTTTAGCTACATAATTTTAAATAATTCTCTATACTTATTGATTCCATTATTTATGTAGAGTGCGTGCTTCAAGGGCGGATCCAGGGGGGGGGGGGGCACTAGGGGCAAGTGCCCCCCCCCCTCCCCGAGCGCCCTAAGAACCGAAGAAATACAGAAGAAATATGACTGATCGATTGCATTCATGCATTCGTCGATGCACCGAAATTCCTCCCTACAACATAAATAGTGCCCACCCATGCATTCTTATGACATTTCGGCGTGGTTCCAAAAAAAATCGCCTGCGGCGCTATTTACCCTACACGTTGTCTAACCTCTTGTATAATTCAACTAAATAGTGCCCCCCCCCGAAACTTCTCCCTGGATCCGCCCTTGGCGTGCTTCTTAGCATGGAGTAGAAAGTCCATAGAGACGATGCTTTATATTATTAGTCTTAAGTTCGTTAAAATATGCCAAGAGTATACATTTTTTGTAAACGATGACTTAATGTTCTTACTGCTACACCAATCTTGAAAATTTTTGTATACTTATATTTGTTTTTGGATTTTTCAGGCAATACATTCTGTATGGTTACATTAGCTAATTTTATTTCTGGAGGTGTAAGTTTCTTCATTATCTGAATTCATCTTTTTCAGCACAAAGTTTACAATAATTAGGTATTAACTTTATTTGAAAACGTCAAAATTATTCAAGTGACAGTACTCTCAATAACAATAATGGACTCTTCCCTTTCGGCCAATCGGCTTACAGAAGTAGGTACATAGCCACCTTGATGGTTCGTAAATCATACCAAGAATATTTGCTGATTTATTATTATAGTAAGGTAGCGAGTTATTATAACTCCTGCTGTTTGTTTATAGATACTATTAATTGCTCAAAAGCAGTTGAATAATTAATATATAATTTAATAGGAGTAGATAAAGATTTTTTCTCTGTCGACTTTTTTTTTGGGAAGAGTTCAATCCGTTCCCAAGATCGATCTCGTCCTAAATTTTAGCATGCAATTAAATAAGTTTCGGTTTCGGCCGAAACTGAGACCAAGGCCGAAGATTCGGTTTCGGCTGAAAATCTTGTTTCGGTCGGACACTAATTGCCATATTCGTTTTATTCTTTTTGTTGACCTGATTTGACCTAACTGACTGACCTTCCCTCTGTTTTGTTTTGTTATTATTATATCCAGATGTAGAGTAGGTGTATTTTTAAAATTTTTAATTTTAGAACCGCAATGTAAGGAATTTTTTAATTGTTTGTTTAATAAAATGTACGTAAGTTAGGCTTCTTATTTTAGCCCTGATGATGCCTGAAAGGGCAAAACACGTTGTAACCGATTTTTACTGTCAATACACAATTTGAGACTGGGACGCTTTGTGTCTTTCAATTTCAATTAACTTATACTAGGTCTCTTTAAGAATAATGGACGATTTCTTCAATTATGTGTTTTATTTTAAGACGATTTTTTTTAATATGGTCAAAACAGAAATACAACTGTCCTTCCTTGTTCAAAAAGTCGAGAATTCATATAAAAGCCCAAGCTATTATTTATACAGGGTGTCCCAAAAGTAATGGGACACAGAGCAACAGCAGACTCCTTAAGCCGAAATAATGCGATTTACTTAAACTTGCCTTATCCCAAAATTGATAACAACCAAGATACAGGGTGTCAAAGTTTTAATTTTGTTTTCGTTTGTTTGCGATTATTTCTTAACGAAACGACATAGCAGCACAAAATTAAGGATTTTGGGGTTTTTTGAGATAAGGAATTCAAAATTATCCATAGTTTTTGTGTAACCAGTAGAGGGCGCTGCCTACGGCATTACCCACTCATTTTATCTGGCATAACTATGTTTAGGATTCTTATATCGATTCAACTATTAAAAAAATAAGTTACTTTACTTCTTTTACATTAAAAACGTATACCTTATTGAAGTCGCTAGGAGCAACCATTTTCGAGATAATCGCATTTCATATGTCCTATGCAACTAAGTACGTGGTCCAAAAGTAGCGGAAAATCAAGCAACGATGAATTTCTAACTTAAAATTATTGTAAATCAGCTACATTTCCTTAAGGTTGACTATTTTTTTCTAATAAAAACGTTTTTTCGTATACCTACGGAATTACTAATTTTACTCCAATCAAAAATTTTATTTAATACTTAGTTTAATAACATTAAAAAGTAACAAAATAGAAAAAAAATGGTAACGCCGTGATAGCAATTGTTCAAAATGGGCACGATTGACCTCAATACATTTACCTGCGCCCTGCACTCCGACCGTTAAAATTTTCTTTGCATAAATAATACAAAGCATATCACGCATTTCCGCATTGGAAATTAAATTTATAATATCTAAGTAGGTATTGTACGAAGAAAATTAATAACTTTGACAGATGATACTTTATGTAACATGTTGTTGCCTTAGAAACGTCGTTGTTTTTAATCAAGGTCAGCTGTGATAAATAATACTAACACGAATACACAATTATTTTAAATATTTTAGAATTCTTGCATTAAAAATATCGAATGCGATTATCTCGAAAATGGTTGCTCCTAGCGACTTCAATAAGTTATACGTTTTTGATGTAGAAGAAGTAAATTAACTTATTTTTGTAATAGTCGGATCGATATAAGAATCCTATACAAAGTTATGTCAGATAAAAGGAGTGGGCCATGCCGTAGACAGCGCCCTCTACTGGTTACACAAAAACTATGGATAATTTTGAATTCCTCATCTCAAAAAACCCCAAAATCCTTAATTTTGTGCTGCTATGTCGTTTCGCTAAGAAATAATCGCAAAAAAACGAAAACAAAATTAAAACAAACTTTGACACCCTGTATCTTGGTTGTTATCAATTTTGGAATAAGGCCAGTTTAAGTAAATCGCATTATTTCGGCTTAAGGAGTCTGCTGTTGCTCTGTGTCCCATTACTTTTGGGACACCCTGTATAAATAAACTAATTTAGTTTTCAATAAAAAGTACACTTAGAGTACAAAATAAAAGAAATAACCCGATAATATTTTTAAAAAAAGAGCCTTCTTGTCCACTTCTGCACCTGTCCTACGTAGCAACTGCTAAATTGGATACAATTTAATTGTTTGATTAAAATACAATTATAATAAAAACAATATATCATAGATTTGGTTATTCTTTGTACTAAAATATTCAATGACATAACCGAGATAACCCGCAAGTCTTTGCACTATTAGCTTTCTAGGACTGTCACCCCGGAAAAATGTCCATTCCGCACCTACGAAATCCACACATTAAGACAGCGTCAGTTTGGCATCAGTGCGTTTTTTATCATTTCTGGTTTTGTAATGCCGCTTAAAGATATTGGTAAGTACCCGTTTTTTGATATATATTATATTGGCAAAACAGTTAATTAAAAAAAAGAAAGTAAAAAATGCTCACTTTCTTGCGTGTCCTCTCTGCACCGCAGTTTCGGTTTACGTTACGTATTTCTTTTAGAAAAATAGATTATGGTATGGTGCATTTTTAGGTCGGCAAAACATAACCTAAGAATAATTCGAATCAGCGTTGCCAGATTTTGTGAATAAATTAAAGTCAAAAAATGTCCACTCGGCACCGTCCATTCCGTGCCTGTTTTACGTTGGTGCGGATTGGACAGTTAGGTGCGGATTTGACATAAATAAGTATTTATCGGTACGGAATGGACAAATAGGTGCAGAATGGACATAAAAACGTACTTCTTAAGAACTAATAATGAAACTAACTATAATATGTTTGGTGATGTTATTTTAATGTCCTCTGTTTAAATCCGAGATACTTCCCACATATTTTCGGACACCCTGTATTATTTTTAGAAATGTGTTTTCCGTTTTTCTATCTTTAATTTTTTGTTAAATTGTGTTAGATCATGAATGAAGGGGAAAGAAAAAAAATTATTGAGAAGCTTCGGCGGGCAAAAAGCTTATGAGAAATTTATAATTAAAAAAGCTGAACAAAAAAGCAAAGAGCTGAGCAAAGAAATAAAGAAAAAATAAACATAATCAGTAATGTGCAAATACAAACAGGAGATAAATCAAGTGAAGAGCAGATTAATGCAGTGTAAGGATGATATACAAATAATTAACTACACAGAAATATTATGTGTTTTGAACCATCCTCCAAGAAGTGTTTCAAAATCAAGATAATATATAATTGATATGTTTAAAAGTCAATCTTTAAATTAACTTTAATGAACTTCAATGTTGTGTTTTCTTAGTACTTATTTGGAATTTACGTTTTGGTTTTTAATAAATAGTTGTTTACCTTTTTATATTGATTTAATCGAATTTAATCATATACGATGTCCAATCCGCACCTTAAGTGTCAAGTCCGCACCGCACCTTTTGTAAAAACGGTTAAAAAAAAGTTGAGGCACCCAATTAATATTTTTAGTCTATTTTTTATAAAGACTCGAAACGTTCTTTAATTTTAATTTCCTTAAAATATTCTAGGGGCATTTACCGATGAAAAATATATCCCAAAATATTATTTTTATATTTGGGTCAATAAATTTTCCTCTTAGTTTTTTTCAAGATAGTATTTTATTCACACAAGATATATTTTTTGAAGATCCGTTGTAATTTAAGTTTTGTTAATATATAATGCATAATTTATTCTTACTTTTTAGCATAAAAAATTGCCTTGGTTTTAAAGGTGCGGGCGGAATGGACAAAATTATCGACCTTTTTGAGCAAAATAGCGTTTTGAGACCTTATTTTACAAAAAGTTGTTGATTTTATTCCCGAATATCTATCCTCACACCTTTGTTAAGTAAGGTAAATAACAAAAATATTAATATCTAAACTTTAAAAAATTAGAGTGTAAAAAATGGTTTTGACCATATTAAAAAAAAATAGTCTTAACGGAATCGTGTTTCCCGCCAAAATGGAATGCCGAAAATTCCCATTAATTTTTCCACAGTTTAAACCTCCGGGGATTGATCAGACCCATCCTAGTCAAGGGTACATCGATTTACTTATAAGCCATAAAGAAGTTCGCTATCCCTGGCGCGGCACAATACGGAAAAAGGTATAGTTCCAATGAGTAAGGAAATTTTTTTAGCGGTATTGTGCTGCCAGGTTAGCAGGATCAAAACTAAAAATAGATATTATTTTATAAGTGAAGGGTGCAGGCGAAGGAGAATGTCAAAAAATGTAAATGTTCAGGAAAGCAATTTTAAAGTTTAAAACCCTATAACTTTATGTGTTAGTTTTAGTCCCAATATTTTTATGAAATAAATTGGGATGTGTATTGGACATTGAAAGACAAAAATGTGTTACTTAAATTTCCCTTGCAATTTTTGTAAAACGTAATAAAATTTAAAGTGGTACAAATCATAACGTATAAAAAGGGAGAAATGTCACAGAATACCATAAGAAATTTCCTAATATTTTCGTATCTTCTTTACAAAAACTATTTTCAAAAGTAAAATGACAAGGTTTATTAAGTTTAACAAATATATATATTTATATACACTGTGGCTCAAATTAAAGGAGTACACTTTTAATGATGAATATTGTTAAGTTTGGTAAGTACAGCGCCCTTACTACTAGATTTGAATAAGTATAGCGGGAATGAGGGCAGGCAATGAAATGGCACAATTGTATTTCTCCCAACGTTTCGTTTTATATTAAAACTTTTTCAAGGGTCTTTAAGCCTGTATATTCATACCAGTGGCGCAACCAGAAATTTTGTTCGGGGGGGGGGGGCTTTAACTTCTTGCGCCGAAGGCGCTCTTTTGGGCGAAAATTTTTTTGGGTGCAACGCCCTTTTTTGGGTAAAATACGTATGATTGACGAGAGCGACAGCCCCCTAAAACTTCTGCAATAATACGCCCTAACGAAATATTTATGAAAAAAAAATTTAGAGATTTTATTTTAATTAGTAAAAATGTATTTAAAATAAGTAACGCATATATTAAGCATACTTATACTAAAACAAATCAAAAACCTTATACAATAAGTTGTAAGTAATCACTAATAATACTAATATTAAAGTAAAATTCTTCGTTTTGTTCTTGCCATTTCGTCCAGAATTTCTTCCACGGTAATATCAATATCGTGGTTCGCATAAATAGGTAGACCAGGGTCGATAATTTTTGAAACAAAAAAAATAATAGTAGGATAAAACCGATTGGAAAAAAAAGAGAATATAACAAAAATTAAAGAAAAAATAATTTACGGGCGATCCGAGGTCGGGAAGTGGAAGGGGGTGAGTTTTGAAGGCTAGAAAACGATTTATCTCGATTTCCGGAAAAACTACAAGTCCTATGGAAAAACGTTAAATGGCAAAGTTGTAGGTAATAAAAAGATCTACAACTTTTGTATTAACACTTTTTTCACGTTGCCTCAAAATTTATGTGAAAAATTCAAATAACCACGTTTTTGTTTTTTTATTTTTATCTTTTACAAAAAAAATTATGTTTTCACGAAATTTGGTGATAACATACCTTTTTATGTCCCAAACACACTGTAATTATTTTGATTTAAAATATTTATTTTTTCACCTTATTTTGACTTAATATCGAATTTTCAATCGAAAATTCTCACGTCAAAATATCTGCTTTTTTAAAAAAGTCGGTGGGCTTTTTGTTCGTTGAAATCTCCACTTTCTGATGGTGTAAAAAAATATATACATTACTATGGTAAATGTTCTCAAAAAATGCAAAGAAACGGAAAAAACTCGAATCCGAAATTTTTTTTTTTATCATTATGTACAATTTTGAGCTATTTATTAAAATTTATACTTTAATTACTCAAAAAACGTAAAGATTCCAGCCCCCCCCCTGGTTGCGCCACAGATTCATACTGTAGAATATATGACAACACATTTTCTCGAACACACATTGGATACCTGATGTATATATCCGAACTGTCAGTGACAGTTCGGATATACAATTGTGTCATTTCATTGCCTGCCCTCATTCCCGCTATACCTATTCAAATTGTTAATTTTTTTGAAACATCAGATAGTTTTCCAAAACGTTTCCTCTTTTTCCCATGAACCTCGGGAACAAAGTCATCGCAGACACTGCCACTTGAATTCATTGCACTATTTTTTTTCACTTTGTAACACGAGCACTACTTGTTTGCACCTGTCCACAAACTCAAATAAACAACAGATACGCCGACAAAAATACTACCGCCAAGCCAGGTCGTAATTTTATTGGCACTGTTTTTGCGACATTCCACCTTCTTAGCCTGATCCGCGCGGACATTCCCCCTTTTTCGCCTGTATGGCAAAACATTCACGATATCTTTTGACTCTTCTTCTTTTTCGGCTTTATGATGTTAGGTACTACTTGATAGATTTTCTTATTTGCTATCGGATGGTTTATTGATTAGTTTAAAATGAGGAAAAATTGACATTCCCCCTTCTTTGCCTGCACCCTTCAAGTAGTTTTTTGAAATTTTTGCATTTGTTGTAAATAAAACTTTTTAATATATATATACATAGAATTTTTTGTTTCTAACATTACTAAATTGGGCCAATCCAACATCTACTAAACCGCCCCCGCCACTTTGAAGAAAGCCGCGACCGCCACTGTAATACCTACTAAATTGTAGGGGAGACCGGGGCTAGTTGCCTACAGGGGCAAGTTGACGCGGTGCTTATAACTGCGATTGGTATGCATGTGTAAACCATGTAAGACGTCGCGCGCTCAAAGTCAGGCGTTGAACATCGTACCTACTCACCGTAGCCGTATTCGATTGGGACAGAGATTTGGATCGAGCTGATCTTAAAAATCAGTTTAGTGCAAGGTGAAATACAGATTTTTATGTCAGTTGTTCGTTTGGGTTTCGATTTTGACTTAACCTCATTTTATGTTCAAAAATTAGTCGATAGTAGGTTAGTAATATTTTATAAAGCGTGGGACTAAAGTAAAACAACTTTAACATATTTTATTTCCACTCTTCTCATTCGCGTACAGGAAATATTATTTACCCAGATGGGTTCAAAAAGACGTTATTCATCCATTTCTACTTCTACATCACAGTTAATTTTCTTTAAAAAATACCTAATCAAAGAATACTACTAACTACCCAACGAAAATCTAAAAACAGGGACAGAATGGAACTATAACCTCCAAAACCATAACGTAAATAAAACAAACAACTGATCTGATTTTAGTGATTCTGCAATTTCCCAGGTTCACTTGGGATCAGTTTGACGGTAGTCGGGAAAGGGGAAACAGTGATCATTTGCCAATCGAACACAGGTCAGATCAGTTAGATCGATCCGGATCGATCTAAACCAGCGAATCAAAAACGCCTCTGGTAGTTGTGTTTGTATGTTTTCAACAGAGAACTTAAAGCCAACGAGAAGCGACAGCTCGGCGTTTTGCGTGTCCTGTTTTGGTAGGCGCATGTGGCAAATAAGTTGTGTATCGCTTAAAACCATGTGCTCGTCTAAGATGTGCTGGGTCCGCGAGCTGACGTTGCGCCTAGCTAATTGTGATATTATTTTGTTTTCGTTCTGTTGCATTTGCATCTGTACTAAAAAGTAAGGTCGCTCAGTGTAGAAAATAAGCAAGTTTTCTCGGAGTATCAAGCTGTGGATCGCGACCGTTATCGTTGTGTGAAGGTCACTGAAAAACGACCAGTCGATATCAAAGGTACCGACAGGTATTGTCGCTTCTGGTTTGCTGTAATATTCTGTGGTTTTCAATACCAGTAAGTTAATTTTTGTCCTCTTAGAAATTTATGAATAATTCATAAATTTACGTATATAATTTGATTTTTTCACCACAATTGTTGCTAGATGGCTAGTTGACATATACTATGCTAGGCAATGTCATCAAATTATTGTTTGTTTTTTGGAAAAAAAATATGTGTTGCTGTAAAACCTGGGTCAGGCAGGTTGGCACATTGATCTCGGGGTAGGTACGTTGACACAGTGTGACCCCGGATTTAAAAATAAACTAACACAATTGAAACTAATAAAAAAAGTTTTAGACATGAAAAACTACAAAAGAAAGGCTGGCAGGGGTACAACACCCCTGATGTAATGGCAAAAGCTGTAGAAATGGTAAAAATAAAGGCAGGTATGCAAATCTGTTCCGTATATTTTGTAATTCAGTTCAATTGACTGTAGTAATAATTTTTTTTTTTTACTTTTACAGGTTACATTGAAGAAATAGACAATTTCAATTAAAAGCTTGTGTTATAATAGTGATTATAAAGCTATTACAAAATATACTCTAAAACTAACTGTCACAGATTACAGATTATATTTTTAACATTTGTTATAAATTATTGTAATAATTTAGCACCTAATGATCTTACAATAATTAAATGAAAAAAAATGAGACACTTATTTGGGTCTTCCTCAATTCTTTTCATTTAAATTTACACTTCACTCACATTTTTCTAAGCAAAATATTATAATATATTTTTCCAGCAACGCTGTTAGCAGTACTTAAAGTATTCATGACTTTAACAGGTACGTCAATCCATTCGGTAATAGATATATCTCTAATAATGTCAAACGCAACAAAACAATTTAACTCGCTGCAATTTGAATTTAAAAGATGCAAAGCAAAATTTTTTAAGTTAAAGTCCACATCATAGTGAATTTTCAAAAAAAAATCTTTAATCGAATCGATTAAAGATCCGCTAATGTATGGTCCATATTTTTCTGTAAGTTCTTGAAAAAACTTATCGACTTTTTCAGTAAAAATTTCTATACTGGGATTCTCCTTATACACCACCATTAACCATAATAAAATATACTCGGTAAAGCATTCTTCACTGCTGAAAAGTATTTGCCAACACTGTTTAAACAGGTATAAGAATTGGTCATTTTCATAACATGCTGCATATGCAGCATTAAAAAAATTTAAAACATAATTCACTTTAATCTTAACAAAATCAGTTCCCCAATAGAGTTTTTTATATGTTTTAATTATATTAAAAACGAGCTCAAAACGACTTTCATCCAAATATGCTAGCAAATAATTTATAACAAAACAATCCAACGATGCTGATTGTAATAACCTGTAATCATAACATGGTAGGAAGTATTGGTATATCAGATTTATTGAAAATACTTCACTTAATCTAAGGATAAAATCTACTCCATGCTTATTGATAGTACTAAGAACTTGATTTCTAAAATTCAGAACTTTGACATCTTGGTCTTCAAGTATTCGCAGAAGATTCCATACTTTTTGGATAAAAAGTGGTTTATATTTATTGGGAATATTGTCAACAGAATCAACTACTGTCTGAATTAGTTCAGTGTCATTCTTATCAACAAATGTCATGTTTAAAAAGACTATTTCTAACAGGGACTCATGTGGATTTTTCAAAAAGAATTTTAAAACTGCATCAAACAAGTATTTTTTGGCGGAAATATTAGTTTCTTTCGTAGAACGCTCCGAGTAAAGAATTATCGCGTTTTTGAATGATAAAAGTACAAAGCTCAGAAAAACAGCATGTTTTCTTGCAGACACAGCTCTTTTTCCTAAATCAATTATGCAGGAGAATGCCTTTTCTTCACTTATTCGATGCAACACTTTATATAATGCTGGTAAACTTGATTGAAGATAGTCTCCTTGACTGTAATGCATAACAACTGGTACCAAAAGTAATGGTTCATCCAGTTTTTTAAAAATCTTAGCTATATCGCACTGTAACTGATATATCTCCTTTTGCTCCTCATTAGTAAGATCTAGCTTCATTGCATCTGGTGTGAACTTTTTAACCAAATTTAGAAATTGTTCTGTACCCATGACGGTAGCCATTGCATTTAACAACTGAAGTTTTTTATCGTACATGCTTCTTTTAAAAACTGTATCTTGAAAATGTGAAATAAACTGCTGATCCAACTTTAAATGACTATATGATTTAATAAGATTATAGTTAAGCATATCATAATTATCTTTAGCATCAATTGATACAATAATTTTTTCAAAATGTTTTGCTACCACTTCAGGTTCATTAAATAAAAAATATTTCACTGTACCTGAGTCTAATGCGCAGTTATTAAAGTAATAATCAAGTAAAGCGTTTTCAAATTTGTTCCTATCAGGTTTTTCAATTACTTTAGATATCCAATTGTCAAACTGGTGATAAATAGTTTCATTGGCGGACATGGCTTTTATTTTATCCAAGATATCATATTCATCGATTACCTACAATAATAAACAAACTATAATCAGGCGTTAATTTTTTACTTAAAAATATCCCGAGTTTTTATAACAAAAAACTTCTACATGTCAATCCTGTCCAATCGTATTATATTATAATATAAGTATAGAGAAAAATGTCTTAAACTTTTGGAAGCAATATATTGCCCGAAAAATAGGCGTACCTAATTAGATTGCGGGGGTGCAAATAAAATATACCAAAACATGCATCAGGATAATCTGTCTTGGTGTGTGTTTTTCTTTCATTACATTGTTTGTGTAGCCTAGGCCTAGTTAGATATGTGTTTAAATTGATCATAATAAAATAAAGTTATATATCATGATACATCACTATTCTATTACTGAATATACGAAATACTCGGTATTTTACCCCTATTTGAGCACAATAAAATCATGCAACGGTTTTTACTAGTCATTGTTTATATTTCAATCCGAGTCACTAAAGCACAAACACAATTCGCTAAACTACACAAAAACTAGAAATCCGTAAATATTAAACACCAATAGCAAAGAAAACAACAAGGACTCCACAGAGAAAACTTAAAACACAACAACAAAAATGACACTGCACCGGTTCTGGAGTGTATTTTGAGCATGTCGTTAAAGAAGGACAGGCCGATAACAACAGGTTTGTGTGCGAGAAGGCATATGACCGGCGAGCCGTACGCTCAGACGTATTTTTTCACTCATAAAACTTAACTTTTGTTTGCGCACGAAATAAGCTGTACGGATCTAAAGGTAAATGTATATGGGTAATTTATAAGGAGGTGGGTAAATCGTAGTATGCTAAAACATTTGGTTATGTTTATATTTAAAAAGAAAATTTTTTTGATAAGGTAAGGTGGGGTAAATGCAAGATTGGGGTAAATGTGTTATTTGGTCCTATAATTTACGCCATTGAGCGTGAGATCGCGCCGCATGTATTAATTTCGTAGTTAAAGTGTCCTCGTCCATTCTGCAATGCGCATATCTATGTTTGTCACTTCAGTAAGACGCTTATGGCTGCGAGATAAACACCTGATTTTGCAGTGAGCTTTCAAATTAGTGTTACAAAGTTCGGTGCCGGCTATTTTACATTACGAAAGGTATTAGCAGGTAAATATGAGTTTACACGGTCAGATCGGGCCAATATATCGATTCAAATCAGAAATTATAATTAATACATTATTTACGACCGATTTATTTCATGTAGTACATTTGCCCCGAGAGAAATCGGTTTTGGGGTTAATGTAACATGTTTGTAGTGGGTAAATGTAATAGGCTCTGTTACATTTACCCCATTATTTGTTTTCGTTTAAGACTTATGGTTGATAGTTTTTTGTTGTAGGCGTCATGGTCAGAACATATGTCAAAAAATCCCAGGACCCAAAATACAATGAAAATGACTTAAAAAATGCAATTTAAATAAATAACAACTTACATTTGTGTTTTACTTTAGTTCTTATTTTATTGAAAATGATACCATTAATTATAATTCATTAAAAAGTTTGTAACTCCTTCAGCTATAATGTAATTTAGTTGAAATAAAAACCATATGTAGTAAACACCGTTCCTTTTACATTTGCCCCGCTTTTGAATCTCATATAGGGTACCTCTTGCAAATACTATTAAGCTATTATATTTGCCCCATCTGCTGGGGTAAATGTAATATGTTGATATTATTTAAAAAAAAATATATTGTAAAAATGTAGTTTGGGCTTTTACGAAAATTCCTTCATAAATTAATGGCAAAATTACTGAATACCCCATGGTATTTTTTGCAAAATTTTATTTGAATCATTCATATTTTTTATGGAAGTCCAAAAGTCAACTATTCAAAAAACCAGTTGCATTTATCTCACCTTACCTTACATAAAAATATCATACGAGATCACAAACGTGTTTATATTTAGGTATAATTTATAATGATTCCAATTTTAAAGGTACGCATACTTTGCTTAAACGTCCTCCCGTTTTCCAGTGTAAACTCAGTTTACACGATTCGAGACACATACTAAACGAAATGTGTTAAAAACAAAATAGAGACAATGGCAGTACGACAAAACTAGCATTAGGTTGTTAGCAACCATAAATTTTTGTTACAATACACACAACTAAGTTCATTTAAAACCTGAAATAAGGAGGCTTACATTATTTTGTACCTTCTTCGTTTTAAAAAAATTCTGATTATAACCTCCCAGTGGCGGCAGGGTCGGCAGTGCCGACCCAGCAGAATTAACAAAATAGACATTCCCATTTCCATACTTAAAAATGCTGTATTTTAACTATTTATTTAAACTCATGGTTCAATTAATTTTTTAATTTAACTGTTTGCTTCAATTTAAAAATGTATTAACTCTTTTTCCGGTCGGTCACCTCTATATTAAACAATGTCTACGGCCGAAAGTAATAGTAGCAGGTCTTCTCACAGATGACGAACTATCGGCTAGCCGCCGAAAAAAGGCAGCAAAATAGGCAACCAAACATACGTATGACGTTTATTCCCAGCAGTTCAACGCCATGTTTCAATTTTACCGTGCGGCAGTTCTGTATTTGCCTCACGTTGCCGATTTGCGCGGTTTTTCTTCGTTAAAAATTTATATTGATTATTGGTTTAATTCAATCAGGTGAATCAAGTTAAAAAACTTGGACTTTGAAATAGGAGCAAATATTAATTTAATTATAATTTAATATGTAGTGTATATTATTGATTGTTTTAATGTGAAGTGGTTTTTTGGTTTTTATTTATTTTCTTAAAATTAGATTTACAATTTTCAACGTAAAATGCAACTGAGGAAATTTGCCGCGATGCCTGGGTAAGTTATTAGGAATGCGAATGACAGAGTGAGTAAATCGGTTAGTGTTTTTCGCTAATTTTACTTTTTCGTACGTGGATTTCGTGATTAGGGCTCAATCCTTAATCGTTCGTAACAGCTTTTGACTTTCGGTTAAAATAAGTGATCAGTTTTTATTATTTTCCTTAGTGTGAAAGCGGTGAAGTGCTTAAGTAATTTAGTTTTTGTGTCTTGTGCGTGCTTTTTCACATATTTTTTGCCGGCCTAAAAATCGTCTATAAAGTAAAGGTAAACTGGTATCGTAAGTATTAAAAAAATGGAAGGAAACGTTTGAAGTGCAGCTCAAATTGCAAGTATTGCCAAGAGTAAAGATATTGTTAGTGACCTTTTATCTCAGAACTTTGCATCACTTCTGCATGATGAAAAAATTATCGTAAAAGACAATGGCCGTATTGGCCGTCCAACCCCAAAAATGTATTCATTAATAAATACTAGCGGGAAAGGTTCGAACAGAATATTATGATAATCATAGGAGAAATTAGGTACTATATAAGGTAATTCCGTTTGGTTGTAGGACTTTCAGGTTATTTCAGTTGCGGTCGCACCGTATACCTATATTATAGGCGATTACGATTATAGATAATAGAAAAATTATACGTCCTACATTTTAAAAGTTTTAAGGTGGCTTTTGGGTTTTTTAAAATTATTCATTGCTTCAATACCTAATAATAATAAATGGTTCAAAAAAATTATATTAATTATTATTGCGGTAATTTTTTTTCTTTTATAAGTGATAAAGTAATAATATTAACATTAAATTATTGACCAAATTTGGGCGTGGCCCAAAAAAATTTTCGCCTGCGGTGCGGCGCGGCTTTACGCCTCTATCGTACCCGCCGCCTACCCGCATAAATAGAGCCGCCACCGTAACCTCCTAGTTAAAATTATAAAAAACTGCCATACGCTGCTAATCATATTCTCAATTAAAAAAACATTTTTTTTAAAACTTACCTTTATTGGTTCTTCTGAATACAGACAATTGTAAAGTAAAATGTTTTTCATAACTAAATAATCGTCATTGGTGTAGAATTTATTTTTCTTCAAAACTTCTGTAACTAAATTGATAATGGCGGGGCAAGCATTCAGATCGACCCATAAACTTTTAAAATCTTTGCTTAAGTATTTATCATATTTAATATCTGTGTGGAAATTTATAATATCATTTAACAGGTTAAGAGTAAGATTTTTCTCAATCCCAAGTCGAAGAGTAGGTAAAATTTTAGCAACATGTCTTAATATAACTCCCTCATGCTCTGTGATCGGTGACAAAAATAGTCTAAATGATCTGTGTTCTTTAATGCAATCTCTTATATACTGAGCAATAAGTTTCTCTAGAGGTAATTTTTTTAGGTTGGCAAATAATAAATACTGTGTTATAATGTCAAAGTCCATGCTTTCACCTCCAACTCTTTGTATGTCAATTATTTCATTGAGATACTGCCAATGATCTTCCGTTAACCGGCTAAAATCAATGTATCTTGCAATATGGTATATCATGTTGGAACGAACATTTTTATCATCATTACGATGTCTTATGCAGATATATTGTAAGACTTCTTTAAAAGTTGCATAGTCTTGATTTTGTTGACACAGAATTATTAACTCGTTTAATAATACACCTCTCTGATGGATGTCAGAAGTTACATTAATTTTGTCCTTTAATAATTTAAACCCCTTTTTAGGTTCATAATATTTCATGTATTCCAACTTGTCGGTCTCAAGATATTTTATCTCTGCCCATTTTTGTTTGATTTCTGTTGGAAAAACACATGCTATGTCTTCTTCAAATTTATCTAAATGTGCTAAAACATCGTCTTCGTAAGCTTGCTTAAAAGCCTGACATAGCACATCCCACCGCTTTTTTATAGGATATTTGAACAAAAAAGCTTTTGTGGTGTCATGATAACGTAGGCTGTCGATACACTGAGGAAAAAATAGAAACAAATATTCTTTATCAAAGTCTCTTATTTCTTTGACTAATGCAGACTTATTCCATCTAGAATCTTTTATATCATTTAAAACAGCCTCTCTGTTAGTATTTATCACTGCTCGGGTAGTATAATGGCCCAATGTTAGATATTGCTTACTATGCAATCCCAACTCAAAATAGAGATTGGGGTGTTTCCAAACTAAGTAAGAGAAAAAATCCTTATCGTCAAAGTCCTCGTTCATGTTTTTCTTGTATTGTTGAAAGTATACTTTTAACACCTCAATATCTTTTTGCAATATTCTCTTTAACTGTTCAGGTGGTAACGTAACTTCGTTGTTTTCTAAAATATTAATTATTTTTGGCGATGAACAACTGAACAGGAATTGTTTGGCAATAAATAAACCATATCTGAAAATGACAACAGAAACAAACATTATAGAGGGTGTTAATAAATGTCACGTAGATGCTTCTCAAGATAGAAAAAAAAACCTATAAACATAGGTCAAAAAGGCTTCGTTTTTGATAGTCAAAGTTTTAATTTTTTTTTTGTTTTTCTCTCACATTTTCCGAGATAATTATTTTCAATTTGGTACACTTAGTTTTTGAAATATCTACAAGAAAATGACAAAATTGTCGGATGCAGTATACAGGGTAATATTTTATTCTTTTGCGCTACCTGTACTTTTTTTTAGAATACCCTGTATAAATACGGATTTCATAGTTTGGTTCCCCGATCTTTTCTCATTCTTTTTGGTTCCTTAATCGTATCCGTCATCGTTTTCTAGTTATTTGCGAAAATAGCCGTCGATGCAAACCAAATATTATCACTTATAATCTCCCTAGCAGCAGAATTATTACCGATAATTTTTTTCAAGGGCACGAATGGTTTTGTTGATAGAAAATTATTCCGAGTCGAAGACGAATTAATTCTGCTGCGTGGGAGATTCGGTAAGAAAATTTCATAAATTGGAGTTTCTTTTAATATGATGAGATGATGAGACGACCTATTCTCAATAAAAATTATAAGTTAGCAACAAAATGTATTTTGATTTTATTCCGAGTGACGTTTGCCATAAAAAATAAAGCACTTCATTTTTGACAGAAAAATTATCACTTATTAATTTTATTAGGTTAATAGGCTATATAGACTATCGCGATAGTCTCCCGTCGTTATAAGCAACGCAAACAAAAAGGAGCCTTCTAATTGGTTGAAAATAAATTTATGAAATTTTCAAAGTGTCTACAAGATTTCTAATGAAGAAATTTAATAGAAATTCTTATAATTTTATTGTAATAAAATTAAATGGGGTAGATACAGATGGTTTGGTATGGATATGTTGGATGATTAAATTATAATACATACTACACAGAGCCAAAATAGGATATTTTCAGCAACAGAGAGACTGTGTCTTATTCTTTTCATTTAACCTACCACTCCACTTTAAATATGGATTATTTCTTCAATTTAAAAAGATAGTTGTATAAAAACTTATTGATGTTTTTTTACCTTTCTAACACGAGGTTAAAAATGACGTCCATTCTTTCCTCACTGAACGCAAGAGAGAGCTTTTTAAGGACTTTCATCCTTAGAGAGAAAGACAAGCTGGGCAAAAAACCATTAACAATGTCCTCTTCGTTCATACTTTGAAAAGCCTCCTGGAAAAACCATTTTTGCTTCAGTATCCTTCTAGACAATACTTCGATTCCTAAAAGGAGTAAAAGTGGGTGACACATAGGTTTTGGGTCATATATAATTAAACCGGATAACTGTGATTGTGACATCAACTTCACTGAAATTGGCAACAATAATTTACTCACAATCCAAGTTGTCTGGTTAGTAAACCAAGAATTAAGCTAACCGGGTCACTTTGATTGTGAGCAAAACATTTCTTCCAATGACGATTTACGTCGCAGTCCAACTTGTTAATTCTTAAATTAAAATTCCAATGGTTAACTCAGCCTAAATGTTTTAAAATATTCAATACTGGATTGGGTTTTGAAATGCCCCAGACGCGGGGCCATTTTTCGCTTAAAAATTTTCCACAAAACTTCTTGGGGATAGGTACATACAACAGATCAACTAATATTTTTAGGTTCAGTAATAAGTATAGAGAAATCCTCTTTTTAAAAGAGCTTAGGCCACAAAAAGTGTAAAATTTTACCCTCTTATCAGCAAAACGGTATGAGCAGGTCAATTTCTTTAGTTTTAGAAAAGCACGTGGCCACGCAACGCGCTGCCACTACCACTAACGAAGGCATACGCTAATAATGACAGTCAGTACTTTTCCAATCACAAGATAAGGTCGTTACGCTGCCAGTTAGTTCTTCGGTGTCGACAAAAATAGTATTTTAAAAATTATTGGATTTTTTCTACTTATCCTAGATTTCCTTCTGTGCCGATCGACCCTATGGTTCACAACTGCGACAGTCGACCCTCGGTGCGCTTGAAATCTTTGATAATGGAATTAAAGCCCAATGCAGAATTGGGCTATCGACAGCAATTAGTTGGGTACAACCATAGACATATAATATAAGGAGACAAAACATTCCATTCATAAAACACCATTTGTTTACAATCATACATACTTCCACAGCTTTAGATAAGTTAGAAGGGGATGGCTTTAAAAAAGGGCAAAGCTGTAACTGCGCGTCCACTACCAATACGGTGGCATGTGGTTTTTTTAAGATTATAAAAAATAAAGTTATTTTAATTAAAATTTTTATTTACCTATTGATACTGTCTTATTAAAAAGAACCACGTGACTTTTGTAGATTTCGAGGAAAGGGTTCTTTAATATTGCCAAGTATGCTGCAAATAGAATTCTGAAAATTCTCTAAAACCGGTAAGAAAAGGAAAGTCAAAATTAGTAGTTTACACACTTTGAACAAAAACTGCATGAACAAGTAATGTCTGCGAGTGAGAAGTGATATGGTATCTAAAATCTTAATAAAAGAGCATTTTGATCAGCGCCTCTAGGAGAATATGTACAATCTTCCTTAAAGGAAAGGTATTTAACAAACTTTCTTGGGACGTTAATGGACCTAATATTGATCCTTGCGGAACTTCACATAGTATTTATTTTTCCGAACTTTTGTTTTCTCCAATTTAAACAAATTGTTTACCATAGCTTAAATAACTTTGAAGGAGTTTGTGTTTTTGCTTTGCGATATTTACCTACCGGAAGGTTTCGATTATTGGGAAAATGTTGTTTTCACGGATGAAATCTCAATCTTTTTACATTGAGCGGGTAAAAGTTTATCGACCTTCAAATACCAGATTAAAAAAAAAAACATACACACAAAGAATGAAAACCATTGGTCGATTTTCAGTTGTCTGGGGGTATGCCATCGCATTAATGAAAGATTTACAGCGGTAAACGGTAACGTTTAAATTTAAATATTGATGATAATGGTGAGGCAATAAAATATTAATGTACTCACATGTTTTCGTTTCCCTTCTGCAGCTTGTAATATAATTTTTTTGAAATAAAGAAGTAATTATTTATTAAAAAAATAAATGAAGGTTTAAACTGGATGTACCTATCGTTGGCTTTTTTAACTGTCTTAAAAATACATACTACAAAAAGAAATAGGAAATTGACATATTTTTTTTTACAGTTTATTTGCCAAAGTAATTAAAGGTAATAAAGCCAAATTTACCAAATTTTGAAAATATGAAAATGTTAACCTACAGTGTGACCAGTAAAGTCCGCATCATATGGGATTTTTGTTATTAATAACTTTATTCGAAATTTGACTTTGGCATCAAGTTCTGCTTCGATCGAGATGAAAATTAAGCAAAAAAATAGTAGTCACGTGATTCGCATTATCTGTCAAATTTTAATTCTTTTCAAAAAATAATTACAAAGTGGGGTTATTTCTGAAAATATCGAAATTGGAAATTTTTTTTTTAAATGCAGTTTCTAGCCCACATGCAAAATTTCAGCTGCATATAGGATAATGTTGATTTTTTACCCACCACTAAAATTTATTTTCCACTTAATGAACACTTTACTGATGACACTTTCAGACACAAACTATGTTTTTATATTTCATGAAGTTACCTTATACAGGGTCAAAAACAAATAAACTTTGCATCACATGCGACCAAATATTATTAGCCCAATTTTGATTTTGTAGAAAAACACACATTTAAGAACTTTAAAGAAAATGTATCTAAAATAAGGCAATGTCAAAACTAAGAAGTTTTATGTAGGTTGCGTTGAGTCTTATTTTGCAAAAGTGGTGCAATTTACAAAATATGGGTAATATATCAAAATTATCTTATGCAGATAAAATTTTGCATGTGGGCTAGAAACTGCATTTAAAAAAACTTTTTCTAATAACTTTTTTCGCTACTTTCAGAAATAACCCTACTTTTGAATTATTTTTTGGGAAAAATTAAAATTTGACATGTAATGCGAATCACGTGACTACTATTTTTTTGCTTAATTTTCATCTCGATCGAAGCAGAACTTGATGCCAACGTCAAATTTTAAATAAAGTTATTAATAAAAAAAAATTCCATATGATGCGGACTTTACTGGTCTCACTGTATAAGTGTCCGGGATTTTCGTCCGAAACTGTACCTAACCATTTTAATATTTATCTCAGCGTTCGTTATTATCACAAAATACAAATAATGTAAATAAATATATAGGTTTCAGTCGTCTATGAGTAAACGTAATAAATGCTTATAGTAGAAAATACCCAATGGCAATGATGGACCGTTAAATTATGGATGTTATTTTTTTAATCTAAAATGTCATGGCAATCCTCGATTAAAAAGGAATTTCTATATTAAAAGTAAATTTCTCGTTATTTTATACCTTCTTGAAGAATTTCAATTAATTTTTCCACTAGTCTAAAGTGAATCAAAACATCAACATAGAAAATTTTTTCCTGATAATTTCTAGGCTGAATATTCAGCTGGTCTTGGGGGAAATCTGGACCTGCACTAGTAGACTTTAACAATATGTTAAAGTTCCGTTTTCTCTCATTGATGTGGGTCCCTTGTAGGTTATAGAACTGAGACTTAAAGTCCAGGCCCACGTTCGTGGGAATACTCATAGCTCAAAGATCGAAAAGTTACCTAAAATTAAAAGAAGATAACATGCAACTATAACAACATGTATTTATAAAGGTCGTGTAATAAGATTTTTTTTTAAATGTATGGTAATAGAGAAATGTAATAATTTATTTTAATTAAAAAACGTTGTACACCTTTATCAAAAAACCCATTAAAGACTTTTATAAATTCTCTAAATATATGTATTTTAAAAATATTTCACGAAAGGCACTGATTGAATTCAACTTTAGTACAAAAGCAACCATAGCTACAGTTAAAATTAGTGGCGACTCGTGCAGTAGGGTCACAGTGTCATGGCCCTACCTACCTACAGGTAGTACACCAAACCACACCAAATTTGTTTATTATTTTGTCTTCCGACTGCTGACATAATGGGATTTTAGTGTATATGTCGTAGGCTAATGAAAGTTTTAGGTAAATGGCATTTGTCTAGGCAAATGCTATATGCATTACATGTAAAACGTATATCGGCAACCTTTTTATTCGTTGTTAGCAGGGCATTTTTTTTTAAATACAATTAATTTCATAATATTTCATAAAATGATAATTAAATTAAAAAAAAATGCTCTGGGTAACAACGAACAAACCGGTTACCGATATAGCTTTTGATATAGCATTTGCCTAGAATAATGCCATTTGCCTAAAACTACCATTAGCCTACGACATAATACCGGGTGTCCAAGGAAGGTGGTTCGCCCCTCTAACTTTTTTGTTTTTTAAGATAATGGAATAAAATTCGGGGGATTTGTATACGACATAAAACTGCATTTTTTGACAGGTGACTCAATATTATGGAACTTCCGGTTTAACCAGAAGTGACATAAACTTTCGATTTTTAAATGGGACTCCTGGTATATTTTTCCTTTTTTTGTCCATATGACACTATAAATACAACGATGTGTCACTTGTCACTTTTTGTCACGAAGAAAATATTTTTTATCCAAATTTATTGTTTTATCTAGAGGGCTATGAATACCTTAAAATCACTTATTTCAGTTCTTTAATCTTGGGAAAAATACAATTTCACTATTTTTGGTCCAATGCTATGTGCTATGTCAAATATAATCTTTAAAGTTGTATAACTAATTTTTTTTAAACGGCAACATGGTGGCTCGTCGGGTTAAGAAAAAGGAGGATTTTATTACGATTATTTTGATACCATACACTATTAGGTTTTAGAAAAGCTGCCATTAAAACTTTAAAAAGTTGCCGTTTAAAAAAAATTAGTTATACAACTTTAAATATTAAATTTTACATAGCACAGCATTGGACCAAAAATAGTAAAATTGTGTTTTTCCCAAGATTAAAAAACTGAAATAAGTGATTTTAAGGTACCTATTCATAGACCGGCCTCTACATAAAACAATAAATTTGGGAAAAAAATATTTTCTTCGTGACAAAAAGTGAGAAGTAACACATCGTTGTATTTAGAATGTCATATGGAGTCAAAAAAAGGAAAAATATACCAGGAGAGGAGTCCCATTTAAAAATCTAAAGTTTATGTCACTTTCGGTTATATAAGAAGTTCCATAATTTTGAGTCACCTGTCAAAAAATGCAGTTTTATGTTCTATACAAATCCCCCGAATTTTATTCCATTATATGAAAAACAAAAAATTAAGAGGGGTGAGCCACCTTCCGTGGTATAGTGTGTCTACCTACTTAAGTTGGAACCATATGGAAAACGTTTTTATTATTATTGGTCTTATGGAAAAAAGTTATTCTTTATAAAAAGTTCTGCATGGTCTAAAACTTAAAATGTAACCTTTAGTTATCAAAATTTCCCAGTCACATACGAGGTAAGTATATCAGAAATTACGAATTTTGCTCAAGAGTAAAGTACCTTTTTTTGACCATACATGTTATGAAGAAAAGTTATTTTGAATTGAAAGTTACATATATTCAAATATGAAATTACAGTTATTAAGCATGAAAATTTAGGTTTTGTAATTATTTACGTTTTACATTATAAATTATTTGTAGGTATTTATCTCTATTATCTGTTTAAAAGTAATAACATTTCCTAAAATAAATAATTATTATGCATTCATTACGTATTTAAATTGCAAGGTTGTTCAAAACTACTAACACATGGAAATGTTATCATTTTCTTAACAGATAAGAGAGATAAATACAAATAATTTATAAATGTAGTAAATAATCACAAAACCTAAATTTTCATGCTAAATCACTGTAATTGCATATTTGAATATTACTTTTAATTCAAAATAACTTTTCTTCATAACATTCTTCTGTATTGTCAAAAATAAAGGTACTTTACTCTTGGGCAACGGCAAAGTTCGTAATTTCTGATATACTTACCTCTTATATGCTGGGAAATTTTGATAACTGAAGGTTGCATTTAGAGTTATAGACCATGCAGAACTTTTTATGAAGAATAACTTTTTTTCATAAAACCAATAATAAAAAAAGTTTTCCATATGCATGGTTCCAACTTAAGTAGACACACTGCAATGGAAAACAAAAGAATTATCGTAACAACTATTGATGCAAGTATTAAACGAAATTATCGTAATTTAGAGAATTATTGAAATATTTGCCACGGCCCTGCGCTGCTCTCGAACCCATTTTTGTACGAAATCTTCGTTATCCAGCAGTGTAATTTTACCGTATTCATAACAACATTGTATCGGGTGTACCTACTACTTAAAAGGGACACACCAGCTGTACCTATCTTGGAAAAAATAATAGATTTTACCAACTTTCTTTGTAACACGTTAACCCGACGATTAGGCCAACTCAACACTGAGCAAACCGCTGCCCCTTCCCTTTGAAAAAAGCTGCGACCGCCACTGGAACATAGCACTGGCGGCTCGTGGGGTAGAGCCACAGTGCCATGGCACTACCTGCCCTCCTGTCCAGCGTCCTGCCCTTTACAAATTACCAAAACCTATTAAAATTAATATTCTCGTTTTTAAAGCAATTAGCAAAATAATTTAAAAATGGAACACAGTCGGGTGCAAATTTCCATCTATGAAGGAAGCGATTATGCGTACAACGGTAACGTAGCTTTCGCGCCAAGCGACGAGGCACATGGCGGGGGCCCGAAGTTATGACGAAATCGCCATAACACATCAATAAAAAACATTGGAAAATGACCTTGAATGCAAGCAGGAAAAAATATCCGCGTGGCCAGGCCCTCTCTTCGTTTGACGTTTCAAACAGTTCCTCGTCGCGTCGCGATTTGTTTGTAAACTAAATAATTTTCGTTCGGCCGGCTGATTTAATGTATGTTAACGAACTTTTTATTTTAGAAATACATAATGAATACTATTAGATTTTAAAGGAAACTCCATCTTCTACCATTTCCTTAGAACAGAAATTGGAAATTAAGGAATTAGGACGACCGTTACCAGATTTAAATATAGAAAAAACTCAATGCGGACAGAAAGTGCGTTTGCGTAAATTTAATAGAAATATTTATGGAAAAAATACTCGGGTGTGCGGTTGTGGTGAATCTAATAGACTATTTTGTTTTATGTGTGTTTTATTTGGTGGGGAGCAAACTTGGTCCCATAAAAAGGTACAGATGATTTGGTCCATATCTGGGAAAAAATGAAGACACATGAAAAATCGAAGGTACATTTAAACAATATATTTAATTTCAGTATGCTTGGTAAAATTAACATTAAAACTCAATTAAATTCTGCATATCACAATGAAATAATGAAGAAAAACGAACAAATTGATAAAAACAGATACATATTAAACCAAATTATAAACTGCGTTCGGCATTTGAGTTGGCTTTGAGAGGTCATGACGAAAAAGGGCGTGGCACCCAAAAAAATTTTGCCTGCGGCGCTAAGGGTTTACCTGACCCTACTTCACTAAAATGGTACGAGCCGCCACTGGAACATAGACCTGCAATTGCACAACATTTTTTTTTAGAAAAATGAAGAAATGGTTGATTCGGCTAGTCCATTATCTCAGAGTGGAGCTGTGAAGATATGGGGATATGGGGAATTCTTAAGTTGTAAATATTTTTGCATAGCAATCTTTGTCCTCTTAAACAAAAAACTCAAAAAACAAAACTTATCCAGAATTATCATTAGATTGGAAAAATGCTACCCTGATATATACATGTTTACTAGGAGGACTTTTGTGAAGATCCCGCTTTTTGTTTATCCACTATAGTTACGCCCCTGGCGGCCAACCTAGAAATTTAAAAGTAATTTCCAGAAAGTTCTCTTAGTTACCATTATACAGGGTGTTAATTAATGTCATGCAGATATTTCAGGGGGTGATAGTACTCGTCAAAATAAGAAAAAAATGCAAATATATGCATGGTCTAAAACGCGTTATTTTCGTTATACAGGGTGGCAAAGTTTCAATTTTTTTCTCGTATTTTGCGTTTTCTCTCTTATATTCTGCGATAATTGTTTCAAATTTGGAACATCAACCCTTTTTTTTTAATCTCTACAATAAAGTATCAAAATTGTCGGTCGCAGTATACAGGGTGTTACATTTTCTTGAATCGGCTACAATTTTATCTTTCAGAACTTTTTTTTTGGCTCCCTGTATGAATTCCGGTATGAAATTTGAACTCTCTGTTCCTTTGTTTAGCGTTCTGGTTTCTTGCACTATTCTCGTATCTGTGACCGTTTTCGATTTATTTGCAAAAATAGCCATTGATGGAAATTAAAAGTCGGCGAAATAACGCACGGTAAAAAGCTGTGTATCAAAACAATGTATTAGTTACCTAGTCAAATAAAAATAAAACAAAATTATAAAAACTGTTGAAAATGTCCGCCTCTTGCTAAAATGCACGAATCAAGTCTTCGCCTCATGGACTGACAGACACTCTATTTTTTTTTCTCATATTTATTATTGCGTTATTTCGCCTATACTTATAATTTCCATCGATGGATATTTTTGCAAATAAATTGAAAACGGTCACAGATACGAAAATAGTGCAAGAGATCAGAACGCTAAACAAAGGAACAGAGAGTTCAAATTTTATACCGGAATTCATACAGGGAGCCAAAAAAAAAAGTTCTGAAAGATAAAATTGTAGCCGATTCAAGAAAATGTAACACCCTGTATACTGCGACCGGCAATTTTGATACTTTATTGTAGAGATTTTAAAAAAGGGTTAATGCTCCAAATTTTAAACAATTATCGCAGAATATAAGAGAGGAAACGCAAAATACGAGAAAAAAAATGGAAACTTTGCCACCCTGTATAACGAAAATAACGCGTTTTGAACCATGCATATATTTGCATTTTTTTCTTATTTTGACGAGTACTATCATCCAATAAAATATCTGCATGACATTAATCAACCATATATACCATTTCTTCATTTTACTAAAAAAAATTTTGTGCAATTGCAGATCCATGTTCCAGTAGCAGTCGCAGCTTTTTTCAAAGGGAAGGAGCGGCGGTTTGGTTGGTGTTGAGTTGGCCTAAGGCCGAATCGTCGGGTTAACGTGTTGCAAAAAAAAATTGATGAAATCTATTACAGGGTTCCCCATTTAAAACGAAATAGGCTAAATATCTGGTTCCACGTTAATTAAAAAAAAAACGCTTACACCCGTCGATTTTTATTTCGAGGGGGACATCTTCAAGCCCCTAGGAGGGAGGGGGGGGGGGGTAAGATCTAAATCTTAAATGGATACCCCTATTTTATATTTTTTTTTGGATTCTGTATAAAATTCTGAACATTTTTTAATAAAAGCATTATTAGTCTATACTAAACAGTTTCCGAGATATTGACTCTTGAAAAATGAGATTTTTAAACTTTGACAGCGTCTAGCTTTCTAACTGTACGTCTTCGAGCAAAACGGCTTACATATCCCTATCTTCGATTTTTATTATCTTTCCAATAGTGTCAACTTCCGGTCAAACCGGAAGTACTATATTTCTTACATCCGGTTTAACCGAAAGTTCACACTATTGGAAAGATAATAAAAATCGAAGACAGGGACATGTAAGCCGTTTTGCTCGAAGACGTACAGTTAGAAAGCTAGACGCTGTCAAAGTTCAAAAATGTCATTTTTCAAGAGTAAATATCTCGGAAACTGTTAAGTATAGACTAATATTGCTTTTATTAAAAAATGTTCAGAATTTTATGCAGAATCCAAAAAAATTATACAAAATAGGGGTATCCATTTAAGATTTAGATCTTACCCCCCTCCCTCCTAGGGACTTGAAGTAACAAGATTGACAATATACGCAAAAGATGTCCCCCTCGAAATAAAAATCGACGGGTCCGAGCGTTTTTTTTTTAAATGACCGTGGAACCAGATATTTAGCCTGTTTCGTTTTAAATGGGGAACCCTGTATAAGCTCACCACGCCAAGATTGACGATTTTTTCAGGAATGATGATTTTGAGGCGTAGATTACTAATCATTAAACGATTTTCGCTGCAAACGCTTATATCTTTTGGGATATTCCTATGTTTCAATGGGCTATGTCACCATGCACCGCAGAATTTTCAGATTTTTCCTTTTATTATTGCAAATTATTCCCCCTTTTTTTTGTTACACAATGTTATTTAAACGTCTTTCACGTTGAAATTTCAAAGAAAAGGGCACATTTTATTAGTTATTCAGTTAAAAATCCGAAAGTATTAAAATAATTCCTTTATATTCTAGCATTTGAGAGGCCAGTTTGTTTTTAATTCGTCATAGCCTACTCTGCAAAATTATTTTGTTGTGTTCGAGGAACCAGAGGTTATGGTTTGGTTACTTTTAGCAAAAAAAAAAAGAAAAATCAGAGGAAAAAATTACCAAACTGAATAGAACATAACCCGTTTTATTTATTTTTTCTAAATTCTTGTGTTAGAAAGAAAATTATATAAATGCAACTGAGGCTTCAGAAACCTAATATTTAATAACAGGTAGGTACTTTAAAAAGTAATATCTCAAATTCGAAGCGTTTCCGTTAAAAGTCGTTTTAAGATTTGAAATCTACGCTCCAAATTCATCATTCCTAAAAAATCATATATTGACGTCGCGTGAGCGTATAATAAATATTTATCAGAAAATATTCTGTATGTAGGTATTCAACATTTTTATTTAAGAAATGGTAGATGCTGGCCCACCCGGCATCGCCCGGTGAGATACCATTGCATCGGCTTAGACGGCGTGAAGTTGCTCTTGAGTTATTCTTTGAGTCAACGTTTCGTCGCTGTGCCGATGTTTCCGGTTTATAGAGTGGGAAGAAAAAGCATCATGATGGAAGCTCCAGGACCAAAATACTCCGGAGGTAAACTCGCCCCCCGATCGGATCTCCGGGTGGGGGCTGATCCTGTGGCCTCGTCAAGCGATATTAACCGAACATCCACTGTCTCCGACAATATACTGGGTTCCCCTAACAACACTCAACGGAGAAATAGTGTGGCACCTACAGTTGCTGACACACCCAAAAACAGCAGCTTCAAAATTGATTTCTGCAATATCAGAGGGCTTAATACCAACATCAATTCAGTCCACCAGCACTTACAATCATCCAAGCCCCATGTGCTCGCACTGACAGAGACAAAGGTCAGATCGTCAACGAACACCGTCAGCTATTTATATCCTGGATACGATTTTCATTTCCGATTTGGACGCAACTTTGGGGTCTGTCTCTTTATCCGAGATGATCTTTGCTGCCAACGAGAGGACACCCTTGGACCAGCAGAGTTTGATGTAATGTGGTTTAAAATATCAACGCAGAAAATCACCAAGTTTATCTGCTGCCTTTACCGTCCTCCAAGTGACACCCATTACAGAGCACTCTTCTCGTCACTAGCAAACACAATTGACTTCTTGCAAACCAACCATCCTAATGCCGAAGTCGCTATCTTTGGTGACTTTAACGTCCACAATATCAACTGGCTCAAATACTCAAATACCAACGATGAACAGGGTCGTAAGGCGGAATCTTTTGCGATCAGTTCTGGTCTCACTCAACTCGTGGAAAAACCAACGCGAATTCCAGACCGAGATGGAGATTTTGCTAGTCTTTTAGATCTCTTTTTGACATCCAACCCTGACCTATACACAGTCACCGTTCATCATCCATTAGGATCTTCCGATCACAAACTTATTTCAACTCTAAGCGAGCTGCCAATTTGTTCTGAACAACCTTCTAAACCTCGTAAAATTTGGCACTACACATCAGCTAGTTGGGAAGACCTAAGGGACCATTTTCGCACTTTTCCTTGGCTGGAAGTATGCTTCTCTTCAGCTGATCCATCCGCTTGTGCTCAAGAGGTCTCCGATGTCATTCTTACTGGCATGGAAGCCTTTATTCCTTTCTCCAAGAAGCGCCTTCTAATGGCAAGCCCTGGTTTAGCAAGAACTGCGAGCGTGCTGTCAGAGCTAAATATCTAGCTTACCGACAATGGCGTAAAAATCCTACCGATGTGAATCGCACCATCTTTGTTACCGCTCGAAACCAGTGTAAGCAAACGATAGATCAAAAAAAAGAGGCTCATAACATGAGGATCAAAAATAAACTTCTCGCCAGTCCTAACGGATCTAGGTCCTTTTGGTCAGTCGCTAAGGCCGTCAGTCAAAATTTTACCAAATCAAATATTCCACCGCTAACACGTTCTGATGGCACAATAGCAACCACGGCTGAAGATAAAGCGAACTTACTCGCAGAACTATTTGCTTCACACTCCACGGTGGACTTTCAGGGAAAAACACCCCCGAACATTCCAGCAGTTCGATCGGAAATGACTGATATCGTATTCCGTCAGCGTCCTGTCAAACAAATTCTGAAGGGGCTCGATGCCAAAAAAGCTTCTGGTCCAGATGAAATTCCTATTATAGTGCTCAAGAAATGCGCCGATGAACTCACACCAGTATTTTGTAGACTTTTTAACCTATCCTACAAAAAAGGAATATTTCCATCTTGCTGGAAAAAAGCGCGAGTCCAGCCTATACCAAAGAAAGGCAAGAAAACCCTGCCAAACAACTATCGACCAGTCGCATTGCTTTCAGTTATATCAAAGGTGATGGAGAAAGCTATTAACCAACAACTTCTAAAATACCTAGAAGGCCTTAAAATTATCAGCGACCATCAGTATGGTTTTCGTAAGTCCAGATCAACAGGAGACCTTCTAGCCTATGTCACTCATCTTTGGAGCAACGCAATCGAACATCATGGGGAGTCCCGGGCTATTGCACTGGACATCTCTAAAGCCTTTCACCGTGTCTGGCACGAGGGGCTCCTAAGTAAACTGCGTTCTTATGGTATGCCCGGTCGATTTTGTTCATGGTTGTCTAGCTTTCTCAAGGACAGTTCTCTGCAAGTGGCGATTGACGGGTTTCTCTCAGACACCTTCACCATCAATGCTGGTGTTCCTCAAGGGTCCATATTATCCCCCACTCTCTTCTTACTGTACATTAACGACCTTCTAGCGAAAACAGAAAATCCAATATATAGCTTTGCTGACGACAGCACACTTATCTCATCTTTTACTTTGAAATCTCAAACATCGGCTGCTGACGCACATCTTCGCAGAAAACATGAGGTATCACGCCTCAATAAAGACTTGGAAGAAATTTTGTCTTGGGGTGACCAGTAACCAAGTCGAATTTAACGCTCAAAAAACCCAGGCTGCAGTTTTCTCTAAGAAGGTTAACATTGCAGAACCCGATATCGTTATGGCAGGACACGCAATTCCACTGACTTCGTCTATTAATTTGCTGGGTGTCAACCTGGGAGGAAATATGTCTTGGCATAATCACGTTGTGGCAATCGCCAGGGCAGCTTCTCAGAAGCTCGGTATACTTTTCCGTACCAAAAAGTTGTATACACCTCAACAACTTTTGACACTCTATAAAGCCCAGATTCGCCCATCACTGGAATACTGCTCTCATATCTGGAGTTCTGCACCGAAGCATACCCTTCGGTTGTTAGATTCCATCCAAAGGAGAGCCAGCCGTTCGTCTAATCGGCGACCACGAGCTGACTAAGATCCTCGACAGCTTAAAACATCGAAGACAGGTTGGTGATTTGACTCTCTTCTACAGATATTTCCATGACAAGTGTTCGACAGATATTGCCCGCTCGATTCCACCTAGAGTAATGCATAGCAGAAACACACGACGCCCGTCCCTATGTGGTTCAACTTAGTACACCCCGAACATCATTGTTTTAGAACTCTTTCATTTGGAGGACGTCATTTTTGTGAAACGGCCTTTCTGAGACCGTGTTTCCAACCGAATATAACCTCCAACGATTCAAGAAAAACGTGAATCGCTTTCTTCGCACACGCACCGCTCCCAGAGCGCCTTAAAGGATTTTTCCTATAGTGCTTGTGCTCGATCATAAAAAAAAACCAACGCCATTATACAAAAAACTATGAAATCTTTTTGATCCTGGAAATCGGTTAATATTATTTGATATTATTGTTCATTTCATATCTTCTAAATAGAGTCTTGGGTGAACTCAGAAAAAGCCCGTATTCCACGGACCATCAAGTTCTTGCCCAAAATTTTTTTCAAATTCTTTAACAAGAAATTGTGCTTGAAAATGTTGTTTTACACGTACCTACACGTACGTACCTACCCAAGTTTTTGGCAACTTGTGAAAATTAATACAATATTATATAATTTATCCAAACTCAGTTTGAGGACATTCCAATCATTCCATACGGCGGTAAACAGTCTCAAAGAGACCGACCTCACAACCAGGGTTGTCAGATCTTTCTTCTTCAATTCTTTAAGTTTTTTTAATTAAAAATGTTTCATTTATATCAGTATTCAATTCAATTGTTAGTCAGTAATTTTCTTTGAAAGCTAGTTTGCAAATATACTTTAAACCGAGGAGTTTTGAGGGTGACAGAAAAAAATACCAAGCCATTCATTGTTATAATAATACATTCTTTAGTCCTTAAGAAACAATATAACTGAAATCAAAATAAATAGTGTTTTCAGTGTTAAAAAACAACTAATTAACAAACCCTTGTTTCACCTATACTTATATACCTATTGTATTTACAAATCGAAAATTTGAAAGATTTGGCAAGCGCACATAATTTATCTCCGATGCCGGAAGCGGCGCGGCACGATACAAAGCGGCGGCGCGGTCCCAGCGAGATAAGTAAGCCATCAATCACTGTCGCGTTAGATTTAAGTGAATAGGACAGTGTAGTAGGTGGTTTAATTTGCTGTAATTTACGTATTTAATTTTGCTTTGTAACTGTGAAGAAAGAGTAAGGTTTTTTTTACTTAATATATTTTATTAGCAGCAATGACTGTTTGGCGGCCATTTGAAACTGCTGATCAAGGTGATGTGCAGTAGTAAATAGGTGCACTGGAGCCAGGCAGCGGCAATCGCCCACGTGGGCGGTCCCTTTTTTAAGCCTATTAATTTTTGACGTAAACCGATTTTTAATCCCTTTGTTCGCCCAGGTGTGAGGCTCTTTTTAAAATTATTTCCAAGGATTTCTCGGGTAACCCAAGAGGAGTGACCTTGTTTGCTTACGTGGGTGATACATTTTTATAATTTGTGATGATTTCTCGTATAAACCCTAATCTGTAACCACGAATACATGCGTGCGTGGGTGTTTTTATAATTGGATGCAGGTGTTAATGATGATATATGACCTTGTATTATACATGTAGACGAGGGATGATTTTTATAACCTTGAATTTGGTTGTATACAGGTGTTTTATGGGGAGAATAACTGTTCGTGAAGAAATGCAGATGGTATTTTTGCTATGCCTAATCTTGAATATGTGCCCGATGTGTGTTTTGACGCTGTATATATGACCTTGTATTATACATGTAGTATATGACCATGTATTATACATGTAGACGAGGGATGATTTTTTATAACCTTGAATTTGGTTGTATGTGCAGATGGTATTTTTGCAATGGCTAATGTGAAGATACTCTAAAGTTTATAAGAAATAAAAATATGGATATTCCTGAAAGAATTCCAGTCAAAAAGGAATTAATTAAAATCATCATGCGTGGGCACACAACAATCTCAGCTGGGCACAAACAACACAACATCGCGAACACAAACACCAACACAGTATGCAACAGCTTGCTACTGCTCAGACGATCTGAGCACAAATATCGCAAACACAAACACTAACAAAGTAAGCTTATTACTTAGCTAGAGTAGTTAGACGACAAAGCCAGCTTAAGTACACCGAGTACTCAAAGCGCTGGCGAGTAAGACGCAAAGCACGCATTAGGCGTGCAGAGCCGAAATACCGAACCGAGTGGTCTGAAGGTTTATACGCCTATGGCGCGAAAACCGCAGGAACACGGTGAGTTTAGTCGGTAGGCAGCCCCCCCCCCCCCCACAGGGGGTTGAATCCGACACTCCTCTGTTAGTATCACCACAGGGGTCAGTCTTTTAAAGATTTTCATCGAAAAAAAAAGCAATTAAATTGTCACTACATTTTGAATCAATAATGTTTGTTTAAAACGTGTTGCGTATTAAAGTTACTTTATTTATAATATTATTATCATATTAAACAATTAAAACAATACCCTACGCATTTTAATTATTTGTTTGGGACGCCTATGGTTAGGAGTTTCATGTTTTATGTCATTAAATTGACCTAAGAAACACTATACCAACTAATATTTGACTATTTGACTTGAAGTTAGGTACGCGATAACATCGAAGATTGCTGTTTTATTTGTTATTTTTTTATTTTCGATTTGAAAAGGTAAGTTTAACTGACTTGTTCTCTTGCTTTTCAACTAAAAACACGACGACGAATCATTGTTAGAAGTTTTACAAACAAAACATTAAAAACAATTTTCTAACCTCAAAATCTGATAGGTTTCGCAGCCACTAAATAATAATACGTTTTCCCCCAAATTCGTCAAAAAATTAGAACAAGTCAAAGTGTTTGCGGACTTTTTTTTCAGCTCTCCTAATCCACGATTTTTTATTTTCCACTCTTTCTACACATTCATGAATAACACCCCTAATATTAATTTTGGAGTAGAAATTACCGTTTGCGAATAGCAACCCATACAAAATACGATATCTCAGAGAGATTCCGTGATGTACCTAATTATGTGGATTCTGCAGTATCTAAGTAGGTACTGTAAGTATAGTAAAATGAAAACAATTTCCGTTGCACGTCATACCTTTGAGTATCAGCAGTGTTGCCAGTTTGTAATCAAAATACCTCAGTAAGGGAATTGCAAAGTATTTTTTTTTAAATAAAAACAAGCCAAATTTACCTAAACAAACGCAGATTTATTTATTTTTATTATAGGCCGCCCGAGAGATTGGCTTACATAGGCCTTTATTTGAATTTAAGTTTTCTTAATAAGGTATGTATAATAATATATTATACTTACTGCTGTCAAGGGTAATAATGCACCTTTGTTTTTACGTTCTTCATCAAAATAGCTTATTAGAGAAGCTATTAGCTCTTTGCACCGGCTATTTAAATGCTTTGGCATTTTTCAATAAAGGTAAACAACGTATTCAACAGAAATGTGTATGTAGGGGAGAGCAAGGCAATATGACATACTATCTTTGGAAAATCAATTTTCACTAAACCAAAAGGTATATTAGGTTTTATTATTTTCTTTTAATATGGCCTCTTAACGTTTTAAGGGAGTTAAAATATTTTACTTGTAAGAATTGCAACATTTAGGAAAAATTTCAAAAAATAACAAGCATTACAAAAACCATTTAACCTTATAGGGTAAGGCAAATTGACATACCAAATTTTTCCCTTAAAGGCAAAATGACATGGTTGTTACGAAATTAACTGTCCAGTGAGTAAAAAAAAAATAACAATGCGTAAGTGTAAAATGTAGTTTCTATTTATATTTTAGGTTTGTTGTACATTAACGAAATTTAAAAAAATATATTGAAACAAAATATGAATAAATTAAGAACGGCATAGTGCTATACAGGCAAAATGACACACTGCTATGTCATTTTGCCCAATGTGCAATATAAAGAATAAATATATTTTCTAGGTTATAATTTTATTCAATCATTTAAATGTTAGTGTAATATTAAAACTAGAGGACTAATAGTTGTGGGTTAACATTAAAATATTGGCGGAGACCTTATATATTTTAACCAAAAATATTTCAACAATCACTTAGCTTGATATTTTACATAGGAAAATACACAAACTCTCTAGAAAACAACAAACGATCGATTATTGTATTTTATTACGACTGACGATCTTAGCGGTATTAAGATGTGTTTTGTAGTAGAGAACTCAACACGAATGTAATCAAACTGGGCCGAAAACAGGTAATATGCCATTTTGCCTGCTATGTCATTATGCCTTGCTCTCCCCTATCCCTCTGTTGTTCTTAAAAGAACAGTTTTTAATCCTATTTATAAAAGGATTTGTAAACTCACGAAAACACGTAATGAAAACAATAAACGTCAATCAAAATTCGCCAAGAAATAAACTGGCATCACCGATGCGTTGACACTTCTGTTGCTGTTAGCCCAAAACATTCAAATGATATTAATTTTTAAAAGGTTAAATTTAAAAAACATTTCCTTTAAGCGACTTATTAGTATCAAAGAAGAATACATTAAGTTTCTTTTACATTCAATATCGCATGAAATTTATATATTTTTTGCCCAAATTTAATTTTCTTATGTTTCCTGACCGATTTTCAATTATCAGCTGATTGATGAAGTGCAACGGAAATTGTTTTGATTTTACTATAGGTATGTTTTTTGCAATAAACCCAAAGTAAAGTGCGTTGCCGTCAATTTATCGAGTGTTCCAATAAGTCAACGTCTCTAAGGACCTTGCCAATAAGTGTCTACTACTTAGTTCTAGTCAAAGAAAATTTACAGGGTTTGTTGTTCTAGTATAGTTGTAGATATAGTAGTCCAGTTTTAGTACTTGTCTCCTTTTATAGTTTTTATCCAGTTTCAATATTTGAGTATAAGTATACAGTATATGTACCTATACTTATTAAAACCATTAAGAAATTATTGTGTAAAATCGAACTTTTTCAAAACGCATTGAACTCAGTGAGATATTTAGATTAGATAGATAGAATCTTTATTGGTGTTTGTGGATAGAATCGGTCAGCTCAACAATAACACACAAGGCTGGGGTCAAACTTTATCTGTTTAAACGTGAAAATAAATTGAAGCTTACTTTTAAAACTTCTTGTAAGAACTTATTGGCCCGTGGAATACGGGCTTTTGAGACAGGACTCGAATTCACAAACGTCACAACTAAAACCTAAAACTGATAAATTTAACCTAAAATAAATAATCACAACAGCCTGCTGTTCTGTGTAAGTAAGTATATGTAACAATAATACAAAAAACTATAACTTTGTACGATTTTTAATGAACTGTAGGTATACTAGAATGAGAAACCGAATGTTGATTTTTATATGGGGTGCTAACAATCCTAACGTTGTTAAACTGGTTAGGTACCTACCAAAATATCTTATATTTATGCTTTGTTTTTAAGGTGGACTTTATCAACGTCATTCAATTTATTGCCAACCTATAACCTATTTCGCCTTGTTTTTCTTAGTTTATTATTTTATTGACTAAGATTTAAATAAAATCAATATCAACTGCACATTATTTAGGTAATATCTGATATATTACAAAAATATCAATTTATTTCATTGCTTATTTTGGGAGAATTGTATAGTGAAAGAACAATGACACAATAATGTTAAAAAAAAATCTTAACCGATATTTTTCGATATACAATTCTCCTTATTAACTTATGAAATTCCTGGATATTTATTTAACATGTTAATTATTATATACCTATAGAATATGAAGACGATATTGATTTTATTTAAATTTTGTGTAAAAGTTAGAAAAAATAAATAAATTTACGCGAAATAGGTTGGCAAGCATGTTGATACTCCCACCTTAGACCATCAGTTCATACCTATAAATAATTTCTGTAAATTTTCTTAGGATAAATAAAAATGACTCACCAAATCAATTTACTGGATGTGCTTCTCACAATGTAGGTAGGTATAATTAAATATCAAGTTATTTTACATGTCGTGATCGTGATATGGAAACTATTTTTTAAAATACTGAGATTAGATAGATAGGTACTAGTGCAATGTGCAATAAGTTTATTTCAATGGGCGTAGCTTAATTATAAGTCTTATAGTCTTATCACCTAACAAGTGAAGGGTCGTTACCGAAAAAAATGATATAAACGAATTAAATCTAGAGAGGACTTTAAATATTAAAAAAATAGTTATTCCATCACAAAGAAAAAGCGGATTGTTTGTTAGAGGACGGAGGCGTGTTCGATTCGCACAGAGATTTGGATCGATCTGATTTTAAAAATCAGTTCAGTGATTCAAGGTGAAATACAAATTTTGACTTAACCTTATAGGTATTTCATGTTCAAAAATAGTCGAGAGTAGGTTAATAGTACCTATATTATAAAGCGGGGGACTAAAAAGTAAAACAACTTCAACATATTTTATTTCCCCTTTTCTCACTCAGTGAGATGTGTACAGGAAATATTATTTACCTAGATGAGTTCAATAAGTCGTAAATTATCCATTTCTACTTCTACATCACAGTTAATTTTCTTGAAAAAAGACATAATCAAAGAATACTAATAAAATACCCAACAAAATTCTAAAAACAGGGACAGAATGGAACTATAACCTCCAAAACCATAAAGTAAACAAAACAAACAACATTTTAACAGCTGATGGACTGATCCGACTGATGATTGCTGATTTCTAATTTTGGCGATTCTGCAATACTGCAATTTCCCAAGTTCACTTGGGATCACTTTGACGGTAGTGGGGAAACAATGAACATTTGCCAATCGAACACAGGTCAGATCAGTTAGATCAATCCGGGTCGATCTAAACCAGCGAATCGAACACGCCTCTTAACCACAGAAACAGATGTGGCTGAAGTTAGAAACGAATTGAGAAACTAGCAACTAGTCTACCAACGAGTTTCCACTATTAGGAGATAAAATAACAAACTGAAAAAACAAGATATGCATGTATATTAGCGTTTGGACTTTAAACAGAGTGTTCGGAAACTTGAAGACATTATTCTATATAAGTAATGTGAGAAAATAAATGTATAGTCATAGATCAGGGAATAGAATCAACCACGAACTCTAAATTTCAGAACACGTTAGAGAAATTTACTAGTTTGACTATGCCATATATTTTTATAAAGAAATTCAACTTCATTACTGTTAAATAAAATATTTTAAATATTCGTTCGCCTATTTTATCCGCTACATAAAGTCGGGAAATCTAAAAAAACAAAAACTTAAATTAAAAATACAGCTCAGATATTACAGGGCATTCCTCAACTTTATCACAATTTAACCGATGCTGCATCTCTTATAGTCCCTAGATCATCATGGTGAGGCTCGAATTTGAAACACCCTGTACAAGAAAATGCATAAATCAGAGATTACAAAAATCAACATGTAAATAGAATTTGAAAAAGAGCGTTATTTGTAGAATAATCCATTTTATAGCTTGTGTAACGACCGACCCATGTAGTCAGATTCGTAACCCTTTTATTGTTACTTTATGTTGGCCTAATATATAATCACTTTTTATTCACATGGGCGACCTACAATATTTATATGTGAGTTCGTGGACTTTGGGTATTAATTGCTTTGTGGTTTCGACGTCTTATTTGTGTAAACACCATTAAATTAAATCTCTGTCAGATAAGGCATCATTTTCCTTGTAATGACGACCTACGACGGCCTTGTCCTTGCGGGAGTCGTTTTAAAAGTAAATATCAGAAATTTTACTAAAGTTATTTATTAAAATTAGAATAGACTACTAACGTTCATGTTTTAGAGATTCTCAGTTTCATATCCAAAATTACAGTGGTTAAAATTTCTTATCATCGTCAAAATTGGAAATGTCTAGGTACTAACAATTATCTGGCACTAACCTATTTGTTGAATTTGCAACCCCATCGTATTTCTTGCACAAAATCACAATTCACAAAAATCACTTATTTGGTAACACTCCGTGATTCTACACTGAGAAAAACCCGCCAACTAAATTTCTTAGTTAATTTTTTTTAGTTGTAGCTACTAAAAATGTCCGCAGACTTAGTTACCATAATACCGCAAAGCTATTTACAGGGACTAACAAATATATTTTTTGCCCTCCACTTACAATTACTAATCGATTTAGTAGACTGTACGCCGAAAATTTATTTGGTAGACTTGCGGTAAATACATCCTTTGTTGTGATAACTAACAAGGGCGTAAGATTTTGTTATACTTGTGACAACTAAAAAAAATATATTTTAAATAATGCCTTAAGTTGTCGTAACGAAAAATATGGTAGCCATTACTAAATATTTAGTTAATTTATCCGATCGCGCACGCGATCATTGGTCATCCACGCGGTAACAATCATTTCGTCTCCGTGCTTCGACACTTGTGCATGGTTCAGGTGAATCAGGTGCTTCTTGCCGCGGGGGGTGTGTGTATATCTATGAGTTTTATTTATTTATTATAGTTTATAGTGATGTATTACAGACTTTTATTGTTAGAATGGGGGCTTCAAACCCATCTAGATGCATTTGAAGGTAAGGTTGTGTTGTGTTATAGAATTTATCCATGTTATTTATTTAATAAAAATTTTAAGAACTAAAAAAATTATTTTTTGTATTTTAAGTTGAAGAGAAAACAAACTTTTTGCTTTAGAGAAGTACCTAATTACCTACCTCAACCAGAAAGCCTTAAAAATAATTCAATCTATCTGAAATGAAATTTCATCTACAAGCTATCACAGAAGGCTTCACGAGTGAGATCACTTATTGTAATCATCCCTCGAGAATTTAAAGTTGGGCTCTGATTTATGTATCACTTATGGATTGAAATATTTTTAGTTAATCTTATATTAACAACCATAAATCTGTGTGTAGCATCGTGGGATAGTTGAATTTAAATATTCTGACGTGTAGATATATTGAATAAGTTACTCCCAGAAACAAAGACAAATTTTGATCAACTAGTTAAACAGCCAAGTTAAAGTGTTTTATTTGGTATCTATCTACTGTTGCACACACCTTCAGTTTCCTTAGGCCGTATAAAAGGGCCTTTTAACATCAGCTCAACTGAACCTTTACTGGTACTTGAAGTTTTTTTTATAAAAATCACATTGCAGTTAAATTAAATATTGTTTCTGTTTGAAACTGGCAGCAATATATTTTAGACGAAAAGCTTCAACATCAGTAAAATGGTTTTAGTGGTGGTTACAGAAAAGCTCCAGCAAATTACGCTTTGCTGCTTAGAGTTTTTTTCTGCTGTATACCGAGCTTTTCGGTTGCGATACACACATGCAATTACAGTATATTTTATCTACAAGTTGTATGTGCAGCCGTAACAAATATTTTTCAAATGCAGCATAGAACTCTTGTTAAATAGGGGACAGCGAAATGCTTTTTGCTGTGGTGACTAGAGTAAGCTTTTCGTTGCTGCCAGCTCCAAACAAAAAACCGTATTTGACGACAATGTGATTTTTATGGGAAGGTTCAAGTTAAAGGTTCACTTGAGCTACTGTTTACATGCCCTTATACAGGGTGAGGATTTTAAAGTGTTACAACGCAATATCTGAAAAACGGCTAGAAATATTTTAGTCAAATTTTGGGACGTGGATAGAGAGGTTGGGGGACAAATTTTAAAATATTTTTGACATTTACCCCCCCTCCAGATTTTATGTGGCTAGTGACAAATTTGAAATGTCAAATGGAAAGGTATTTATTTTTTTCGATAATTCGATTCCTCGTCAATAATTACGTAAGTGAGCAGAAAATTGTTACATTTACTCTACTGGTTGCTTAGTTACGAATTTTTCAATAAATAAAATTGGAATACTTAAAACTATGATAATTCCTTAAATTTAACGACGATCATGCTTCAAAAGGTGTTCGAAATGACCCCCGTCCATTTCTAAACATTTTGCAATTCCTTTTTGACATGAGTTGCGCACGCGAGTTAACATTTGAGGAGTTACTAAATTACATTATAAAGTCATTGGACCACATTTTTTTGACCGTCACCTAAATGGAGAAATGTATAATATTTTTTTACAAACCGATTTGCCACAACTTCTGAATAATAATGGAAATCAACAAGGACTATGGTTTCAGCAAGATGGTGCTCCGCCACATTTTGCCCGACAAGCTCGAGATACACTAAATAAAATGTTTGGAAACAGATGGATTGGTCGTGGTGGTCCTGTAAATTGGCCTGCAAGGTCACTAGATTTAACCCCATTAGATTTTTTCTTGTGGGGATTTATAAAAGATAAAGTTATGGCTACACCACCGACCACACCAGAAAACATGAAAGATCGTATTCAACAAGCATGTAATTTAGTAACTCCTCAAATGTTAACTCGCGTGCGCAACTCATGTCAAAAAAGAATTGCAAAATGTTTAGAAATGGATGGGGGTCATTTCGAACACCTTTTGAAGCATGATCGTCGTTAAATTTAAGGAATTATCATAGTTTTAAGTATTTCAATTTTATTTATTGAAAAATTCGTAACTAAGCAACCAGTAGAGTAAATGTAACAATTTTCTGCTCACTTACGTAATTATTGACGAGGAATCGAATTATCGAAAAAAATAAATACCTTTCCATTTGACATTTCAAATTTGTCACTAGCCATATAAAATCTGGAGGGGGGTAAATGTCAAAAATATTTTAAAATTTGTCCCCCAACCTCTCTATCCACGTCCCAAAATTTGACTAAAATATTTCTAGCCGTTTTTTAGATATTGCGTTGTAACACTTTAAAATCCTCACCCGTATAATAAGGCCTTAGGGGACTGAAGGTGCGTGCAATCGTTGCCAAATAAAAAAAAACCTTGTGGTTACTTTTTAACTAATATTTTTATTTGTATTCACTAAACACCCAATTTGGGTTAACAACATAATTTAGTTACTAGTATATAATTTATTAGTAATGTTAACATCTACGCTTAGTTCCTGCAACTAAATGATATAATAGCTTTAACAAACCACCTACTTGTAACGAATATATATATTAGCTGTGCTAACTCAGTTTTTTTAGTAACTGTAACTAAAACCATTTAGTAAACCCAACAACATAAATTCGTTATCTACTAAATCCTATAGTTGTAGCTACTATAATCTATTCCAGCAAACTTGATTTAGTTGTTATAAGTCATCCACCTTGCTGTCCCCTATTTTAATGAAAAATTTTGCTGTGGTAACTAAATTTTTAGTAATGCCTACAAATTATTTTCCTCAGTGTAACATCTAACAACTTTTTATAAACACACTAACTTGCCCTGGTTGAGAGCTTGCTAAGTCACAACTTGACTTCGCCGAAGACTGAGTTTGGTACTGAATTACTTTTCCAGCGTTATGCGACGGTTTATATAGTAAAATATATGCAGAGAGGGGCAGTTTTCACAAGTTCCCACACATGAACTCGTTGTCAGCAATTTGACAAGAATCTTTCTGCAGAATAATAGCCGTAATTACAACAAGTTTCCCACACTTAAAATACTAAGAATAATACATCTAACAGGTATAGACCTGCGCTAAAAGTGGTTGTCACCGCATACCTTCACGTACCAGGCTTCTGTGAACCCGTGAACCGTTTACATTGTCACCCTAATACCTAAAGTTCCTAGTACTAAAGTCATAAATTACCTTTTAACATCACGAATATCCGTACATTGCTTTCCCAGGGTTGTTACACCAAGATTTATAGCGCATGATTCTAAGAAAGACGCGATGACACATTTTTCAAGTGGCAGTTTTCGTTCTCACGCTATGGTGATCTAATTTTCGGGACCACCAACGCGCAGACAGTTAGTCAGCATAAATCCTGTGAGAACAAGTCTTTGCGCGATTTGATTGGTTGAACACAAGTCGAGGGGAGATACTTAACGGTCCGAAGTTTATTCAAGCTTTAGTTCGCTTTCATTTCTCGTGTGGTGTCGTGACTATAAACTGTAAGGTAAGTCTTTGAGTTTTTGATCTTTTAATGTTTTGACTTAGAACTGTTCGCTTTTTAATTCAATTTAACATATGCACTTTCAATAATAGTTTTGCTGTCTGATCTATTTTATAGAAATACTTTTACTAGTAGTAAACAACTTTGACTTTTATAACAACTTTGCATTCTCGGGTGGTAGTACTTAATCATTTAATAACTATTTAGCTGTACCTATCGCGTTCATAGTTTAAGGTATTATCATTTACTATTTTAATTTATTTAAATAGTTTTGGTCTCGGTTTTGGTCTATTTCAAACTTGACTTTTCATTATTTTTAATTAAGTTCAACTAACCGGAGCGTTCGACTATCGATTGATTATCGATTAACGTGATTGTTTAAATAAAATATTTATTATTATTTTCTTTTAACTTTGTTTAATAAAATATGCTCGCTTATTTTATTTGGCTGGAATCACATCAATATTAGCAATTGCTCGAATTTTAAAATAAATATTAATATAAATAAGAATTAGAATGTTTCTGTTAGTACCTATCTTCTGTTTGAATTTCAATATTTAATACAAATAAGAATTTAAATGTTCAAAATTTTGTTCTACAAAGAAATATAATAAAGAAATGTGTCTTATTGATTTGTTATTCTACACGGTTGCCGAAAAAATAGTGTACGCAACGCGTCCGAAAACAGGTTTTTTGGACTCGCAGACTTCCAGGAAGAATTTTGTCGACTCGTCCAAAAAAACAGTATTTTCCGGACTTGTAACGTAAATTACTATATTGGTATCATACATAACATAACAGTTGTCATTGAAGAAACTTGCGAATAAAAAATGTTAATGTCAACTTCAGCGTACTCAAATAATGTTTATATATTATGGCCGATGAAAAAGTACAATGCTTAATAGGCTGTATTTAATGGCACATCACTATATTTTTTTGTACGAATGGGGTTTTGATTTTTATAGGTTGCCAATGTTGCCATCCACTAATTTGAGTTGGCAGCATCATTCCAACCGACTGTAACTTCGTAGCGATCGATGCGCGCCAACTTTGGAAATACATATATTATGTTATTTGGGTGGTAACAATGTTTTTCTCGGGGTTTTTCTGTAAAGTAAAATTCAAAATTCTTTAATGTATTCACAAATTCTAAGTTTGTTTATTTATAATAAATAGGTATTTATTTTGTTTTTAAAAAGTAACTTTTTTTATTTTACTGTTGGCAAAGTTTCAATCAATTAAAGTAAGATTCCTGAGACTATGTAGAAAGTCACAAATCCCAGTTGTGACAATATGCGAATACTTATAAAAAAAGATAGTAAATGCATTTGTATTATTTATTACAGGTAGACTAGTATTACAGTTTGATAGAGGTTATAAAATAGTACAAAATATAGCTAAATCTAACTAAATATGGCGGATACTTTTTTAAATATTTGTTTAACATTTTTATTATGAATGTAGAAATGATTTAGTTTATTTAATGAATGTACAACCCTCGCTAAATAAAGTAAATTATTACCATTATATCTCACACTTTACCTTTCCTAAGCAAAATATTATAATATATTCTAGAAGGGCCACTGTTAACGGCCCTTAAAATATCCACAACTTTTGTCAGGATGTCGTTGTTTTCAGTACTAAGGAAATCTTTACAAATTACAAACGCAACAAAACAATTGAACTCGCTACATTTTGAATTTAAAAGATGTAAAGCAAAATTTCTCAAGTGAAAGTCGCCACAACAGTGAATTTTACAAAAAAAACCTTTGATCGAATTAATTAAAAATTCATTAATGTGTGGTCCATATTCTTCCATAAGTTCTTGAAAAAACTTATCGACTTCTTTAGCAAAAATTTCTATATTCGGATTTTCCTTATACACGGCCATTAAGCGTAATAAAATATACTCAGAAAAACATTTTTCATTGCTGAAAAGTCGTTGCCAACAATCTTTAAACAGATCTAAGAACTTAACATCATTGTTATCAAACCGTTCGTATGCAGTATTAAAGAAAACCAAAACATAATTCATTTTATTCTTATCAGATTCCCAGTAAAGATCTTTACAGGTTTTAATTATATTGAAAACAAACTCGAAATGATTTTCATCCAAATATGCTAGCAAATAATTTATAACAAAACAATCCAACGATGCTGATTGTAATAAGCTTTGATCATAACATGGTAAGAAGTACTGCTTTATCAGATTTTGTGAAAATGTGTCACTTAATCTAAGGATAAAATCTACTCCATGCTTGTTGATTTTATTAAGAACTTTGTTTCGATGATTCAGAACTTTGACATCTTGGTCTTCAAGTATTCGCAGAAGATTCCATACTTTTTCGATAAAAAGTGGTTTATATTTATTGGGAATTTTGTCAACAGAATCAACTACTGTCTGAATTAGTTCAGTGTCATTCTTATCAACGAATGTCATGTTTAAAAAAACTATTTCTAATAGGAACTCATGTGGATTTTTCAAAAAGAATTTTAAAACTGCATCAAGCAAGTACTTTTTGGCGGAAATATTTGTTTCATTTGTAGAACGCTCCGAGTAAAGAATCATCGCGTTTTTAAACGATAACAGTACAAAGCTCAGAAAAACAGCATGTTTTCTTGCAGATACAGCTCTGTTTCCTAAATCATTTATGCAAGAGAATGCATCTTTTTCATTTATTCGATGCAACACTTTATATAATGCTGGTAAACTTGATTGAAGATAGTCTCCTTGACTGTAATGCATAACAACTGGTGCCAAAAGTAATGGTTCATCCAGTTTTGTAAAAACCTTAGCTATATCGCACTGTAATTGATATATCTCCTTTTGCTCCTCATTAGTAAGATCTAGCTTCATTGCATCTGGTGTGAACTTTATAACCAAATATAGAAATTGTTCTGTATCCATGACGGTAGCCATTGCGTTCAGCAACTGAAGTTTTTTATCGTACCTGCTTATTTCAAAAACTTTATCTTTGAAATGTGAAATGAACTGCTGATCCAACTTTAAGTGGCTATATTTTTTAATGAGATCATAGTTAAGCATATCATAATTATCTTTAGCATCAATTGACGCAATAATTTTTCTAAAATGCTTGGCTACTACTTCAGGTTCATTAAATAAAAAATATTTCACTGTACTGGAATGTAATGATAAGTTATTAAAGTAATAATCAAGTAAAGCGTTTTCAAATTTGCTCCTTTTAGGATTTTTAATTACTTTAGATATGCAATCGTCAATCTGGTGGCAAATCGTTTCACTTATGGAAAGGGCTTTGATTCTATCCAAGATGTCATCTTCATCGATTACCTACAATAATAAACTATAATCAGGTGTTAATATTTTATTTAAAAATAATCCAGTTACATTCCCGTGAGATTTGTATAATCAACAAATTCTGCAAAACTCTTATCTTATTTCTTAGATTTACTGCAATACAGCGTTCTCACACAAAACACATAAATAGAAGTAAAATGCATTGTTTTAGTCAGTTACTATTGTATTCACCTTAAGTAATAATAAAAAATTTTAAAAATAAACTCCCCTAACGAGGGTTGTTAACTGGCGCAGTCGGTAGGATTTTGTCAACGGTTCGCGCATCATGCGTATTCGCCGGTTTCGTTTCAACGATTTGTGACAAAAAAACGAACAAATTAATATTTTGCTGTGGTGTGTACGTGGTAGCTCAAACTGACCAAGGAAGAAGGGACAAGCATCGCCCACATCCTATTGGTACGAGTCCTGCGGGAACAAGCATCGTCCCCAACTCATAGACGTAAGAATCCAAGGAAAAGGACAAGCATCGCCTATCCTGTTAGAACATAGACTAGGAATGAAAATTGCCATCTTCAGTTTTACTTTGTAAGTGCATCCTTTGACAATTTTCCTTTATTCTACCATATTAATTTATTGATACATATATTATTTTTGTCACTATATATATACTATATACATATGAGGGGTTCATTCCAAAAACCAGAAAAGTCCAAAATAATACATTTCTAGATTATGATGCCATAATATAGATTAAAGACATGCCGAATCGTAGGCACATTTAACTTCTACAAATAATGGACGAGTCCGCTTTATAAATGATCGAAATAAGCTATATTCTGCAAAAACCAGATAAGTCCAGTTCGTTTCCGACAAGAACCAGACAAGCCCATGGACTAGTGGGGTGTTTGAGTTGTTAGTGTTTTGAATATGCATTACGTCTAACTTTTTTTTGGAAGTAGAAGTTGAATAAATAATTTATTATAATTCCCAGGTGTAGTTTTCCTGCAAAAAGCAGATAAGTCCAATTGTTTTTATTTTTTTTGTCATTAACAACAATATTTTATCAAATTATATTATTGTACAAATGAACATAATATACTAGCAATTTTTAATAAAAAAACACGACTTCCTATTACGAACTACGAAACAAGATAGACAGTTTTATTTAATTCCTGAAAAAACATTTTTTTGGACTTTTCTGGTTTTTGGAATAAACCCCTCATATACATTTTATCTTATCTATCTTTGAGTTTATAATAATTTTAAAGCTGGAAGATCTAGCCACTCTTTTCGAAAATTCGTTTCACGACTCACGTATTATAATGGCGGAACCGAATTATCAATTAATAAGATACCAAGCAGACAATATTCCCAAATTCGACGGTAATCCAAAACAAATTAATAGATTTATAAGTTCGTGCGAAAATTTTCTAGAAAACCATAGAAATACGACTAATAACGCGGCCCCTATAAATGTGTGCCTATTTGATACAATTTTAGAAAAGCTAGTTGGCAGGGCGGCCGATTTAATCGCCTCCCGAATAGAATTAAATTCTTGGGCCTTAGTTAAGGCCGCGATAATAGCGACCTTCGCAGATCAAAGGTCAATATATTGCGTTATACAAGATATCATTACTTTAAAACCAGAAAAAAACGAAAATCCACAACAATTTGGGCTGCGTCTGCAAGACGCACGAAGCCTACTTTAAAAAAAAAAATGCATTTGACGATACTCGCGAAGTAAAATTGTTAAAAACTTGAGAATACGAAAATTTAGCTTTAAAAACATTTATTAATGGTCTAAACTACCACATGCAATTAGTAGTGCGTTTAAAGAATCCGAAATATTTAGAAGAAGCAATGAGCTCTGCCAGAGAAGAAGAAATTTTTTTAAACTACAAAAATCGTAGTAATTTTATAAACAAAACCGCACTAAATTTAAACGCGCTCACAAACAAATTAAATATTCCTCCACAAACGCATTATGCTGCTAATGCGCACCGAACATTTTCTCAACCACCTCATCAACAATATTTTAAGTCTACACAAAATTATATACCAACACAGAGTTTTAGTAATAATCGATTTTCAGGCTCAGGACAGTTTAGAAATAACACTTCTATGTTTGAACAAAGATCAAATTTTAACCCTTAATATAACCAACAAAAGCCAAATTTTACCTTTCAAAATAACCAACAAAGACCAACGTTTATTCCTAGACCATTTTATAACCCCCAAAATAGACAAGTACCTTCTGGCATGTCACGTTTACAAAAAACAGAACCGATAATAACCATCATCAGACGCAACCACTAAAACAAAAATTTCTTTCAGAAGAATTATTCAATCAATCGGTCGAACCGATTACTGATAATACAGGCGAAATTAACGCGAATATAAATCCTTATCAAAAAATAGACACCCAACATTGCTACCAGGAAATGTCACACCCTACCTATGATGACGCTTACGCTAATGTGCAACCCATCTATGATCAATATTAGTCATATAATGAAAATAATTACGAAACCCCTTATACCGAAAACTACCCTTATGAGGATCTCTATAATGATGAAAATTTTCAGCAAACCCTGACCACACACAACACGACGTAATACTTTTAAATAATTATACGAATTCTAACCTACCAGTTATTTTTATACCCGAAATGAATGCAAAGTTTTTATTAGATACCGGTAGCGGTAAAAGTTTTATAAGACCAAATCTCGCTTATCAAATATACCCAAATTTCATATTTACTGAACCATTTTCAGTTAGAACAGCACACGCCACCTCCATTCATAACGAAGTCATAAATATCCCGATCTTTCCTTCATTTAACATTTTCGGAAAACATAAATTTTATCTTTTCAACTTTTCACTAAAATTCGACGGACTTTTTTTTGGGAATCGATTTCTTAACTCATATAGACGCTAATATAAACATAAACTTAAAAACTTCTACTTTAGAAACGCAAAATATAACCCTACCCTTATATTACCAAAGTAAAATGTCTGCTACGCATAATTCCGATATTACAGAAATTATAATACCCCCAAGAACGTGTAAAAAAGTAAAATTACCTGTCAATCAATTAAACGGTATAGGAATCCTTAAATATACAGATTTTGGCAACGCAGAAATGCCAGAAGCTTTGGTCAAAGTCATCGACTCATTCGCCACCACTCTCGTTACAAACAGCCGTGAAAACCCAGTAAAAATCAAAATATTTAAACCTTTGGATATTGAAACATTGGACGAAACTGAAATAAATTTTATTGAAAAAATGGAAACAGACACAGAATTAAATGAATATTTCGACAATCTTCAAAAAAAAAAATCTAAAAAACATACGTTTATCCCACTGTAATAAAGAAGAACTTAAAGCCATACGAAATGTATGTTACGAATATCGCGACATTTTCTATTGCGAAAACACACCACTAACTTTCACAAACCAAATCAAACATAAAATCTATTTGACAGACGAAACACCTATATTTACCAAAACATATCGATATCCAGAAATTCATAAACAAGAAGTAAAATCACAAATAAATAAAATGCTTGAGAACGGTATCATCCAAAATTTATCTTTACCCTGGAGTAGCCCAATTTGGATCGTCCCAAAAAAATTAGATGCGTCCGGTAAACGCAAATGGCGAATTGTGATCGACTATCGTAAAATTAACGATAAATCAATTAATGACAAATCCCCCCTACCTAATATAACAGACAAATTAGGCAAAGCTCAGTATTTTCAACCTTAGACTTAGCCACAGGGTTTCACCAAATTGAAATGGAACCCAATGACACACCTAAAACTGCTTTCTCTACAGATACTGGCCATTACGAATTTAAACGAATGCCTTTAGGGCTCAAGAATGCCCCCTCCACCTTTCAAAGAGTCATGAATAATGTCCTTCGTGTTTTTCAAAATGAAATATGTTCCGTTTACTTAGATGACATAATTATATTTTCTACATCCCTCCAAGAACATATTGATAGACTCAAAGCAGTCTTCGAAAGACTTAGACAATCTAACTTTAAAGTACAACTTGACAAATCGGAGTTCCTACACAAAGAAGTTGCTTATCTAGGACATAAAATAACGAGCGACGGTGTTAAACCTAACCCCAACAAAATAAAAGCAGTCAAAAACTTTCCTATACCAAAAACTCCGAAAGACATTAAATCATTTTTAGGTTTAGCCGGCTACTATCGCCGATTTATTAAGGATTTTGCAAAAATCACTAAACCAATGACCTCATGTTTTAAAAAAGGAGCTAAAGTCGAACATTCTAACGCCTTTATTCAATCATTCAATCATCTAAAAGAACTATTAATAAATGCCCCGATTCTTAAATACCCTGACTTCGAAAAATCTTTTGTTCTCACCACCGATGCTTCGAATATCGCCCTTGGCGCCGTACTCTCGCAAGGTAATCCTTCTAATGACAATCCAATAGCTTTCGCATCGCGCACTTTAAACGAGACAGAGCAAAAATACTGGACAATAGAAAAGGAACTTTTAGGTATCGTTTGGGCTTGTAAATACTTTAGACCATATCTCTATGGCCGAAAATTCAAAATTTATACGGACCATCGACCTCTTGTGTGGTTGTTTAACTTAAAACAACCAAATTCTAAACTCGCGCGTTGGAGACTACGACTCGAAGAATTCGACTATGAAATTTTGCACAAAAAGGGTAAACAAAATACTAACGCTGATGCGTTAAGCAGAATCCCTGTACATGCAATCGAAACGGAATCTTTGATTAATTATCCCGGAGACATAAACACGGACGTAGCACAATTTTTAAGTACCGATTTTAATCCCGATATACTTAACAACGAACTAGTGACTGATACCCTAAAAAATTTAGAACAAGACTCTCAAAGACCACACGAAATTAATATTATCTCCGATATCCAAATCCATCCACCGTCAATCAATACCATTCATAGTACAAACGCCACAGAAAACTACTCTAATATGGCATTATTAGACGAAATAATAAATAACAAATCATATCAATTTATTATCAAAAAATCGCCTTACGATAAATATGTCAAAACCGAACGAGAAAATGTTGATGGTCACCATATCATACATGCAACATTACCACCAGATATCTCAACAATAACTAATTTTTGCAAAGAATATTTAATTAATAAAACAACATATATTTATTTTTTTTCAAAAGAGCTTCCAACAAGTAATGAATAATCATTTCAAAAATCTGAAATGAATAGAATGTTCTAAATTCATAAATAATGCCCAACCAGATGAAAGGGAACTAATAATAAAATATAGACACGAAAGTAAAACAAACCACTGTGGAATTGAAGAAACGTGCAAATTTGTAAAAGCAAACTAGTATTGGAAATCGCTAAAAACGGACGTAACAAAATACATTAACAATTGCGAAATTTATCAGAGATCAAAATATAATAGGAAACCCCTTGACCAACCATTAAGTGCTAACGGAAACACCAAGCAAGCCATTCGAAATGATACATATAGATACATTTATAATAGGTAAACAAAAATTCCTAACAATTATCGATAAATTCTCAAAATACGCTTAAGCTCTTCCATACACCGGAAATGCAGTATCCTGCTGCAAACAACTAATAAAATTCTTTTTATTTTTACGCGTCCCAAAGCAAATAACCTCAGACAGCAAATAACCTCAGACAATAGATCCGAGTTCGTTAACGGCTTACTAAAAGCACATAACATCAAAATTCACTTTACCACCCCCTATCACCATGAATCGAACTCTCCCGTAGAAAGACTTCATTCCACAATAATCGAACACATCCGAATACTTCGTGAATCAGACCCAAACAGACGTTGAAAAATTAATGCCTTACGCAATTATAGCTTATAACAATTAGGGATGCACCGGATCAGGGTTTTCCCGATCCGGCTGAAACCGGAATTCCGGCCATTAGCCGGACCGGATCGCCGGAATTCCGGCCGGATCAAAATCTAAAAAAGAACACCTGGCATCAGTGCTTCGCGCGCCGTCGTCCAAGGTTATTACGCTAACGCTGTATCTCCGTACTGTTTGACTAGGTATTTCCCCATTTTAAACAGGGGAATCACCAAATCTGTCGACATGTCAAATATGTTGACAATAGGTGTAGGCTAACCTCTGAAAATGGAGAGAAGCTTTTCTTTATTCATCACAATCTAAATAAGGTAGATTATGATTATTAGTTTTAATTTTTGATTTATATATGTTTATGTTTTTAATAACTTTGTTCTCAAAACGTTCCTTCATATTATGTTTTATTATTCTTAGTATTCTTTCTTACGTCCCATTGGTATTAGTAGTATGGATACGTTATGTTCCTATTATCTTTTGTGTTTTTATTATTTTTATTACTATTTTCGGTTTGATGTTTTTGTATTTTCTGTTCATAAATAAAAGTTATATCAAGCTAAATGTTTGTTATTGTACCTTAAGAAGAGTTTTCATAGTGAAATTCAATTTAATAAGGTCTAAACGTTTTTTTTACTTATTTTAAAGTTTAAACCATTTTAATATTAATTTAAAAAATTCCGGCCGGATTCTGGAAACGGCCGGCAGTGGCGGCTCGTGACATCATGAATAGGTGATGCAGCATCGCTTGAGAAGCGCCGAAGGCCCAATAAATGCGCCGCAGGCGAAAATTTTTGGGGACCACGCCCAAATGGGGGCATGACTCCTCCCATGACCCCCCCTCTGGATCCGCGCTTGCCCCCTACCTGATACTTAAATTTGGATCGTATACATACATACATAAAATAATATTGTAATATGTTAATAATATGAATTTTCTACCAAAAACTTACCTAAATTCGGTAACATCAGGGATTAGAAAGGTAACACTAATTTAGAAATATTTCACTGTTTAAATGTGAGGCAAATTCTTCTGTCCTTTAAATTTGCAAACTTATTTATAATGTCCTTGTAAAATGGCTGTGCAAGTATAAGTTCATTTAATAGTTCTTTTTCGATCGAAATTTTTGATAAGTTGTGTCAGCCTCAAACATTGTGAAATATAAAACTAAATACCGCAAATAAACAATACCCGGCACGCGACATAAACGCAGGTGGAAAATTTGCATCACTTGTCGCCGGCCGAATCGAGACCGCGCGTCGTGTTGTCATGGCAACCGCCGCATCCCTCGTGTCTGACGTGAGCCAGCGAAAGCGTCATCACTGTTGCCATTGCTGGGGAAATTTCCCTAAATCTGGGGAAAATCTGCAATCAGTAGGGAAAAAGGGAAATTTTCTATAATTTAGGGAATTTTTATTCTTTTTTGATTTGGTGATATTTGTAAAAAATATATTAAGTAATCACTTAAAAAATTATTATTAATCGATTGACCCATGGCAAAAACGCTATCTTTTCTAAGTCCGATTTACTACTAGCAACTCAGAATCTTAGGCAGGTCGAATTTTACAAGAAAACCTACTCTGAAGATATAAACAACAAGAAACTCGGTAAATCCCAGGCCTCCGTTCGCTGGTATTTTAAGGGGAATGACACAAGAGGAACCACGCATTTTTTGAAACGAGCGGCATGGCATTCATAAATGGCCAATCACTCATTGCGGCCACACAAAGTAGTTGCTTTACGGAACTGGCGACCTTTTTTTTGTTAGAAGCGTACAAAATATTGAAGTGAATAAAAAAAAAACCGCTTTTTAACTACTTTGCCGAATTTTTTACTCGAATACTGGGAAGTCCATTATTAAAATAACCCGATTTTTCCCATCACTACTTTTTTCTTCAAATTAAAAGATCTGGGAAAAATGTGGGGAATCTGGGGAATTTTTAAGAAATTATCTAGGGAAAAAAAATTTTGGACCTGGCAACACTGAGCGTCATCAAGACTGCTTCACACTTCACAGCGCGAAGCAGCGCGTTTTACAGGTTGCCGAATGGTTTTTCCAGTGTGTTATAAAATCAAATCTGTAGCATTCTGTTAATTGAATAAAACGCATCATAATATTATATGTAAATAATATCAGAAAACAAAGTTTTATAGAAACGAATGAATTTTTAAATAATTATTTAGTTAGTCTGGAAATAATATGAGGTAGGTGAAAAGGCAGGTGAAGCAGCGCTTCACCTGCGTCATCGGGCGAGCCGCCACTGCCGGCCGGAACGGTAGTTTCGGCCGACAGACCGGATCGGCCGGATTTACTGGTACCGCCGGAATTCCGGTGCATCCCTAATAACAATAAAATTCATTCCAATACAAATTTTGCACCCTATGAACTTGTTTTCGGACATACAGATTCCAGAGACCCCATGGACCTCATACCATCCCACGTTTATACCGAGTATATAAATACCCATAAAAATAATACCCAAATTCTGTATGAAAAAGTAACTCAAGACCCAAAGATAAAAAACAAAAAACAATCGATAAGATCAATCAAAATAAAACCATATTTGGATCGGATCTCAAGTTTCCAAAATTCTAATAACCGAGCGGGTAAAACCAAGAAAAGATTTTTAGGACCATTTATTCTAACAGCCATTTTAGAAAACAACAAAATCGAAATTGAAAACCCCAAAAACAAACATAAAGAGGTCGTCCACCTTAATGAAACTAAAATAATACCTATTGTTCCAGATGGAGCTGGACCATCGCAAGCAGCGTAAAATTTACCAATTTAAATAACCACCCTGGCATACTACCCTTCAAACTAGGAACCGCACAACTCGAACCAAATCAATGGACCTTTATTCAAAATATCGACCTAGTACCTTTAATAACCAAATTTTAAACCATAAAGAAATATACAGAAAAATTAACTTCCAGTCTTCACAATAATTCTAATCACAGAGAATACCTTAACTCATTTACTTCTTTGTATACGCTAGAAAAACGCATAAAAACTTTAATAGAATAAATTATCCCTGATACATACACTCATAAAAATAAAAGAAATGACTCGGAACAAATTGACGCAAAAATCACAAAATTACAGGAAAATCAAAATAAATTAATAATAGACGCCATAAATCAATTTACGCTTTTAGACACGACAATCAACAAATTTAAAATAATGATATCTAATATCACGCACAACGAAGTAATATTAAGATCACGCATTCTACAAATTGACAATATAATTAAAAACATTCAAGTAGACCAAACGAACACACACAAATTTTATCTAATTCACACCATTATTAACCAAATAACTTTTATGTATCAATCGATTTACAATATCCTCGACAAAATCGAAGTAGCTATAACTTTCGCAAAAATTAACGTGCTTCATAATTCACTAATAAAACCCCAAGAACTACTATTAGAAATAAAAAATCTTAATAATCATTTAATTTCGAATAAATTGCCTTTAGATGCTAATTCGCGAAACATTCTTAATTTCGGAAAACTAATCGTAATTAAAAGTTTTTTAAAAGGTTCAAATATTGTATTTTTATTGGAACTTCCACTTGTCGAACCAGAAGTGTATCAATATTTCAATCTAATCCCTTTACCAATTCCTGATAACAATTCATTCCTCGTAAATATTCCCCATAAACCATACCTAGCACTTAACAATGAAAAATTCGCCTACATGAACCAAAGATGTATGGAAATCCAACCATAAAACTACCTATTCAAAGAAGCTCGGACAACCCACGCAGAAAATAACCCTTCCTGTGCAGTACAGCTTATCAAACACCACGCAAATATTACGTCATGCCACCCATTCAAAACACAAATAAACGAAATCCAAGTGACAAAAATCGTCAATGGCAAATGGTTAATTACGGTACCATCACACCAAATTAGCATTATAAATTGCCAAAATTCCGAAGACAATGTACCCCTATATGGATCCTATTTATTAGAGTCCCCGACCGATTGCAAAGTCCACGTCAAATCAATCATACTCGAAACACACAAATCATGTCAAATCATCTTCGACGAGGTAAACCTACCCACACTGAACTTAAGTCAAATCGAACAGCAAGGACCAAAATTATACAATCCACCCTCTATGGATCTCAACTATATCAACCTCAAAGAAACAAAAGAAATCCAAGCTAAACTACAAGAACATAGAAAAAACCTGCAAGAGATGACGTCAACAGTCTACATCACTAGGACCAGTTTTTGGACAATACTTTTATATGTATATTATTTTTGTCTTAATTTCAGGTTACCTCATATATGCACGTAGGGAAAATGTTTGTCATGGCACTCGCTGGTGGCACGCCGCGCCGCTTCGATTCTATTAATATCAAATAAATATTCATTATTTCGTACGTTGCCGCCTGAATGAAAGAATCAGGATCAAGCAAAACGCATCGAGCCAGCCAGATCCGATGTTATGGAGTGGGGGAAACATAATCTACCTATTTCTGTCTACTTTGTGATACTTCATATTTGTACTATTCTAACTTATTACTAAGAGATGGGCGGACAAACATTTTCCCTACGTGTATATAAAAATTGTAAAGAAATCTAAGAAAATACCTAAAAAATCAGATATCGATTCAAAAAAAGAAGAAAATAATATTTTCCAAATAGTGTGAAAGCACACCTTTAGAATGTGCTTTCAACTTAACGAGGGAGGAGTTACATTCCCGTGAGATTTGTATAATCAACAAATTCTGCAAAACTCTTATCTTATTTCTTAGATTTACTGCAATACAGCGTTCTCACACAAAACACATAAATAGAAGTGAAATGCATTGTTTTAGTCAGTTACTGTTGTATTCACCTTAAGTAATAATAAAAAATTTTAAAAATAAACTCCCCTAACTATCCGAGTTTTTTTATAACAAAAATTTCTATAAACATGCATGTCAATCCTTAAATGAATACCGTAATGCCATTCGTTACTAAATTAATTACAATAATAATGTCATTATCGTCAGGATTGACAGTAATAATATACTGATCGTATAGAGTTCCCATATGGAAAGTCTTCGTTTTCAATATACATTTTTGGATTGGGTACCTACCTAAGTTATATTATGGAAAAAAAAATGCTGAGGTTAGCGGTAGATGTTATTTCTTGTAAAGTCTGTTAGTCATAGAAATTTTAGATGTATATAATTTAGTCAGAAACATTAATCCCCAATACATTAATAATCATATCAAAATAGCTGTAAAACGATTTATAAACAAGTGTAAACTATTATATATACTACGTTTTACTAGCATCTATTTAAAAACCATCAAATGCTAGGTTGCTTTACTAGCATCTATTTAAAAACCATCAAATGCATATACCGTACTCGCAATCCTAAAATTACATGGCGGCTTTTAATGTAAAGAAATACATATAAAATGAACTTAGCACGAATTAAAACGAGATCGATCAAAACTCAATGTTGCCAACAGTAGGTATTAAACCCGGATTCTGGGTCACCCCCCACTCTTTTCTGCCCCCCCACCCCCCTCGCCTACACCCCTGTGACCTTGACCGCACAGGTGTGCAGGTGTTAATTTGACCTTGAAGTGTCCTTGAGAGCACAGGTATGCAGGTGTTCATTTGACCTTGACCATACACGTGGGCGAGCGTATTTTTATGGTATGCAGGTGTTCATTCGACCTTGAAAGATGCAACTGCTCTTTGTTAATTTGACCTTGACCATACACCTGGACGAGGGTATTTTTATGGTATGCAATTTTCTTTTATGTGACTCATTTGACCTTGAAGGATAGAGCTGCTCTTTGATGGTGCTACCTTGGCGTGGACGAGGGTATTTTTTATGGTATGCAGGTGTCTTTTATGTGACTTATTTGACCTTGAATGATGGAGCTGCTCTTTGATGGTGCTACCTTGACCATAATGCACGTGGGCGAGCGTATTTTTATGGTATGCAGGTGTCCTTTTATTTATGACACTCTTGCGTTACAAATTTTTACACCATGGAGTATTTCTTTATTGTCGTCATTTATTTGTTCGAAAATATCTAAAGGGATGCAAGTCTGTTTTATTGATGTTACCTTGGCCATTATTTTTTTCCAAAAGTTAGATTTGTAATATATTTTGTGTTTTGTTATACCTTCATGTTCTTGAAGGGTGTTTATGATATTTTCACACCTTGATGGGATTTTCACACCTTGAAAGAGCTATTATAGTCGTAACAATAGGGTCTGGGTATCTTTGTTATCGGATTTTCACACCTTGATGGGATTTTTCACACCTTGAAAGAGTGCAGCTGTCCTTTTGTTATGTATGGCATAGGCATGCCTCTGTTCTTTTGTTATGGGTACCATTGAGCGGTTGCTATTTTTTCTTTATTTAAGTATTCTTGGATTTATTTTTATAGTGGATGCAGATGTTCTTTATGTAACCTTGACTAAACTTTTGAGCAGATGTTTATTTATGACATTGGGTTGGGTTTATTTTCGACCTTGGAGATACTCGGACGCAAGTGTTTGGTTTTTACGCCTTGAAGAATTTTTATTTTTTATTGACGTAATTTTGTTCTAAAATATTGAATGAGGTGCAGGCACGTTTTATTTACGATGACCTTGTGTTGGTTCGGGGTGCAGGTGGTTTTTATGTTGTTGAGTTTTGTATACTTTTAAAGCGGTTACTCCTTTTACACTTTGAAGAATTTTTTTCTTTATTGACATGATTCTGTTCTAAAATATCGAATGGGGTACAGGTATATATCGTTCTCTACTATAGTTGTTAAAATAGGGTCTGTGCTCTTTGTTATGGGATTATTTAACATTGAAAGAGTGCAAGTGTCCTTTTGTATGGGTAACTTTGACTGCTTGCAAACATGCTTAATTTTTCTTTCATTGCTCGTTATTTTTCTTTCTTTGATAATCTATGCTACCTCTTGTGAATGAAATCCCTTTTTTTGACCAGTAGGTAAAAATTACTTAAATTTATAAGGAGCGTTTTAGTTAATGGTGATGAATTTGGGTTAATTTATCTAGCCTTGGCTGTTTCGCATCCGAAATATAATAACTAAAATATTACAATTCACAAAGTTGGATGAAAATTAGATTTAAAGCATGTATTGCCGAATATTGATGCAGATAAGAAAAATTAAAGTGCACACAAGAACATTGTAATTCATTTTTAAAAATCACATCCAGTAGGTAATACGTTTTTTTATGGAAAATTTATATTTTATAACATATTTATTTATTTTTATAGTATTATTCTTGCTATTTCTTGTTGTCGTATACGTATCAAAATGCATGCTTAATTTATGTCTAAGGATTAATAAAAATGCATATTAGCGGTAAATATATTCTCTTATGTAATCAGACTACTATCCAAATAATGTTGTAGCATACATAAAAAGTTAACTTCTGATAAACCTTTCTTAAAATCCATTTTCCTCTCTCCATGTACTATTCTGTGATGAGTGAGAGCTTTTTAGAAGAAAAAATTATAACTTAGTGCTTTTACGCATTCAAAATTAAAATTATATTATTTACATTTTTAGAAGAAAAAATTATAACTTAGTGCTTTTACACATTCAAAATTAAAATTATATTATTTACAAAAAGACATCACAGCTTATTACTCCTTATATCGACGAAAATACGAAAAGTTAATGTGTAGTAAACAAGATTTTTCTCTCATCATTGTAAGTAATAAAAAAAGCAGATATAGCATGTGTTTTAAAATTATAGAAAAAGCATCTGTATGTACATGAAGAGATATTCTTTATTTATATAATCAACTCGATTCCATCAATTTAACCAAACAATAGGAATGAGGATCAGCCATCGCATTTTAATAGTTTCATGCACGTTTACACAAAAACTACTAAAGCCATCGAACTTATTTCAAGATAATATATTTTTTGTTTATTAAGCAAAGTAGCTGAAGCAATTTTTTGTGCATCTACCTTTTATGTTATTGGTGCACGACAAGACTATTTCAAAAATAGTTGCAAGCGATCCGCTGTGCCGTCATAAAACTAGCATAATTTAATAAAACGTGTAAATTTGGATAATTCAAGGATCAAATGTTGTTCATCATGTGATTTTTAGAGCTTTTATTAAGTGAAAATATTAAAATTACTAAATACGGCATATTGGCATAAATTACTGTATATTTTGAAAATAAAAGTTAAAATCTGAAAATTCAGCTGTTTGCCTTTATTGCCCTTATAGTGAAATAAATCGATTATCTAAATTTTAAAAAATTCATTCAATGTGTTTAATACTTATATTTTACATGTAAGATGTGGATACTCTTAAATATTTTCGGACAACCTTGAAATATTTTGAAAACCTTTATGTGTTTAGTACCCGAAGCAGATAAAATCAACTGCAACACACATTATTTAGTTTAGTTTTTTTTGAAAACCGTTCCCGAGTTACAATGGCTGGCCCTAGTCTGGTTGTGGACTTCCAAGCATTCAAGATAGAAAATAATAAACTAATCCCTAATGAACTTGCTGCCTACGACGGTCATAGAATTAGTAACTATGTTTTTAAACCACGTTTGATCTAGCCTTTCTAGGACCAGCGGCATACAAACAAACGAAATGGTTAATGCAACACTATCATGGCATTTTACAAATTTGCCGATATTGTACGGAGCTTGACAGAAAAGGCTGATACCATTTACGTTAAGGGCAGGGAAAAAGCTGATTTTCTAAGAAAATATTCAAGCAAACCTATTATAGAGTTGGATGAGCAACCGACCCTTAGAAAATACGTCCCTAAATGTTTCTATCATTCAAATAATGAAAATTGTGCATGTTCTTTGTTTAATGTATTTTTGTTATATGATCAACATGTAATGCAAACCTAATTTTTTAATAAACATTTAATAATACAACCAATTAGTTACTATTTAATTTATTTATATTATATACATTATAACGCATAAAATCAACTACATGTTCATAAAAGTCTGTAATGATTGTTTTTCTGCTTGGGTTTTTCATTTCCTCTAGCGGGGTATCTGTTTTTCTAAGTGTCTGTTTTGTATTGATATATTATGTCCTGATGTGAAGTAACTTTGTCTACCTATACATTCTAATTCATGTACTCATTCATACACCTAAAAACTTCAATACATAATATCCTAATCTCCAAATATCCAATTAGCCACTTAGCCAAATCACCAAATATCCCAATACCCAAATATTTCTACTAACTTTTACTTTTTGTAAGTGTTTTCTCTTTTGTAATGTGTGTGAGTCACTTTTTAAATCAATATCGAACCGGAGAGTTTAAAAATATGACAAAATGTATAGAAGAAGAAATAAAATGTATGTAAAAGCCAAAGAGTTACTATAATCTCTACCAGACCTAGAATTTCAAAGATTAAAAAGTTCACCCAAGATACTCCCACGTATCTTTTTATCACCACCCTCTTCGTCACAGAACATACTTTTTTTTTAATCCCAAGCACTCAGCATGTACCCTTGTATATTAACAAAAACCCGAAAATAGATAAAGATCGACTGGTGTATTCTCTTGGCTTTCTATTCATCGTTTTGACCCTGGAAGCTGTTTATTTTGAGCATGCAGTTAGTTTAATATTTCAACTTAATGTATTTTAGAAGTGAGTATTGTATTTTGGCACACCTTTTCACATCATATAAGAGTTGTAACCTTAGTATATTCTTTACATATCACGGAGCTTATCTCTTATGTAACTTTTTACACAGTGTGATCATATACGTGTTAGAATACTACTAACAATACCTAACCCCGATAATAGGCGTAAAAATTTTACCATATTTTTTACAAGATTAGTTCAACATTTCCAAGACGCTGAGTTTACGAAAATATTGATAAACAAAAAGATAGAAAATGTAAGATATTTTCTAATCGATTCAGTGATGGAGGGTTAACATTTTTAGACCATAGTTTATTACTTATAATATGGCTGTTACAATAATTACATTTTACACAAGAATAATAATTTTTAAAATGGAAAAGAAAACAGAATGTACCCCTAGTAACGAAATGATGATTTGCAACTAAACACTTTGAGAAATAAGTGACAAACAAGTATTATATTATTATGCGACTTGTCAAAATACTAGATAGACTTTCAATAATTCATTCTTTTTTAAAAACGCTGGTATAATAAATTGTGTTACTGATTACGGACCCATATCCAAAATTTCATTTATTCCTAAACTAATGAAATTCTTAGTTAAAAATGTTCTTGAGGACTGTTTAAAAAATATTATTTTCACTAACCAGCATGGCTTCATAAAGGGAAGGTCAATAACAACAAATTTACTAGTTTATTCTGATTAATTTTTTTTATTTCCCTAGAAAATGGTGTTGACTGTCAAATTTACGCCCATGATCTGTCAGCAAGGATTTTTTAAAAATATTGCAACGGTTTATAAGACACCTAAGCGCTGAAGATACTTGTGTTTTGGTTCTCTCTTTATTACTATTGCACAACACCTCGATTTTCTTTTAAAACTGGAAGAGTTAGATTCGTTTTAGATTTGATTTACATAAATTACACTTTATAGTCTTCTTCAGTATTATATTTTCGGCTTTTTTTTTCATGCAAGAGGTTCTACACAATCCTTAAACTGCTTCCCAGTGCTTTTGCTATTATTTCTTGCATATTTCAACTTACTCTTTTATTTTTCAAATAGTTAATCAAATTTTGTAAGATTGTTTTTGCTTGGAGACTCAAAGCACCAGAAAATTGTCTTTTATTATTCGAATTGTTAAATTTGTCACTTGTTAAAATCATAAAATAAACATGTTGATCAAAACAAAAACCACTAAAAATTATAAGTTTATACCTTTTTGTCATGCCGAAATTGTATGTCTGTCTCCGAGGCCGCATTTGAACCCCAGCAGGTAAAATAACCTTGAAAATAAATACCTAATTCGAAGGGAAATGCATTATAACACAAGGACGTATCTAAACCTCGAGAGCAGGGTGTATCGGATTCTTGAAAGTGTATAAGGTTGGTATGTTAAGGAAGGGTGAGTAGAAGTGGGGTGGATATATAGTGGGTAGGCGTACATAAAAAATGGTCACAAGCCAAATTTTTTTAATTTAAAACTACCAGTCTTCTGTTATTATTATTTGCGTGTGTTAATTGTTCAGTAAAAATGAGTTTACCAATGCTAGAGGGAGATTTACCTTTAATGGGTGATAGTACCCAAGAAGAACTAGTGAAATATGTGGGTGAAGAGAATATTATTGATTGGGGTGACGACATACTTGACAATTTTGCAGCAACTGCGATGGATCAGTTGATAGAGTCTGGGTTCAAGCAACAGCAGCAGCCTGAACAATTTAATTCGAATGTAAATATAATTAGTGATATTGGGGTACGGAAAAAAAATGCTGCGCCTAGCAATCTGGAGAAACCTCTGACACTACCATCCGGGAAGGTAACAAAACAACCGAAGACTTCCACTAAAAAAAGAAATAAACCATCAACCTCATCTGAAGATCGCAGTAACACGAAGAAAAGTCGACCATCTCCATCATCTGGAGGTTGCATTAGTAGCAGTAAGAACGTCACGAAGCCTATCTTTAGAAAGCCAGCAAAGTGTAAAGTGATCCCAGACTGGTTGGATAACGATAAGAAGCCTTCGCAACAGTCTCAGTTGCAGACATCGTCACCGCTGTCACCACAAACTCAATCAACATCATTGGTGAAGCGCCCATTATCGTCAACATTAAACAAGGCAGGCAAAATTGTAGCAAATAAGAAGAAGAATAAGAAGCAAAAAATGGAGGGTGTAACAGCGAATGTGGAAACCACAACTCCTGACTGGGTGGCTTGCTTAAGTCAGGATAGCGAGCAGAATCTCATGAGGAGTGTGTTAGCATTGAAAAACCAGTGGAAGGTTGCGTTAAATAATTATCAGCGGGAAGAAGAAGACATTGTAAAAGAAATAAGTGAATTAGAAGCTCGGCTAGGTGTAGTTAGGAATAATGTGAATAGATTTAGGGAAAAATTAGAATTATCTGATAGGTTACATGAATAGCGATGGAGTTAGGATAGTTTTTAAATATATATTATAATTTAAGAAATATGTAATATAGCTTAGATATTGGAATTAGTATAGTCATAAGTGTTATGTGTGTATTATAGTAATAATAATGTATAGATAATAAAAGTAAAATTTGTCAAGCAAACTTCAAAAAAAATTAAGGTAAAATAAATTTTTTATACAATCGAACCTCATATACTGTTTTATTTAAAACCACTTAGCATAATATTATAGTGCAATATGTATAGGATGCATAGAATAAGCATCGTAAATATAAATGTAAGTTATTCCTTACAAATTTAGGTAATTTTTCTTCCATCTGTCAACGGTAATAATTCCTCATAGTTTATTGTTCGCACCCCTTTCCGATCTTCTTATTCTTCTTCTGCATATTATGTCAAACGTTCCCATTGCTTTAAAAATATCACTTTAATTATAATATTCATACCCTGTGAAAAATAATTTTTTTCGAATACAGTTGATTAATAAATTGTCATGTATAGTGGAGTGAAAATTCCAGTCAAATCTCCAATAAACGGTCCTGCGGGTAAATCAAGTTCGACACTTCTAGATAGATATATTACAGAATCTGCACAGGACTAATACAGGACTCTATTATCAAGACGTTCGAAATGAATATAACTTAAAACGTGCCCGGGCTGTGACGTAAACCGCATTCACTACATTTACTGTAGGTAGAGAATTAACAGTTTTCTTCGGTGTATTCATAATTTACCACCAATGTCTTGGGTTATGGAAGAAAGTGTTGAAGTATGTAGAAAAGGCTTACAAAATTTTGGAAGTGTATGAAATATGGAAATATCAAGTTCAAAGATTTAACAAACATTCTAGACAAGAGGGTTTATTTACTGCTATAATGAACAAGTTTATTAAAATTAAACAAGAAGCAAGTGATTCGCGTACATATTTTCAAACAGAAGAACAAAAGTTAAAATATATTGAAGACTTTTTTGAAAAGGAAGATGTTAAATAAGAACACGACAATATCGTCGTTATTTCGGTTTAAGATCCTAGGCTAAATTAATATTAAACAGTTTCCGAGGAAAATTTGGACAACGAGAAAATCAGCCAAAAACTAAAATAATAAACCAACCTTCGGAATTCTTCACTATGTTTAGTGATCCGACTATTTATATAAACAGCGTCATTGCTATTAACGAGAAGACATTGGTGGTAAATTATGAATACACCGAAGAAAACTGTTAATTCTCTACCTACAGTAAATGTAGTGAATGCAGTTTACGTCACAGCCCGGGCACGTTTTAAGTTATATTCATTTCGAACGTCTTGATAATAGAGTCCTGTATTAGTCCTGTGCAGATTCTGTAATATATCTATCTAGAAGTGTCGAACTTGATTTACCCGCAGGACCGTTTATTGGAGATTTGACTGGAATTTTCACTCCACTATACATGACAATTTATTAATCAACTGTATTCGAAAAAATTATTCTTCACAGGGTATGAATATTATAATTAAAGTGATATTTTTAAAGCAATGGGAACGTTTGACATAATATGCAGAAGAAGAATAAGAAGATCGGAAAGGGGTGCGAACATTAAACTATGAGGAATTATTACCGTTGACAGATGGAAGAAAAATTACCTAAATTTGTAAGGAATAACTTACATTTATATTTACGATGCTTATTCTATGCATCCTATACATATTGCACTATAATATTATGCTAAGTGGTTTTAAATAAAACAATATATGAGGTTCGATTGTATAAAAAATTTATTTTACCTTAATTTTTTTTGAAGTTTGCTTGACAAATTTTACTTTTATTATCTATACATTATTATTACTATAATACACACATAACACTTATGACTATACTAATTCCAATATCTAAGCTATATTACATATTTCTTAAATTATAATATATATTTAAAAACTATCCTAACTCCATCGCTATTCATGTAACCTATCAGATAATTCTAATTTTTCCCTAAATCTATTCACATTATTCCTAACTACACCTAGCCGAGCTTCTAATTCACTTATTTCTTTTACAATGTCTTCTTCTTCCCGCTGATAATTATTTAACGCAACCTTCCACTGGTTTTTCAATGCTAACACACTCCTCATGAGATTCTGCTCGCTATCCTGACTTAAGCAAGCCACCCAGTCAGGAGTTGTGGTTTCCACATTCGCTGTTACACCCTCCATTTTTTGCTTCTTATTCTTCTTCTTATTTGCTACAATTTTGCCTGCCTTGTTTAATGTTGACGATAATGGGCGCTTCACCAATGATGTTGATTGAGTTTGTGGTGACAGCGGTGACGATGTCTGCAACTGAGACTGTTGCGAAGGCTTCTTATCGTTATCCAACCAGTCTGGGATCACTTTACACTTTGCTGGCTTTCTAAAGATAGGCTTCGTGACGTTCTTACTGCTACTAATGCAACCTCCAGATGATGGAGATGGTCGACTTTTCTTCGTGTGACTGCGATCTTCAGATGAGGTTGATGGTTTATTTCTTTTTTTAGTGGAAGTCTTCGGTTGTTTTGTTACCTTCCCGGATGGTAGTGTCAGAGGTTTCTCCAGATTGCTAGGCGCAGCATTTTTTTTCCGTACCCCAATATCACTAATTATATTTACATTCGAATTAAATTGTTCAGGCTGCTGCTGTTGCTTGAACCCAGACTCTATCAACTGATCCATCGCAGTTGCTGCAAAATTGTCAAGTATGTCGTCACCCCAATCAATAATATTCTCTTCACCCACATATTTCACTAGTTCTTCTTGGGTACTATCACCCATTAAAGGTAAATCTCCTTCTAGCATTGGTAAACTCATTTTTACTGAACAATTAACACACGCAAATAATAATAACAGAAGACTGGTAGTTTTAAATTAAAAAAATTTGGCTTGTGACCATTCTTTTATGTACGCCTACCCACTATATATCCACCCCACTTCTACTCACCCTTCCTTAACATACCAACCTTATACACTTTCAAGAATCCGATACACCCTGCTCTCGAGGTTTAGATACGTCCTTGTGTTATAATGCATTTCCCTTCGAATTAGGTATTTATTTTCAAGGTTATTTTACCTGCTGGGGTTAAAATGCGGCCTCGGAGACAGACATACAATTTCGGCATGACAAAAAGGGATAAACTTATAATTTTTAGTGGTTTTTGTTGTGATCAACATGTTTATTTTATGATTTTAACAAGTGACAAATTTAACAATTCGAATAATAAAAGACAATTTTCTGGTGCTTTGAGTCTCCAAGCAAAAACAATCTTACAAAATTTGATTAACTATTTGGAAAATAAAAGAGTAAGTTGAAATATGCAAGAAATAATAGCAAAAGCACTGGGAAGCAGTTTAAGGATTGTGTAGAACCTCTTGCATGAAAAAAAAAAAGCCGAAAATATAATACTGAAGAAGACTATAAAGTGTAATTTATGTAAATCAAATCTAAAACGAATCTAACTCTTCCAGTTTTAAAAGAAAATCGAGGTGTTGTGCAATAGTAATAAAGAGAGAACCAAAACACAAGTATCTTCAGCGCTTAGGTGTCTTATAAACCGTTGCAATATTTTTAAAAAAATCCTTGCTGACAGATCATGGGCGTAAATTTGATAGTCAACACCATTTTCTAGGGAAATAAAAAAAAATTAATCAGAATAAACTAGTAAATTTGTTGTTATTGACCTTCCCTTTATGAAGCCATGCTGGTTAGTGAAAATAATATTTTTTAAACAGTCCTCAAGAACATTTTTAACTAAGAATTTCATTAGTTTAGGAATAAATGAAATTTTGGATATGGGTCTGTAATCAGTAACACAATTTATTATACCAGCGTTTTTAAAAAAGAATGAATTATTGAAAGTCTATCTAGTATTTTGACAAGTCGCATAATAATATAATACTTGTTTGTCACTTATTTCTCAAAGTGTTTAGTTGCAAATCATCATTTCGTTACTAGGGGTACATTCTGTTTTCTTTTCCATTTTAAAAATTATTATTCTTGTGTAAAATGTAATTATTGTAACAGCCATATTATAAGTAATAAACTATGGTCTAAAAAATGTTAACCCTCCATCACTGAATCGATTAGAAAATATCTTACATTTTCTATCTTTTTGTTTATCAATATTTTCGTAAACTCAGCGTCTTGGAAATGTTGAACTAATCTTGTAAAAAATATGGTAAAATTTTTACGCCTATTATCGGGGTTAGGTATTGTTAGTAGTATTCTAACACGTATATGATCACACTGTGTAAAAAGTTACATAAGAGATAAGCTCCGTGATATGTAAAGAATATACTAAGGTTACAACTCTTATATGATGTGAAAAGGTGTGCCAAAATACAATACTCACTTCTAAAATACATTAAGTTGAAATATTAAACTAACTGCATGCTCAAAATAAACAGCTTCCAGGGTCAAAACGATGAATAGAAAGCCAAGAGAATACACCAGTCGATCTTTATCTATTTTCGGGTTTTTGTTAATATACAAGGGTACATGCTGAGTGCTTGGGATTAAAAAAAAAGTATGTTCTGTGACGAAGAGGGTGGTGATAAAAAGATACGTGGGAGTATCTTGGGTGAACTTTTTAATCTTTGAAATTCTAGGTCTGGTAGAGATTATAGTAACTCTTTGGCTTTTACATACATTTTATTTCTTCTTCTATACATTTTGTCATATTTTTAAACTCTCCGGTTCGATATTGATTTAAAAAGTGACTCACACACATTACAAAAGAGAAAACACTTACAAAAAGTAAAAGTTAGTAGAAATATTTGGGTATTGGGATATTTGGTGATTTGGCTAAGTGGCTAATTGGATATTTGGAGATTAGGATATTATGTATTGAAGTTTTTAGGTGTATGAATGAGTACATGAATTAGAATGTATAGGTAGACAAAGTTACTTCACATCAGGACATAATATATCAATACAAAACAGACACTTAGAAAAACAGATACCCTGCTAGAGGAAATGGAAAACCCAAGCAGAAAAACAATCATTACAGACTTTTATGAACATGTAGTTGATTTTATGCGTTATAATGTATATAATATAAATAAATTAAATAGTAACTAATTGGTTGTATTATTAAATGTTTATTAAAAAATTAGGTTTGCATTACATGTTGATCATATAACAAAAATACATTAAACAAAGAACATGCACAATTTTCATTATTTGAATGATAGAAACATTTAGGGACGTATTTTCTAAGGGTCGGTTGCTCATCCAACTCTATAATAGGTTTGCTTGAATATTTTCTTAAAAAATCAGCTTTTTCTCTGCCCTTAACGTAAATGGTATCAGCCTTTTCTGTCAAGCTCCGTACAATATCGGCAAATTTGTAAAATGCCATGATAGTGTTGCATTAACCATTTCGTTTGTTTGTATGCCGCTGGTCCTAGAAAGGCTAGATCAAACGTGGTTTAAAAACATAGTTACTAATTCTATGACCGTCGTAGGCAGCAAGTTCATTAGGGATTAGTTTATTATTTTCTATCTTGAATGCTTGGAAGTCCACAACCAGACTAGGGCCAGCCATTGTAACTCGGGAACGGTTTTCAAAAAAAACTAAACTAAATAATGTGTGTTGCAGTTGATTTTATCTGCTTCGGGTACTAAACACATAAAGGTTTTCAAAATATTTCAAGGTTGTCCGAAAATATTTAAGAGTATCCACATCTTACATGTAAAATATAAGTATTAAACACATTGAATGAATTTTTTAAAATTTAGATAATCGATTTATTTCACTATAAGGGCAATAAAGGCAAACAGCTGAATTTTCAGATTTTAACTTTTATTTTCAAAATATACAGTAATTTATGCCAATATGCCGTATTTAGTAATTTTAATATTTTCACTTAATAAAAGCTCTAAAAATCACATGATGAACAACATTTGATCCTTGAATTATCCAAATTTACACGTTTTATTAAATTTTGCTAGTTTTATGACGGCACAGCGGATCGCTTGCAACTATTTTTGAAATAGTCTTGTCGTGCACCAATAACATAAAAGGTAGATGCACAAAAAATTGCTTCAGCTACTTTGCTTAATAAACAAAAAATATATTATCTTGAAATAAGTTCGATGGCTTTAGTAGTTTTTGTGTAAACGTGCATGAAACTATTAAAATGCGATGGCTGATCCTCATTCCTATTGTTTGGTTAAATTGATGGAATCGAGTTGATTATATAAATAAAGAATATCTCTTCATGTACATACAGATGCTTTTTCTATAATTTTAAAACACATGCTATATCTGCTTTTTTTATTACTTACAATGATGAGAGAAAAATCTTGTTTACTACACATTAACTTTTCGTATTTTCGTCGATATAAGGAGTAATAAGCTGTGATGTCTTTTTGTAAATAATATAATTTTAATTTTGAATGTGTAAAAAAGTAAAGTAAAGTTCGTGTAACTTGTGGTGCTCAAGTCTGGTGCTAGAGTTTTCAGGTCGCGCAAGCGCCTCTAGCGTGACTTAACGACCAGAGATGGCCGGGACCGACAGCTTTACGTCTCCTCCGAAAGACGACCTTACACCAACCAACTAAAATTCGGTCATACTTTTTTTATTATGCGTATGCCCACTCCGGGAATCGAACCCGGATCGCCACGGCCGTAAGCGGTATCTCTACCACTGAGCTACGACCGGGCTCTATTGAATGTGTAAAAGCACTAAGATAATTTTTTCTTCTAAAAATGTAAATAATATAATTTTAATTTTGAATGCGTAAAAGCACTAAGTTATAATTTTTTCTTCTAAAAAGCTCTCACTCATCACAGAATAGTACATGGAGAGAGGAAAATGGATTTTAAGAAAGGTTTATCAGAAGTTAACTTTTTATGTATGCTACAACATTATTTGGATAGTAGTCTGATTACATAAGAGAATATATTTACCGCTAATATGCATTTTTATTAATCCTTAGACATAAATTAAGCATGCATTTTGATACGTATACGACAACAAGAAATAGCAAGAATAATACTATAAAAATAAATAAATATGTTATAAAATATAAATTTTCCATAAAAAAACGTATTACCTACTGGATGTGATTTTTAAAAATGAATTACAATGATGAAGTAATAATTCTTGTGTGCACTTTAATTTTTCTTATCTGCATCAATATTCGGCAATACATGCTTTAAATCTAATTTTCATCCAACTTTGTGAATTGTAATATTTTAGTTATTATATTTCGGATGCGAAACAGCCAAGGCTAGATAAATGAACCCAAATTCATCACCATTAACTAAAAAGCTCCTTATAAATTTAAGTAATTTTTACCTACTGGTCAAAAAAAGGGATTTCATTCACAAGAGGTAGCATAGATTATCAAAGAAAGAAAAATAACGAGCAAAGAAAGAAAAATTAAGCATGTTTGCAAGCAGTCAAAGTTACCCATACAAAAGGACACTTGCACTCTTTCAATGTTAAATAATCCCATAACAAAGAGCACAGACCCTATTTTAACAACTATAGTAGAGAACGATATATACCTGTACCCCATTCGATATTTTAGAACAGAATCATGTCAATAAAGAAAAAAATTCTTCAAAGTGTAAAAGGAGTAACCGCTTTAAAAGTATACAAAACTCAACAACATAAAAACCACCTGCACCCCGAACCAACACAAGGTCATCGTAAATAAAACGTGCCTGCACCTCATTCAATATTTTAGAACAAAATTACGTCAATAAAAAATAAAAATTCTTCAAGGCGTAAAAACCAAACACTTGCGTCCGAGTATCTCCAAGGTCGAAAATAAACCCAACCCAATGTCATAAATAAACATCTGCTCAAAAGTTTAGTCAAGGTTACATAAAGGACATCTGCATCCACTATAAAAATAAATCCAAGAATACTTAAATAAAGAAAAAATAGCAACCGCTCAATGGTACCCATAACAAAAGAACAGAGGCATGCCTATGCCATACATAACAAAAGGACAGCTGCACTCTTTCAAGGTGTGAAAAATCCCATCAAGGTGTGAAAATCCGATAACAAAGATACCCAGACCCTATTGTTACGACTATAATAGCTCTTTCAAGGTGTGAAAATCCCATCAAGGTGTGAAAATATCATAAACACCCTTCAAGAACATGAAGGTATAACAAAACACAAAATATATTACAAATCTAACTTTTGGAAAAAAATAATGGCCAAGGTAACATCAATAAAACAGACTTGCATCCCTTTAGATATTTTCGAACAAATAAATGACGACAATAAAGAAATACTCCATGGTGTAAAAATTTGTAACGCAAGAGTGTCATAAATAAAAGGACACCTGCATACCATAAAAATACGCTCGCCCACGTGCATTATGGTCAAGGTAGCACCATCAAAGAGCAGCTCCATCATTCAAGGTCAAATAAGTCACATAAAAGACACCTGCATACCATAAAAAATACCCTCGTCCACGCCAAGGTAGCACCATCAAAGAGCAGCTCCATCCTTCAAGGTCAAATGAGTCACATAAAAGAAAATTGCATACCATAAAAATACCCTCGTCCAGGTGTATGGTCAAGGTCAAATTAACAAAGAGCAGTTGCATCTTTCAAGGTCGAATGGACACCTGCATACCATAAAAATACGCTCGCCCACGTGTATGGTCAAGGTCAAATGAACACCTGCATACCTGTGCTCTCAAGGACACTTCAAGGTCAAATTAACACCTGCACACCTGTGCGGTCAAGGTCACAGGGGTGTAGGCGAGGGGGGTGGGGGGGCAGAAAAGAGTGGGGGGTGACCCAGAATCCGGGTTTAATACCTACTGCCAACTTCTGTTCGAACCCACTAAGCAAGGATCACTTGACACAAGTATGCATCCAGCTTACTTCTGCAAGTGCAAGTTTAAACTTAGCTTGCAAAACACTCTCGACCGACTTGGGGCAAGCTTGAAACGGCCAGTATTTAAACTTAAATTTGCTAATTTCCAAAACTAAATTTCAAGTAAGCTTGCCTTCTGTTTTCTAATGTAGACTTGCAAAAATAAGGTCTCTGCAAACTTGCATCAAGTATTTATTATCTTAATTTTCAAAACAAAGTATTGTACAAGTTTACTAAAAATTTTCATATATGCGCCTTACATCTGTAAACTTATTGGAAGTAATATAGCAATGTACATTTGTTCAGCACCAAAACTTGCAGAAGCTTAACTTGATATAAACTTGATATTGAAAAGTGCTTGAATGGCATATATCGCAACTTAATAAATACTGCTGTGTGACAATTTCCCGAAAATTACAAGGGATATTTTCATATAAGTAACCTAGAAATAGGGGCGGAGTCACCCTGTGGAAAACTTGCTAAAAATTAAAAAAAAAATAATGTTTTAAGTAAAAATAATTTATTAAATGTGTATATAATTATTTATTTACTTATTGATATTATGTTCCTTAATTTGTTTGGAAAATCGGAGTCTCCGACAATAGCACCTAAATCCTTCTCAACTGCAGTTACATTGTTCGAGGAAGTTTTTACTGCGTCTGTAAGCAAGAGAAACTGTTTTAGGTAAAATTACGTCACGTGCCGGTCATTCAGACAATAACTGACGCGTTAGGTTCATGTAAATCTGTATACTCTGTCTACTTATTTGCATGGTCCGAGCGTAAAAATTGACAGCAATCGTACGCACTTATACAGTGTGACCAGTATAAAGACCGCATCATATAGGATTTTTTTTTATTAATAACTTTTTCCGAAATTTTACTTTGGCATCAAGTTCTGCTTCGATCGAGATGAAAATTAAGCAAACAAATTTTTAATTTTTTCCAAAAAATAATTCAAAAGTAGGGTTATTGCTGCAAGTATCGAAAAAAGTTATTAGAAAAAGGGTTTAAAGGCAGTTTCTAGCCCACATGCAAAATTTTAGCTTTTTTGCACCACTTATGCAAAATAAGACTCAACGCAACCTACATAAAACTTCTTAGTTTTGACAATGCTTTATTTCAGATACATTTTCTTTAAAGTAGCGCCATATTAAATGTGTGTTTTTCTACAAAATCAAAATTGGGCTATTAACATTTGGTCGCATGTAGTGATGTGAGAGGAGAATATTCTCGAGAGAATATTCTCGAGAACGGAAATATTCTCGAGAATATTCTCTGTAAGAAAATTTTCCCGAGAATATTCTCTAGAGAAGTTTTTCTACATAATTTACACCGCCTCGATTTACACTGAAAAATTTTCCAATGATTTTTAAAATTTTGAGTTTCCCTAACCTTTTCTATAACTCTGGCAACAGTGTTTTACGTCTGGCAACAGTGATTCAGGGAAATCCCCTAGAAGCGCGAACGTATACTCGTATGTTTTTAATAGTTAAATGTGATCTTTCTTTATTTGACTGTTTTTTTGTTTAGTTTTTAGTTATTCTTGGGAAGGTATGTTATGTTTTTTAAATAAAAATTTTATTTCTTTACGTTTTGTTTGATTAACGCCGTTTGACATTTGCCGAAAATAAGCAGAATAGGTAATTTTTAATTTCTTTTTATTGCTATTTCTAGCGGTTTTCTTACCATTCTCAGAAAATTCTCTAACTTGAGACTATTCTCGAGAATATTCTCCAAAAGATTATTACTGAGAATTTTACATCACTAGTCGCATGTGATGCAAAGTTTATTTGTTTTTGACTCAGTAAGGTTACTGACTGTATAAGGTTACTTCCGAGGTTACTTTATAAAATAATTATTTTTGAAAACGTGTGTGAAAGTAATACACCTTAATATTAAGACAAAAAAGAACACAGTGTCATCAGTAAAGTGTTCATTAAGTGGAAAATAAATTTTAGTGATGGGTAAAAAATCAAAATTATCTTATGCAGCTGAAATTTTGCATTTTTTTGCATTTGAATGTGGGCTAGAAACTGCATTTAAAATAACTTCTTCTAATAACTTTTTTTGATATTTTCAGAAATATTTTTTGGAAAAATTAAAATTTGACAGATAATGCGAATCACGTAACTACTATTTTTTTCTTAATTTTCATCTAGATCGAAGCAGAACTTAATGCCAAAGTCAAATTTCGCATAAAGCTATTAATTAAAAAAAAAGCCCATATGATGCGGACTTTACTGGTCACACTGTATATAGTACCTACTTACCTCCTTAATTGCCAATGAAGAAGGAAAATTGGAACATTTTGCAGTGGTGACTTACCTTAAAAAAAAACAATTTAAAAAGGAATATCTTAAAAACTAAGCGTTTTCGACAAAAATTTTTAAGATTCATAAACTACACCCTAAAATTCATCATTCCTGATAAATCATCAATTTTATCGTGGTCAGCATATAAATAGATAATCAGTGTTTTTTCTAAATGGACAAAGTTCAGAAAAAAAAGAGAAAGATTTGAGTAAAATAGTGTTAAACATTTTATTAACCAAAAAAACCTAAATTATCTCCATAAGGAAAACGCAAAAGGTGAAAACATAAAAGCTAAAAAAATTAATTTCTGAGAATATCAGTTTGTTTGCCCCATGATGACTACCTCTATCTGAGATTATTATTTTTTAATAGCCCAAATTTAAACACGAAACAAAATTTACCATCCCATACATACCTTATTATTACTATTGGTTTACCATAGTCCACTTAATATTCAACACTTTAGATTTTTGAAATACACAGCACAAAACACGGTCACTTTCTTCGCAATTCCCGTAGGGTTTTTGGTTGGTCTTTGTTCTCCACATCGGTTCTAAGAAAACCAGAAGGGTCGATCGTCCTAGTTGTATACCTAATGCCCGCGTGTCGTACCCTCTAAAAAATGCATTCAACACTGTTGTCAAGTTAATATTTGGTTTATTTACTCATTTAGTACATAATATGTCGTGGACTGAACTGTTGATGAAACTAGAATGTCTGAGCGTAAAAAAAGTAAACGTTTTGTAACACAGCCATATTAGCTCTTAAACAATTCAACTTTTCTTAGAATAAGGAACATTTTTCGAGATAGGGCAACCCTGGTAAAATGGAAACGTCTTCTTGTTACCTATAAATTTCTATGCTGCTGTATAACAGCTGAACGTAATTTAAACGTAACATTAATAACTTTTTAAATGTTAAAATGATGATGGAATGGTTGCTTGCATACTACGATTAAAAGAGGTAACAAACTCAGCAAATATGGTACAATAACAAAAAACATAATATTTGCAAAAATGTAATGTTTTTGTAATATTACGAAAACGCAATAGGTACAAATAAATAATATTAACGAAACTAAAACGTACCAAGCACATTTTCAATGAAAACATTTTATATCTTGGGCGTCTGTACGTTAATATAACAAAACAAAAACGTAAAAAAAAAACAGTAAATAATCTACGTAATGTTGCTGTAACGTGTCATGTTCAGTGGGTAATATGCATCAAAATTAGTACCCTGTCCTGAAACAAATTACAACTAAAAAGAATACTATTTTTAGGCAATGTTATCAGTTTAACTTTGTATAGAATTAACCATAAACTTAGAGATTGTGTACTGATCTGAAAAATTATTAAAAATTACTTGCACAAATTATGAATTAGATATAGCTATCTACACAAAAAAACAGTGTTTGTGTATACTAACCAACCAGATTTAAATGTCATGTAAAGTACAATATAAAACCACAAATATATTACATTATTTAATGTTCTGCAAGTTTAGGAACAAAAACTTAAATGTGCAAGCTCGTTGTAAAGATAGATTTGAAGCATGAGGGATTCTTTTTTAAATAAACGTTCTACAAGTTTACAAAAATAAGTTTAAATTTGTAAAGTTATGGACAAGATGTACATGAAGTAGGCGGGATAATTTTGGAAGAAAATGTTCTGCAAGCTAGTTAAACAAAACTTGATTGCTAATACGTACCGGAAACTTATAAAACAAAGTATTTAAACGAAAATGTGTACAAAGCTTGTTGAATACTCTGTTTCTGAAACTTGTATTTGAAAGGCCTCGCAAAATTGCTGCAAGTGTGTGTAAGCTTCCATGTTTAGTGGGACCGCGATTCATTTTTATTCTACTCTCGCTGCATTCCCCCTCCACAGCAGCAAATATGTTCCGATAGCGAAGCACCCACCGCGATGTTAAATATTTTCTATCTTGGCTGAATTTTTCAGGTAAGCGTAGATACGGCGAAATCCTGCTGCCTGCTGCTACTTTGAAGTGGTTTATTCGCAAGAACGAAAACTTAAACTTATTTTATGTAACGCGAAGGCTGAGAGTGCAGAGGAAGTAGTTGGGTTTTAGCCCGACCAACCTGTCCCAACACGCATATTAAATATTTTTGATAGATTTAAGAAGTCCGGGTACATACCAGCATTTTATTTTTCACCGTAACCGAATAAAAACAAACGATTTAAAATAATTGTGGCATTTTTAAATGCAATAATTTATTAGTTAACGACATTAAATGAAAAATACCTACGTAAAATAATTCGAAAATGCGCGGTACAACGTATTACCCAAATGAAATTCGAAATATTACTGAAGTACTGGAGTGAATACTTCTCTGGCCACGCCATACGTTGCTCACGCCGCGCGGCAGCAACACTGGCTGATCGTTATACTTTTTGCGGGCATCTAAACATATGATTTGCTCTCTCATACTCACATAAAATGCAACTGTAACGTGGAGTTTTACATTACTGAATACCGGGTGTCCACGGAAGGTGGTTCGCCCCTCTAACTTTTTTGTTTTTCAAGATAATGGAATAAAATTTGGGGGATTTGTATACGACATAAAACTACATTTTTTGACAGGCGACTCAACATTATGGAACTTCCAGTTTAACCGAAAGTGACATAAACTTTCGATTTTTAAATGGGACACCTGGTATATTTTTCCTTTTTTTGACTCCATATGACATTCTCAATATAACGATGTATCACTAGTCACTTTTTGTCACCAAGAAAATATTTTTTTTCCAAATTTATTGTTTTATCTAGAGGGCTATGAATACCTTAAAATCACTTATTTCAGTTCTTTAATGTTGGGAAAAATACAATTTAACTATTTTTGGTCCAATGCCATCTGCTGTGTAAAATTTAATCTTTAAAGTTGTATAACTAATTTTTTTTAAAGGGCAACATGGTGGCTCGTCGGGTTAAAACAAAAGGATTTTATTACGATTATTTTGATACCATACACTATTAGGTTTTAGAAAAGCTGCCATTAAAAAACTTTTAAAAGTTAACTTGGAACTTTCCTAAAATGAAGCATCTTTTGAGAACAAATTTAGATTTAAATGCATCGAGTAGCCTGTGACCAGCAAAACTGATAGAACAAAAATTTTAAATTAATTCTTTCTACATTCTCCAAGCACTAATAACATATCAACTTTTTCACTCCTTGTAAAACTATTATTTTCCATGGTTTTTAAACAACAACCTAATTTACTTTGGCAGAAGCTGTCCGCGTGTCAATTTTCTTCAAGGCATGATTCTGTTGCCAAATTTAAGAGGCCATCTTCGCATGTAAAATAAATTAAATTATTGCCATTCGCTGTCACCGAATTTCTCCGAAACTGCACCTACGATTTACTTCAAATTAAAAATATTTAAAGACCTAACCTTAAACTATGTCTCTTATGTAGCAGATTTTCCGATTATCCTTTCGTTTTTAAAATATACTATAATTTGTGTTAGTATAGATGGGTCAACTTTAAAAATTATTTTCCACGTACAAATTATATTCTTATTTTTTATAGCTTATTATTAATATTTTATAATATTAATTAATTAGCAAAGCGGTTATAAGTAAATAGGTAACATAGTTCTCGTGAGCTTAGCTCAGTAGCACCTGCATGTATCCATGCTGTTTTCGTTCAATTTCATTAAAAATTATGGCCAATAAGTGAGGTAGGTACCCAACTTTTTAAGAGCCAGGTGCCCAGGCTCCCACCAATGGAAATTTCATGCAAAATCAAATTCAGTTGTTGGTTCGTACGTCGCGAACGTGTGTTGTTTTACTTTGTTCACGCTCGCAAACAAAATAATTTTCTTTATAACTTTTCACAATTTAAAATTTAAGAATACGATTATTTTTTTAATGGACAATCAATATTCTACAATGTGTTTGGAACAAAAACTGGAAATTAAGAACGAAGGCAGTCGATACCCGATTTAAAAAAAAAATTAAAAAACTCAGGGCGGACAAAAAGAGCATGTGCGGAAATTTAATAAAAATATTTATACAAAAAATAGATGGGTGTGCACGGGTGTGATGTATTTAATAGACCATTTTGTTTTATGTGTGTTTTATTTGCAGGGGAGGAAACTTGATCCCAAAAAGAAACCGATGACCATGCTTTGCCATATCCGGGAAAAAATATAAACGTATGAAAAATTAAAGGTATTTACATATCTTAAATTTCTGTATGCTTGGTAAAATTAACATTCAAGCTTAGTAAAATTCTGCATACCAGAACGAAAAAATCAAGCAAAACGAAAAACGAACTTGATAAAAACACACAAAATAAAGACAATGGAAGTCCGACAAATTTACAATTATAGGTTATTACTTTATTACAATGTTACCAATCATAAATCTTTGTTACAATGATTACACACAATTGAGTTCATTCATTTAAAACCCAAAATAAGGAGGTTTACAATATTTTGTACCTTCTTCGGTGAAAAAAAAATCTGACTAGCAGCCAAGTTACAATTTTAAAAACTATCTATACGCTGCTATACTCAGTTAAAAACATTTTTTAAAACAAACTTACCTTTATTCGTTCTTCTGAATACAGACAATTGTAAAGTAAACTGTTTTTCATAACCAAATAATCCTCATTTGTGTAAAATGTATTTTTTTTCCAAACTTCTGTAATTAAATTTATAATGGGGGGGCATTCATTGAAGTCGATGCATAACCTTCTTCTAGCTTTTAGAAATTTATCATAATATTTAATTTCTTGGTTGAAACTTATAATATTAATCATCAGTTGAAGAGTAAGTTCTTTCTCATTACTAAGTTGTAGAGTAGGTAAAATCTTAACAACATGTCTTAATATAACCCCCTCGTGCTCTGTGAACGGTGACAACAATAGTCTAAATGATCTATGTTCTTTACTGCAATCTTTTATATACTGAGAGACAGGTTCTTCAAGGGGTAATTCTTTTAGGTTGGCAAATAATAAATACTGTGTTATAATGCCAAAGTGCATGGTTTCACCTCTAACTCTTTGTATGTCAATTATTTCATTGAGATACTGCCAATGATCCTCCGTTAACCGGCTATAATCAATGTGTCCTGCGATATGATATATCATGCTGTAACGAACATGTCTATCATCATTGCGATGTCTCACGCATATATATTGTAAGACTTCTTTGTAAATGGAATAGTCTTGATTTTCATGACAAAGGGTTATTAACTCATTTAATAATGTACCTCTCTGATTGATGTCAGAAGTTACGTTAATTTTGTCCTTTAATAATTTAAAACCCTCTTTAGGTTCATAATATTTCATGTATCGCAAATTTTCTTTCTCAAGATATTTTATCTCTGCCCATTTTTGTTTGATTTTTGTAGGGAAAACACATGCAATGTCTTCATCAAATTTATTTAAATGTTCCATAACATCTTGTTTATAAGCTTGTTTAAAAGCTTGACATAGCAAATCCCACCGCTTTTTCATAGGATATTTGAACAAAAAAGCTTTTATGGTGCCATGATAGCATAGGCTGTTAATAGAGTCAGGAAAAAATAGAAACAAATATTCTTTATCAAAGTCTCTTATTTCTTTGACTAATGCAGACTTATTCCATCTAGAATCTTTTATATCATTTAAAACAGCCTCTCTGTTAGTATTTATTACTGCTCGGGTGGTATAATGGCCCAATCTTCGATATTTCTTACTATCCAATCCCAACTCAAAATAGAGATTGGGGTGTTTCCAAATTAAGTAAGAGAAAAAATTCACGTCGTCAAAGTCCTCGTTCATGTTTTTCTTGTATTGTTGAAAGTATACTTTTAACACCTCAACATCTTTTTGCAATATTCTCTTTAATTGTTCAGATAACAAGGTAACTTCGTTATTTTCTAAAAAATTAATTATTTTTGGCGATGAACAACTGAACAGGAACTGTTTGGCAATAAATATACCATATCTGAAATTGACAACAGAAACAAACATTATATAATTTCTGAGTAAGGCATTTTAGTGGAGATTTAAAAATTAATTTAGTATAAATATTAACCATAGCATCCGGGGCGGATTTGCAGCGAGGTGTTAGTTTCAAAATGCAAAGTAAGCAAAATAAACTCTTTTATAGGGACATGAAAATCTACGTGGGTTTCAAGAAGACTAAGGTCTCACCAGGGCAATGGCGGATCCAGGGGGGGAGCACACAATTTGTAAAAAACGATAAGCTCTTAATTGCAGTGCCGAAAAAGAAGACATTGATTTTGAAAAAGTCAAATTTTTGCAAACTTTGAGCACATAACTTCCATCTCCATTACAGTGGTCAACAAATTTATACAAATACAGAAGAAAGCAGAGAACACTGATTTAGCTGTGTTCGATATCATTTGTAACCAGCGAATTGCATTCTCTGACATATCAGTATAGAGTGCCAGAACTTTTGGCTGTAGAACACTGATGGACGTATGCACCGTTAGCATAATTTCTTACTTAGTGGAACTTTTCGACTTAAGTCACAAAATTCTTATGCACGAACAACAAAACAAGCAAAAGTCGTTCTTAATTTTAAGTTATTAAAATCCTGGACTTAAGAAATTAAGTTGTTCTTATTGTATGACTTATGTTATTACTGTCATTATCTGACAAGAAATAACATTAACATTTAAGATTTTTTTTATTTCTGCAAAAGATTGTGCATGAATAAAAATACTAAACTGTTTTGCTTCAACTTTTAAAAAAATATATGGAAGTGGAAGACGCTATCTTCTTGGAAGACGATTTTGATGTTATCGATATAATTGAAATGGGTTTCCCACGCAGACAATACGATAGAGAAGAGTATTTTGTTATTCTGGACAATTTATCGTTTTTCCGTCGATTTCGCTTACGAAAGAACACGGTTTTACAAGTGCAACGTTATAAGAAATTTAACATTTATAAGAATTTAATAATGATTTGTAAGTACAGCGATAATAATTCTTCAGGCATACTTTTACATAATAATATCATAGCTAATTTCCGTTTGGGTTTTTTTCGTCATTTTCACCCATTTTCTTGAAATAAAAAGGAATAACAACAATAAACTTTTGATTTTAATCAAATTCGCCTGTTCAAATCGCAAGGGCACGGTAAATGTGAGGTTAGGTGTATAAGCCACAGAAAAATAAAGGGTATAAGCACAGAAAAGCTTCGTGACATATCAGTGTAGAAAACAGTAAAATAAAGAAAATTACTAAATTTCTCAACGTTGACAAATGTATTGTTTCCTTAACAAAGACAACTTAATCTAGATGCGATGCATAAAAAAGATTATCTTAACTTTAAGTATGACTTTATAAAGCTGAACTTAACGTTAAAACGGAGCATACAGGCATGACTTGCGAGTCTACCTTCTCTGTGTTGACAAGTAATCGTCCATAGCGACTGTTTATGTGCCACGAACGAATGTATAATTTGACCATTCTTGCATATTATGAAGTTTTTTATTATTAGTACCAATAATGTTTTAAATTAAACCTTGACTTACTTTTGAGAAAATTTAATTAAATCATAACTTTTCTAATTATTTTTTTGTATATCATATTGTATAAAAAACTTATTGATCTTTTTTTACCTTTCTAACACGAGGTTAAAAATGACGTCCATCCTTTCCTCGCTAAGCGCAAGAGAGAGCTTTTTAAGGACTTTCATCCTTAGGGAGAAAGACAAGCTAGGCAAAAAAACATTAACAATATCCTCTTCACTCATACTTTTAAAAGCCTCCTGGAAAAACCATTTTTGCTTCAGTATCCTTCTAGACAATACTTCAATTCCTAAAACGAGTAAAGGTTTTAAATAATATAAAATTAATACAGAAAACTGTGATTGTGACATCAATATCACTGATATTGGCAAAAATGATTCACTCACAATCAAAGTTGTCTGGTGAGTAAACCAAGAACTAAGCTAACGCCATTTTGACTGTGAGAAAAATATTTCTTCTAATGATAAGTCGATCCTCGGTGCGCTAGAAATCTTGATAACGGAATTAAATCCAAACGCTGAATTCGGCTATTGACTGACAATTAGTTGGGTACTACCATAGACATATATAAGGAGAGACAAAACATTCCATTCATAAAACACCATTTGCTAACAATCATACTTCAACAACTTTTTAGATAAGTTAGAAGGAGATGTCTTTAAAAAACGGCAACGCTGTAAGCTGCGCATACCGGTATGGCTGTATGTCTTTGGTTAGGATTATAAAAAACAACGTAATTTTAATTTAAAAATTTATATAGCTATGGATACTGTCTCACTAAACAGAACCACGCGACTTTGGTAGATTTGCAGGAAAGGGTCCTGTTACTTTTTTTAAACTACTTTTGTCACAATCTATGGCTAATAAAAGACCGCAAACAGCAAGAAAATCGTCTGATGACATCATTGCTACGCAGACTGAACTAAACCAAAGGATTTCCTCAGCGTGTCTGGAGCCGGGTGTATTCAGGCCAATCAGTAAAATCCTCAAGGAAAAACTATGCAGTTTCGGCCGCAGAAAAACATGGTGTAAAGAATGGCTGAAAGAAAGGAGTAATCTTTTCCATGTAAATCTGCTTTCAGAATTGAAGGTAGCGCCAAAAGATTGACACAACTACCTGAGGATGGACGAAGACACATGATTCTAATACCAAAACCCACGAAACACTGCACCACACCCCGGTGAAGCTTAAATGGACGATTTCGCAACACAGTAGAAAGAGAAAGAAGAGAGAGAGAGGGGTGTTAGTGTGCCTGCCGGCCATCAGGGCAAATTAGCGCTGTTGTCGCCAGCTGGCCGTGTAACCGGATTCTGTCGCATATTTTTGACGTATAGAAGAGAAGGACAGTTATATTCTAACCTACTATAACGCTTCCCAAACTGCGCCAGGTGCTAATTGGAACAAACCAGCCAGCCGCCATCCATCCATGCCCTATAAACCTTTATCTATGCATTCATGTCACAACTGTCAATTTTTCTGAGGAAATTAATTAATTTTTTATTATCATTTTAATATACAATTCTATTATAGAAAACTTCGCCGATGTGTGTAATCTTTCAGTTATTATTCCAGCCTACTATGCAGGTAATTATTTTTTATTGTTTATCAAATTGATTTTACACTTCCTTACCTATTTTTTATATAGGAATATAGGAAAGGTAAGTTTACAATAAATAAATTAACATGAAATGTTTCACATACATAATAGGTGTTGGTTAACAAGCCAATCTTAACAAAATATCACTGGGCAACCTGCAGATAACTGCAACACATTGTGCCCGAGGTAATACCTAACAATCTATCAGTTACGAACAGATAAGTTTAGTCTCTTGAAATGATAATTTTAACATTTTTGTTTTACTGAGTGGATTAAAAATTATAACATAATGGCACAAAGATAATGGTTTGAGCTAACTCGATACTTGGCCATCGGCCATATTTTACAGAGAAATTTAATGTCTACCCGATACTGTTTCTTTTGTTTCAGAGAACGCTGTAAGAATCACCTGATAGTTTATGGATCTTTTAGTACGTGTCTCAATGCATCCTAGTGCTTGTGTTTATACAGTATTTGTGATAATATTATATGAATTGAGTCAATTCCAGATGAGTGAGACCTGTGAGACGTAACCTAAGGACATTAGTTTATTCTAAACAGTTATTTTTTGTTATGGTTGTCAATGCAGTTTTTATTTATAAATAAACGTAGAAAACATTATTTACGATAAAGTGCTTCCATCTTTATTTTCTAAATCTTGGTTAATATAAAAATAATGTGCATTATTTATTCCATAAAAAAAAACTTTTATTGATTTAATTTGTGATTTAATAATATTTATATTGAATCACAAATTAAATCAATAAAAACTCGTTCAAAAGTTAATAATTAAATTGAAAAGTCCTAAAACCGCTGTTCAAATTTCCCGCCATTGCGCCTCTGATGGCCGGCGGGCACACTAACACCCCTCTCTCTCTCTTCTTTCTCCCTCTACTGTGTTGCGATTTTTTAACAAGGAGCTAACATTTCTAACCCTATAAATTTTCTTTGCTGCACCACTTGTCAACTATAACTGGCGCGGGCTCGGCGTCCACGTGTGAAATCACCACACCAAAGAAAATTTATAGAGTTTAGAAATGTTTACCCCTTATTAAAAAATCGCAACACAGTGGAGAGAGGAAGAAGAGTGCACTATTATGAGTGAGAGAGAGCGGTTTTAGTGTGCCTGCTGGCCATCAGAGGCGCAATGGCGGGAAATTTGAACAGCGGTTTTAGAACTTTTTAATTTTATTATTAACTTTTGAACGAGTTTTTATTGATTTAATTTGTGATTCAATATAAATATTATTAAATCACAAATTAAATCAATAAAAAGACGCACAAAAGTATTTATTTTGTGGAATCAAGGCACGTTTTTATATTAACCAAGATTTGGAAAATAAATATGGAAGCACTTTATCGTAAATAATTTTTTCTACGTTTGTTTATAAATAAAAACTGTCTGGTCTGGTTCTTTTACCACCCTTAAGTCACTCATCAGCACTTGAGACGGATGCACAGGCCTTTAAAAAAAATATAATGCTTATTCCCCATAAGACTTTAGGCATGGCTGTCTGATGGTTAAGAAATTCATTTTTTTCTCTAGAAAAAAGTTGGCAACCATTTGAAATTATATTAACGCCAACCAAAAACATGAGTCTTGCCGAACCACAGCGATCCGGCGTGTTTATTGTGGTGTTTATTTTGAACAATTTGTTATTTTTGTGATATATTATTATAAACTTTCAAAACAATGGGTATTAAGAATGCCACTGGGTTTAGTGCATAATTTGTTATAGTGAAAATCGTGCCGCAGAGGATGAATATCTATTTCAACAGATAATAAATCTCAATAGGTGCATTGCTTTATTAACATATAATATTATAAATATCATAAAAATTTAAAAAAATGGTTTATAATAAACTGTTGTGACTGGTCGATCATGTCCATATATTATTAGTTATTTTTTTTCAACAAACCCAAATAACATTACCCTGTATTTTCAAAGTTGTCGCGCGTAGATCGCTACGAAGTTATAGTTGGAATGTTGCTGCCACCTCAAATTAGCGGATGGCAACCTATAACCTATAAACACCAAAACCCCGTTCGCAGAGCTAATATAGTGTATCATTTAAACAGCCAATTAAGCATTCAACTTTTAGTATTGAAAATACTACTGGGATCGTTTTTATGCAAACTTTGCATTGGTGTCGCGACACAACACCGCAATATCTCGAGCGGTCTTGTAACATAATACCTACTCTGATAATACTTGGTAAATATAAATATGAATAACAGCGTAAAGTCGGCAAGTAAATAATGTTTAGTTTTAGTTTGTGTTTTACAGAATGCCATACCTAATAATTTTGTTAAAAAGTGGTTTATTAAAATAAGTTATATATTTGTGTTTTGAAGACTGCCATAATAATTTTGTTAAATAAGGTAAGTTCACGTTATTTAAATCGGAATATTATATCGAAAAAAAAAGAGTGGGAGGCAAAAAGTGGGAGCACAATAATTGCATATACAGAGTCCGCCCAAAATTATACTATATTATAATAAACTTTTACAAAATACAAATTAGAATGTGGGCTTTAATTATTTTTAAAAATTTTTGAGTCACTTACGTCATATTTTTCTATTTTATATTCACCCTGTATATGCCACAGAAGATTTGAATACGTCAAAATGATTTACTCAAGATGCAAAACTTTTATGTAGAATAAAATTTTCTGAGAAATCAATAATAAAAAATTATCCCATTTGTTAACCAAATTTGGGCGGACCCTGTTGAATTAAAGAACATTTTTTAACTTTTACAAAATACAAATTAGAATGTGGGCTTTAATTATTTTTAAAAAATTTTGAGTCACTGACGTCATATTTTTCTATTTTATATTCACCCTGTATATGCCACAGAAGATTTGAATACGTCAAAATGATTTACTCAAGATGCAAAACTTTTATGTAGAATAAAATTTTCTGAGAAATCAATAATAAAAAATTATCCCATTTGTTAAACAAATTTGGGCGGACCCTGTTGAATTAAAGAACATTTTTTAAACTTTTACAAAATACAAATTAGAATGTGGGCTTTAATTACATCACATAGGACATTAAAATTTTAAAGCTGTGTCAGGTATTTTCAATACATAGGATGCTTGCGTAAGGTGTAAGATCTGGGATTTTTTTTATAGGTCCGTGGACGAGTGTCACATTTTTCTGGCTAGACTTATAATCTAAATATTCGAAACACAGCGGACTATTTGATATCGTCAGGGCTGTCCGGTGCAAAAACCTACAGTGGGGTAACATTTATGACAGCCAAACGCATGTAAGCTAACTATTTTAAAAATATATTTTTCTTAGCGTTCGTTAGTATCACAAAAGACAAGTATTTATTGTAAATAAATATGATAGCTTTTAGTCGTTTATGAGGAAACGTAATAAATGCCCAAGTGGAAAATACCCAAGGGCAATGATGGACCGGTAAATTATAGATGTTATTTTTAGAAAATCTAAAATGGCATGTCAATCCTCAATTAAAAAGGAATACCTATCTATTTTGAATAGTTAATGAAAGTAAATTTCTAGTTAGGTATATTATCTACAGGGTGTCTAGCAAAAATCGAAAACAAAATTCCCGACTAATTCCCGGTTTTTCCCGGTCGGTTTTTGAAAATTTCCCGACTGGGTTTTCCTAAAGTAACTACACTTTCGTTGTTAAATGTTAAAACATTTATTTGAAAAACACATGGCTTAAGCACAACCAAATAATATAGTTAATTTTTTAATTTTACGATTTCTTGTTCTATAGCTGCCAAATCTTTTTGTGATTGTTCGATAATTTTTTTCTTTTTAGTTTCCAGTTCTTCTGCTTGCTTTTGAAGCTTCCTTTTTTCTGCTTTTTTCAAGTCGCCTCTTTTGCCTTTTTATCTTCTTGTGCTACCTTGAATAGGCATTTCTCATGGAAAGTATCATGGATTTTGTAATGTCCATAGTTTGAACTCCTCCAATTTTTTGTAGTGAATCGCACACTAATCTTTGGCCTATAAGTGACTCTTCTTTTAAATTTTTCACCAAAATCTCCTTATTAACAGAAAATCCCCTTTCTGCTGTGGCATTTCCATGAGAAATTGTTAGAAGAAGTTGCACCACGTTTTTTAAACTGTCATTTGTGATGGTTTCCATCCAAAAGTCATCTACTCTGTTACATCTGGAATAATTTTTTATTTTATTACATATCGCGCTAAACCGCGATATGTTATACGGCGCTTCGGTGAAAATAATGTGCGTATGTTGTCGGCGTCATCGTCGTCAGTTTCGACATTTTCACATTTGCGATTTTTTTTCTCGGAAACAGTTAGAGTGGGACGATTGAAACTTTTTTAATTTAGAGAGGAATAGTGGGGGTACGTTGTGTGAAAATTTCGAATATACAGGGTGTACTGAAAAAAAGTTATTAATTTGTAAATTCGAATATTATCGGATTCTCGTTGAAATTCGATACAGTTCGTAAAAATGAGTTTTTTTGATTTAAACTTTTTCGACGCGTAGACGACAGTGGGGTACAGAACCCTATTGTTTGTGAGCGCGATCGAAAGTTTGGAAGTAATTTTTTTGATTTTTTTAAAGTCAAAATTTGGTCGAAAATGGTACCTCTTGGATCGCTAATAAGTCGAATTGGGTGCATCCAATCGACATGCAGTTTGGATAATCGGTTAGGCCATCTCAAAAACTACCTTTTTCCAATACATCGTTCTATACCTAACTGGAATGGAAATTGCCGAAAATGGTAAGAAACTGGAAACCACAGAGTAAGGCGTGATTTTTTCGCCGTTTTTATTTTTTTTCGTACGGAAAACGACTTTTGATCGAAACGTTGTATACTTTAGCGGATAGAGCTCGTCAAATTGTATTTAGGGGGTATTTTTTCGTTTCTTTATCTTTCATACGGAAAAAACGGCAACTTATGAACTATTTCCCGTAATTTCTGTTGGCGTCGCACTGGTTTGTTTAAATAATTCTGTGTGTCTATAATATATAACTTTTTGAATTTTTTCTTGATCCACCATATTGACGGATAAACAAGCTTTAGTTTGCATAGTAAGCGCGCCCTGGGAAAACATATTTTGTGGCTCAAAAAAAATTAATTTATGATTTATAAAGAGACATTTCCAGCTAACGTTTTACTATATCGACTGTGGCTTATTCAATTTTTAACAAAACCGTTTTATTTTTTTCTCAAAACATGCGCTGATTACTTCTCAATATTCCTGCATGTCCAAACTTATCAAAATATATTCGCAAATTTGAGCAAAGTTGCTTTTTTGGGTGCGGAAACAGGCACAGTTTACAAATTCTAACACCATTCACTTTTGACTAAGTGAGCCTTGATTTTTGATGTACCTAAATTAATTATTAATTCTAAAAATCCGGCTGTCAAAAATGGCGAAAAAGGGGTGTTTTGAACTTTACTTGCTAGACTAATAAGAACATTTCCAGATTTTAAATTGGATGGAATATCTACCTTGAACCTTCTTCTAATTTTATTGACCAATATTTTTGCCCAAAATGTTTTAGAAATAGTTGTAATCTCGATTTTAAAGATGGCGTTCGGACATTGATAATCCGTCGCCACGTGGTAGGAGGTTGTTCGACATTTCGATATTCGCGAATTTTTTCTTCGGAAACGGTTGGAGCAAAACGATTGAAACTTTCTGGACGTAGAGAGGAATAGTCGGGGCACGTTCTAGGAACAATTTCCAATATACAGGGTGTACCGGAAAAAAGTTATTAAAGTCAAAGTTGAAAAATATGTTTTTTTTTTTGTTGTAGCGCGATAAAGGTGGCAAACATCATTTTAATCGATTTAAACTTTCTCTACGTGTAGACGACGTTGGGCTACAAAACACTGTTGTTTGCGAACGCGATCGAAAGTTGAGAAGTGATTTTTTTGATTTTTTTAAAATCAATGTAGGGTCATATTGGATCGTTAATAAATCGAATTGGGTGCGTCCGACATACTTTTGGTTTGGATATTCGTTTAGGTCATCTCAAATACTACTTTTTTCAAATATATTGTTCTATACCTAAACAGCATAGAAATGGTAGCAAATTATAAAAAATTAGACTTACTATTTAAGTATATATAATTTGACAGCTGTCGTATAGAACTTTGTCATTTTGGTACTGAAAATTAGGATTATTACAGCTTTAACCCTCGCTACGAAAAAAGATTAAATAAATTGACACTTACCTGTCAAAATTTGACAGCTATCGTATAGAATTTTGTTATGTAGGTAATGAAATTTTTTTTAATTTAACACGTTCACTGCTGGCAACGCGGCTCCCGCGTTCTTGTGTACCTTGGTGATATGCCGACAACGCGTCTCCCGCGTTTCGTGTCATGATCCACCGTGACGTCAATGATCATTGTCCGGTGGATCATGGTGGATTTTGGTTGCTGTGTGCCACCAACGCGTCTCCCGCGTTTGTTTTTTTTTATATAAAAAAGTTCAACTTACATGATATTTTATAGTTATAAATAAAACTCCAAATATATTTTTCGATTTAAGAAGAAATTGTAAAAAAAAAACCATTGGCACCCAGGTAATGCCCACGTTTTTGGTCGGCAGTGAAAGTGTTAGGAGTCTTACAGCAATAACCCTCACTACAAAAAAGCTAAAAGAAATTGACACTTACCTGTCAAAATTTGATAGCTATCGTATAAAACTTTGTTATTTAGGTACTGATTTTTTTTAAATTTCAGATTCTTACAGCTATAACCCTCGCTACAAAAAAGCTAAAAAATAATTGACACTTACCTGTCAAAATTTGATAGCTATCGTATAAAACTTTGTTATTTAGGTACTGATTTTTTTTTTAATTTCAGATTCTTACAGCTATAACCCTCGCTACAAAAAAGCTAAAAAATAATTGACACTTACCTGTCAAAATTTGACAGCTGTCATATAAAACTTTGTTATTTACGTACTGAAAAATTTTTCAATTTGGGATTTTTACAGCTATAACCCTCGCTACCAAAAAGCTAAAAAAAAATTGACACTTACTTGTCAAAATTTGACAGCTATCGTATAAAATTTTCTTATTTAGGTACCCGAAATTTTTTAAATTTCGGATTCTTACAGCTATAACCCTCGCTATGAACTCGCTATGAAAAGACTAAAAAAAAATTTACACTTACCTGCCAAAATTTGACAGCTATCGTATAAAACTTTGTTATTTAGGTACTGAAAAACTTTTTATTTAAGATTTTTACAGCTATAACCCTCGCTACGAAAAGGATAAAAAAAACTGACGCTTACCTGTCAAAATTTGACAGCTATCGTATAAAACATTCTTATTTAGGTACCTGAAAATTTTTTAATTTCGAATTCTTACAGCTATAACCCTCGCTACGAAAAAGCTAAAAAAAATGACACTTACCTGTCAAAGTGACAGCTGTCGTATAATTTAACGAACGACCTAGAACAGTGCCGTGCCCGAAGGCACAATAATATTTCTACAAATTTATTAGCTGATAATTGATAGCTTCCATGTAAGAATAATTTTTTGGTTAAGTTTTAATCGATTGAATACTACTGAAGAGCACCTATAAATATCAATATCGTAACGAGTACCGTAACGAAAAGTCGTAGCGAATCGAGCGAGGTGGCATTGGAAACGGGACATCGAGCACTATACGGCGCCATCCCCGAAAACTACCTATCTATACGAGAAAACGGAAATTTTGCACCATTGTCTAGTTTTGGTCAGTTGTTATAATGACAATTTGGCGATATGTTTCCCCTTCACGTTCCGCAGGAAAGTGAGGCAAAAAAAGCAATAGTAAATAGAAAAATAGGAAAGAAAAGTATTTTTTTAATTTTAGTAAATTTTTTTAGTACTAATATTAGATGCACTCTCGGCTGACGATTAGCGATATGTACCCAGTCTAGTTACATATCGCGCGAACACGCGATATTTTATTCGTCTCCTACATGCGGAATCACGACAACCCCGATCGACTCTTGAAAATTTTGCACTATATCGGCTGCTACATTTGAAATATGTATGTATGTTGTCGTTGTCTTTTTCGACATTTTCACATTTGCGATTTTTTTTCTCGGAAACGGTTAGAGTGGAACGATTGAAACTTTTTCAGTTTAGAGAGGAATAGTGGGGATACGTTGTGTGAAAATTTCGAATATACAGGGTGTACGAGAAAAAAGTTATTAATTTTGAAAGTCGATTATTATCGGATTCTCGTTGAAATTCGATACAGGTCGTAAAAATAAGTTTTTTCGATTTAAACTTTTTTGATGTGTAGACGACCGTGGTCTACAGAACCCTATTGTTTGTGAGCGCGATCGAAAGTTTGGAAATATTTTTTTTGATTTTTTCAAAGTAGAAATTTGGTCAAAAATGGTACCTCTTGGATCGCTAATAAGTCGAATTGGGTGCATCCGATCGACATTCGGTTTGGATAATCGTTTAGGCCATCTCAAAAACTACCTTTTTCCAATACATCGTTCTATACCTAACTGGAATGGAAATTGTAGATAATTGTAAGAAACTGGAAACCACATAGTTAGGCGTGATTTTTTCACGGTTTTTATTTTTTTTTTCGTACGGAAAACGAGTTTTAATCGAAACGTTGTATACTTTAGCGGATAGAGCTCGTCAAATTGTATTTAGAAGATATTTTTTCGTTTCTCTTTCTTTAATACGAAAAAAACGGCAAGCTTCTGGAAATTCACATCGGAATTGGGGTTGTGCATCGCACTGGTTTGCTTAAACACGTTTGCAAGTATCTATATACAACTTTTCGAGTTTTTTCTTGGTACACTATATCAACGAATAAACTAGACTGGGTACATATCGCTAATCGTCAGCCGAGAGTGCATCTAATTCTAGTACTAAAAAGATTTACAAAAATTTACAATAAGAAAATACTTTTCTTTTTTTCTATTTACTATTGCTTTTTTTGCCTCACCTTCCTGCGGAACGTGAAGGGAAAACATATCGCCAAATTGTCATTATAACAACTGACCAAAACTACACAATGGTGCAAAATTTCCGTTTTCTCGTATAGATAGGTAGTTTTCTGAGACGGCGCCGTATAGGTGCTCTTTAAACTCGCACACCTTTGTGCAATGTGGGATATACTTTCCATATTTGCTCTATAAAAATATGTAAGTATTCAATCGATTAAAACATAAGGAAAAAATTATTCTTACATGGAAGCTATTAATTATCAGCTAATAAATTTGTAGAAATATTATTGTGCCGAGCCCTTCGGGCACGGCACTGTTCTAGTTCGTTCGTTTAATTATACGAGAGCTGTCACTTTGACAGGTAAGTGTAATTTTTTTTAGCTTTTTCGTAGCGAGGGTTATAGCTGTAAGAATTCGAAATTAAAAAATTTTCAGGTACCTAAATAAGAAAGTTTTATATGACAGCTGTCAAATTTTGACAGGTAAGTGTAATTTTTTTTTAGCTTTTTCGTAGCGAGGGTTATAGCTGTAAGAATCTGAAATTTAAAAAAAATTCAATACCTACCTAAATAACAAAGTTCTATACTACAGCTGTCAAATTATGACAGGTAGGTATATATTTTTTTAAACTTTTTTCGTAGCGAGGGTTATAGCTGTAAGAATCCTAAATTGAAAAAATTTTCAGTACCAAAATAACAAAGTTCTATACGACAGCTGTCAAATTGTGACAGGCGGGTATAAATGTTTTAAAGCTTTTTTCATATAGAGGATTATAGCTGTAGGATTCCGAAATTTAAAATTTTTCAGTAATTAAATAACAAAGTTCCATACGACAACTATCAAATTTTGACAGGCAAGTGTCAATTTTTTTAAAGTTTTTTCGTAACGAGGATTATAGCGGTAAGAATCCCAAATTGAAACATTTTTCAGTACCTAAATAACAAAGTTCTATACGACAGCTGTCAAATTCTGACAGGTAGGTATATATTTTTTTAAACTTTTTTCGTAGCGAGGGTTATAGCTGTAAGAATCCTAAATTGAAAAAATTTTCAGTACTCAAATAACAAAGTTCTATACGATAGCTGTCAAATTTTGACAGTTAAGTGTCAATTTTTTTTTAGCTTTTTCGTAGCGAGAGTTATAGCTGTAAGAGTCCGAAATTATAAAATTATCAGGTCCCTAAATAACAAAGTTCTATACGATAGCTGTCAAATTTTGACAGGTAAGTGTCAATTTTTTTTTTTAGATTTTTTGTAACAAGGGTTATAGCTGTAAGAATCCTAAATTTAAAAATTTTGTCAATACCTAAATAACACAGTTTTATACGACAGCTGTCAAATTGTGACAGGTAAGTGTCAATTTTTTTTTAGATTTTTTGTAACGAGGGTTATAGCTGTAAGAATCCTAAATTAAAAAATTTTTCAGTTTCTAAATAACAAAGTTCTATACGACAGCTGTCATTTTGACAGGTAAATGTCAAGTTTTTTTTAAGCTTTTCTTGTATCTAGGATTATAGCTGTAAGAATCCGAAATTTAAAAAAATGTCAGTACCTAAATAAGAAAGTTCTATACTACAGCTGTCAGATTTTGACAGGTAAGTGTAATTTTTTTTTAGCTTTTTCGTAGCGAGAGTTACAGCTGTAAGAATCCTAAATTTAAAAAATTTTCAGTTAGTAAATAACAAAGTTCTATACGCTAGCTGTCAGATTTTGACAGGTAAGTGTCAATTTTTTTAGCTTTTTTCGTATAGATTATTATAGCTGTAAGAATCCAAAATTTAAAAAATTTTCAGTACCTAAATAACGACATTAAAAAAAAAAGAAAAAAAACACTGGGGTTTGAACCCACGACCTTCGTCTCCAAAATCAACAGCCTCTACTACTACGCTACCGAAGCTTAGAGAGTGATTTGTGGTAAATAGGATATTAATGCCATAATGGATATTATACACAACTTTAAGTACATATTAAAAATACTTACTAATACACTTTTTTCAATTATTTTTGGTCAATCGCAAAGAAAAAGGTCCAAGACAGGTGTTTCATACATTAAATACTCTCCAAATATTATAAAAACTATAAAAATGGAAGTTAATATGCCTTCTGCAAGCAATTTTTATTATTACAAGTACGGGTATAAATGCGATATTTTCCCCCTTATTTTTGGTTAAACGAAAAAGATAAAGGTTCAAGGTAGGTATTTCCCACAAAAGACGTGGTCTAAATTGTCTTATTCCTCTAAAAAATCAATTTGGAAATCGCATTTTTCACCTATTTTTGACAGATGGTATAAAAGTTAAAGTTCAGGAAAACACACGTGGTGAAACCATGGCCAACTTTTTCTAAATCGAAAGGTGTTAGAATTGGAAAATTGTGCCTGTTTCCGCACCCAAAAAAGCAACTTTGCTCAAATTTGCGAATATATTTTGATAAGTTTGGACATGCAGGAATATTGAGACGTAATCAGCGCATATTTTGAGAAAAAAATAAAACGGTTTTGTTAAAAATTGAATAAGCTACAGTCGATATAGTAAAACCTCTGGTGAAGGAACCTATAAAAAAATCATAAATTAATTTTTTTGAGCCACAAAATATGTTTTCCCAAAGGGCGCTTATAATACAAATTAAAGCTTCTTTATCCGTTGATATAGTGTACCAAGAAAAAATTCAAAATGTTATATATTATAGACACTTGCAGAATTATTTAAGCAAACCAGTGCAACGCCAACAGAAATTACGGAAAAAAGTTCATAAGCTGCCGTTTTTTCCGTATTAAAGATAAAGAAACGAAAAAATATCTCTTAAATACAATTTGACGGCTCTATCCGCTAAAGTATACAACGTTTCGATCAAAAAACGTTTTCCGTAGGAAACGAAAGGAAGAAAAATAAAAACGGCGAAAAAATCACGCCTTACTCTGTGGTTTCCAGTTTCTTACAATTTTTGATAATTTCCATTCCAGTTAGGTATAGAACAATATATTGGAAAAAGGTAGTTTTTAAGATGGCCTAACCGATTATCCATACCGAATGTCGATCGGATGCACCCAATTCGACTTATTAGCGATCCAAGAGGTACCATTTTCGACCAAATTTTGACTTTGAAAAATTCAAAAAAATTACTTCCAAACTTTCGATCGCGCTCACAAACAATAGGGTTCTGTAGCCCACGGTCGTCTACGCGTCGAAAAAGTTTAAATCAAAAAAACTCATTTTTACGAACTGTATCGAATTTCAACGAGAATCCGATAATAATCGACTTTAAAAATTAATAACTTTTTTTCAGTACACCCTGTATATTCGAAATTTTCACACAACGTACCCCCACTATTCCCCTCTAAACTGAAAAAGTTTCAATCGTCCCACTCTATCCGTTTCCGAGAAAAAAAATCGCAAATGTGAAAATGTCGAAAAAGACGACGGCCACGACGGCGGCGACAACATACATACATTATTTTCACCGAAGCGCCGTATAACATATCGCGGTGTAGCGCGATATGTAACAACCTTTAGTTTGCATAGTAAGCGCGCTCTGTTAAAACACTATTTGTGGCTCAAAAAAATTAATTTATGATTTTTTCAGAGATATTTTTATCTGATGTTTTACTATATCGACTGTAGCTTATTCAATTTTTAACAAAACCGTTTTATTTTTTCTCAAAACATGCGCTGATTACTTCTTAACATTCCTGCATGTCCAAACTTATCAAAATATATTCGCAAATTTGAGCAAAGTCGCTTTTTTGGGTGCGAAAACAGGCAAAATTTACAAATTCTAACACCATTCTCTTTTAACGAGAGTGCCTTGATATTGATGTACCTAAATTAATTATTAATTCTAAAATCCGGCTGTCAAAAATGGCAAAAAATGGGTGTTTTGAGCTTGACTTGCTAGACTAATAAGAACGTTTCTTGATTTTAAATTGGATGAAATATCTACCCTGAACCTTCTTCTAATTTTATTGACCAATATTTTTGCCCAAAATGTTTAGAAATAGTTGTAATCTCGATCTTAACGATGGCGTTCCGACATTGATAATCCGTCGCCACGTGGTAGGAGGTTATTCGACATTTCGATATTCGCGAATTTTTTCTTCGAAAACGGTTAGAGCAAAACGATTCAAACTTTCTGGACGTAGAGAGGAATAGTCGGGGCACGTTCTGGGAAAAATTTCCAATATACAGGGTGTACCGGAAAAAAGTTATTAAAGTCAAAGTTGAAAAATATGTTTTTTTTCGTTGTAGGGCGATACAGGTGGCAAAAATCATTTTAATCGATTTAAACTTTTTCGACGTGTAGACGACGTTGGGCTACAAAACACTGTTGTTTGCAAACGCGATCAAAAGTTGGGAAGTCATTTTTTTGATTTTTTAAAAATCAATGTAGGGTCATATTGAATCGTTAATAAATCGAATTGGGTGCGTCCGATATACTTTTGGTTTGGATATTCGTTTAGGTCATCTCAAATACTACTTTTTTCAAATATATTGTTCTATACCTACACAGCATAGAAATGGTAGCAAATTATAAAAAATAAGAATTACTATTTAAGTATATATAATTTGACAGCTGTCGTATAGAACTTTGTTATTTTGGTACTGAAATTTTTTTTAATTTAGTTTTATTACAGCTTTAACCCTCGCTACGAAAAAAGTTGAAATAAATTGACACTTACCTGTCAAAATTTGATAGATATCGTATAAAACTTTGTTATTTAGGTGCTGAATTTTTTTTAAATTTCGGATTCTTACAGCTATAACCCTCGCTACAAAAAAGCTAAAAAATAATTTACACTTACCTGTCAAAATTTGACAGCTATCGTATAAAACATTCTTATTTAGGTACCTGAAAATTTTTTAATTTAGGATTTTTACAGCTATAACCCTCACTACAAAAAAACTAAAAAAAAAATTAACACTTACCTGTCAAAATTTGACAGCTGCCGTATAGAACTTTGTTATTTACGTATTGAAAAATTTTTCAATTTAGGATTTTTATAGCCATAACCCTCGCTACGAAAAAGCAAAAAAAAAATTGGCACTTACCTGTTAAAATTTCACAGCTATCGTATAAAACTTTCTTATTTAGGTACCTGAAATTTTTTAAATTTCGGATTCTTACAGCTATAACCCTCGCTATGAAAAGGCTAAAAAAAATTTACACTTACCTGCCAAAATTTGACAGCTATCGTATAGAACTTTGTTATTGAGGTACCTGAAAATTTTTTAATTTCAAATTCTTATAGCTATAACCCTCGCTACGAAAAAGCTAAAAAAAATGACACTTACCTGTCAAAGTGACGGCTGTCGTATAATTAAACGAACGAACTAGAACAGTGCTGTGCCCGAAGGGCTCGGTACAATAATATTTCTACAAATTTATTAGCTGATAATTGATAGCTTACATGTAAGAATAATTTTTTGCTTATGTTTTAATCGATTGAATACTTACATATTTTTATAGAGCAAATATGGAAAGTATATCCCACATTGCACAAAGGTGTGCGAGTTTAAAGAGCACCTATAAATATCAATATCATATATCTCCGTAACGAAAAGTCGTAGCGAATCGAGCGAGGCGGCATTGAAAACGGGACGTCGAGCACTATACGGCGCCGTCTCAGAAAACTACCTATCTATAAGAGAAAACGGAAATTTTGCACCATTGTCTAGTTTTGGTCAGTTGTTATAATGACAATTTGGCGATATGTTTTCCCTTCACGTTCCGCAGGAAGGTGAGGCAAAAAAAGCAATAGTAAATAGAAAAAAAGAAAAGAAAAGTATTTTTTTTATTGTAAATTTTTTTTTAGTATTAATATTAGATGCACTCTCGGCTGACGATTAGCGATATGTACCCAGTCTAGTTTATTATAGTCTGATCAGTAAGAATGTCTCTAAATGCTCTATCTGCTTCTTCCAATTTAGTCGCATTGCATCTGTTTGAATTTAACAAAATTTCAAATGCTTTGGACATTAGTTGCAAGGATTTTCTTGAATCTCTGCCAGTTTTATTGGGGTTACGGAAACTTATAGTTTCAGTTAATTCATATGCTAACGGACATTTTTCCAAAAGTTTGGAAACTGTATACATTAAGCAGTTTCGACAATCCTGGAGGAAAGATCATCATTTCTTTATCTTTAACTCCGACGCATTTTTTGATAGCCGCTCTAGTCCCATAGCCTAGATCAATCTCTTGGACTTTTTTAAGGTTGCAATATAAACCATTTTTGTATTTTTTTAAAACATCTATTTTGAAAATAGGAGTGCTTTGTAGAACTTCGTCTGTAACAAAACGTCTCATTAAGTTATTTATAATGAATAGGTCTTTATAAAGAAATGTAACTAGAGGCCAATCACTTTGAAATTGTCTTAGGAATGGTTCTAATTCTTCAGAGAGTGGCCGAAAGAAGGCTAATTCAGCTAACAGCAGTTTATTATCCATAAACTTTACTACAATTTTGTAACTTTCACACGATGGCTTTTGATTCGTATTTTGCACAGAAGATATGAATTTTTTCAAGTGAGGGTATAGCGACTGAATTTTTTGAGACACAGGTATGTTTTCTAGCCATCTTACTGAACAGAATTTAGGAGGAAAGTCGGAACAACCAGTTATGGACAAAAATAAACCCCGTCGGGAAGGACTGTCTTTGAACAAATTGTAACAAACTCTTAGAAATGACACAATATTCCAGTCTGTTTTTTTAATACCGGTTTTAAATGCAACATTTACGGTATGTAAACCGCAGGAGCCTATGCTTAAAATTGCAGAAGTGTTATCGGTTTCATCTTTTAATTCAGCCTCTAGAAGGCGTACCAACTTAAAATTTACATGAAGTCCATCCATTGAAATTTGAAGCAGTTTCTTTAAACGAAGACTTTGCAAACCATCTTTTAGACCTTCCAACAAATCCACAGCTTTCGCATGATGTAAAAACACAGATAAACAATAACGAACTTGAACCTGATTTTTCACGGAATCCCAGTATCTTACGTAAATGTCCATTTGTTGTTTTTGCGCAACCTTATTTAGGCTTTCGTCAAAGCAAATTACAAAAGTATTGCATTGTTTAATAATTGTACTTAAGTCAGTTTTGAAATAAGGAGCCAGACCATAAACAATACTGTAGAAAACCTTATCTTTTACCTACTTCAAATTTTTAAGTTCGAAATTATCTGCTTATTCAAAATTCCCGGCTTAAACTTGATTTTCCCGTCAAATCCCCGGTTTTTTCCGGCTTTGTTAAATTCCCGTTTTTTTCCGGTTTTCCCGGCTTCTAGACACCCTGTATTTACCTTCTTGTAGAATTTCAATTAATTTTTCCACTTGTCTAAAGTGAATCAAAACATCAACATAGAAAATTTTTTCCTGATAATTTCTAGGCTGAATATTCAGCTGGTCTTGGGGGAAATCTGGACCTGCACTAGTAGACTTTAACAATTTGTTAAAGTTCCGTTTTCTCTCATTGATGTGGGTCCCTTGTAGGTTATAGAACTGAGACTTAAAGTCCAGGCCCATCTTCGTGGGAATACTCATAGCTCAAAGATCGAGAAGTTACCTAAAATAAAAAAGATAACATAAAAAAAGTTGGTTAGATGGTTGGAAAAGTTGCATATTTTAATGCTGAATAATTATTTGTTAAAAAGAAAATAACAACATTCCTATGGCTTTCGAAAGTTTCATTGCTCAATTTAAACCTAATACAATAGTAGCTGACGGGAAAATCTCTACAATACAAGCAGACAGGGAAAGGTATACAACAGTAGCTGATCAGCTGGATTTGAATTTGAACATTCAATCACATCTGTTAGACAAAGAACATAAAATTCATATTATTCAGGACATCGTTTTAAAACAACCAGATACTATATATTTACTTCAAGATATAAGTTTGCCAAGTACAAGTAAAGGCATAATAAGCTCTTATCTAGATTCTAGAAGTGCCTGATAAGCTAGCAAGAAAAAATAAGCGTGAGACAGAGCGCGTCTCATTTGCCATTACTGTCACATTTTATCACTAAATTATGAGGGAAAGGTCTAAAGGCAATTTTTAAGCTATAGGTACTCAAGAAAAAATCGGCCTTTTGTCTCCAATTTAAAACTAATAAAACCGATATGGAGAATTAACCTTGTTAAGGTGGGAGTATCAACATGTTCGCTAACCTATAACCTATTTTGCGTAGATTTATTTATTTTTAATAGCTTTTGCCCAAAGTTTAAATAAAATCAATGCCGATAGCATATTCCCTAGGTAATAATTGACCTATTAAATAAATATCAAGGAATTTCATAAATTATATGTTAGGAGAATCGTGTGTAGCGAAAAATATCTGGTAAGATTTTTTTAACCTTTATTGTGTCATTTTTCTTTCACAAAAGTTTCTTTATTATATTATTTATTTCTATATTAATATTTTGGTAATATGTCAGATATGATCTAAATATTCTAAATAATGTGCAGACGATATTGATTTTAATTAAATGTTAGTTAATAAAGTAATAAACTTAAAAAATAACGAGAAGTAGGTTATAGGTTGGTAACGGATTAAATGGCGTTAAGAATGCCAGACCTGAATTTCTCAAAAAAAAAATCAGAGGGGGATTTAAATTGTTTATGTTGATGCATGACACTACTTGTCACTAAATTGTAAAAAAAATGTTATGCTCCTCAAGAAAATATATTTTTTTTTGATACGACGTTTCGTGTTTTAAACATTATCAACATATACACTTTAAATCCCACTCTAATATCTTTTTTTTTAATTTTGACTGCCAGGTCTCACTCAACAAGGTACAGCCGTGTTCAATGAGGTGTGGGACAATGTTTGTGCTTTGTAACCTTGCCTGTGGTTTTCCAGAGTTTATAAAAGTGTTGTACAAGATTTCACTTAACAGGACCGCATGCATAAATTTCAGGGGATTTTAAAAAATATAGAAATTGATGTAAATGCAAATTACACTGGCCGACAAAAAAATTTTTTTTTTGTTATAACACAAAGCTAAATAGCATCTTGTGGTAGAATGGACCTATCCAAGGGCGTCCATAGAGCGTTTTTCAGGGGGGGGGGGCAAAAACTTTAACAATATTTTTTATCTACTAATAACCACTGTACTATTCAATATTTATACTGAATTATGAAATAAAATAGTAATGTGGGCGCCTAGGGGGGGGGGGGGGGAGCAAGTGCCCGTTTTGCACCCCCTATGGACGCCCATGGACCTATCCAAATACGAAAATGAGAAAAAAAAAGTTGTAACACGTAACGTTTTCTTGTTACATTTATAGTACCACATTTAATGTTACAATATTTAATATCTATTGAAAAAATAATTTAAGAATTTTCTAACTGTGTATATCGACTATATTTAAATTTTTACACCTACAAAACATACTTTACATCTAAGAAAAACACAAACATTACAAATATTAACTAAACACACTAATTAAATTTTATTTTTTCCTTTTATGAGGGGTCATATCTTCTCTTTTCAAAAACCAACAGTAATCACCCATCATGGCTGGATCCCATCGTCCTTGATAGCGAATTTCCATTGTTGACATCGTCCAGCAATTTTCTGATTTGTGGCCCAATAAAAATGCCTTCCTTTAATTTGGCATCACTTAACTGGGGAAATACTTGTCTTAGATATTTGAATCCATCACCGTCTTTATTCATAGCTTTCACAAAGTTTTTCATCAGCCCAAGTTTAACGTGAAGAAGAGGCAGAAGGACTTTTTTGGGGTCTACAAGAGGTGCAAACTTAACATTTTGAGATCCCGGCTGAAATTCACTTCTTTGTGGCCAATCTTTTATTACATAATGCTGATCTACTGCACGGCTGTCCCACAAACAAAGAAAACAGCAATATTTTGTAAATCCTCCCTGAAGTCCTACTAAAATTCCTATAACTTTTAGGTCCCCACATATCTGCCATTTATACCTGTTGTAGTTTACTTTATTTAAAAGTGTGCGCATATTTTCATAATTTTCTTTCATCGTCACTGAATGGGCAACTGGTATAGAGGGTTTTAAATTTCCATTATGCAATAACACAGCTTTTAAACTGTATTTAGACGAGTCTATAAATAAGCGCCACTCACAGGGAGAATGCTCAATCTCAAGTTCTTGCATTCAACCATCGATATCAGTACACGCACACAACGAATTTTCCATACTGTAGAATGCAGAAAACGTAGAATTTCTTTTCCTGAAAGTTGTAATTTTGGTTTCTTTGGCTAACAAGTTCCATTCCTGAAGACGGGAACCAAGAAGTTCTGACTGTTGCTTTGACAACCCCAAATCACGTGCTAAATCATTTAACTCACTTTGAACAATGAAATGTGGCTCGCCGGAACTGGGCCCTGGAGTAAAATCAGGGTCGGTACGCTGTTCCTCGGAGCTGCGTTGTCTCCAATATCTTCCAAAACAATATTTTGCGGATTTAATGGCGCAATGGGCACTGGTAAATCTGCATTATGAGGAACAGGCCGTATGGCAGACTGCAAATTTGGATAGTCAATCTTGTGCTTTCCCTTTTTGGAATAACCTTCAGTCTTTGTCAGGCAAAAATAGCAATTGTCAAAATGATTAGTGGGTTCTCGCCATACCATTGGAACTGCAAAAGGCATGCTTTTTCTCTTTCCCTGCATCCACTCCACCAATGACACGCAATATTTGAAGTAGGCTTTTTTTACATTTTCAGAAAATGGCCTGGCTTGTGATTTTACCATAAATGCTCCACAAATGTAACAAAATCTGTCAGGAGAAATTTTGCAACTCCGGCGCGTTTGATTCGACATTTTCTTTCTTAAAAAAACTTTTTTATCTATACACAGCGAACCACTCACTTCGAAACTCAACAGAAGACTAATGTTTAATGTTAATTTTATGTATAATATTCTAAGTAATACAGTTCAGGTAATTTTTCTGTTATAAAATGTATCCATTTTAACCGTCCCCTAATTAAATTGACTACCTGCTAATGTAAAATGGTCTTATTAAGCTATTGAAAAATGGTACGTATTGGGGAAAATAATGAGCTGACCTGTGTTAGAGAAATCTTGTCGGCCAGTGTTATTTATCATGTTTAACTAAGAATTTTTAAAACAAATGTGAAAATTTTAAACACAAGGCACCACCTTCCTCTAAGAAATACACGTTAAAAATCAGACAAATATTGTGAAGATAAAAGTGTAAGTTAAAAACATCTCAATAAAATTATTACATTATTACAAATTAACTGTTATCATAAGAAACAAACTAAAAATAAGTAATCATTATTTTTTCAAGAAGGTCTATTAATATTTTGTCATTGCTTCACCTGTTTCCAAAATCTCTTCCAGTCGACGCGGAATTGATAAGTAGAGATTTTGCATTAATTCTGCATCATTACTAAGCTCATCCCAGGTTCTCTCAATGGCAGTTACAAGGTCATTTTTATTTTGTGGCCGAAAGTTATGATCGCATAGTTTTTTTGTCATAAGGCCCCATACGTTTTCTAAAATATTAATATCTGGACTCCTTGCTGGCCACGGCAGTGTTTCTATATTGTTATGTTGTAGCCATTCCCTTATAATTCCAGCGTTGTGCACTGGACAGTTATCCTGTTGATAGATAAAGTTATTTCCGGGAAAGTGTTCTGAGATACTGGGTAACATTACATTTTCTAAAATATTTCTGTAATTTACTGCATTAAACCGCTCATCGATAACCCAGCATACTCCAAGTCCATTAATGCTCATCCATGCCCATACATTGACTGAGAAGCGTCAGGACCTGTCACAGTTATTTACATAGCGTTCATTGAATCTACTGTTACGCGGACGATATACCCTAATCTGCCCGTTAAATGTCGATTAAAATATTTTTTCGTCGGTAAAAACTATTCGGTCCCAATCTTCCCTAAGTCTATTATTCAAACAAAAAATAATTCTTGCCTGTTTATGTTCATTATTCAGTTTAATTTTTATTTGCAGCTATACGATTACTTAAATTAGAATGTTTTATTCTCCGACATGCCTGTTATTCTGGAGCCAGGAAAACGTGTTTGCTCTATAGCAGTTAGGGCTATTTTAAACGGATTCTGTTGCAAATATTCAATAAGCGCATTATCTTCTTCCTCAGTTGAAATCCTTGCTCTTCCCGGGGCCTTCTTCTTTTCCAGTGTCCCATCTCTTTCCCATCTATTCTTAATTTTCTGTATTGTATTTTTATTTGTGTGCATTATATGTGCAATATCTCTAAGGGGCAGACCATCTCCTATATAAGCAATAACTTGCGCTTTTTGGACTAAATTCAACTCTGGCATTTTCCTTTATATATTTTGACTTTGATAGTTATTGTCAATGAAAATTTAATATCATACGCAAGCCTGATTTACAACACATCACAATCGCTGTCCCACACCTCATTGAACACGACTGTACAGGGTTATCCAACCAAGACTAGACAAGGCGATTTTTTGACTTTTCCTGTACTTTTATAAAAAAAACTGAAATAGCCATCTTAAGTCATTTTCTCCCGCGAATTCGAATATCTTCAGCAAAAAACAATTGAACATCAAACAAAAGTACTAGGGGTCACTTTGATATTTTTTTAAATGGAACACCCTGTATATTTTTACATTTTTAAATTCCACATAAAATTATAATTATTTTTTATTAAATGCACTATTAGTCTATACTTCATAGTTTCCGAGATATTGACTCTCGAAAAGTGACATTTTTGAACTTTGACAGCTTATAACTTTCTAACAGTACGTAGTACGTCTTAGAGCAAAACGGCTTACATGTCCCTATCTTCAATTTTTATTATCTTCCCAAAAAAATCAACTTCCAGTTAAACCGGAACAACTATATTTTCTTCTTTCGAGTTACATCCGGTTTAACCGGAAAGAAATTTTTTTGGGAAGATAATAAAATTTAAAGATAGGGACATGTAAGCCGTTTTGCTCTAAGACGTACTGTTAGAAAGTTATAAGCTGTCAAAGTTCAAAAATGTCACTTTTCGAGAGTCAATATCTCGGAAACTATGAAGTATAGACTAATAGTGCATTTAATAAAAAATAATTATAATTTTATGTGGAATTTAAAAATGTAAAAATATACAGGGTGTTCCATTTAAAAAAATATCAAGGTGACCCCTAGTACTTTTGTTTGATGTTCAATTGTTTTTTGCTGAAGATATTCGAATTCGCGGGAGAAAATGACTTAAGATTGCTATTTCAGTTTTTTTTTTATAAAAGTACAGGAAAAGTCAAAAAATCGCCTTGTCTAGTCTTGGTTGAATAACCCTGTACCTACATAATATTGAACAAATTAATCCAAATCCATAGACTAGTAACTCTCCCTCTAAATAAAATCAATTTACAAAAAGAACTAAACAATATTAAACAAATTGCAGTTACTAACGGATGTAACTCAAATCTAATTGACCAAATTCTAACAAAGAAAACTTACAAAAAGGCTATTGGCTTAGTTTTTCCTAGAAACAAAAGCTGAGAGTGCAAAATATTGTTTTTGTCCACCAAAGTATATCAAAAAATAAACATTGAAATATAAAGTTCAATTACAGACATGATCATTTAACTAGAACTGTTTTCAATATTGATTTACCTTTAATACACACTAGGGCAGGTCAGAACTCCATTTATTATCAAGGTATGAAATTTTACAGCAAAATACCCCAAGAATTAAAATTTTTAAATATTAAACGTTTTAAAATGATAACTAAGAAAATACTTAAAAAAGGGGAAGCTAAATTTTAAACTAAAAAATGACCAATTTCAACTTATCACTCTCTTTGGATAGCCTAGCAAAGTAATTGGCAATTTTCTTAACAAACTTGATATAAATTTGTGTTACAAAACTAATAACTCTTTAAGTAAATTTATCAAAAGCAATAAAACTAAAAGCGATAAAAACAAAAAATTAGGCGTCTATAAATTAAAATGCAAAGATTGTCCTAAAACATACAATGGCCAAACGGGTAGACATTTGACAAAAGAATACAGGAACATTATAACAGTTTTCTAAAAAATAAAACAGACTCAAACTATGCTAACCATTTACTTGATTATCAACATCATTTCGATCCTTCCTTTAAAATCTTACATACAGAAAACAAAGGCTTAAAACTAAATTTTTTAGAATCTATGGAAATAATGATCAACTAGATTTAAATAATTCACCCTTGTTAAATTTATTCTGTTGACCATATAATTAAGATTTTATAAATTACCCATATTGTACCTAATTTAATTTAATTTTTAAACCCTTTGTTGGATTTTCCCGCTATTGTAACTCTTCCACTGTTTTATTTGTATCTTCAATAATTTAATTTTATTGCACCCCTTTTTATTTTCACCTTTTATTAAATCATTGTCATCTGACGAGGCTACAGTGTTAGCGAAACATGTAATTGTCTTGTTAATATAGTGGAAATTTACAAGTTCAACTTTGTTTTACTGTATCCCATAATACTATACATAATATTGGTTTTATTAGTTTTAAAATGGAAGAAATTGGAGATAAAAGGCCGATTTTTCTTGAGCATAAACAGAGCCTTAAGAAAGTGCTTTTACAATTTAGGGAAAAATTTGGTTTGGGAGGTCAAAAGTAACTCAAAAAAATTCAGGTCCGTATTCAAAAAAATTAAGTTGATGTTACAAAAAAAACATTTTTGCTGTTGATATCTCCGGAAGTTACCGGAATTTTTTAAATTTCTTTTTACAAATAGTTCAGCATTAAAGTACGCAACTTTGCCTTTATTTAATCAACTCTGCTGCCAAGCTGCCCTTAAGGCTTTGAACTCCTTTCGATTTATATCAAAAATCACAATGGAGTGCCTTAACGACCTAAAAGATCTGGCAGCCAGAAACAACAAGGTTGAACTCCTATGGGTTCCTGGTCATTCAGGGATAAAAGGCAACGAAAAAGCAGATGAACTGGCAATAACCGGATCTGCTCAAAATTTCAGGGGCCCCGAACCCGCCCTTGGAATATCAAAATAACAGGCAACCAAAACAACATTTGACAGATGGGCGCAAAAACTCGACTAAACTTTTATATAAAAATTTTAATATTATGTCAATTAAGGATATTCACTTAATGCAAAATATTGTTTTTGTTCACCAAATTATATCAAAAAATAAACATTGAAATATAAAGTTCAATTACAGACATGATCATTTAACTGTTTTCAATATTGATTTACCTTTAATACACACTAGGGCAGGTCAGAACTCCATTTATTATCAAGGTATGAAATTTTACAGCAAAATACCCCAAGAATTAAAATTTTTAAATATTAAACGTTTTAAAATGATAACTAAGAAAATACTTAAAAAAGGGGAAGCTAAATTTTAAACTAAAAAATATTTAAACGTGCATTTATTTTATTATTAATTATTCTTTTCAAAATTAGATAGATATTACTGGCTATATTATTTTATTAAAATAAATAATAATTGAATAATTTTATACATATTTAAATTTTTTTATTTTTTTATTGAATATTATCATTTTAAGTATTATTTTCATTTACCTTGTATTTTAATTAGTTATATTTAACAATTATAATTTTAAATAATGTTGTTATAAGAAGAGAATCCCGCATGAACATGAATTGTTTTTGGGATTTTATTTGGAATAAATAAATACAATTATCTCTGTTTTCTTATGTATGTAAGTATTTTACAAATTTATTTATGATTCCTAATAGAAAGCTATTACAATATTTTCTAAAAGCTATTTAAATTTTTTTTGTCGGATATATAATATAGTTTTATGTTTTACGTGTCATCAATGTATTTATGTCAAAAATGTAAATGTAATTAGAATTACAATACAAATCACAAATCTAATTATTCTAAAGCTCACACCTTAAACTGAAACCAAAAGTAAAAGGTATAATCAAAATCGAGTGGCAAAGGCAAAATAATTATTTTACGAATAATACATCGATGCATCGACAAGTATCAAATGGCTTCGATGCATCGCTTAAAAACGATGTAGCGCATTGACAGTATAAATGTTTTCTATACGTCGATGTATATCGAACATCCCTATTTCCGTGTGGTGTTTCTTTGACAGCGGTTTGAAATTCTCTTCAGTTTATCGGTTTTATGTAATAATTGTTGTTTTTAGTGGTTTGTGATATTTTTTGGAGATTAATTAAGATTAGTCTCAAGTATCAAGTATGCGAGAGTTCGGAAAATAATAATTCTGCAGTTACTTTTCATAGGTGAGTAAATAGAAAGTTGGGTTATTTGCTGGTTACGTTTAAACCGTAGTAGCAACGTCACATTCAAAGGTAAATCACCCGTAATCCCTAGTCCTTGCGCCATCCAGTTGAATGACATGTGCCATCTATAGGTCCCAGATCATTGGCTACAGCCTCATTAAAGGACAAAGGCGAATTAACGGGGGGGGGGGGGGGGGGGGGGGGGGAGGGACGAGGTAACTACCCCCTCCCATGATTTGTAATTTTGGTGTTATAACAGCTAATAAATATACAGTATGTCTCCGTAAGTTGGAAAACTTTTTTATTATTAATTTTACGCATGAAAAAAAGTTATTCTTCATAAAAAGTTCTGCATGGTCTAAAACCTAAAATGCAACTATCAAACAGTAAATTATTTTAGGCATATACAAAATTTGTCAAAAAATATGAATTTTGCCCAAGAAGTACCTTTATTTTTGACAATATCGAAAATTGTTATTAAAAAAAGTTGATCAGAACTAAAAACCACGTTTAAATGTGTTATTTCATCCATTTACGATAAAAAAATAATTTTTGCTTTTTTGAAACGTATGTATAAAATAACAATGCAACTTTAACTCTAATCTAGGATGTATTTTCTTATTTGCAATATAAATGCATATATGTATTTATTATGGACTTGTTTAAATTGCAACATTGTTAGATAAAATTAAGAAACGAAAAGGTTATCATGTTTTTAATAATTACAAGAGATAAATGTTCATTCATAATTAATTAATAATGCAGAAAAATTATTAAAAAATAACAAAACCTATTTTTTCATCGTAAATGGGTGTAATTACATATTTGAACGTGGTTTTTAGTTTTGATCAATTTTTTTTATTAACAATTTTCGATATTGTCAAAAATAAAGGTACTTTGCTCTTGGGCAAAATTCATATTTTTTGACAAACCTCGTATACGCTTAAAATAATTTAATATCTGATAGGTGCATTTTAGGTTTTAGACCATGCAGAACTTTTTATTAAGAATAACTTTTGTTCGTAAAATTAATAATAAAAAAGTTTTCCATATGGTTCCAACTTACGTAGACATACCTACTGTATAATTTATAAAATAAAATATGGGAAATTACTTTCGGCTAATATTTCTGAATTTTTAGTATTTTATACAGGGTGCGCCAAACTCAGTGGCCTATTAGAAATATCTTGAAAACGACAAAAGACATTTTTATGAAAATTTTGATGTGGTTATAAGAACTAATATTTTATTGTTTTAAAATATTTGCAAAGAGGCAGTGTTACCAGATCATCCTGAAAGTCACAGCAACTTAGGAATTTTAAATGAGACATCCTGTATTAACTTTTCGATTCTGCTTAACAATACGAATATATTTTATGTATACTATCCTATGCCCATCTCTAATAGTTTTTGAGATAATAATTTATAAGTATTATTTTAAGGCCAAAACATGTTAACCAGAAAGTCAAATATTTTTGTTAGCAAGGTCCCCAGAAAGTTAAAATTTCTACAGAAGTTTCGTAATATATGGCCATTTTGGAATTTGAACGAATTATTACAATATATTTACATAGAGTGTCTCAAAAAAACGTTACCGTTGTAATAAAAATAAATGCAAGAAACTCAACTATTTTAAATGGAACTTAAATGGTATTTTATTTTCTTAAGGAAGACTAATAAAGTATCTACCATACAGTATAACATCACCCTATACCCATCTTTAACCGTTTCGGGCTTACAATACATTTTAGAAAAATTATTAACTAAGTAAATAAAAATAAATACAATACTAATACTAATAACTAAATTGCTTGAAATGTCCCCCGTTTGCTTTTAAGCACTAATGAATAGTTGTTGTTACGTGTTCTGTTGTAGCTCTCCGTATTTCTTCTCCGTCTATAGATCCTAGAGAGGCCCTTACTCGTTGCTCTAGACCCTGTTTTGTGGTAACTGGGGTATAATAAACTTTTTCTTCTATCGTACCCCACAAATAAAAATCTAACGGGGTAAGTTCTGGAGATCTGGGGGGCCAGTTCCCTGGTCCTTGTCGGCCAATCCATCTGTCTTCAAACATGTTGAATAATTCTATGCGCACTTCATTGCTAGAATGGGCTGGTGCTTCATCTAACTGATACCAGCAGTTTTGAAGCATATTAAGTCATCTAAAAAGTCTGAAACGGTGCTTCTCAATATTTCTAATTATTTTGCACCCGTTAAATTATCGTCATGCATAAATACAAAATGCCATTTTATTATCCATAAGTAAACAAAAAATCCTCGCAAAAAACGTTAAAACTGAAGTGATGCTGAAAATTTCTTTCTCTTACGAAGTGAGGATTTTCTCTAGACCAGTAATGGGAGTTTCTTCGATTAAAAATAGCTTCTCCCTTGAAAACTTAGATTCGCCTGTCCAAATGATATTTTTTAAACTGTAACGAAGTTACCTAAGTTTTACCGAATTAACGACAAGTAATTAACACCGAATTACTAGAAAGTAATTATCTCCGTAATTTTTCAATTGATTTTCTCGTTTCTTTCATGCAACCGATTTATTGAATATTTTTCTAACCGCTGGTAACAAAAGGTTTTGAATTTAATCAGAGAAATTAAGTAATTACCGCTATCACAGAAACCGTCTTAATTGGCAAACCAATATATGGCATTCCGATACAGGTAAAATTCAGCGTTATCTCCGGTACCAATTCGAAAAGATAGCGAACGCGCACCGTTCTTAAAATCCCCAGATCTTTGACCATTTCCGTGGTAGGAGATAAAAAGTTGAAATCCGAGATCGAACCAAAAATACGAGCCCTTCTCGATCCAGCCTTGCAGCCGACCGAAAGTGATTTTTCAAAGTGCTAAGTGAACCGTTTTCTTTTTTAAAATTTTCTTACTTTCCGCCGACGCCCACCGTTTTCATCTTTGGTAAGCATCATTATTTTTTTTATATTTGAAAATTGATTCCTGCTAAATTTTGCCGCCGCATTAAAATAATTTTCATTTTCCCATATTTAGGATTAGAATATTCAAAAGTTTGCCGAACTTGCTTTTGCTTAATACCGCCACGCTTTACTTATTTTCATTTGCCTGTATGCATGATTAAAATTGCTCGATAAATACCGTCGAATTCACCAGTAGTTAGTACCGCCGCTGTGATACCATTTTCATACCGACCGCTTATAAGTCCTCCGTTCTTAAAATTATTATCGGACTTTCTCTTACTTAACACCGCCGCCTGAAAGACATCTTAATACCGCTTGTTTGATAACTTGTCCTGTCGAAACGCTTACCTGCATATTACCGCTAAAATTCCTTTAAAATTTATCCACCTACCGTTTCCCAGGAATACCTGCTTTGTTTCCTGCTTAGTAGCGAGTTGGTTCCCGTAACTTACGAAGAAATCTGTTTATTTTTTATTTTTGGGGTAGTATTTGTGCTTTGTTATATTAACTTGTTTGAATTCGCTTGCCCAGAAATAATAAAATTATTTTACATTTCCCGACATAGGTGTGTTTTATTTCCCATAGGAACTTAGAGACGTGAATGACTGTTATCTGTATGCGCTAATAGAACTCTGTCTCCAACTGTTTAAAGGTTACCCAGGGCTCCGGGGGTTCTGATTTTCCCTAAAAATTAAAATCAGTGGCGCTCGAGTAAAACTCCGTTCATTTTTGTATATTCTCTTTAATTCCGCCCACAGAACGCTTTAGAAGTTATTCAATTCAAACCCGACCGAATTACCGACCGCCGAAAAAGTAAAACCCGGAATTGAATGAATTCCGCGTCTGAGGGATAACTTGATAATTGAGATTAAGATAAAAATTAATTTTTCTGAAATTCAAACCGTTTAAAGTAAAATCATTCAAAATCCTAAAACCGAAAGGTAGCCCAGAGTTCAACATTAAAACCGAAGATTCTTTACAAAAAGTATTTTCTAGTCCGTACAAAAACATAATTTTTATTAGCCGGTTTCAAAAAGCATTTTTTTTCACCGTTACAAAAAGCACCCCTTTTACAGAATTAGCTTTAAAAAACAATCGGGTTCTTCTTTTGTTCGGACTAAATATAGTTTCACAAAATTCTAGCCGTTTTAAAGAATCATTTTGTTAAAGTTCCTGAAGGGTAATAAGTTTGTAATTATGCATTTTATGGTTATGTAAGATTCGCTCTATGGATTTATATGTCCTTTTTCTGCACGTTATATGGAAGCATGTGGAAATGCATAAAAATATGCCAAAACATTTATTAATAACTCATATATCATCAATCAATCATATATTAATTTATTATTAACTCATTTTCCTCATTGCCGGTTATCGGTTTAATTTGAATTCTTGGTTTTTTAATATTATTATATTGCAACATATTTCTTTCCATTCTTCTAAACTTTTTAGGTGTTATTAAAGGTAAATTCGGATACAGCTCGTTGAATCGTCTACATGTTCTTGATATAATTTTATTACACTCTCCAGGTATAAAAAATAAATTTAAAATTTCCGCAGTACTTTAGAATACGAATTAGGTATTTGCCGTTTTACTTGAAAATTTAAAAACACAACTTTTCTCAAAGCTAGTTAACTTGACATTTTCTTTGTTTCAATTGTTACAGAACAAATTCTGGCAAAGCCTACTATTAAATATTTAAACATTTTCTAAAATGTATTGTAAGCCCGAAACGCTTAAAGATAGGTATAGGATGATGTTATACAATATGGTGGGTAATTTATAAGTCTTCGTTAAGAAAATAAAATGCAGGGTGTTCCATTTAAAATAGTTGAGTTTCTTGCATTTATTTTTATTACGACGATAATGTTTTTTTGAGACACTCTATGTAAACATATTGTAATAATTCGTTATAAAATTCCAGAATGGGCATATATTAGGAAAGTTCTGTAGAAATTTTAACTTTTTGGGGACCTTGCTAACAAAAATATTTGACTTTCTAGTGAGCATGTTTTGGCCTTAAAATATTACTTATAAATTATTATCTCAAAAACTATCAAAGATGGGCATAGGATAGTATACATAAAATATCTTCGTATTGGTAAGCAGCATCGAAAAGTAAAATAATATACAGGGTGTCCTATTTAAAATTCCTAAGTTGCTATGACTTTCAGGATGATCTGGCAACACTGCCTCTTTGCAAATATTTTAAAACGATAGAATATCAGTTCTTATCTGTGGTTCTTATAACCACATCCAAATTTTCATAAAAATGTCTTTTGTCGTTTTCAAAATATTTCTAATAGGCCACTGAATTTGGCGCACCCTGTAGATCTTAACGTTCTGAAGGGGTCCGAAAATAAAATAAAATACAGGGTGTTCCATTGAAAGTATCGAAGTTGCTACTCGATCATTTTTGGTTGAAGTGGCAACACACGGTATCGTCAAAAACATTTTGGATAAATAGAGCATGCCGTTGATGTAAATAAATGACTAAATTTTCAGCAGAACGATTCGTAGGTGGTTCGTCATATACGTCTAACGTACCATCTAGCGTAAATCACCCTAATACAAATAGTTATAGATAAAATCGACGAACCGATAATTTTAACCTAAAAAAAGAATAAGTCTATCAGTCATCATAAATTAAAAGCCGGTAGCTATCTCAAGTAATACAAAAACTAATCATAAAATACTTGGTCGTTTTTTCTATTAACACAACTTTACTATTTGATACAATTGGGAGAAATCGAATATTGAATTTATAATAGGGGTGCCAAGAATCCTAAGTTTGTTTCAAGCTGATTATTTACAAAAATATATGCTTTGTTTTTTAAACCAGTTGATATAATTTCCGGCAAAATTTTCTTAAAAAATGACTAATAAAAATAACTCACCGAATCAATTTAACGGATGTGCTTCTCACAATGTAGGTATAATAATAAGTTAATTTACATGTGATACCTATAAAGAGCTATTTTTTAACTTCTGAAATATCCAAATAATATTGTGCAATAATTTTATTGGAATGGGCGTAGCTTATCATCACATACCAGAGGGTATAGGGGTCAACCGAAAAATAAAATATAAAATAATAGGAATAAGCTAATTATAAATCTAGAGGAACTTAAATAATAATATGGAAAAAAGTTATTCGAGCACAAAGGAAAAGTGGATTGTGTGTTATTTTATATTTTATTATCGAAAAAGATGTGGCAGTGGCAGTGGTTGAGGTTAGAAACGGGTGTACCAACGAGTTTCCACTATTAGGAGATAAAATTAATAATAAACTGAAAAATTGAGATTTTTTAAAATGTGTACTTTTATTTAGGCCCAAACCACAGAATATACCTAACCTGGGCCGTATCATTGCGTTCGGTTAGAGAAAGCAATGGCCGTATGCATGTATTAGAGATGTGTCATTCGTTCATTTTAGTGGGATTCTATCAATCGGCGCAGGGCCGTATCTGAACCAAAATTTTGGGGGGGGGTTAGACCAGTGGCAAAAAATACTAGTTATACTTTAAACATACATTTAAACATACACACATACAAACATATAAGGATTTTATTGTTTTCGGGGGGGGTTTGAACCCCTAAAACCCCCCCTCAGATACGGCCCTGAATCGGCGATTGATACTGAAAATGATCGAATCTTTTCAATCGATCGTTTCAATCGATCATTTTCGGCAATCGCAGGTGAAACGATTGGTATTGACATTCGCGCGTCCGAATCGGTCCGGTCGTTGATTGTCGATCCCACTCGTGTCAATCTTTTAAACGAACGATTGACCAGTACAGTTACAGTATTGAAACTTTGTGGCGCCAACCGCGAACGGCACCGTCGTTCGACGTCGTTTCAATCGGTGATGCATGATGCATGGGCATGCGCATTTATATTGATTTCGAAGCGAAGCCAATCTCGGCCATCGGTTCGATCGTTCGATCTCCGATCGGTCAGTGCCAGTAGTCACGTGACGATTGATAGATTTAAGCAGAGCAAGATTCGATCATTCAATACTTAAAAGTGATTGAATCCACGTGATCGAATCATTCACGAATGACACATCACTAGCATGTATATTAGCGTTGGGATGTTATACAAGGTGCATGTTGAGAAACTAGGAGACGTTATTAATTCTACGTGGCAAAATAAAGGTAGTAATAACATTTATGTGCTGCATTTTGAATGTAAAGCAAAAGTCCTAAAGTAAAGCCTAGTAAAGGTCGTCCACCACAGTAAATTTTACAGAAAAAAAACCTTTGAATCGAATCAATTAAAAACTCATTAATGTGTGGTCCATATTCTTCCATAAGTTCTTGAAAAAACGTATGGACTTCTTTAGCAAAAATTTCTATATTCGGATTTTCCTTATACGCGACCATTAAACATAATAAAATATGCTCGGAAAAGCATTTTTCATCGCTAAAAAGTCGTTGCCAAGATGGTTTAAACAGATTAAAGAACTTAACATCACTTTTATCAAACCGTGCATCAGCATTAAAAAAAACCCAAAACATAATTAATTTTAATCTTATCAGATTTCCAATAAAGGTCTTTACAGGTTTTAATTAAGTATATTGAAAACAAACTCGAAACGGCTTTCGTCTATGCAGGGTGTTACAAATTCGACATACCAGCATTGGAATGTCGGAAACCATAGTAGGGGTGGGAGAAAGCGTGATTTTCCTGTCACAGCTCCAAGCTGTGACAGCTCCATGTCTGAACCTGTGACTGAAACCTGTGACTTTGTCACAGCTCCGGACTTGCAATTTGCATGCTGGCTGCGAAAGCACAAACGAACGGCAGCGTACCAGCGCGGTAGCGGTTTCACACTTATTTTTATTTATATTCCGCTCCGCCAACAAGCTCCTTCTGCGCTTCGACACAGCACAGCGCGTGATTTATATTTTATAGAAGCGGCGGCGACGCTCAAATGAATTATCCGAAATACTTTTTGAACAAGTTCAGCGAAATGTTTATTTTTTTTTATTAAATTGGTATTTTCTATTTTATTATAATATTATACGGTGTGGTGTAAGGTAGTCGCGTCGCTCACTCATTTCCAGTCCAGTCTCTACCGCACCGTTAGGTCTTTTTTATGCCGCACCGTCTCATATCCAGCGCGGTCACGTGAGACACGTCGTCGCAGGTCCTTTTAGTCGTCGAAGCGGAAGCACCGGCCGGTCCGCGAACCTCATATCTAGCGCGGTCACGTCGTCACAGCTCCTTTAGTCGAAGCGGAACTGGTCGCGACTGTGACAGGCCCGGAGCTGTGACAAAATCACAGGTCGTGAAATCACACCACACCCCTAAACCATAGTAGTTAGAGAAAGAGAAACGGTTAAATGGGGGCAAAGTTGTGCAATTCGGTGCTGATTATAATGCCGCTTTAAAAGTTTTCAAATTCCGAATACTTCCGATTTTATTTGAAAAAAACCGAAATTTTGCAAAATCGTTTTTATTTTTTCCTGAGCTCATTGGACTAGCTATTTAAAAATAAATGACACTTTGTCATTGCCACTTTTTCTCTTCTACAAAATGACGTTACTAAACTAAAGATCCGCTGTTTCGTCTCCGAGCGGCCATCACCAACTTTACTTTTTTAAATACAAACCTGGATTTTTTTTAACTGATTTTTAAACCCTCCTACCCTCAAAATGTAATGGCGATATTACTTTCTCATAATGGTGAATTGTCCTTGCTTATTTTTTAAATTCATATTTTTTACACTTCTTTTGTCAGTCCGGGCCTGGCAACAAATCCCAATATTAATTCAAAACTTTATTTTATTTCGATAAAAATTGGTTTATATTTAGTCGGAAATTTGTGAATAAAAGCAACTATTGTCCGAATTAGTTCAGTATCATTCTTTGTAACAAATTTTTATTCATGTTTGAAAAAACGATTTCTAATAGGGTCATGTGAATTTTTCAAAAGGAATCTTAAAAATGCATCAAACAAGCATTTTTCGACGGAGAACTATTAGTTTCTTTCTTAGAGCGCTCCGAGTAATGAGGCAGAATTTCCATAATTCTTACCTTTGGTTTGGCGTTTCTTGTTTTATAAGCCTGGACAATGTTTGTTGTAATTTTTCTTGCAAATATACCGTTGACTTGTTTTGTTTTCTACCATTTTGAATTGCCGTCAACAAGTTATGTTATAGTGAACAGGAATCTATACTATCTACTTTCTGTTTACTTTGCAGTTTTCGTTTCGGTTAAAAGGTGGGATTTCTTTTTAATGTTTTTCAAGGTTTAACTACTCTCTTCTAGGGGCTTTGTTGCGGATAGCTAAAATTACACCGAGTTTGTAGGTTACCTTCCTGAGTGTTTTTGCGCTTGGAAGAATAGTCACCAGAGGGACCTATGGATATTAGCTTTGAATAATTACAGTGTAGCGCGCGTTTTAGCTCACCTTACTTTTTTTGCGCTATTTGTTCACTGCGAGTACTACGTTGGTACCTACCAAAATCTACAAATTCCTTTCTTTCTTGAACCTTTGGCAAAGCTAGTAGCTGTTCGGCTTTGAAAACTGATTTAATTATTTTACCCTAATTAAAAGTTACACGCCAAAGTACCAAGGTGAAGTTCCTTATAATATCTAATTCTTAAATAGAATGTTACAGTTCATAATATTGAGGTATTTTATTGAGTTTTAAATTTCTCTGTAATTAAGTTTGTATTAAAAATACTTACTCTTTATTATGTTCTTAGAAAAATAATTACCTATCTGGAACTTACCTTATATATGTATTTTCAGATTTACCAAACAGGTAAAAGAAACAAGAAAGCCTGTCTCCCCTGGCCCTGTGGCATGCTCAGAGTTTTATTGGTCTAAACCCACTTAAAATATACCCTGAGAAAAAACCGTCACATCTTGGCACCCAATCAAGAGCCCAGAAAATTTGAGATGCCAAATTTACAACATTCGCCAGAGGCAGAAAATAATCCATCTTCGGGTGTAGGAACACCTAGGTTCACCAGAAGTGGTAGAAACATCCGTCTTCCTTCCTACTTGGACCAGTTTAAGATGTCAAACTCTAGAAGAGCCTCGCCTTCTGCCTGGAAGAAGCAGATGGTCTCTGGATCCACCAACTGAAAATATACCGAATATCGATGTTCAAGGTAGGATCCAACCAAATTTAAATCGTACTAACCCAACTTTTCGTATGGAGCCCTTCACTGCGGCCTTCAACCATTCTGGGCCGATCAGTGCAGCTGGACAGTCTGCCCAGAACGTGCCGCCACCTCCATCATCGTCTATGGAGGTTCCACCTTCACAACCGCATATGTTTTTTGCTCCTGCTAATCCGTTAAATGTTCAGAACGAAGATATATTAAGAATAGTAACTCAAGTGGTAGCTACAATGCAAAATTTAAATATAAATAAAAATTGTAACAATAATTTACCTCAATCTCAGTTAAATAACATATAAATATTCCATTCGATATTAAACAGCTGCCAGCAGGGACGTAGCGAAGGCCTTTGGTTTGGGAGGGGTGAAATTCCTAAATTTCCCAACTTTATAAAATATAAAAAAAATAACACAATTCAAAAAATATTTATTTCAGACCTACCCATAATTATCAAATAAACTGTATAAAAAAACATATAGGGGAGGGGTGGGCAAAATGACATACCTAAGGTTTAAACAAAAATATCTTAGAAAAAACCAAGACTTATTTTTAATAAATGTAAGAAAAATAAAACAGTTGTTATATGTCTTTAACCTACAATATAACGAAACGAAATATAAACTCCTGCTTGTACAAACAATACCACTTTAACAAAAATAATACAAAAATCCATCTTGCCCTACCCTATAGGGCAAGTTGACATACGAAAATAAGTAGGTATAAATATAAAATATTAGTTAATATAAATCACAAATAAATTGTTTTGATTTTTTGGATAGGCCGGCACACTCAGCGTGAGCCCATTGGCGACACTTCTAGTCTAAAATCTTTTCACTGCGGGCAAGATGACATACTCGGTTTGAAGGTATGCCATCCTGCCCGACAATGAACGTAAATTTAAAAAAATTAAAAAATGGGTTTTAAAATAAAATCTAAAAAAGATTGATCGCGAAATGAATAGTTGAAAACTAAATTTATTAAACAAAATTAAAAAATATAAGAAAAACAGTCAAGTAATTTTTTTATAATCTTTATCATAGTATACTTACATTAAAACGAAATCGTAAATTACTTAAAATCGTTAATATTTCTAACACCGCGAAAACTTCCACCCACAAACACCTCTAAGTGGACACTGCCAACGAGCGAACTTGTTTAAGCATGCTAAATGCTCGGATGACGGTGGAGTTTCCATGGAAGGGCTACTGTGTCATCTTGCCCACCTATGTCAACTTGCCCATCTCTCCCCTACAGGGTTGGGCAAATGTTCCGGAACGGCTTAATTACAGGCGAACTAAAAGTGATATCGGATCCGGGTTTTGGGCAATCTACCGGGTGTCCACGGAAGGTGGTTCGCCCCTCTAACTTTTTTGTTTTTCAAGATAATAGAATAAAATTTGGAGGATTTGTATATGACATAAAACTGCATTTTTTGATAGTTGACTCAACATTATGAAACTTCCGGTTTAACTGGAAGTGACACAAACTTTCGATTTGTAAACGGGACACCTGGTATATTTTTCGTTTATCTGACTCCATATGACATTTTTAATATAACGATGTGTCACACTTTTTGCTACCAAGAAAATATTTTTTTCCAAATTTATTGTTTTATCTAGAGGGCTATGGAATACCTTAAAATCACTTATTTCAGTTCTTTAATCTTAGAAAAAATACAATTTTACTACATACTTTTGGTCCAATGTTATGTGCTGTGTACAATTTAATCTTTAAAGTTGTATAACTCATTTTTCTTAAACGGCAACATGGTGGCTCGTCGGGTTTAAGAAAACAGAGGATTTTAATACAATTATTTTGATACCACACACTTCTGCCAAAATAAATTAGTTTGTTGTTTAAAAAATATGGAAAATAATAGTTTTACAAGGAGTGAAAAAGTTGATATGTTATAAGTGTTTGGAGAATGTAGAAAGAATTCAGCCGATCGATGCTGCACGACGTACAAAGATATCCTAATCGGCGTGTTATTGCCCAAAACTGGTTCAGTTAACTTTTTAAAGTTTTTTTTTATGGCAGCTTTTCTAAAACCTTATAGTGTGGTATCAAACTAATCGTAATAAAATCCTCTTTTTTCTTAACCCGACGAGCCACTATGTTGCCGTTTAAAAAAAATTAAGTGCAATAAGGATTTTAAGGTATTCATAGCCCTCTAGATAAAACAATAAATTTGGAAAAAATATTTTCTTGGTAACAAAAAGTGACAAGTGACACATCGTTATATTAAGAATGTCATATGAGTCAGAAAAAGGAAAAATATACCAGGTGTCCCATTTAAAAATCGAAAATTTATGTCACCTCCGGTTAGACTGGAAGTTTCATAATGTTGAGTCAACTTAAAAAAAATCAGTTTTATGTCATATAATCCCCCAAATTTTATTTCATTATCTTGAAAAACAAAAAAGTTAGAGGGGCGAACCATCTTCCGTAGACACCCGGTATAGGACTAAAATGAAACACCCTGTATACTATCAGATATTCTAGATTTTCAATAATTTTAAAATATTTTTTGTATAGCATACCATATGACTAAATTCAATTGTTTCGGAATTACGGGCATATGAATGTAGTATTACGGGCATATGAATGTAGTACATTTTATTATTTAAACAAAATTGGTAATAATTTTTAAATAAACAATAATATAAAAAAAAGTTATTTAATTAAATATTCAAAATGTCGTCCATCAAACACCTGACAGTGTCCAATCCTCTCGGGAAATTGGAAAAGCACGTTTTGCAAATGTTTACGAGAAATAACATGCACAGCATCTAAAATACTGTTTTTAAGGTCTTCCAAAGACTTAGGTTGTGTACGATACACGACACTCTTTAAATGACTGAAAATGCCAAAAGTGTCTATCTATATATTACAGTCAGTCTTACCGGGGCAACTAATGGAAGTTAAATAAGCTGCACACATTTTTGTCTACCCAAGTTTTCCCAACTTTTGATGTTTAAGATAACTTTGGGGGGGGGGGGGGCGTCGCGAACAAACCCCCCCCCAACCCCCCATGACTCCGTCCCTGGCTGCCAGTTTTCGAAAACAATGGTTCGTTGCATTCCATGGCCGGAGTTTTTGAGTAGGATTGAAAGTAGTTTAGCAGTCAATCAATTGCCTTATCACGACATTTATAAGATCCTCATTAATTCTTTTAAGGAGCGCGCACGCCTATGGGCGGATGCCTTTTTACATACCTTTCAAAATTATATAAATTTTAAACAAAATTTCTGTGAACATTTTGGGGGGGCAACAAAGCAGTTGCAGGTTAGGTTGCAATTAGATTCTGGTAGGTACAGAGAAGGTGACTCCCTAGTGGACCATTTTAATTATAACGTAAGTCCAGCTAAATTTTTAGACCCACCATATCCTATTGAATTATTAATTTCCACTATTTCTCGTCATTTTCCACCCAGTATTTCAGTTTTATTGGTGGGTGCTAATACTTTAGAGGAAGCCCTAAGGAGGCTACGACAGGCCGAGTACTATTTTAGGGGTCATGATGACGTAGTCACACCGGTTACGATACCTTCCAAAAATTATTCTACTCAGCCTAAAAAATATTTTAACGATAAAAGCAATAAAAAACAAACTTTTAATCTGGAAGTGTCAGAATCCGTCGACGAGTCGGAAAACTGTTAATTTTCTCGGAAAATCAAGGTCCTATCCGGGAAAATTTAATAAAAAGGACCGTACTAGAAACTTTTTCTGATGGAAAAATTGACCACGATAATGTTTTGAAAGCTAGTGAGAACTTTAAATCGCCTATCATAACAGTAAATTTTTTTAACTTTAATTTCCCTGCTTTGGTTGACACTGGCAAAGAAATTTCGTGTTTTTCTTCAGATGTTTTGGCTCAATTAGAGCCTAACCATCATTTAATCCCCTCTTTTTCTTGTGCAGGCGTTAAAGTTATCTATTTACACATGAATTTATAATTAATGAATTAAATTACCCTGTTGCATATTGGGTATAGACTTTTTGCGTTTAGTAAAAGCAAAAATAGATTTAGGAAAAAATTGCCTAATATTTTTTTTAAAAGATAAAACGGTTACAGTCCCTGAAATTCCTACCGTTACTTTCATGGGCGAGCCAGAAAACATTTGTGCTCGTTTGGTTTCGGAAAAGGTCAAGAAAATCGTTTCTCCGGCGTCTTTCCCTGACAATACCTTTGAAAAGCAAGTAAATGCTGTCTTAAGGGATAGTCAGCTTTCTAAAAAACAAAAAAAAAATTTTCGGGATTTTTTACAAAAGAATAGGGAGGTTTTTTCTGAGACTCCGGGTCTTACTAAAATTTATTCGCATGAAATTAAATTAAAAGATGAATCAGAATTTTTTATAAAACCCTATCCCATACCTTTTGCACATAGAGAAGCTGTGGAGAGGTCTATTGCCGATATGGTCAAGTGGGGTATAATTGAACGTGCTAGTACACCCTATATTTCACCCTTAAGTACTGTGGTTAAAAAAGATGGTTCTGTAAGAATTTGTCTAGATGCTCGTCATTTAAATTCTGTTATGTCCAAAGACTTTGAATTGCCTCGACCAATAGAGGATATCCTAAGGAGCCTTCAGGGTTCACAGTTTCTGTCTTCTCTAGACTTAATCATGGGTTACTGGCAGATTCCTTTAAAAGAGGAATCCAGAAAATATACAGGTTTTATGGTAGGTACTAAAACTTATCAGTTTAAGGTTCTTCCTTACGGTCTCAGCACAGCCGTCTCTTTCTTTACTCGATGTTTAGATCTGGTTTTCAATGAGTAACAACTATATTTCCTGCTTTCGAGTTACATCCGGTTTAACCGGAAGTTGATTTTTTTGGGAAGATAATAAAAATTGAAGATAGAGACATGTAAGCCGTTTTGCTCTAAGACGTACTGTTAGAAAGTTATAAGCTGTCAAAGTTCAAAAATGTCACTTTTCGAGAGTCAATATCTCGGAAACTATGAAGTATAGACTAATAATGCATTTAATAAAAAATAATTATAATTTTATGTGGAATTTAAAAATGTAAAAATATACTGGGTGTTATATTTAAAAATATAAAATTCGTTCGAATTCCAGACAAACTAAAAAGCTGGCAACAACGCCAATATCGTCATTCGGTGCGTTAGATCCTCTTACACAACTGTACCAAATTTGGTTTAAATCGGCCAGTAAATTGTGATGTTAATAAGCCGTTTCCAGACTTTATACACACACTGTATATACTTGTCATTTATGGTCACAAACAGCGTGAAATTCAATGAAAGCGGAGGGCAAAGAAAGTGAACCCGTGATCGCCATTTTCTAAAACTGATCCACTTGAAGCCAACCTACATCTAAGTAAATAATTTAATTATTTTACCTCTGGATTGGGCTTCTATTTTGGGGTCTGAGTCAGCCATTCTTATAGAGGCTTTCCTGTTTCTAAGCTGTTACCTATCTACCTATCTACGAAAGGACTAGTGGCGTTTGGAGTTAAAATTTGGTACCGTCTATGAGACCGCGTACAGCCACGAAATTTGGTTGAACCTTGGACCGCCACACTACCTACCGTACTCAGCGTGTAGCAAGTTTACGAAATTCAAACGATTAATTATAACACTGACAAATACTGTCATGCAGACAGACAACAATTTGCTAAGGAGGAGTTTTAAACAAAAGTAAACAAAATCATTTATTCCTTTTTTTATTTCAGATCAGTAAAAAGAAACGCTGAAATGCAATAAATCTGAAAACACTTAATATTTCCGAAACTGTTGAAGATAGGTAGGTATTACCTACCTATAGGTTGTACATAAAATATGTCTAAAATTTTCTAAAGAATCCAAAAATTGAATAATATACAGGGGTGTTGCATTTAAAATAAGAAAGTTGGTGTTGGCCACTGTTTACATGACATCTGTATAAAAAGTTTTTATTGAAGAAAATGCGCAACTAGATATACCAATCGACGTGTCCGAGCGTTTTATCGAATTTATTCCATTTGGCTGATACATACCTACCTACTATATATTATGCCCTATGCAGGAATAAAAAAGCGGGTTTGCCCCACAGGTCTATGAAAAAGTAGAATGCTTAATAGGCTGTATTTAATGGCACACACTATAATTTTTTTGTACGAATGGAGTTTTGGTTTTTATAGGTTGCCATCTACTAATTTGAGTTGGCAGCATCATTCCAATTGTAACTTAGTAGCGATCGACACGCACCAACTTTGAAAATACATGTTATTTGGGTGGTAACTATGTTTTTCTGTAAAGTAAAATTCAAAATTCTTTAATGTTTTCACAAATTCTAGATTATATCATTTCGTGTATATTTATAATAAATATTTATTTTGTTTTCAAAAAGGAAGTTTTTTATTTTACTGTTGGCAAAGTTTCAATCAATTAAAGTAAAATTCCCGACTACCTAGAAAGTCTCAGTCACAAATCCCAGTTGTGACAATAGGGAACTTTCCAATTTTTTTTTTTTAATAATATGATTTAGTTAGGCCTAAAAAAATGTTTCCCAATTATTACTCCTTAAAAATCAGTAATAACTCGGTAAAAATTCTTTAAAGTTTTGCGCGTGTCAAAAGCATTTCAAACGACCTTTTAAGTGCGCCAAGCCCGATGACGTCACGAAGTATGACTTTTCCGTCATCCGTCATCCTGACCGGTGGCCGAGCTACCAAGTTTGCATTTGGATTGCCGTGTGTTATTGTATTGTTGTTTTAAGGTGGAATTCTCAACGTCGTTCAATTTATTGCCAACCTATAACCTATTTCGTGGATGTCATCATGACAAATGATACTTCGTGACGTCACGACCTGTTTTTACCCGCTTGGGATAATTTGAATTTTGGGGCAGTTTTAAATCTTTCTAGCGGTCTTTTGGGACGAAATATGTTGTTTTTTTTGCTGCCATATGTTTTATGACAATATATACTTATGATTTATAGAATTTTTTCACCACTTAAAATTTTTGTCAAGTTCCCTATTATATGCAGATATGTAGTTATGAAAAAAATATAGTAGGTAAATGCATTTGTATTATTTATTACAGTTAGACTGGTGTTACAGTTTGATAGAGGTTATAAAGTCTTACAAATCTAACTAAGTAGGGGGAGTTGGGGGACATTGATACACGGGGGACATTGATACATCCCCTCCAACTCTAAATAGGAATTATCTGAGACGTTTATCTATTCACTCGTAGATGGAGCTGGTAGCCCCAAAACGACCATAAATTTTTGGCGCTCTATCAATGACCGCCTCATTGTCGATCGCTTCGCACGTGTTCTGCGTTATCTTAAGTAAATTTGTTGATTTGACTTTGAAGTGTAATTTTTGGGATGTTTTAAATACTTAAGCTACCTGAATTAATATCAAAGGTAAGACATTGTTTATATTTCACTAAACTATATCGAATTTTACTTTAGCTTGATTTGTTTTGAGGATGACAGTGTGTTTTTTTTCAATATGGCCTCTTGGGGCACATTGATACATTGGATATGGGGCACATTGATACGTATCAATGTACCCCATGTGGTGTATAGTTTAATAATAAATGTGTTTTTTACCTGAACCAATACCCTCAACATCAAGCGCTATAACACCTGAATCTGGCCAATGCCAAAAATTATTAAAGCAGTTCTAAAGAGCAAGGGAAGAAAAAAGGGAAAATCAAGAATCTACAATAATACGCCAGAGAAAGAGAGGCTTGAGGAATTGGCAAAAATAAAAGAATTAAAAAGGAATAAAAAAGAACAGATGCAACGCGCAAAAGAACTTAAAACAGCAAGAAAGTTACTAGGTTTTTGTCAAGAATCTGATGTTCGAGCAAACAAAATAAAAAAGAGAAAACTGTCTGAAGTAAGCAGTAGTACCTTAAGTTGTACCAGTGATTTTGAAGTTAAAGACTTTCCATCAGACTCAAACTTTTGCCCATCTGAAGACGAAGGTTCTGACAATCAACTGACGCCTATTGAATTAAAGCCCGAAAATTTAAAAGTAGGGGATTTTATCCTTATTAAGCTTGAAAATAAGAAAGGCATTAAACACTATGTTGGTAAAATTCTTTTAAAATATGAAACAAGTTTCGTATCTGAGAAAAAAAAACCGTCATATGCGAAGAATGAAGCCTCAGTTAACTAACATATCTGATATAATACTACAGCTGCCAATGCCAACCATAACCAATGGTACCAACAGAACAGCGTCTCTTTTTAATTTTAAAATTAAATTTTTCTCTTACAATTTGTAGATATAAGGTTTTAGAATTTAGTTACACTTCTATGTATTTTAAGTTAAGATTATTTCGTTCCCATTGTATTAATAAATATTCAAATATTGTGTTTATTTTTTTTAAACTAACGTCCGTAATTTGTGTTATGATAAGTGTTGAAGGATTTTTTATCAATGTACCTCATGCCTGTATCAATCTACCCCCCTCCTGGGGCACATTGATTCAAATCCCACTTCATAAATGATGTCGCGTGGCATCTATTAATATTAAAATAGAGCAAATATTTAATCAATATATAGGAATAAAATCAAAAGTCTTTAAATCTAACATATTACTTTTACTTTCTTCCACTGGATAAGACCTTTTTTTTCCTCCCAAAAAAAATTGCATCAATGTGCCCCAACTCCCCTGTGGCAACTATGGCGAATATTTTTAAAAATATTTGTTTAACATTTTTATGATAAATGTAGAAATTTGGTTTATTTAATAAATGTACAGCCCTCACTAAATAAAGTAAATTAGTACCATTATATATCACATTACAATTTTCCTAAGCAAAATATTGTAATATATTCTAGAAGGGCCAGTGTTAACGGTCCTTAAAATATCCACAACTTTAGGCAGGATATCGTCCTTTTCAGTACTAGCGATATCTTTACAAATTACAAACGCAACAAAACAATTGAACTCGCTACATTTTGAATTTAAAAAATGTAAAGCAAAATTTCTCAAGTTAAAGCCGTCCCTACAGTCAATTTTACAAAAAAAACCTTTGATCGAATCAATTAAAAATTCATTAATGTGTGGTCCATATTTTTCCATAAGTTCTTGAAAAAACTTATCGACTTCTTTAGCAAATATTTCTATATTCGGATTTTCCTTATACACGGCCATTAACCGTAATAAAATATATTCGGAAAAACATTTTTCATTGCTGAAAAGTCGTTGCCAACAATTTTTAAACATATCTAAGAATTTAACATCATTGTATTCAAACCGTTTATATGCAGTATTAAAAAAAACCAAAATATAATTCATTTTATTCTGATCAGATTCCCAATAAAGGTCTTTACAGGTTTTAATTATATTGAAGACGAACTCAAAACGACTTTCGTCCGAATAAGAAAACAAATAATTTAGAACAAAACAATCCAACAATGTTGATTGTAATAACCTTTGATCATAACATGGTAAGAAGTACTGCTTTATCAGATTTATTGAAAATGTTTCACTTAATCTACGGATAAAATATACTCCATACTTGTTGATTTTATTAAGAACTTTGTTGCGATGATTTAGATTTTTGACATCTTGGTCTTCAAGTATTCCAAGAAGATCCCATACTTTTTCGATAAAAACTGGTTTATATTTATTGGGAATTTGGTCAACAGAATCGACTACCGTCTGAATTAGTTCAGTGTCATTCTTATCAACAAATATCATGTTTGAAAAAACTATTTCTAATAGAGACTCATGTGGATTATTCAAAAAGAATTTTAAAACTGCATTAAACAAGTACTTTTTGGCGGAAATATTAGTTTCATTCGTAGAGCGCTCCGAGTAAAGAATCATCGCGTTTTTAAACGATAACAGTACAAAGCTCAGGAAAACAGCATGTTTTCTTACAGATACAGCTCTGTTTGCTAAATCATTTATCCAAGAGAACGCATCTTCTTCACTTATTCGATGCAACACTTTATACAATGCTGGTAAACTTGATTGAAGATAGTCTCCTTGACTGTAATGCATAACAACTGGTGCCAAAAGTAATGGTTCATCCAGTTTTTTAAAAATCTTAGCTATATCGCACTGTAATTGATATATCTCTTTTTGCTTATTAGTAAGATCTAACTTCATTGCATCTGGTGTGAACTTTATAACCAAATATAGAAATTGTTCTGTATCCATTACGGTAGCCATTGCGTTTAGCAACTGAAGTTTTTTATCGTACCTGCTTATTTCAAAAACTCTTTCTTTGAAATGTGAAATGAACTGCTGATCCAACTTTAAGTGGCTATATTTTTTAATGAGATCATAGTTAAGCATATCATAACTATCATTAGCATCAATTGATGCAATAATTTTTCTAAAATGCTTGGCTACTACTTCAGGGTCATAAAATAAAAAGTATTTTACTGTACTTGGGTTTAATGGTAAGTTATTAAAGTAATAATCAAGTAAATCGTTTTCAAATTTGCTCCTTTTAGGCTTTTTAATTACTTTAGATATGCAATCGTCAATATCGTGGTAAATCGTTTCACTGATGGAAATGGCGGCTTTAATTCTATCGAAGATGTCATCTTCATCGATTACCTACAATAATAAACAGACTATAATCAGGTGTTAATTTTTTATTTAAAAATATCCCGAGTTTTTTTATAACAAAAATGTCTATTAACATGTCAATCCTAAAATGATTAAAGTAATACCATTCGCTACTAATACCTTTCAATAATAATGTCATTATATCATCAGGATTGACAGTAATAATATACAAATTAGGGTTCAAATATGAAAAGTCTTCGTTTTTAATATAAATTTTTGAATTGGGTTTGTTATTAATACGAAAAAATAAATGCTAAGTTTAGCGGTAGATGTTATTCTTTGTAAAGTTGATAAAAACACACAAAATAGAGACAATGGAGGCCCGACAAAATTAGAATCAGGTTATTACTTTATTACAATGTTACCAACCATAATTTCTTGTTACAATAATTACACACAATTGAGTTCATTTGTTCATTAACCCGAAATAAGGAAGTTTACATTATTTTCTACCTTCTTCGGTAAAAAAATCTGACTATAGTAGCCAAGTTACAATTTTTAAAACTGTCTATATATACGCTGCTAATCATATACTCAGTTAAAAACATTTGTTAAAACAAACTTACCTTTATTGGTTCTTCTGAATACAGACAATTGTAAAGTAAAATGTTTTTCATAACTAAATAATCCTCATTTGTGTAGAATGTATTTTTTTTCCAAACTTCTGAAATTAAATTTATAATGGGGGGGCATTCATTGAAGTCGATGCATAAACTTCTTCTAGCTTTTAGGAATTTATCATAATATTTAATCTCTTGGTTGAAACTTATAATATTAATCATCAGTTGAAGAGTAAGTTCTTTCTCATTACTAAGTTGTAGAGTAGGTAAAATCTTAAGAACATGTCTTAATATAACCCCCTCGTGCTCTGTGAACGGTAACAACAATAGTCTAAATGATCTATGATCTTTACTGCAATCCTTTATATACTGAGAGACAAGTTCTTCAAGGGGTAATTCTTTTAGGTTGGCAAATAATAAATACTGTGTTATAATGCCAAAGTGCATGGTTTCACCTCTAACTCTTTGTATGTCAATTATTTCATTGAGATACTGCCAATGATCCTCCGTTAACCGGCTATAATCAATGTGTCCTGCAATATGATATATCATGCTGGAACGACAATTTTTATCATCATTGCGATGTCTCACGCTGATATATTGTAAGACTTCTTTATAAGTGGAATAGTCTTGATTTTCATGACAAAGGGTTATTAACTCATTTAATAATGTACCTCTCTGATGGATGTCAGAAGTTACGTTAATTTTGTCCTTTAATAATTTAAAACCCTCTTTAGGTTCATAATATTTCATGTATCGCAAATTTTCTTTCTCAAGATATTTTATCTCTGCCCATTTTTGTTTGATTTTCGTAGGGAAAACACATGCGATGTCTTCATCAAATTTATTTAAATGTTCCATAACATCTTGTTTATAAGCTTGTTTAAAAGCGCGACATAGCACATCCCACCGCTTTTTTATAGGATATTTGAACAAAAAAGCTTTTATGGTGCCATGATAGCTTATGCTGTCAATACACTCAGGAAAAAATAGAAACAAATATTTTGTATCAAAGTCTCTTATTTCTTTCACTAATGCAGACTTATTCCATATATAATCTTTTATATTATTCAAAACAGCCTCTCTGTTAATATTTATCACGGCTCGGGTAGTATTATGGCCCAATGTTGGATAGTACTTACTATCCAATCCCAACTCAAAATAAAGATTGGGGTGTTTCCAAATTAAGTAAGAGAAAAAATCCGCGTCATCAAAGTCATCGTTCATGTTTTTCTCGTATTGTTGAAAGTATACTTTTAACACCTCAACATCTTTTTGCAATATTCTCTTTAACTGTTCAGATAATAAGGTAACTTCGTTATTTTCTAAAAAATTAATTATTTTCGGCGATGAACAACTGAACAGGAACTGTTTGGCAATAAATATACCATATCTGAAATTGACAACAGAAACAAACATTATATATAATTAATTGTACAATAAATAAAGGTTTTAATTGCGTTTTTTTTGCGCCCCTCCCCCTAGAGTAAATCCTGGATCTGTATATAATATATGTGAGAATATGAATGCTGTCTTTTATATCAATTCAATAGAAACTATTTTATCTTATTAAGAGCCAGGGCCGTGGCTAGGGGTAAGTCAGGGCAGGCTACCCTGGAAAAGTTTGAGCCTGTCCTAGCCACTAGAGAACAAGCGTCTAGAGTCTAGAGTCTGACTATATGGACTTTTCAACCGGCCAATCATAGACGGCCGTCTTAAAGAAAGTAATTTTGAGGTTAACCGATGTAAAGCCGCGGTTGTTGTCAACTATAGGAACATAAAATGCTATTTATTAATATCGACATTGCAGAATAAATACAATACTTGACCAAATTTGAATTTAACCCCAGATGATTAACATTTTTAATGTTGTTACGTAACGAGAATGGTTTAATTAAAATATTTTGAAAGGAACCGAAAATTGTCATGTGTCCCTTTTTTATTTTAATAATTATTTTGTATTTTGCAATATGATTTCTCAATACAAAATAAATCAAAACCTGTAAAAGTAGTAAGTACATTATTAACCTAGGTAAAGTAGTAGATTTAGTCAAACATAATAGTCACACTCGGGAAGGTTGTAACATCACTAGTCTAAACAGTTTTAAATATACAATTTCTTCCAATCTAAACTATCCTCTTCAAAAAACCTCCGCATTAGGAAATATTTCCATATTCACTATCTTTCGTCTGCGAAAATCAAGGTAAGTAATTCGTTTAGTTTATTATTTGATTTCAACAATTTTTTCGCCTCAATTTAATAGAAAATAATACATACAATGATTTATGTATGCATTTTACCACATTTTTCATTTTAAAGTTTCCCGCGCTTTATTGCGAACGTTGATTATGCGTTTGAAAAGTCCACAGCCAGACTCTAAACGCTTGTCACTAGATAAAGCTTGTTAAAGATTTTAAAATTAGTAAAGTATTTTCGATTACTTATGGTACAGCTAGGTCGTTTGGACGTTACTCGCATATTTTTTAATCACCATGGGAAAATAATTTAGGCACTAGAAACAGTTTTGACTTTCAGCCTGCCCTAAATTTTTTTGGTCCTGTCCTGATTACACTGATATATGTCAATGAAGAGGGGGAAAAAGTGGCATGAAATACTGTAGTAGAAGGCGGTACAGTTAACCAAGGATATCTATAAGTGTAGAATATTTCTAATGAACAAAATGTAATAGACATTGTGGTCATTTTATTGGATTAAAATTAAATGGAGTAGCTTTTGATGTTTTGGTTCGGATAGGTTTAATGATAAAATTAGAAATACACACTATACCACTGTGTAGTGTAAAATAGGATATTTTCAGCAACATTTTCGATTTTTTATAATACATTTTTTTTTCTCGGTATAACCTTGTAATGGAACGACATGACAATATTTTGAAAAAAATAATTACTGAAGAATTTAAAAAAAAAAGAAAAAAAATTAAATTATTAAGTAAATGATTTTACTGTTAACATTAAAAAGGACTATATTTAAAAACAAAATAATTGTCTAAATTATTCTGTTTTAGTTACTCAATATAACATTTTTACAAAAACCCGGAAAATTATTTTCTACATTTCTTAAAGTTAAGAAATTGACTTAAATTGAAAACTCACTTAATTTCAATCGGCATGTAATCCAATTCCAAAAAACAATAAGTAAAACTTAACACAAGACTTCATTAAAGTCGTCACATCACTACATAGTATAAAACAAAGTCGCTGTCGCTGTCTGTCCGTCCCTATGTATGCTTAAATCTTTAAAACTACGCAACGGATTTTGAAGCGGTTTTTTTTAATAGATAGTGATTCAAGAGGAAGGTTTATATGCACACGAATACTGCGATATATCCGCAGGTGTTTTAACAACTTGCACACGTTACCAATAGTTGCTCACGACTCTACAGTTACTTCAGGACAGGTTTTGCAGGAGCTTTATACACTGAAAGAAAATATCGAATTGGACATATGCTTAAGGTGGGAGTATCAACATGCTTGCCAAACTATAACCTATTTCGCGTAGATTTATTTATGTTTTCTAGCTTTTATACAAAATGTAAAGAAAATCAGTATCAAGTTGATATTCTATAGGTAATAATTGACATATTTAATAAATATCAAGGAATTTCATAACTTATTTTAAGAGAATTGTATAGCGAAAAATATCGGATAAGATTTTTTTAACATTATTATGTCATTGTCACTCATTGTTCTTTCACTATACAATTCTCCCAAAATTAGCAATGAAGAAAATTGATATTTTTGTAATATATCAGATACTACCTAAATAATGTACCGACGATATTGATTTTCTTTAAATGTTAGTTATTAAAATATTAAACTCAAAAAATCAACGGGAAATAGGTTATAGGTTGGCAATAGATTGAATGACGTTGAGAATTCAACCTTAAATATAAAACATTTTACTTTTTCTTACAGTGTAGAAACTCATAAATTTTATTACCTTGTCATGTCGATTGCGAAACATTTTACCCGGCACCAATATAATATTCGAGCCAGGTGTAATTTTGCGCTTAGCACCACTGCTTTTGCGGGTATAAAACACGAAACCTTAGCGATGGAGGGCAGTCTTGTTAAAAGTCTGTTAAAAAAGTCTGAAGTCTGATTCCAAAATTGCTGTCGCGATAATAAAGAAGTTTATTGAATATTAATCGCGGAAGTTATAGTCGCGAAAAGTGGAAACGTCGTAGTGACAAAGTTGTCTGCTAAGTGGAAATTTAATCACGATTCTTTTTATCCAGTGCATTAATTAGGGATCGTTTAAAAGTGAAAATTTCGACTAATAAAAACACTACTTATGTACTCGGCTCGGTATTTCGGGGTTGTCAACAGTAAGTGTCGAATTTACCATTGTTTATTTTCTTTTGAATCATGTATGTACAGGGTGGTTTCGATTTTATTATTTTAAAATAAACTTATGTGTTAAAGTGATTCGTCGTTTTATCATAGTTAGGCTCCCTAGAAAGAATATAATTTCATAACAAAATAGATTTAACAGTGATTTGTAAAAAAACACACTGGTGCTGAGAACCTACCAAGTGAAACATTTATAAACGTGCCCAGAAGTAAGGTCGAAAATAAGTAAGTAAAAATTTATGCCATAATAGGGTGGGCGTTACAACCTTAACTTATAATAGCTTCGTTCGTACAGTGGTCAGAAACCGTCAACAAATTGACGACTCATGCGAACGTGTTCGCACACGACAAATCCCAAACCGCTGACAGAAAATGTGTTCGCAGAAGTCAAATTGTAACGTAAACGCAAAGCAAAAAATTCCAACTGGTTAAAAACCACGCATGCGCAGAGAAAAATTGGGAATCGGTTGACAATTGCTTGTACGAACGAAGCTAATGTAATGATCACTATGCAGTTCCCAGCTTTGCTATTTTTTCATTACATCTGTACTATTATATCTAGTGAGGATGTCTGTCCGAAACATATAGAAATTTTTAAAGATTCTTTAACTACGCTTAATATATTAGTGCAAAAAGACTACAATTTCTTTTATTTAACCTACCACTCCACTTTAAGTATGGACTATTTGTTCAATTTAAAAAAAAAATGTATAAAAAACTTATGGATCTATTTTTACCTTTCTAACACGAGGTCAAAAATGTCGTCCATTCTTTCCTCACTGAGCGCAAGAGAGATCTTTTTCAGGACTTTCATCCTTAGGGAGAAAGACAGGCTAGGCAAAAAAACATTGACAATATCCTCTTCACTCATACTTTTAAAAGCCTCCTGGAAAAACCATTTTTGCTTTAGTATCCTTCTAGACAATACATCAATTCCTAAAACGAGTAAAAGTAAATGGCACAAAGGTTTTAAATAATATATAATTAAACCAGACAACTGCGATTGTGACATCAATATCACTGATATTGGCAAAAATAATTCACTCACAAACAAAGTTGTCTGGTGAGTAAACCAAGAATTAATCTAACCAGGCCACTTTGACTGTGAGAAAAACATTTCTTTCAATGATATTTACGTTACCTGCAACTTGTCTGGTTACTATAGTTAATTCTTAAATAAAAACTTCATGTATTAACTTGAATATGCAATGCAGTATTGGGTTTTAAAATAAATCAGATCCAAGGCCATTTCTGGCTCAAACATTTTCCACAAATTTCTTGGAGGTTCTGGTACTTCTTCAAAGTCGGCAATCTAATATTTTTACAAATTATTGGATTTTTCTATTTATCATAAATTTCTTTCTGCGCCGATCGACCGTACGGTTCAGCACTCCGGAAGTCGATCCTCGGTGCGCTAGAAATCTTTGGTAACGGAATTAAATCCAAACGCTGAATTCGGCTATTGACTAACAGTTGGGTATAGTATTTGTAGAATTATACCGTTGATCTTTTGACTGCAATAAACCCTCATTATCCCTTTGACCATAAAATAAATAATGAAATCCCAAATTTTAAAACCTTTTCGAGCAGAGCCGGACCAGGTACAAATTCAATTTATACCTATGCCTGATTCATATACAAATACTAACTGATTTTTAATAATGTTAGTCTTTAGTGGTTTTCCGGCGAGTAATTTTTAGTTAGGCTTATTAGTGGTAGAATGTGGCGTCCTTGGAATTGTACTGATAGGGGGCCATCTTCAAGTGTAATTTTTAAAAGAAAGCATTTATCTACCGATGCCAAACTAATAATTAAAAATGTGTATCAATCTTTGTTGAGTAGAAATTTTAATTCGATGGATGCTTTAGCAGAGACGTCTACTTTGACAAAAACTCCTTGACACTCCAAGAAAAGGTTGGGATGATTCTTCCAAAAAATGTCAAACCAAGGCACCATCAAATAAAGGCAAAATAATCACAATATTACATGCTGATTCAGAGAACGGGTTTGTTCCAAATTGTCTGTTGCTTTCAGCTAAAAACATAGATTACCATCAAGATACCGACGCACAACTTTTTGAAGATTGGTTTAAACATAAACTCCTTAAAAATATACCTGAAAATAGCGTCATTGTAATGGACAATGCTAGTTATCATAGTCGGCAAGCAAAAATCATTCCCAATTCTAATAATACAAAAGCAGAAATTCAAAATTTTATGATTGAAAATGATTTATATTTTGAAGAAACTTACAAAAAACGAAAACTGCTAGAAGTATTAAAAGCTTTTAAAATAAATAAGGAATACGAGTGTGACAAACTTGCAGCAGAAAATGGACATACAGTGTTGCGTCTTCCTCCATACTATTATTCAATCCTATTGAGCTAATATGGGACCAATTAAAATCCAATAGGAGAAATAATATTTCTCCAAGTTAAATGCATCTGTAGTAGAATTAATTAAAAACGAAGTAAGTCAAGTAAGAAAAATTTCTACAGACAGCTGGAAAAACTGTGTAGCATGTACTTAAGGTGGAAAATTCTTACAATTGTATGATTACAAATGTTCAACCCTTAATTATAAGTTTAGGCTTAGATGAAGATAGTGATAGTGATACAGAGTTAAATTTTGAATATATTATCAATAGTTTTTTAGAATTTAATTAATTTTTATTGTACTTGTTATCCTAATAGTTATACTTTTAAATTATATTATTTTTAATTATGATTAATTGTTATCATTATTTTACATTTATTATAGGTACCTACCTACCTAAAACTAAAAATACCTATCTATTTATTTTAAATTATAAAAATAAATCATGTGGTGTAGGTACATTTTCAAGCCGACCCTGATCCCATTTAATCCCCTTTGAAGAGGTTGAGGCGTAGGGTTTAATCAGGTAGTTTATTTTTGGCAGTAAGAGTCAACGGTATAAATTCTGCAAATACTATACAGCCATAGTGCCATAGACATAATATAAGGAGAGGCAAAACATTCCATTCATAAAACACCATTTGTGTTTAGTGCATAATTTTGTTATAGTGAGAAAAGTGAGGCAGAGGATATCTCTTTCAACAGGTAATGAATCTCAATAGGTGCATTGTTTTATTAAGATATATTCTAAATATCATAAAGAAATTTAGAAAACTGTTGTGCCTGGTGATGTCCAGATATTATTAGTTATCTTTTTTTCAACAAACCCAAATAACATAACCATGTATTTTCAAAGTTGGCGCGCGTCTATCGCTAACACGAAGTTAAAGTCAGTTGGAATGATGCAGCCAACTCAAATTAGTGGATGGCAACCTATAAAAACTAAAACCACGTTTACAGAGATATTATAGTGTATCATTAAGACAGCCAATTAAGCATTCAACTTATTTTATAGGCCTGTGGACGTGTTGTGTCCCTGCCTCTTTCTTTTTACGTTAGTTTTAGTCATAACTTTATAAGTACTTTTAAATATAAAATAATATTACCTTTGGTAATTTTTTAGGATTAAGATTTTTTCTATTGCAAATAAATAGGCATTTAAAGGCTCGGGTTTACCGTACATTTGCATTACATTTAATACTTTTATATATTATCATTATAACTCGATGAACCTAGATTCATTTTCCCTTTCTTTCCATTATCCTAGCTACTTTACCTATTACCCTCGTAAAAGTAAAATTGGATCGCGATGCTCGCGTCGTACTACACAAAAAAGGGTCTACATACGTACCAGACGATGGAGTACGAGAGAGGAAAAGGGGAATAAAAAATCAATCGTGAAAGTGATAAGGTACTTAGCGGTTCATCACGGCCCATCGCCAGAAACCCAGTTTTCACCTGTTCCCACTCACTTCCCTTGATATGCAATAAGGTAAGTCGAGTCCTTTTCTTACTTTTCTTTATTGTTTATTGCTTAATTTATTTCGGGCGTATTTACGCAATAGGTATTTGTAAACTAAAAAGGTCAGAAGAGTGGCATCCCGGGACATCCAGAAGTCTCTTCGGGACAAGGTCAAAAGAATCTCGCGATCCCTAAAAAATATACAGTCCACTTTTACGTCCTGATTGGATAAGCTTTGCCTTATACAAACAGGATACGACCATTTTTTGATCCTTCTTCGCCGATGCTTTGAATTTTGATTTGTTTTCTGGACTGTTCATGGACTGTTGTTTTTTCTGATTTTCGTGTTTAACGTTTTTAGATGCAAGTATTTGCTTTTAGAAAATATCTTTATTACATTTTCTTAATTAATTAACCACGTTAATTAATAGTACCCACAGTACATTTTATTGTTGCTAATTTTTTCCATTAATTTCTAATTTTCTTTGTGGAAATAATTTATTCACAAAATATAAGCCATTTATTTTGATTATTTTGTCAGTTTTTAAAAATTTCCCTGAAAATATTGCCATATACCACCAAGGTCATTCCATTTTCGTCGCCTGCAGTACTGTTTATAGGTACAAGACTATTTTTTGCGCGCCGTACGGCATACCTGTTTTTTTAGCAACGCTTTTTCTGTTTTGCGGATTCATATCGTTTTACTTAATTGTAAAATAAACATTGTATAGAATTATTGCGTCGTTTACTGGTATTAAAACATTTACGATTTTTCTTCATTTTGTCTACCATGTCTGATCATAAAATAGCTCGTGCAAGAGCACTGCGACATTCTGTTATTAATCAATTGACGTTAATTATTGAGTCTGCAAATGCAGCAAAGGGTAACCCTGCTAATCATACTGATTTTAAGGTTAGATTTTGAAGTCTAAAAAAAGTTACTAACGACTTTCAAAAACATCATAATTCTCTCTTATCTTTACGTGCTGAAAATGCAGATCAATTAAAACTAGAAAACAAAACTGGTTCAGATTTCGCCAAAAGATGCCACCAAGTGGAAACTATTTATTACGAGTTATTCGAATTACCTCTGTTAGATGAGACGGGGGTTCTTGATCGCTCTATTGCACCAATGCACAATCTATCTCATACTAATAGTAACGATCGTGTTATTTTGCCAAAAATTACGCTTCCTATTTTTTCGGGAGAAATTAAAGATTTTGCTACCTTCATACAAACTTATGACTCATTAATACATAAAAATAAATCTTTGTCTAAAATTGAAAAATTTAATTACCTTGTGACGTCTCTCAGTGGATCAGCTTTAGATTTAATCTCCGATATCCCAATTTTAAATGAAAATTATTTAAATGCGTATAATACTTTGACCACTCGATATACTAATAAACGTTTACAAGCCAATACTCATTGGAAAATGATCGAAGATACCCCACATCTTATTCAAGAAAATGCAAAATCATTGCGTGATTTAGTTGATACATTTTCTAAAAATTTGAATGCATTAAGAGCCATGGGATTTGAAGTTGATTACTGGGATTTTATTTTGACCTACATGTTATTGGATAGGTTAGATTCAAATACTCGGAAATCATATGAACAATTTTATGCTTCAAATGAAATACCCAAATTTGCTAATGTAAAAAACTTTGTTGTAAGACATTCTACGGCACTGGACGCAGTCCCAAAAAAAGAAAATATGAGGTTAAAACCTATTCAACAATCTCGACCGGGAAATCCTGAGCAGTTTAAACAATGTGGTAGGTCCACATTTTTTACTCAAAATTATCAAAGTAATTGTTTTTTATGCAAAGGAAAACATATTATCTATAGATGTTCCACATTTCTGGAAAAAACGCCTCAACAACGCTTCGATATCATTAAAAAACAAAAGGGTTGTATTAATTGCTTAGCTACAAGTCATACTTCTACCCAATGTTCCTCGGAAAAAAGGTGCAAAACTTGTCAAAAGGATCATCATACCTTACTTCATTTTGTACAAGGTAATACATTTTTTCGCTCTGAAATTAATCAAAATTCCAATCATTCTAATTTACAATCCCCATCAAATGACATAAATAATACTTCTCACTCCGCTCTGCTATCAAAAACTATGAAAGTAGGCGTGTCTATGAATGGAGGAGACATCTTATTATCTACTGTTTTGTTAAAAATTAAAGATGTTTTCAATAATTTTCATACAGTGCGTGCTATATTGGACAGTGGCGCACAATCGTCATTTATTACTTCGAATTTGGCCAATAATTTAGGTTTACAAAAATTTAAGATAGGGTTTTCTCTGCAGGGATTGGGTGATATGTGCACTAAAGCAAAATCTGGAGTAAACTGTACTATAGGATCTTTACTAAACCCTAATTTTATCTTTGATTTTTCTGCTATCATTCTTGATAAAATTTGTGATCAAATACCAACCTTTTCTTTTTCTACAAACCATTTACCGTTTCTTTCCAACTTGCAACTAGCTGATACCTCGTTTAATAAGAGCGGTAACGTAGATTTATTATTGGGTAATGACATATATCCATACATTTTGCAAGATGGCCGCCTTTTTAATGGCCCCGAAAATCCCGTCTGTATAAATACCGTCTTTGGTTGGACCCTTATGGGTAACATTCAGGTGCGCCCCTGCACCCCAGATAATATAAAACCGTTTTTTGTAACTTCTAATTTCTCAGATTTAAATAGTACATTGCAAAATTTCTGGAAAATAGAAGAAGTCCCTGACATAAAAGTTACATCCCCCGAGGATGATTATTGCGAAAAATACTTTTTAGAAACCACAACTAAAACAGACACAGGTAGATATGTTGTATCTTTACCTTTTAAAATTACATCTCCAGATTTTGGTGATACGCGCTCTATCGCTTTGCGACGTTTTCTTTCCCTTGAAAGACGTCTTTTACAAAATGAATCTTTTTATAAAAGTTACTCAGATGTTATGCAAGAATACTTAAATAATCATCACATGGAAGCAGTTTCCATACCCTCCGCTGAGTTTATCAGCGACTATTTTTACATTGCGCACCATGCGGTGTACAAAAAGGACTCATCCAGCACTCCACTAAGGGTGGTTTTTGATGCCTCAAGTCATGCACCCAATAAAATTTCTTTAAATAATGCATTGCATACAGGCCCAAAGCTACAAAGAGATATAATTCAAATTTTACTTAATTTTCGATTGCATTCCATAGTGTTTACATGCGATATTCGTCAAATGTATAGAATGATTTTAATAAGTCCCGAACAAAGAAAGTTTCAACGTATATTATGGCGTTTTTCTACCGATGAGCCAATTACAGATTTTCAATTAAATACGGTTACATTTGGAGTCTCATGCTTCCCATTTCTAGCAATAAGAACTCTTTTACAGTTAGCCAGCGAACATAAAGATTTACCCTTAGCTTCCGAAATAATACAAAAATCGGTTTTTGTTGACGATGTAGTTACAGGCAGCAATAATTTTAATGAAGCTGTTCAGATGAAAAAAGAAATTATTGAACTTTTAGGCAGGGCCGGCTTTGAGGCTCGAAAGTGGGCTAGCAATTGTCCTAATCTTCTTTGTGATTTGCCTGAATCATACGTTCAGAATACATCGTTTGCGTTAAACTTGGAAGATAGTGATACTTTAAAAATTTTAGGTTTAAAGTGGAGTCCAAAAACCGATGATTTTTTTTATTCTATTGAATGTTTACAACAAAAATGTACAAAACGTGCCATACTTTCAGATCTAGCACGTATCTATGATCCTCTGGGCTATTTAACTCCCTCCAATTTAATTATTAAATTACTTATTCAATCTTTATGGTTGCAAGGTTTAAACTGGGATGATACGCCATCTCCCGAAATTACTGCAAAATGGGAAAAATTCAAAACAGAATTAAATACTTTACGCAACTTTAAAATACCCCGTCAAATTATTATCTCACAGTCCAATACTGTACAACTTTTCGGTTTTTGTGATTCATCAGAGCGCGCCTACTGTGCTGTTGTTTACATAAGAACGGTTTCCATAGATACTTCTTTGAATACATATTTTGTTTGTGCGAAATCTAAGGTCGCACCTTTAAAGCGTATAAGTTTACCCCGTTTGGAACTTTGCGCCGCGGTCTTGCTTGCTAAATTAATGCATTTTGTCCTTATTACCTTTTCTCATATTACTTTCCACAATATTTACGCTTTCAGTGGCAGTACTGTTACATTAAGTTGGATTAAAAGCTCTCCCCACCTGTGGAAAACTTTTGTAAGTAACCGAACCTCCTATATTCAGGAAAAAAGTGCCCCAAATTACTGCTATCATGTGTCATCGGCTCACAATCCTGCGGATTGTGGTTCCCGTGGTATGTTTCCTTCAGAGCTTACAGAGTTCTCTTTGTGGTGGAGGGAACCACAGTTTCTTTTTGAACCAGAAAACACTTGGAATTTTTTAACTAATACCAGAGATAATAATTCGGAAACTCCCGAACTGCTTCAAGAACAGAGAAAAATCGTAATAACCACCATAGTTTCATTTAATTCAGTTGAACACCTTTTAGAAAAATTTAATTCTCTACCTAAAATTAAGAGGATTGTTTCTTATTTTTTACGGTCAGTTGAAAAATTTAAAAATTCAAAAAAAATGTTTATGCCATATCTAACAATCACTGAATTAACCAATGCTACCTTTTTTCTTGTTAAATACGTACAATCACTATTTTTTAAAAAGGAATTATTACTACTAAAAAATAAAAAACTCTTATCTAAAAATTTGCAAAAATTAAATCCATTCTTGGATAATAATGGTATAATTCGAGTGGGTGGTCGCTTATGCCATTCAGATTTATCATATGACAAGAAATTTCCAGTGTTATTGCCTGGCAATTCTAAATTTACTGAACTACTTATTTCAGAAATTCATACAACTTATTTGCATTGTGGTATACAAACCACTAATTTCTTACTTTTACAAAATTTTTGGATACTCTCCTCAAAAAAGATTATACGTAAAATTCTTTATAAATGTCATACATGCTGGAAAACAAATCCAAAACCTTTTCAACCCCCAATGGGTAACCTTCCAAAATTTCGAGTCTCACAAGCAAAGGCATTTTAAAAGGTAGGAATTGACTTATGCGGTCCATTCTCTATTACGACAGGTCGTATTCGAGGTGCCAAAGTTACTAAATCATATATATGTTTGTTTATTTGCTGTGCAGTTAAAGCTGTACACCTCGAACTAGTGTCTGACATGTCATCTGAGGCTTTTTTATGTGCTTTGCTTGCGACGTTTTATTGCAAGGCGAGGGTTATGCTTAAATATTTATTCAGATTGCGGAAGCAATTTTATTGGTGCCGAAAATATTTACGCAATATTTTTGCTGAATGTGCAGAAAAGATTGCGATTTCTTGGCATTTTAATCCGCCAGCGGGTGGTATTTGGGAAGCCAATATTAAATCGGTAAAAACGCATCTGCAGCGGATCGTAGGTAACCAAATACTTACGTACGAGGAACTTAATACGGTGATTATACAAATTGAATCAATTTTAAATTCACGTCCTCTGTGTCCAATTAGTACTGATCCAACCGATTTATCGGTTTTGACGCCGGGACATTTTTTGACTTTGCAACCGCTTACTGCCCTTCCTGATCCGGACTTGTCTAATTTAAATTAAAATCGTTTAAGCCGTTGGCAACTTTTGCAGCGGATACACCGCGATTTTTGGTCACGTTGGAAAAGCGAGTATTTGCACACTTTACAGAAGCGATCAAAATGGAATCACCCAATTTCTCCGGTGTTACCGATGGTGATGATACTATGGTATTAATAAAAGACGAAAATACTGTTCCCTTAGATTGGACCCTAGGTCGCATCATTCAGGTAATACCTGGATCGGATAAAGTTCATAGAGTTGCTGTTGTAAAAACTGCTAAGGGTTCTCTAAAAAGACCTTTAGTAAAACTATGTCCACTGCCTAATTACTTACATTGAAAATACCCCAGGTATTTTCAAGGGGGTGGGAATGTTGTGTCCCTGCCTCTTTCTTTTTACGTTAGTTTTAGTCATAACTTTATAAGTACTTTTAAATATAAAATAATATTACCTTTGGTAATTTTTTAGGATTAAGATTTTTTCTATTGCAAATAAATAGGCATTTAACGGCTCGGGTTTACCGTACATTTGCATTACATTTAATACTTTTATATATTATCATTATAACTCGATGAACCTAGATTCATTTTCCCTTTCTTTCCATTATCCTACTTTACCTATTACCCTCGTAAAAGTAAAATTGGATCGCGATGCTCGCGCCGTACTACACAAAAAAGGGTCTATATACGTACCAGACGATGGAGTATGAGAGAGGAAAAGGGGAATCAAAAATTAATCGTGAAAGTGATAAGGTACTTAGCGGTTCATCACGGCCCATCGCCAGAAACCCAGTTTTCACCTGTTCCCACTCACTTCCCTTGATATGCAATAAGGTAAGTCGAGTCCTTTTCTTACTTTTCTTTATTGTTTATTGCTTAATTTATTTCGGGCGTATTTACGCAATAGGTATTTGTAAACTAAAAAGGTCAGAAGAGTGGCATCCCGGGACATCCAGAAGTCTCTTCGGGACAAGGTCAAAAGAATCTCGCGATCCCTAAAAAATATACAGTCCACTTTTACGTCCTGATTGGATAAGCTTTGCCTTATACAAACAGGATACGACCAGGACGAGTGTCACATTTTTCAGGATATTATAATCTAAATATTTTAAACACAGCGGACTATTTGATATCGTCAGGGCTGTCCGGTGCAAAAACCTACAGTGGGGTAACATTTATGACAGCCAAACGCATGTACATAACTATTTTAAAAATATATTTATCTTAGCGTTCTTTAATATCACAAAAGACAAGTATTTATTGTAAATAAATATGATAGCTTTTAGTCGTTTATGAGGAAACGTAATAAATGCTCAAATGGAAAATACCCAAGAGCAATGATAGATCGGTAAATTATAGAAGTTATTTTAAAAAAATCTAAAATGGAATGTTAATCCTCAATTAAAAAGGAGTATCTATTTTGAATAGCTGATGAATTGAATGATGAAATTTCTGGTTATTTTATCTACCTTCTTGTAAAATTTTAATTAATTTTTCCACTTGTCTAAAGTGAATCAAAACATCAACATAGAAAATTTTTTCCTGATAATTTCTAGGCTGAATATTGAGCTGGTCTTGGGGGAAATCTGGACCTGCACTAGTAGACTTTAACAATATGTTAAAGTTCCGTTTTCTCTCATTGATGTGGGTCCCTTGTAGGTTATAGAACTGAGACTTAAAGTCCAGGCCCATCTTCGTGGGAATAAGCATAGCTCAAAGATCGAGGAGTTACCTAAAATAAAAAAGATAACATAACAACATACAACATGTAGATATGGTGTGACTATGGTAACAGAGAAAGGTAATCATTTATTTTAATTTAAAAACGTTGTAGCTTTATCAAAAATACCTTGAAAATTTTAAATTCTCTAAATATACGTATTTCTAAAACATTAGTACTGTTTCATTTCAAATTCAACTTTATTATAAAAACAACTGTCTTCTCAAATCTTTTCCAGCAGCATTGAAACTAAAACACACACAACCATAGCTATTATAGTTGTAATGTTGTTGAATACTGTGCCCCAGCTTGGCTTAACAGCCCACACGTAAAGAAGGTGGACGCTCAACTGAATAATACCATGAGGATGATCGCTGGTGTAATTAAGTCTACTCCAACACAGTGGCTCCCAGTGTTAAGCCATATCCCACCCCTACAGCTGCGACGGATAAATGCCCTTACACGAGAGTACAAATAGATTATGGAAAACAGAAACCTGCCAATACATCTAGATATTGAGGACGCTAACCACAATCGTCTCCGCTCCAGAAATCCACCGACGGCAAGTGCAGCAATACAAGAGAAGTTCAACCTGACCAATGCATGGACTCAAGAATGGACCACTCAACAAGGCAATAATATGCCCTGCATTACCCAAAAGCCCCCAGGGTTTGACCTACCACGCAGAACCTGGTCCACACTCAACAGAATTAGAACGCAACATGGCAGATGCGCATACCTCCTGCACAAATGGGGCAAACAACCATCACCACACTGCGACTGCGGAGAATATCAAACGATTAAACACATCACGGAGGAATGCCCCACAAGATCCTACAACGAAAGATCTGAAGACTTTCTACTGGCAACCGCCGGGTCGATAGATTATATTAATCAACTTGATGTTTGTTTGTGAAATTCTTAAGTTTGTTTTATTAACTTTTATGTAAAAATTAGCTTTTAAGGTTACTGTGTCTGAATTGCCATACGATAAATAAATAAATAGTTAAAATAAAAGAAAAGTTAAGTTTGTACCATAGACGTACATATTATACATACAGGGACAAATTCGATTCATTATAGCATTATCTCAGTATAACTATAATAATAGAGAGTTGGTTCAATGGAGGCAAAGTTGCATATTTAATGCTGAATAATTTGTTAAAAATAAGAAAACGAAAAAATCAAATTTGTTTTAATTTTTTTTACGACAAAATACTGATTATGTATTTTGAAAAACCAAGATCACTTTGTTAAGATCTCAAGGCACTTTTTTATGCTCATCATTTTATTTTTCAGATAACGTTTCGTGTTTGAATTTTTGTTTAATTTTTGAGTAGCTTTTCACCTCCCAAAACTAATGCAACACACTTGTCACTAAATTATGAGGGGACGTACTCATAGGCGCCGACTCCATGGGTGCTATGGGCGCTTGCGCACCCACACTGAATATATTATGAGAGCACCCATACAAATTAATATAATTTCCGTGAAGGTAAGGATGAAAAATAAAAGCTATTATTTAAAACCGCATATATATTGCGTGCGTTACTTAGTTGTTTTATCCGCACCACAATGACAATAATAATACATATTATCTAATAATTTAATAATTGTTGTTAGATGCTGGCCAGTTGGTTTCACCAGAGCCATAAAACAAAAACACACACACACAATAATTATTGTTGTTGTTGTTGTTATGACTGTCACTGTCATATTTATTTGTGATTCACCCCTATTAAATCGGAAACGCAACATTTTGCAACTCACTAATCTCACGGTCCCGCGCGTTGCTATCCGACACAGAACTCTGTCCGATCAGCGAGTCGGGTGGCTGCAATGTTGGAACAAATAAATGGTACAAATGAATAAATTTCATGGTATTTGTCAAGAAATAATGGTACTTTTAAAAAACTGGACGAAATCGATTAATTCCGTAAAAAAAAAGGTCGACGGAAGGAAAAACACATTGCAAATATAGGAAGGGAAATAGTAGATTCCGGGAGTATTTTACAAAAAAGGTCGACAGAGAAGTTCAGTAGTACAGAAATCAGCTAAATATGTAAAAAGATAAGCTCGATTCACCATTTTCGAAAGGATCCAAATAATGGTATTCTTGTTACTTTTAAAGGTACGGGTACATAACGACGAAATAATGGTATAAATACCATTAAAATGGTACGTCTGGCAACACTGGGTGGCTGTTTAATTGACGAAAATGGGGGCGCTGTTCTGTTTCGCGCAATGTGGATTTCGGAATTTCGGGGAATCCCAGACTCAGTTCATTTAGTTGTCTATGCTATGTATTGTATGTATGGAGCTTGAAGTCTGTATTTAAACTCATTTAACTAAAATCTAAGTTGTGTTAAGTTAGCAATAGTGTCACTTATGGGTTCTATTTTTTGCTGGTTTTAATAATGATAAGGTAAGTGTGTCTGGAGTTTTGAGGACTAATCTAGTACTTAGTATTTATAATGTTTACTGTGGTTTAGGATTACGAGGGAAACCACTCTAAAAACGCGCCAAGAACTAACTATACCTCAAGGGTGGTGTGGAAATTAGTTATACAGTACAAGAATTTAAAAAAATAACTTTAAAAATCATCATTAGGAGACAACTAACATTTTGCAACAGCACACAGTGTGTCTATTCACGGCTTAATGAGGCAGTCGAAGGATATTTAACGGTAATTTTTGTTTTTTAACTTATTTTTAACATTTGTTTTTTATTTAGTTTTGTTTATTTTCCAAGGCGTGGCTTCAAAAATATGTTTTTAATTGCAAGCAAAATTCCAATCGGGCGCGTAAACCCGCACCGCCGTCGTTGTTCCCAGTCGACTGTTTGAGTTGGTTGGGCGCGGTGTTGCCAAATGCCTGTTCACCGCTAGTTATAAAGTCCGCTATGCTATAGCCTAAGCACAAGCTGTACAGAATAGACTAAACGCAAAAAATCTCCGGATTTTACAGTTTTTACCTCAAAAATTTTAAAAAAATGGAATGCTTAATGAACATTTTAATGCGAAAACTCTCCATTATATGGAGTATTCTTACACATTAATAGAAATTATTGTCTTTTGCAAATTGTCACTTGTTTTTCTTCACACAATTCTTGAATTTTAATATTTAAAAACTAAATCTGTACAACCGACAAACCATTTATTTTCTGTGTGTACAACAAAGTACAAACCAGCCGCGATCAGCAGATTGTTAGTTTGTTGAAAATTATTTTATTGTGTTCTTTATTGTAATTGTTGGCATTTATTTAAGTAAAGAAGGCAAAACCTTATCTTTTTCATATAGTATGAAGATAAATCGGCATAGTTACTTTTCCCACAGTCGACCCTAACCTAAAATAGGTACCTTAATTATGTATAAATCTTAAAGTTAGCTTAATTGGCAAAAAATGACTCCATCCGCATTTTTCTTGCATTAAAATGTTTCATTTAATGTAATCTTTGTAATAAAACAAAAATCAGGAAGAAATTCGAAAGGCCTTATAAGACACCAACCAATGACAAATAAAAATAACTCACCGAATCAATTTAACTTCTCACTAAACCCTTTATTTTTCTGTGCTTCTCACAACGTAGGTATAAATAAGTTAATTTACATGTCGTTATATAGGAGCTATTTTTTTAACTTCTGAAATATCCAAATAATATTGTGCAATAATTTTATATGAATGGGCGTAGCTGAATTATCATCACATAGGTACTAGAGGGTCAACCAAAAAAAATTATAAATACAAAATAATACTTAGCAATAATTAAGCTAATTATTAAATCTAGGGAAACTGAAATATTGAAAAAAGTTGTTCAAGCAAAAAAGAAAAGTTATATTTTATTACAGAATAGGGATGATGCTTTGGAACAGGATCTGTTTTTTTCGAAACAGGTTTTTATTTGGAACAGGTTGAAACAGGTATGGGCGATAGGTTTTCCTGTTCCGGCGAAACAGTTTTAGCCGAAGCAGCCAGAGTGAAGCAGGAACAGTGCAGTAGCAAACGGCGATTTGTTCGCGATCTTATTTGGGTGTTCCAGCTGTTTCTTTTTGTTCGTTCCTTCCTCGGCTCGCTGTGCTGTTGCTGCAGTGGAGTGGAGCGGGCGCGGGTAACTAAACTAAACTCGTGGCGCGGTGTTGTCAATGGTTAATATGTTTCAGAGGAAGCAGCAAACAATAACATAATTTTTAAAAAACAATTTATATTTTTACTAAAATAGCGGTCCGATACTCCATGAATACTCCCCATATTTATAACATAAATCTAATAACAGAAGCAAAACAACGTTTTTTAAAACTTAAATTATCTAGAAAGGAATTAAATATTAAAAAAATATATTATGTGAAATTAAAAAATTCGACAACCGACAACCCGGCCCAGACGAACCATCGTCGCCATCGGGACCATCCGTTATCGCTTCAATACCGGCGTGGAACAACAAACAAAACATGTGATCGTTCGCAACAGAAAAACAGCGCGAGGCGGCGAAACAGTTTGGAACTGAAGCAGTTTTCTTGAAACAGGTACTTTTTGAAACTGAAGCAGGTTGTATCTGTTATTTAAAAAACCCTGTTCCAACCATCCCTATTACAGAAACAGATTTGGCAGCACAGAAAAAAAAAGGGTTTATGACGTTTGTGGCAGTGGTTGAAGTTAGAAACGGGTCAACGAGTTTCCGCTATTAGGAGATAAAATAATAAACTGAAAAACAAGATTTTTTAAAATGTGTACTTTTATTTAGGCCCAAAACCACATAATATAACCTGGGCCGTATGCATGTATATTAGCGTTGGGATGTTATATACAAGGTGCATGTTGAGAAAGGAGAGGTTATTTAAGTTATTTTAATTCTACGTGGCAAAATAAAGGTAGTAATAACATTTATGTAACAAAGAACCATGACATGACTTCATTGGTTTTTTTTGTGGGGAAATTTAAAGAGGCTTCGACGCCAGTTGACACCAGGGAAGACCTGATAGAAAGAATAACATAGGTATTGTCATAGAGATACTCTGAGTATCTTCTTGTACTCCTTTGAAAATTACCCGAAAGGGCCGAAACACGTGTCAGGAAACTGATTAAATTTGTGAAACATAACAAGTAGTTATTATTTTTTCTTCCTGTGCAATGGAACCACAGTTTCACCAAGCATATTATGTAGCCCAACACAAATTAATTAAAAACAAATTATATTCCTTTTAAACCTAAATAACCTACCACGAAATATGAATAGTAGGTATTCAAATAAATGAAGACATTTAAATTTTTAAAGTTAATAAAATAAAATATTTAGGAATAATTTTGGATAGTAAATTAAATTGAAATTTTCACTTAGAATATTAAATTAAAAAATTAAGAAGTTTACTACCGATTTACTAAAACAAAAAATAAGATTTGCCCCTAACAAGCTCAGCTTCAGGGGATTGAAGAATAATTTTATAGAAGACAACATAATAGTTATTTATGTACCAAGGCAGTAAAGTGACTCTTTATCGGACGAGTCTGAAATTATGAGATGAGCCAGCGAAGCGAATAACAGGCGAGTCGATAAAGACACTTTACTGACGTGGTGCATACAAAATTTTATCGCCAACCGTTCAGAATTTATAATATAAAAAATTGAGGTATAACTCATCGCAATAAATCACGAGAAAACTATTATCGAGCTGTCATAGGGAAAGGCGTGACAGTGACAGACGATTTTTGATTAATAAATGTCAGTCACTAATTTGCGGAGGGTAAAAGTATTTATCTGCCGCAATTGCGGCAGGTAATAGTTATTTGTTTCTGCCTAGTAAAACATATAATTTTTTCTCCAAATTTGTTCCAATTTCACGCAAAATCGTATTTTTTATATTTATGTATGTTATTTATGACATTTATTGAATTTTTGTGTTTACTTGTCATTTTAAATTTTAATTTTTAATGACACCTGACAGGCTCAAAAGGTGTATTTTTTATGCCTTTAATTTTTAATGACACCTGACAGGCTCAAAAGGTGTATTTTTTCTGCCTAGGCATAAAAAATACACCTTTTGAGCCTGTCAGGTGTCATTAAAAATTAAAATGACAAGTAAACACAACAATTCAATAAATGTCATAAATAACATACATAAATATAAAAAATACGATTTTGCGTGAAATTGGAACAAATTTGGAGAAAAAATTATATGTTTTACTAGGCAGAAAAGCAGATTTAATGCCTTGGCTGGTTTCCTAGCCTCGGCTGCGCCTCGTCTATAAAACACCAGCCGCGGCATTAAATCTTGTGCTTTTCTGCCTAGTGAAACAAATAACTACATATTATTTTACAATAAAATAAAGTGTTCGTTTACTTCCGGAAATCACTCTGATAATGTACGGCTTTACTGACGGTTGACGATAAACATATTTATTATATTATTAAATTTTAAATAAAATTATTATTATTATATGTCATACGAAAGTTGGTATTTAGTCATCAGGAGAAACTAAACATCCTGTAGACGCGAAAACTATATATTTTAACCATCCGGCGGGCGCGCCTTTTATATTCTCATGAACAGGCGCGCCGCGGCTATGGCACCGCAAATGTTTTTTCTTAAAAAAAAAACGTCATTTAATAATTTGAAATGTATTTAATAAGTGAAACTAAAACAAATAACCAAAAATAAATGTAATTCTACAAATAATACTTAAAAAAATGCTAACAAAATAAAAAAAAAACATAAAAAAAATTCTTATAATAAAAATGTTAGGAAAATAAAAAAAAAACAAAAAAATCTTCTTACTTAAACAAAAATAAAACAACGTTTTATTGCACAAATATTCAGATTAGCATTTTATTCTACTTCTGTTCAAAGCTGTCCAAAAGCTGTTTAAAGCAGTTCATTAGTCGATGAAAGCTGTTTAATATAGCAGTTCTAAAACGGCTATAAACGACTAATAAACAGCTTTTGAACAGCTTTGAACAGCTTTTGAATAGCTTTTGAACAGCTTTTGAATAGATTTTGAACAGCTTTTAAATAGCTTTGAAGAGCTTTTGAACAGCTTTTAACATATTATTATACTTACATAATCAGCTGCGCCGCGGTAAATCAGCCGCAAAAATTTTACACTCTAACTAAACGCCATACTGCAACTAATGCCGACCGAAATAGGGTATGTTCGATATAAGAGTGGGGGGACAAATGTATCGCGTACGAATACCTGGAAGGACGGCCGCATCAGTTTTAATGCTTAGTACTTACAAAGAAAAATCTAAAAAATGCGGCATTATGCCGCGGGCGCGCCCACCGGAGGGTTAAAAATATAGTTAAATCAAAAAACTGATACATTTAACTTTTCTTCATAGGTGTTACAGATTCTGAGATCGGATAGTGGGTCATCTTAGGTGGACCACCCTGTACATATAATGAATTAGCAACAAGTAAATTATTACTTACTTAAATATTTCGAAGCAAAATATTATAATATATTCTACAAGCACCACTGTTAACAGTCTTTAAAATATCCACAACTTTATGTTGGATGTCGTTCTCATCAGTACTAGCGATATCTTTAAAAACGACAAACGCAACAAAACAATTAAACTCGCTGCATTTTGAATTTAAAAGATGTAAGGCAAAAATTTTCAAGCTAAAATTGTCACCACAGTGAATTTTACAAAAAAAACCTTTAATCGAATCGATTAGAAATTCATTAATGTATTGTCCATATTCTTCTATAAGTTCTTGAAAAAACTTATCAATCTTTTTAGCAAAAATTTTTATATTTGGATTTTCCTTATACACGGCCATTAAATATAATAAAATATACTCAGAAAAACATTTTTCATTGTTGAAAAGTCGTTGCCAATATTTTTTAAACAGATCTAAAAACTTAACATCATTTTTATCAAATCGTGCATATGCAGCAAAAAAAAAATCCAATATATAATTCATTTTAATCTTATCAGATTCCCAATAAGAATCTTTACAGGTTTTAATTATATTAAAAACGAACTCGAAATGATTTTCATCCAAATATGCTAGCAAATAATTCATAACGAAACAATTCAATGAATCTGATTGTAATAACCTTTCATTATAACATGGTAGGAAGTATTGGTTTATCAGATTTGCAGAAAATATTTCACTTAATCTAAGGATAAAATCTACTCCGTGCTTGTTGATGACATTAAGTACTTGATTTCTATAACTTATAACTTTGACATCTTGGTCTTCAAAAATTCGCAAAAGATTCCATACTTTTTCAATAAAAAGCGGTTTAATTTTATTGGGAATGTGATCAACAGAATGAATCACTGTCTGTATTAGCGCAGCGTCGTTTTTATCAACGAATTTCATGTGTTTAAAAACAATTTCTAATAGAGAGTCGAATGGATTTTTTAAAAAGAAATTAAAAACTGCATCATATAAGTATGATTTGGCGGAAATATTAGTTTCTTTCGTGGAGAGGTTCGAGTAGATAATCATAGCGTTGTTAAACGATAGCAGTTTAAAGCCCAAAAAAACAGCATGTTTTCTTGCAGACATAGTCCTTTTTCCCAATTCATTTATGAAAGAGAATGCATTTGCTTCACTTATTCGATACAACACTTTATATAAGGCTGGTAAACTTGATTGAAGGTAATCTCCTTGACTGTAATGCATAACAACTGGTGCCAAAAGTAATGATTCATCCACTTTTTTAAAAGTCTTAGCTATATCGCACTGTAATTGATATAACTTCTTTTGCTCCTTATTAGTGAGATCTAACTTCTTTGCGTCGGGTGTGTACTCTTTAACCAAACCTAGAAATTTATCTGTATCCATGGCGCTAGCCAGTGCATTCAGCAACTTAAGTTTTTCATCGTTCTTACTGCTTTTAACAAGCAAATCTGTAAAATGTGCAACTAACTGCTGATCTAACTCTAAGTGGCTATACTTTTTTATGAGATTATAATTAAGTTTACCATCAAGTGAGACAATTTTACCAACATATTTTGCTACTATTTCAGGTTCTCTAACTAAAAAGTGTTTCACTGCACTTGTTTGTATTGACTCGTTATTAAAGTAATGATCAAGTAAAACGTTTTCAAATTTGCTCCTTTTAGGCTTTTTAATTACTTCAAATATGCAATCGTCGAAAGTGTAGCTATTCTTTTTATCACCAGACATGGCTTTTATTATATTGAAGATGTCTTCGTCATGGATTACCTATGGACAAAAATCAGGCGTTAGTTTTTATTTAAATTCCTTAACGGTTTTTATGAAAAAAATAGGAATCAAATTTGTTCGTTTTTAGTATACATTTTTGGATGGAGTATATTATATACCATTGCGATAAAAAAAAAAGTAGTACAAGAATTAGTAGTCCCAGACAGAACTCCTGGTCTATAAGGATATCGAGAAGTGGATATCGTCGTCACTATGAAAACAATATAATTTGCCACCTAACTTTTTAGGCGTTACCATGAAGAATTCGGTGACAGTATTGTAATAAAGGTGACACTGACACAAGAATTCTGGTGACACTGAGTTATCAGTTTGAAAAAAAATATTTTATAATAGACCAGCTGATTAAATTATAATTTGTTGTACTACTTTTTTTTTATCGCAATGGTACATGTAAACAAAAAGAGTTGCTTAGCACAGAGTTCTTTTTAAATAGTGGTAGGTAGTCATTTACTAAAAATATTAGAAATTTAGGACAATTTGTAATAAAAACCCAGAGAAAAAAATCAGGCTTATTCCTTTTTGATTTTTAATCCGATATTTTGAGTTCTTTTACCCTTTTATAGATTATTTACCTCATCCATTATAAAAGCGGGTTGATTTTCACCAGATTATCCAGCGATAATCTCCCGCTCTCCGGTAAAAATCACCCTTGCCAAAAGTGAAAATCTCACCCGTCAAAACTGAAAATCGCACTTGTCAACAGTTAAAATCACACTTGTCAACAGTTAAAATTACACGTCTGTAACAACAGGTTTTTTATTGTCGTGGTGATGTTTGATGATTATCTAGATAACGAACAATGGCGTTTTTGGTTGTTACTATGGACAACAAATAAAATACAAACAAACGCCAAAGTGTCATTTCGAGATATCATTTAAACGTTTTACAAAAATGGAACGTTTTGGAGATTTTTCTCTCGAAGAAATCACCAAAAATGTCGATAAAAATGGATCTGAAAATACAAAGCGATCAAGAGACTTCGTATGGAAGCAATTCCAGAATTTTTGTGAGACACGAGATTACCATTTTACATCAGTGACGCCTGATGCTATGTTGGCGAAAATTTTGAAGGACTGGGCATACAATATGAGGAAAACAGATGGAACAGACTACAAAGAAAAGAAGGTAAGCTGCGCGTTTTCAATTTCTAATTCTGCCTGTATGGTGTCCGCGCAATTGTCTCTCTGCCTGTACGTCCGTCAATCTCTTGTGCCAATGCTTAATGCATATTTCTTGATTTCAGGTACAGTGAAAACGATATGGAATGTCACTGCGAAATTACTCATGGAAAAATATTTCAACCAATATCAACGAAAAATCAACCCTTTCGAAGACATAGTCTTCAAATCTGCCAGAGATGCCAGAAATGCAAAAAGAAAGGAGCTTCAAAAAATTCCAGAAAAAAGAAAATGTAGTGCCAATGCTTTGACTGGTAATGAAATCAAAAAAATCATCGCTGTGCTTGATGAAAACACTCCAGATGGTCTGATCAAGAAATTATTTCACATTTTTTTCATTTGAACTTGCTTGGAGAGGAGGAGAGGCATGCACAAGTCTGGTTAGTCATTTCAGGGTAGAAAAGGACTTTTGTGGGAACGTAACCAATAGAATCCAATACAACCCAATTTTTACGAAAACCGCTCAAGGGGGAGACAAAAAATGTGCCGAATCAAAATGGCTTGTTTCAAATAACGGTTCTCCAGATATGTGTCCTGTACGCCTGTATCATAAATATATGTCGAAAAGGCAGATTGATAATCCAAGGTTCTTCGTCAGTGTCAATCCGACCAAAAAGACATGGTACAAAAATGTTCCCGTTGGAAAGAACACACTGTCAAAATGGACACAAACTTGCGCACAGGAAGCTGGCCTACTTACAGGGAAAAAAGTGACAAACCATTCGCTGCGAGCTTCTGCTGTGTCTGCTCTTGCGAAAAGCGGCGTCCAGGAAGAGCAGCTGATAAAAATCACAGGCCATTCATCGACTGCATCAATCAGGCCGTACTTGCAAATCGATCAAGAGCACCATGCATGAGAATATCATTTATAAGATGAGAGGAAACGACGACAAGAACATGGTCCCTGCTGCACCCATCAGTACTCAACCTATTCATCCCAGAATGGATATTTGTGAAGACAGTGGCGCACCCAGGGGGGGGGGGCCAAGGGGGCCTTGGCCCCCCCCAAAACCCCCAATGAAATGAAAAATTATGAAAGTGGATAAGTATTTTAAAAAGTCAATTTTTTTAGATTAACCTCACGGGCCTCGTTTGAGGGGGGACAGGTGGGGCATTTGCCCCACCCCTCCCCCTGGAAGTTGACTTATTGACAAAAGTTAACTTATTGAGGTTTAATATGGTTTGATTGAATGTATGAATTTATTATTTTGAGTTTTCCTTTATATTTTTGTTATTATTTTGTGGTAGTAAAGACTTATTTTAATAAAAATAAACAGTTTTAATGCCAAAACGACTATGAATGTTTAAGAAACAATTTTAGCTCATTAAGTATCAAGCAAAAAATTGAAATTAAAATTAAGGGAAGACCTAAACTCTCGAAATTAACTTGATACATACCACAAAGTGTAAATCTAGGGACTTTATTGTTATTGATAAGTTTGCTGCAAATAAAAACAGATGAATGAACTTTACTTTTAAACAATGTACCCACTTATGAAAAATAAATTGGCCTTTTTATTTTTTATCTTTTTTCATTTTCAATAGAATAAGAAGGTAATCATAAATTTTTAAAATATTTACTATAATAATTATTGACCAAATTTGGGCGTGGTCTTAAAAAAATTTCGCCTGCGGCGCATTTCGCCTACAGCAAGCTTTTAGTACACCCCCAAGTTAACAAGTCACAAGCCGCCAATGCCCCCCCCCCTAATAAACCGTTTAACGACTCCCATGACTAGGCTATTGCGATCTTCCCTGCAAGAGTACCTGTTAAAAAAGCTCCAAAGTTGTAGAAAAATGCGTAACTTAAAAGTTTATTAAAAAATTTGCTTCCAGCATTGGTTGGCGGGCCCCCCCTAACATAAAATCCTGGGTGCGCCGCTGTGTGAAGAGACCACAGCAGCGAAAATTGGCTCTGTTTCTTCAAACTCCACCCCTCAGCATTCTGTTATACAGTATACTAATTGTGTGTTTAATTGCAATACATTAAATTGTGCAACATAAATCGTTAGTTTTTTATTTGGTAAATAATCTTCAAAATACATTTCGGGATTGGGAAATAATCAGAAGATAATTTCCCCATCCCTTAATATATTACTACAGATAATTTCATTAGGAATGTACTCTGCGTTTTTAATGAAGGGTCATATTCGATAGGGTATATTAGACCGGGGTTAATCAAAGTGTGTTTTTTCTTTTAAGTATTAAGCACACTTCAGGGAAAATTGTGACTTATTTTTTTTATATTAATAATTTCTTAAAAAAGTTCCATATATTCCTAATATTTTGAATTTAAATCATCAAATTATAATTCCAAAAGAGAGCCTTCTAATAGTATATTAAAGTACACGATTCATAAGAAGCGGTTTTAGTGCACGCGTCTATTTTAAAAAACGAGCCACAAAGTGGCGAGTTTTTTTATTGACACGTGCGCTAAAACGCCTTATGAAACATGTGCTTTATACATTTTTTTCTATTTCACCTTTTATAATCAAGAAAAATACATTTTAAAAAGAAAATAAATCCTTCAAATTTTGTAAATTTTTATGTCTAAATTTTATGTTGGTAATACTATTTTTTATCATATAGTAACCTCTCGACAACAAAAATTATTTTGCACTGTAATTTTTTTATTTATTGACCCATTTTCACCACGAGATTTTTTAGCGATATGAGATTTGAAATTGGACGGAATACGTTGTGTGATCCTTGTACATTCGGTACATATACAGAGCGTTCGGAAATTCGGGCGATTTTGCTACTTTTTTTCGAATTTCAAAACGTCACGGCATTGCAATTTAGTATATGGAAGATGGAAAATTCAAATAAAGTTGAAGTTAAAATCGACATTGGAAGGTTAGTAGATTGAATTTTGGATAGGATTTGGCAGAAAATTATAGCTTGAAGCATCTACAAAAGATTGATTTATAGATTTATGCAACCAACATACATGACTGTTATCCACACAGAATAAAAAAGTAAGTTATCAAGCTATTTTTCCTCTGCGAAAAATGGGTTTTCTCGTAAATCACAAAGGCCGCGCAAGTCAATGAAATAAAACATTTAAATGTTACCAACATCAAATAAAGAAAAAACGCGTATCGAAATAGCTTCATTACGATACGCAAATGCGTATCGTTCTGAGCTTATTATGAACGTGAAATAGAAAAAATAAATTATGTGCTTCTAAAATTAAAGTAAAAATCTGAAAATCCATAATATAAGAAACACATTATAAGGATGCGCAATTTAATATCTTTAAACTTCAAATCATATGTCCCAATTTGTTGAAATTTAGTAGGGCAAAACTTGGGGTAATTTTATATGAGGAAATTAACGCTTAACAACTTTCCTTACAAACTTACCTTTATTGAATCTTCTGAATACAAACAACTGTAAAGTAAAAGCTTCTTCACAGCTCTATACTCGTCATAACTGTATGATTTATTTTTATTATAAATTTCCGTAATTAAATTGATGATGGGCGGGCATCCATTCAGGTTGATCCACAATCTTTTAAAATCTTTACCTAATACTTTATCATTTTTGATATCTTTATTGTAATCTATAATATTATACATCAGGTCATAAGTAATGTTTTTCTCATTCTCAAGTTGTATGGTAGGTAAAATCGTAACAATTTGTCTTAAAATAATCCCCTCCTGCTCTTTCTGACATGGCAATAATAGTCTAAATGTAAATGGTCTACGTGATTTAATGCAATCTTGTATATACTGAGCAACAGGTTCTTGAAGGGGTTTTTCTTTTAGGTCGGCAAATAATAAATACTGTGTTATAATGTCAAAGTGAATGGTTTCACCTTTTACTCTTTGTATGTCCATTATTTCATTGAGATACTGCCAGTGGTCTTCCGTTATCAGTCTATAATCAATATGGCCTGCAATATGATGTATCATGTTAGCACGAGCATTTTTATCATCATTGCGATGCCTTACGCAGATATATTTTAAAATCTCTTTATAAGCGGAATAGTCTTGATTTTGATGAAAAAGTGTTACTAACTCTCGTAAATATACACCTCTCAGATAGATGTCAGAAGTAACGGTAATTTTGTCTTTTAATAACTTAAACCCCTTTTCAGGTTCGTAATATTTCATGTATTGCAAATCATCGGTCTCAACGTATTTTATCTCGGCCCATCTTTGCTTGATTTCTGCAGGGAAAATAGATGCAATATCTTCCTCAAATTTATATAAACGTTCGAAAATATCTTCCTTATAAGCTTGCTTAAAAGCTTGACATAGAACATCCCAGCGCTTTTTTATAGGATACTTGAACAAAAAAGCTTTTATGTTGCTGATGTAGCCATAATAGTGTAGCTCATCGATGCTGACGGGGAAAAATAGAAAGAAATATTCTTCAGCAAAGCCTCTCACTTCTCTGACTAATGCAGACTTATTCCACCTAAAATTCTTTATATCATTTAAAACAGCCTCTCTGTTAGTATTTATCACTGCTCGGGTGGTATAATGGCCCAATTTTATAGCCCTCATATTATGCAAACCCAACTCAAAATATAGATTGGGGTGTTTCCAAACTAAGTAAGAGAAAAAATGACGGTCCTTAAAGTCTTCTTTCGTGTTTTTCTTGTATTGTTGAAAGTATACTTTTAATACCTTAATATCTTTTTGCAATATTCTCTTTAATTGTTCGGGTAATAAAGTAATTTCGTTGTTTTCTAAAAAACTAATCATTTTTGGCGATGAACAACTGAACAGGAACTGTTTGGCAATAAATACACCGTATCTGAAAATGACAACAGAACAAAAAACATGTAATTTCTGAATATTGTGTTTTACTGGAGATTTGAAAATTAAATTACCATTATTTTACACAACAATATAATCTCATGGTAATTCAATCTCATTAAGTAAAATTTACTCACTTCAGGTAACTTCCTTTATTCCTAGTGTAATGTGTGCCACTAGGCACTCTAATATAGCTTTTTTATACGGCCAGAGATTCATAATTTTATTATAACACTAGGTATGCTAAATAATCTGAACGTACCACAGGTACACACTAATCTTTTGGCCTAATTTGTCTTACCTAAAGAATACAATAATTTACCTGGATATCTTAAACAATGTATTAGGTTAAAAAATGAAATAAAAAATATCTTATTTAATGTACAAAAATGAAGTAAAGATTAAATTTGTTAAAATCCATTGCAGTTGTCTAGATCTAAATTTAATTATTAGTAGTGTAAAGTATTTTGTATGCTTTTAATCTGGTTTAATTGATTGTTGGTCCTGTAAAGTATTATTTGCTTCTGCCTGATTAAAGTATGAATTAATTAATTATTAGTGTTTTAGAGTGTAATTTGCTTTTGATCTATTATTAATTGTTTGATATTTTCCTATAAGGTTTAATTTTACCATGTTTTGTTAATGATAACAATATTTTAAAGATGTAGAAGTACCTATTTAAAGAAAATGTATAATGCCATGTTTGTTTATTAAGTTTCCACACTTTCTACAATAATTATCCTAGATCCTTGAAAAAGGTTTCAAATTAAACCGAAAAGTTGGGAATAAGTAGAATAAAAAGTGTTTTTATTGTAGTCCTTTTCCCCACTAATACCCTGAAAACGATTGAATTATTGAGGACGCTAAATGAAACATAATTATTATTATATTATTAAAATCAGGAATGCGACAAGGTATCAAAATACGTGTAGCAAAATAAAAAATTTAATAATTCAGTAAATCAACAAATCATGTTTAGGAAAGAAAATATACATCTGTTCTCCGTGTCTCATCAGATAACCTCCAAAAGGTTGGTAATAATTGTAGAATAAAAAATTATTTTTTAAAAATACACTGACACTTGACAAAAAACTATCCATTTATGCGAAGGAACGGTTCTGAGAATTAAAACCCGTTTTAAACCGCCTTGAATTGTTCAGTCAGAGTTGCACACTTTCTGTATTTATTTACTTATTTAAAAATAAATCCTAAAAACATTAATTTATATGGGATACCGTAGAATCGGGTAACTTGAGACACTTTTGAAATTTGCCAGACGATATCGCGAGAACCATTTATCCGATTGGGCTACAGATGGTAGCAATCGGTGAGTCGTGACTATTATAATGAGTTACCCTACTTAGATTTTAATAAATAAGATTAGAAATATTTTTTTTTTGTTTTTTCGAGTGTCTCAAGTCACACGCTCTTCCGAGTGACTTGGGACGGTCGTGGTTTTAAAGGGATAACGCAAATAAACTTCACTTTGGACGACTTGGGACAGAAAAAGAAGCTTTAAAAAAATTTTACCTATGAAATTATCCAAAAATAAAGAAAATATGGCAAGTAAACATGATATTTATTAAAAAACAAACAACTTATAAACAACGTAATAGTATAGTCTCAAGTAATCCGCACTAAACACATTTTTGGGTGTTTAAGAAAATATTTTAACCAAAAAAATAATATAAGAAGAAGTGCTGCCTAAGGAAACAACTGTACTAAACATTGATAAATTAATAACCGAAGTCACGCTTTGCAATCAGAAATAGTATTGAAGATACAGTGGCGGCTCGTGGGGTAGAGCCACAGTGCCATGGCACTACCCGCCCTCCTGTCTAGCGTCCTGCCCTTTACAAATTACCAAAACCTATTAAAATTAATATTCTCGTTTTTAAAGCAATTAGCAAAATAATTTAAAAATGAAACACAGTCGGGTGCAAATTTCCATCTAAAAGGAAGCGATTATGCGTAAAACGGTAACGTAGCTTCAGCGCCAAGCGCGACGAGGCACACGGGAGGTGACGAAACGCCATCACCTCAATAAAAAAACGTTGGAAAATTACCTTGAATGCAAGCAGGCAAAAATCTCGACGACGTAGCCAGGCTCTCTTCGTTTGACCGTTTGATGTTAGACGTTTCAAACAGCTGATGTTCGCGTCGCGTCCCGATTTGTTTTCGTTCGGCCGGCGGCTGATTTAATGTAGGGTTAACGAACTTTTTATTTTAGAAATACATAAGTAATGAATACTATTAGATTTTTAAAGGAAACTTTATGGAAAAAAAATACTTGGGTGTGCGGTTGTGATGAATCTAATAGACTATTTTGTTTTATGTGTGTTTTATTTGGTGGGAAGCAAACTTGGTCCCAAAAAGGTACAGATGATTTGGTCCATTTCTGGGACAAAATGAAGACACATGAAAAATCGAAGGTACATTTAAACAATATATTTAATTTCAGTATGCTTGGTAAAATTAACATTAAAACTCAAATAAATTCTGCTTATCACAATGAAATAATGAAGAAAAACGAACAAATTGATAAAAACAGATACATATTAAACCAAATTGTAAACTGCGTTCGGTTTTGTGGTGCATTTGAGTTGGCTTTGAGAGGTCATGACGAAAAAGAGACGTCGGAAAATAGGGGCATATTTCGTGAATTAATAAATTTCAGCTCAGAATTAGACAAAACTCTTAAAGATCATATTGAAAAATCGAAAGTATTTAAAGGAACATCAAAACCCCTACAAAATGAACTTCTGGACTGTATGTTAGATGTGTAGCATGATGAAGTCATAAAAGAAATAAAGGACTCTCCGTTTATCGCTGTTATCGCAGATGAAACCACTGACATTGCTTGTGTGTTTCAACTTGTTATCGTGTTTAGGTACATTCAAGATATGATTGTAAATTCATAAATTAAATTAGGTGCCTTTTTGCTTATTTTTCCTACTTTAAAAGCAAGAACTATTAACAAAAAAGGGCGTGGCACCCAAATTTTTTTTGCCTGCGGCGCTAAGGGTTTACCTGGCCCTACTTCACTAAAATGGCACGAGTCGCCACTGTGAAGATATGAATAAAGTTTTCCACCACATATTTATAGCGAATTTATGAGAACAAAATGGCCCTGGTAAAAAATAAGTACTTAGATGTCTCAAAACAGCTGAAAGTATACTAAACGCCAGTTCCAACCGTTGGCCTCCGCGTGGCGCCTTCTGCTTTCTGTCATTTTTATACACAATGTTGCCAGATCAATCAACAAATCGATTGTAAGTTTTGTCTCAAGCCACCCGGATGTCCTAAGTCACCCGGTTCTACGGTACTCTACTTAATAATAATAATAATAATAATAATAATAATAATAATAATAATAATAATAATAATAATAATAATAATAATAATAATAATAAGTTTATTTAAAATTTAATAATATAATAAATATGTGTATGTTGTCTTCGATAAACTTATTCTTCAATTCCCTAAAGCTGAGCTTGTTAGGGGCTTTATACCACATGGTGCACCGGCGCCAGACTGGCCATGAGAAATCCATGTACATTTTGCTACCCTTTAATATTGGCTCCCCTATTAATTTTACATCAAATTTGTATTAGACTTTTTTGAAGGTCCTTGTATGATGGACTCGCACATCAGATTTTATTCGACCCATCCTTTAGACATTAGGTAGTTGAAGTGCGGTCACGAACGTTAACGTATACGTACAAGTTGACAGCTACGCATGCGCAGTAATCACATTTTGACGTACGTGTTTCAAGCAGTTCAACGCGCGTACGTTACATTGCGTTGTTTTACGGGACGTGAAAAATGATCGTTCCGTTACCCGAATAAGGACCTCTGAATATAAACGATTATTTCCGAAATGCCGTTTTTTGACAAACAGTTCCTAACTTTTTCTGTGGTTGTAAATGAATAACTTTTTCTAGCCACACAAAAACCTACAAACAAATCGCTAATACTTTTACACTAAAAAATTCCGTTTTGCTGTGACAAACCCGAGCTGTGAAAATTGATTCTATATTATGACAAATGTGAAATTGCATTTTTTGCAGGTTACGTTAACGGACACAGAAGATAAGCACTTTAACTAAAATTCTTGCCACCGGTTTGTCACGTAAACTCCTCATCTAACGTGCGTAAATTTGCTTATGTATTTGTTGTACTGTACAGGGTCTTCCAACGAGGACTGAACAGGGGCTCATTTTTGAGCTTCCTTGTATTTAAAGAAAAATCCAAAATAGCCAATCGATGTACTTTTTCCTGCAGAATTCAAAAATGAAACCAAAAATTTATTTGAACCAGAAACAAAAGAGTTACGCTATGGATAAGGTGTTTTTTAAATGGAACATAGCTTTATTTATACGATTTTTGGAACGAGTGATTTTTTTTTTGTCCGTTCTGATTAAAATATTTAATATTGTGACAGCTATTTTTATTAAATTTTAATGTTTTATCCAGTATAATTTAACTTTAACCTGTTTGAAACATACACTACGTAATAAAAAGGTATAATCACCTTTGAATCCTTCAAAGTCATTTCGGCAATATTAGAGTAAATTTGTCAAATTTTTTGACTTTGAAGGATTCAGGAAGGCTTATACCTTTATTACCTAGTGTATGTTTCAAACAGGTTAAAGTTAAATTATACTGGATAAAACATTAAAATTTAATAAAAATAGCTGTCACAATATTAAATATTTTAATCAGAACGGACAAAAAAAAATCACTCGTTCCAAAAATCGTATAAAAAAAGCTATGTTCCATTTTAAAAACACCTTATCCATAGCGTAACTCTTTTGTTTCTGGTTCAAATAAATTTTTTGTTTCATTTTTGAATTCTGCAGGAAAAAGTACATCGATTGGCTATTTTGGATTTTTCTTTAAATACAAGGAAGCTCAAAAATGAGCCCCTGTTCAGTCCTCGTTGGAAGACCCTGTACTTCAACTGCCTACTGTGTTGTGTGTGTCGAAACCATGTTTCATACACATTTTGCAACCATTGATAAGTTCTTCTACTAGATGCAGAGGGATCATTTTTCCACGGGCGCCACATAATAAAAAACTAGAACACTAATATTTCTATGCACCACAGAATCAACACTTTAACAAATTTCTCAAGCGCACAATACGCAGGCTTTCTCAAGACTGATTGAATATCCTAATTGCACCAGGCCCGGTCTTGGGGTCAATTGACAAGGGTCCTAACTTAAATAACAATTGCAAGCGCCATAAACTTATCGAATACGGGGTGGACCTACCTGCTCTTGATAACAAGGACAACATTTCTATGCAAAAAATGGTAAAAAAGTAACATTATTAAATTTGTAAATATATCACCGTGTAGACCTTTCAGGTATACAACTATGAGGTTTTATTAAAATAAATGACAGGTAGCAAAAGCCAAGAGACGATATACTTTGAGATGTACTTTAATTAAATTAATATATTGGGATAAGGGGAAATACACACAAACTACTTCAAAGTTATTTAAGCTATCGTAAACAATTTGTTCAAATTGGGGAAAGAAAAAGTTCGGAAAAAGAAATAATATGTGGAGTTCCACAAGGATCAATATTAGGTCCGTTATTATTCTTAATTTATATTAATTCCGTTTCCAAATATCTCCTTTGCTATCTGTTTTGTACAGAGCTAGATATTTCATTCCTTTGAAATACTTTAAAAATATATATTTTTCATTAATATATTCAAAATGACAATACTTAGCTTCTGCATGGGGATCTGCTTGTTTATCAAACTTAAAACCATTACAAAAATTGCAAAATAAAGTTACTTATTAAATGTATACACAAATTACAACATTTAGAACCAACTGTTAATCTATATAGACCGAAAGGTTATTTACACGTTCAAAACATTATTAAATTAAAAATTTGTATTTTAATTCACTCTATTATTTTAAAAGAAAAAAAATCAAACATAACATTCAGGAGAATAAGACATTACATGATCATAACACCAGACGTTGTATGAATGATCAAACTATACCAGTAAAAAGTAATTTCGGAAAAAAAATCGATTTTATATGACAGAATAATAAAATATAACAATCTTCCAAAAAATATCAGAAAAATTAAAAAATTGGCAACTTTTAAAAAGCAATTAAAGAGATATTTTCTAAATTAAATTATTTATACTATTTTTTTTAATTGATTTTATTAATGAATTAGGTAAATTGGATTAACTTCCATTTTTTTATTGCTATTTTTTTTAATGGTTATGTTCTATATTATGTTGTCACTTTCCATGTAATGAACTGTAAAAGTTAGTTTGGAATAAAGACATTTTGAAAGTTAAATAATTTCGCGATTACAAAACAGTCCTTTACAAGACAAGTAAATATTAGGAAATAATTATTGTGCGTGTGAAGACAATTAAAAGTTAGAACAAAGTAGTGGCATATCAGACAAGTATGTAACTGTAGTTTGTATTGGAACACACAGGGATCCAAGCATAATGGATACCCTGGGGCGGGTAGACAATGACTTTTTAAAGTAAACGTTGTTCAAAAAACTTATTTATGACTTTTTTACCTTTCTAAAACGAGATCGAACAACTTGTCCATTCGATCCTCACTGAGCGCGAGAGAGAGCTTTTTAAGGACTTTCATCCTTAGAGAGAAAGACAAACTAGGCAAAAATACATTAACTATATCCTCTTCACTCATATTTTTAAAAGCCTCCTGGAAAAACCATTTTTGCTTCAGTATCCTGCTGGACAATACTCCAATTCCTAAAATAAGTAGGCATATCAATTGTTTAAAAATGTAAAATACAGGATTGGGTTCTCAAGAACTACAGAGTTGGTTAAAATTAAAGTTTGTCTAGATATAATATCAGAATTCGGAAAAATATAAAAAATCAATAGTTTAGAAAACAACTATACCTTCAAACAAATAAAATTGATCGTTTCTTTTTTTGGGAATGGTGACGCATGTAGTATATAGTATATAAAAGAGTCAAATTTTTGTAAGAACACGCCGCATATCGTGACCAAGAAGTCACCTGTCATATATGGCACCCTGTTGAAGTATGGTCTATTTTACGTTAAGATGTTGGTGAGAGAAACAGAGGACTGGGCTAAGTTCTTTTGCCATCGCATTCACCATATTTTAAACTTGTACTTAGGGGAGAGTGGGGAATCGTGCGCAGCGGGGAATCGTGCGCATCAAATTATTTCATAGTTCGCGGGCTTTTAACCGCCACTGACGAGTGCAACGCTGTCGCCTTCCTATTGTGGAGCACCGACGCCATTAGTCACATCAGTTGTAAACGTTTGTATGGAACGAACTCTGTTTATTTGAAATCAAGCAAATTTTTATAATTTTTTGATATCGGAAAATAAGACGGTGAGTCATTTTTTTTTCCCTAATCGATAGAACATATTTATTATAGGTAAAAGTATAATTTTGTGTATCTATTGATGCTTGTTTTACATTGTTAGGTTAAGTAGTTTGCTAACTGTATAAAATATTGTCATTTAATACCTAAAGGGGTAATGATGCGCTTGCATGCGCACGATTCCCCCACACGTAATGTAATGCTAATTTTTTTGAGGAGTGAGGATAGTAAAGTCAGGGTCATTTGTAAATGTTTTGACGGTAAATCATTAATTCCGTCGACTTCAAAGAAATTCAAAAGCAAACAAAAGAGACCGCCAACGCCTGAATCATTTGATTCATCAGAAGATGATGTGTCGGATATTTGTTACGACAATGAGCTAGATGACATCGAAGATAATGTTGGACTTAGCTTCATACCGCCACCTTTGAATCAGCCAAGGATACCAAACGAAGTTAGTAGCATTTGCGGGGAATTTTGCAAACAAGGAGAATTATGGTACGGTTGTGTCCTTTGCTTAACTTGGAATCATGCCGAGTGTACTGGCTCAGATACCCCGAAAAATTATAAATGTGACTTATGCTCAAATTAGGAGTTATTTATATTTTTTATGAGTTTTTTTATGTTCCACAACTTCAAAAAATGTTTTTAAAGTTAGTGTTGATTTTATGGAATACTTACTAACTTAATACTTTAAATGCGCACGATTCCCCACCCTCTGCGCATGATTACCCGCAAAGGCGGGGAATGGTGCGCAAGAGCACTCTTGTACTTTCAGCAATATTGTACTTTAAAAACTTTATTTTTTCCTAAAATTGATTTACATGCTGAAAGTAAACTAAATAGCCCTTTCATTACGGTATTTACATTTAAATTATCTACAATGACATCAGTGCTATAACGATTTCCGCTTAAGTGCCCCACTCTCCCTTAATGCTTTATTAGCACAATGGCTTGCAAAAATACTTTATTTACAATTGAAACATCGAATTCAACGTGCGATATATTAAAAGTTATGGTAAAACATAGAACTACATTTGACATGCACTAAACATACCAATGGAAAACGCTACAAACAACCCCGACAACATACAAGAGTTTCGCCGCCCAAATATTGTAGCTACTAGCCAATCAAGCGGCAAGCGATGCGCCTGCGCATCAATGCGCGTTCAATGCCGCATTGCCATATTATAATTTACGTTCGCGGCGTAGTACAAAGCCGCCAAAATGCCATGTGTTTTTAAATACAAACAGCTGGATTAGTTCTCAGTAAGCGCAAGGTTTGGCAACGTATTGTACCGTAATTAAAATAGATAAACGACTAATATTAAATTTAGAATAGCAAATAATGATACATGAAATATTTGTTATTGGAAATAGGAGAGTTAAACTTTAGCTGATTTATTTTACTCGCCGTTCAAATTAAATAATTAAGTCTCTGCCCCCCGCTGTATTCCCGGTTTGACGTACCGGTGGGGCTTGCGAGCTTCATTGACTCAGGGAGCTATGTCGGCGGTAGGCAACTACCAGAAGGGTCTCCCATGCCGAACAGGTCTCTGTGGGTAGAAGCCAGACAAAGAGGAATACAAACGCACAGTGGTGCCCACACACACGCACACGCATCATTACACCTACACACATAATACACTGTCTCACAGGCTTAACCCCAAGGTGTTATGCGAACCGTGCTGAGGGGGTGGATGGTGTTGAGCCTGAACCAATCAACATCTTTTACGGAGCCTTCGAGATACCAGGCGACCTCTCGAAGTAACTTGCCTTGCACCTGTACAGGAGGCACTGCAGGTGTTGACCTTTACTTCCTCCATACTCGTGGGAACTATATGGATAAAACACCATCAAAAGACGACCAACTGGTAAGCAGGGAACTTGAAGACGCCCTACTTAACAGTCCTGCATCAATTGACGTGGATGACAACAACACGACGTTGATAGCAGATCCGCAGGGAGATTCAGTTAAGGCCAACGAACCTGACCTGAATATCGACCTGAAAAAACTCAGCCTGAAGCGAATGTCTGGAGCACAGCGACGGAAATTGGCAATTCAGGCTGCGAAAGAAAGAGGCGAGCCGATTCGTTACAAGAACAAAAGACCGGCTCGTAAACAACCGGACTCCTCCCGTAGAGAGGGCTCTTACGCCCACTCCGAATCCAAAGACTCCGCCAGTACCTCACGTGAAAGGAGCCCACACGCTCCCTCCAAAGGTACTTCAAATAAAAGAACACGGTCTGACGGCAGCACCCCCGATGCTCAACAGACCGCAAAGAAAAGAAGGGATGACAAAAGCACGATAGCTTTTAGAGACGCCCTAACAGCCATAAAGCTAGCCGTTGTTCCTCAGGACTTCCCTGAGACACGCCTGACAGAGGAACAAGCGGATCAAGTGCAAATGGCACTATTGGATGCGATCGAACCCGGACCGCAAGGATCTGGGCCCGCATTCAATAGCTGCTACTTTGACAAAGGAGCAGTCATCCTATCATGCATAGGCGAAGGGACTAAAACCTGGGTGCAAACCGAGGCCCCTAAGCTGAAGCTATGGGAGGGCGCAAGCTTAAAGGTAGGGATGGCTAAAGACCTACTACACACGTCTAAAGTCATCATGATGGCCCCAAAAAACCTACGGATGAAAACGCCGAAGGAAATCCTGCAACTGGTGAAAACCCAAAACGCAGGACTGGTATGTCTTGAACCATACCAAGGACGAAAACGGGGTCACGTTGGTTATGAACATCGACGAACCATCTCTGAAGAGCCTAACAAAGTCCAACATGAAGGCGTGTCTCGGACTTTGGAAGGCCTCGTTCAGAGTACTAACTGCAGCAAAGGGAAAGAAAGATGGCTCCAACACCGTCCGTCAACCTGAATCTGCTGCAGGTCAATCTACAACACAGTAGAGCTGGGTCTGCGGCTTTATGCCGCAGACTCATAAACGAGTCCACAGCGGTGGCACTGATCCAGGAGCCCTGGATCGTTGGAGGTCACGTTAGAGGACTCGGTCAAGCAGGTGGTAAGCTAATATATAATTTGTCATCTGGTAATGTGAGAGCTTGCATCTACGTCAGGAATGATGTAGACTGTGTGTCTCTGTTAAATTTCTGTTTTAGGGACCTAGCGACCGCAAAACTGAGGTACAAGGAGGATGGGAACGTGAAAGAGCTAATAATCTCCTCTGCCTACTTTCCTTACGACTCGGTCGGACCACCACCACCAGCAGAGTTCAAAACACTCGTGGAACACTGAGGCCAACCGCCTTCAGCTACTGGTAGGCTGCGATGCAAACTCGCATAACACTGCATGGGGGAGCACCAATGACAACCCACGCGGCAACAGCCTATTAGAATTCCTGGTAAGTAACAATTTATCTTTACTAAATCAGGGAAACGAACCGACTTTCGTAACCGCGAGGCGGAGAGAAGTAATCCACATAATCTTGGTCACAACGCGTTTATTAGACGCGGTTAAAGGCTGGCGAGTATCGAACGAACCGTCTGCGTCCGATCACAGACACATTGAGTTTGTACTTCAGAATTGCAGCGGGGAAATAACGCCCTACCGCAATCCGCGTAATACCGAATGGGAATCATACAGGGGTCAACTGAAACAGGGTCTGACTTCTGTTAAAACCAATCTGCAAAGTACCGTAGATATAGACTTATCTGTGGATCAACTTCAGGACGCCATTACAACAGCGTATGAAGAAAACTGCCCTCTAAAAGTACGGGGGAGAAAAAGGGAAGTACCATGGTGGAATCAACACCTGCAAGACCTGAGAAAAGAAACCAGGAAACTTTTCAACAAAGCTAAAATCACAGGCGACTGGGACAAATACGCCCGGTCTCTCACTGAGTACAACAAAGCCCTAAGAAAAGCCAAACGAGATTCATGGAGGAAATTCTGCGGGGAGGTGGAAACAACCTCCCAAACGGCCCGCATCCATCGAATTCTCGCTAAAGACACGTCAAACTCAGTTGGCACAATAATGAAACCAACAGGCGAATATACCACAAGCGGTAAAGACACCCTTGAAACTCTTCTCCAAGTGCACTTTCCGGGGTCGAAAGTTATACAACCGGAAACTCAACATCATGAAACGAACCTTGTGCACAGAGCCAAGAAAGCAGACTGGAAAACTGCAGTTACAACAGTCAGCTATGAAAGAATCAAATGGGCCATAGAGACATTCGAACCCTATAAGTCTCCAGGGCCGGATGGAATCTATCCCATTCTTCTGCAAGAAGGACTCGAATACTTACTACCACACCTAAGCAGAATCTACCGAGCTTGCATAGCCATGGGCTATGTTCCAGAGGCATGGAGAACAGCAAATGTCACCTTCATCCCTAAGCCCGGACGTGCAACATACACCGAAGCCAAGGCATATCGACCCATAAGTCTCTCCTCATTTTTACTAAAAGCGCTGGAGAAACTTATAAACAGGCATATTAGAGACGGGGCGCTCATGAAGGAACCCCTTCACGAACATCAACATGCTTATCAACCAGGCAAATCTTGTGAAACTGCCTTACACAACCTAATAACAAGGGTCGAAACAGCGCTATATCACAAAGAAATTGCCCTAGGCGTTTTCATTGACATACAGGGGGCTTTCGACAACGCCTCCTGTTTCGCAATGATGTCTGCCGCAAAAAGACATGGAGTCGACGATACCACACGAAGATGGATCCACAACATGCTTCAATACCGGCAAATCAAAACTAGCCTACATGGGGATACTCTAAAGGCCGATGTAACGCACGGTTGTCCGCAGGGAGGGGTATTGTCACCTCTTCTATGGAACTTGGTGATAGATGAGTTACTAGCATGTCTTAACGCAGAGGGCTTCTACGCCCAAGGCTATGCAGACGATGTGGTAATACTCATCATCGGTACACATGCCACTATATTAGCAGAGCTTATGCAAAGAGCACTAAACATCGTGCAACGCTGGTGTGAGAAGGTAAACCTCAAAGTCAACGCTGCTAAGACTGCAACATTGCCATTCACCAAACGAAGACAGGCAGGGAACTATAACAACCTAAAAATCTTTGGTGAACAGATAAAAACAGTCAGCGAAGTCAAATATCTAGGACTAACCCTGGATGCGAAACTGACATGGAACCGACATATCAACAATAACCTAAACAAGGCAAAAATGTGTCTAATGAGATGCAGAACACTGTTTGGGAAAACCTGGGGACTCAAACCGCAGATGGTGCTGTGGTTATACGTCACAGTCATCAGACCCCTGATGACATATGGGTCTGTAGTTTGGTGGACAAAAACACAGCAAATCACGACAGCCACAAAACTTAACAGTGTACAGAGGCTGGCCTGCTTGTGTATCACCGGTGCAATGAGAAGCACCCCCACCGCAGCAATGGAAGTTATACTAGGACTAACACCACTAGATATACACATCAAAATGGAGGCCAACTGCAGCGCTTCTAGGATGAAAGCAAATGGGGAATGGAAACAACGCCCCGAGAAAATAGGGCACACAAGAGCCACGGACCTTATCAACGACGAGCTCTTGGAGATGCAAACCGATCGCATGAAAGCGAGATATAACTTTACAAAACCATTTAATGTCAGGTGCGACCCTGATATGTGGTCCAAAGGAAGATCTCCGTCACTAGACAATGGCCTAGTTTGGTACACTGATGGATCGAAAACGGCCAACGGAGTAGGCGCAGGTGTATTTGGGGAAAGACCCAGAATGGAAATCAGCATCCCTCTGGGAAACTACGCCACAGTATACCAAGCTGAAGTTCATGCGATACAAGCATGCGTACAAAAGAATATCGAAAAGGGCTACCACGACCAAAAGATACATATCCTGTCGGACAGCCAAGCTGCCCTAAAGGCTCTGAACTCCTTCCGATTTACATCAAAAATCACAATGGAGTGCCTTAACGACCTAAAAGACCTGGCAGCCAGAAACAACAGGGTTGAACTCCTATGGGTTCCTGGCCATTCAGGGATAAAAGGCAACGAAAAAGCAGATGAACTGGCAAGAACCGGATCTGCTCAAAATTTCAGGGGCCCAGAACCCGCCCTTGGAATATCAAAAAAGGCAACCAAAACAACATTAGACAGATGGGCACAAAAACAACATCTATCTCGATGGAATGGTACACCTGGCCAGGCACACGCACGGGCCGTCATCGATAGGCCCTCGAAGAAGCTATCAGCTGGAATGCTGCTCTTGACGCGTACCCAGCTAAAGCAAGTGACAGGCCTACTAACAGGCCATTGTCACTTAAGAAAGCACCTTCAACGAATGGGAGTCTATAATGGACCCATTGAATGTAGACTTTGCGGCGAAGAGGATGAAACCGCCTCCCATATCATATACAGCTGCGAAGCGCTAAACCGAAAAAGATTTAAAATCTTCGGAAACATTCGACGTGGCGATAACCTCCCGCACGACAAACTTGGAAGAAAACTACTGGACCTCATAGAAGGAACAAATCTTTTCTAACAAGACTGGGGCGCACAATAAGCCAGAAGGCTGCAGTGTAAGAAGCTTGGGCCATACGTCGAACCCGACCCCCGCCTTTAACCAACCAACCAACCAACCAAGTCTCTGAAACCTGACGCGTAAGCTTGTTATAGAACTATATCCTCCTCTATCTTTTAATAAAAGCTAAAGAATAACTAAAAAACACCCCTGTAGTTCATTTATTTTGAATCCTTACTGAAAGTAAGCTTTACTGCTTTATATCTAATAAATGAACCTACCTATATATGTCTACATACCTTGTTTCAAAATTTCAATTAATGTTTCCACTTGTCTAAAGTGAATTAAAATATCAACATAGAAAATTCTTTCCTGATAATTTCTAGGCTGAATATTGAGCTGGTCTTGGGAAAAATCTGGACCTGCACTAGTAGACTTTAACAATTTATTAAAGTTCCGTTTTCTCTCATTGATGTGAGCCCCTTGTAGGTTATAAAACTGAGACTTAAAGTCTAGATGTTTATTCGTAGGTACAATCATAGTTCAAAGTTCAAGAACTTAGGTACCTAAAATAAAAAATATAACATAATATTATAACAAACCACATACGTGTAGGGTGGTAAAGAAACTATATGATGCGGCAAAAGAAATTTGATATCCGAACGGTTTTGGGCTTCCTTTAAATTTATAAAGAAAAAACATAGGTACTTAAAAACCATTTTAGCAACAACATCCCTGTTTAATTATTAAGGATATAATAATTTAATTGCAATAAGATAACTATAAATTAACACGAAAGCGCATTATCATGCATATAACACAGAGAAAACACAACTGGATGAAAGAAAATATCGAGTTTCTCAACTTTCTAAGAGATCATATTATATTCTTGTAAGACAGCCTCAAACGCGAAAGAGTAAGACGTCGACTAGGACCGTCAGATATAAACATCCGTTGTGTTACCTACTAAAAATGTTTTTGACTGATGAAAATAAACAGACGATTAGAATTTTGTAGAAAATATCAAAAGCAGAATAATAATTTCGACGATTTCCTGACTAAACATCATTCCAACCATATAATAACGGCAAAATTTGTATATATAGCCCCGGAAACATAAGGTCAGACCCCAGATATACCCATAAAACTAATCAAAGTGGACGTGTTTAATATTTGGGGCTGGATTAGTACTAGAGGCCAAAAAGTAATGCAAATTTTTCAGGGAAGACTGACGGCCGTTGTTTATCGATGTTTTTATACAAGTCGTGATTTCTTTGATTGGAGTGGTATAGGTATGGAGAAATACTCCAGCATGAGAATGTTCCAATTCATACGCAGGGGCGGTTCTAGACCCAAAATATTGGGGGGGCACCACATTGGCGCAGCCACAATTTTTGGTAGCCTTCGCAAGCAAATAACGCCGCAGCCCAAACTTTTTTAGGATCACGCCCAAATTGTATCAAATTATGTAAATAATAAAGCACCCGGATTTTTTTTATCATTGGCATGAAATCATAAGTAGTTAGCAATTCGATCAGCGATAAATTTATTTATTGAGTATTAGGTTTCACGAAAAAATATTTGTATTATTTCAGTTTTCCTCAGCCGCATTGTAGGGACATAGGTTTTGGATATGATTACCTATTACCTAACATGTTTCGCGAAGATTTTTGCTTCAATGCGAGGGTGCCTGAAACCTGGAATAGGGGCAAAATTAAAAAAAAAATCGTTTTTCTTCAAACGTCAATAAACTTGACGTTTTTCTACTAATTTTTTGACGTTAAAGTTCTACTTTTTTGTCAGAAGGCGGTTGCTTTTGGCAACGGAAGTAAAAGTATGACTGTGTTCTCATGACTAATAAATATATATTAAGGGTATGGTCCGAAAGTAACTAGTGTCGTGGTTTAGCGTTCCGTATTTAACCAAATGATAGCGGTAACCCAAAAATAGGTTTATTTTGGAACACGGTTTTCGGATACGACGTCACCCAAATGTCAAAATGCTCACCGGCTTTAAACGCCGGTTACAAGTGGTTTCTCCTGTCACTTGTCATTATAAAATATTGTTATGAATTTAATTTCAAAATATTTGGCCGATGGTTGGTAATTTATTAAGAGAATGAATCTCAATGAAATTATAAGTAAGTGTATTTAGCATTTCTGTAAATTATCAGTCTGTCGTGAACTTTTCAAAATTAAAGGTTATGATTTTAACGAACATGGTGATTTTTCGTCCCGAATATAAACCGGATTTTTATGGTTGATCTGTCATTTGTCGCGGTTAACCGTGGTTACTGGTGGTGATATTCGGACCATACCCTAAATAATACCGTACAGGTAAATTCTGAGTCTGACATTTTAATTTGAAGTAAATGTAATTTTAAAAAATTATATTTTTAAAAGGATAAAAATTAAATAAAGTTACGCAATAATGAATGCTGACACTTGTCAAATCGAATGGCACGTCGCTATCAAACAATATAATAATAAATCCATAGTAACGCTAGCCCCTTCTCAAAACTTAAAATTTTTAAATAAAACAATTAAAACATTTTGTATCTTTGTGTTTTCATATTTAAACAACGTCTGAAGAAAAAAAGTATGTTTTATTCGGAGTAAAAGCAACTTCTTATGACTCGTCCGTAATTGCCAGACTCACTTTGTTCGTCCGGCCAACCTACAGACTCGTCAGAAAAGTATCGCTTTTACTCCTAATAAAACAATATACTATTTTCTAATTGCTTTATTATTATTCTGTGTATAAAATATGTACCAAAGACAACTGGTTTAGACACAAAAAATCATTAACAACTTTAACAAATAATACATTAATTAAAATTTAAATCGGATCACTGCAGGCAGATAATTAAAATGCTAGACTAAATTCTCCACCAGAGCAATTAACATTGGTCAGCACTCAGCAGCAACGAAACACGAAAGTACCCGTTGAAACGGGGATGATTAATGCGTGCGCAGCGTGTAGGTATAGTAAAGCGAGGTTGTCATTGTTGCCAAATTGATTGTATTTCTCTATAGCAATGCGAGGTTGTCATTGTTGCCAAATTGATTGTATTTCTCTCGAGATATTTTAAAGTTTTTTTCAGAAATGTTGGGAGGTCCTGGGCCCCCCCGTAGAACCGTCCCTGTTCATACGGCAAGAATTCACCCGATAAAACAACGTTCACGTCTTACTTCAGCGTTGATTAATAGTAATAAAATGTCTTCTGAACAAGCAGATATTTTAAGATTTTTTTAAATTGCTCATTTCAAAGCGATTTAAAATATGGATAGATATACAGGGTTAGTTGAAATAACCGAAACGGCTAATTTTCTTCAAAACTACCAAGGCTAAATCAATGAATTTTAGTACAGGCGGATAACTTAAAAAATAGAATTAAAAATTGACAATTGCGACGTTGCCAGATTTTTAGTTTTTTTCTGTAACTCAAGGAATGTTTTTTTTTCAAATGTAACACTACTCTTTTTTTTATTGAATTCGATTCCTCCCATCAACATTGCTATTTCCTAATAGTATCAAATTTTTATTTCAAATATAGTTCTATTGGAAAAAAAGTTAATTAGTTACAACTCTAACTCTAAAACAATCCAATCTATTTCCATTTAAAAACGTTTCAAATAATGTGAAAAGGAAGGTTGGTAGACATAATGTAGGTAAAGTCGCCACAGTGGATCTTTTCCCGTGCGTCATCAATCAACGATCAGAACTCAACGTGGTTAATAACTCTGCATCCTTATTTATTACAGTAACAAGTTTGAATAAAAGCATAAAAGAACGTCTCCAAGATTCCGCAATAATATAACGTGCTAGGCAAGAATAAAACTATAGACGTCAATTAATTACTTTTTTTATTTGTTTAGTTGATTACCGTTGTATTTTAAAACGTCATTGTCAACCTTATTTTAATCTGCCAATGTAATTCGTATTTTGTAAATTTGTGTGCCTTAAAACTGTCGCTTTTTCTAAAAATAGTTCTTTTTAGAGCTAATTATACCCACCATCTGTTTTGGCGGTAAGTATTTATGGATTTTTATAATACCTAATTTATTTATTTTAAATATTCTAACCGTGAAAGTTCTTTGAAAAGTTTACGGCAGTGGCTATAAATTCCCTTAAATGAAAGGATGTCAAAAATTTGACTTTTGCGATTTTAATAGTCAATAAAACACCAAACTTTTCTAGATTTTCAGCTTTAAAAATAGTATTAAATGTATTAACATTTGTTTGTCAGTTTCTTTTAGATGATAGAGAATGCCGGGCAAAACTTAAAATAAATAATAATTTTTCGGGATATTCTGTAGGTACGTCAAACGAAAGGCAGGCACGTCCATTTTATGAACTTAGACTTAGTTTTGACTTTTTTCGTCTCGTAATTTTGATTTGATTCATACGATTTTGAAGACGTGAAAGTGATGACGCACGGGAAAAGATCCACTGTGGCGACTTTAGGTACCTATATAATAGTATCGATAACGATATAATAACAAGTAACAACTACTAACAATAACATAGCTAGTAAAAATTACTTACATTATCGGTTTCATATCAAATTAATGTAGTGGAATCGAATTCAATAAAAAAGAGTAGTGTTACATTTGCAAAAAAAAAACATTCCTTGAGTTACAGAAAAAACTAAAAATCTGACAACGTCGCAATTGTCAATTTTCAATTAAATTTTTTAAGTTATCCACCTGTACCAAAATTCATTGCTTTAGCCTGGGTAGTTTTGAAGAAAATTAGCCGTTCCGGTTATTTCAACTAACCCTGTAGGTATATTAGAAATTTAGATAGGAAATTTGATTCTCTACATGCTAGTAAGATAAAACGCATTTACGAAAATGTTATGAAATCTAAAAATATGTTTTAGTCGAAAGCTATTAGGATTTTAAATATGTAGCTGTATTAGTTTCAAAGTTATTGAACTTTTTTCTCGATATGTTTTTACATAAAAAAATAATTTTATAATTTAGATCTCAAAAACGGTATAGATATAGATTATTATTAAAAAAGTAACTTATATTTTAATGAGGTATTCAAAGATGCTAAAATGAACAGGGTATTTTATTTGAAATAACAAAGTTGGCCACAACTTCCGGTATAACCGGAAGTGATTCAAACGTGAAAATATAATATTCGTTATAATAATAAGTAATAACGTTCAAGCTCAGAATCACCCTGTATAGTTTTCGAATAAGTGAAAACGAAAATCCGGACGGAAATAAATATGCTTCGTTTTTTTAACTAAATTTTTATGTTTTATTAAAAAATACTCAGTTACCTACTTAGTAGGAGTAAAAAATAACTCACCAAATCAATAGAGGTTTGTAGCAGATCGTATGGAACATCCATGGGAACTATTTTCTAAAATTACGAAATATTGTGTTATCATTTTATTTAGTGGAATGGGCTTAGCTTATCTTCTTATCACATACTATTAAATTCGGTAATTATCGTTTATACGAACACCACGCTGAGCCAGGTTTTTTTAATTTGTAACATACGGCAATTATTTCTTTACCGATCAAGTTAATAATGTAAAGCACACATACTTATTTTGCTTATTTCTATTATTCTGTTCACGCACAGGGGCACAGGCTTATAAAAAAAGTAGAATGCTTAATAGGCTGCATAAATGACACACTATAGTATAATCCCTGTACGAATGGGGATTTAGTTTTAATAAGTTGCCATTCACTAATTTAAGTTGGCAGTGTCATTCCAACTGACTGTGTCTTCGACAAGCGTCTAGAGTCTGGCCGCCTAATCAACGTTCGCAATAAAGCGCGGGAAACTTAAAAATAAATGTGTTAAAATGTGCAGATAAATAATTATTATACTTATTATTATTACCTTGATTTTTGCAGGCGAAAAATAGTGAATATGGAAATATTTCCTAATGCGGAGGTTTTTTTGAGTTTAGATTGGAAACAAATTGTATATTTTTAAGAACGGTTTAGTTTAGACTAGTGATGTTACAACCTTCCCGAGTGTGATTATTATGTTTGACTAATAACCTCTAGTATTACCTACGTTAATAATGTACCTACTTACTACTTTTACAAGTTTTGATTTTTTTGTATTGAGAAATATTATTGCAAAATACAAAATAATTAATAAAACAAAACAATGACATGACAACTTTCGGTTTCTTTTAAAATATTTTTATTAAACAATTCTCATTACGTAACAACACTGAAACTGTTTATTTACTGGGGTTAAATTAAAATTATGACATATATTTGTTAAATGGCCAGTATTTATTCTGTAATGTTGATATTTGTAGTAGGTATGTAAGGTACACTTGTAAATCTGATTATTCCTAACGTATGTAATATCGTGTTGGTTCCTTTCATGCCTTGAAATACACTTTATTGTTGAATTGTTTATTAGGTATATTCACAACACTATAGTAGTTTTTTTGTGTGATGAACTTTTGAGAATTTTGAAAAGGCGTGTTTATGGCGTACGTGACGTTTCAAGGAAACCCATATACCGATATTAATAAATACCATTTTATGTTCCTAATTTACAACAACCGGCTTTACATCGCTTAACCTCAAAATTACTTTCTTCAAGACTGCGGCCTATGATCTCGAGTGGCTGGTTGAAAAGTCCACAGTCACATCAGACTCTATTATAGACGCTTGTGTAACTTCGTAGCGACCGACGTGCGCCAAATTTGTAAATAGATGGTTGCTATTTGGGTTTGTTAAAAGGTAAAAATAAAATAATAACATATGGACAACAGTTTATCATAAACAATTTTTTAAAATTCTTAATATAACAATGCGCATTATTGACATTTATTACCTGTTGATATCTATCTTCTGCCGCACATTTCTCACTTAACACAATTATGCACTAAACACAGTGACATATTGTTAATACCTATTGTTTCGAAAGTCACAAAATCACAAAAATAATAACAAATTGTTCAACAAAACTGATTATAAATATACAATAAAATCCCGAATAAGTTAATAAACTATGCCACCAGAGGGCACTCTACCCTTTTAAATAAACCTCCGGATCGCGTCTCATTTTTAATTAAAATTTCTTAAGCCCAATGTTTTTACCACTTTAATTTTCTATTTCCTGTTTAATAAATGTTTTTAATTTAAGGCGCAGAGGGATAAATAAAATACATCGAATATTTTGCTAGCTTGGCCAGTGGCGTAACTACCGGTGTTCAATGTGTGCGAAGCACACGGGCCCGGGTGAAAAAGGGGCCCGGGAGCGGAGCCACAAAAACATAAAAATGCAAAACAAAATATTCTCATAGAAAAAAAAATGCAATATCCGCAAAACTACTCTACTCAATACTTTTGTAGATAGTAATTCTAATTCATCTTCCAGTTTTAGTGAAATTATAACTGCCTGCATTATTTTTTTAGACCATCCCTATTTCGGTTGCATCAGCTGAACGGTCTTTTTCCAAGTTAAAGTTAATTAAAACTTATTTGAGAAATTGCATGACCGATAAAAAATTATCAGCTTTAGCAATTATTTCTATCGAAAATGAGGAAGTTCAAAAAATAGACATTTCTAACCTGATTCAAACTTTGCGCATGCAAAAACAAGAAAAATTTTTTTTTTTCGGCAGTTGTCCACAAACCGACATCTTTCTGGCGTGATTTGACGCCATGCACAATAGTAATTTACGTTACAAGACCGGAAAGTAGTGTTTTTCAGGTCGAGACAAGCATTTCCAGGGCGAGCCATAGGCGAGTCCTGGAAGCTTGGAGAAACCTGGAAAACACTAATTTTCGGTTGCGTGACGTACAATATTTTTTTTAAGACCGACACGTCGATATATTTTATAATCTACGCGAAACAAGTTTGACATAAAGAACAAAATTAAAAATCAACGAACTGTCACTCGACAATAAATCGAAATGTTGTTGTCATAATAACGAAATCAAGGTATCTTGTATTATCAAAGAGCGATTGAAAAAACAAAAAACAGGGTGACAGTGACATTAGAGACCGGAAAAGTGACATTAGAGTCCGGAAAAGATTTTTCCTGTTTCTAATGTCACTTTTCCGATCTTGCGATCGGAAAAACGTTATTTTCTAGACAAAAAGTTCATTATTCCAGTATTGTTAACCGTTGCTACGCAATGAGACATATAACGATACGGGAATATATTATTCTCGGCCTAGGCCCTAGGCCCTAGTACTACTTTCAGACACAAACTACGATTTCAAAAATACTTATTTTATGAAGTTATCTTATACAGGGTTAAAAACAAATAAACTTTGCATCACATGCGACCAAATTTTAATAGCCCAATTTTGATTTTGTAGAAAAACACACAAGTTACTATGGCTCTACTTTAAAGAAAATACGTATACTATCTTATGCAGCTAAAATTTTGCATGTGGGCTAGGAACTATATTTAAAAAAAAACTTTTTCAATAACTTTTTCGATATTTTCAGAAATAACCCTACTTTTGAATTATTTTTTGTAAAAAATTAAAATTTGGCAGCTAATGCTACTATTTTTTGCTTAATTTCATCTCGATCGAAGCAGAACTTGATGCTAAAGTCAAATTTTGAATAAAGCTGTTAATAAAGAAAAAATCCCATATGATGCGGACTTTACTGGTGACATTGTATATATAAATTATAATTCTTTGTTTTTGATAATATGTACTTGCAGATATTTTTCTATGTTCAGGAATATAACTATATACTTAGCATAACAATAATTATTGCTTTTTTGTGTACCTACTCAAAATTCATAAATTAATATGGTTATCAATAATAATACTCCGTATCATAATGGGGGCCCGGCACAGTTTTCGCACACGGGCCCGTGGCTACGTTGTTACGCCACTGAGCTTGGCTACTTGTAATTAAAAACAAATAAAAATATTTTTGGACGAAATCCCTGAGAGTTAACTACACTGTTGTATTAAAATATTATTGTATATCCTACAAGCACCACTCTTGGCAGTACTTAAAATATTCAAAACTTCATAGTACATATATTTGTCAATATCTTTTGTAATACTAAACGCAACAAAATAATTAAACTCGCTGCTGTAAGATTTTAGGAGACATAATGCAAAATTTCCCAACTTAAAGTCTATTCTACGCCGAGGAACAGTCTGAAAAAAATATTTTATTGAATCAATCAAGTATTTACTTATATATGGTCCATATGTTCCTAGAAGTTCTTGAAATGACTTATCGACTTCTTGAGCAAAAATGTCTATATTTGGATCTGATTTATACAAGGTCATTAACAATAGAAAAATATGCGCATGGAAACATTCTTCAATGCTAAAAAGTCTTTGCCAGAATGTTTTAAATAGATTTAAGAAGATAACATTATTTTCATCAAATTGTTTAAATGCAGCGGTAAAGAAAGCCAAAACATACCTTCTTTTAATCTGATCCGATTTCCAATAAAGATCTTTAAATGTTTTTATTATATTAAAGACAAACAGAAAACGATTTTCCTCCAAATATGCCAACAAATAATTTAGAACAAAATGATTTATACAATCCGATTGTATTATCCTTTCACCATAACATGGTAAAAAGTACTGGTTTATCAGATTTATACAAAATATTTCGCTGAATTTAAGAATAAAGTCTACGCCATGCCGGTTGATAGTATCAAGGACTTGGTTTCGATATTTCAGAACTTTAGCATCTTGGTCTTCGAGAATTTGCAACAGTTTCCATACTTTTTCAATAAAAAGTGGTTTACTTTTTTTGGGAATTTTATCAATAGAATCAACCACTGTCTGAATTAGTTCAGTGTCATTTTTATCAACAAATTCCATATTTAAAAAAACAGTTTGCAATAGAGAATCAACTGGATTCTTTAGAAAGAATTTCAAAACTGCGTTATACAAGTATTTTTTGGCGGAAATATTAGTTTCTTTTTTAGAGAGCTCCGAGTAAACACTCGAAGCGTTTTTAAACGACAATAGTTCAAAGCCCAGAAAAACAGCATGTTTTCTTACAGACACAGCTCTTTTCCCTAAAGCAATTATGCACTGGTATGCTTTCTCTTCACTGATTCGATACAACACTTTATATAATGCTGGTAAACTTGATTGAAGATAGTCTCCTTGACTGTAATGCATAATAACAGATCAAAAGTAATGGTTCATCCAGTTTTTTAAAAATCTTAGCTATATCGCACTGTAATTGATATATCTCCATTTGCTCCTTGTTAGTAAGATCTAACTTCTTTGCATCGGGTGTGTACTCTTTAACCAAGTCTAAAAAACTCTCGGTATCCATGACACAAGCCAGCGCTTTCAGTAACCTAAGTTTGTTATCGTACTTACTATTCTTAGTTACTAAATCTTTAAAATGTGATATTAACTTCTTATCTAGCTCTAGATTGCTATACTTTTTAATTATATTATAATCAAGTAAATTCCAGTCACCTTGAACTTCTAGAGATAAAATTAAACTGAAATATTTTGCTACCACTTCGGGTTCTCTAACTAAAAAGTGTTGTGCCGCTGGCTGTACTGATTCATGGCAGTCATTAAAGTAAAAATCAAGTAAGTCGTTTTCAAATTTGTTCCTTTTAGGTTTGGTTATGACTTCAAATATGTGACCAATAAGGTAAAAACGGGTTGTATCGGCGGGCATGGCTTTTATTTTTTCTAACAGGAAGTCTTCGCTGATTACCTGTAATCATAAATATAAATATTAATGAATGTCAGATAGATATTTAAGGGAGTGATAGTGCTCTCCGAGATAAGAAAAAATACTTGCATGCGGTCAAAAATTTTTTTTTGTTTTTCTCGCACATCTTTGAAGATAATTATTTCCAATTTGTTACACTTATTAGTTTTTGGAATTCCTACAAGAAAATCGTCGGATGCAATATACAGGGTGTTATTTTTTTTTGCGATATCGACCGTTTCACTCTCCTGTACTTTTTTTGGAATAACCTGTATCTGATATTATAATTTGGCTCCTCGTTCTTTTCTCATTCTTTTTGGTTCCTTACATTTTTATCGTATCTGTCATCGTCTTCTAGTTATTTGCGAAAATAGCAGTCATTGCAAAACCAAGTAAGTATTATCAGTGATAAAATTTTTAATAAATCTAGTTGACTTTTCAGTCTCTTAATTTTCTTGACGTTTAGTGTAAAATAATTTTGTCAATTGAAGTTTCCAATCGAGTTAACAAACCATTAATATGCCGATATGAATTTTATTTATGGTCATGCCAATGATAACTCCTTTGAAGCTAAAGGACTCTATGTCAGCATTATCCAAATCTAAGATAGTCTAGTTCACGAACTTTGCACAAACTTTCAAGAAATCCCCTCAGTTAGGGTCACACACATGTATTATGTAACCAGTATATTGCCAATGATATACAACCAGGCTATTGACAAGTGAGGCCACTATGCGGCTCGTTACCGGAATAGTGAGCATGCGCGATATTATTATGTAAAAACTACTATAAACAACGAATGTGAATCAGCTGTTGCTTCGATGCTAACAGAACCGTCACTCATTATTTTCATTTTAAGTCTTGTGGTGTTTATGTGATTTTTAAGTGTTGTGTTGTCTACTTTATAATAGACACTATAATAGCGCCTTTTAAATTGTAACTCTGGTGGAGGCACCTAAACCAGCTTTGTTATCCTAGTAATAAACTATTTAAAAATGTAGCACCGGTATATAGAATACATTTAAAACCGGCCCTGCTCATTGTTACCATGATCCACAAAATGATGTAAACTGCGCAAACTCTGTATCCCGTTTAGGCCCCCTTATAGGGGTCACAATCTTGTAACATGCCATTAGCAATATACTGGTTATATACAGACTGTCCGCGGATAGGGTTTAAAATAGCACAAATGGATAAATAATTTCATTTTTCGGGAAAGTCATTCTTGATAAAAAGTTTTTCTTGCAAAAAAAATGCAATTCACGAAGAGAAAATTTTGATTTTTTATACAGGGTTCGCAAAAACTTTAAAAACATGATTTTTCTCTAAGAGTAAATTACCTTTATGTTTCATTTTTGACCAAAATGTCAATTAGAAAATTTATTTAGAATAACGTTTGTAATTTAAATCAGAGATTAAAAATAAATCTTCGATTTTTTTAGTTTTTTTAATTTTTAGAGGTAAATGGAAATTTTGCTGCTCAATAAAAATATTAATATAAAATTTATTAGACTATTTTCATACTTTACTTTACTTTTCGTGTCCGGTTCAGACACTCATTTTCCAATAATTAGCAGCCGCTATGGCCTTGTCATTTCCAAGAAATAAGTCCTCCATGCTGCAGGGCTGTTCAAGCATTGGGCAGACCAAGAGGTGATTCGGGTCCTGGATTGCATTACAGTCGCACCTTGTGTCTTCGTTGGTCGGAAGTAGTCCCCATCTAGCCATGTTCGTCTTGCATCTCGGGACTCCAGTTCTTATTCGATTTAGGGTCCTCCATACAGGAAAGGGGCATTGGCCTCCAGGAGCAAGTTCCTCTCTAATATTGTTCTGACCCAACTCCTCCCTCCACCTTTCGACGCGATTCCTCTCCGCCGAACCCTCCATTGGTCTGGTTCGGAAAAGAAAACTCTTTCTAGATCTGAGACGTTTATTCGGTGGTTGATGGCCATGCAGAGGGTGTCTTGGGTCGTTTTGTTGTTTTTTCCTTTCAAAATCGGCAGCAACCTCGCGTCGAATATGTGGTGGGGCGATTCCAATTGGAGGGTATAGTCTTTGAACAGGGGTGGGTTTTAGGCATCCAGTCACTATCCGAGCCGTCTCATTGACGGCTATGTCGACGTGTTTTGCATGTTTTGAACCACTCCAGACCGGGGCTGCATATTCAGCGGCTGATATACATAGGGCCAACGCGGATGTTCTTAGGGTTTGTGGATCGGCTCCCCAGAATCTATTTGTCAGTTTCCTAAGGATGTTGTTGCGCGCACTTACTTTGGCCTTTGTATTTATGCAGTGCTGCTTAAAGCTTAGTGTACGATCCAGGGTGACACCCAGGTATTTTGGTGCTTGAAAATGCTGCAGTTTGATTCCACGCCAAACAATGTTCAACTCTCGCCTTGCCTTTTTGTTGATGAGGTGAAAAGCACAAATCTGCGTCTTACTAGGGTTTGGCCTAAGATGGTTGGAGTCGTAGTAAGCAGAAAGCTCCTCCAAAGCTTCCGACAGTCCGGCTTCCACCTCCTCAAAAGTTTTGCCCTGAGCGGCTACGGCTATATCGTCCGCGTAGATGAAATGTCTGGTACTATCCGGGAGAGGCTGGTTATTGGTATATATAATATATAGTGTTGGCGCCAGCACACTTCCCTGAGGCAGTCCGTTGTTCTGGTTTCTCCACCTGCTATTTTTTCCCATCAAACTAACATGGAACCGTCTGTTCTGAAGTAAAGTACCAATTATGCGGGTGAGGTGGAAGTCCCGTGTTATTTCATAGATTTTTGTCAGCAGCCTTCTGTGATTAACAGTATCATATGCCGCCGTAAGGTCAATAAATACAGCACCGGTGATCTGCCTTTCCTCATAGCCATCCTCGATAAATTGAGTCAAGTTCAGTATCTGTCCGCAGCAGGACTTGCCTGGTCGAAAGCCGGCTTGTTGCGGGATAAGCCTCTCCTGTAGTACCCCATTTATTCTATTAAGAATGAGCCTCTCGAACAACTTATAGAGATGACACAGCAACGAAACAGGCCTGTAACTTTTTGGGTCGTTGGAGTCCTTACCTGGCTTGAGCAGAGCAATTACTCTTGCCTTCCTCCACATTTTTGGTATCACCAGGCCAGTGGCACAAGCATTAAATAACTCGAGCAGCCACTGTAGCGTTGTCCCACCAAATTTTATTATCTGCTCAGTCCTCAGGTCATCAATACCGGGTGCTTTATTAACCTTCATATGTTTTATTGCCGTGCCAAGCTCATCGATTGAAAAGGGGTCCCGAAGATAGTATTCCTCATTATTCTCGTCTCGAGTAAGTGGCTGTCGTGACTGCCTCCCGCGTATCTTGCCGTTCAATAATAATTGTGTGGCTACCTGATCAGCCGTTACTTCAGTGAAACTCTCTTTTGTCTTTCTCGGGTCTCCGCTCAGATTTTTAAGTAGTTTCCAAGCCTTTCTGCTATTTGTTTTCATATCGAGGCTTTCCATCAGGTTACGCCACTTCTGCGTTCTGCCGTCGGCGATGGACATCATGAGGTCCTCACCCGCCACAATCGTATCTTCAGCGAAGGGGTCCTTCTCGAACAGTTTCTGGTAGCGATTAAGCAGCGGTTTAGTGTCTTCCGTTAAGCCTGCTATATATTGAGTTCTACATCCTCTTGGTATACAGTTTCGTGATATTTTTCTTACCATTTCGATGAATAGTTCATAGTTTTCTGGTCGGGGTGATAGTTTTCTCACTTCGGCATCCAGGCTTTTGCTGAAACTGTTCCAGTCGGCCCTTTTAAAGTTAAATCGTCTCCTAAGGGGTACCTGTTCTGGCTCCAGAACCGCGCTAGCGATACAGATAATGGGTCTATGTTGAGTCCTCGGTATTGGTTCTCCTATATGTTTGCTGCACATTGATGCCAGTCTCGACGATACAAATATATTGTCCGGATTGTAGCCTCTCTTCCACCTACCGCTATTGAAAGAAGATGGTAGCTTCGGGTCATGTATTAGCTGGAAGTCGTGTGTTTCAGCCCAGGATTCAAGATCTGCACCGTTGTTATCGGTTTCCCTGTATCCCCATGCCGTGCTTTTGCAGTTGAAATCGCCAAGGATGAAGTTTGCAAGGTTGTTTTTAAAATTTGCAGGTTTATGAAAGGCGAAAGGAATGTTAGGTGGCTTGTAGACCGAAGTCACGCAATATTGTGGCGTTTCAACAGTAAGAACCTCAATGTCGTCCGTATCCGTCAGGGAGGCTGATATGATGTTTGTGCCGGGCCGAGCAAAAATCGCGCTTCCATACTGGTTATGAGGTCTCTCCAAAATCATTTCCATTCCCTCCACCCTAGGTCTGCTACTACTATTTTCATAATGGGTGGTGTGTATCTTATTTTAAAATTTCAAATGCATTCCTACCATCTTTTGTAAAAACAAGGAATTCTTTTACCTTTTTATAAATTTGCTTTGCGTATGGGGCAAATTTGAAGTTGTCAACTAGAATTTGATGTGTTTTGAAATTGTTGACCTCCCATTAACGCCCAGCGTCATCGTTTGAGGACACCTAAAATTATTTGTTATTGTATTACTAAAAGACAATAAATCAAATCTATTTTTAGCCTAAGTGCAAGTGCATCAATTTAGCTTTGCCTGAAAAGGTTTAGTTACGGCATAACTTCTATACAAGTCAGTCATTTTATTTTTCGAAAATCTTTTGTTTTTAGTGTTTTGTATATAAGTGAAGTTTGTGGTTATATCTAATACAATATTTGGAGGTAAGCGATAATTTTTTTTTTATAAACTGAAAGCACATATCTTTTGTAGTATTATATTGCGCTTTTATAATTTGCTTTAAAATTTTAAAAAATCATTGAAAAATTATAGCGTCCTCAAATACTCAAATGAGGACGCTGAGCTAATTGTGATATTTTATTTTTCAGTTCTAGCCAATATGAGGACATCAAGACAAGTTTTTAAAACGCTTGAAGAGGCTGTTGATTACTTGTATTCGGAACAAATCGAAGCTGATCTACATAGTAGCTTTATCACCGGAAGTTCCTAGATGTACCAGTTGTATTAGATGTTGCAGGACAATTGGAAATACATACTTGCCATCCGATAATGATGACATTCCCTTATCAAGCTGTGCCAGGCGAGCACCGTCACTTTCGCATCAACTGCAGTCGAATGATGAGAACCCACATGTACCTGTTGGAGAACGAATGGAAATAAGTTTGCCGTCCGATGACGACTATGATGACAACGTTTCGCTATTAAATTTTGTCAAGCACACGCACCAGCAACGTCCCATCAGCAAAAGTCCTCGCATTTATTAGACAATAGAAAAGAAAAACCACAAAAATTGAAAGGGAAGGTTTGATGGAGGAATCATATTATGGGTAAAAGAGACAATTAACGTCGATGCCAGTTCGTTTCGTGTAAAGGAAAACCGCGTACTTTTTGCACAAAATGTGATCCGACCCTGTGCATTCCATGTTTTCCAAAATTCCACAACAATCTTTCTATCCCTAATTTTGACATTTTTAGTTTTATTTTAAAATTTTTACATTTGTTTTTCGTAATAAAATACTTTTTATACTATTAATATCATAAAAAATGTTTTTCTTTAGTTAACCAAATTTATCATACAACGCCCAGCGTCCTCATATGAGGACGGCCCTTAAAACCAAAACTGGGTAAAAAAAATTATATAACCACTTAGACCTTACCTACAATACCATACGAGTTACCTCTAAGAATATTTTCGAATTTGGAAAGAAAAAAATTATTTGGGCGTTAATGGGTTAGAACAAAGGGTTTATTTAGTTCAATGTTACGGTGCGGGCGAAAGTTCTTACAACTTTGTGATAGAGAAATTTAATCAAAGATACTCTAACGTTTACGTCTCAAAATTGGGACTTCGTAAATTATTAAGAAAATTTCAGCGAACTACATAGTTCAGTTTCCAATTTTAAAAAAACTATGATCAGAATGACGCAGCTTCCCTAATCGTATTGCAGTCTGTCGCTGACAATCCTACCATTTCATTAAGAAACCGAGCTCAAGAACTTGATGTAGTAAAAAAAACTCATATTCAGTATATTTTAAAGGCAAACAAAATATTCCCATTTAAGAGGATTCCGTAGCTACCCGCATTTACAGTTTTCAGGCTGCTTACTCCACGTCGCGAGCGGTCGGCCGACGTGCAAGGGTATCGTGGATGAGAGCAGTTTACGGAAGCCAGTGGCGTAGATAATAACGCGACCAACAATAATTTATAAAATTAGTAATATTAATAATAATAATAATAATAATAAATATATTTATTTGTATTTAGATTATACAGGGTGTTTCATTAAGGGTGGCCACCGGCCATATCTCGGAAATTACTAAACATAGATACTTGGCAAACAAAAATTTATTATTAAAGTGGCCATGAGAAATTTGTGGAAATTATTTTTAAGTTCAGCATTTCGCCTCTAGGGGGCATAATTAAAAATACATTTTTTAAATTCTGAATTTATCCCAAAATGCCCATATTAAGGTATACCTTTGGTTACATCATTAAAAAGCTTAAACAATTCTGCATAATTTTGGTTTAAGGCTCATTAGCGTACCGACCTTGATAAGAGTGGGGGAAGCTTTTGAAAGTGTCATCATTTAAATCGCTGTAACTCTAAACGACTTATCCGATTTTACCAAATATAAGCTTGGTTGGAAAAGAAAGCTAAGTACTTTTAATTGTCGTACTGGTACATAATAGTTTCTAATAAAATTGCTAAACGGCGCTATGTGTAATAATAACGGTTTTTTTGATTTTATCCAAAAAAATCAAATCATACGGTATAACTATGACTTTACAATCGGAAAGAAGATTAAATGGTTTGGTTGTAAGAAAAAATGTGAAGACCGCAGTTCGAAACCTTTGTTTGTTTTAGAGTTATTGCCAAAACAATAATTTGGAATACTTTAAATCGAAGAAATTATTGTTTTTTAGCTTTGTGGCCAAAGCATTCGACGCCAAAAAATATTTTTTAACTTTATGATTGTGTAGTTTTGTTACTCAATATTCCAATGGCCTAAAGAACTACTTTAGAATTAATGACATAATCAGGAAAAATTTCTAATTTAGGCATATTAATCTAATATTATAATTTTTTAAAAAATAAATCTAGATGGCCGTGAAACAAAATCGGCAGGTTTCCATAAAGCACTTTGAAAACATTCGAGATATACGGAAAGCATATCGTAAGCCTCAGCATTGGTATACGCATTTTTGATGGATATAGCATAAATTTTGATTAGGTAAGAAATAATTTTAAAAAAATTAGGGAGAACTTTTGTAAACACCTATCAAAATAAAATGATAACTCCTTACTTTGTTTATTTATCTCCATGGAATCTGCCGATTTTGTTTCACTATTTAGATTTATTTTTGGAAACATCATAATTTCATTGATTTCATTGCTCTTTTCGGTTGTTAATTCTTGTTCTAATCCACACATTTTACATTTTAAAATAAAGGCACTAAAAAATCCCTTTCTTTTTTCATCTGTTACCTCCATATCTGCAATGGAACAATCGAATGGTGGATGTTTATTGCCAAATATTTGAGAAAACAGATGATGAACGTCAAACATTCTTGTTCCTACAGGAATCCCTCCTATAAACTCCTGATTCTGATTACTAAAATAAATGTATTTCACAGTAATGTATACATAACAGAAAATAAAAGTATTACCAATCACCGCTGCTCTGAAAATCTTTTTCAATAATCATAGTGGGAGAATCAGTTGATGTTCTGTAATGTAATTTATACTTATTAATAATTGTACGTTTATCAATATTAATGATACAGCCTGTATATAGCGATCATGACCACTCATTAAAGGTATCTAAAGAACAAAAAAATATTCATTTTTGGGAAATTTACGCGCTAGTAGAGATTTTTTTTAAAAATAGTCCATGGTGTCAAATTTCCGGATATCTGAATACAACTTAAAATTTTAAGCCAAACATCCTACATATTCATATATATGTCGTAGGCTGATAGTGAAATCCGTCATTTCATGAAAAGCCTAGTCACTTCATGAAGCGTCGGCAGATTGTGTAAAAACATGAAATTACACTATCTGCCGCGTCACTTCATAAAGAGACCTTGACGTTTCGGCGTATTATGTATAACACAATTTGCCTAATTTTAAATATCGTCACTTCATGAAATGCCACAAAAACAAGGCATATTGTGTAATTCCGTCTAAAAGGTATATTGGCAACTGGTTTGTTCGGGTTTGTCAGAGCATTTTTTAAATTTTTATAAAATAATATTAGTTGAAAAAATTTAATTAAAAAAAAATGCTCTGGGGAACAACGAACAAACCAGTTGCCAATATACCTTTTAGACGGAATTACACAATCTGCCGACTGACATGACATCGTTAGGTACTACATGAAGTGACGATATTTAAAATTAGGCAGATTGTGTTAGACATAATACGCCGAAACGTCAAGGTCTCTTCATGAAGTGACGCGGCAGATCGTGTAATTTCATGTTTTACACAATCTGCCGACGCTTCATGAAGTGACTAGGCTTTTCATGAAATGACGGATTTCACTATCAGCCTACGACATATATATATATATATTAATGCATTTTTGGCTTTCACTCCATGGTAAATTTCAAGAAGATTTTTGTTCTACTAGGTTACCGAAGTGCAAAACTAAATAACGGATCGTATTTCTTTTGATGTCTTTTTAAACAAGCTATTGGGGTTGGTTTTACCCCTAAATAGGACAATAATTCATACATATTCAAAAGGAAACTGTAAAAAATTGAACCTGAACTTTTTCCATTTTTAGCAAACAAATATAGGATTTTAATATAAAGTTAATTCCATTTAAATATTTACCTTCTTGAGGTAGCCCTGTTCTCATTCTCAAGCTTAATTTCAGTATTCTCCTTGTTTTGTATTCTAAAAATTATTATAATTTCATATTTTTGTAAATATATGTTTATTAAAAATAAGAAATTAATACGTAGGTACCTATTAAGTTATATACAGTAGACCAGCGGTTACCAATTTTTTTTACCAAGTAACCCTAATTATGATACTTTTTTTTGCTGATACCCATTTTGATAATAAGTGTTTGTACCTTGTAGATTGAATGTTTGAATGTTTCATGTTTAGCATGAAAAGAAAGCATAAATTATAATAAAAAAATAATTGTTATAAGTATTATAAAACATTTATTGTAAAAAAAATACAACGTAGAAACTATTTAATGTGAAGAATGACTTTTTTCACATATTTACTTATAATAGCACTAACATTTATTAGGCTTAATGCTGCATTCAGTTATGTTATGATTGTTTTCTACGAACGTTTTAGTTAATTCTCGGACGGAACTCAGAACCCCTTCGACTCTTCCACGCCCCCCCCCCCCCCCCCCCCCCCCGGGTTCCGCGGACCACCTTTTGGAAACCGCTGCAGTAGACAATGTGAACATCAAGATACTACTCACCTTAATAATTGAGCTCTCCTTCTATTTTTTCTTCTAGTGGAAAGACCTTTAAACTTTCCTTTTTTTTCGTGTTTTTTGTACCTTTCCATATTTATTAGTTCAGTTTAGCAAAAAAACGACACAAAAAAAATAAACAGTTGCACTTTATATAAAAAATAATCCCCACAGAAAATCAAAACCGCACGCACTATCAAAATAAAAATCTAAAAACGACACAAAAAAAAACAATGCACTAGTTGCACTTTATATAAAAAATAATCCCCACAGAAAATCAAAACCGCACGCACTATCTAAATAAAAATCTGATTTCCAACATAAAAATATTAAAAATGCAAATATAATTCTTTTACCTCTAAATAATAATCCAATCGTCCACATAAATTGTCGCTATAACTGGTAGCTCCGTAAAAATGTACAACCGATTCGGTGGATTGTATCGTTTTCTAGGTATTCCGCCGGTTAGCGAGGCGTCGCGCTTCATAAGAGTAGCGTTCCACCACTGACGTTAGAGAGAGAGAGCATCAGTGGGCGAGTGAGATGGCTTATAAATTAGTCTTAGAATTAGGCAAAAATCTAGGATTTCACTATATAAAAAAACTATTCGTTTTTTTGAAAAAATGTTTTGACAAAACTTGTCTAGAATTGATTACAGATTATTGCAAAGTCAATATAAAGTTGGTAAGTTAAAAAGTAAATGACGTAAAAATGTGTATATACATATATGACAAGGAAAGGGACTTTGCAATATTCTTTGTTTAATTTCTAAAAACTTTTGTATGCAGCATTTTTTTCTTAATCGATTAATAAACCCTTGGCGTGAAATCCCGTTTTATAGGTGTACGGAGTCCTCTTAAGCCAACTTTTAATTAAACGTTATAAGAAGGAGACGAAACCAAACGTTTGGATTTTTGTCTTTGGGTCGGAAACAAAATTGTAAGTGAAAACAGGAATTTTCATAAATTTATCATGTTCTCCGATGAATCGACATTTTCAACAAACGGGAAAGTGTCTTCTGCGCATATTAGATACGGGAGCGAAAATAATCCCCGTTTTAGAATTCCTGCAAGAAGACAATATTATAAAAAAGTAAATGTTTGGTGTGCGATTTCTTATTATGGCATTATTGGCCCTATGGAGAGCTTTAGGAAGGAGTCCGATCGAAAATGGCTGTTCTTTAAATTTACGTCCCTGTTTAGTAGTTAGTTCGCTGTTTCCCGGTCGCGGCGCAGTGATCGTCAAGTGTTTGACTTTTTACAGGTTTTGATAGACGTCAGCGGTATTTTTATCCAATAATTATTAAAATAAGCTTTATTAGATATAATATATACATATCTCAGCCTGTAGAGGGTTTTAGTTAACTAAATTCAATAAAACAGTTGATTATCCCATAAGAACCCATGCATTTTACAGATTTAAAGGAACACATGCGCCCCTGACGGCCATTTTTAAAGCTGCTTTACCGATCCAAAACTTTGCCCGAAACCAATGTACTGCGATCGGTCTCCTAACCTAAAGCCCTCCATAATTGGCCCATACTTTTTCGAAAACACGTGTAACCGTAGGAGTTACCTTAAAATGTTGGAAACATTCCTCCTGACAACCTAGAAGAATTGCCTCTCCAATTTAGGAACGAAATGTACTTTCAACAAGATGGATGCTCCGCGCATTTCGCAATTGAAGTGAGGGAATGGCTTAATAATATATTTGGCGACAGATGGATTGGTCGGAATGGTCCGGTTCTGTGGGCCCCAAGAAGTCCCGATTTAACTATTTCAGATGCCTTTTTTGGGGGAGCCTCAAACAATTAGTGTACTCCCGTCCAATTGAGAACGACGTACAGCTTCTAAAACAGCGAATTGTTGAAGCTGTTCAAACAATTTCCATTGAAGAAATTCATAAGCAACATCGAAGAAGTTTTGACCACATTCGTATACAGCTGGAAAAATGTGTTTAATATGGACGGGGAGTGTTTGAATAGCAAATTATGAAATTAATATTTGTTGTTATTTTATGATTTTTTTGTGTTATTTCTGGGGTCATTTCATTTGTGAAATTAAAAATACGTATTTCTGGTAACACCAAAAATCAGTTTCTGAAACGTTTGATACCCCTCTGTCATTAATAATGTATGTATTTCGATCGCTAACGCTGCTATCCAAAAAAAATTCTTTTACTCTAAAAATTAAAAAAACTAAAAAAATCTAAGATTTATTTTAAATCTCGGATTTAAATTACAAACGTTATTCTAAATAAGTTTTCTAATTGGCATTTTGGTCAAAAATGAAAAATAAAGGTAGTTTACTCTTGGATAAAAATCATGTTTTTGAAGTTTTTGCGAATCCTGTATAAAAAATCAAAATTTTCTCTTCGTGAATTGCATTTTTTTACAAGCAAAACTTTTTATCAAAAATGACTTTTTCCCGAAAAATTAAATTTTTCATCCATTTGTGCTATTGTAAACCATATCCGCGGACAGTCTGTATACATGAGGTCACATCGCATCTAGTGATGCCGCCGAGACGAGAAATTCTCGTGTCTCGTCTCGTCTCGTCTCGACGAGACGAGAGTGAAATTTTTTTCTCGAGAGAAGTCACGAGACGAGACGAGAGAAGACCGTTTCTCGTCGAGAAATTTCTCGTTTTTTCTCGAATTTTCTCGTTTGTTAGAACACTGAATTTTAGGTATCTCCTAATATATAGACAGAAAAATAATGTGTTTAACGTTCTCACTCTATCGTATTGTGAAGGCATTTACCTTAAAACAGATATTCAAGAGAACATAATCAAATTGTCTAGCCTCTTTCTTCTGTCTACGGTTAGTAGTTGACATTTTTAAATAATTAACCAAATCTGAAAGAAAGCATTTTCGATTGAAAACACAATATCGAAAAGGACCCCAGTCAAATTTCATTCACAAGGCGAAAGGCGATAGATTTTGACTAAATTTAACAATTTTGTATCAAAAATTCGAAATTCGCCAAAAACGTCTCACACAAAAATCATTAATAAAAGTGTGAATTTCATTTCATATCTCTCTTACCAGTTTTAATATTTGACATTACTTTCATAACACCCTGTATATCAACCGAAACTTTATTAGGAAATCACAGATAAAGACAACGGAGGGCCATGAAACTAGTGTTATTGAAACAATAGCATTAAGTTAATAGTCTCAATTATGACATTAGTAAATAAATTAAAAATAAAATGTCTAATATAATAGGTAAAGTGACATTCAGTACGAATGATTCAAGTGTATGCCTTATTTTGCCTCATTTTAGTACACAGGTCTCAGACATAAATTTGGCTATTGAAAATAATTATTAAGTGCGGTAAATGATACTTTTCCGCACGAGGTGGCAGTTGCACGAACGGCTCGAAGAAAGTCCGGGCATGCCACTAAGTGAGTGTGGAAACGGAACTTTTCGCACATGTTACTTACAATATTTTTCCTAATTGCGTAAAATTAGGCTTGTTCGTAATGAATTTTTGTATTTTTTGGGTAAAAGGAGCAAAAAATAAAGTGTATTTTTAAATTTTGATATGTCAAATAGAGCATTTTCGGAAATACTTCTTTAAGTTCTTTCTCTTGCACTTTCTATTAATGTAATAAAAAAATTAAGGTTTTTTCCCGGATGACATTCTGGGCTGATCCCAGTCGAATATTTTCCAAACTATTGCAGTTAATTATGCCCCGAATTATGCCAAAAAATAAGTAATAAAAGAAGGGTAGTTCCATTATGAATCAATTATTATTATTATAAATCGTTCTCTATTCTGTATCTTTTACCACCCCGTATATTTTGGACTGAAAATACCTCGGTGCCAAGCCTATTACATTACGTGAATTATGTCTTATGGCCGCTTGCAATATTTTGTTGATCTAAGAAAAATAGTTTCTAAGTCACATGACTAACAAACCGACTTATATTAAACCCTTCTGCGAGACGACCAGATACTTTTAAATGTTTACCCCCTTTAAGATTCGTATAAAAAAATATTTTTTATATGATTCCCTACTCGCGAGAAAAAACGAGACGAGACGAGACAATGGCACTCTCGAGCGAGAAAAACGCGTTTCTCGTCGAGACGAGATAAAAAAAAATTCTCGCCTCACGAGACGAGACGAGAATGGGCCAATTCTCGTCTCGTCCCGTCTCGCGGCATCACTAATCGCATCGTGAGCGTTTAATCCTTTTTTTTTATCAACAATCGTATTTGTTCAGCAAGCAATTTTTTTTTTAAAGAATGACTTTTTCTCGAAAAATGAGAGTTTTGTCTGAACAATCTTACCTGTATTGGGTTTTCTGAGTAGAAACAATTGTAAACTAGAAGCTTCTCCCAAACTCCATAGTCATCTTTGAATGGCTCCAATTTTGTACACGTTGCTTCAATTACCTCGATAATCGGAGGGCATTCATTCAGGTCGATCCATAACCTTTTAAAATCTTTATTTAACATTTTATCATATTTAATACGTTTGTTGAAATCTATAATGCTATCCATTAATTCATAGCTAATTCTGGTCATCAGTTTTTTGTTCTCAAATTGTAGGGTAGGCAAAATCTTAACAATACAACTTAATATAATTCTCTCCTGTTCTTTCCACAGTGGCAACAGCTTTATTTTTAAAGAGATACGTGCTTCGATGCAATCCTTTACATATTGTGAGACGAGTTCGTCAAGGGGCAGTTCTTTCAAGGTGGCAAATAATAAATACTCGGTCATAATGCCAAAGTGCAGTATTCCACTTCTAACTCTTTGTATATCCATTATTTTATTGAGGTACTGCCAGTGACCTTCCGTTATCAGTCTATAATCAATGTGTCCTGCAATATGATATAACATTTTGGCACAAACATTTTCATCAGCAATGAGATGCCTTACGCAGATATATTTTAAGACCTCTTCATAAGTAGAATAGTCTTGATTTTGATGACAAAGGCTTATTAACTCATTTAATAATATACCTCTTTGAGAAATATCAGATGTTAAGTTAATTTTGTCTCTTAATAACTTATGTCCCTTTTGGGGTTCGTAATATTTTATGTATTGCAAATCTTCAGTGTCAAGATATTTTACCTCTGCCCAAATATGCATAATTTCCTTAGGAAATAAGGGTATCATATCTTTATCCAATTTCTTTAAGTTTTCCAATAAATCGTTTTCGTAAGCTTGCTTATAAGCGTGATAAAACACATCCCATCGCTTTTTTATAGGATACTTGGACAAATAAGCTTTTAGAATGCTGTACCGATAACGTAATACGTCGATATGATAAGGGAAAAATAGAAACAAATATTCTTTATCAAACCCCCTGATTTCTCTGACTAAGGCAGACTTATTCCATTGAGTATTCCTTATGTCATTCAAAACAGCCTCTCTGTTCGTATTTATTATTGCTTTGGTAGTTCGACGACCTAATTTTATAGAACTCTTGGTATGTAATCCCCATTTAAAGTATAGATTGGGATGTTTCCAAACTAAGTACGATATAAAACTATAATCGTGAAAGTCTGTATTTATGTTTTTCTTATATTGTTCAAAGTAAACTTTTAACACCTCAATGTCTTTTTGCAATATTCTCTTTAACTGTTCAGGTAATAAGGTAACATTGTTGTTTTCTAAAATATTAATCATTTTTGGTGAGGAACAACTAAACAGGAATTGTTTAGCAATAAATATACCATATCTGAAAATGACAACAGAAAAACTATTAACTTTTAATGTTGAGATTTTTTAGGAATAATAATTTTTAATGGGCATTCAGGGCAGTAATCACAGTTATCTATTTTACATATTTATATAGAGAGTAACTCTTTGAAACCCTTTAATGGCGATATTTTCTACGCAAAAAAAAATATTAGAAAACAAAAATATCATTTCTACAAAAACGTGAGGAAATAAAAACGAGGTATTTTGCGGATCACCTTCCCCCCCTGAAACACTATCCTCGTCCACTATTAAATCCCCAAATGCAGTTCTTATGAATTTATTTATTTTATTTGGACAATTGTGTATTTGCATTAATATGCAAAAAACATTAAAACTAAATTTTTCTTGAAATCCATGCAGTCAACACCCGCATATTAAAGTATTTGAATGTAAACGGTCAGCGTTTTGAACATCTGTTAAAATAGCATTTTAATATCTAGTTATAATTTTAGTAGTATTTTATTATTTTACTACCTAGTTAACATTTAATAAAATTGTCCTGGACCCTTATGAATTTTCTAAGATTCATTGGCGGTAAATTAGAGTACATTTCGTTAAACTCTATACATGTCCTGGCGATAATTCACATTGTCCAAATAAAATAAATAAATTCATAAGAACTGCATTTGTATAGTTTTCTTCCATGACTTTAAAGTGTATTTCTATCTTGTATCTAAACTTAATGAAATGTCAAAACGATAACCATAGTAACATACGTAAACATCAGTTTTTCTCATGGCTAATTTACTAATAACCAAATAAAAATTGAATTGTATAGAAAATTTTACAATTTATGCTTAATACGTCAAAAAAATGGTTAAACTAGTTAGTTAGGTACAGGTATGATATACAAGAATTAAGTGAAATTTTAGCAGCTTTTCAGATCCGTAATAATATACAGGGTGTTACATTTGAAAAAAATGACTTATGGTCACTTTTTCAAGTTACCAGAATAAATGTATTTTTCAACCACCCTGTATATTGCAACTAAGATTTGGGACTAGGGCAAAAAACCCTATAGTATTAGTTAACTATTTACCAAATTTCAGGGTTTCAGTGTTTTAGAGTTCAAAATTATCAGCATTTTTAAAAGTGACGTTTTCGGACAAAAAAAACGGAAATTAATTTATATCTTAGAAACGGTAAGAGATAAGTATAGAGTAGAGTTAATAAAAATTGTAAGGAAAGTAATGGGGGTTTCGAAAATAAAATATATGGTGTTGCATTAAAAAAATCGAAGTTACTATTATTTTTGTGTTGAAGCGGCAACACTGTATTGTTAAAAATATTTTAGGTTGGTAGAGCATGTCCGTTTATGTACGCGACCAAATTTTCAGAACAATTCCTTTACTGGTTCGTCAGAAACGTCTAAGGTACCATCGACCTTGAGACACCCTGTATACTGGATATTTTCGAACCCTGCTTTTTGTGACATACTCTTTAGATGGCTTTTTTGTGGCATACTTTTCAGATGGCTTTTTTGAAAGTTACTTAGTAAGTTAAAGTTTTTTCAAGTGACTTATTAAATAAACAAGGGTTTTCTAATAAGTATTAATTAATTTATTTACCTTTCTAATATAAGATCAAAAATGTCATCCATTCTGTCCTCATCGAGCGCGAGAGAGAGCTTTTTAAGGACTTTCATCCTTAAAGAGAAAGACAAACTAGGCAAAAATACATTAACTATATCCTCTTCACTCATATTTTGAAATGCCTCCTGGAAAAACCATTTCTGCTTCAGTATTCTGCTTGACAATACGTCTATTCCTAAAACGAGTTAAAGTTTCACAGTCTTAGCTTCCATTTTGGGAATTTTTTTTAGGGATATGTCCCTCAGACTGCGAATTAGAATAGAACTTTTTCAGGCTTCAGGATTATAATGGTATTGTTGAAGTATTTATCTCGATAACCTAAATAGAAAAGAACAGAAGGGTAGACCCAAGATTCCATTCGTTAAATGCTGGCGCTCGAACTTTACCCGAATCCTGATCGCGGCAAATGTAACGTAAGACAGAGACATAATTTTCAGGTATTATTAAATAGGTTGATTTGTCGGTAAACAATTATTTTCCTAATTAATCCTGTGGTAATGTCAAAGAGTAATACACTAATTAGTGCATTACTCTTTGGTAATGTTATTTTAAATCCTTAGTGAATCCTGTTTAGTGATGTTATTTTCAATCATTAGCAAAAGTAAGCTTTACTGCTTGGTACCTATTTAATTATGTTATGTAAATATACCTACCTTGTTTTAGAATTTCAATTAATTTTTCCACTTGTCTAAAGTGAATCAAAACATCAACATAGAAAATTTTTTCCTGATAATTTCTAGGCTGAATATTCAGCTGGTCTTGGGGGAAATCTCGATCTGCACTAGTAGACTTTAACAGTTTATTAAAGTTCATTTTTCTTTCGTTAATGTGAGTCCCTTGTAGGTTATAGAACTGAGACTTAAAGTCCAGGGTCACATGTGTGGGTACACTCATAGCTCAAACACCTTGTTAAGAAGTTACATAAAACTAAAAAAAAATAACATACTACTTACAACATAATAATAAAAAAAAGTATTTATAACTATACTTATTACCTACATCTTAGAGAAACCTTAGGGTAGGTATGCCAATTAAAATTGGAATGTGGTAATTTATAATTAATATATATATTATTATATTAAAACTCTTGAAGCCCAGTATGCAAGAAGTCAATCTTAACATTGAATAATAGTTTGATATTCAATGATCTTAATAATCGTTTTTTGGTGTATTGTGACGTTAAATCCAGAAGAGTGACAGAGAATAAAATATGTCCAATATGGCATAAGTACCTTGTTTAAATGTATCATATTATGAGTAATTATAAAAAATAAGAATTGGTTTTTCATAGCAGCTTAATATTTACTTGTTATTGATAACATGATAACTGCTTATTTCTTGCAGCTTTAATGACTGACACTAATCTTACAAATACGAAGTAAAGTCAGGCAGAAGAAAAGTATGTATTGGGTGCGACCTTTTTATTTGCAAAATATTGTTCCTTCAGTAAGCGTGGTCGCTAAAGAACGGAATTTAGAACCTGAGATATTTAAATGCTTATACAGGATGAATAAAGACAATTTCTCAACTTTATTGAGTCTGTCCACTAATCTGCGAGAAGAATATAAACTATTCCATTGTTCACCGGTCATTTTGAAACAATCCGCAAGTAGCAACACAACTAAAATATTGCTTATGATACTGAGGGCCGGTTGTCAGGCGATATCACTATTGTTCTAGTGTGAACAAGTTGGAACCAATACAATGAGTTTTTAAATACTTAACGCTTTTTCTTTGATGAATTGCAGATACACGGTAAGAAAAAACCTTTTGGCCCGCAATGCTACGCAGCAAGAAATATATACCGTTATAAAACAGTGGCTGAGGGGAGCTATAGACCGAGGAGGTGGTCGACAGCGAAGGCAGAAGGTAAAATTTCACTTTTTCTGTTACATATAAGAGGTGAGAATACAGAAGGCCCTGTAGGTGAACTTGCAGATGCAAGTTATTTACAATATTGCCTATTTTTCTCTTTTTAAATTACTGTGGCAACTCAGATCTGTTGAAATTGCTTTGGTGTGAATTTGCCTAACGCTCCACTCCGACCATACAATTTATTTGTATGATATAACTGAATAATTATTGTCAAAGGGTTAAAATAAATATTAATATTACCTAGACATAGGAAGAATCAAACGAAACATCCGAAACAATAAAAAACTTACCTAATCAATATTATACCACATCTCTGCCAGTTATCAGAAATCCGAACAAACCCTTTTTTCTGTGGGGTATATCAGGCATAGAATTCCAATGATCTGCTAGTAGAATTCTGCCATAAAACCAAGCCCCTTTCTTGCTTTCATTTGTAATATTACTAATATTGTGCAATAATTTTCTAAATAGATAATTTGGTAATTTCACTTACAAACACCTATAAAAACCTGTGATAAAAACTACCAGGAAAAAGTATTTGGAAAATTTAGAGGCACAACAGGATGAATAAAAAAAACGATTCTTTATTAATAGGTTGGTTTTTTTGGAGAAGTCGAAGAACGAAGAACATTTCAAAAAACATACTAGGGGTATGTTTTTTGGAACATTTTTGGTTTAAAACAAAACAAAAACAGAAAAATAAAGGGTTTAAAATTCGTGCACAGACAAACGATAGGGTGACGTCCTGATTGTGGTACGACACAGAGGAATGATAGGTCGACTGTCGCTCACGACGAATTTGCATACTTCTCTATGAAAACGGTCCTTCAGCACAGACCGTTACCCAGATCTTATACTGTAAATCAACGAATATTTACATCAGTGCCCCTCTATATTTCTCATGCGATTATACAAAACTTGTTCGAGAGGCGTTACTTTAACAGCGTAGCTTAAAAGAAGCAAATGAAAAGTACCTATTAAATGATGCAAAAGCAAAACACACAAAAGTGGGGTTTTAAACCGCTTCGGTGCATCGTGTAATGCAGCCACCGCCAGCTGTTTTCTTGCTTGAAGTGGTTCTAGAATACTTGGGAATTATTTTATACTATAGTCAGACATGGCAGTTTTCAAAGCGTGTTTATTATTTTATTTAAGTAACGAACTGCAGTAAAAATCCAGATTTGTTTTGCCAATGCCGCCGCCTCGACAGAAACCGCGCCGCGAACCCACCGTGTGTCTAGGCGGCAGTTTTGTTTTGCCACTTTTGCTTGCTTATCTAAATGTAAATGTCTATGGGTAACGCATGTAGAAGCGTATTTAGAAAATATTGATTTAAAAGGGATAAAAGAAAGAAAACCAAAAAAAGCGCACAAAATTAACGAATTACCTGAACTGATAAGTCGTGGTGGCAGAGAAGGCAATCGTTCTTCCCTTTTGGCTCTATTGGATTTCCGAGATATGCACCGTCACCAATTGTTTTATAATAAAACTAAAAATGTTCAATTAACGCATTTTAAAAATGGATGCAAAGCAACATATCTTGGTACCAAGGTGCCTTCTCTCGACTTCGTCTCTTGAACCGGAAGTTTCAGGTAGCATGCGCTACCCTCCCTCTAGTCCAAATCGAGAACTTTTGCGTTCGCATGCAAAAATTTAATACTTAGTTATTTAAAAAACGGTACCGTAAAATGGGGTAAATAGGATCAGCGGGGTGAATAGGATTGAAAGTTACCTTCAAAGTTCAATAATCTGTAATAATTGTAATTTTAAAGTGTAGGTCTTTTCAATGTACAGATTTTAAGTAACGGTTGTAAAAAGTAATTTTTGTGACATTAAACTTAAAATAACTTGGCAACATCGCAGACTGAATACCATTTGTCTAATAGAAAGAAGTTTTGTTCCTTTATTATTACATACATATTATAATTATATAGGATTTATATTAAGTTTTTACCTGTTCTGAAATATATGTTCATTTTCTTTAAAATATTTGATTCTTTTCTCAGTAGGTTTTTTGATTCTATACACCCCGCGGTTGTTTAAATGCGATCCAGTTAATAAATCAATCAGTTATCCCATTGACACCGCCTGCGGGGTGAATAGGATTAGTGCACAAAAAAATATATTTATACAACGGTACACCCTGTATAAAAACGTATACCACCATTTAAAGTACCTACCAACCTTAACTCATGTTTTAAGCTATTGAGAAATTTATTCAGGCAGATAGTTTTCAAGTTAAAAGCTTTCAAAGTGGAAAATTCATCCTATTCACCCCATTTTACCATATCAATATGATGCCAAAATCAAAGTTGTAACTAATGTCAGTGGCGTATTTAGAATATTGCCACGGGGGGTCTATACCTTTTGTTTTATCTTTCTTTCTGTCTTTCTTTTTTTCGTTAAAAAAGCGCCGCGGGCGAAAAATTTTTCGGTGCCACGCCCTATTTTGAACTATCAAAATTTATAATTTCTATGTTTTGATAGCTGAACCCAAAAAAAGAAGAAATTAAGAAATTTTTAAATATAAACGCAATAATGGGAAGATATATTTTTTTAAATATTTATGTTTAAAAATATATATTTCTACATAATATGACCGATTCCGAAAATGATTGGTTTTCAAGTTATTTTTGCCATTTTTTTTTTGCCAAGTTTGGCCATGTTGTTTTGTTATCTGTGACACGGTTACTTAATTATTTGTAAAAACAAAGTATTGCTAATAGTTCTAGTTTGCAAAAAAATTACAAAACTAAGTGAACATCATTTCAATTTTTTAATAATTTTATTTAATAATAATAATAATAATAATAAAGGTCTTTATTCAAAAATTGTAAAATGGAAAATTATTACATTTTGTTATCGGGCGAGGTTCAGTTCACCCTGTCTACATTAAATGCAACAAGGCATCTGATCTGTTCTGAGTTTTTTTTTAATGTTGAGCCCACGGGGGGGGGGGGTCCAGACCCCTCGGACCGCCCCCCCTAAATACGCCACTGACTAATGTAGTTTAAATAAAAATTATAAAAGGATGAAAAAAATAAGAGGTTTATTAACAAAGCCCTACAAGTATTAATGTGTAAATTTGTAAGGTAAATAAAGCAATCCATTTAAATAAATTGAAGTTTATTTGTGTAGAAAATTAGGCCACAAATATAATGTTCATGACAATTACAATTTGTCAAATAATGTTTACTCTAAAGAGAATCACATTTTCTGGTGACGCATTGTACATAATGTGTTAAAAAACTTTCGTTTCCTTAAAAAAAATATACTAAACACACACAAAAAAACAAATGAAAAACTTGACTTAAAATTTTAAATAACAAATAAACTTATTACCAAAGAAAAATATTGGAACGCTCACCAACAGCAATTTGTTGAATACTGTAATTTTGGTTTTAGAACTTCTATTGACACCATCACTTTCCGCTTAACCACTGCTTAAAAATCTGAATATACCTAAAAAAATAATTCGTTTGAATCAGTAATGGTCAGAACTTTTAAACAAATCATCCATTTAAGCATTTATATCAAACAGGTTTTAGTAGCTATTTGTAAATTATCATCACAAAAGTCTATACAAGGGGATGTAACCCTTTACCGACTTTAAATTTAGTCTATCAAAATATTTATATCTTATAGTTTTCCAGTTGTGTAATTGTTTTAATACGCCAGAATATGGCATCATATTATGATGTTTTCGCATTAATTTAATAAATGAACCAGGATGTTGTTGCTAAAATAGTTTTTGTTCTATTAAAGCACAGCACGAGTTAAAAAACTTTCTGTTTATAAATTTACAGAAAAACCAAAAAATAAATTTGCAATGCAGGACTTAGTTGAGTTATTCACAATGACACTTGCCAATTTAAACCTAGAACTGTCAATTTAAGACGGTTTTAAATTTAGACCCATTTGTGAATATAAAGCCGGCCACTCACGTTCCGCTAAGGTCAAATTTTAGATTTTATTTAGTTTAATGATGATGGCATCCAAAGATGACGACGCATTGGCAATTCTGGGCCAAATAAACATTTAATTGTAATATAATAATTTTAATTATTTCATAATTTGAAGTTGAATTGAAGCCTTATTATCCGGTAACCAATCTTTTATATATTTTTTAAAACAAAGTTTACTTGCTTTAATTTTTTTCGGTAACATTGAATATTTTTTGGCACCAATATAAACTACATGTTGTTGCATTAGAGTTAAATTATACTTTTTTGTTAAGATACTGTTTTACTTCTAGTTGTGTACCCATTAATTTAATTTTTTAACTAAATTTCCACCAAGCCAAATATAAGAAGAACTTTTATAAAATATTTCTTTAACATTTAAAATTTTATATTTCTCGAAAAGAATTTTTGAAGGAAATGTAATATTTTTATTAAACAACATTTTTAAAGCAAATTTTTGTTTTGAAATAATAGCCTTAGGAGCACGTTCATATGCTTCACCATTATACCGTATGATAAAATCAATTGAATCCCGTTATTTACAATATTTCTCAAATGTCTAAGTTTATATAGTGAACATCTAAGTTCTTTAATTAATATTTCTATTTGTATTCCATTTTAAACTATAAGTCGGAAATAATAGTCAGTGACGTCAGTCACTAGTTCGGAAATAACACGACAAGAGCGGCTAAAATAATAAATAAATCTGGTATGAAATGCTCGCAAAATGCCGCCTGTTCTAATGGGGGCACAGCGTGTCGACACAAAACGTGCACCGCTGCCAAATTCATTGGGGCCCGTATACTGGAGCTTACGCGGAGCATTTCAAGCAGCTCTATTTTAACAGAGGTTCGCGATCGACGGACGTAATTGTACTGATATTTTACGACCACCAGATGGACGTTGCAACTGTAAACGAGCATGAGCCTTGTCGAGACCAGTTGAATAGACGCGCTTGCGGGTTTAGGTTATTGTTTTGTTTTTTGTATTATTAATTCAAAATATTAATTTGTAAAACGGAACAGAGCGAAGCTTCGACAAGTCTTGGCCCCCCCCTGCGAAAAAAGTGAAAAGACATTTAGCTGTGGCCGAACATGCGTTGGTAAAAACCGTTTATGAAAGTATTCGCGCTCGAAATCCCGATTTAGGCGCGGAGGATGCAGCAGAATTGTGCGGAAATTTAACACAATTGTCTTCTCGGACAGTTTTCAGATCACTTCACGTTAATAAAAAGAAGGAAAAAAAGGAAACAAGAGGTAGAAAGAAAGTAATTCTAGATGATGACGTAAAATATGCAATTCGCCGGAAAGTGCACAGTTTCTTTTAGAAACGAAATGCCAACCCTAAATAAAATCAAAGCTGAATTAAATGCTGATGAATCTTTACCCAAAATATCCTTTGGAGTTTTAAAGCGAACATTACGCGATTTAAACTTCCGGTATTTAAAGCGAAATCGCAGGAGCTTTTTAATCGAAAAAAATGAGATAGTGTTGTGGCGAAGGAAATTTTTAGAAGAAATACGTGACCATAGGCTTAAATGTAAAAAAACATATTATACCGACGAAACATGGTTAAATGAGGGGCACACCCGCTTCAAAGTATTGCAGGACTTAAATATATCAAGTTTATGTCAAGCATTTCTTGACGGGTTTTCCACTGGTTTGAAATCTCCTTCCGGTAAGGGCCGTCGGCTACCCACATAGGTAGCAACTCTGGTTTTTTGGTTGGTGGTCTTAACGTTTTCGAATCTAGGAAGACTGGCGACTACCATTAGGATATAAATGCTGAAGTGTTTGAAAAGTGGTTTTCGTCCGTACTGATGCGCATGGAGCCCGGTTCGGTGATCGTAATAGATAATGCGCCGTATCACAGTCGGCGAGTAGAAAGAATACCCACTACTGCTTGGCGGAAAGCCGACATAATCGACTGGTTAAAATCAAAACACAACATACCATTTGGTGAAAATATGCTTAAAGTACAATTGCTCGATATTGTCCGTGTTCATAAAGATATTAAATATGTTGTCGATAAAATGGCGCATAAACATGGTGTTACTCTATTGCGATTACCGCCATATCAAGTTGAATTAAACCCTATTGAACTTATATGGGCCCAGATAAAAGGTGAAGTTGCGAGAAAAGACAACATTTAAATTAAATGACGTTAAAGTTTTGTTAAACGAAGCTATTGATACGTTACAGCTGATAATTGGCAGAAGTGTATCGGACATGTGATAAAACAAGAACAAAAAATGTGGGATTTGGATAATACGGTCGAAGTTGTAGTTGAACCTCTTATTATCAATCTTGGTTCCGAAAGTAGTGATAGTAATGATTCTGAGTCAAATTCTGATCAAACCTCCGATAACGAGTAATAATTAAACCCAAATTTTTTTTGATTTTTGATATAAACTTTTGTTGCAACTTTTAATATGATGTTTTATGATAAGAAAAACCCCTTATCACCCAGGACTATTTTTTTCCTAGGCTTAATAAATACATAGTACCTACTATTTTTCTTTGTATTACAATTTTGTTTCTTATTACTAGACAGACATAATTTTGAATATACTTTTTTTTGCATATTTTGGACTAAAATCATGCATATTTATGCGCATAAACTTAATTTTTTTAAGTGCATATTTGCCTAATTCTTATTACTATTCCATTATATAGTTATTATAAAAAATTAATTAACAAAGCAATTGATCCGCCACTGGAATTTCCTTCTCTCTCCCCTTACCCCTCTTGGTGCGCCCTAAAGCTAAGAATGAGTCACTGACTATTATTTCCGACTTATAATAAAGCGTCAATATAAATTTCAAGGTATTTAATAAATTTTACTTGTTTAATTTTATTTGTGCAGTTGCAATTGGTCCTAATTATTGTGTTATTTTGGTTTAAACATGTTAAATTGTGTATTTTAATATTTTGAATTTCAGGTTGAGTATCCTCGTAACAGGAAAAATGTATGAAATTAGTTTTATTCAGATTTAAAGTTAATTAATCAAAATCAAGATTGTTTTTTAAAATAGAGATATCTAATTCCGCATGTAAAATAGCTTCATCCCAGGTTTTGCCTTGAATAATTCGGGCAGTATCATACGCAAAAGAAAAGAGGTTTTATGAGAAATTCCTCTTACCCCGCATAAGTGTAATTTCTGATGTGAAACTGTATCAAATGCTTTTTTTAAATCTAAAAATATTCCAATTACTTTCTTATTTGCACTGAGACCTTTAAAATTTTCTTTTGTTACATTAAAAATCGCTAATAAATTCAAAGTAATTTTTATACATTCTGTACCGTTGCATTAATAAAAAAAGCGTTCAAGAATTAGAATGAGAGGTAAGTTTTGTCATATTTGCGTAAAACCGGCTTGTCTAAATGATTGTTTATTGAAGGTTATTACACGTCATAGATTATCAAAAATGCAAAGCATTGGCGTCGGTGTAGTAATTAATTTTGAACCTGCATGGTGGAAACGTTTGATAAACTTTGACAGAAGAACATAAAAATGCCTCATCAGTTGTCTGAAGTTGAAAAGGCTCAAATTGTATCGAGAATCGAAGAAGGATGGTCAATCCGTGCTGTAGCGCAGTTGTATAATAGAAATAAAAAAACTGTATTGAAAATTAAGCAACGCTGGGAACAAGAAGAATCCCTAAAGAGGAAAATTGGTTCAGGTCATCCCAAACGTTCCAACCATGAACAGGATGCTGCTTTTTTGGGATATTTAAGAAATAATCCATTTGCAACTGCAAGGGATGTTGTTATTGATACAGCATTTCCTGCCTCCCAACCTACCGCCAGCAGGAGAGTCAAGGAATCTGAACTAAAATGTCACCAGGCTGCGAAAAAAATGTTTCTTACCGAAGAACAGCGACAATGAAAGATTATTTTTGCTTTAAATTATATATACCGCAATCCTCAATTTTGGAACAGGGTCATTTTTACTGATGAAAAGACGTTCCAGTCGACTTATAAGGGACAAACCCTCACTTCTAGACATGGGCATTTCTCTGTAAATGTATGGGGCTGGATAAGTGTTCATGGACCTGGTGTTTGCTGGCGAATAGAGGGAAGATTTAATGCCGGAAATTACATTAACATTTTAGAAAACATATTGTTATCACCTGCTGAGCAAATATATTCTAATAATACATTCATATTTCAACAAGATAATTGTCCAGTCCACACTGCCAATGCTGTAACCCACTGGTTTCAAACCCATAACGTGAAAGTGCTGTCTTGGGTCGCTTATAGTCCCGATATCAATCCAATTGAAAATATTTAGGGTTTAACCAAAGACTTACGTTTTTTGTTTCTATTGTAATTTTTATAAAACTGTTAAGGTTGAATTATCAACGTCATTCAATCTATTGCCAACATATATATTTCGCGTTGATTTTTTGAGTTTATTATTTTAATAACTAACATTTAAAGAAAATCAATATCGTCGGTACATTATTTAGGTAGTATCTGATATATTACAAAAATATCAATTTATTTCATTGCTAATTTGGGGAGAATTGTATAGTGAAAGAACAATAAGTGACAATGACATAATAATGGTAAAAAAAATCTTACCCGATATTTTTCGCTATACAATTATCCTAAAATAAGTTATGAAATTCCTTGATATTTATTAAATATGTCAATTATTACCTATAGAATATCAAGTCGATACTGATTTTCTTTAAATTTTGTATAAAAGCTAGAAAACATAAATAAATCTACGCGAAATAGGTTATAGGTTGGCAAGCATGTTGATACTCCCACCTTAAGATATATTATAATATAAAAAATAATTTTTGCTATTCTATTGAACTAACGTCAATGCATGCATTGTTTAATAACCTTTAACATGCGATAAGCCGGTTTTACGCAAATATGGTTAAGGTTTCCTCTCATTCTAATTCTTGTACGCCTTTTTTATGAATACAACTGTACTATTAACGAACGACAAAATAATTATTTTAAAAATAGTTGTGTCTGCGGCTGTTACTAAATATCACCTGTAAAATGAAATTAAATAGGTATAAATTTCGGTAGAAGTGACAGCTATTATTTTTTGGAAAAAATAAAAATAAAATAAAAAATGATGGGAATTAGCGATAATTTACCCACGATGTTACAGAACCAATTTTGACGGCGATTTTTTTATATCATACGTTATCTGGAAATACCTTTGTAATAATAACAATATACTCTTACCTATGCTAGCCGTCCAATAGTAACTACTTAACTCACAGCCAAAAATGGAACAGCCTCGATAAATGATTTGTCATTGTGTGAAATTTCAATTCGTCATAGGTTAATTTTTGGCTTTCTCCATACACCATCCTCCGCATAAGCATTCAACTGTACTTTCAAATGATGCATCACTATCCTTTTCTGTTTCCGAATCATTACGGGAAGAAAGATCACTTTCGGTTTTTTCAGGGTCATATAAAAGTCCATCATTTTTTAAAGAATCAGTGTTAGAAGTTTGACTATCATCTAAGTTATCTTCGTCAACGTTGGCGGGGCTGATATTATTTGTTGTCGCCTGCATGTTTACTTTATCGCCAACCACAATTTGGGTTTCATAAAAATATTCATCCAACATTCCTTCTTCGTCTTTGAGGGCGGTTATATAATCCACTTCTATTTGTAATACTAATGTAAACTCTAAAAGGCAATCTAAAAGGGCATTGGACGTTAGAACTGATTGTTTTTTGATAAAGGTGCTTAACAGCTCCATTTCCTGGATAAGACAGAATTTGTCGGATTGATTGACATATGACATTTTCGAATAACCTTCCCTATTATACTGAAATAGATTTTCCAGTTTGAAACTGTTTTGTTCTGCATTCATTTCTTGAAGAGCTTTTCTTAAATTACAAACTAACATTGTCAATCGTCGAACTATATTTAAAGGCGAAAAACTAAATTTTTGACTTAAACACTTTGTTAGAATAGAAGTGATTTTAGTCATTTGTAAATCGCATGAACATTTATTTTCTAAAATATTTGTGTCTTCAACATCATCGTTTTGGGAAATAGTTTCGTTTGACTGAATAGTCTGATCATTTTGGCTATCAACATCTGTTCTCATAACTCCGCTTTCCAGTCTATTTTTGTCCGAATCATTGAAATATTGTTTATATACTATTTCAACCTCTTTATTCATTTCTTTCAGATAACTCGAACATACTTCCAGCGGTACTATTTCCAACATAGTTACCAGCTGCACATATTCTGCAAATATTTCTTTGCATAGCTCTGCATGATCGTTGTTTTCGGTCGCCAGGTTTTCTGTAGAAACCCGACCCAATTGTAATCCAAGTTGTGTAAGGTTTATATTTCGATGATCTGGTAAAGTTTTTGGTATTTCAGAGTCAGTGGCATTTTGCCGTGGCGGATTTTTATCTAATTTTGGCGTTTCAGTTTTTAAAGTTGTTTTTTCTACTTTTCCGTTCAATTCAGGTTCTTTCTGCTTTTCTTTTTTAACGCCAGTATTGCATTTTTCACTGCCTTTGACAACTAAAAATATATTAAAAATATTGTAGGTACTTAAATTAATTGATTCAGCCGATACTAGGTGGAAATCCATAATTATAGTATTATGGGAAACAAAGATGAACTCGTAAATGTCCACTATATTAACAAGAAAATGACATGTTTCGCTAACACTGGAGCTTCGTCAGAATCAGATGACAATGATTTAATAAAAGGTGAAAATAAAAAGGGGGTGCAATAAAATTAAATTATTGGAGATGTAAATAAAACAGTGGAAGAGTTACAATAGCGGGAAAATCCAACAGAGGGTTTAAAAATTAAATAAGGTACAGGGTCTTTGATTATATTTACGTGGCTTCTGGAGTCTTTGTTTTTGAAGATAGAAAAAAATGTTTTATATAAAAATTGTAGTTTGTCTTTTATGTTATCTTTTGAAATAATCATTACAAAAATATCGCTTTTGAAAAATGGGAAAATATAGGTAATTTCAATTTTTTTAAATGGAACACCCTGTATATTATGAGTCACAATGAAAGATATTTTTTTTCTGATTTCAAATATATATATATATTTTGATGCTATTTGGGTGAACCGTTTTTGAGATATTTTAGCTTAAACTATAAATAAATTGCAAATAAATTTCATATTTTGTATCAAGAAAACCATGGAAACAATAAAATTGTTATGTTTATAAAATTTATAACTTACGTATTTTCTACATATCCTCCTTGATTTTGGATACATTTTAACAAGTTTCCCTTCATTTTAGAATTAACAGAAGCGGAAATAGATAGTTATAAAGTTAATCTTTATAATTATTCTTAATAGTTAAAATGATAAACTTCAAAAATATCGAGACGTCAAATTTATCAAACATACAACATAACAATTTTATTGTTTCCATGGCTTTCTTGATACAAAATATGAAATTTATTTGCAATTTATTTATAGTTTAAGCTAAAATATCTCAAAAATGGTTTACCCAAATAGCATCAATATATATATATATATTTGAAATCAGAAAAGAAAGATCTTTCATTGTGACTCATAATATACAGGGTGTTCCATTTAAAAAAAATGAAATTACCCATATTTTCCCATTTTTCAAAAGCGATATTTTTGTAATGATAATTTCAAAAGATAACATAAAAGACAAACTACAATTTTTATAAAAAACATTTTTTTCTATCTTCAAAAACAAAGATTCCAGAAGCCACGTAAATATAATCAAAGACCCTGTACAATATGGGTAATTTACAAAATCCTAATTATACCGGGTGTCCACGGAAGGTGGTTCGCCCCCTCTAACTATTTTGTTTTTCAAGATAATGAAATAAAATTCGGGGGATTTGTATACGACATAAAACTGCATTTTTTGACAGGTGACTCCACATTATGAAACTTCCGGTTTAACCGGAAGTGACATAGACTTTCGATTTTTAAATGGGACACCTGGTATATTTTTCCCCTTTTTTTTTACTCCATATGACATTTTAAATAAAACGATGGGTCACTTGTTACTTTTTGTTACCAAGAAAATTTTTTTTTCAAATTTATTGTTTTATCTAGAGGGCTATGAATACCTTAAAATCCCTTATTTCAGTTCTTTAATCTTGGGAAAAATACAATTTTACTATTTTTTGGTCCAATGCTATGTGCTATGTAAAATTTAATCTTTAAAGTTGTATAGGTAACTCATTTTTTTTAAATGGCTACATGGTGGCTCGTCGGGTTAAGAAAAAAGAGGATTTTATTACGATTATTTTGATACCACACACTATTAGGTTTTAGAAAAGCTGCCATTAAAAAACTTTAAAAAGTTAACTTGGAACTTTCCTAAAATGAAGCATCTTTTGAGAATAAATTTCGATTTAAATGCACATGTAGCCTGTGACCAGCAAAACTGATAAAACAAAATCATGCCTTGAAGAAAATTGACATGCTGACAGCTTCTGCTAAAGTAAATTAGTTTGTTGTTAAAAAAACATGGAAAATACTAGTTTTACAAGGAATGAAAAAGTTGATATTATGTTATTATTGTTAGGCTCATTTCGCATTTTCGGAACCAGTTTTGGGCACCTAATAGTGCCGAGTTGGATGACGCCTATTAAAATATCTTTGTGCATAAAGTCGTGCAGCATCGGTTGAATTCTTTCCACATTCTCCAAACACGTCGTATACAAATCCCCCGAATTTTATTCCATTATCTTGAAAAACAAAAAAGTTAGAGGGCGAACCACCTTCCGTGGACACCCGGTATGGTTAACAGAATAAATTTAACAAAATCATCAAAATTATATTCGACTTTTTTAAAGGTCCTTGTATGATGGACTCGCAGACATGTTCAAAATTGTAGATATATCGGAGTAGAGAAAATAAACACGAATTTGTAGAAACAAGGACTCAATGCCCATATGGACGGTTGTCATGCGTACAATGCACGAGAAGTAAGGGAATATATCCAAAACGTATTCGATGGACGCACAATAGGATTAAAATACACTATAAATTGGCCAGCTAGGTCTCCTGATCTCCAAACGACTTTTTACTGGGGTCACATTAAAAGTGTTATTAAGGTGGAAGTATCAACATGCTTGCCAACCTATAACCTATTTCGCGTAGATTTATTTATGTTTTGTAGCTTTTACACAAAATTTAAACAAAATCATTATCGTCTTCATATTTTATAGGTAATAATTGACGTATTAAATAAATATCAAGGAATTTCATTAAATATTTTAGGAGAATTGTTTGTATAGCGAAAAATATCGGGTAAGATTTTTTTAAACATTATTATGTCATCAGGGCCGATCTTAGCAGGTGGGCAGCGCGTGCACCGCACGCGGGCGGCCAGAACAAGGGGCGGCCGTAGGCCGCAGATAGTTCTGTCAATCAAGCAAAACTTTTTACGAATTTCTCGAAATAAAAATAAAGTGACATTTATCAAACTTATGGAGAACTAGAGGGTAGGAGGCCGATTGACAATGGCAGCATTTTCAAATTCTGTCCCGGTTTTTTGGTTAGTTCGCTATTGGCCGATAGATGGCTCTCGCGTCCGAAGTGGCGGCTGATATTGTCTTCTTCTTCTTCGTTTTTAATATGGAAAACTAGATCCTCCATAGTTTTTAACTTTTACTTAAACCCTTTATTTTTCTGTGCTTTTACTTTTGACAATTGACATTTTATTTTTCGAAATAACAAATAACGTTTGAAGGCAAGAAAAGACGAATAACGTTGTATTGTAATTAATTTCCATATTTATAATGAATAATGGTACAATTTATAAAAGTAGAGTTTGCTTTGTGTCGGGGTGGTAAGACAGGATCTTCTTCAGAGATGAAACGCAGCCAAATAAGTCTCTTTCTAGCTCCAAAGGTAAAACACTCTAGCTAGAATGTTCCTGTATTTTAAAAACGAAGCATCGTTGGAACTTTATACAGGCCGAGTTTACTAATAAGTATAACAAAGTAAGTGTAAATTCATATAAAAGTCCTTATTTGTTCCTTAAAGAACTAATTTAAATAAAAATAGTTATCGCGTCCATAAGAAACCATTTATTTGATAGCCCACTTCGAACACGAGCGCCATCTTATGGCAACTCGTAAAGCTGAATTACCGATGCTAATTTGGGACCGAATCCAATGCATTGCGATCGGCCTCCTACCTCAAGTCCTCCATAATCAAACTATAAAACATAACTTTAAATTAACGTCGAAGAAGAAAACAATATTTTTGTGAATTATTTCAAATGGATTTATTTATTAAAGATTTTCAATCAAAGCAGCCAGCGCCAGTGGTGAAATTTCTAGTTTTTTTGATGTGGTACAAGAGGTATATAATTACTTTTCTGCGTCCCCATATCAATGGAATTTACTAAAAAACACGTGAAAACTCTTACTTTAAAACCGTTAAGTGAAACAAGATGGGAAAGTCGTATCAATGCTATTAGACCTCTAAAATTAGAGCTAAAAAACATTATTACCGCATTAAAGGCCTTAATTGAAGATATCACCAGAGACACGAAAACAAAAATGGGTGCTAAATCAATAATTAAAAGTCTTGAATCTTGAAACATTTAAGTTTTTGTGTTCAATTTTAATTTGGCATGATTTATTATCGAGAATTGATGTATTGAGTAAAATGCTTCAAAATCCTAAATTAAACATCGCGGAATGCATTAAAGGCTTAGATAATCTTAAAAAATATTTAGTTTCCCAAAGATCTGACGATAATTTTAAAATATTTGTCGATTCAGCAACAACACTTGCTAGAGATTTAGTTATTGATCCCGAATTTCCCATCTCGAAGCTCAGAAAAAAAGTTAGTTTATTTGATTACGAGGGCAGTGATGAACCAGTTTTAAATCCCTTCCTGCAATTCAAGATTGCTTTCTATTTTGCAGTTCTTGATTACGCGATCTCTTCGATAAATGAAAGATTTACCTTATTATCTGAGTGCTATTCAATATTCTGCTTTCTGTATGAGTTTCACACCATTTCCAATGATGACCTCATGAAAGCCTGCATGGACTAAGATATTAAGCTACATGTACAGGAGGAAGGAACTATTGTGAAAGATATAGACGGTATACAACTCTTTAATGAAATAACTTCATTTAAAGATATTTTTCCAGGTAAAAAACAGCCAATTAAGATATTAGAAATTTTAGTCAAAAATGATCTCATTCCCTGTTTTCCAAATTTTGCTATAGCAATAAGGATTTTTCTAACCTTACCTATTTCTGTGGCTTCAGGTGAAAGAAGTTTCAGTAAATTAAAAATTACTTGAGAAATAATATGACACAAGAAAGACTTTCAGATTTGGCCATCATCTCTATTGAATCCGAAATCTCTGAAAAAATTGATCTCACCGCATTACCGATTTATGCTTTATAGTTAAGGAGCTAGCGTGCAAAAAACGCCATAGTTGGCTGCCCGTCAGTCGAGTTTAAAAAAACGTTGCCATTACTCCACTGAACACCCTGGTGCTTGAAGTTTTGCTTTTACCCATCAACTTTAAGATTTATTGGCAATAATGACATAGGGCGATTGGCCATAGTGAGGAGCCCGTCAGTCAGGTTGAAAATTAGGTTCTGTAGGTTGCCTGTTGCTGTCAATATTGCCAATAAATCTTAGTTCAGTGGAGTAATGGCAACGTTTTTTCAAACTCGACTGACGGGCAGCCAACTATGGCGTTTTTTGCACGCTAGCTCCTTAACTATTAGTACTTTTTGTTATTTTATATTTTCTGGTAAATACGGTTGTTTAACATTTCTAATTATAAAATGTCTATTTTTGTTTCAAAAGTAATTTTTTGGTGGTTTATTATTTTGTTATAGTAAAAAAGAAAAAAAGGTGTCGCTAATATAACATATTAGCTGGCCCAAAAATAAAGTCTTTCCCATAAAATTTTATTTGTAGTTTGCATTTTTATCAATGTTTAACTTTTTACTCTTATGTACATGTAGATGAGTTTATAATGTCAACGTTAAGTATTACTCAAAATAGGAAAAATTCTTTAGAGGGGCGGCATAATAGGTCTTTGCACGCGGGCGGCCGACACCCTAGGATCGGCCCTGTATGTCATTGTTCTTTCACTATACAATTATCCCAAAATTAGCAATAAAATGAATAGATATTTTTGTTATATGTCAGATATTACCTAAATATTGTATGTACCGACGATATTAATTTTATTTAAATGTTAGTTAATCTAATAATAAACTAAAAAAAGCCACGCGAAATAGGTTGGCAATAGATGGAATGACTTTGAGAATTCCACCTTAAAATAAAAATATGCGTTATCAAAATTTGGAACATTGCAATTTCAGGAGTATGCAATCGAAACTCTGGAACTGAATTTCATGGTCGTTTAGAATATTGCCTGGCAGTAAATGGAAGACTGTTTGAGCATCTGATTAAAAAACAATAACTTTTCCTTTAAAGTAGTCTAATGCCCAGTTGTATAGGTTCTGTTTAATTTGAACGCTAAAGATAAGATTAAGCACCACTTTAATGTTAAGATTAATAAAATATATCAGTTTTATAAGTCCCGGTTAAACCAAATAGTCGCTAACTTCATAGCGAATTTTAAACTAAAAACTGAACTTACCCTATCATATCTTATCGTTTTACAATTTGTTTCCTTGAACGTAATATAATAATAAAATCACATCATCATCATATTTTATAATATAAGTATTTTAGGATTTTTAGGTTATATGTTAGAAGTATGTCATTTTTTCCTATTTTAATCCTAAGATTGATTTTCAACGGTAGCTTTTTGGCCTGTTAAATTAACAGTTAGTTAAACCCCAAGTTTAGCGCTAATCGCAACCTATAATTCCAAACCAACGGTTAATCTGAACATTTTTAGATAACCGCAACATATAACAATGAAATGCCGATTAACCAGGGTTGTGATTTTGTCCACTTTTTTTGATTTTGTCCAGGACATGGACAAAATTGGACAAAAACGGACAATATTGGACAAAATCAAATTTTATTACATTTTATTAAATTTGTTGATTTAGGCAACCCAAAATACACGTTTGTATTGTGTATTATATAAACAATAAATACCAAATTAAAAATTCCAGAAAATGGCTATTTGTTATTTCATTATGGGGCCTTAAGGTTGAATTCTCAACGTCATTCAATCTATTGCCAACCTATAACCTATTTCGCGTTGATTTTTTGAGTTTATTATTTTAATAACTAACATTTAAAGAAAATCAATATCGTCGGTACATTATTTACGTAGTATCTGATATATTACAAAAATATCAATTTATTGCATTGCTAATTCTGGGAGAATTATATAGTGAAAGAACAATGAGTGACAATGACATAATAATGTTAAAAAAAATCTTACCCGATATTTTTCGCTATACAATTCTTCTAAAATAAGCTATGAAATACCTTGATATTTATTAAATATGTCAATGATTACCTATAGAATATCAAGGCGATACTGATTTTCTTTAAATTTTGTATAAAAGCTAGAAACCATAAATAAATCTACGCGAAATAGGTTATAGGTTGGCAAGCATGTTGATACTCCCACCTTAAGGTAAATTTTCATGCGTCCGATGATCCGACGGTATTTCGTTATTGTTGTTTAAGTTTTGCTTGACACCCTAATCCTAATATAATAAAGTTTTTTTAATTTTATATGTGTTTAATTTGATTTTGTACAATTTTGTCCATATCCTAATATAATAAAGTTTTTTTAATTTTATATGTGTTTAATTTGATTTTGTACAATTTTGTCCATTTTGTCCAGAACAATTGATTTTGTCCGGACGGACATAATTGGACAAAATCGTCCAATTATGTCCACTTGGACGAATTCAACCAACCCTGCGATTAACCGGAACCTATACAACTGGGCATTAATAGGTTTCAGGTAACAGTTTTCAAAAAGTGTTGTTTTCCACTTGTCTCCAAATGTCAAAAAAAATAAAGTTATATAATATTTCGTTTTAACTATTGGCGTTTATTAAACTAGTACAATCATTATTTTTCTTGAATAATAAAACATGGCATCGTGGTCATATAAAATTAAAACGTCTAGTAACGTTTGACAATATCATAACGGTGGTTTCATCGGCGGTATATCTACAGTGTCACCAGTAAAGTCCGCGAGTCCGCATCATATGGGATTTTTTTTTATTAATAGCTTTATTCAAAATTTGACTTTGGCATCAAGTTCTGCTTCGATCGAGATGAAAATTAGGCAAAAAAATAGTAGTCACGTGATTCGCATTATCTGTCAAATTATAATTTTTTCCAAATAATAATTCAAAAGTGGGGTTATTTCTGAAAATATCGAAAAGTTATAAAAAAAAGTTTTTTTAAATGCAGTTTCTAGCCCATATGCAAAATTTTAGCTGCATAAGATAATTTTGATTTTTTACCTATATTTTGTAAATTGCACCACTTTTGCAAAATAAAACTGAAGGCAACCTACATAAAACCTCTTAGTTTTGACAATGCTTTATTTCAGATACATTTTCTTTAAAGTAGCGCCATATTAAATGTGTGTTTTACTACAAAATCAAAATTGAGCTATTAAAATTTGGTCGCATGTGATGCAAAGTTCATTTGTTTCTGACACTGTATAAGGTAACTTCATAAAATAAGTATTTTTGAAAACGTAGTTTGTGTCTGAAAGTAATATACCTTAATATTAACACAAAAAAGAACACAGTGTCATTAGTAAAGTGTTCATTAAGTGGAAAATAAATTTTGGTTTAACTTAACGTAAAGTTTATCTATTTTCAACGATTTAATTTAAAACCCCTTTATTTTATTTTTTATTTTTTTTACTTTCAGACACAAACTACGTTTTGAAAAATACTTATTTTATGAAGTTACCTTATACAGGGTCAAAAACAAAGAAACTTTGCATCACATGCGACCAAATTTTAATAGCCCAATTTTTATTTTGTAGGAAAACACACATTTAATATAGCGCTACTTTAAAACAAATGTATCTGAAATAAAGCATTGTCAAAACTAAGAAGTTTTATGTAGGTTGCGTTGAGTCTATGGAGGACTTGAGGTAGGAGGCCGATCGCAATGCATTGGATTCGGTCCCAAATTAGAATCGGTAATTCAGCTTTACGAGTTGCCATAAGATGGCGCTCGTGTTCAAAGTGGGCTATCAAATAAATGGTTTCTTATGGACGCGATAACTATTTTTATTTAAATTAGTTCTTTAAGGAACAAATAAGGACTTTTATATGAATTTACACTTACTTTGTTATACTTATTAGTAAACTCGGCCTGTATAAAGTTCCAACGATGCTTGGTTTTTAAAATACAGGGTATTAAACATTCTAGCTACAGAGGTTTTTTTAAAAGTGAGCTTACCTTTGGAGCTAGAAAGATACTTATTTGGCTTCGTTTCCTCTTTGAAGAAGATTCTGTCTTACACCCCGACACAAAGCAAACTCTACTTTTATAAATTGTACCATTATTCATTATAAATATGGAAATTAATTACAATACAACGTTATTTGTCTCGTCTTGCCTTCAAACATTATTTGTTATTTCGAAAAATAAAATGTCAATTGTCAAAAGTAAAACCACAGAAAAATAAAGGGTTTAAGTAAAAGTTAAAAACTATGGAGGATCTAGCTTTCCATATTAAAAACGAAGAAGAAGAAGACAACATCAGCCCACTTCGGACGCGAGAGCCATCTATCGGCCAATAGCGAACTAACCAAAAAACCGGGACAGAAATTGAAAATGCTGCCTTTGTCGATCGGCCTCCTACCCCCATAGTTGAGTCTTATTTTGCAAAAGTGTTGCAATTTGCAAAATATAGGTAAAAAATCAAAATTATCTTATCCTGCTGAAATTTTGCATGTGGGCTGGAAACTGCATTTAAAAGAATTTTTTTTAATAACTCTTTTCGATATTTTCAGAAATAACCACACTTTTAAATTATTTTTTGGAAAAAATTAAAATTTGACAGATAATGCGAATCACGTGCCTACTATTTTTTTGTTTAATTTTCATCTCGATCGAAGCAGAACTTGATGCCAAAGTCAAATTTCGAATAAAGCTAATAATAAAAAAAAATCCCATATGATGCGGACTTTACTGGTGACACTGTATATTAGAGCTGTATTTAATATTGAAGAATTTTACTAAGAGTTTTTTCTAAATAACTCGTAATTAAGGTTTTATTTAGTAGAAAGCAATAAAATTTGGTGTGAGAGGCCATCATACAAGAACCTTCAAAAAACTCTAATACGATTTTGATGTTAAATTTGAGGGTAGCAAAATTTACATCGGATTTCACACGGCCGATTCGGCGGTGCACAAACCGAAAACACATTATATCATATCAGAAAACTTTTTTTACACTTTGACGGCCACGCCCTATTCGTAAAGTGATCACATACGCCACCCGATTTTTTTTTAAATAAGTATTCTGATATATAAGTTGTTGATCATCAGTATTTTTTTTTTTTGATTTTGATTTTTTAAGCCCATTTGGCTAGTGTACAAAAAAGATACACGTGGCGCTGAAATGAGAAAATGGTTTTGGTGCCACGTGTATACGAAAATATACATACTTTTTATAAGTCGAATCTTCTATATTTTTGAAAAGGAAAGAAAAACACAAAGTCTTCCTCCACAAAATTTAATAGAATAAAATTCTAGTTAGAAAGGTCTCTACATGTTTCGAACGTAGAAACGTTCATCATTAGGAGACAGAAATCTATTTTATGCTGATGTTGTTAGCAAAAGAGAAAATTAGAACCTTAATGGAGCTTTTATGGACGTAAAATTTTTATAGAAAAACATTTTAAATGTAGAAGAAACATGACTTGAAAAAATTGACAATGGTTGAATACTGAGCATTCAAAAATGTTGTTAGAGTAGGCTTAAACCAACCAAACTAAATGGAGAAGAAGAGAAAAGAAAAAAAAAACGGGAAAAAAAAAAACTTTCTTAAAAGGTGTCGGAATCTATTTAGTTTTAATTCTTAAAATTTATATCCAGCATAAGTAACACATTATGAGGATAGAAGTGCAGTAGCACAATAATGTTGTTAGGAAAACGTAAAGTTTTTGGGGTACTGAGGATTAAACCTCAGTAACCCCGCGAACGGATATTTTTGTTTGGATATTGCAGGCTTGATTGCTCTTTGTCCGTTTTACTTAGACGGTGGTAGAGTACAGTACGTATATATTACGTTAGTGTGTTTGTTGTTACAAAATGTCTTCTTTTGAGCAAGAACAAGCTATATCACAAGCATTATGGGATGAACCAGATATGAGTGATGATGATCCATACCAAAATGATTCGGATGGAGATCCCGCCTACGAAACAGGAACGTCCAGCGATAGTAGCACCGGCATACCTGCCAAGCGAGTAAAGAAAGCAGCTGAATGTATTTGTAAAAATCTTAGGAAGTGCTTGCGTAACAGTAAGTAAGTTTATTCTTTTTTTATTCAGGTGAATTTCTTCAATCGGCATCGGATTCTGATTCTGGAGAATCGATCCCTGAATTATAGCAATGACTGGGGTACTGGGGAATAGTCGTCGGAAATGGTAGACAATTTAATTTTCAAGAAGACGTCGGTATAACACAAGAAGTCATCGATTTGAGAAACGGGGATGAGCTTGAATATTACAGACTTTTTTTAGATGAGCAAGTGATACATTTGTTAAGAAAAGTTAGACATTCATTGATTAGTATGTTTTTTAAATTTGTGTTTTATTAAACTTTGTTAGTTTTTATCTTATTTTGATTTTGTTTACACAAATACAAGTAATAAAATACCCTCTTTTATTTTATTATTTTGATAAATTTAAGCATTTTAAGAAATTGAAAATAAAAATTCAATCTTCAATAAAATACAGCGCTAAGATAATTTTTGCATAGCTTCAGGCCACAGCAATTGATATTCCATAAGAAATGCATGTAAAGTGTGCCACTCAAGGAAACACGCGGCTCAATAGACGAGTTCGACCGTGTATATCAAAATATACACGTGGCAATTTAAACACACGCCGTGTGTATACTTAGGTATACACGTGGCAGTCAAAGTGTTAAGGAAGTAACCCCAAGTAGCATTTTTAGACACATTACGGTAAATGTGTCTAAACTATTGTTTCTGTTTCCGACACAAATTGGAAATTGTTGGCAACATGTATGGAAATATTTTCGAAACGTATACATTTTAAATGGCGCATTAGCACGTGTTTCCAAGTGGTTGGTACGGGCTGTGACTTTCGCTGTTTCGATGCAAAATCGAAACTTTTATCGAAAATTTTTCAGAAATGTTTGGAACATGTTTCCATAAATGTGTCGGGTGAGAGTTCATTTTACAAAGAGGGCGCTGAGTGTTGAAATTGTAAATTGTCAAAATGGAAACATTATTGAAACAAATAATTAGATATATAATATCTATCTCTCTGCAGGTTGTAAAATAAAAGAAAGTAAACAATATAATGACGGCATAATTTCGCCATAATGAATTTGTCACCAGAGTATTTTCTATAAGCGATACATTTTTTTCGTATGGTTTATTGCAGAGGAGATCCAAAAATCGTTGACGAAATAAATTTTATCGTGCAATTTAGTAATTTAGCTTTATATTCTTAAGACGCTTCCGGTATATTGACATTTACACACAAAATAAATACTTTGTCAAAAAATAAAATCTTAAATATTTTTAAAATTTTACTTAATTCTTCTTTCAATTGAATAAGCTAGCAAAATGGAACTAATGTAACCACTTTTTTACATTTCAAATGACGCAGAAAGTTAATTAAAGTCCATTTTAATAATATAAAAATGAATTTGTCAAAATGGCCGCCAGAAACCGAGAATTATTCTGGTCTAAAATGGAGTCGACACACAATTTCTAGTATTTGGTTTCTATAATGTTTCGATAATCATGTAGCTATAATTCATAGAAAATGTGTCGAAACATAAAGAATGTTTCGATATTGTACCGAAAACCATGCGAAACAAACGTCGCTAAAGTAAAAAATGCACAGTCCCGTCAAGAGGAAGGTTAAGCTTAGAAGCATAAAACTTCTGTATACCGTCACGGTATACACTACCACTTTACATTTTCTGTGACATATAACCTACAAAATTGGTTTGTACTTTGTTGAACGTTTAATAAAACTTACTTATAACTTATTCCTAAGTAATAATCTAAAACATGTACTCAATTGTCGAGACAAAGAAAAAAAGTAGGTCGGTAACAAAACAAAAATGTGCAATTTATAGGTTATAATCGTTATAATCGAGGTTATAATAATTGTCCGGGTGCGGTAGTGTAAAGGTTTCTGGCAGTTTCGAAAATTATTTTCTGCGCAAGTTTCGTAATTAAATGCATATCACTGTTTGGTAAATATTTCAAAGCAGAAGAATACCAATTTGTTTTGAATCACTTAATTCGAAAATGTGTCGCTACAATTTGGGAGCACATGTGTCTAAACACAATTTCATAATATTATATAAAAATGTTTCGATAAATTTTCTTTTGTGCGTTTCCCAAAATGTATCGACACTGTAGTTTGGAAAGTATTTCGAAACTAACAGTTCTTAATCGTTTCTAGTAACTAAATTCGAAAATGTGTCGTAAAAGTTTCGAAACACATGTGTCTCCACACAATCTAAATAATTTTAATCGAAAATGTTTCGAAACGTTTCTCAGCAAAGAATTTGTGTCCAATTTGTGTCTATAATTGCTACTTGGGACGGTAGGTGTTTTGCTAATATTTCAACTAATTAGGTTAACCAGAGTTGATTTTAGATATAGCGGAAACGCCAACAGGTATAACACCCATTTTTGTTTTCATTTTCTAAATTAAAATATCTCAACCAAAGATGAACCTTTTAAATACCTCTTTGTTATACGTCTTATACTCTTATTCATCAAGGATATTATTATGACAATCTTAAATACGGCATTACAGGTAGCTTACCTTTACTATTGGTCACATTTGACATAGTTTGAGCAACGGGCATATTTAATAGAAGTAAAGTCTCTAAATTTTTATTATGTTCCGCTGAATTATGGTGCTCTAGGACATCCTCTGGCGATGCTCTAAACATACAAACGGGACAATATGTCTGTTGATTGCTAAAAATAAAGTTAGTATTTCTGCATATATTTTACTACTTCATGGTCTATGAGTCTCCACTTAATCAAATTACGAAAAAAAAATCCCTCGAGAACATAGAAATATAAAGGAAAAATATTTAAAGCTGGAATAAATACGGTAACAAAGAATCCATTTCTTGAAATAATCCAAAAACGCGGGGATACCTTTTTTTGCACCTTCGTGAATTTTACTCTTTATACAGGAATAACCAAAGACTTCTACCGTGCGAGCAAAAATTATTTGCATCAAAGAGGGCTTGGATTAAAAAACGTAGGGCTTGGTTTAGATCACAACGATATGGGGACGATATATCTAATCAAATCTAGGTTAAAATGTTGTCAAATTCATATTATGACATGATATGCCAAACTAATGAGTAATAAAATAAGTAGACAAATACAAACTTATTTTTGTTGTTTACAAAATTAACAAAGTAAGAATATACAGAAAGAAAAAAAAATTACATAAATTGCTGAAATTGGCCACCGCCATACTCCAAGCATAAATTCACACGTCTCTTCATATTTTCGAAAGTGTTGACCAGTTAAACCATTGAGAGTAGTTCCTGCGTCTTTCAAAATCTGCGGCTTGTATTTCTTGGAATACTTGCACTTTATAAGGAAATAAATTTAGCTGCTTCTTAAGAATAGCCCTGCATGTTCCATAAGATCTTTCCACGTCTTGGGACAGGCGTCTTATACAATTCGTTGGCGTATTTTGCATTATTTCACGAACGTTTGCAACAAGTTCTTCTGTTCTTACAGATGGTCTTCCTGCTTCTTTTTAGTGTTGTGTAGAACCTGTTTCCCTAAACACAGCCACGGTTCTTTTCAGGCAATGATAAAAATCCCCAGCAATAAAAGCAGCAACGTTAGGAAAATGTTCGTGAACATCGTCCATGCACAAACCCGTACTGTATTGCCACTCACCATTTACTCTAACTCCGTTTCGAAAATACGCTTCAACCATGAATGTTTTGTGCTGTTCCGTAAAGCCCATTTTGTGAATTGTTCAAGAAATTGGAAAAATGAGCGATGAATCAAATTACTTCGACTGTCAAAGATGACGGAATAACTGATTGATTGTTAATTCAGGTAGTTACTGACACCCAACAGGTATTAAGCTCTACGGCTAAGCATTACGTCCTTAGATGCAAGGCCCTCTTTGATGCAAATAATTTTTTCTCGCACGGTAATAGAAGTCTTTGGGAATAACCCACTATTTACTTTTGGATTTCTGTTACCTGACAAATGCGAAAAAAAAATGTTCCACAATATTTAAATGAAGGTTTTCCTTACCGATGGATTACCGATGGATAGGGAGAAGAGGTACAATTTTGAGTAACCGGGAAATGTTGAGTAGTTGAAAGCACGAATAAGGTATGAGTGTAGGTTAATTTCTCTCGACGTAATTACTAATTAGAAATGTTCAAAACTAGTTTTACTTGCGTTTATATACATTTTAAGCATTTATTGACGAAAACGTATTAAAGATTAAAAGGTTTTTTATTTTTCAACTCAATTAATTTTTGTTTGTTAACTATCTTTTAAATGACAAAAGGGATAACAAATTTGAAATTTGATACATACCGGGTGTTTCTCAAAAGACGTTCACCCCTATAACTTTTCTGTATTTATAGATATTAAAATGAAATTTTGAGATTATGCATAAGAGATGAGTCGGCATTTATTGGCATAATTTTCAATCTGTTAGCCCTTTCGGTTTGACCGGAAGTGACCTCTTGACTTTGGTATTTTAAATGGGACATCTTGTATATTTTTACTTATTGGGATTCAGCATAATATTTTGAGTAAAATGACACCTCACTTGTGATTTGTTGACGTGTTATAACATTTTTGTGTTTATTTTTTATTTTCAATTCAGAGGGCTACAAATTAATTAAATCTGTTAATTTATAGTCAAGTGGTATACGAAAATTAAAGTTATGTCATAATAATTGACTTTCTAAGTTTCACAAGCGTTTACAAAATGAAATTTTGTTTTCTTGACGTTTACTCCATTTTCCAAATGGAACGATGATAGTTCACTAAGATATTTAAAACGAGCATTTTTTTCCAACAATTTGATACCATACACTCCTATGCTATTTTAAAATTGACACGAAAAAAGTCCCAATCGAAAATTTAAAAGCGTTATGCATTATTGCCGCCCCGTCTTTTCTGAAGAAATATAAAGGAGGCTTTGAAAAACAATGGAATGGTTTTAAAAACCAATATGGTTTTAAATAGTGTTGGGATCACTCGAGTGAAAAATAACCTAAAATCCGGTTTTTTCAAAAACGTGAATAATCCCGTTTTTTTTTAATAATCGGTTATTTATTAATAATCGTTTTTTTTTTACACCGCAGCACCTTTCCCTGTCACGTTGTACTTAACAATTAATCGAACTGGCGACCTTTTTTTTTAGAAGTCTAATGTATTAATTACCGAGAATTCAAGTGATTTCTAGTGTTGGGAAAAATCGACTTATTTTAATAATCGACTACCGAGAATTCGAGTGATTTAAAAAATCGAATGATAATCGATTTTTTTTCACTCAAATGCTAATATTAATTATTAATATTGGCGGTTCATCGTTCATGTTGATATACAGCATTTGTATTGGGATAACTGACTGGTGTTGTTAATCGATTGATTTTTTGCGGATTATTAAATGTGGCGTTACTTTTAACCGTGACAGTTATATCGTCACACCTCTAAAAACCATATGTTCGTCACTCGAGTTATTTCCGAAGATAATCGAATAATTCAAGTGATTGAAAAAATCGAGTGATCGGTTATTTTTCACTCGAGTGATCCCATCACTAGTGATTTCATTCGAATACTAATAATTGGCGGCACATGAATAGGTAGGTCACTCGAATTATAACCGATGAACCACCGCCATATTAATATTAGCAATCGAGTGAAAAACCGGTTATTATTCGGTTTTTAAAATCACTTGAAATTTCCGTAGTCGGTTATTAAAATAAGTCTGTTATTCCCATCACTAGTTTTAAATTAAAATTGCAATGTCATTGTTTATTAAACTTACATTGTAAATCAGATAAAATGGTTAGTTTTACTAGAAATAAACAAATTGATATTCTCCTAATTTTTGGAACGACCAGAAAAATTCTTCTGACGCCGCAAGATTGTATGTATTGTATAATATGTTTTATAAACTAATGACATTACAACGTTAATTCCATTCCATTGTTTTTCAAAGCAGCCTTAATAATAATTCTTTAGATAAGAGAGGGCGGCAATAATTATTCATAACGCTTTTAAATTTGCGATTGGCAAATTTTTCAGTGTCAATTTTAAAATAACATAGGAGTGTATGGTATCAAATTGTTGGAAAAAAAATTCTAGTTTTAATTATCCTAGTGAACCACCATTGTTCCATTTGGAAAAATGGAGTAAACGTCAAGAAAACAAAATTTCATTTTTTAAACGCTTGTGAAACTTAGAAAGTACATTTTTATGACATAATTTTAATTTTCATATACTACTTGACTATAAATTAACAGATTTAATTAATATGTAGCACTCTAGATGGAAAATAAAAAATAAACATAAAAATGTTATAACACGTCAAAAAATGACAAGTGAGGTGTCATTTCACTCATAATGTTATGCTAAACACAAATAAGTAAAAATATACAAGATTTGGGTGGCCATGCGACTATTGCAAAAAAACAATCTGCAGAGAATGCAGTCAAATGTCATCATCTGAGATACGAGCGATCACTGGACAGTCTCGGATAATAAATTATTTTTGCCTCGATTGTACTAAAACTATACAGAATTTACCAAATATAACAGCCGAACTCATCCAAATAAAGCAGGAAATCGACGAGCTAAAAGCAAAAATAAAAAACCAACCTCCAATACCTTCATTTGCAGAAATAGTGTCAGAAACAAAGAGCCTAAAGAACCAGGTCCACAGTCTTAATAAGAAAATAGAAGAAAACAAAGATTCTCAACTACAAACAAAAAGATATCAACCATCTATCGAACCAGCCATTCTAGAAATACAGGAGAGGGAAAAAAGATCTTTAAATGTTCTGGTTTTTGGGGTCGAGGAATCAACACCAAATGACAAAGAAGAGTCACAAAAGCTAGACAGTGAGAAAGCTATAAGTATAATCCACCAGATTAATGGTGATGTCCAGCCATCAATGATCAAGTGTATAAGACTGGGTGCACCCATAGAAAACAAGAAAAGGCCTATCAAGGTAACTTTTAGAACAAAGGAGGAAGCATTGCTAGTGTTACGTCAGAAAAATAAGTTAAATGTACCCAATGTTTATATTAAATATGACCAAACCCCAAGTCAACGAGAGTATCTCCAACAAGTTATTAAGGAGTGTGAAGAACGGAAAAAAGGTGGTGAGACTGATTTACGAATCAAATACATAAATAGTACCCCTAAGATAGTTAAAACTTCCGAATACACGGCCCACAGACCAAAAAACTAACTACTGCCAATACTATTGAAATCTCCTTTTGGTACAGTAACGTAAGCTCCATAATGACTAAGATAGATGAATGGAAGGCAAGTATCCAGTATCACAAACCAACAATAATACTATTAACAGAAACATGGTTACGTGAACCAATACCCGATGTCCTCTTACACATATCAGGTTATCAATTATACCGCAAGGATAGAATAATTCAAAGGGGTGGTGGTGTGTGTATACTTGTACGGGAAACAACATCTGGTCACCAAATAAAGTCCACCATTAGTAGCACCTTTTCCACACAGAATGTTGAATCACTATGGGTGGACATATCAATACTTAACCGACAATTTCTAATATCTTGCATCTATCGGTCTGAGCGAGAAACTAACATAGAAGACAACCAGGAGCTCATAAATACTATAAAGGAAGCATGCAATTCCCCTACATCTACCTATATCTTTGGAGATTTCAACTACAGGCAAATCAGTTGGGATACCCTTACAATTCATCCAAACAACCAGTACTGTCAGGATTTCGTAGCTGCCTATAAAGAAATGAATGCATATCAGTTAATCTCTTTCCCAACTAGATTTAGAGGGGATGAACAATCTTTGCTTGACCTACTGCTTGTTAATGACAAAAAGTTAGTCTACGACATCCAACAACACCCTCCAATTGGAAAAAGCGATCATATTGTCATTACAGCAAAGTCACAAATTCAAGTAATCCCCAAACCAACACACAAGATCTATAAAAGACATTTTTGGTCAGCTGACTATGAGGCAATAAATGAATACATAAACAATAACCTCCACATCACAAATCTTAACAACATCCACGAGCAGGTTATGAATGTTTTGGGATCTGTCATCAATCGATATATACCCTTAAAACCCAAATCAGTTAACCCACAAAAACCTTGGCTGAACAGAGAAATTTTTAAAAATATCCAAAAGAAAAGGACACTTTGGCACAAATATAGAGCGGACAAAAGTGAAACCAATTACTCGAATTACAGAACACATAACAACGCTCTCAAAAAGAAAATCGATGAGGCACGGCGAAACTACGAGCATGATCTGCTAAATTCCTCAGATAAACAATTTTATGCCTACATAAATCGTTCTTTAAACTCACGCCTCTCCCACTTTTCACTTAAGAATACTGACACTAACGAAATTATCAGTAGTGAGGTGGACATAGCTGAATCATTTGCAGATCAATTCCAAAGTGTATTCACTAAGGAAGACTCTAACATCAGACCTACCTTGGATCCAACTGCATTTTGTCCTCTAGCACTGGAACGAGTCAACTTTACAGCAGGGAAGGTTGAAACCGCTATAAAATCGCTAAAAAGAGGCTCCACCCCCGGCGAAGATGAGATTCCTGTAATCTTCCTGCAAAAATGTGTGACAAGTTTGTCCGAACCACTTGCCTCCATGATGAATGAAATACTTGATCGGGGTCAACTACCGAAGGAGTGGAAAATCGCAATTGTTGCGCCCATATACAAGAAAGGCAACAAACAGCTTCCTGAGAATTTCAGACCTATTAGTTTAACAAGCACACTTTGTAAATGCATGGAGAAAATTATAGTCAAAGAAATGACCCCCTTCCTTGTAGAGAACAACATCATTCCTCAATCGCAGCACGGTTTTTTGCCTGGACGATCAACATTTACCAACCTGTTGGCAAGAATCGACGACTGGACGAATGCAGATGACAACGGAGAACCTATAGATGTTTTCTATTTAGATTTTGAAAAAGCTTTTGACAAGGTACCCCTTACTAAACTTATACACAAACTTAATCATTATGGTGTGAGAGGTCATTTGCTAAGGTTAATAGAGGACTTCTTGAAGGATAGACACTTCCATGTCAGGATAGGCCTGTCAACATCAAGACTGCGCGAGGTATTCAGTGGTGTGCCCCAGGGATCAGTGCTGGGTCCCTTGCTTTTTTTAGTCTACATTAGCGATTTGCCAAAAAATTTAAAAACTAAAAAATTCTCTTTTGCTGATGACACTAACTGCTACTGCAATCCTACAACTGAATCTGAAGATCTACAGCAAGACATACAAACTATAAAAACCTGGTCAGTTACTTGGCAGATGCCTCTGAACGACTCAAAGTGCTCCGTACTCCACTTGGGAAAAAACAACCCCAAAGTTCCATATACCCTAGGACCCACTCAGATATCTAAAGTGAAGGAACATAAAGACCTAGGAGTCATTATTCACCAAGACTTCAAATGGGAAACACATATAAATAGCATAATTAAGAAAGCCAACAGCCTTATATACCTGGTGTCCAAATCCTTTAAGAATCTTACTCCTGAAATGTTTCTAAAACTGTATAAATCACATATAAGGCCAAGACTTGAGTATGCTCAGAGTATTTGGAACCCATATTATGTAAAGGATATCGAATCTTTGGAAAGAGTTCAACGTAGAGCCACCAAGCTAGCCATGGAATTGAAAAATCTACCCTATCAAGAAAGACTGCAAAGACTAAACCTACCAACCCTTCACCAAAGAAGGCTTCGAGGCGACCTAATTGAGACCTTTAAATTGATCACCGGTCATTATTCCTGCAACCTAGAAATCTTTCAGCCATCGGAAAACCAACAACTCAGGGGCCATAATAAGAAATTATCAAAGGAAAGATGTGCCAAACTTCTAAGAAGAAACTTTCTCTCAAACCGTGTGGTGTACAACTGGAATCGACTAAGTCAAGACACAGTCAGTGCAACCTCTATAAACCAATTTAAGAATAGACTGGACAAAGACATTAAACAATGGAACAATTCATTCGTCCATTATACGCTGTGATATTTTGTAATTTTTACATGTGACAATAGAATAGATGCAATAGTCTCATCGGTTTTACCGCTCACTATTGCTAAATAATAATAATAAATAATAATAAGATGTCCCATTTAAAATATCAAAGTCAAGGTCACTTCCGGTCAAACCGAAAGTGCTAACAAATTGAAAATTATGCCAATAAATGCAGACTCATATCTTATGCATAATCTCAACATTTCATTTTAATATCTATAGATATAAAAAAGTTATAGGGGTGAACGTCTTTTGAGAAACACCCGGTATGTATAATTTAAAATGCACTTTAAAAATAGTCAATAAAAAATTACGATGCTATAGTGTGCCGTTTATAAAGCCTATTAAGCAATCTACGGTTTGAGAGGCCTGTGTTTGGGACACGCGGGCCATTCTTCTATGTCAACTTACTAGATGTGTACATCTGATTCATAGTGATATTGTGATTCTTCTGTGCCCGATAAAACCGTACTGCAATCTTCGCAGAATATCAATCTTCGGGTTAATTTTACCTAAAAATATAATAATATCAAATTATACTTACTTACTAAATATATAACTTAACTTTCAATATGCCTTTATTCCAAACTTACTTTTACAGTTCATTACATGGAAAGTGACAAGATAATATAGAAAATAATAACCATTAAAAAAAAATAACAATATAAAAAATGGAAGTTAATCCAATTTAATTCATTAATAAAATCAAATTAAAAAAAAATAGTATTAATAATTTAATTTAGTAAATATCTCTTTAATTGCTTTTTAAAAGTTGCCGATTTTTTAATTTTTCTGATATTTTTTGGAAGATTGTTATATTTTATTATTCCGTCATATAAAAGCGATTTTTTTCCGAAATTACTTTTTACTGCTATATATAGTTTGATAATTTATACAACGTCTGGTGTTATGATCATGTAATGTCTTATTCTCCTGAAGTGTTATGTTTGATTTTTTTTTCTTTTAAAATAATAGAGTGAATTAGAATACAAATTTTTAATTTATAAATGTTTTGAACCTGTAAATACCCTTTCGGTCTATATAGATTAACGGTTGGTTCTAAATGTGGTAATTTGTGTATACATTGAATAACTTTATTTTGCAATTTTTGTAATGGTTTTAAGTTTGATAAGCAAGCAGATCCCCATGCAGAAGCTAAGTATTGTAATTTTGAATATATTAGAAAAATATATATTTTTCAAGTATTTCAAAGGAATGACATATCTAGCTCTGTATAAAACAGACACCAACGGAGATATCGAGTTGATAATATACTGGATATGGCATTTCCAATTTAAATATTCGTCTAAAACTAATCCTAAAAATTTTGTCGTTTTTGAATATTGAATATTTTCATTATTAAATGTTAAGGGGTTAATGATGGAATTTATTTTATTTTTAGTTATAAACATAAAAGAAGATTTTGTAAAATTTAACGCAAGATTATTTGATTTAAACTTAACTTGATAGTGTCTAGATCCTATCTGTTAATCTGTCTATGTAATTTTTATCACAGTCAAAGTTGTCTATAATCTGTCAATTTTATCTTGAGAAAGACGAGAGAAACCCATTCTACACCGGACACATTTTACGAGTCGTTTTATGACGTTAGAAAAAGTAAGGTTAGGAAGTCAATTTCCAAACGTGACAAACCTGTGAGAGAATAAATAACAAATTGTTATTTTGCGATATGTTATACATCTCTTCTGCACAAAATCAACATAGAAATAGTCGAAAATTATAAGAAAGTAAAAATTATTATTTTAGACACGATTTTTTTACGGCTTTTGTGTTTTTTCATATGGAAAACAACTTTGGATCGAAATGTTATATACCTTAGCCGAAACAGCTCGTCAAACTAAAATAAAAAGTAATTTTTTTGTTTCTTCGTCTTTAATACGGCAATATAATTCTATTATAATTTATTTTCAAAGTGGTCGGTGGCTTAGTGGTATATAATAGGTTACGACTTGTGGTCACGATAATCCCGGGTTCCATTCCAGGCGCGTCTTTTAATTTTTTTAATATTTCGTTATTTAGGTACGGGAAGTTTTTTCAATTTCGGATTCTTACAGCGACAATCCTCGGTACGAAAAAAACCAACTTGGGTTGTGAAGAAACTACATTTATTATTTATCGCGGATTGAAATGCTTTACAATTAGAGGTTGCTAACAAATGGTTTTGTCAAAAGTATGAAATTAAATGAACGAACTCGAACATAATAACATTTCCACCAATTTATCAGCTATCAATGTAAGAATAGTTGTAAAATTGATTGAATACATATTTTTATAGGACAAACTTAGAAAGTACATCCCACATTGTGCACCTTTGCTGTGCGATTTTAATGAGCCGGTGCTGACAGGTTCAATGTGAATATCAATGTCATAATATTAAATAATATATTAAATTAACGAAAAGTCGTAGCAAATCCAGCGAGACGGCATTGGAAATAGGACGTCGAGCACTATACGATGCAGTCTCCAAAAACTACCTATCTACATGAGAAAACGGAAATTTTTCACCGTTTCTTTTTATTTTCTAGTTTTGGTTAGTTGTTATAAAGACAATTTGGCGATATATGTCACGTTCCGCAGGAATGTGAGGTAAAAAAAGCAATAGAAAACATAGAAAAAAAGAAAAATACTTTTTTAATACAAATTTTTAGTACTATTATTAGATGCACCCCCGGCTGACGATTAGCGATATGTACCCAGTCTAGTTTTTAACTGACAGTAAACAATAACCTAACCACGAAACGCTCGATGTAATCGGTACAAGACTGCATTCAGCTTTTCCATTTGAATAAACATGTTTTACGATTATATTGTAGATTTATTTTGCACAACATAGGTACCTAGTGTTCTATTATTTTAAAATAAATTTAGAGTTTGGCATTTTGGTTTTACTACTTGTTGTTATAGTTAACGTAGAATAATTCCAAGGTTTAACCTGTGGTAGAAATATCAAAAAAGCAGGTAATAAAATAAACAATGTTTCTTTGTTTGTAAGTCGACAATTAAAAGTAAATAGAAAAAAAATAGAAAAACTTTTTTAAAGATTCTCACCCCAGTATTTTGTATCATGATCTCCAACCATCTTCTTACATTTTTTAAATGTACTTTGGTTAATTCATGAACTGGACTGTTCATTGTTTGGCACAAGAAACAATAAGTTCCCGGCAACAAATCTTTTAATTTTATAGCAATGAATGCTCCAGCTTCACGTTCACTACTCCTATTATAAGCTAAAAAGTACAATATTTATTAATAAGAAATCCTTAAATTAATTAAACTAATAGAAACACTACATATGCAAATATCAATGCACTTGCCTGCAAAATATCGAGGCTACATTTTATTCCCATTGCTGTCAAAGCAAATATACGTATGTTGGGTTGCATACAATTTTTAAGCTATAATTAACTAACCAGGCACCTTTCACTACTACATTAATGACATTGGCAGATATTGTTTACTCACCAAGTTGCCTGATTAGTAAATCAATACCGGGCTAACCGGGCCACTCTAACTGTGAGAAATTCATTTTTGTCAATGTCATGTATGTCAGTCAAAGTTGACTGGTTAGTTTACGGTTAAAATCATTGTGCGACCCTACATTAATTTTAAATTTAACTGCTTACTTTTATTATTCCCAAGCAACTAAAAGTTTATTACAGGCAACACAAGAAAAAAAAAGTAGCTGAACATTAATAGCAAAAATTTAAACAAAAGTGTAGGTAAAGTCTGTTCAATGAACGCTGACCGTTACGTCACGACTAGTGCTTATCTTTCTAACATTCGTGAACTAAGTGAGATAGTAAATTTGCGTTAATAATGAATGTCGTATAATTTTACCAGTACCAAAAAATTTTTATTGTCATTTTTGACAGACATTTTTAATCAACATTATTTTAAAAATGTCACGGTATTGTGAAAAAGAACAAGCAATAATTTTAAAATTGTTTGATTATTTTTATGCCGGAAATACATTAACGCAGTTTACGAGGTAAGTAGATATAATAAAGCAGGGATTGTGAAAACATAAATAATAAGCATGAAAAATATATGACAATGTTTTTATAAAAACCTATCTGTTTTAGAGAGTTGTCGGTGCTTTGGAAGTTTCGTGTTCAACAATCCAGTGAATTAAGGCAAGGGGATAGAAAAGGATGTAGATTTTAAGAATCGCAATAATGTATCTATTTTGTCATCCCGTGGTCGACAACTTCACGAAATTCATAAGCATACCATAAGAGAGCGCATTTATGGGATGTATAGAGCAGGTGAACACGTTACCATTTGCTCAATACAACTAAACCTTAAAATCATTGATGGTGGTAAAATATCCACTGGTTCATTAGCGGACTGTTAAAAAAAAATTAAATGGCGTAAATGTACTGTATCAAACAGGGTTTTTTTTAAAAGAGCAACCTCATATAGCCTAAAAACGAGTAGAATTTTAAAGAGTCTCACGGTGACCGTCCATTAGAATATTTTGGGAAGTAATGCGATTTGAATCCGGCAAATTTGGATATTGGGGTTTAAAGAGATGCTCTTTTCAGAAGAAATAACGGCGACCTTGTGCGACTTCCGGTGATGCCGGAAGATGTCTCAAACTTGCTTATTTTAAATGAAACACCCTATATAATATACTTTTTTTGTCTTCCTTTCTTCATTTCCAATAACTTTTATTAAAAATATTTTTGCCCTACTCAATCCGTTTCTGAGATAAAAATTATTTTCCTCAAATTTTGACCTTTCACAGGGTATGTCACCTAAATTTGAATATCTCTTCAAAGATCAAAGAGAGAAACTCGAAATTTAGGTTGTGTCATTAAATAGTATGGTGCTTGATAATGTATTATCGGAAAATAAAATTTTATATACAGGGAAGTGGAAAAGTAACAATTTTTGATCTTTATCAAAAAATTGACAAAACTTAATTTTTTTAAATACGATGCTATGTTGTTAGTTCATTGAATGGATAGGCGATAACATTTCCTATCTATCCACATATGATATCCCTATACCTAACTAGTATAGTTTTGAACTTATTTACGATTTTTCGCAAAATCCTCCAAATATCAAGCAGTTTTATTTATGTTTGGCAAGAAGGCCATGAGAAGCAAAGTAAGTAATTATAAAACTAGTCTCAAAATGGTGTATTACGTAATAAGTGTTGTAAATGGCACATTACCTACGAAGCCGCGTAATATGTCAGCATTTGTATACGTATTATTTTCCATTTTTCAGCAATATTTCTCTGGAATAAACTCAGTATCAAAACGTCGATAAATAAATAATTGCAACTGACAATGACACGCGTCTGTATAGATGCGTATTCTTTTTTTATTTATCATGGCCTTCTTGCCAAAAATCAATAAAACTGCTTGATATTTGGAGGGTTCTGCGAAAAATCGTAAATAAGTTCAAACCTATACTAGTTAGGTATAGGGATATCATATGTGGATAGATAGGAAATGTTATCGCCTATCCATTCAATGAACTAACAACATAGCATCGTATTTAAAAAAATTAAGTTTTGTTAATTTTTTGATAAAGATCAAAAATTGTTACTTTTCCACTTCCCTGTATATAAAATTTTATTTTCCGACAATACATTATCAGGCACCATACTATCTAATGACACAACCTAAATTTCGAGTTTCTCTCTTTGATCTTTGAAAAGATATTCAAATTTAGGTGACACCCTGTGAAAGGTCAAAATTTGAGGAAAATAAATTTTATCTCAAAAACGGATTGAGTAGGGCAAAAATATTTTTAATAAAAGTTATTGGAAATGAAGAAAGGAATACAAAAAAAGTATATTATATAGGGTGTTTCATTTAAAATAAGCAAGTTTGAGACATCTTCCGGCATCACCGGAAGTCGCACAAGGTCGCCGTTATTTCCTCTGAAAAGAGCATCTCTTTAAACCCCCATATCCAAATTTGCCGGATTCAAATCGCATTACTTCCCAAAATATTCTAATGGACGGTCACCGTGAGACACCCTGTATAGTAAACGGACTTTTAGGCGAAGTTGGCAAGATGATACTCTTCAGAGTTAAAAAAAATCGTCAGAGGGTGTACGGTATATTATTCTATATGCTGGTCCAGAAAATGGATTTGTGAATAATGCAAGTTTGATATTCAAGTCTGGTCTGAAATCTGGTTATTATCATGATTCGATGAATAGTGAAAACTTTGAGAAATGGTTTGAAGAAAAATTGTTACCAAACAGAACAGTCGCCTATTATCATGGATAACGCCACCTATCATTCTGGGCTAATTGAGAAAATTCCAAATACAAGTTGGTTGAAAACATTACCTATTGCATGGTTAAAACTATGGAGGACTTGAGGTAGGAGGCCGATCGCAATGCATTGGATTCGGTCCCAAATTTGCATCGGTAATTCAGCTTTACGAGTCGCAGTAAGATGGCGCTCGTGTTCGAAGTGGGCTATCAAATAAATGGTTTCTTATGGACGCGATAACTATTTTTATTTAAATTAGTTCTTTAAGGAACAAATAAGGACTTTTATATGAATTTACACTTACTTTGTTATACTTATTAGTAAACTCGGCCTGTATAAAGTTTCAACGATGCTTTTGGTTTTTAAAATACAGGGTATTAAACATTCTAGCTATACCTTTGGAGCTAGAAAGAGACTTATTTGGCTGCGTTTCCTCTCTGAAAAAGATCCTGTCTTACACCCCGACACAAAGCAAACTCTACTTTTATAAATTGTACCATTATTCATTATAAATATGGAAATCAATTACAATACAACGTTATTTGTCTCGTCTTGTCTTCAAACGTCATTTGTTCTTTCGAAAATAAAATGTCAATTTGTCAAAAGTAAAAGTAAAAAACGAAGAAGAAGAAGAAGACACCAGCCCACATGCGACGCGAGAGCATCTATCGGCCAATAGCGAACTAACCAAAAAACCGGGACAAAATTTGAAAATGCTGCCATTGTCGATCGGCCTCCTACCCTCTAGTTCTCCATAGTTAAAACAAGGACAAATTCCGGTCTGACCATTTGCAATGAAGGATCATATCTGGCTAATAGTAAAGCAGCATATCCCACCCAAACGTTACAAGTAATCTGGACAGCGCTATTTACTAATTATTTTTATTTTATTTTAATAGGTTGGACGAACTAGCATTGCAACATGGACATCGAGTTTTAAGACTTCCTCCATATCATTGTCACTTTAATCCTATTGAAATGGTTTAGTCGGAATGTAAGCGCTATTATAATGCAAAAATAAGTTCTATGCATCCTGTAACAAATGACGTAGTTTTGGGTCTGTGGAATGAAGCCGTAGAAAATGTAACAGTGGAAAATTTATCTAACACACACTAATAAAATTATAAATGATGTGTGGGAACGGGAAAGATTTATCGATGCTTTAGATACTCTTCCCCTTATTATTAATTTGGACGAATCCGATGATGATGATCCTTGCGGAGATGATTTATTTTAATTATTAAAAAACTGTATTTTGTTGCGTTGTCACTTTTAATTATATTTTCTTCTTTATGATTTTATGAATAAGATGAAAATATTTGAAATAAAATTTATGGACTGATGCACTAGACAAAAAAATATATGATTCAATTTTAAATTTTATAAATAAGTTTTATTTATTTTTTAGTGAATTTAAATTAATTAAAAATTCCATACTGATTTTCAAAAATAAAATGTTTTATCTAATGATACCTTTTACCCTAAATAAACTACTTATTTCTGCGCTTGTATTTTACTTGTTCACATGCATCAGTCTTTATGTAGATCAAGCTTAAGAAAAATCATAACCTTTACCACCGGTAAGTCAAACTGACTGAATTAATTTACGACGTACCGCAAATATGGAACATATGACGTAACGGTCAGCGGTCATTGAACATACTTTACTAAAGAAAATTACTAAAACAGCTTTTAGGAATTTTTTTTAATGTCTTGTATGATTGGGGGCAAGTCATTACAAATTTTGAATCCGTTATAGAGCATAGTGATAACAGTCCAAAACTACTTTTTATTAAAAAAGTTCTTAATAATTTGGTCTGTCTAGTATTATGTACATGAATTTCCGTTAATAATTGGGGTTATATTTAATTTTTTTCTTAAAAACAAAGACTGGACGGATATACATGTTCACCAATAATCTATTATTTTCACTTATAATCTCCCTAGCAGCAGAATTATTACCGATAATTTTTTTCAAGGTCACGAATGGTTTTCTATTAACAAAAACATGAGTGAAACCGAGAAAAAAATTATCGGGAATTAATTCTGCTGCGTGGGAGATTCGGTAAGAAAATTTCATAAATTGGAGTTTCTATATGATGAGATGATGAGACCTACGACCTATTCTCAATAAAAATTATAAGTTACCAACAAAATTTATTTTGATTTTATTCTGAGTCACGTTTGTCATAAAAAATAAAGCACTTCATTTTTGACAGAAAAATTATCACTTGTTAATTTTATTAGGTTAATAGACTATCGCGATAGTCTCCCGTCGCTATAAGCAACGCAAACAAAAAGGAGCCTTCTAATTGGTTGAAAATAAATTTATGAAATTTTTAGCAAAACATGTCCATTAAACAAATAATTGTTGCTTACTGAAAAAAAGATAAACACAGAAGGTACAAATTCCTTAAAAGTATCTTAGCTTTTACCTTTATTTGTGTACATACCTTTTCGAATCTTAGTTTCCTTCGGTAACTTCTTGTGTTCTTTGTGAATGTCCGAATTGTCATGATACATACAAACATCACAATAAATCTGTGCCAGCCTAGAAACACGTTTTTATAAATATGTAAAAGTATTTTAGTATTAAAAACATTGAACCATACAAGTTCAAGTATTTAACTAAAATGAAAAAGTCAAATACATATTTGTCAAGTAAACCTCGTCCTGAACCTTTAACTAAATTAAAAAAAAAAGTTACTTCAATACAATCTATGTATTTGGTTTTTCATCTCCATGATTTGGGCAAGAAGTCAAGAATGCTAACTCCTGTTTAACTGTTAAACTTGGAGATAATAATAAGAAAAACAAGCCAGGAATGGCATATAATGTGCCATATACAGGGTGGTGCATGTGCTGGCGTAAGATAGGAAATCGCACGTAAAATTTAACGAGGTCAAATATTGGCTAGCTTTTGTTTATTTTAGATCGATAATGTACCGTGCAAGCAAAAATTATTTGCATCAAAGATGGCTTGGATTAAAAAACTCCTTTTTAGATCACAATGATATGGGGACGATATATCTAACCAAATCTAGGTTAAAATTTTGTCAAATTCATATTATGCCAAACTAATGAGTAATAAAATAAGTAGACAAATACAAATTTATTTTTGTTGTTTACAAAATTAACAAAGTAAGAATATACAGAAAGAAAAATAATTACATAAATTGCCGAAATTGGCCACCGCCATGCTCCAAGCATAAATTCATGCGTCTTTCAAAATCTGCGGATCTTCCCACTTCTTGGGACAGGCGTCTTATACAATTTGTTGGCGTAGTTTGCATTATTTCACGAACGTTTGCAACAAGTTCTTCTGTTCTTACAGATGGTCTTCTTGCTTCTGTTTTGTGTTGTATAGAACCTGTTTCCCTAAACACAGCCACGGTTCTTTTCAGGCAATGATAAAACTCCCCAGCAATAAAAGCAACTACGAATGTTTTGTGCTGCTCCGTAAAGCCCATTGTGTGAATTGTTCAAGAAATTGGAAAAATTAGCGATGAATCAAATTACTTGTAACGACTGTCAAAGATGACGGAATAACTGATTGATTGTTAATTCAGGTAGTTACTAACACCCAACAGGTATTAAGCTCTACGGCTAAGCATTACGTCCTTTGATGCAAATAATTTTAGCTCGCACGGTATTTTCATTTATTAAAGGGAATAATTTAAATAATCGAAATTGATTCGACACGTTTCTCAGCAAAGAATTTACGTCTAAATGCTACTTGGGAAATGATATTAATAAGTAAAACATTTACTTTTTTATTATTCACAATTATTATTGAATGTTTTAATTTTACAGTTATTTTTAATTTTTTAATAATTTTTAAGTTGTACCAGGTTTAAGTTTGGTAAATAGATATTTTAATAAAATTAGATGTTTTACTGGTTTCCATTTTGTTTCAATTCTACCTAAATCAAATGAAAAGAAAATGATGAGTCAGTTATAACAACTAACATAAAATAAACTGATACTGCATTTTGTAGAGAAAAAAAAAGTTATTAGTTAACGTTTTCTTTTAATTAAAACCTTTTTGACACAGGGGAAAATATCCAATTATTATCCATCCCCTTAGCCCTAGACCATTGTAAGAGCACTCGTTCAGCTACAATACTTACTTTTCATGTTCTTTAGTTCTATAATGGTTCACAGCCATAACATAAGTTGGAAATATACAGTGACAAGCGAAACACATGACAGAATGAATGTTATTCATATTATATCCAAACAATATACCGTCTCTCTCGATCCACTCTCGTAGATTCTCATAATGTTTTCTCTTTTTATAGTGACATCCCCTCTCCTTGCTTACCGACTCCTCGCATAGGTAACAGTAGTTACGTCGCAGTTGTTCTATTAATAATATGGCAAATGGATTGACTACAGGCGGTAAAACTTGCGTCCGGACAGGTTGCGGTGCTAAAAGAATTTGTAAAATTTTCATATCTCAATAACGATTGAATTTAGACAACATGGTGTAAATTTCAAGCAAATTAAAAAATAATATTAGGCATTCGAAATTCGCAAGTAGAGCCATCTAGGTTGCGATATTTAAATTAAATAACAGCAGCAGTCGTTTGGCTGGTTGGAGAGAGACGAAATCGATCATAAATCTTTATTGTCTAACAGAACAGGTTCCAATTACAAGACAATGTGACATAGAGAAAAAGAAAAAATAGGTTAAAAAAGTTAATAAATCATGCTGAAATAGAAAATGGTGAAATTCAGTTTAATTTAACGTTTTTGTAATAGTTTGAGTTTTGTTGCATTTGAAAACTGAGTGGAGGACAGGCCGAATACATCGATGCCATTGCAAGTATTATTGAAAATAAGCATTGATTGATAAATTGGTGTTTTAATTAAAAAGTTTGTTGAAGGAGTAGGCAGATAGAAGACGAGAGAGGATCTAACAGTGCGTGAGGGAACATAAAAGTTTATACAACATAGTAGCATAGGGCAATCGATAAGCGACCTGCACACTTTGAACAAGAACCGCATGAACAAGTAATATCTGCGATTGAGAAGCGATGGTATCTGAAATCTTAATAAAAGAGCATTTTGATCAGCGCCTCTAGGGGGATATGTACCATCTTCCTTAAAGAAAAGGTATTTGACAAACTTTCTTTGGACATTTTCTAAGAGATTAATGTATTTGTGGAAAATGAAGTGCCCTATAATAGCACCATATTCTAGTTTGGATCGCACGAAACTATAATTCCTTATAATGTATCCAAGCATCTTCATTGCACTGCTGTAGTTATTACTGACGTGAAAAGTAAAAATAAAATTTGGGTCGAAAACCACACCAAGGTCTCTAAAAGTGTCACACTGCTTAGTGACTGTGTTATCAATGCTATAGTTAAAGCGAATAGTCTACCTTATTTATAAATGTCATGGCGAAGGATTTGCTTACGTTTAGGGGCAAGTTGTTAATTTTGCACCACTTTTCCAGAGTATTTAGGTCTCTCTGCAATAACAGGCAGTCAAATAAATTACTTATTACTCTGAACAGTTTTAAGTCGTCTGCAAAAAGCAGTACATTGCTGGACATATTATTACTTATGCCATTTATAAATATTAAAAATATTAAGGGGGCTAGATTGCTACCCTAAGGAGCACCACTAGTGGCTTTGAATTTAAAGGAACCTGAACATACTGCACGCGATCTTTTAGATGGGACTCGAGGAATAGAACAAGTTGTTGGTTAAAACCTAATTGAGATAGTTTATAGTATTTAAAATGGAATGATCAACTCCGTCTAAGGCCTTTGAAAAATCAGTGTAAATGGTATTATCATATCGTATCATATGATACAAAATTCCGCGGATATGGTTATTGCAATTAGGGTGCATTTTAGTTAAAACTTGCTAAACGCGTTCGTTGTAATGTTGCCATAACGCTAACCTTTTTTTCTCAATATTTTCGACACCACAGCAGATCTTTATTTTACAATTTTATATTTTTATTATTCACAAAATATAGGTTTTATAAAAAAATATTTCAACGACGACCTAAACACAGTTTAATGCGTCTTGAAATTACATTTGACATAATTTAATTTAAAGTTGAGTTGTTAAAGCTATTAATTACTGACTGTACCTATTACTGATCCCAGTGCAAATGTTATTTTTTATATAACGTATAGAAGTAAATTGAAAACTGAAACATTAGAAAATTTTATTTTCTCTTACTCAAGGTAGGGTCAAAATCAAAAATTTAGTAAAAAAACTCATGGTCCCCCAAAGAGTGTCCTTATTTTTCAGGACACCTTGTAAACCATTGTTTTTCAACGATATATTTTTGCCAAATTATTTGTTTTGCATTTTAAAAAAATTCGGGGTGGGTAGGGACCTGTTGAGGTATATTTTAAAATTATTTTCATGATGTACAGTTGTATTTATAAAGAAAAACGTACACGAATTAGAATGAGAGGAAACCTTAACCATATTTGCGTAAAACCGGCTTATCGCATGTTAAAGGTTATTAAATAAGTAAAGCATTGGCGTTGGGCGTTAGTTCAACAGAATAACAATAACTAATTGTTTTATTTTATAATATATCTTAACAGTTTTATAAAAATTATAATAGAAGCAAAAAACGTTTACCAAGAATAAATAAAATCTAATATTTGGTCATATATCCCTGTTTTTCTATTACTTGAGCCAGTCTATTGGGAATTGAGTGAATTATATTTAATATAATTTGGATCAAGCTCTTTCCAGCACACATGTATTATTTCCCATAAATCTTCTGAATTTTGTGGCCTAAAATTTCGATTATATATTTTTCTTAAGATTATACCCCAAGTATTTTCAATTGGATTGATATCGGGACTATAAGCGACCCAAGGCAGCACTTCCACATTATGGGTTTGAAACCAGTGGGTTACAGCATTGGCCGTGTGGTCTGGATCTGGATCTTGTTGAGATATGAAAGTATTATTGGGACATATTTGCTCAGCAGATGGTAACAATATGTTTTCTAAAATGTAAATGTAATTTCCGGCATTAAATCTTCCCTCTATTCGCCAGCAAACACCTAGCCCATCAACACTTATTCAGCCCCATACATTCACAGAGAAACGCCCATGTCTAGAAGTGAGGGTGTTAGTAGGTATATCGCTCTTCAAACATGGTATTTTATAGAATGTACACACGAATTTGTCCGTTATAATTCGACTGGAACGTCTTTTCATCAGTAAAAATGACCATGTTTCAAAATTGAGGATTGCGGTATTTATAATTTAAAGCCAAAATAACACTTGATGGTCGCTGTTCTTCGGTAAGAAACATTTTTTTCGCAGCTGGGCGACATTTTAGTTCAGATTCCTCGACTCTCCTGCTGGCGGTAGGTTGGAAGGCACGAAATGCTTCCCTTGGAGTTGCAAATGGATTATATCTTAAATATCCCAAAAAAGCAGCATCCTATTCAGGGTTGGACGTTTGGGACGACCTGAACCAATTATCCTCTTTAGGGATTTTTCTTGTTCCCAGCGTTGCTTAATTTTCAATATAGTTTTTTTATTTCCATTATACAACTGCGCTACAGCACGGATTGATCATTCTTCTTCGATTCTTGATACAATTTGTGCATTTTTAACTTCAGACAACTGACGAGGCATTTTATGTTCTTCTGTCAGTGTATCAAACGTTACCACCATACAGTTTCAAAATTTACTACACCGACGCCAATGCTTTGCATTTTTGATAATCTATGACGTGTGATAACCTCCAATAAATATCATTAGGACAAGCCGGTTTTACGCAAATATGACAAAACACCTCTCATTCTAATTCTTGTACGCTTTTTTTATGAATACAACTGTACCGGGTGGACAAATAAGCGAGGACGTCGGCTTTATCTCGGAAACCAATAATCGTACAACTTTCGGAAAGATTTTTTTATGAGTAAAGTGGTCAAGAGAAATTGCTGGAAATTACTTTTAAGTTCCTCACTTCGCCGCCAGGGGGCAAAATTAAAAATAGTTTTTTTAAATTCAAAATTTCTCCGAAAATTCCCATATTAAGGTATAACTCTGATTACATCATTGGAAAGCTTAGACAATTCTGCATCATTTTGGTTCAAGGCTCATTGGCGTACCGACCTTGATAAGAGTGGGAGAAGCTATTGAAAGTGTAAACATTAAAATCGCTGTAACTTCTAAACGACTTATCCGATTTTACTAAATTTAAGCTTGTTTGGAAGAGGAAAATAAGTATCTTCAATTGCTGTATCCAACAGTACACGATAGTGTTTAATAAAATTGCTAGAGGGCGCAATTTGTAATAATAAGTTTTTCGATTTTATCCCGAAAATTCAAATCATGCGGTATAACTATGACATCATAATCGAAAAGTAGATAAAATTTGCAAGAAAAGATGTGACGACCGCAGTTCGATAACTTTGTTCGTTTCAGAGTTATTGCCAAAACAATAATTTTTAATACAAATTGCGCCCTCTAGCAATTTTATTAGAAACTATCTTGTACCATTGGATACGACAATCGAAGGTACTTACCTTTTTCTTCCAAACAAGCTTAAATTTAGTAAAATGGGTTAAGTCGTTTAGAAGTTACAGCGATTTTAATGTTTACACTTTCACTTGATAAGCGTGGGAGAAGCTATTGAAAGTGTAAACATTAAAATCGCTGTAACTTCTAAACGACTAATCCGATTTTACTAAATTTAAGCTTGTTTGGAAGTACCTTCAATTGTCGTATTTAATGGTACAGGATAGGTTCTAATAAAATTGCTAGAGGGCGCAATTTGTATTAAAAATTGTTTTGGCAATAACTCTGAAACGAACAAAGATATCGAACTGCGGTCTTCACATCTTTTCTTGCAAATTTCATCTACTTCTCGATTATGATGTCATAGTTATACCGTATGATTTGAATTTTTGGGATAAAATCGAAAAAACTGTTATTATGACAAATTGCGCCCTCTAACAATTTTATTAAACACTATCGTGTACTGTTGGATACAGCAATTGAAGATACTTATTTTCCTCTTCCAAACAAGCTTAAATTTAGTAAAATGGGATAAGTCGTTTAGAAGTTACATCGATTTTAATGTTTACACTTTCAATAGCTTCTCCCACTCTTATCAAGGTCGGTACGCCAATAAGCCTTTAACCAAAATGATGCAGAATTGTCTAGGCTTTCCAATGATGTAATCAGAGTTATACCTTAATATGGGAATTTTCGGAGAAATTTAGAATTAAAAAAAACAATTTTTAATTGTGCTCCCTTGCGGCGAAATGAGGAACTTAAAAGTAATTTCCAGCAATTTCTCTTGACCACTTTACTCATAAAAAAATATTTCCGAAAATTGTACGATTAATGGTTTCCGAGATAAGCCGACGTCCTCGCTTATTTGACCACCCGGTACATAATAATATTATCCCAAAAGCACGGAACATATCAAAGTTGTATTTTTTAATGGAATGCCCTGTATAATATTATATTTTCAGTTTCTACAATTAAAATAAAAATGAGTTTCATCGAAGCTTACCGTATAGTGTCAAAAAAGTACAACAATATAACTACAAGTTTGAAATGGTAATAGGTCATTGAAATGTAACGCCCTGTATTTCATGTCGGCAGCAGATGTAAGATTTAATAGGGAACTTGACAAAATTTTTAAATGGGGAAAAAATTCTATAAATCATAAGTATATATTGTCATAAAACATATGGCAGCAAAAAAAACAACATATTTCGTCCCAAAAGACCGATAGCAAGATTTTAAAATGCCCCAAAATTCAAATTATCCCCAGTGGGTAAAAACGGGTCGTGACGTCAAGAAGTATAATTCGTGTGTGACATCCACGAAATAGGTTGGCAATAAATTGAACGACGTTGAGAATTCCACCTTAAAACAACAATACAATAACAATAACACACGGCAATCCAAATGCAAACTCGGTAGCTCTGCCAGGATGACGGATGACGGAAAAGTCATACTTCCTGACGTCATCGGGCTTGGCGCGCCTAAAAGAAATGCTTTTGACACGCGCGAAACTTTAAAGAATTTTTACCAAGTTATTACTAATTTTTAAGGAGTAATAATTGGGGAATATTTTTTTTAGGCCTAACTAAATCATATTATTGAAAAAAAAAATTGGAAAGTTCCCTATTGTCTATCGAAAAATATTAAGCTTTCCCGTACCTAATTGCTCACGGTTTCAAGAAAAATGCCAAATATTCATAATGCAGACTGATTTTAACCAATTTAATATTAATCAAATCACCTACGGCATTTTGACAAGTCGCACAAATATGTGTTTTGTCAGTTATGTCTAAAAGTATTTCGTTGCAAATCGTCATTTAGTTCTAATAGTGGTAGTTGTTTTTCATGTTTATTGTAGTATTCAAAATACTTTATCCAAAAGAAGAACGGATATATATGATTTTTATTCTTGCAGAATGTCTGTAAAACTGTATACGGCTTTACCAGTTTACACTCAGATTTCCTAACAGAAATTATCCAAATAAATTATTTTCGAAATACTATTGACTCAATTTAGACAATAAACTGGAAGCGCTCAGTATAAAAAACCTTAGGCTAGGACCCCTATCTAAGTAAAAACGCTTGGTATAAACAATTGTTTGTTTTAATTCCATTATTCCTTTCATTTTACAATACTATAGCAAGTAGGTAGGTATTGCATTTACTGTAAACCTTCTATTTTTTACAGCCACTTCTGAACTGTCAAAATGCCATAACTGACTTTGTGAGAGGATTGTAATTTTACAAAAAAATAATTCCACTTCGTTGACAAAAGAAATCCGCGTTGCCAGCCATTTTTCATGTGACGAGATTGATTTAGTACTAATTAATTACAAATATAAATGGTAGATGTTTGACTATAATGAACAATTCATTATCAATGGTAGCGTTTCTGACCGAGAATATTAGACCTTCACAGTTTAGATTCGAGAATAAAAATAACTAAGAAAATATTATAGCAAGAGCACTCTTGGAGATGATGGAGAGTAGTCCATGATAGCGTAGTTGTCTTCTCGGATCCTTAGTTATGGTTTTAGTTGCTATCCAACGACTTACCAATGTAGATCAATCAGCAATAATGTTACGGTTGTCTCAACAGCAAGGCGTAGGTGACATATGCCACGCCAGGACGCGGAGACGCGTCTTTGGGCCGCAAGCGCGAACTGTTCAACCCTTAATAATGAATCCCGCTTTATTGAAATAAAACACCACCAAGTTTTAACAACATTTAAATCTATTACAAGATAATAAAAAAAGTAACTTTACATATATACAAGAAAAAAATAAACACTAAAACTAATACAAAGCATATCTTGAAAATAAAGACAGGTGTTTGACATGCGTCTACTGTAAGTTTAACCCAGAAATAAACAGAAAATTGATATTTAAGACGCTTTAAAGAAAAATTACTTATTAAGAAAACTATGAAAATTAATAACCCAAAGATTAATTTAGGACAATCCACACAGACTGAAACACTAAAACCCTAAAAGATAATTAAAATGTAAGTTTTTACCACAAATTCACTATACACTTATGAGAAAACTAGGAAAGTTATTTAGTTTTGACCGATCCGATATGTAAGGATAAAACCTAGGAACTGAATTTTAGACTTCTTTGACAACTAACAACTTTTAGTTCAAGCCCCTTAAATTGTGTTATTTGAATACATATTTATCTTTTCCACCCTATTAAATAATTAAAATTAGTTACCATATCTTCTAGCATACAATTTATTCTACGTAGCCAATCAGCAGCCCCGGATCTAGGGGGGGCAAGCCGGGGCCTATGCCCCGGGTGGCAAGTTCAGAGGGCGGCCAAATTCACACTTTACAGACGAATGGACAACTCATCATTTACTTAACTTTGACCCCGGAACGGGGTTCGTTAAAGTAGACGGGGTTTCTGGTGTCTCTCTATGCATCTTGTACTAGCAGGTGTGGTGGGGGAAAGCGCGATTCTAATAGGAAACCTCGCACAATTTAAATGTGCGCCGTTGAGTTCATTGCGTGTTAATTATTGCTGTATGAATTTATTATTTGGAGTTTTCCTTTATATTTTTGTTATTATTTTGGGGAAGTAGACTTATTTTAATAAAAATTACCAGTTTTAATGCCAAAACGACTATGAATGTGGAATATTTGAGAAACAATTTTAGCTCATTAAGTATTGAGGGACTTTATTGTTATTGATAAGTTTAAACAATGTACCCACTAATCAATTGGCCTTTTTTTTTTTTTATCTTATTTCATTTTCAATAAAATAATTAGGTAGGTAATCATAAATTTTTAAAATATTTACTAAAAATTATTGACTTAATTTGGGCGTCGCGTCGTATTAAAAAATTTTCGCCTGCAGCGGGCTTTTAGTGCACCCCCAAGTTAACAATTCACGAACCGCCACTGGCGGGGGCGGCATTTTTCAGTTTTTGCCCCGCCTAAAAAAAATTGAAGAACCTGCCAATCAGGGGTAGTTTTCCTCCGTAACACTGCCTGAAGTCATAAAAATTAGTAGTTCTAAAATTTATGCCTGAAGATTTGTCCGCTAGGTGACTCAAGTCGTCCACGGCTAGATATCTATTTAATAATTCCCTTCTTTTTATGCACATTCCGAATTAAAAATATTATATGCATAATATAATAAGTAATACAACCGTAATTAACAATATTACTAATAATTATTAACTTAAAGCCTAAAGTACAAAATCAGATATTTAAAAAACCTTCTACCTGTTTTTTCTTCAGAGGTAAATAAAAAACGAATCTGACTTTTCCACATAATTGAACGGTGAAGATACAAGGTCCATTTTACTTCTTAAATTATATTTTTCATATTTTTTTCCTATTCTTAATATACCGTGCGATTTTTATTTGCATCAAAGAGGGCTTGGATTAAAAAACGTAGGGCTTGGTTTAGATCACAATGATATTTGTCAAGTAAACCTCGTCCTGAACCTTTAACTAAATTAAAAAAAAAAGTTACTTCAATACAATCTATGTATTTGGTTTTTCATCTCCATGATTTGGGCAAGAAGTCAAGAATGCTAACTCCTGTTTAACTGTTAAACTTGGAGATAATAATAAGAAAAACAAGCCAGGAATGGCATATAATGTGCATGTGCTGGCGTAAGATAGGAAATCGCATGTAAAATTTAACGAGGCCAAATATTGGCTAGCTTTTGTTTATTTTAGATCGATAATGTACCGTGCAAGCAAAAATTATTTGCATCAAAGATGGCTTGGATTAAAAAACGTAGGGCTTGGTTTAGATCACAATGATATGGGGACGATATATCTAACCAAATCTAGGTTAAAATTTTGTCATATTCATATTATGACATGATATGCCAAACTAATGAGTAATAAAATAAGTAGACAAATACAAATTTATTTTTGTTGTTTACAAAATTAACAAAGTAAGAATATACAGAAAGAAAAAGTAAAATAATTACATAAATTTCATATTTCCGAAAGTGTTAACCAGCATCTTGGATGATCCTTTCTTGTAATTGTTAAAAATTTGCAACTGGTGTTTTAAAAATAGTGTTCTTTAAATCAGGAAAAACGAAGTAATCCATAACCGTTAAACAAGGTGATCTAGGTGGGAATTCAATGTCTGATCGAAAACTGATCAATCTGTCGTCGAAAAAATTGCGTAAGTAGTTAAAAGTTTCGGCGGCTGTATGGGCGGCTGCACCGTCCTGTTGAAAATATCCAAAACGTAGTTCGTCGCCAAGTAATTGCTCCACATATGGATTCAAAATATTGTCTCTATATACCGCTGTGCTGTAACTGTGACATGAAAAAAAAAATAGGACCAACAATTCTTCTTCGGGAAACAGCTAACCAGACACCAATTTTTTGAGGGTGCAATGTGGACTCTACAAAAAAATGGGGATTTTCACTACTACACATGCGTGTATTCTGAGAATTCACATAACCGGAGAGGTGGAACCAGGCTTCATCCGAAAAAAATGTCAGCTCTAATAAATCATTTCTTTCCAATAAATTTTGGGAAAACCATTGAGAGTAATTCCTGCGTCCTTCAAAATCTGCGGCTTGTATTTCTTGGAATACTTGCACTTTATAAGGAAATAAATTTAGCTGCTTCTTAATAATAGTCCTGCATGTTCCATAAGATCTTCCCACTTCTTGGGACAGGCGTCTTATAAAATTTGTTGGCGTATTTTGCATTATTTCACGAACGTTTGCAACAAGTTCTTCTGTTCCTACAGATGGTCTTCCTGCTCCTTTTTTGTGTTGTATAGAACCTGTTTCCCTAAACACAGCCACGTTTCTTTTCAGGCAATGATAAAAATCCCCAGTAATAAAAGCAACGTTAGGAAAATGTTCGTGAAAATCGTTCATGCACAAACCCGGACTGTATTGCCACTCACAATTTACTCTAACCCCGTTTCGAAAATAAGCTTCAACCATGAAAGTTTTGTGCTGTTTCGTAAAGCCCATTGTGTGAATTGTTCGAAAAAATGGAAAAATAAGCGATGAATCAAATTACTTGTAACGACTGTCAAAGATGACGGAATAACTGATTGATTGTTAATTCAGGTAGGTACTGACACCCAACAGGTATTAAGCTCTACGGCTAAGCATTACGTCCTTAGATGCAAGGCCCTCTTTGATGCAAATAATTTTTGCTCTCACGGTATGTAGTGATAGGAGCAAAGATAACTTTTAAATATTACAAATATCTTTTAACGGCTTTCTTAAAGCTTACAACTGTGCTAAGCGACTTTACTTCTGGCTGTAGCGAATTGTAAATTTTAACGGCATTATATTATGTGAAAGAACGCTGGAACAGTGCGGTACTGTCCTGTGCGACATTAAACCATTGGCAGTGGCGTGTGGGTCTATCATGAATGGAACTTTAACGAATAAGTTTTTTAAAGAGATAATCTGGGTTATTCGATAAATTCAGTCTGCATTATGAATATTTGCCTTTTTCTTGAAAACGTGAGCTGCTATAAGAAAGTTCAATATCTACTTTTCGAAAGACAATTAAATTTTACATCTGCTGCTGACATAATATACAGGAAGTTATATTTAAATAGTATTTTTCAGTGCCGTACAAAAGTTAATCAATTAGTGGACTTTAGTGTGAATTTAGTTTGAAAAAGAACATACATGTTGAGAATTTGATCATTAACATTGTTACTACATTTCACAGAATATGAAATATTTCAAAAACCATAAGGTTTAAATGCGGTAAACCTCGATAAACTCATTTTTATTTCGATCGTAGAATCCGAAAAAGAAATAATACACATTCCATTTTTAAAAAATCGAATTTGATAAGTTTCGTAATTTTGGGACAACCTGTACAGGGTGTCCCAAATTCGAGCCTCATCATGGGGATCTCGGAAACTATAAGAGATACAGCATCGGTCAAATTGTGGCAAAGTTGCGCAATTTCGTACCAAGCAATATCGCAAAAAAATATCTGAGCTATCTTTTTAGTTTTTGAAATTTTTGCAAAAAACTAAAATTTTGAGTTTTTGTTTTTTTAAATTGCTCGACTTATTTTATCCGCTACAGAAAAACAAGCACAACATTGTTAAGGCAACTTTTTACGCTCCATATTGTGACGTTTTTAGAATTTCGTTACAACGTTTCGTTTTTGTGGAACTATTATCAACTTAAATTTTTTAAATACGGACCTGCATTTTTTATTTTATTTTTTGATAGCCCTTTAAGCCCTGAATTCAACCATGTACCACACTTAATTATATTTAGACGTTTTGATGTCATTATTACATCTTCAGGAATGTGATAATTATTTTTAAATACGGCCCTGGTGTGAGTTGTTAGATTGAAATATCGTTTAGCGGGATTTTAGTGGGTTACAGAATCTAAAATATTTTGTTGTTCTTCCGGCTCCATTCGTGTACCATATTTGACTCTTGGTTTATTAAAACTACCATACTGGGCTAAATTAGTATCAAGCGTAGCAAAATAACTATAATGAGGCTGCAAGCGTTCAGGATAGTCCTGTAAATAACGGTCACAAGAAATTTGTGAATTCCTATTGAAAGAATAATAAACTAGTAACATGTCGCGCTTTTCTAAAGCAGAAAACATAATTTTGCTGAAATATTTAGTATAAATGGTGACTGCAGTTGTCAAGATAATTAAGCCAAACAATCAAGAAAAAGTTCTTGTCATAGCCACCTTTGTTTTGTTTGGTTTTATTTTTACTTTGTTACAATTTATATAAAAACATAAATATAGTAAATTATTTGTATAAAATTCTGGATCCATTTACATGTTGTATGTGGTAAAAAGATTAAGTAACTAACAACAGGGCCGTATTTAAAAATAATTATCACATTCCTGAAGATGTAATAATGACATCAAAACGTCTAAATATTTTGAATTGAATATTTATTATTTATTTATATATTATTGAATAAAAGTGTGGTACATGGTTGAATTCAGTGCTTAAAGGGCTATCAAAAAATAAAATAAAAAATGCAGGTCCGTATTTAAAAAATTAAAGTTGATAATAGTTCCACAAAAACGAAGCGTTGTAACGAAATTCTAAAAATGTAACAATATGGAGCGTAAAAAGTTGCCTTAACAATGTTGTGCTTGTTTTTCTGTAGCGGATAAAATAAGTCGAGCAATTTAAAAAAACAAAAACTCCAAATTTTAGTTTTTTGCAAAAATTTCAAAAACTAAAAAAGATAGCCGAGATACTTTTTTGCGATATTGCTCAGTACGAAATTGCGCAACTTTGCCACAATTTGACCGATGCTGTATCTCTTATAGTTTCCGAGATCCCCATGATGAGGCTCGAATTTGGGACACCCTGTACATTATGAAAATAATTTTAAAATGTACCTCCAACAGGCCCTTCATCCGCCCCGATTTTTTTTATCCAAAACAAATAAATTTAGCTATATGCACTGTCGAATAACGTAAATATCCCGGTTGGTTCGTTAAAAGTTCTAATGGACTCTCGTATGGGCGTAAAAAAGTATTTATCGAATAAAAAAACATACACACCTTCTTTGGTCGGAGGTGTTGCTGGTGGAATCGCTGGTTCAGATTTTTTAGTTCTTGTTGTTTTTACATGCGCCGTCATATTTTTATTGGAAGCTGTACCTCTTAAAACACCCGCGTATGACATAGAATTTGAAGGTGTACTTTCCTGACTAGTATTTTCCAATGGTGAACTAGGCTTTGGTATTTGTTTTGTACTTTCCCGACTAGTATTTTCCAATGGTCTACTAGGCTTTGGTATTTGTTTCTCTTTTTTGTCCTGCAAATTGGGTGCAATGCCAGAAGGGACTGTGACTTCTTTAGTGGCCGGTTCAGGAGGTTTTTCTTTATTTTTTAACAACTTTGATTTAGGAGAACTTGTGGATTCTATATTCGCCAAATGCTTTTTTGATTTGCAGTGATTGGGCATGTCAATTATTTCAATGACACGCAAACAGGGAACACAAAACGATTTTGCTTTCCTAAAAACAAATTAAGTAGTAGTTAATGCTATGATATAAAGTCCTTAATTTCCACTAATAACTTCAATAAAATGTAGGTCCAAAATTAGGTTTATAATCTCAGTAAAGGCCGAATCGTACCTATGCATTTTCACTCCGCATTTTTAACCCTGCATTAAAATTGCATGCAATTTGGAATTCACATTTATGCATGAAGAGTTGCGGCGTTTTTCACCCTTGAAATGGAACAAGTTCCAATTATTTGCACACCCCCATGCAATTTTGTCAAAATTCCATAGACAATTTCTGTTGGCGGAATTGATTTTTATAAATATAACCTCGCTCATTGGACAAAAAAAAATAAACACGACATCTGTCAGTTTTAACCGCGTATTTATGCTGATTTTGGAGTGTCGCGATTGCTATGGCTGGAAAAAGGAGACGATTTATTTGGAGCAAAGACTCTATCATTGCACTTATAAAAATAAATCAAAATCCATCGATTTTGTATCCTGTTCCGGAACCAAAAGAAACGCAGCTCTACAAAAAATAAAGGGAGAATTACTCAAATTGGAGTTTTGCAAGTAACAGTGCCTGATGCCAAATTGCACCAATATTAAAACAAAAAATTACCGAAAACCAAATTTCAAATAAAGAAAATCATGAATTTGGACATGTAAGGAAAAAAGGCACTTTTAAAAAAAATATATTTCAAGCTTTTATTTAAAAAACAAATTAAATGCAAACATTTAACCTTTATAAGAAGTGTATTTTCTAGCTTACTAGTTAGTAAAGAGAACTGCCAAAACCGCAAGTCGCTCCCCCACTTATCTTTTAAAAGTGATGGCAAAAATAGTGGGAGAGTATTATTTCCATTTCGGCTTTTACCAAAGTTTTGCAATTTTCCTTTTATTAAAACGTTGAAATCCCACACATATAGCCTTTGTAGCTTTATTTATTATTTTGGCGTTTTTAAACTCAATTATGCTCACAATACAATCAATTACGACTTAAAACAAAAGAATAACCTTATAGTTCCACGCGGTTGACAAAACAGGGGACGCTTTAAAAAAAATGCAACCATTCATCGGTTTATAGCTTATTAGTTAGTAAAAGGAGTAAAAAAAATGAAATGTATGTAAACAGGAACATTATAACAGTTTTCTAAAAAATAAAACAGAGTCAAACTATGCTAACCATTTACTTGATTATCAACATAATTTCGATCCTTCCTTTAAAATCTTACATACAGAAAACAAAGGCTTAAAACTAAATCAAAGACTAAATGCACTAATAAGAGGCGAAAGAGGGCCTTTTCGCGATCACCAAATTTGTATGCGCATGCGCGAAATTGACGTTTCTCTGGTGGTGTTTCAATCAAATTTGCTGTGTCAGAATCTGTCAGACTCTACTCTACTCTACTGTCAATCGTGTTTTGGCTACGAAATTGTAAACAAAGTTGTCATTTTGGCATTTTTCTTTTAGTATTTTGTTATTAGTGCGTGCTTTTGAATACAATTATTTGTTTTGTGAGTTCTCCTTGAAATACTCTTTGTTGAAATGTCGGAAACGAAGGGAAAAGGTGGCACATCGTGTGCTTACCGTGGGTGTCTTAACAGAACCGGTATAATTAAGTATGTCTAAACATACGACTTTTTGCTGCTTGGATTGTGGAAAAGAACGTAGTTTGTGGATACAATTTTGAAAGATTCTAGCAACAAAAATACTGTGGCATTTCTGTCTGTTGGTAAACGGCAACGAGAAAACGACTAAAATGTAACAAATTTATGGAAAATGCTTCTTAATCAAATACTTTATTCAGTAATATCTTGCTGATACACACTGAACTAATAAAATTCAATATTATATTAAAATGTTTAACATACTTATATTATCATAAAAAGGGAAAGATTTTTTCCGTGCATCTGATGATTTCAAACAAATTTATCATACTTTTTACTGTGTGAGTTAGGGGTATCAAGGTCACAATATCAGGTTACATCAACATCAAAGAAGCCGACAAAGCTTTCGTCTCTTATTAGTGTATTACTCTTTGACTAAATTTGTTAGAATCTATGGAAATAAATAAACCTCGAAATAAACTTAAAAATACGGACCTGTTATTTAGTGATCAATTAGATTTGTTAAATTTATTCTGTTGACCATATACAGTGTGACCAGTAAAGTCTGCATCATATGGGATTTTTTTTTTAATAGCTTTATTCGAAATGTCACTTTGGCATCAAGTTCTGCTCCGATCGAGATGAAAATTCAAAAAATCAAAAAAATAGTCACGTGATTGGCATTAGGTATCTGTCAAATTTTAATTTTTTTTTAGATAATTCAAAAGTGGGGTTATTTCTGAAAATATCGAAAAAAGTTTTTTTAAATGCAGTTTCTAGCCCACGTGCAAAATTTCAGCTGCATAAGATAATTTAAATTTTTTACCCACCACTAAAATTTATTTTCTACTTAATGAACACTTTACTGATGACACTGTGTTCTTTTTTATCTTATTATTAAGGTGTATTACTTTCAGACACAAACTACGTTTTCAAAAATACTTATTTTATGAGGTTACCTTATACAGGAACAAAAACAAATAAACTTTGCATCACGTGCGACCAAATTTTAATAGCACAATTTTGATTTTGTAGAAAAACACACATTTAATATGGCGCTACTTTAAAGAAAATGTATCTGAAATAAAGCATTGTCAAAACTAAGAAGTTTTATATAGGTTGCGTTGAGTCTTATTTTACACAAAATATGGGTAAAAAATCAAAATTATCTTATGCAGCTGAAATTTTGCATGTGGACTAAAAACTGCATTTAAAAAAGTTTTTCTAATAACTTTTTTCGATACTTTCAGAAATAACCACACTTTTGAATTATTTTTTGGAAAAAATTAAAATTTGACAGATAATGCGAATCACGTGACTACTATTCTTTTGCTTAATTTTTATCTCGATCGAAGCAGAACCTGATGCCAAAGTCACAATTCGAGTAAAGCTATTAATTAAAAAAATCCCATATGATGCGGACTTTACTGGTCATAGTGTACTTAAGATTGGATTTTAATAAATCATTGTCATCTGACGAAGCTACAGTGTTAGCGACACATGTAATTTTTCTAGTAAATATAGTGGAAATTTACAAGTTCAACTTTGTTTTACTGTATCCCATAATAATATATTCATAAAATACTTAATTTGATCTACTCACTCTTTGTGTGTACTCTCCTCGTAATGTTTTCTAGCATTTTCATTTCCTGAGAGCGGCAAATTACATATTGGACAAAAAAATAGTTTAATGTCGACTTGTTGCTAAAAAAAATATAAAACAAACTTCTTAGACAAGGCAATTTTTTTAAAATTTTACAGGGGTTTCGAGTTAAAAAGCAAGCTACGAGCGAGGGATGGTGCCCTATGACATGCCCATGGGCTGGGAAAAATTGTAAATTGGAGGGGATTTCCAGGCAAGAGATGGGTCGGGACCGAGGGATCATCCCAGTAACCCCTCAACTCCCGTCGATAGCCGAAAACTGCCAAGGTGAAAATATAGTGAAATTGCCAAATACATGATCCATTTAAAAGTAAAATACGTTTGTTTATATACCTAATGTAGTAGATAAATCGTGGCTATTTAATTATGTCTTTGGAACATAACTAATAATTAAAATAAATACAACGCATTGATTTCTCTAAATGTTTGTTGGTTATGTTAAGTTGTTTTAATAAAAGAAACATATATATGTAATGTCTGATTGTCTGTGGTAATGTTAAATTGTCTATTTTAAATTTTCAAACTCGTTTTAAAAATATAGAAACCTTAAGTTTTGAGTAAATAATCTAGGTAGGCGCTATTGAATATTTTTCATTTCAAATATTAGTTTTAGAAAAAGCCTCAACACCAGAAATTTTATATAATCTTTTTAATTCTTTTCAGGATCTAGTTCTTCTATCACAGGTAGAGTTGTTAAGAAAAGAACCGAACAGGTTCTTTAGAACAGGTTAGAGATAGCCTGTTCAGTGAACTGTTCTTTGTAAAAGAACTGAACCGGTTCTTTAGATAGACTTATGTCAGATGATTACGCTCACTTCAACCTATTCAACCGACCACGCGGCGCTGCATCCGTATGTGTGCTCTCACTGCTCTCTGTTCCCTGCCTGCTCCACGCCACATGAAAGAACAGCCTGTTCTTTCTACCCAACTGTTCTTTGAGTAGGTTCAGTTCTTTATGAGAGTGAGATTCGACCGACACGGTGATCGCTGAACTGGCAGGAGTGGCAGGCTAAACGACGCGATGGCGCGGTTAGAAATTTTTGAAATTTACCGGGAATCTTGGTGTGTTTGCTGTTTTCTTCGCGTTCGCTCGGCTCGGCTCAGTTATTTCTTTTCTGTGTACTAAATTGTATTGTACTGTACAGATAATTAAAAATCATATCCGCTCTTTTCTTCCGCTTTCGCCATACTATTAAGAATAATATTAATATATCAAGTGAGTAAGTGACAATAATTTATGATCAAAAGAACAGGTGAACAGGTTTACGGAACAGGTTCCCGGGTGAGAACCGAACTGTTCGAACCTGTTCAGCAATTTACCTGCTCTTTAACATCACTAATCACAGGTCATTTGAGAATCTCAAGCACTTTGTCTGCAGAAAATTGCGGTAAGAATATTCAGTAATGGTAAAAAAAGATTTTTTTATATTTTTACCAACATTGTAGGATGTCACGAAGTTGTAACTACACTTTTAACTAAAATAGTTAATCGACGGGAATGATAGAACCCGGTGCGACATCTTGCGTCCCAGTACGGTACCTTAGAAAAGGTCAGTCGTAAAGGGGTTATTCTGTAAAAACAGAAAATTTTGCAAGTGTGCTCTCAAAACCGGTACAAATGCCGGACCACAGATATTAATTCGAAAAAGTTAAAATTGAGCAACAAAATGGACAAATATTGACCGCACTTAAGCAGCAAAATAGAGAAAAAATCAAATCTGCACCCAAATTGAACACCAACTTTCCTGAAAAAAGTTTAGATGATTTGCGTCTTTTAGAACAGGAACTAAGAAGAAAGTAAGTCAGTTTTAAAAGTGAATGAATAATATTTTATGTCTAGAGGAGTATAAGCTAAAAATGTAAAATGCTTTTAAATAAACGCTGTAAAAAACGAAAATGTGTTTAATTTTTTTTTAATTTAAAAAACGGAAAATTTTCTGTTTATTATTGTTGGTTACAATACACGCAAAAACGCTGTATAGGATGATTTAGGTCACCCGGTCATATAAACGTTACGTCTACGTCGAAAATACGTCAGCTGCTAACGTTTTATTAACGTCATCAGTATCACGTGATTGTGGTGGGACCTATTCACGTGATTTTGACGGCAATAAAACGTCATTTGGAAACGTGATTATAGACAACTGATGACGTTTTTCTCACGTTTTTGGAACGTGATTTGGTTGCCTGGGGACTTCTCGGTTTTCTCAAAAATGTTATTTAAACATTTAGAAGGAATTATTTATGGAGTTTTCGCTTCCTTTTATTCGCATTTATTTGGGTTAGTGTTCAACGAGAGATTGTAGGTATAGGTAGCTTAATTTTGGGAAATTAATTGATGACTTTGCAGCGAAAAATTCAAGAAAATGTCTGATTGTAATTAGTTTTATTTCTTTCTAATTTTTTTTTGTAATTTAACTGTCATAAAATTTCATAGTAATATTTATTTATTAAATAAAAGCTATTGAAGTCTTTATAGTATATAAAACATGGACTATTTTCTGCCTATAACGTCCATATCAATAAAATATTCAAATACCACAAAACAAAAGTAACGATAATCCAAAACATTCAAATCGCAATTTTAGATTTAATTTTTTTACATGAAAAATTTAATAGATAACCATGCATCGTCCTTTAATACCTCTATTTTAGACTTAACCAAAAATAATAAGCCCTTTTGCCTAGTTTTGCTAAATGGCGCTATTAAGAATAATTAGCCACCGGCGGCAGTAATCTAAATCCGGCACTGTGGGGGGAGTATATCCCCTTACCCCCTAAATGACGCATTTATGTGTTGAGGCACCCTTTTATACAGAAAATTAAAACTAAATTATGAGAGGGAGACGCGACGCAAAAGTAAAGGGTGAACGATATGATTTTGAAACGATATGGTAACCATGGTAATAAAGTTATACCTGTCACCAGTTGTCAGTTATTGTCAGTAAACTATAACAAATTATTATGGCTAAATACGCGTTTGTTTATTATCCAAAAATTTTACGAAAATAGACGATCTTTTGTGAACACTTATCGCGCACTTCGCGAAAACTTTGCTGTAAATAATCGTCCTCCTTTGCTTGCCATTCGTCGCATCGTTGAGAAATTTGAAAATAATTTTACTCTTCACGATGTAAAAACACCAACAAGACATCGACACGCAAGAACTGTTAAGAATATTGCTGCTGTAAGAGCTAGTGTTGCAGTGGATCCAAACTTATCAATTCCTCGTCGTGTTCAAGAGTTAAGGATTAAAAAAACGTCAACTTGGCGTATTTTGAAAGAAGACTTGAATTTACACCCGTATAAGATTGTTTTGACCCAAGAACTTAGGCCCATCGTCGGCGCAGAGAATTTTCTGCTTGGAGCAAAGAGTAATTACACTAATAAGAGGCGAAAGAAGGCCGTTTACCGAAAACCAAATTTGTATGCGCATGCGCGAAATTGACGTTTCTCTGGACGTCTATTCTCGAACTAGGTAAACGATCATTTCAAGAGAAGTGACTACTTTTTCTCTTGAAAATGTGTAAACTTATTACTTAAACTATTTATTTATTTACATACGATGTGAGCATATGATGTGAATGGTCCCTTCTCTCGAGAGAGCCTTCACTTCTCATAAGTTGGGGAATAGGGGTCCTGGTGGTATTTCAATAAAATTTGCTGTGTCAGATTCTACTGTCAATTAGTGTCAATCGTGTTTTGGCTACGAAATTGTAGACAAAGTTGTAATTTTTACTTTTTGAGTACAAAAACGTTTAAGTGATCCTAATCCGTAATTTGTGGATACAATTTTGAAAGATTCTAGCAACAAAAATATTATGGCATTTCTGTCTGTTGGTAAACGGCAAGTTAAGGTTATGAGGTTAAGGTGAGTTAGGGGTATCAAGGTCACAATATCAGGTTACATCAACATCAAAGAAGCCGACAAAGCTTTCGCCTATTATTATTAGTGTAATTACTCTTTGCTTGGAGTTTAGAACTTAAAAAGGATCCTAATTTTGCCAAAAAAATTATCTTTTCAGATGAAGCTCACTTTTGGTTAAGTGGATACGTTAACAAGCAAAATTGCCGTTCTTGGTGTGAAAACAACCCACAACAGATTCATGAGAAGCCTTTGTATCCGCTAAAGGTAACTGTATGGTGTGGATTATGGTATGGTGGCGTCACACTGCTCATGAAACTATTGATATACTGCAAGAAAAGTTTGACGAAAGGATAATTTCAAGGAATGCTACTGTTCAGTGGCCTCCAAGAAGCTGTGATTTAACTCCTTTAGATTACTTCTTGTGGGGCTATTTGAAATCTAAGGTTTATGAAAACAGACCACAAACACTTGATGCATTAAGGTTGAACATTGAACCCTGCATTCGTCAGATCACGCCTGATTTATTGCATAAAGTCATCGAAAATTGGGTTCGTCGAATTCGCTCCTGTACACGAAGTCGCGAAGGACATTTAAACGATGTGTTATTCAAAACATAAATGTTATCGACTATACTTTAAGATAATATAAAACGTTTTGTTGTATCTGAAATTATTTTAATTTTATTTCATTTTGAAATCATATCGTTCTTATTGGAAAACCCATTACAATTATTTATAAATGAAATGATGATTCGTCTATTTTGCTTCGTTGATTAAATAAAACTATAAAATATTACTAACCTTTATTTCCTTTGTTTCTGTTTTAATCCATTTAATAACATTGTTATAATGGCTTTGATGCTTGTAATGTTTATTGCCAGACATTTCGCAAATAAAACAAGACTCGGTTGTTATTAATTGCGATAACTCTCGTACAACTTTTTCGGCTTGTGTAAACGGTTGGTTTATATTTGGAATGGGCACTTCTTTTATTGGGCAGACAGGCGATTTTTTTTCTAAAAAAAAAACAAATAAATAAGTAAAACTCGAGTGATAAGGACTTGTATATTTAAAGTTGACACACAAAAATATTAAAGTCTTTACTGGCATCTTTATTAAAATTATTTTTTTTAGGAACATACTGCTGAACGCGTTTCAACGCATGACTGCACCCATCTCAGTTATGCTTCAGTACACCTAATTAGTATAAATAGAGCCGTAGTCACTTTACTTAATTAGTATTCACATGAAGATGACTGCAAATACCTGCATACAAGTTGAAACGTTGTGATTTAAAACAAATAAAGACAAGTACAAAACAAATAAAGACAAGTACAAAACTCTTCTATCATTCAATATGCTTTAAAACGCGTTCAAATAGTTTTTAACATTTATTTAATTTCGAATATAGACTAAAATTTTTCCCTATATGCGTTTCAAAGTTCCAGCAGTTTACTTTGATTGATCAAATTATCAAATTACTTAGCACACTTTTAATAAAATTAAGAAACACTTTTGGTCAGTATGTACAGTTGACTACATATAAATTCGTACACTCCACCCATACATAACTCGATTACAACAAAATTGGGTAAAACGGGTTTCTCACCTTGCTGCTTATACCTGGATGACCAGCTATATACAATATACATAGCTGTAAATTATTGTATGAACGATTTTTTACCATAAGTAATAATGGTTATTTGTTAATATTTTTGTGTTTAAATTACAGCAGCGAAATAAGAAAATTATAAAATAATACCAGGAAAAGTATAAAGTCAAAAATGGTAAATTTATTAACGAACAACAAACAAAATACTAATATTTAATTGCTGCGCCATTGGATTCTAACACTAATCGTAATCTTCTTGGCATTGACAAAATAATAATTCTGGTGTAATCTGGAGTTAGCCCTTTCCAAATTTCTTCTATTTTATCAAATGACTCTATTTCATTCTGTGGTTTAAAATTTATTTTGTACATTTTTTTTACCATTAATCTGCAAACATTTTCAATTGGATTTAAATCAAGACTTCTTAAGCACAAATGCAGACATGTTACGTTGTTTTGTCTAAACCAGTTTTCTATATTTCTTGCAGTATGCCCAGTTCAGTTATCCTGCTGAAAAAAGTTATTTCCTTCGAAAACTATCGCGGCAGAAGGAAGAAAAACATTTTCCAAAATCTGAAGATATATATTACCGAGTATATTACTGTTTAGTGTTCCACCAATACTCCAGCATACACCTGCACCATAAACACTTATCCATGCCCACACATTAACGGAGAAACGTCCACTGGTTTGCTTTTTTCGAGTATACTTCTCATCATATCGGGAATTTGGTAGTCTATATACTCGAATCCTTCCATTATAATATGTAGACTGAAAAATTTACCAAAAAAAAATATTTTCTGGTAAATATTGCATAGCAAACCCAATTCTTTGTTCCTTATCATTATTTTTTACAAACAGTTTGGATGCAGCTGCTCGATTTCTTAATTCGGAACATTGTCTTACTCGGCGTTGCGCAGTTCTAGATGAAGCAGGGAATCTGTTATGTGCATAACGGATACTGCAGTTTCAAATGGATTTCTTAAATACTCCACCAAATTTCGGTCTTCTTCATTTGATGATTTTCTATTATTTAAACCAGACCCAACAGACCTTTCAAGTGTTTGATGATAGCGCCATTTTTTTACAATTCCTTGAACAGTACCTCTAGGTGTTCTAAAATGATCAGCTATTTTTCCATAAGACCACCCTATTTCTACTAAACATATTATTCTTGCTTTTTCAATAATACTTAAATGAGGCATTTCTAAATCAAATAATGACAATACTCCGACAGATATCATGATAACAATACACGTTACAAAGGTAAAGGTAAAAAAACGTTGCATTTACAGTGTCACAGTTTAGTGTACGAAATTATCGTCAACTGTACTTTTAAAAAATATTGTAAATTAAAACTTTGTTTATGTTTTATTATGCATTTTTTCAATCAATCCATTCCTATTTTCTTAATCCATCTCTATCTTAACCAGTCTCTGAATAAAGAACTATAATAGGACAGACAAACAAGTAATTCGGTACAGAACAGGTATTTGTCTATGTCTATATTCACTTATTTTTTAGTTATTGTGTATGTTTACCCATTGCATATTAAACTTTAGTATTATATATACGTACCAGGGCTTTTGGAACAAACACTGGAATAAGTAGGCATAACAACATTCTCGCGATCCTCATCCAACTCTTTTGCTAAAAGTCCCTCAGTAGGTATTAAATTTCGTGTAAGTTCCTCGTAAGTGTAAGGTGGTGGTCTTGAATTGTCATCATCAGATAGGCCAGATTCTGAACTGGTATCAGTGTCAGAATTTCCATTTAACATTCCATGTCCTGTGTGAATCTTATAAAGATCTTGATACTGAAAACAGATACATACATAGAAATGCAACTTACTGTGAGCATAGAAAAAGTTAGGATCAGAAAACACTGTTTTGAGAGTTCAAGAAATCATTATTTGTCTGTAGTATGCAGTGCTCCTACTGTAAATGGTCAAGGTCAAGCAGCCGTTCAGGCTTTGATTCAAAGATTCGGGTTGGGAGGCAGTGTACCTATATAATGTATATAAAAAATGTAATTTTTGGGCCTCTGGGGGTTTTTAACCGCAACCTCTCCTCTTCTCACCCGCCATGGGTCGAAGCTGTAATTGGGAATGTTTACATTGTTAACAGGTACTCAGGCGAGAATGACGAACACAACTATCTTGTAACGGGTGATAGTGGCATTGACCATGGGCATTAATACTAATTAATGTGCCTTTAAAAAACTTATTAAAAGAAAAATATCTATAATCGTTTGATTAGGAATTGCGCTACCATCACTCGGCTTATCTCTTGTTTGCTATTTCTCTTTTGGATTTATTACTTGATTATACATATTTGCCTTTTTTTCTCTTGTTTAAACCTATTGAGTACTTCTACCGAATCTTTGTAAATCTATTTTTTTGTAATCCGTGTCACTCTATAATTGGTCTGCTCCAAGCAGTCTGTTGAGTGACCTTGTTTGAAATAAATAAATAAATAAATATTTTATGTTTCTCTTGTTTTTTTTGTTATGTATGTTGAGTTTTCATAATAAAAATATGTTTTGTGTTCCAGTCTTATAATAAAAATAAGTTTCCTAGCGTTTTAATTGTTTTTTGTTGAGATTATTTAAAGCTTTGCTATCAAAACCATCTATATCCAGATAATTTTCATTTTTTCTCAAGATTTATTAATTGAGATTTGAAAAAAAATTCAAATTGCAACAATCTACTTTCCTAAAACACTAGATATAAGTAAACTTTTTTGCTATCTCTATATATTAAGGCGAACCGATGAGAAGTTTTTGTCGATTCCTGAACATTTTTCCTGAATGATATAGCCGTTTTTGAACGCAAGCTCCTCAATTATATATAACATCCATTGATTCCATTTTAATTATTTCTTTTTGAATAGCCCTTCAAATAGGGTTTCCAGCCCGGGATCCCGGATCTCGAAAATCCCGGGAACGCGGAAGATTTTTGTCCCCGAAAATACCGGGATTGAGGTATAGCAATCCCGAAAATCCCAATTTTTTTAAACGATCAAATTTCAATCTGCTCTCGATTCACGTTTTGAATGGAAGATTATGGAATGTTGGATTCATACGAATTTTGGGTTCAATGACAGCAGAAAAAAGTGTTAGTTTATTAACACAAAGGTTGAAAATTTTTAATCTAAATTTTGATAATGATATTGTTTCCGTCACAACAGATGGAGCCAATGTGATGAAAAAAATGAGAAGTCTAATAAAATGTAAACAGCAGCTATGTTTTGCACATGCAATTCATCTAGCTGTTTTGGATGTATTATACAATGATGGGAATGTAGGAAGAGGGAGGGTTTTGCAACGTGAAGAAGACGAAACACTTGTTGAAATGAAAGAGCCTGAAACTAATGCGAGTGATACTGATAATGATAAGGATGAAGACAGAGATAATGAAGCTGATGGCATGAAAATTAAGTGTGAAGTAGAACCAGAGAACCAAATGCAAATGACAACAAATCACGATATTTATTCCATTGTCAAAAAAGTCCGAAAAGTGGTTAAGATATTTCGCCGGTCTCCTACCAAAAATCCAATTTTACAAACGTATGTAAAGTAAAAATATGCAAAAGAACTTTCTCTAATATTAGACTGCAAAACAACAATTTTTTCGTTTGCACTGTTTAATAAACAGTTCTTTCCTTTGTTTTAAGTACGTATGCATAGGGTTGTGGATTTGACCGGTCAATTTGTTTTTGGTCAATTGACCGGTCAATTGACTAAACTAAATTAAAATTTAAAAATGCAGTTGATGAACCTAACTATACTTGCCAAATTTCCAATTTTGTATTTTGGAAAAAATTAGTTTTTTATAACAAGTTTTGCTTGTTCTGAAAAGTCAAAGTCCACTGACATGCCTATATTTTATACAGGGTGGTCAAATGGATGATATAGTTAGGTCCATCCAGGTACACATTCTATAAGTGTATATCTCAATAGTTGCTCCACAGTAGATACATTTCCCTTTTACTTTGTTTTCTTCTCTTATTTCGGTAAAACAATTCTAAATTTTGGTTTTGGACTTCCCCAAACTCATCGTAAATGCGACGTCGCGTCGTTAGTTCACAAAAATGCAATGCAAGTGCAAACCCTAACTCTGGCAAATACGAAATGAAAATAAATAGACAGAAGGAAATGTCTATGAAAATGGTATAAAAAGAGAATAACCATAACTTTTCTATTCCTTTCCTTCATTGTGATTAAATCCGTTTCCGGAACCACTAATAAACGAGGCCGACTATTGGGATTCCCAGAATCAGGTGTTATTATTTTCCTAAATAACGGCGCTATAACGATACACTAAACATTATCCTGGGTGGTAGAAGGTAATCTGGACAGATCACAAATGCATAAATAATAAAATAAAATTGACATATTTTGACCAGTCAAATACGTCATGGTCAATTGACCATGCCCAACGCTACGTATGCATAACTTAATTTTTTTATTTACAAAACGTAAATCTATAAAAATGGTTTTTATTTATGAGTTTTTAATAAAAATTCTTTTGCCATATGTCTGCATTTTTATTATTTCTGTTGCTACTTGCTAGTCTTAGATTTATTAATATTAAATATTATTAATTATTAGGGTTGATCCCTGAATACCGGGGGTTTGATTTTTAATCCCGGGATCTCAAAACGGGATCTCGATCCCGAAAATTGGAAACCCTCTAAAACAAACTGGCTAAAGACGCATTAACCAAATCAATATTGGCATTATTACAGCTATTTATCATTCTGTTCACCCCACTGTATACCGTACCACCATATCGAGTTTGATGATGTTCAGGTTCAAAAATCTCACTTTCTAAAAGAGATCTAAGGTGGGACATAAAAACTGAACTTGGATAGTAATTCTGGACAGTTATATAGACCATTAATTAATTTGAAAATAAATACAACGTCCATGGTATTTCGCCTGCTTTCTAAAGAGCCTACATTGAGATCCTTTGGCAGTTTAGTTAATGTTATCTACTAATATATGTCTTTTGTAAGCTACATATTTAAGAAATTTCCTCAAAACACCGTTCAACATATCTTGATAAATATTGTAATGGGGAAACCACAAACTGTATTCATTTTTTAGATGTGGTGGCACAAGTTTGTATACAGTAATGTTATTGCCTTGACGTCGAAGAAGTGTTTCTTTTTATAAATCCTAACATTTTCATAGCCTTATTTCTACAAATCTCAATGTGTTGATTGAAACTTAATTTATGATCAAAGGTCACTTCAAGATCTCTAATAACTTTCACGTTTTCTAATATATTGTTATCATTAAAATGATAGCTATTTACAACACTATTCAGAGATTTACTAAATTGTATAGTGTTTCTTAGGTCAATTTAATGACATTAAACTGTGGGAATTTCCTAACCATATGCGTTCCACACAAATAATTAATATGCGTATACACACTTATAGGTTTGTTTTACATTAGGTGTTTGTACATACTACACTTTATAAACCCACTGTATATATAATAATATTATATTAAAATAATAAATATAAGGTAACTCAAAAATTCTATATACAAAACTAAAATCAGAAAAATAAACCTTACACGGCACGACACTGCTCAGAAAATGCTTTAATTTTTTTACCAGAACTTCATTCTCGTCAACCAGACTCCGGCCCGTTCATCAAGGCATAACCCCGTATATTTTATCTCCGTCTCTTCCACGCCATCGGCGGTCACTGGCCTATCTCTGTCTGGCAGAATCGATCGTCAGACGGTTCAGCTTATATCCTGGCGCTTGCAATCGTAACAAATTATATTCTGTTGCCAATTCTTCAAAATTTTCGGATTTGTAAGCACAGGGTAAGTATATACGAGAAACAAGGGTTTGTTAATTAGTTGTTTTTAAACACTAAAAACACTTTTTGTCTTGATTTCAGTTATATTGTTTCTTAAGGACTAAAGAATGTATTATTATAACAATGAATGGCTTGTTATTTTTTTCTGTCACACTCAAAACTCCTCGGTTTAAAGTATATTTGCAAACTAGCTTTCAAAGAAAGTTACTGACTAACAATTGAATACTGATATAAATGAAATATCTTAAATAAAAAAACTTAAAGAATTGAAGAAGAAAGATCTGACAACCCTGGTTGTGCGGTCGGTCTCTTTGAGACCGTTTACCGCCGTATGGAATGTTTGGAATGTCCTCAAACTGAGATTGGATAAATAATATATATTTACACTTTGATATATTTAAAAACAGCTTGTTCCTACAACACCAAGGGCAAAATCGATCAAGGTCACTTAATAGTTTAAATACTCAAAAAACATTAAGGGTAAAAATAACTTTATGTCGTCAGTATACAAGAGAAAATATTTATAGAATTGATTCGGCTTTTACTTGGTGGAAATCCATTATTAATTGTGTTAAATAAATGGTAAAAAAATAAAAATAATAATAATTTTACACTTTCCACAGATTTTTATTTTAACTCGACATGTTTCGCAACACAGTTGCTTCTTCAAAGGAGTACTTAAAAATGGTATCTTAAAAGATATAGCTTAGGTGTAAGGTGTAACAATAAAATTGCAGGTAATTTTCAGGTTGTTTAAAATTGTTGGAAAACGGAAAACCCAATAATAATGTTTACAGCCTAATTAAAGAGATTCAAAAGAGGTGATCCGTTTAAATCCAATTAATCATTAAGAAGAGTATCTCGATGGAATGGTACACCTGGTCAGGTACACGCACGGGCCGTCATCGATAGGCCAACTTTATAATTATTTTTATTATTGTTTGCTGTGGGAAAACCTAAGTTTATAGCCTTTTTATATAATTTTTTATTTACCATTTTATCTATTGTTATAATTATAACAAATAATACCAATATGTTATTGGGCAGGATGCACTGAAGCTTGTGGATAGTGTGGTTGATTTGGGGATAGTATTGGATCGCTCTCTTGGTTTTGTGCCACATATTACAAATATTAAGAGGAAGGCACTAAAAATGTTAGGGTTTATAAAGAGATCTTCGAGAGATTTTGTGAGTCCACAATCCTTAAAGTCTCTGTACTGTTCTTTGGTGAGACCCAATCTGGAGTATGCATCCTCAGTATGGAGTCCACTTTATGCAACACATGTGAATAGTTTGGAAACTGTCCAGCACAAGTTTCTTAGATATGCAGCATTTAGAGTCCCGGATGGTTATGCAATGTCTTATGCTGAACTTGAGTCTGTTTTGGAGCTGGTTTCACTTGAGGCCCGCCGTAAGAGGCATGATTTGAAATTATTTTACAATATCTTAAACCATGTTTACCATTGTCCGGATCTGTTGGTGAAGATTCCACTTTTTGTTCCACCCAGAACCACACGTTCCAATTTTACTTTCTATCAGTCATTTAATCGCACAAATTATGCTTCAAACTCTTTTCTGCAGAGGTCTATCAGGTTGGCTAACTATTACTCCAACGATTTGGACTTTTTTTCATCTGCTTCAGGTTTTTATAGGAACCTGCGTCTGGTTACCTGATATTGAGTTGCTCCCTGCTGATTTTTTCTTTAGTTTGTATTTACGCTTATCTTTTTTTTTTTTACACTGTGATATATATATTTTTTTTATTGGTGTTGATCGAGGTGTTAATACTATTGGTAATTTTATTATGTATTTACCTATGTTAAAATATGCATTATTTGCCATTTATTGTAATTTTAAAAAGTGGGCTAAGCTCGTTAATAAATAAATAAATAAATAAATAAATAAAGTTATCTCTTACATAGGTCATATTAGCACTAAAATAAAAAACTTTTTAAAAAACTTGAATATTAATATTGCTTTCAAAACTAACAATACTCTAGGGAAACACATTAAAAATAATAAAAGTAAATTGAACAAAGGAAATAAATCTGGTGTTTACAAATTAAAATGTAATGATTGCTCTAAAGTTTATATTGGACAAACACGCCGAAACTTCGAAAAACGGATGAATGAACATCATGCTAGTTTTATAAAAAAACAAAACAGATTTTAACTATTCTAACCATCTGTTAGAAGTAAATCATACATTTAATCATAACTATGATATCTTGCATATTGAAAACCAAAGTACAAAATTAAATTTGCTTGAATACTTAGAAATAAATAGGCTTAAAAATGCCAATACTCTTCTTAATGATCAATTGGATTTAAACGGATCACCTCTTTTGAATCTCTTTAATTAGTCTGTAAACATTATTATTGGTTTTTCCAACAATTTTAAACAACCTGAAAATTACCTGCAATTTTATTGTTACACCTAAGCTCGCGTAAGCTATACCTTTTAAGATACCATTTTTAAGTACTCCTTTGAAGAAGCAACTGTGTTGCGAAACATGTCGAGTGAAAATAAAAATCTGTGGAAAGTGTAAAATTATAATTTTTTAAATTTTTTTACCATTTATTTAACACAATTAGAAAATATTTAGCTTGTGGAAGGCTTTAGCAAAGTCTGTGGAAATAGAGTTTGTAGCCAGTTTCCAAAGCCTCCACTATCTGCTCACGATATAGTACTAGGTAGGATGCAGTTGAACGACCCTGAGAGAAACCATGTTGATTTAAAATTATTATATTTTTAAAAGTTTTCTTGAAGAAGTCTGCAACAATAGATTCAAAAATCTTAGAGAATTAGTGACATTAATGAAATAGGTCGGTAATTTTCAATGTTTTCCCTACTTTCACTGTTTTTAAAGATTAATACTACATAAGAAATTTTCCAGGTTTCTGGAAATAATCCATTACAAAGAGATTTATTAAATAATAGCCATAAAGGCTTTGACAATGGAAATGCACAATTTTTGAGCAAAGAATCAGCTGGGGGCCAGGACCTTTAGATACATCAAGGGACTCTAATTTATTGAAAATATCACTTATTGAAATATAATATAAACAGATGTTTAAGTCATGTCCTAAAACCTCTTTACCAAACAATTTGGGATTGATATTGTCAGAATAATTTTTTGAGCTCAAATAGAAACTTGCAAAATGCTCAGCAAAGGCTTTGGCAATGTCATTTCCATTATCATAGTTCACAATCTTATATTTCATTATTGAAGGAATATCAACAATAAGTAGTCCTACTTTATAGGTACTACATGTGAGCTGCTTTTTTCTCAAAAGAAGTTAAATCTCATAGAATATATTTAAATCTGCAACATCATTAATCAACAATATATCCCAATTAAAATTTATCAGAAAATTATTAATATCATAGTGTAAGACCTATATTTTTTTAATACCCTGTATTTATGCAAAAGCTAAATTAAATAAGAACTAATGTTATTTGTCACCCCGAGAGTTGGTTGTCGAAAGCACTTAAAAGGGTCGTTTTTAAATATTTCGTTTTTATAGCTCGAGGCCGGCGAGGGTGTTTATAAAATCCAAGCGGATCAAGTTACTTGGCGATATTAGTCGGGGTACGATTTATTTACGTTAACACATGTTAGAAAAACTGCCTTTGGTACAAATATTCGAGAGCTTTATTTTATTATAGTTTTGAATGTCTTGAAGTTAAGTGTGCTTGTGTCAGATATTTAAAATTATTTCACGTTTGTGCTGTGCGACAGATTAAAGACAAGAAGGGGTGAGTTAAATCACTGAGCACACTTTTTCTACATATTCCCTTGTGTATATTTTTCATAGTTTTTGATATTTTAATTAATTGTTCACTGTCTTGTCCGTGGAAGTTTTTATTGCTTTGCTAAATATTTAGATCGGGTCTGGGAACATTGCACGCATTGCAAGATATTTAGCAATCCCTGTATGTGAGCGGACCCTAGTTTTGGTGTCCATTGCACGTCTCAGTACAGTGGAGTTTGGCAAGTGTTTTTGTATTATATCTGGAGCGGGTCTGGGACCATTGCACGCATTGCAAGATATATTACAAGCTTTGTATGTGAGCGGACCCTAGTTTTGGTGGCCATTGCACGTCTCAGTACAAAGTGTGGTATTGCCACGTTGGTCATGATCGGAGGTTGTGTTGTAACCTCGGAGGTTGAGTTGTAACCTCGTTTTGGTAGTAATTTACTACGGGGCACTTTGGAAGGGTTAATACCCCTTTACACAATCACGTGTAAATGCATAATCCAAAGCTGGTACTGGTAGCTTGTCAGTACTGGGGACATGTGTTTATTTGAAGATAATATTTTAATTATTGCAGAGCATTTAAGTTAAAGAAATATTACTTTGTGACAAAGATGATATATTAATATTGATTGTTGATTGGTTCGAGATATATAATTTAAATAACTGATGTCATAAAATTGTTTTAAAAGTAATTTACATACAGAAATGTCATTTAAATATTAAATCATCAGATATAATTAAGTCACGTTTTAAAGTAAAGATTTATTTAAAAGTCACTATTTGTTTTTACTTTTTGTCAAGGGAAAATTTGTAGAAGAAGAGTTGCTCAACCCATGTTTTCATTATTTTCAGGTAAACTATGCCAAGGATCATCTGAATAAAAGAGTCGCCAATCCGCCCCGTTATGTTTATTATAAGGTTAATTATTTTATTTTATTTTGATATATTTAGTTATTAATGTTTCAATTAAAATTGATTTGATAAAAATCACGCTCAGGCTTTTTGAGTTACAATAGAAATTTGCATTTTTAATATCGTAAATGCAGTTTGAACTGAAAATTTGTAAAAATAAACAAATGATCATTTACTCTCCACATATTCCTACAGTATGCATGACACTGCAACTACTGAGTGCTGATTATGCAAATTTATACTTAAGTGAACAATAAAAAGTTATGACACTTAACATTGATTGATTGATTGACAAGTTTAATATTGTTTATTAGTTTTGAGACCTAACTTAAAATATTGATTAGAACAGCAAAAAGTCATGAATGATGAATATAAAATGGGATTCTTGATGAATTCCTTAGGTTTAAATCCCTAGGGAAAAGGGTAATGTAGTTATAGGTACATATTAAACTACTAAGTAAAGTGGTATCATTAAATAAAATGCACATCCGTAGTTTTTGAAAATTTAGAGGCAAATTTAAATCGAAAACCAATGATGTTTACAATTGCCCCTGTTTACATTTACCCCACTCGACCCTACATATTAAACTACTAAGTAAAGTGGTCTCATTAAATAAAATGCACATCGCAAATAAAATAATTATCAGCATAATATAAAATAAAAATAAACGCCAACTTTTACAGTATTTTACACATTAAGTAGTAGGTATGTTCCAGAACATAGAAAGTTGTAAATACCAAACCAGAAATATGGAAACCCCTCTAAACTCTTAACACTTTTTCTGATAACTTTTACTAACAAAATAATCATACAGATAAACATTAAATAAAAAAAACTTTTAGTAGTGTTTAAAACACTGGTATCAAAAATACTAAACCAAAAACTAATTTAAAAGACAACAGTGAATAATTCTTTATAACTTTTAACTGACCGTAACGTTTCCTCCTAATTCATCCAATATATCATCCATAGTATCCATACTAATAATTTATTTCCTTGAATTTAAAAACGAAAACAGTAAATTTGAGGAAAAATTGTTGCTTGATTTTACATATTTTAGGTTATATCACAGAGGATGTTCTGTTCTGTTCTGTTCGAGGATTGCGATGGCCTCTAGCTTTTCAGCCTCCAGCCAATTTTTTCTTCTTTAATCTTCAAGAAAGCATCATGGGTGCGTCTGGAGGTTTCTCAGATTTCCCTACTTATCCCCCTAACGGTTTATACGATAACAGGTTCGGGTACACATATATAAACTCTTCTCATTCTGGGGAGTATACAGAATTATCACATTGGGGATTTGCTCTCGGAAAAAACGGGATATTTTTGGGGGGGGGGGGGGGGGAGGCGTTTTGCAGTTAAGCTAGACATGTGCTAATCTCATACGTGTTAGGCTACGTTGCAAGGTTAATGCGTTTAAGTATATACAAAAGCTCTACAGAAAGTTAATAATATGATCAAAAGATTATGGAGTATTGACTATAATTTAATACTATTTTCCTCTAGGAACTTACTTAAGTCTCTCGCTAGTTCTCCTGTTGGATTACCTATTATGTTTGAGATATGTATTGGCGAGTTCATTTTCCTAACTAATTTACTATAGTTCTCCTTGATCATTGGATCCTAGAACCATATGATTGAGATCTCCTTCTTCTCCACAACTACAATTTGGGTTTTCCTTGATTTTTATTTTAAACAGGTGTGCAGGAGTGAGGCAATGTCCTGATCTCATTCTGCACATTGTTGTTATGTGTTTTCTTTTGCAGTACTTTACTTTTTGAAACCAAGGGACTTTTGGAGGATCTTTTTGAATGGTAAAGTAAGCAATCCCCTTGCCAGCACTAATTCTTGCATATGAGTTACTCCAGTTTTTCCACAGCGATTTCTTAATTTCAGTTAGCACCTCGGAGTAGTGGAGTGTGTGGTCAAGCTTCGTTCCCATTTCTCTGCCTTTTTGTGCCAATTGATTAGCTTTTTCGTTACCCCTGATTTCTGAGTGGCTTGGGACCCAAATAATTTTAGCAGCGACTTGATTTCTATTTAATTTGAGTAGTTCTTGTTTAGTTGACAGGGTGGTATGGTCATTTTCTGATAGAACACCTATTTTTGAGATTTTCTGTATTCCACTTTTGGAATCTGAGATAATTACCATGCGCTGTACTTGGTCTTTACATAATTGGATGGCTTTTTTTATTGCAAGTATTTCTGCGGAGCAGATTACAGTCATATCTTCTAATCTATAGTAGGCTTCCAGTTGTAGTTCCGGACAGTAAATACCTATTTCACTGTTGCCAGTTTATGGTTCCACCGAGGCATCTGTGTAGACTGGAGAATAACTTGGGAATTTTTCTTGTAGTATGTCCATTAGGATCTGCTGGCTGTGTTCATCCCCTTTTTAATTTTTAAATCAAAGTATTCTATTTTAGTGATTTGGCTTTCGTAATCCGCTTGGTAGCATGGTAGAGACCAGGAATCAGTTATCTACATACTGTAATGCCAGATCTAGCCCTTCCAATATAGGGGGAGCTCCACTGTTTTTCCAGTAGGGTGGATCTTCGTTATAGAGATAGTAAAATTGAAGAAGCTCTTTCGCGACTTTGCTCTCAGATTGTGCTAGATGTTTCAATGTAAATTTTGCGCAAATCCAGTGTCTTCGAATGTCCAAGGGCGTTTCGCCAGTCTCCGCAAGTAATACGTTGGTTGGAGTTGATGTCATGCAACCAATAGCCACTCTGAGAGCTTGATATTGTATTCTGTTTAGCTTGTTCCAATTGTTCTGGGATGTTTTAAATATAGCTTGGCATCCATAATCCAACTGCGATCTTACAATTCCTTTGTAAATATTAAGCAAAATTTTTGGATCGGCTCCCCACCATACTCTAGTTAGAGACTTCATTAGGTTGATTGCTTTACTGGCCTTTGTACAGATGTTATGTATGTTCGCATTCCATTTCATTTGGGAGTCAAATATTACCCCCAGATACTTATATTCCTCTACAAAATCTATAGACGTATTTTTATATCTTAGTTGTCTTTTGAGCATCCTTTTCCCTCAGCTGAAGACAATGGCCTTGGATTTGTTAACTGATATTTTCATTTCTTTAGTATCCATCAATTTTTCTATGTTTACTAGGGTTCTTTCCAGCTCCTCAATACACGAATTGATGTCTTCTCCTGTGCAATATATAACTAGGTCATCGGCATACTGTAGTGTTTTCAACTTTCCGGTCAAGTTTTTCTTGAAATCTCTAGTATATATATTAAAAAGAAGCGGGCTTAATGGAGAGCCTTGCTGTATGCCCCGAAAAGTTACTCGGGGTCCTATAGTCTTTCCTGTTTTAGATGATCCTATTAATATTTTTCTTTGCCACAGGTACTGCATAATCACATTAATCCAGTTGCCACTAATATTACATCTTTTTAATTCCCTCTTAAGTTGTATTAGGCTTACATTGTCGTATGCTCCTGCAATATCTATGAAAACTGCAACCACGACTTTATTTTTAGTAAAAGCTGAGTATATTTCTGTCGCCAAGGTCGTTATATTTTCCATTGTACCTCTATTTTTCCTGAATCCGTTAATTTCCTCATTGAAGATTCTATTACTCTCCAGGAAGTAATCTAGCCTTTGTTTTATCATGGATTCTAAAATTTTGCCTGCACAACTTGTTAAGGAAATAGGTCTATAGCTACCAGCTGAGTTTGGATCTTTTCCTGCTTTAAGAATGGGAACCACTGTGGATGTTTTCCACTCCTCTGGTACATTAGTATGTCCATTTACTATATTGTTAAATAAGTTTAATAGTGAACCAATCATGTTCTCTGGTAGGGCCTTAATCATGGAGTAGGTTATTGTATCTATCCCTGGAGATGAGTCTTTTTTTCTTGAGTTTAGTACTGATTCCAGTTCTCCTTTAGTAAAGTTCTTTATTCCTTTATTCTCCTCTTCTTCGTTAATGTTGTTCGGAACATAAGTTGGGGCCAGGTTATTTAGTAGTTCTTCCATCCATGACTCCCCTTGATTTGAGTAGTTGAGATTTGGATTTAAATTGTTGGAGAACTTTCTTACCACTTTCCATACCTTAGCTATTGTAGTTTCTCTATTTAGAGACTCTGTGAACTGAATAAAACTTTCTTTTTTTCTTTTCCTCATTGTCCTTTTAGCAATTGCAACCTTTTTTTTTGTAATCTACGAAGTTTTCCTCGCTAGGTGCCTCTTTGTATTTTTTTAAAGCTTCCCTCCTGCTCTCACTTGTTTCTTCGCAGACTTGGTCCCACCATTTTGGCTTCTTGAATTGATGTTTTCTCCCGTTAATTTCCACCTTACCAATTGCAATTTCTGCTGCATTTATAACCGAATCCTTCCACTTCTCCCAGTTTTGCGGTTCTTGTAAGCTACATAGGCTGTTATACAAATTCCAGTTGGCTTTTTTGTTCTCCATCTGTATCTCTTCTTCATAATGACTTCGCAAAAATTGTCCTCCTCTATGCTACAAGTTGTAGGGAAGTGGTCGCTGTTTCCAGTATCCTTCAATACTTTCCAAGTGCATTTAAGAGCACTTTGGGCGTCTACAAGTGTAAGGTCTGGACAACTTATTCCTTGGTTTGGGGCTGTAATCCTTGTGGCTGTTCCGTCGTTTAGGACCACTGTGTTAGTTCTATTGATAGCTTCCACTAAGTTTTTACCTTTGCTGTTTTCTGTTGCCGAGCCCCAGAGACTGTGTTGGGCGTTTAAGTCCCCCATCAATATGAATTTTGTCCCCAACGATTGCAAGATGTTTTGAAATTGTCTTATCGTGATGTAAACCTCTGGAGGGCAATAAATATTGCATATATTAATATCCTATATGTAATTTGCACTTTTTGTGGGATGTTAAATGTCAGATTTATCTCTTTGTACGGTATGTTATTTTTTATCATGGTGGCTATGCCTCCCCTACCAGCCGGTCTATCGTTTCTTAATAAATTAAAGTTTTTGAAATGAAATACCAGATTTGCCTTTAAGAATGTTTCATTTAACAAAATTATGTCAGGATCTGTTTTCCTGATCATTTCTAGTAGAATTTCTTTATTAGAATTTAAGCTTCTTATATTCCATTGCGTTATTTTTAATTTCTCTCTTCTTTCCATTAGTTATCTTTTTTGTTGTGTTGGGTTCTCTGAGTTTTCTTGTCTCTTGTTTGTTGTGATTGGTGTTTGTATTTCCATGGGATTAATCCCCAAATTGGTTTCGTTGATTTCATCCATGGGCGATTCGCCCAGAACCTTTTGACATTCTGTCAGTATTCGCTTTTTTGATTCTGTGTCCAGTGCAGTTTGAGTAATTATCCTTCTTATTAATGTCATTATTGGAATCTGCTCTGTTAAGTCATCTTCCTGTTTTTCGCTTCGTGTTCTGCATGATGATGGAAATAGGCATTCGTTATGCTCCCTTCTGTTGTAATGCTCTATTTCAGGGGATAGGGGTGACATTGATCTCCTCTTCCTCTGTGTTTTTGCCACATAAGTCTCTCTTTCTTCTCTCTCTCTTTATCTCTTTCACTATTCACTAGTCTTCTCTGAGATACCTGAATAGTTTCTGTTTCCCTAGTTTTCAGTCTGGGAAAGTCTTTTGGTTGTCCTGTGAATCCTGAGGTATAATGCCTGTCTGTTTGTTCTTGATGCCTTTCTACATTGTTTTGTTTGCGAAACATTTTCCGAGCTTCAAAGTATGAAATATTATTTTCAACCATAGATCTTTTAATGGCTTTTTGCCTAGTATATTCTTCGCATCTCTTGTCTGTCGTTATATGCCCAGTGCTGCAATAAATGCAGGTAGGCTCTTTTTGGCATGTTTCTTTTTTGTGGTCGTCTCCGCATTTAGCGCACCTGAATCTACCTCTGCATTGCGCTGCTAAATGTCCGTATCTTAGACAATTCATGCATAGTGTTGGTAACGGGATATATAGTTTAACTTCTGTTTCCAAAAAGTATATTCTTACATACCTAGGCAGTTCTTTACCTTTAAAGGTAACTACAAGGGTTTCTGTATCTACGTACGTTGGTTCTTTGCCTGCCTCCGTGACTCGTTTCTTCATCCTTCTGGTTTCTTGTATAGTACACACCGATTCTGCTTCTCTCTTGAATTCTTCCATGTCCATTTCTAACCCCCCTACAGGATGCTAGCGAAGCAGTAATATAAGCATTTAAGTTTTCTGTTTTTAGGATATGTCATGCATTAAAAGGTCGTTTGCAGCCTTAGCTGTTGTAAGAGCGACTAAAAGCCTATTTTTGCCCCTTTTGGTAATTTTAAGAATGTCTTTAATATTAGCTGATTTGAATTTTTTCCCTATAACTGTGGGGTGCACATTACCGATATTTTGTTGCGTTCCTTCTAAAATTACCAGGAAAGGCCCCGAATCTTTATAAGAATAAGTAAAATTAATCTTGTTTGTGTAAATAGTAAATATCTTAAGCTTTGAAATATCTTAGAAAACTCGTATTACAAAGACAGGAAATTTTTTAAAGTCTCTAGTGAGGACAGCTGTGTTAAGCTAGGGCAAAAAAGTAACTTTGTAAAAACTTGTTAGGTTATCTTAAGAATATTGCGCCAGGTTGACTTACAAAAGGACAAATGCTGAACCCTGAAAACTTAAACTCTGACACGGATAAAAGGTATATAGACAAAACTTTTTGCCATCTCCTCGATCGAAATAAGTATTTTGAATTGGTATTTATTTCTAGATCGGACGTGCCCGTGCCGATCAACAAACTTTAAACGCCAAGCCGGATCAACAATAAATAGGCTTTGCCCTGAAAAAATTCTGATCTGGTCTTCGAGCATTAAAATAAAAACAACCCTTAAATTTTTGAATCTCTCAAAACGCCCCTTTTTATCTTTGCGCCTGAGTGAACTGTCAACACTTCCAGTTAACGGGATAAAAGGTTGGTGGGACCACTTCTAACAAAAAATTTGTTTTTGAAACAAATTTTATTTTTTGAAACGACCGCCACATGCGGTCTGGCATCCCTGATTTTTCTACAGAAAAATAACTAAGACAATAGAAAACAAAATGTCAAGCGAAGGTAGTAACGCGTATTTAGGGCCTTTCTCTGAATTCAGCTTTCTACACGACCTTGAAACTTTTTAACAAGCCGGTCGTCGCGACGCTTCCAGCGATGAGCCGCCGGCTTCAATGGATGTTTGGCTGGTGCAGGCGGCCACATCCAATTTAAACATACTGGGTGGGGATTCTGGATCTGCAGGATTAGAATCCAATTTTGAGGACATTAACAATTTAAATATAAAAAATCAAATATTAACAAGCCAAGGGGAAACAAATCGTATTTACACAGAAGAAAAGGGGGGATTCGCGATACTATGTGCAGAACATACTCAAATGAAAACTTTTCTGTTGTTAAACCCCAACAAAATACCGGCGGGGGAGGGGACCCCCTAGTTCCCTCCAGAGATAAAATACGGCGAATTATCGGAGTCACTCCACAATTAGATAACAGTATTCACAAAAAAGACAAAAAAAACACAGTTAAACCAAACAAACAAACTCAAATAAACCAACAGGCTTTGGAACAAGATATTTCTTACAGAATGGATGATACAATAGATAACGAACAATTATCTCAATCCAAAAATCCACCAAACACGCCTTCTGACGAAGGCACAAGGAAAATACACAACCTATACAAAAACACAGACTCTTCACCTTATATCGTGTATATTGAAACCTCAGAAAACTCTTCCCTCAACGTAGGTAGATTTAATAACCTGAAAATTGCTAAGGATATCTTTGACCTGAAACTCAGAGATGTCCTGAAAACAACCAGTAAAGGAAAAAAACGACTAGGCATAGAATTTACTACCCCAGAAGCGGCCAACAACTTCACAAAAGATAAAACACTTTTAGAAAAAGGATACAATATCTTTATTCCTAATAACTATACTTCAAGCAAAGGCATTATAAGAAATGTGGACCTAAGTTTTTCTACCGAAGAAATTATAGCCGCTAGCGAGATCCCAGACCCCATAAAAATACTGGAAGTAAAAAGACTGAACCGCAAAGTACTCAGTACTAATGAAGAAAACAAAACACTAGCCCGATACATTCCCACAAGCACTATTTTAGTAACGTTTGATACAGCTCTTATGCCGAGAAGCATTAAAATATACGGCCTTCCAGTCCATGTAGTTCCATATATACCGCCAGTAACACAATGCTTTTCATGTCTCTTATATGGCCATATAAAAAAGCACTGCAAAGGCAGAGAGAAATGCCACAATTGTGGAGAAATTCACCAAGCAGACACAACAAATGTTTGTCAGACTAAATGTCTTCACTGTAAAAGCAATGAACACAAATCCACTTATAAGCAATGTCCAGAAAACGTAAGACAGCAAAACATCAAAAGACTGATGGCTCTAGACAACCTGACATATTTTGATGCTAACAGTATTTGCAAGAAAACATACACAAGTGATGAGTATACATACCAAGCAACAGATTTTCCTACATTAAGAAACACTAACAAAAATAACACAATACAAGAAAATATAATATTGCCCTCTCAAAGAAGGGAAGCAATAATCAATAATAACCAAGTTAAGCGTTCCTACACGGAAGCAACACAGACCACATCTAAACGTAGATTTATTCAACGAAACACCGGTTATGACAGGGAAGCGCACAACAGCGCACTGTATTACCCAAATTCTAGACCTCAGAAATCGGAAGAACATCCCAGCACTTCTAGTGCAGGATATGTAAATAGTCAAACTAAGATGCCTACAAGTGCCCCGCAATATACGACAAGACAAATTATGCAAAATTTTATACACATGAGTGAAGAAGAAAAACAAATACTTAAAAATTTCATCCTAACACACTACAATTTAACATCATATATGGATCCAGATGATCCATATGAGCCTTGAAACCAAACCACCCACTTGCTAATAGGACAAAATCTAATAAAAACATGAAAGTCATTTAGTGGAACATTAGAAGCGTGAACTCAAATAAAGGGAACCTTGCAGCAATGGTTAGAGACTACAATCCAGATATTATCTTGCTTAATGAAACTTGGCTAAAACCTAACCTACATTTCAGTCTTAAACCCTACAACATAATACGATCGGATAGAGGAGATGGCTATGGCGGACTAGCATCCTGCGTCAAGAAAAATCTGAAATACAACGTAAATAAACTCAATACTAATTTAGATGAAAATGATATGCAAATACTATCAATAACATGTGGCAATCTAAACATAGTCAACATATATGCCAGCCCACAATATAACATCCCGCCAGAAATTTTTAACAAGATATTATCGACAAGTCAACATACACTTCTCATGGGAGATCTTAATGCTCACCACCAGCTATGGGGTAGCCATTCTGCAAACGCTTCCGGAAGGACCTTGGCTGATTTTCTTGAAAAAAATGATTTTGTAATTTTAAATGATGGGACCTCAACCAGACTTAACTCTCCAGGTGAAAAACCGAGCCCAGTGGATATATCCATTATTAGTAGCCACTTAGCGCCTATGGCTGACTGGAAGGTACTACCAGACTGTGGATTCAGTGACCACTACCCAACCTATTGTATAATCGGTGATAGAACCAGCCACACCCAACATTCCTACTACACTTCCTATCCAGTTAAAAACTACAAAAAAGCAGACTGGGAACTATTCTATCATAAAGTCAATCTACAGACCCACCCCCTAAACGAGAATATGCCCTACGAACAACTAGAAACAATAATTCACCAAGCTGCCGAAGCCTCAATTCCGATAAAATATACCAACGCTTTAGGTAAAACTGGTAACCCTTGGTGGGATCAGGAATGCACAAATCTACTTAAAGAAAGACGAAGAATAATCGCTGAATATAATGACAACCCCTCGTTAAGCAAATATCTGATGGTCAAACACACAATAGCCAGAACCAGAAGGCTGTTCAACAAGAAAAAAAAGGAGAAGTTCATAGAATTCTGTGGTACACTAAATAGAAACTCTAATATCACGGAGGTCTGGCGCAAAATTAAGAAGTTCTCGGGTACAAGTAACAACCCTGTATACTCCTCGCTCTCCCAAGAAACAATAAAAATAGGCATATTAAAGAAAATGGCTGTAGTAAACATTGACCCCTCATTCCAACTTCAGGCCCCTCCTGAGGACCCGGCATTTTTCACAAGAGATGAATTTTTAAATAGTCTGCAAGGGAAAAAAGATTCTGCGCCTGGGCTAGACAATATCAATTATAAAATGCTGAAAAACCTACCTCTTAAAGCCCAGAACATCCTTTTAAATAACTATAATGAATTTCTAAGTGGCAAACCACTGCCTGCTTCTTGGAAGAAATACAACATTGTCAATTTTTTAAAACCGAACAAGGACCCAAACTCCATAGATAGCTATAGACCAATAGTCCTATCTGCTTGTTGCTGCAAAGCCCTAGAAATCATGATTAAAAATAGAATAGAATGGATAGCAGAGAACAAAAAAATCTTTCCTGAAAATCAAACCGGCTTTCGGAAAGGCACAGGCATATACAAAAATATTGCATTAATAACCTCCAATGTTACACTGGCCTTCGGTCAGAATGAATCCGTTCTAGCGGCGTTCCTGGACATTAAATCAGCGTATGACGGAGTGAACTTAACCTTACTTTATAACAAACTTATTAAGTTAAAAATTCCCACTGAACTCGCTAACCTTATATATAGAATTATGCAAAATAGGCTTTTATACTCAAGAAGCGAAGACGGAAACCTGATAGGACCGCTACTGGCTACAGCAGGCCTACAAGGCTCCCCACTTAGTACCATACTTTTTAATATATATCTGAAAGACCTTTTTGACATTTTACCAATAGGCATACAACTGCTGAGTTATGCTGATGACCTAGTCCTGTTTATAAAAGGCAAAAACTTGCAACTAATGGCTAGGCGAATCAACGAGGCACTGGCACTAATTAAAAACTGGCTAAGCAATAACAATCTATCCTTATCCTACAACAAATGTGAGGCCATATGGTTCACTAAGGGAATCAGAAGAGACACACTACCAGTGCTACGGATCGAAGATAACATAATTCCATATGTAGCCCAGGCTAAATACCTTGGAATAATTTTGAACAAGCACTTAAAATGGGATAAACATATAGAATACATCACGAACAAAGCTAGAAAAGGACTCAATGTAATAAAATGCTTTAGTCGAGTTTGGTGGGGTGCAGACCCCAAGATCTTACTGTCAGTGGTAAACAGCCTCGTTAGATCACATTTAGAATATGGGGCAATATTCCTGAAACCTACTAACAAACAAAATCTGGACAAGATAAACGCTGTGTTCTATCAGGGACTCAGAGTTGCACTTGGATGTATGAAATCAACACCTACAAATGTACTGCTCGCAGAAGCTGGCGCTTGGGACCTGGAGTTTCGAAGAAAATGGCTTGCAACAAAATTTTTGGCCCAGAATTATGCATTTAAAAATAATGCCCTTTTAACAATATTGAAAGAAATCAAAATACTTCATGCTAGAAATGCGGACTACTGGAGAACAAAAGACATTACATACCTCATGCAAGCTTCAAATTATCTACTACCCTTCCAAAACAAAATAGAAAGAAACGACAAACTTCCATGCTTTGATATAGAATTTATTCATCAAATAAGGAAAATTAAGACAATCAATCTGAACATTAGGAAGAAGGACATAGGCAACAAAGAGAAATTCTTAAGCTCGACAGAGAGATTCAAGAGTACACACACTTTTATCTACACAGACGCATCAAAAAAGAAAAACCGGGTAGGCTATGGAATACACATACCTGATCTAAAGTATAACTACTCAGCTAGGTTGCCTGACATACTAAATATCTGTTCAGCCGAATTAACGGCCATCAATGAGGGAATTAGAGCAGCACTCTCCAAGAACATTCGAAATATGCTAATAATTTCAGACTCTAAAAGTGCCATCGATAAACTAAACAAAACAACTATATGTACTAAAAACGACTATATATGTCTTCGCACAAAAAGGCTGATTCTCGAGTTGATGGATGGGGGCCATGATATAATTTTGGCTTGGGTTCCAGGACACGATGGAATTCCAGGTAATGAAAAGGTGGACCAGTTAGCAAAAATAGGAACCATACTAAACGTTCCTAAACCTCTAAAACCAGCATATATAGAAATAATACCCATCATCAAAAATAAAATAGACGAAGAACACAAAACTTACTGGAAGGTATCCACAAGAAACAAAGGAAGCGGCTACGCAAAAATTCAAGGCACATTTCCAAACACAAGATGGTTTGACTCCCTACCATTCCTGGATAGAAGACATATTACCACTATAATTAGACTACGTTCAGGACACTGCTTAACAGGCAAGCATCTACACAGGATTGGAATAAAGGATAGCCCACTCTGTGAGTGTGGTCAAGTGGAAGACCTTGACCACATATTCTTTGAATGCCCGATTAACTTCATTCCGAATTTTGACCTCTACAAGGAAGCTATTAACATTCTGAACTACAACCCACTTAACATCCAGTGTGTTTTAAAAAATATAAACTCAATCACGATAAATCTCCTAATAAAATTTCTATCTTTCAACAAAATTAAACTCTAATCATCTCACGTAGACACATATTCAACTCACCAAGAACATCATATCCCTTTTCCTTTCCGATGCAGCTCATTTGTGTAATGCACCTCCGCTGCGCGGGTGCGAGAAGAGTCATATCCTTTTATGTAATAACTCCTACACATCATGCCATTTTTACCTTGCTTGATCGTTTAATATTTTGTTTTGTATGCGCTTAAGTTGCATTTTGTAGGAAATCAGCGACTTCGATATATGGTTTAGAGCCAGGCTGAATCGTGGTCGCCCTAATGTACTGGCGAATTGCCTTCTGGAGCAGACGCCATCGAAGAAAAGACAAGACAAAACCCCAACAAACTTTTTTTCTTCTGTGGTTAAACCCATAAAAAAAGAAACCAAGGTTTCTTTTTGGTTGGTTTTTGGTTTCTTTTTTCTATGGTTAATTCAGTCTCTGTTTTGTGATTGCTCTTAGTTGGTGTTTTGTGGTTAATTCACAAAATATACCTATTTTGTGTAGTGTTGGGAAAAACCGATGATTTTAATAATCGAGTAGTCACTACTCGAGCGATTTCAATAATCGAGCGATCGCTCGAGCGATTTATCACTCGAGCGATTTATCACTCGAAATTTCGGTTCAAGTATCAAGTAGTGAATGAATTCAATGAATAGCGCATTGAGCGAGTGGTTGATCGCTTGCCGCTCGATTCGATTCGATAGCGAATGACGCCGAGCCGACTGTCAAATATCCAAAATCCAAACCAAAACGACGAAAACGAAACGCATGTCGCGATAGCGCCTTCTCTTTTATGTTTATGTGCCGTTAACAAAGACGTATGTCGTGTGAGACTTCGGAGCATTAACTTGAAAGCCGTCAAGCGACGATGGCCGAGCGGATATCGAATGAACGAACTTTCGCTCAGTCTCAGTGGTTAGTGCTTGACTGCTTGTAGCGACGATTTTCGCTTGAAATTATAACTCGAGTAGTCGTGTCAATAACCGAGTGATGTCGGTTATTTCAATAATCGAGTACTCGAGCGGTTTTTCACTCGAGCGATCCCAACACTAATTTTGTGGGTTAATTGGTTGTGATTTGTGATGTTCAAGAAACGGTAAGGAAATGTGAAAATTACGTATCACTTTCGTCATTTTTTAATATTATTATTATATTAGATATTGACCTGGGTCGACAAATGTTTCTTATTAGTTAGGGCAATGGAGTGAATAATGTCGATTTCTCAAGTAAGTAGTAGAAATAAACATTTACAATTTAAAAATATAAATAATTGTGTAACCATAAGTTTAGAAATAATTGTTTGTAGGTAAATTTGATAATTTTTCCAAACTTGGGGGGCAATAACCAACTTCCTCCTTGGATAGGCCCTTTAACTTCAATATACTAGGTTGAAGCATATAAAATACCTATGCTGATTTTTCATTATAATCTTAGATTAGGTATAGGATTAATTGAAAAGGAACAGAAAAGAAATTAACTCACCTCAACAATAAAAGTAAATTAAAATGTGGGAACGGGAACACTATATACGTTCACGTAAAACTGGAATTTTTGAATAAACAATTATTTTGTTTTCATCGCAATATTTAAAAAATGATTTGGCACTTTTACACTAAAACAGGTTCAACGATCGGACATCGCACTACGTTGAATGATCTAGCGAATGTGAATGCTCTAGCACACTTTTGAGCCTTCATTGCAACTTTACTTATTTATTATCTGAAAAAACGTGCAAAAATCACAGCGCTTTCACCGGACTCTATGTTTTGTCTTGTCTTGCGTCTATTATTGGCTTCTGATCTCTGAGATCAATTTGTCAGCTCATTAGTTTTGAGGCCAGAGGTGGTCTGCGAAGTCCTGTCATACTCTGGGCTCAAGTGTTTGTTCTTACCGTTGAGTGCTGTGAAAATTTCACATGCATTGTGCCGTTTTGGTGACTTATTTTTCATATCAAAAATGTCTTGTTTTTACAGTTCCTCCAGTTCTCCCAGATGGGCTTCTTGTTTTAAACACCACGGTGACGACGGAGACCGTGAACACCACCAAGGACACTAAGGTGAAAAATAAGGAAGGCGGTAGGCATGCAGTGGCGTGCAATGCTAGTTACAGTAGGGTAGGCAAATTATTCAAAGCTGTATAACCTACCATGTTTTACACATTTTTGTCTTTCGAAAATAATAAACATAACCAACAGAAACACCTATGATGATATCGTAAAACTTACTTCTGAAATACCGGGTCGTTTTTTTTTATTGCTAAGTTAGTTTTAAAGTTGGTGTAGGGCGGCCTAGTTCAACCACCCTTTGCTTTTCGTCAAATGTTAATGTTTGAAACGTTAAATAAATATATGTAAATTAAAAAAAAAATTTAAAAAAAAAACGCTGTTATTTTTAACTTCCGAATACAGTTATTGTAACTTACACACTCACACGGTACACTCATTGTCTTTAATTATTGTATGGTCTAAAAATCATTAACGAAAATATAAAATAGTATCGATATACCTTACAGGTAAACCCGATTTCGATGCAAAATCAAAAAACTGCAATCGATTGTTATCATCTGTCGCGCACCTTTGAAACTTTGAACTGCCGACTGCTCGTTATCGGTCGAGTCCGAGTCAGGTCGACCCGGATCGCCAAAACGGCAAAGGCAGGGCTTTTGGGCGCCGTAAGAATTTGTATTACTCAGCTGAAAATGCTTTGCTTTAATTTCAAATAGGATGCCTACACATATTAGGCGGCAGAGCGGTGCGCTATAGGGAAATATAAGTAAAATAACCTCTTGAGTCAGCAGCGGGAGTTGTATAGTTTTCAATTCAATTCAATTCTTTATTGTCTAACAGGAATAATCCCAATAAAAAGACAATCAATGCACATGTAAACAAAACTTAACAAAAATATAAGATGAAAATATAAAATATGACACTAGCCAAAACTTAACTAACAACTTAAAAATTAGACAATTAGACTACAATAATAAGATCACACAATGGCCATAATTCGGCAGCCGCAGTAAAATCACAATATCTGCTAACCCTAATCCATAGATTCAATGTCAACAAAAAGAAGAGTAAGCTAGGTACGCAAAGAGTCAAACAGTAATAATAATATAGTAATGAAATAAGTTGACAGTAATAAAAGTATAGCTATCCTAATAATAAAAATATAATATAAACAATCAGTATAGTAGCTGTAGTCAAGATGTTATGAATCATAATCAAAGTGAGTTTATAAATTAGAGATCATTGGCACGATTTTAGTCTTAAATGAGTTAACCGAACCTACAAATAAGTCAATATCAATGCGGTTCAGCAGATTATTATACCATGAGCAGGCTCGATATACTGCCGTCCTAAGGAAGACCACCGCATCTACAAAAAAATTTTTAATTGGGCTAAGCGCGAAAATTGGTTCTAGGGGGCTTATATTACATATTTACGTAGAAAAAAACCCGTATTTAAAATCTCATTTAGGTATTTTTTAAATAAATCTATACCCAGCATCTACAAAATGATGTCCCAAACTAAATAAAAACCCCGCATCTACAACTTACTAAGGAGAAACCCCGCGTATACATGTCTTAGCCTGCAGATGCTGTGTTCATTCTAAGTAAAAAGCAAACGCGGTGTTTTCGCTAAGTATTTCGCGCGTAATTATCAGACCTAATCAGTTTCCTTGTAAATTTTAGTATGAAAACAGTGTTTGTGTTGCTTATAGGAATTGTTTTAAATATTATTTATATACAAGAGCTTCTGTGATCAAAACCATATAAGGTAGGTAAGTCTAAATCGGTACAAACTACGTTTCGTTAGTATTTTTATACTTTTTTTACTTAAAATGTTGTAATAAATGAACTTTTTTTTACGAATGTGAATTTTGACGCAAGAGCCTGACATAAGTGAAAATATGTGCTTTTACACACATGTTGAAAAAAGGAACACCAAAGCCAAAGGTATTTACATCACCATGTGGGGTGCCTGAAATTAAAAAGACCAACATTTAAAAAAATCTTCAATCGATAATCCCTTTAAATAGGTCTCAATTTTGGAAAGAACTTGACGTACAAGTTGAAAAACAGTAAAGGCAATTGGGTTGTTTTTATGATTAGATAAGGTTAAGAAACCGTTTTTATAGAATAATACAATTATTTTGTTAATTTTCCTAGGTCGCATTTTCCCTGTTTTTAGTGTTTAGTAGTTTTTAATAAACTTTTTAAATCTTATTATGTTGTTGTTTTTTTTTTAAAAAATACTCAATGATATTGTGTGTGGCTATACTAAGGAAAAACATCGCATGTACCTAATTTTAGTAGATACGGTGGTTTTCCTTAGTTTTTTCTTATATAAATTAAAGATCTTTCCCAGTATCTACTTTTATTAAGTCAAAATTACATTAAAACGCTGTTTTTTAAATGAAAAGTGAAGGTTTTTGAAACATCCAAATACACTCACCGGCACAAAATTCCGCCACCCTGATATTTTGGCCAAGTTTGATGTTTTATAACTTCTTTAATTATTTTATAAAGTATCATTTTTCGATTAGGCTATATTATACAGGAGGATTTCAAAATATTGTTTTTTGTCGTAATTTTAAAACACCCTGTAGGAAAATTGAGGTGAATAATTTTGTTTACATACTGTTTCCTGTAATCTCTAATGTATTCTAAACATTTATTTTTTTGATTCATTCCATTATCTCATTTTTGCTGAGAGCTGCAAAATTTTAAATGTAACGATGTTATTTTTTGAAAATGTATGTCAAGCTTTCGGTAAAAAAATATCGACGTTGGCTTAGGACGCGATAATTATGGCAGAATGTTTGACAGTGACAATATTATAACTTGTTGGGTGTCAATATGGTATTAACTCCAGCAGACGTGGGTAGAATTGTTGCGTTAATAGAGGATGGCCGTAGCAAAAGTTATGTCGCCCGTACTCTAAGAATTCCGCGGTCTACAGTTCGTGATGCCTGGAAGCGGTATTAACAGACGGGAATGTTTACTAGATGGCAAGGCTCTGGCAGAAGGAGAATGACCATTGCAGCTGATAATCACTTTGTCACCATTAGTTCTTTAAGAGATCGAAGATCTACTGCTGTGTGTTTAAAAAATGACTTACAAATGATTCGGCGAGTAAATGTAAGTGAAAGAACGATGCGTAGAATATTGGCAGAAGATGGGCTTCGTTCACGAAGGCCAACAATATGTCCACGATTACTTCCACGGCATCGACAACACCGACTGAGGTTTGCAAGATCGCATTCTGACTGGACTCTAGAACAGTGGGGAAACGTACTATCCACGGATGAATCCAGGGTTTGTTTAAGGTCACCGGATGGTCGTGAGCGAGTATACCGACGTAGAAATGAAAGATATGCTGACTGCACCATATCAGAACGAATCTCATATCATGGAGGTTCTGTCATGATTTGGGCGGGTATTTCTACCGAAGCACGCACCAATCTTGTATTTGTTGAAAATGGAGCTCTAACCGCCCACCATTACATTGAGGAAATCCTCCAAGAAGTTGTTGTTTCATTTGCTCCTTTTATTGGGAACCAATTTACATTAATGCATGATAATGCTAGACCTCACGTTGCACATGTAATGAGCGAATATCTGGATGAAGTTGGACTTCCAAGATTGGAATGGCCTGCATGTAGCCCGGATCTCAACCTAATCGAACATCTTTGGGATCAACTTAAAAGAGCCGTTCGTCGTCGTCCTGTACAACCACAAACCTTGTAAAACTTAAGACTGGCGCTGACGGAAGAATATCAAGCTATTCCTCAAGAAAGAATAAGTGACCTTATTCATTCGATGCCACGAAGACTGCAAGCTGTCATTGCTGCGAGAGGAGGAAATACACGTTATTAAATTGTTTTTGTTAATTAACTTTATGATATACCTAGTGTTTGTTTTTCTTAATAAAAGTAGACTTCAAATCAGCGTTTTATTTAAAATTTTGCAGCTCTCAGCGCAAATGAGATAATGGAATGAATCAAAAAAATAAATGTTTAGAATACATCAGAGATTACAAGAAACAGTATGTAAACAAAATTATCCACCTCAATTTTGCTACAGGGTGTTTTAAAATTACGACAAAAAACAATATTTTGATTTCCTCCTGTATAATATAGCCTAATCAAAAAATTATACTTTATAAAATAATTAAAGAAGAACAGAATAAATTAATCTACAAACTGATAAGAAAATCACCAAAATCGGATAAAAAATAAATAAGTTATAAAACATCCAACTTGGCCAAAATTTCAGGGTGGCGGAATTTTGTGCCGGTGAGTGTATATAAAATAAAACAATCTTCATTTGCCGAGTTATAAGAATTTGTGACCATTTTAAAAGTTGCCAAAGTTTGCCCTTGATTTACTCAGTTTAGATAAATCTGCAAATGCGGTGGTCTTCCTTAGGACGGCAGTATAATGGTTCATTTCTGGCATGATAAGTGGGATAATTTGCTAGGTAAAATTTGCGGTGAGCACGACCACGCGTATTCACTACAGGTACAGCGAAATTAAGACCGTTAAGAAGTTCAGTAGAATCCACAAGGCTGTTACATAATTTAAATAAAAAAAGTTGACTTGCTAAAATTGTATTTTGTTTGAGTGAGAGGAAGTTGAACCTTTTAAGTAATAATTGGTGATCATAACCACGTGGAGGATAAATACCATCTTGTTTGAAACTTAAGTATTTTAGGAAACGCCGTTGAACATATTCGAGCCTGTCAATATGTATTTGATGACTAGGAAACCACACCAGAGCAGCATATTGCAGTTTAGACTTAAATAAGGTGACAAGACTGTCCATGTTCTTAAACTCCTTTGTCGATCTAATGATGAAGCCCAGGGTTTTTTATGTTGATTGCACAATTTGATCAATATAATCATTAAATGTGAGTTTACTATCGATAACCACCCCGAGGTCTTTGACTGAATGAACACTGGAAAGATTATTGGATTCGATCTGATAGTTAAAGTTTAATTCGCGATCCAGATTCGATATTGTCATTGATTTGCATTTATTAATGTTTAAATGTAACTTATTGCTGCTGCACCAAGAGAACAGTGTGTCGAGGTCTTTCTGTAGTTCAGCGCAGTCATGTAAGTCATTGATAATTTTAAATAATTTGAGGTCATCTGCAAATAATAAACAGTTTGATGAGATGTTTTGAGTGATATCGTTGACAAATATGGCAAAAATCAAAGGAGCGAGATTACTTCCCTGAGGAGCGCCGCTGGTGGCATTATAATCAAAGGATTGAAAACCATTATATTCAACAAACTGGGACCTACCATTAAGATAAGAGATAAACAGGTTGATCAGGCTATTATGGAACCCAAATTGAAGCATGTTTTTAGCGATCAGACCATGATCCAACTTGTCGAAAGCCTTCGAGAAATCCGTATATACGACATCGAGCTGCCTTCTAGTATTAAAAGCATGATAGGCTGTTTTTAGGAAGGTAGTTAAGTTAGTCACGGTTGAGCGTTTGGCAAAAAATCCGTGCTGAGCAGGAATAATTAGGTTTTTAACCTGAAAGAAGAGACTTTCATAAACACACATCTCAAAGGCCTTCGAGAAGTTGGACAAAATAGAGATTGGTCTATAATTGGTAATGTTGTTTATATCACCACTCTTAAAGACTGGACAAATCTTAGTTTTTTCCAGAGATCAGGAAACGTACTGGTGGCAAGTGATAAATTAAATATATAGTGAAGCGGGATCGCGAGACATTGAGCACAGTCGCGCAAAATGAAAGAGGGTATTCTATCATGTCCTGAGGTATGTGAGCTTTTTAATTTTTTTAGTGCTTTAATGATCTCAGGTTCAATGTGAGTAATGGAAATATTTTGGGAATTGCTAGGCTCATGAAGATCATCCAAGCAAAAGTCTAAAGAAACCTCATAAACACTCTTAAAAAACTCAGCAAAGCCATTTACTATGCTCCGTGGGGAATCAAGTGAAGTTCAGTGTGCCTGGGATACGCGTTTTATTGCGCTTTTGTCTAATATATTTCCAGAAGTGCTTAGGATCGCTCTTGATAGATAACTCAGTTTTATTTATATATGTCTTGTATGCAACATCAATCTTAATTTTAACAATACGTCTTTTCTTAGAGTACGCCTGGTAGTCCAAGCTTAAGCCAGATTTTTTGTATTTCTTATGGAGTTTATTTTTTATATTCAGATCGTTAATAATTTTATCATATTATTATGAGTTGTGGCTTAATTGTGTATTATAGTAGATCTTTTTAACCAAAAAAATATATTGTAAAAACCTTTTTGGGATAATTTAAAAATATGAAGTTCGGTAATTTTTCTAGGGTAGGCAATGCTTTTATGCTTCTATTGTATGCACGCCACTGTGGGCATGACATAAAAAACACAGATTACAGAAACTTTAAAGTTCTTTTCTGTAATCTGTGATAAAAAAAAGCGGTAGATTTTAAAATAAAACGGTAGATATGCCGTTACTCACTTTGGGCTAAAAATACACTAAAAATGTTTAGTTGGAGGTGTATGTATAATTGTACATAAAATATATAAATAAAATACAAATTAAGAGGAACACAAAACAGTATAATATACTTCGCATAAAACCGTTGCGACGTTGACCGTTGCTGTCGTGGGCGTCCTCGAGTCACAATACTCTGTGGTCGAGTACAGACTGCGATAGTAATGTCGTCTCAATATCGACAATCGCCATTCGTTTTGTTATAGTTAATAAAAAAATTAATTCAAATAGGTATTTTGAGATTGAGAATTAAATTTAACGTTCCTCTACTATTTACTTCGCGCACGGTGTGGTGGTATTATATATTTGATTGGAAAAATGTTTAATCTGGCAATATTTCACCTTTACCTAAGAGAGATGTGTATACATGAATTGTGTTTTTTATTAGTAATGATATCTTATACCTACAATATTCCTGTTGCAGCTACTCCATTGTGCCAGCAAAAAACCATAAACAAAAAAGTAAGTCTTGTAGGAATAAGAGGCAGAGGCCTAGGCAGAGCCGCCAGGACGGCGGCAGAGTTCAGGCGCCGGCCGCGCCTAGCGATTGGGGGCGGGGGTGTCCCACGCCCGCCAATTTTACAACAACAATATAGATAGAAGTAAGTATATATTATTGATGTTATAACATGTAGATTCGGAATATTAACAACAATTAATTAATCTAGAATCCACAACAAAAGCTGCGCGTAATGAGTTGCCAAAGTGATTAGGGAAAACCGGGGCTATGAGGCCACCCCGGGGAATGAGGCTACCCTCACTATTTCAAAAACCGCGCACAACAACGAATAAAAGTGAGTATAAAAATAATTCCGTTAGTGATACTGAAATAGAATTATTTGTACCTAATAAGAGCATATTGTAAAATAGATCAGCATGCATTTCATTGTTTTAATTATTGTTGTAGGTTATGTTTTTTTTACGTTTGTAATTACAGACATAATGAATAGGGCCAGATATAATGGGGCAATAAGTCAGGGGTGCCTGAATACCCCACATTTTGTCTTTTGTGATTTTCGTAAAATTTGATAAGTTATTATATTACTTGATTTCTTAAAATTCTTGTTTGTAACGTTTAATAAATAAATATAACTTTATTTCTTTAATTAAACCTGTGCTCATTATCTTCGGGGTAATCAGGCCAGCGGTGGTCTTATTACCCCAGTGCCTGGGGTAATGAGGTCATATGCATAGTTAATATGATTACCTTATAACTCTTAAAATCTTTAGGAACTTCCGTATACATAAATACGGGTTAAGGGACCACATGTTAAAGTTTACTTTCAACTATGAACGTCGTTAAAATTTTTTTAAAAATTTAATAAAATTTTTAATTTTCTTTAGGGTGACCTCATAGCCCTGATCTCCCCTATATATATACCTAGATTTGTCTATATCAATCAGTTGAATACAAGTGAACTGGTGAATCATTTTTACAGCGCTAACTCCCGTTTCTTTCACTTTTGTTAGAGGCCGAATATTTGCCACTTAATAATATTTAATGTGCTAATATTGTTTGGAGACCAATTACCTACACAAATTATTATCATGTTAGTAATCATGTAATTTTTCCGTTTAAAAATCTGTAGTTAGAAAGACTTTCAATTGATTTGCATGACCTAATTTTTACAATACTTATCTAGATGCCCTCGCAGAATTCTGCATCCGGGCGATGCTGGGCCCCCCACCTCCACCCGCAGACCAACAACAGGCCCCCCGAAAATTATTAAAAAAAATTTAATAAAAAGCGTCATGATGACAATAAAAAAAATAAGTGTTTTCTTTGACGTTTGATAGAGGTAGGTATTGGCCAACTACCACCATAGCATGTATAGGGGAAACTCGAAACTTTTTGAGATATTGGCCGCCAACTAAACTTAATATTTTTACATAATATTTTTTCTTTTAATTCCCGACTTGCTCAGGGAGTTTGTAAGTCCAAGAGACCTAGTACGTTTGATAGAGGTAGGCATTGACTAACTATCACCATAGCGTGTATAGGGGAAACTCGAAACTTTTTGAGATATTGGCCGCCAACTAAATTATTATTTTTATATATATTATTTTTTCTTTTCATTCCTGACTTCCTCGGGGAGTCTGTAAGTCCAAGCGACCTAGTACGTTTGATAGAGATACTAACTACCGCCATAGCGTGTATAGGGGATACTCGAAACTTTTTGAGATATTGGCCGGCAACTAAACTTATTATTTTTTCTTTTAATTCCCGACTTCTCAGGGAGTTTGTAAGTCCAAGAGACCTAGTACGTTTGATAGAGGTAGGTATTGACCAACTATCACCATAGCGTGTATAGAGGAAACTCGAAACATTTTGAGATATTGGCCGCCAACTAAATTTATTATTTTTATATATATTATTTTTTCTTTTCATTCCTGACTTGCTCAGGGAGTCTGTAAGTCCAAGAGACCTAGTACGTTTGATAGAGATACTTACTACCACCATAGCGTGTATAGGGGATACTCGAAACTTTTTGAGTTATTGGCCGCCAACTAAACTTATTCTTTTGACATTATATACTAACCTTATTAAAAACCTTGTCTTCTTACCAACTGCATTACGTAAAAATTCGATTTCATAGTGTAAAAAGAATTTTGAGTGATCATTCGAATGATGATCCGATTTTTAATATCATTCAAACGCGAAATCTCCGATTGTTAAAACATTATGCGATTTTGCCCATCCCTAATTGTCACGCAGTGGCAACGTGGTCAATTGGACCGCTAAGCGGTTTTTTCTTAGTATTATGGCATATTTATTATGTGATTTGGTAAATAAAATACATTTTCAACATTTATTTGTTTATTTATGGCAATAATATTCAACATTACAGCATCGTCCCCAGGCTTGCCAGATTTTCAGAGTTCAGTAACGCCAATATTGTTATTTAAAATCGCCAAAATCACCAGAAATTCTGTATATTATTATGATATGACTTAAATGCTTAATATATTGGCAATAGGAGATAGGTATGCAAGAGTTTTTTTATTTATTTTTACAAAAAACGAAAAATTTTCCGGCATTATAACATATAGGTATGGTACTATGGTATTATTATGGTTTGGTAATTGGTATTATTGGTAACATTGGTTTTTGGAATTTCGGGGAAATAATTCTATCGCCATCAAATCAATCTATTCTAATCAATCAATCATCTATCTCTCATTCTCGCATCATTATACCAATCATTAGATAATATTTTATCTCTTTCTAATTTCTTATATATCCGTTATTCGTTTAAGTGTGTCGTGTGTCATAGTGTTTGTTGTACTCGTTGCAAACTTCATAAAGTTCGTATTCATCGTAGGCAACATACATTACACCCGTGAAATAAGGGCTATCGAAATATTAGTAAATAAAAGTCATTGGTGTAGAATTAATAATTGAGCTAGTGATATCGCCAAAAATAAACAAGAACAATTTTTGTACCGCCAAATATTGGAGCCAATAGCCAAATAGGAAAAGTACGCGCCAATTGCCCTATAGAAAACGCCAAAATGGCGATTTATCGCCACATCTGGCAAGCCTGATCGTCCCATGCTTACTTAAACGTCAAACTCGCTGACAGACGAAGTGGAAGGGGCTAAAAATAGTCCGGGCGCCATTTTAGTTTTTGTCGTTAGTTGCCAGTTTGACACCGGTGCAAACAATCCCTTTATTTTTCTGTGCTGTGGATTGTCGAGGAAGTCGGAACCTTTATTGGTGTTCTGTGGTCAGAAACGAACAAAATAATAAACCCTATATTTTTCTGTGGCGAACTTTTTTTTATAAATTTTCTTTGCTCAAGCGGGAGAAATTGTGTTTACTTATTTTTTTGATTTCTGTATTTTTAAAATTTTTAAAAAGCTACGTTATGTCATTAGTAAATGCTACAAACGCTTCCAAAAAAGAAATATCCAAATTTTTTAATACTTTGGCCGGTTTAGTAAAAAATCTGGAAGGTTATTACACTGCAGTTGATCTTCGAAATGAATGCTGTGTTACAGGAAAAATCATTAAAGTTGATGCTTATATGAACCTTGAGATGGAAGATGTAATATTTTATGACATGAGAGGTACAGCAAAATTACAGAGCAATAGCATGCACATAACTAAAATCAAAAGTAAAATTATGCTAATGGTATTTTTAATGGTCTCATCACAGGTATTATTATTGGCAGAGTGTACCAAATCCATCTCTGGGGCTAGGGCCCGATAATTAATTAAGTTGACTGTCGCCAATAACGAAAACAACAGTTAATTATATTAAATATATAATTTACACTTCTTGAAATTAAAATACTACATTCCTCTAAAAATATTGTATATTCAGTCATACCGACTCATACCTAATGAGCCGAAATTTAAGCTGTTATAAAATATATTTAAAATGTTTATCTTACAACTATAAGCAATGAGTGGCTTGACTAGGTAGCTCATGAGCTTGGCAAGTGAATAGTGAATAGAACATTTCTAACTTGTACCTTAGAGAAGTTGCTTTACAATGGAGCAAATTAAGAAGAAGGAAATACTCTTGCCCTGCACTTTCCTCTTTAATATAATATACAATTAATTTCGTGGTTCACCCCTGTATTGAATAGACTTTGACTAAATAGTGTTATATCCAAAAAGAAACATCAAAAACCAAGAAATTCCTAGTCAAACCCTTTTTTCTTCAAAGTCTGATTTATATATTTTTTTCAGGTAATGAAAAGTCACTGATAAGTTTTTTTGTTAGTGCTAAAAATATCAGGTATGTACACATGCCAAAAAATAAAGATGCCATACAGTTGTTAACAGACCAATTGGATTGTATGACTAGAAAAAAGGAAAAAACCAAAAAAACATTTAAAACATCTAGAGCAGAAAGAAAAAATATTGCAACTATTGTAGAAGCATATCAAGAAAATGAAAGTAGAAAATGATAGTACCTACCTATTTCAAGTTTTGTAGAATTAAGGACTAAAAGAGTAAACATTGACAATATTGATATTTATGACTATATTTATGTTGGTTGTTTACATGTTTCCAGGAGTTGGATAATTTTGTGTGTTTTAAATAGAATAAATTGTGAAGAACTGAAATGTTAAGCAGTCTAAGCATCCATGTTTTTCTCAGATTAATAAGATTTTACCAAATATTGACTTGTTTCAAATTTATTTTGTACGTAACATGTTATGTTTGTCATTCCAAGTGCATGGAAGAGAAGAAAGCTAAGATTTTTGGCTGTCTGTAAAAACTGCTCTAACATCAGGTCGTCTGAGATATGTGTTGTATTAATGAATACCAGAATCCTACATTTCTACTGCACAAACTGTTCCAAGTGTTTTCAAACTTTGCCCAACTTTCTGGAAAAAATTGTAAAACTGGAACAAGAGGTTGCACAGCTTAAGACAGTTAGAGAAACCACTAATAACTCATAGGATAATAGTCACACATCAATGAGAGGTGATTAACCACAAACTTACTTCAATGGCTAATAACATGAAAACCTCCTTACTGCTGTTCTGATATTGCTGCTGCTCCTTACATTGTGATCCTGTACATTGCTAGTTGTTGTAAAGGGTAGGCTTGATTTGTAATTATTGAAAGTACATTTATGTATATAGAGACAAGCCTGAAAGATGTAGAGACTTAATATCTATTTTATTTGGGAGGTACAGGTCTTTAGTTGGATGTGGCCTAGGCAGACCAAAAAGTTTCTTTACTGCCTTGTTGTGAAAAACCAATAATGGATTGATTTTATTTATATACTAGCGTGTACCCGGCATGCGTTGCAATGCCCGGCGTTCGCCCCGATATACCTACCGGTATACGCCCTGGTATACGTCTTGCTATGGTCGCTTTCTCTGAGATGCCATAATAAGGCGAGTTCACCATCACGATCACGTCAAGTAATACTTTACAGATTTATAGATACAAACCCGAATTATTCTATATATTAGTACCCGGCATGCGTTGTTACAATGCCACTTTTTTAATGCTGAAACCTTCCTCGGCCTGCACACAACAACTCACCAAGGTTTCATCGCAATCGGATGAATGGTATAGGAACGTATACGGGACATACAGCCAGACAGACAAACATTCATTTTTATATATATACACGACACTGTTCGGGTGTGTGTCATTTTTTCTACAACCTAAGATCGTTGTACACTTGTGCCAATACTATTATACCGAATCCTTTGGGCACGGCACTGTTTGGGTATGTGTCAATTTATCCGCAATCCATGATGTATTTCAGACAATAATATTGTGCCGAACCCTTCGGGCACGGCACGTGTTCGGGTATCTGTAGTTTTTCACATTAGTATAGTTTTTTCATAACCCAAGATCGTCTTATCAAATATGTATAATTTTTTCACAACCAAAGATTGCTTTAAAACATTGTGTAATTTTTTCACAAATCCATTTCGTTTTTCTGGTATCCATGATTGTCGCTTAAGAAAATGAAATTAAAGAAATTTTCTGTACCTAAATAACGAAATTTTATACCTGAGCTGTCAAATTTTGTTATCTCTTCAAATAAGAAAGTTACACGTGATTTTATGTGACAGCTGTCAAATTTTGACAGATTGAAATATACTTTTTTTTTTCATGTTAAAAATTTTTCTTGCATTTCTTTTTTGTGCAAGATCGTAGCTGCAAGAATAAAAAAAAAACAATTTATACTTGATCTGCCAAATTTTGACAGGCAAGTGTCAAAATTTTTTTTCATTTTTTTCTTGTCCGGGATGGTAGCTACAATATTGCCAAATGAAATATTTCAATTAAAAGAAGTTGAAATCACTCCTGACAAATTTTGACAGCTGTCAATGTCAAATTTTTAATGGCCATTTTTTCACCCAGGTTAGTACTTAAATTAATCCGATATCAAAAATTTGTTATCTCTTCAAATAAGAAAGTTACACGTGATTTTATGTGACAGCTGTCAAATTTTGACAGATTGACATATACTTTTTTTTTCATGTTAAAAACTTTTTTTGTATTTCTTTCTTTTTTGTCCAAGATCGTAGCTGCAAGAATAAAAAAAAAATTATACTTGATCTGTCAAATTTTGACAGGTAAGTGTCAAATTTTTTTCATTTTTTTCTTGTCCGGGATGGTAGCTACAATATTGCCAAATGAAATATTTCAATTAAAAGAAGTTGAAATAACTCCTGTCAAATTTTGACAGCTGTCAATGTCAAATTTTTAATGGCAATTTTTTCACCCAGGTTAGTACTTAAATTAATCTGATATCAAAAATTTGTTATCTCTTCAAATAAGAAAGTTACACGTGATTTTATGTGACAGCTGTCAAATTTTGACAGGTAAGTGTCAATTTTTTTTTTATTTTTTTCTTGTCCGGGATGGTAGCTACAATATTGCCAAATGAAATATTTCAATTAAAAGAAGTTGAAATCACTCCTGTCAAATTTTGACAGCTGTCAATGTCAAAATGCCACTTTTTTTATCCTATAATGTTCCTCGGCCACAACAACTCACCAAATTTTTATCGTAATCGGATAAATGGTATAGGAACGTATACGGGACATACAGACAGACAAACATTCATTTTTATATATATAGATGAAGTATTACTTTATTATTTTTATTATGATTAATACGAGGCTTTTCTTTGCTCGATTTTCTAAGCTGCTTTGCCCAAGACAGCAATTCCCGGGGCAATCTTCTTTGCTATGTAGGTTATGTGCCTTTCCCATGTCAGTTTGTAGTCTATACAGGGTGGTCCTTAAGTACATCAAGAAAATCTAGGATATGATTCCTGGCATCAATTTAAGTTGAAAAGTTTATATGGACTTATATGCCCTAAAATGCTTACCCTCTAAGATACAGTCTCCATTTTCCTTTAAAACTACCATTTTTTTCAAAAACATAGTAGAGACAACTTTTGTTCCGCTTATATCAGTAATGCATAAAATGCATCAGAGTTTAAAAAAACAGTGGCGTATCACATATTTTCACAAAAAAAATATTGATGGTATCTTCATGCACGCCACTGGTGGAAGTAGGCAAACCCTTTTTAACCAAAAAGTGCAGTTTAATACGAAATCAATCGACATCAATTTTCAATACCGTATCTTCAAGGAATTTCGAAATTTTAAAAAAACAATTATTTTTTAAAAATATTTTAACACCCTGTATCTTAGAGGGTAAGCATTTTAGGGCATAAGTCCATATGAACTTTTGAACTTAAATTGATGCCAGGAATCATATCCTAGATTTTCTTGATGTACTTAAGGACCCTGTATATTATATAGTTCCATATATTTTACGCAGTCCGTTCTTTTGAGTTGGTCCATTCCAATTGAATGTTGAGAGTTTATAATGACGTAACCACTCTTTAACACGATTCAGATCCAAGCCAATCTGCCTTTTCAAGAGTTGTTGATCCTCACCAAAATACAGGGTGTTTCTTAATAAGATGCAAATATTTAAGGAGCTTATTATAGGGCTCATTTTAAGAAAAAAACTTTATACAGGGTGATTCATTAAGGGTGACCACCGGCCATATCTCGGAAACTAGTAAGCATAGAAACGTGAGAAAAAAAAATTATGATTAAAGCGGTCATGAGAAAATTCTGGAAATTATTTTTAAGTTCCTAATTTCGCCGCAAGAGGGCACAATTAAAATTTTTTTTTTTAATTCTAAATTTCTCCGAAAATTTTCATATTAAGGTATAACTCTGATTACATCATCGAAAAGCTTAGACACTTCTGCATCATTTTGGTTTAAGGCTCATTGGCGTACCGACCTTGATAAGAGTGGGGGAAGCTATTGAATGTGTAAATATTAAAATCGCTGTAACTTCTAAACGACTTATCCGATTTTACTACATTTAAGCTTGTTTGGAAGGGAAAGGTAAGTATCTTCAATTGCCGTATCCAACAGTACGCGATAGCGTTTAATAAAATTGCTAGAGGGCGCAATTTGTAATAATAACAGTTTTTTCGATTTTATCCCGAAAATTCAAATCATACGGTATAACTATGACATCATAATCGGAAAGTAGATGAAATTTGCAAGAAAATATGTGAATACCGCAGATCGATATCCTTGTTCGTTTCAGAGTAATCGCCAAAATAATAATTATTAATACAAATAGCGCCCTCTAGCAATTTTAATAGAAACTATCGTGTACCATTGGATCCAACAATTGAAGGTACTTACCTTTCTCTTCCAAACAAGCTTAAATTTAGTAAAATCGGATAAGTCGTTTACAATTTACAGCGATTTTAATGATTGCACTTTCACTTGATAAGAGTGGGAGAAGCTATTGAAAGTGCAAACATTTAAATCGCTGTAACTTCTAAACGACCTATCCGATTTTACTAAATTTAAGCTTGTTTGGAAGTACCTTCAGTTGTTGTATCCAATGGTACGCGATAGTTTCTAATAAAATTGCTAGAGGGTGCTATTTGTATTAATAATTATTATTTTGGCGATAACTCTGAAACGAACAAGGATATCGAACTGCGGTCTTCACATCTTTGCTTGCAAATTTCATCTACTTTCCGATTATGATGTCATAGTTATACCGTATGATTTGAATTTTCGGGATAAAATCGAAAAAACTGTTATTATTACAAATTGCGCCCTCTAGCAATTTTATTAAACACTATCGTGTACTGTTGGATACGGCAATTGAAGATACTTACCTTTCCCTTCCAAACAAGCTTAAATTTAGTAAAATCCGATAAGTCGTTTAGAAGTTACAGCGATTTTAATATTTACACATTCAATAGCTTCCCCCACTCTTATCAAGGTCGGTACGCCAACGAGCCTTAAACCAAAATGATGCAGAATTGTCTAAGCTTTTCGATGATGTAATCAGAGTTATACCTTAATATGGAAATTTTCGGAGAAATTTAGAATTAAAAAAAAAAAAAATTTTAATTGTGCCCTCTTGCGGCGAAATTAGGAATTAAAAATAATTTCCAGAATTTTCTCATGACCGCTTTAAACATAATTTTTTTTTCTCAAGTTTCTATGCTTAGTACTTTTCGAGATATGGCCGGTAGTCACCCTTAATGAATCACCCTGTATAAACATATGTTCTAAAATTCTTAACTGTTGAACTACAGGGTGCTAAAGTTTTAAGAAAAACATATTTTTTTTATGATAACTTTGGTATGACCCTGTATATTTTTGTGAAACGTGGTACGCATCTTCTATGAATCAAAAGGCGTTTACTGCTGTACAACATAATTTTTTATTCTTGCCAGTGGCGTTCGTGCGGGATTTGAACTGCATCATTTTAAAGAGAGAAATGTTACGCCACTGCTTTTTCTTTACATAAAAAATATTTTTTAAATCATTATTCCTTACTGAGCAAATCTGGTCTCTTCATTTTGATTCATTTGACGTATGGTTTTCGCATAAAAAAATAAAATACATTGATTTGCATCTCGCAAGACCACTTACCAGAAAAAACAATTTATGTAACTTTAAACAACAATTTATTTAACAGAATGGTTTTTAAACGGTAAAATTATGAAATTATAAGAACTAAAATACATTTTGGAATGTTAACAAAAAATTAACCTGAACGCACAAAGAAATAAATTAATCAGGTGTTGAAAATGTCCACCTCCTGCAAATATGCATGCATCTGCTCTTTTTCTCATGGACTCACGTACTCATTGGAAAATACCGGGACTATTCCTAATTGTTTCGCAAGAAACTATGATGCGATTTCTCAACTGCTCTTCAGTATGAATTGTGCTGTAAACCAATGTTTTAAGATGACCCCACAGGAAGTAATCTAAACTATTGAGGTCTGTGGGCCTCCGCGACCTATCCAGCGATTATTATAATTTTCGTTTAAATGTAGCCAGTGCGCCAGAATACTGAAGTGCGCTGGCGCCCCGTCGTGCATAAACCAGAGTCGATTTCTTACTAAAATGGGAACATCTTCCATCAAAGCTGGTAATTCTTCCTCGAGGAACTGCCGATTTTTATAATTTTACCGTTTAGACACCATTCTGTAAAATAAATTGTTGTTTAAAGTTACTTACATAAATTATTTTTTCTGGTAAGTGGTCTTGCGAGATGCAAATCAATGTATTTTTTTTTTATGCGAAAACCATACGTCAAATGAATCAAAATGAAGAGACCAGATTTGCTCAGTAAGGAATAAGGATTTAAAAAATACCTTTTATGTAAAGAAAAAGCAGTGGCGTAACACTTTTCTCTTTAAAATGATGCAGTTCAAATCCCGCACGAACGCCACTGGCAAGAATAAAAAATTATGTTGTACAGCAGTAAACGTCTTTTGATTCATAGAAGATGCGTACTACGTTTCACAAAAATATACAGGGTCATACCAAAGTTATCATAAAAAAAATATTTTTTTCTTAAAACTTTAGCTCCCTGTAGTTCAACAGTTAAGAATTTTAGAACATATGTTTATATAAAGTTTTTTTCTTAAAATGGGCCCTATAATAAGCCCCTTAAATATTTGCATCTTATTAAGAAACACCCTGTATAATAAGACATGTGTCATCGGCATACAATTGCAACAGGCCAAGTAGAGGCAGGTTTGACAGATAATTGACATAGATCAAAAACAAAGCCTAAAATTGATCCTTGTGGGACGCCACATCCGATATCGCCTGATTGAAGGTATTGTACCTTTTTTAAAATATTAAATAATCTGATTGACTCCCCAAATTTATTAGGAACAATAATATTTTCGAGTCACTAGACTTTATGATCTCTTGGAAGTTATACATCACAGAACGAATTATGGGTTTAATTGTCTAATGTCTAGGTTTTGAAACAAGCCAATGCGTTACCAGAAAACGTTGACATTTTTCGACGTGACATCGATAGAAATTATTCATTCATATATTATATCACAAGACCTATAAATTTAATCGATTAAACTATGCAACATATTTTGATTATGATTTTACTTGGAAAATAGTTTTTAATGCTCAATAATTTAATAAAAACCCGAGACTGCGAAGCGGTCGAGGGTTTTTATTTTCTAATTATTGTTCATGAAACTATTTACCAAAAAGTAAAATCATGATGAAAATATGTTGCATAGTTCGATTAAACTTATAGGTCGAGTGGTATACGGCTAGATTATTTCCCGAATAATAATAATAATATCGATCGATATCATTACACGAAATATTACTAAAACGTGAATTATTCATTTTTACTAAAGTTAAATAAATATAAAAGACGTTTTATAATCAAATTATGATGCTTCGTTGATGTTTGTGTTTCTCTTACCATAGTTACGCATCCCATAAATGCATTGAAAAAGATTGCTTAGCAAAGTGTGTATGTAAATATTACAAATTCTGACATATTTTCATCGCCTTATGTCAAAATATTTGTATAAAAATTCTATCGAAAATGGCGTATTTACTGATAAAAACCAATATGAGGTTATTCAGACGACTAAGAAATTAATATAGGGAAAAGAAAAGCATAAAGTCTTTCTCCACAAGTTGTGGAGAAAGACTTTATGCTTTTCTTTTCCCTATATTATTCATCTCCACTTTGAGTATGGACTACTTCTTCAAAATTAAGAAATTAATGTTTCTTTATAAACTCTTGCCGAGAATTGTAAGAATTTAGTGATAAACGATAAAGCAAAAACCAATATATGGAGGACGAAAGTTTAACCGCGGTTAAACAGGTCTTGGGATTTAATCAGTTAATTATCTAAACAAAATTTATTCGAAAAATGATGGTGTCTGATTGGTCTATTTGATAATGAGGGAAATAATCAGTAATATTTGGAACTTTCATTTGGGTTGTACCGCGCATTTATTTTACGTATTTTTTTTTGCGTGTAACGCTTGTTGCAATTAGTAAGATGCCTAAAGTAAAAAGAACATACAGACTGATGACAGCAGAAGAGGTGGACACCGTCAAGAGCACCTTGGCGCGTTTAGAAAAGATATTTTTAACACCGAACAGTTCCTTGGTCCCCTGGTTGGTTAGAGGCGGGGTCGGGTCAGCTTTTTTACACTGCAGCCTTCCGGCTTATTGTGCGCTGGAATCTTGTTAAAGTCGATTTACCCAGTAAACCTGCAAGACGGCCGACATGTCATATGACAAAAGTCATATTCCAGCTAAATAAAATGAATTTTTGCATTTTCAATTACTTTTGTCATATGACATGTCGGTTATCTTGCAGGTTTACTGGGTGAATCGACTTTAGAAGAGATTTGTTCCTTCTCCTTCTATGAGGTCCAATACCCTCCTCCAAGTTTGTCATGCGGGAGGTTGTCGCCGCGTTGAACGTTTCCGAAGATTCTGAATCTTGCGGGTTTGTTCGCAGCTGTAAATGATATGAGAGGCGGTTTCGTCCTCTTTACCGCAAATTCTACATTCGATGGGTCCATTGTAAATTCCTATTCGTTGGAGGTACTTTCTTAAGTGACAATGGCCTGTTAACAAGCCTTAACTGGGTACGCGCTAGACGTAGCATTTCAGTTTATAGTTTTTTCGAGGGCTTCCCAATTGCGACGCGTGCATGTGTTTGATAAGGTGTGCCATCAAGATAGATGTTGTTTTTGCGTCCATCATTTTGTTGTTGTTTTGAAATTCCTTCGTATATCGCAAACCCAAAGTATACAGTGTTTTGAGCATCCATATACAAAATTTCGTCATTTCTCGTCAAGTAGTTTTAAAACTTTCGAACCGAACCAACAGACCGACGGAAATGGAAATAGGTTTTTCGTAATCTATCTGATAATATCTCTCTATTACTACGACTAAGCGAGTAAAAGACAATTTTTTATTTATAAAAATGTATTTAATATTATAACTATTTTCTACTCAATCACTATTACACTTTGAGTAATTTAGTAATTTTATAAAAGAAGAACAAACAATTTTATTATTCCGATTTATAAAATCGTAATTTAGTTTAACTAAAAAAATATAATTCACAATTCACATAAATTTTAAATATAAATAATAATTATTTTGTTCGTGTTCCATACTATGTCTAAAAAAGTGATCCTTATTTGAGAAAGCCTAAAACTTATGATAGGTACTTTATACAGTGTGTCTACGTAAGTTGGCGGCATATGGGAAACTTTTTTTATTATTAATTTTACGAAAAAAAGTTATTCTTTATAAAAAGGTCTGCACGGTCCAAAACCTAAAACGCAACCATCAGATATCAAATTTTATCAGTCGTATACGAGGTTTGTCAAAAAAATGTGATTTTTGCTCTAGAGTAGGAAGAAATAGTTTTTTAATGTAAATACACAATGTTGAATATTTGAACGTTATTTTTAATTCTAAACATCTTTTCTTAATGAAAATGCTCGATATTGTCAAAAATAAAGGTACTTTACTCTAGAGCAAAAATCACATTTTTTGACAAACCTCGTATACGACTGATAAAATTTGATATCTGATGGTTGCGTTTTAGGTTTTGGACCGTGCAGAACTTTTTATAAAGAATAACTTTTTTTCGTAAAATTAATAATAAAAAAAGTTTCCCATATGCCGCCAACTTACGTAGACACACAGTAGATGACCATACACGATTAGTATTACTGATACAGTGTGTGTATAAAGTCTGGAAAGGGCTTAATAACATCACAATTTACTGGCCGATTTAAACCAAATTTGGTACAGTTGTGTAAGAGGATCTAACGCACCGAATGACGATATTGGCGTTGTTGCCAGCTTTTTAGTTTGTCTGGAATTCGAACGAATTTTATATTTTTAAATATAACACCAACTATATTTTTACATTTTTAAATTCCACATAAAATTATAATTATTTTTTATTAAATGCATTATTAGTCTATACTTCATAGTTTCCGAGATATTGACTCTCGAAAAGTGACATTTTTGAACTTTGACAGCTTATAACTTCCTAACAGTACGTCTTAGAGCAAAACGGCTTACATGTCCCTATCTTCAATTTCTATTATCTTCCCAAAAAAAATCAACTTCCGGTTAAACCGGATGTAACTCGAAAGCAGGAAATATAGTTGTTCCGGTTTAACTGGAAGTTGATTTTTTTGGGAAGATAATAAAAATTGAAGATAGGGACATGTAAGCCGTTTTGCTCTAAGACGTACTGTTAGAAAGTTATAAGCTGTCAAAGTTCAAAAATGTCACTTTTCGAGAGTCAATATCTCGGAAACTATGAAGTATAGACTAATAATGCATTTAATAAAAAATAATTATAATTTTATGTGGAATTTAAAAATGTAAAAATATACTGGGTGTTATGTTTAAAAATATAAAATTCGTTCGAATTCCAGACAAACTAAAAAGCTGGCAACAACGCCAATATCGTCATTCGGTGCGTTAGATCCTCTTACACAACTGTACCAAATTTGGTTTAAATCGGCCAGTAAATTGTGATGTTATTAAGCCGTTTCCAGACTTTATACACACACTGTATATAACATACATAATAACGACATAATTATTTATAACGTACTGTATTACTTTAGTATATTGACTAACGTAATACTGATCGCGCAATGCAGAATCTACAGGGTGTAAATGAATGTACAGGGTCATTCAACCAGGACTGAACACTGAACAGGGGTCTATTTTTTTAGTTTCCCTGTATTTTTATTTAAATCAATATAGCCATTTAGTTTATGCTTTGCCGTAGAATCTAAAATTACCATTTAAAAAGCGATCTGACTTAAAACAAAGGAACTGTGGCGTAAAGTTGTTGTTTTTTTAATGGAACACCCTGTATATTATTTATTCTTATGAAACGCCCTTCTTTCCTGATTCCATACATATATAGTTTGTCCATATTAGCTCAAACCGTTTTTAAGATATGAGCAATCAAACATTTAAAAAGCTGTATTTAAATGCATCGCCATTACGGGGATTTTCTTTTCCAAGGCATTCTAGACGTATTAAGCTCAAATGGATATAGCTTTTTAAATGTTTGATTGCTCATATCTTAAAAACGGTTTGAGCTAATATGGACAAACTATATATTTATGGAATCAGGAAAGAAGGGCGTTTTATAAAAATAAATAATATACAGGGTGTTCCATTGAAAAAACAACAACTTTACGCCACAGTTCCTTTGTTTTAAGTCAGATAGCTTTTTAAATGGTAATTTTAGATTCTACGGCAAAACATAAACTAAATGTTTAAGCTTAAGCTGCTATACAATTCTCGCACTGTATTAGATTCAAACGTTAAGCTTATGTTATGCGAATCGCTAGTCTTGTCCACATTTGATCACTGTAAGGTTGTGTATTATGTGTATGGTCCATGCTTGACTGCTGTGACTTCTCAAAGAATTCAAAAGATACAAAATTATTGTTTAAGATTTGCTTACGGTGTCCGGAAGCGTCATTCTGTCAGGCACAAGTTGAGAGATGCTGGGTGGTTAAGTATGAAACAGCGAATACATTTTCATTCGGCTGTGCTTTTTCACAAAATAATACTGCTTAGAAATCCGTCATATTTGCACAAAAAAATAGTTTTCCGTACAGATGTACGCAACCTTAACGTTAGATTTAAGGGCACCATTACACCACCTATCCATAAAACTGCTCTGTTTGAACGTAGTTTTTCTTATAACATATCCGCTATCTATAATTCTATTGGTCTAGACCTTAAAACTAAATCTATTTTAACTTTTAAAAAAATATATAAAAGTATATTACTGGGTGTTTAAAGTGTTCTGCTTTCGGGTCGTGCCTTTTCTTTTTCTTGCTTTTTCTTTCTTTCCTTCATCCGTCTCCTGCACTGTCTTTACTTATTAATATTTTTGCATTAGTACAGAATTTATTTTAGTGTTATTAACATGATCTTTATTTTGTTATTTAATTTGGAATTACTTTTAAAGGTGTACCTATATACATTGTAATTTTTGTTGTTTGAGGTTAAGTGGAAGACCAACCCTTGTTACTAGCAAGGGATGAACTTCGCCTTTTCAGATATCATTGAATAGGATTTTTTATTTTTATTTTTATTATTATCTTTTCTACTTACTGTAATGATTATCTGAATAAAGATTGTTTATTAGTATTATTATTATTATTATAAATGGCTATATTGGTTTAAATATAAATACAGGGAAGCTCAAAAAATAGGCCCCTGTTAAATCCTGGTTGGATGATCCTGTACACGTAGATATTTAAAGAAGTGATAGTGCTTCTTAAGATAGGAAACAAATATTAATAAACATGCGGTCAAAAAAGTTTCATTTATTAGTTTTTGGAATATCTACAAGAAAATCTCAAAATTGTCGGATGCAGTATACAGGGTGTTATTTTTTTTGCGCTACCGACAAGTACTCTTGTTCTTTTTTTTTAATACCCTATATAAATACTGATATCATAATTTGGCTCCCCGTTCTTTTCTCATTCTTTTTGGTTTTTTACATTTTTATCGTATGTGTAATTGGCAAAGAAAGAAAACCTAAAAGTCTTCCTCCACAAAACTTAATAGAATAAAATTATTCAAGGGTCTCTACATGTTTCGAACGTAGAAACGTTCATCATCAGGAGATAGAAAATATATTTGGTGCTGATGGTTTTAGCAGAAGAGAAAGTGGTGTAGAACCTTAATGGAGCTTGTAGGGAATTAAAACTTGAAGTGTAGAAGAGACATAATATGAAGGAAATTGATGAAAATTAAAACATACTGAGTATGTGAGAAGTCAGTAAAGGGGATCTAAACTAACCAAATAACCTGGGAAAGAAGAAAAACCTTTCTAAAAAGGTGTCGAAGATTATTTAAAAATTTTTATAAAACATCTTTATCTGTAAACCATTGTAAGGGTAAAATTAGTCAAAATAATGAAGATATCACAATAGAATTGCATTCCAACAAAAGTGTTTTGTGGGGTAGGTACTGAGGGTTATCTGTAATCGTTTTCTAGTTATTTGCGAAAATAGTCGTCGATGCAAATAGAGTATTATCGCAGTAACAAAATTTAAAAAAAATCTACTTGACTTTTCCGTTTCTTAACTTCTTGACGTTTAGTGTAAAATAACTCCAATGGTAATTCCTTTGAAGCTAAATGACATTTAAAATCGTTGGTGTGAATCAGATTCCTATCTAGACAGAGGAAGATCTAGGAAAATGTGCGAGAAAAAAAAATTAAACCCTTGACACTCTGTGTATATCAAAAATAAGCCATTTTGACCACATGTTGACAAGTATTTTTTTCCTCTTTTGAGGAGCATCAACACTCCCTACGTGACACTTTATTAACACCCTGTATAATCTGCTTAAAAATACCTACAAAACTTTTTTAATACACAATGACATATTAGCCATTTTACCATTCAACAGTCGATACATTTTTATATGACACACTGATTTTATTCATGGAAAACATCACAGGTTTTAAGCAATTTCGATCTGCATTTACTGTTAACTACATAATACATGTATGTAAAAGTAGTACCTATACTTTCGATTTAATTTTACAAAGCCTAAGAATAGAAATATGTGGTGTAAAAACGGTTGTGCAGTGTCAGTTACTTTTTTACCCAAAATTCAAAGCCCGATCGGTTTAATTTTCTTGCTTATTAAAATTTAAGGGCGAGTGCAATTTTTCTATAGCGAAAAGGACATTTTTTGCTGACCTTAGCCTATACAAGGTGCTACAAATTCGTGTGCGTACATAAGTATCTCAAAAACTGTCGGAGACATTAAGAGCAAACACTAGTGACACATTCGCCATTCCGTTTCTCCAAAAAGCGGCCAAATATCCGTATTTGGGCAGCAATTACCTTAAGTTTTAGGTTAAAAGAAAATGAATTGATAAATAAATAAAAGAAAAAAACAAAATTTGGCCCATATTTCTTTTTGTTTTTATTAACCGGGCTTTTCGGACCGGCTGGGCTTTTTACGTTTTATACGTACTTAGGTAATACACAAAAGCTGATACGCCGAAGACAATGCCAATACATCGTAGATTCTGATAGTTTAGGCTTCATGTTTTGTGTTATGGTAGGTACGTCAGTTTACCACAATAGATTAAACGTCACTTGAAAAACTTGTAACGTCTAGATGTCATAAATGTCAAGGTAAATTTGTTCAATTACCTTTCAGGCAGACTGGGGTTTTCGGACCGACCGGACGTTTCGGGCCCACAGGGCTTTTAAGGCCGGCCGGGCTTTTTTGCTCTTAGTTAATAATTTCTTCGGGCCACGTCAATGTTACATACAGTATTCACCTGAAGACGACTGGAGATGCTTACCAGTTGAAACGTTGTGATTTAAAACAAATAAAGACAATGGAAGTCCAAAACTCTTTCATCTTTCAAGAAACATCATTGTCTCAAACATTCAATCAATCAGTTATTCCGTCATCTTTGACAGTCGTTAGAAGTAATTTGATTCATCGCTAATTTTTCCAATTTCTTGACAATTCACACAATGGGCTTTACGGAACAGCACAAAACATTCGTTGAAGCGTATTTTCCAAACGGAGTTAGAGTAAATTATAAGTGGCAATACAATCCGGGTTTGTGCATGGACGAATGTGGTAACATTTTTCCAGAAATGCTGGTCAACACTTTCGAAAATATGAAGAGACGTGTGAATTTATGCTTGGATCATGGCGGTGGCCAATTTCAGCCATTTATGTAATTATTTTTCTTTTTTTTTCTGTATATTCTTACTTTGTTAATTTTGTAAACAACAAAAATAAATTTGTATTTGTCTACTTATTTTATTACTCATTAGTTTGTCATATCATGTCATAATATGAATTTGACAAAATTTTAACCTAGATTTGGTTAGATATATCGTCCCCCGTATTATTATCATTGTGATCTAAACCAAGCCCTACGTTTTGCAAATAATTTTTGCTCGCACGGTATAAGGTCAGCCAAAAAATGTCTTTACCGGTATAAAAAAAGCATAAAGAAGGACTTGCCGATATGACTTTTCTGCGAGGACACACATATAGGTATATTTTGTGTTTCTCAATCACCGCGAGTACTACGTAATACTGATCGTGTGGGGTTCGACTGGAATGAAGCAATGCTCATGTGAGATTTACGGCCCAGGACTGCCGTTAAGTCAGTATTACAAAACGTCCTCCTTGGCTGTAATTTTTGAAAGATTATTGGAAAAAACATTAACCTACTTCTCAGTAAACATGAAATTGAACATTGTCATGTGAAATCTGTTTACGTATAGAATTTTAAATTGCACAATGTGAAAGCTGCAGGAATAAAATACATATCACTAAAATAAATATTAAAAACATATATATTTTATAAAAAATAAAAATAAAACATCTTAAAATCTGATAAATGCCAATTTTTTCTTAAATAAAAAAAATCTAAGGTTGCATGTTATTATATATGTTTAATTAAAAAAATTAAATTTAAGCATTTTTATAAAATAATAAATTTTTCTAAAAAATACACTTCAAAAAAATGTATTTGACGGGTCCGAGCGATTCTTGATTAAGTGGCCGGTATTCTATATAAAAGGCTGATCAGTTTCTTTAGCATAACGCTGTATAAATAATACTTAAAATATGTGTTGATTGATATTGACACGTGTCAACTTTTGCAACCTTAAACGTTTAAATAAAGTAGATACATAAACAAGAGAAAATGTAGGGAAACGGAGCGGTGCTACAAACTAAGTATATAAAATACGTTACATACAGTATTTTTAAAGTCTCTTTCTTTTTAAGTGATGTAGTTTCTTGTAACTTTTCTTGAAAATGATATCCAAAAGACATTCGTTTTTAACATTAAAAACACAAATAAAGTTTTCAATATCTCTAACCACCTAACCAAACTAATATAGTTTTTTCCAGTGTATAGAATTTATTAATTTCTGCTACACATTATTCTATGGCCCATATTAATTGAACTAAACTAACATACATTAAGACATCATTTTGCATAAAGATGTATGTAGAAGTTTGTCATTTTGGATATCAATAAAAGATGATACAAACAAACCTATTATAGGATGTTTTATCATCTCTATGGGTACTTTACAGAGATTACTTGTGCTAGTAACATAATAAACACGTTTTAATGATAAATTGGTCATTAACAAAAGCATTGATTTATCGATATGAATAAATTATAATTAAAAGCAAGATTATTTACAACAATAACGTTAAAAAAAATTAATAATTTTACACAGATTTGTACAATCACTGCCATTTTAAAATTAAATTGATATCTAACCTGTCTATTAACCTATATTCAACTTGATAAAACCGATAAGACTACATTTAAAAAAAATAATATGCATTTTATGAATATCTTTTGGCTCTGTACCATGATACAAGAAAACGAGATATGACATTGCGCATGTGGGCGGAGTATACGACGCCGAGACGTCATGTGACGCGGAGAATTTAAACGTGAACTGGATTCATCCCTAAACCCCTAATCCTAGAATCATGAAATTTCTAGGATGTCTTCTCTCTATAACGTAGGCATCCACTAAGAAAGGATTTTTCGAGAATCAACCTAAGGCCTTTTGCACGCACACTCACGGCGACCGTCCTAACGGCACCGTTTATACGGTTAAGGGATTAGGCAGCATATGTGACCTTTCACACGCACCGGCACCGTGTACAGGGTGTCCAGTTTTCGTGTGTATTCATATACCAGCTCCCTTATTATAAAAGATAGAAAGATTGGGTTTGCGGCTTACTGTTCTATTTTTTTATGAAACTTTCATTGTCGTAAACGAAATTTTCATAGCCCTCTCAGTTTCTGACATACAGGGCCATTTTCAAATTTTGTCATTTTTGACGCTCCCCTATAACTCGATTATTTGATAACTTATCAATAAGGTAAAAATGTATTGTTATATAGTTTGTTATGCTGAATTCAGTGGCGTAGTTAGTTTTTTTCTAAAAAGTTTTGTTTATGAGTTATGACCCAAACTTATATTTTTTTTAATAGGACACCCTATATATCAGTTATTTTTATTGTTCCTCTTTTTAAGAGCTTTTCAAAAATATATAATAGTCCATATTTTTTTTTTTTAAAAGGGACAATTTTAATTTTTTTTGTAAAATTAATCATTTTTCATCTAGAATCCAGAAGGCCATGATCAATCATGGATAGACATGACAGAAATCAAAGTTTTTTAAATGCGCCATTACGGATTATTGTCAAATATTAATGGTATTTGTTTGATTTTGTTACTTTATTTGAAATTGTAGTGAAAAGTTCGGGCAATTTATTTTAATTTTCACAGACACGAACCACTTTTTTGTTTTTAATATAATTGCTTAATTGTTGGTTTAAGGTAGGAGTATCAACATGCTTGCCAACCTATAACCTATTTCGCGTAGATTTATTTAGGTTTTCTAGCTTTTATACAAAATTTAAAGAAAATCAGTATCGAATAATTGACATATTTAATAAATATCAAGGAATGTCATAACTTATTTTAGGAGAATTGTATAACGAAAAATATCGGGTAAGATTTTTTTTAACATTATTATGTCATTGCAATGACCATGTTCTTTCATTATACATATCTCCCAAAATTAGCAATGAAATAAATTGATATTTTTGTAATGTATCAGATATTACCTAAGTAATGTGCCGACGATACTGATTTTATTTAAATGCTAGTTTAAAAAATAATAACCTTGAAAAAACAAAGCGAAATAGGTTATAGGTTGGCAATAAATTGAATGACGTTGAGAATTCAACCTTAAAGTTATGTTTAATAAAAATAATGTTGTTAATTTTTTTTTATTTGCGGGCTATTCGAAAAATGATTAATTTTACAAAAAAAGTTAAAATTGTCCCTTTTAAAAAAAAATATATATGGACTATTATATATTTTTGAAAAGCTCTTAAAAAGAGGAACAAGAAAAATAACTAATATATAGGGTGTCCCATTAAAAGAAATATAAGTTTGGGTCATAACTCATAAACAAAACTTTTTAGAAAAAAACTAACTACGCCACTGAATTCAGCATAAAAAACTATATAGCAATCCATTTTTACCTTAGTGATAAGTTATCAAATAATCGAGATACAGGGGAGCGTCAAAAATGACAAAATTTGAAAATGGCCCTGTATGTCAGAAACTGAGAGGGCTATGAAAAATTCGTTTGCGGTAATGAAAGTTTCATAAAAAAATGGAACAGTAAGCCGCAAACCCCATCTTACTATCTTTTATAATAAGGGAGCTGGTATATGAAAACATACGAAAACTGGACACCCTGTACACGGTTCCGTTCGACCCCGATGTCACCGTGAGCCCCCCTATAACTCACGACGACCATTACCAGTGTTGCCGTTTCAGTACATTTGTACTATATCTAGTACATTTTAGACAGCAAAGTACAAAAGTACATTTTACCATAAATTACCTGAATTCTAGTACATTTTCCCATTTTCGAAGGGGAACAAAATAATTAAAAATAAAATAATTTCATTTCATTACAATGTTGATATATTATTTAATACCAACCAACAATTCATTTTTATAACGATGATTTTATAACTATCATATCTTAGAGAGTTTTCGTTGTATTAGCAAATTCAAACGGTTAACCATAACGAATACGAAGCTGCTATTTGACAGATCGTAAAAATAGTTTTCGTTCAATTCGCTTAATGTTAAGTCGAATTCGACAGTAAACATAACAAATATAACATAACCTATCTTTAATGGTTTGTGATCATATTTTCATATACGTTTTGTGCTATCTTTTTTGCTTGGTTTTAATTTCCTAGTACCCAAAATTCTAATACATCATGATAGACGAAAGGTTACTTTTATTGGATTCATCCAGTGATTCGGATTTGGATATGATGCCCTTCTCTTGGAGGTGCTTGATCGCCAGGACATTCAGTATCGAGCACAGTTGTATGGAAATTTCAATTTAGAAAACTATAATAATGCTGAATGCAAACTTTATTTGATTTGGTCATTGAAAATGGTCATTGCGCATGCGTTCCGTTTTCGCTATGGCTTTGTCTTCCGTCCGTTAGCTCCCGCCACTTATCCGTAACTATAACGATAAATGACAGCTCAAATGTCAAAGTTGTCAAATAGAGGCTATCGGAATCGCTTTTAAAAGACAACGAAAACTGTTTATTATCGTCTATATTCACTCCTCTGAACGCGCCTGTTTGCGAATAAAGTATGTCTTCTGCGATTGTATAAAAATGTTTCTACCTCTGGCAGCAGCCCTGGTTTTGTCGTCACAAAATGTGCTAAACGTATATTTTCAGGGCTTAATCTTATTAAAAGAAAAAACCGAAATTTGTTGGAAACTTACACATGCCACAATTTACTATTAACAAAAGAGTTATTAAGACAGACAACTTGCTGGGAGTGGCAACCACCGCCAAAATTAACAAAAAAAAATTTAGCTAAATAATAAATTTATTCAAATGTTCATTTTATTTTTATAATTTTTTTATTTTTAGGATTAAGATTATCATTAACATATTATAGATCTGTTAGGTTTTATGTATTTAAACCGTTAAAATAATATAAATTTAGTGTAAAATACCGTATTTCTTTTACAAAAAAAAGTATTTTCTGTGCCAACCCCAACGGTGCATTTTACCTGAAATTTTAGTACATTCTAGTACATTTTCCAGCTGCTTGTCCGTACATTTTAAAATCTGGTTGCGGCCACACTGACCATTACCGTGTTGACGGAGAGACATGAGACATGCCCAGTAGAGTTTAAGATTTAATTGGTGTTTGCACATGTACCGCGCTTACGATATTTTCTTGGTTCATTGGCGGGAACATTGTTTTATTTACTATATTTTATCATAATCATATTTTTCGAAATGGCAGTAGATATGGATATGCTTATATCTTTGGTGGAAGCAAGGCCGGTTATTTGGGACAAAACAAGTTCTATATACAAGGACAGAAACTGCACAAGCAGTGCCTGGAATGAAATATTTTTGGAGGTCAATCCTGATTTTGATTGCAACAGCCAACATTTCCATGCACTCTCTCATAAATGTATCTTGACGTTGAAGCGAATTTTTTATTCGTTCGTGTAGGTCATCAAAGCTGGATATGGACATCCTAAAATAGTTGAAAAAGTTTTTTTTTTCGTCTTCCCTCAACTGACCAAATAGTACAAAGAATGCACCTAATTGTTTCCTTCCCATATTGATGGGATGAACCCACAAAATTCTGTTTCGTGCCTTTCTTCGTTTTTTGATACGCATGTAAGACATTAAAATCGCCACAGCACGTCTATGATCCATATTCGAATCAAAATAGAATCGAACTGACAAAGACCGTGCCTGTGTGCAAGGATAGCACGAACGCGGTAGATCGCGTAAACGGTGCCATTAGGACGGTCGCTGTGAGTGTGAGCAAAAGGCCTTAGGGGGTTAGAACGGGGGTTGACATTTTTATAAGAATTTCTGTATCTCAGAAACGACAACTGGTGGAGGTTTAAAAATTGGAATATAAACTCCTTTAATAAAATAATAATATACGTGTTTCGTCGTTTTCCCAAAATCCACCTAGGGGTTGAAAAAAACGGTGTAGTCTATTTTGTGAGGGTAAATTTTAATTTTCTATAATTTTAAGGTACATTGCTGCAAATTGGTACTATGCTTACTCTGTTAAAATAAGCAAGTACGTGTTTTGATGATTGATGATTTGGGAAACTTTGCCCCTAGAAGGGTGGGAAAAGGGGGATAAAAGTTTATATTGGAAACTTACCCCCTAGGGGCAAAATTTTCCAACACACGTACTTACTTATTTTATCAGATATCAAATTCAAATTAAATTTATTCTACTAAGGATCATACATTATAATTTGAGGTTCGTCATATAAACTATAAAATTAAGTAACTTAGAAAGCAGTTTACCTTAAATTTCAGACTAAGAATATGCACGAGAAAAATCTAGAAGGTCAAAACCTTTTACACAAATATGACATCGTTTAGGCATTCAAAAAGTCTTTTATTGTGTAAAATGCATTTTTTATAAGAAAGTCCTTTAGTTTTCTTCCAAATATATCTCTTGTTATGGATTGTTTGATTTCTTCTGGCAGTTTAATAAAAATTTTGATGCAGGCATAGTAGGGAGATTTTTCACACCGTGTTGAAGTGTGTAGGGACTATAAGACCATTTGCGTTTCTTGTAGGATAGTTGTGATTATTTCTGTTTTCTTGGAATTCGTTTTTGTTCTTGTATACATACCGGGTGTCCACGGAAGGTGGCTCGCCCCTCTACCTTTTTGTTTTTCAAGATAATGAAATAAAATTCGGGAGATTTGTATACGACATAAATTGCATTTTTTGACAGGTGATTCAACATTATGGAACTTCCGTTTTAACCGGAAGTGACATAAACTTTCAATTTTTAAATGGGACACCTGGTATATTTTTCCTTTTTTTGACACCATATGACATTCTAAATACAACGATGTGTCACTTATCACTTTTTGTCACCAAGAAAATATTTTTTTTCCAAATTTATTGTTTTATCTAGAGGGCTATGAATACCTTAAAATCACTTATTTCAGTTCTCTAATCTTGGGAAAAATACAATTTTACTATTTTTGATCCAATGCTATGTGCTATGTAAAATTTAATCTTTAAAGTTGTATAACTCATTTTTTTTAAATAGCAACATGGTGGCTCGTCGGGTTAAGAAAAAAGAGGATTTTATTACGATTATTTTGATACCATACACTATTAGGTTTTAGAAAAGCTGCCATTAAAAAATTTTAAAAAGTTAACTTAGAACTTTCCTAAAATGAAGCATCTTTTAAGAATAAATTTAGATTTAAATGCATCAAGTAGGCTAAGACCAGCAAAACTGATAAAACAAAATCATGCCTTGAAGAAAATTGAAATGCCAACAGCTTCTGCCAAAGTAAATTAGTTTGTTGTTTAAAAAACATGGAAAATAATAGTTTTACAAGGAGTGAAAAAGTTGAAAAAAAATATTTTCTTGGTGACAAAAAGTGACAAGTGATACATCGTTGTATTTAGAATGTCATATGGAGTCAAAAAAAGTAAAAATATACCAGGTGTCCCATTTAAAAATCGAAAGTTTACGTCACTTCCGATTAAACCGGAAGTTCCATAATGTTGAGTCACGTGTCAAAAAATGCAATTTTATGTCGTATACAAATCCCCCGAATTTTATTTCATTATCTTGAAAAACAAAAAAATTAGAGGTGCGAGCCACCTTCCGTGGACACCCGGTATGTGGAGCACTTAAGGATGTATATTGAAGTGACTGAGGATTTTACGTTTTTTGTATATTTCTCTGCATGTTTGTGTTGATTTCAATCGAAAGATAAGCCTTATTAGACGTTTCTGTGCTTGAAATACTCGGTTTATGTTTACTGCTTTTCCCCACAGTAAAATATTATAGCTGAGATGAGGATAAGCTAATGCGTAGTAATATAATAGAGTAAGCATAGTATCTACCAATTTTCAGCAATATAGCTTAAAATTATAGAATGTTATATTTACCCCCTCAAAATCCACCAGTTGTAGTTTCTGAGATACAGAAATTTTCATAAAAATGTCAGTCCGTTTTAGCCCCCTTAGGGGTTAATTTTCGAAAAATCCTGCGTTATAAGGTGAAGAAATCCTCAAAATTTCACGATTATAGGTTTAGGTTGATGAATCCAGTTCAAATTCTCGTCACCAGGTGACGTCATGCGCCAGGCAGGCGTTTTCGTTGTATCATGGCTCTGAAACTATTTTTCAAAATTCAACTTTGGCATAGGTTTTTATCATCAGGTCTAAGAGTCTGGGACAGAAGAAGACAAAAATCCGGCCATTTTATTACTTGGACAAGCAAAAATGTATGCCAAAGTCTAATTTTGCTTAAACAGACAAATAAAAAAAAAATTTGCCGACACTACCTTTTGACGTCTACAGTTTCATGGAATCTCTCAGAACATAACACACATCGCGAGAATTACAATAAATAAATATTGTAACGATAATATTTATAATTTAAAAAAGTAGGTATTGTCTAATACAGGGCCCAAAGATATTTATAATCCGCATTTGGGTGAATATTTCGACTTTACACAAGATTGTCCACGAGATAGTATATATCTGACAAATTATTCTATACTTACAACAAATAAAAAATTGTATAAAACACATTTCAATGGAAACACCGAGAAAGGATACTGGCAAACGTAAATGACACACTTGTCATTGTATTTACAACAGGTTACTTTTTACGATTTCCGAACGCCTTAGAAAAGCTATAGAATTTTTCTCTGCCTAAATTGATAAAATAGTCACCTTTCGACCTATTTATACGCTCTGCGTTAGATAGGTGTCACAGGTCGATAAAAAAAGTAGAATGCTTAATCCTCGTAATTATGTTAATAAAATGTATTCCTAAAAAAAAAGTTGCCAGCCAACTTTCTATCATTTCTACTTACTTATATAGGCATAAAGTTGGCCGCATATGGAAACATTTTTTATTGATGGAGCATTGAAAAAAACTTCTTATGCCGATTATCTCTGCATAATGAGTAACCGAAAAAGTCATTTCTCACGTGGCTACTCGTTAGGCGGGAAAGTTGTAACAACTATATTTTGTCATGATAATCTGTATTAGATGACAAGATAGTTATTTGAAAAAGGTTTTAATTTTATGCTTGTTTACGATGCGAACATTCAAAAAATATCCGTTTTCATATTCCTTTCTACGAATTCAATAAAAATATTTTAAATGATCGAAAACCAAGGTAAATTTAGGATGTTTTATTTACAAACTGATCTGATTTGTAAGTGACCCGGTCACTTCCCCCTTTGCCCCTAACTGCACCACCCGCAAATTTCGATCACTTAAAGTGAACTGGTCAGAAGTAAAAGGTGGGAGTTGTTTTGACAGATTTTTGGCGTAGCCTAACCTCAAACCACAGATAAAAATATAAAATATTTGCCCGTAATCTAAAATTTAAAATCAGAGGATTCGGAGGAGAAATTAGCTAAAATAGTAAGTACATCAAAGTGTTTATTTCTTGTAAAATATAATCAAATTGAGAATAACCATAACCTCAACAAAATTTACGTGACAAATGACACTGACGTAGTCCGAAACAGAATAAAAGCCAGTTTTATTTGATGCATTTTGGATCAGATCATTTTAGGTCAGTTCATTTAAAAGTGAACTGATCGAGAATGCCAATAAAAAGCAGCAATTATATAAGTTAAACATTTTTGTTGTGATATGAAGTTTTTATTTGTTTAACTTTTGCTTGTTACCATGTATTTAAAAATCGTCAACCCCCATATCTGATATATTTACCGTTTATAGAAATCTCAAAATTCAATTCAACTCTTTTTTGTACGCATATTGGTTGACCACACTCAAGTAAAATCTGTTCAATGGCCGCTGACCGTTACGTCACGACTAGTGCTTATCTTTCTAACATTCGTGAACTAGGTGAGATAGTCAATTTGCGTCAATAATGAATGTCGTATAATTAATAAAAAATAAAACAGTGATATTTTTAAACAACATTATTTCAAAATTGTGACGGTATTGTGAAAAAGAACAAGCATTAATTTTAAAATGAGTTGATGATTTTCAAAGAGAAAGTGATGCCGGAAAGACTATTTTACCCTTTAACGCAGTTTACGATGTAAGTAGATATAATAAAGCAGGAATTGTGAAAACATAAATAATAAACATGAAAAATATATGGCAATCAGAGAACACACAGCCAACGAGAAGCGACAGCTCGGCGTTTTGCGGGTCCTGTTTTGGTACGCGCATGTCGCAAAGATGTTGTGTATTGCTAAAAAACATGTGCTCGTCTAAATTGTGTTTAGTCCGCGAGCTGACGTTGCGCCTAGCTAATTGTGATATTATTTTGTTTTCGTTCTGTGTTGTAAAAGGTCTGGATATTATTGTGCCTACCCGTATTATTCAGTCAAAACCGGCCAAGGATTAAGTTTATTTAGTTTTCCAAAGGAGTACGAACGGTAATTATTATGATAATCAATTAATTATAATGTGGATGATAGATTTAAAATTTTTAATCTTAAAGTTTTTTGGGATGTACGTACATATTTTTAACAGACTTGATAAATAAAGATGGAGCTTATTAGTTTCCTTATGTTTTTATGTTTAATCCCGAAAAATTGTTCATATGATAAAATAAAATAATACGATATAAGTTGTAAAGGTCTGGTTAAAATAGTTTTTGGGTAGATTTATTTCAAAAGGGGTAGAAATAATGGATATTATGTTGCTTTAAATACAATATTTTGTTATAGTGCAAAATTGTGGATAGGCGCCTGCAGTAGGCCAGATTTATTGCCAAAGATTATAAATGCACACAAAAACTATCGACTTTGTGAAAATCATTTCGAAGAAAAATATTTTTCAAGTGCAACTATTAAAAAAATCTTATTTCCGCAAGCAGTACCCACAAAGTTTTCTAACCTTTCGCCAACATGTGAAGAAATGCCTGAAGAAATTATTCCTTCATTAGGAGAGCCTCCCAAAAAAATTATTATATTGTCAGGTTTGTATGCTTTATACAGTGACCGGCAGAAAGTTCGCACCAAGGGGTTTTTTTTTTATTTAAAAACTTACCAAATTTTTTTGGCGGTTGAAAAGTTCTGCATGTTCTTAAGCAAAAAAGAGCATAGACAAAACTAGTAAATATTGCGCCGTATACGAGGAAGAGGTGAAAACGTTAAATTCACTCAAGAATAAATTGCCCTTATTTTTCACTGTGGATTTTTTTTTTATTAGGAAATGTTGTTTGCACTTAAAACTTATCCAAATATACCAAATTTTAGCTCGGTAGCACAAATATAAATATTTTTCATGGCTACTAGATTTAAATGAAAACGAATTTTATTGTAAGGGTTTAAACACCAGAAAAGTTGAATTATTTTTGACGTTATTTTATTAAACGTCCAGTTCTCGCGTATTTAAACAAATTTAAGTAAGTTATGTGTCTAATTGCCCAACAGGTGTTAAAAAATTGAATTTATAGGTTGCATAGCTTCTATCGATTCGTTATACGAGGGGGCGTAAAAAAAAGTAAAAACACTTTTTTTGTGGTACCGACCTGAAATTTGGTATTTATGGATAACTTTTAAGTGCAAACAACATTTCCTTATAACAAAATTTTCTACAGTGAAAAATAAGGGCACTTTATTCTTGAGTGAATTTAACGTTTTCACCTCTCCCTCGTATACAGCGCAATATTTACTAGTTTTGCTTATGCTCTTTTTTGTTTAGGGACATGCAGAACTTAAAAAGTTATACGAAAGCTACGAATTTTATCAAATATATAAGTTTTTTTAAATAGGCAAATGTAAAACAATATGTAATTATTATTCCTCTAGTAATTTCAGAATTAACATGTATTTCTGAATAAAATTTTTGTTTTTTTACAACAGCTTTTACTTATTCAGGGTGAATTAACTTTTTTTTAATCCCCGAAGGACCATATTTTTTTTATCCATGAGTAAGTAACTATGACACTAAAGCAATTGTCAAAAACGTCACTGTAGTTTTTAAAGCGCAAAAAACTGTGTAACAAATTACTGACGTTTTAATAAAATTATATTTATCTCACGCCACCCCATATCTACGTATATTGTTATTCCAAAGTCAGTGTGATGACATTCCATACGGCGGTAAACAGTCTCAAAGAGACCGACGTTTACCGCCGTATGGAATGATTGGAATGTCATCACACTGACATTGGATAAATTATACCTAGTCACGATATATTTTGACGTACCTAATAGTGTTCTATAATTTATGTTATAACATGTTTATAATATATAAGTACCTATTTTTGCCCGTCACAAATCGAAGGAAACTCAAACAAATCTGTAAAAGCGTTAGAAATTTAAAAGTTTTTTAATATAATAATTTTTTTCATTTTCTACTTCAATAATATTCTTAATTCCCAAGACTAACAAATTTACAACTTTTTTTAAGTTTTTATGTTTGAAAAATAAATCAAGTTATAACATTTGCACATGTACTAAAAAGTAATGTCGTTCAGTGTAGAAAATAAGCAAGTTTTCTCGGAGTATTAAGTTGTGGATCGACCGTTATCGTTGTGTGAAGGTCACTGAAAAACGACCAGTCGATATCAAAGGTACCGACAGGTATTGTCGCTTCTGCTTGCTGTTAATATTCTGTGATGGCAATGTTTTTATTAAAACCTATCTGATTTAGAAAGTTTCTAATGCTGTGGGAGTTTCATGTTCAACAATCCAACGAATTGAGGCAAAGGGGATAGAGAAGGATGTAGATTTTAAGAATCGCGATAATGTATCTATTTTATCATCCCGTGGTCGACAACTTCACGTTGGTCAAAAATTTCGGTTTCACCATTTGCAATGAAGGATCAGATCTGGATAATAGTGAAGCAGCATATCCCACCCAAACGTTACAAGTAATCTGGAGAGCACTATTTATTTTATTTTTAATTATTTTTATTTTATTTTAATAGGTTGGACGAACTAGCATTGCAACATGGACATCGAGTTTTAAGGCTTCCTCCATATCATTACCACTGTAATCCTATTGAAATGGTTTGGTCGGAATGTAAGCGCTACTATGATGCAAAAATAAGTTCTATGCATCCTGTAACAAATGACGTAGTTTTGGGTGTGTGGAATGAAGCTATAGAAAATGTAACAGCGGAAAAATGAAAAAATTATGTAATACGCACTAATAAAATTATAAATGATGTGTGGGAACGGGAAAGATTTATCGATGCTTCAGATATTCTTCCCCTTATTATTAACTTGGACGAATCTGATGATGATGATGATGATCATCCTTCGGAGATGATTTATTTTAATTATTAAAAAATTTTATTTTGTTGTGTTGTCACTTTTTATTATATTTTCTTCTTTATAATTTTATAAATAAGATGAAAATATTTGAAATAAAATTTATAGACTGATGCACTAGACAAAAAATATATGATTCAATTTTAAATTTTATAATTGAGTTTTATTAATTTTTCAGTGAATTCAAATTAATTAAAAATTCCATACTGATTTTCAAAAACAAAATGTTTTATCCAATGATAATTTTTAACCTAAATAAACTACTTATTTCTGACTTCATTATAAGTATAAAAATAATAATTAAAAATTTGAAAAAAACGAGTTTGTATTTTACTTGTTCACATGCATCCGTCTTTATGTAGATCAAGCTTAAGAAGAATCATAACCTTTACCACCGGTAAGCCAAACTGACTGAATTAATTTACGAAGTACCGCAAATATGGAGAATATGACGTAATGGTCAGCGGTCATTGAACAGACTTTACACGGTAAAAAGCTTAATTTTCATTACAAAATGTATTTCAATACGTTTTCCCGCCAAACGAGTAGTCACGTGACAAATATGAAAAATAATTTTTAGGTTACTCATTCCGCTGAGATACTCAGCATAAAAAGTTGTTTTCAATATTCAATCAATAAAAATATTTTCCAAATGTGGCCAACTTATGCCTATCACTGTATATGTATAATATTCTTAAAATGTATACAACAAATTCATTTTAAACTCAAACTTCGCGTTCTGCAGCCAATATTAGAGTGAGCTAACCATAATTTATTTTGCGATATACTATAGTAACTTGCCAAAAAAAAGGTTATACCGTGCGAGCAAAAATTATTTGCATCAAAGAGGGCCTTGCATCTAAGGACGTAATGCTTAGCGGTATCAATAAATCAGTTATTCCATCATTGACAGCCGTTACAAGTAATTTTATCTAAACCAAGCCCTACGTTTTTTATTCCAAGCCCTCTTTGATGCAAATAATTTTTGCTCGCACGGTACCTAACGCATATTTTCTTAAAAATACGATCCCGACCCTTCAAAAACTGGTAGCTCGTCAAAATTAATATTTTCACTCTTTCAGACAATTGACTACGTATACAACGGGTATTTACATCCGATCAAACCGAGCGGATGCAATTACATCCACTTGAAAATTGCGTTATATACTCCGATTAACTTATCCTTAATTTGTTGGGATTGACTTGAATGATGTGCATGTAAAAGTGCAAAAAAACAATAAATACAGGAATTGAAATCGACTCGACTTGAAACACAAATGGCAGTTATCAGCTGGGTATGTAAACAAAACATACCAGCAACACCGTCTTGTTGAATAAAGAACTACTTTTAATATAGCAATTTCGTTAAGAAATAAATTGTATCTTCTCAATGCGACGCATTTTATTCACAGTAAAGCGCTCTCTCTAGAATTAAGAAAGCAGAACAGCGTCCCCAAAAACTAATTGTATCCGGAACTTATAATCTACAAGACGTTGGTGGGGGTTCGTAAAGCTTCGGTTTCCTACAAAGCGGCACCGCAAAAGAGCGCCCGTAATTTGACGGCGAGCATGGCGGCGAAAAAACGTGTATATACTTGCAAATCAAAGTGTATTCCTCCAGAGCGTTCAGCGCAAAAAATACGACACCGTATTTTCTAAAGCGGCCGCTCTGTACGTTGGGATAGTGCAAGCACGATTTTTGACGGTGCGCCCGTCAGAGCTGGGCAGTAGCTAGCTACTAAGTAGTTAAGCTACTAGCTAGCTACTTTTTTGGTAGCTAATAGCTTTTTCGAGCTACTTTTAAAACCAATTAGCTTGTAGCTGTAGCTTTTACATTATTTTTTAGTGTATTCATGAAGCTACTTTTAAAAGTAGCTAGTTAGTCGAAAAAGCTACTTAAGCTACTTTCGGTAGCTTAAGCTACTTTTTAATTAGTTTTAGGTATTGCCATTTTGTTAACATATGAATTAAAAAATAAAATAATTTAAAGGATATTATATTTTGTATTTATTTAATAACTTAGCATTTTGCCTTCAAGATAAAAATTTGAAAAACAAAATGTACAAAACCTTGACAGTAATGTCAGTCATATTATATCAAAAAATATCTATTACCTATACCTAATTGTTTAAAGCAAAAATATTTTTTTACGATGTACCCCTCATATTCTGCACTGTTCAAAACATGCTCAATAATATATTTACTTATAATAATACTTAGTTACAGGTAGGTACCTACCTTATTAAAACTTTATAATATTTTTTTTACTAAACTTTTTAAATTTTTAATGTCGAAGAACGTAGTTTTTGCATTCACTGACATAAAGTCACAGAGCTTATAGAAGTAGCTTTAAAAAAAGTAGCTTATAGAAGTAGCTTTAAAAAGAAGTAGCTTAGCTACCAGTAGCTTAGCTACCAGTAGCTAAGCTACTTTTATTTAAAAGTAGCTTGATTACACGGTAGCTTAACTACTTTAATTTTAAGTAGCTTGTAGCTAGAGGTAGCTACTTTTTTTCAGTAGCTTGCCCAGCTCTGGCGCCAGTGTAGTGATTGTATCGTTTTAATAATAATATTTAGAAATGGCTGAAGAAATTAGTTGGTCTAGCGAACAAGACGAAATTTTAATCGACTTTGTTCAAACTCATGAGGCAATTTTTAACGTAAAAGTACGATTCTTCGTCCTCAAGAACTATTAAAATAGTCAAACTTAGGTCGTCCATCTTGTAAACACCACACACAATTTTTGAAATTGAACTGTCAACTGGCTCTTGCCGCCGTATTTTATCGAACCGTATTTAATGTTACTTTCCAATAATATTCACCGTCCAAAGCGGCCGTACTACTGTTGGCAAAAACGGCCGCCAAATTACCGCGCGGTACCGCTTTGTAGGAAATCGAAGCTTAACGATCGGCAATCGCCGCGCGCCGTATTATTAGTTTCAACGTATTCGTTGCGCAGATCACATCGTTGTTCGGAGTTTTCTAGCTGTCCTGTCTTAATATAAACTTTATTGATCGTACCAATACCTGTTTCAATTAATTTATTTTTACTGTGTATTTAAGTTTTTTTTTTAATTTCCATGTCAGCTAAAGCAATAGAAGATTCTTATTTCGCACAACCCATTATTAGTAGGTATTGGACTTCTGTTACTACAGTGTCACCAGTAAAGTCCGCATCATATGGGATTTTTTTTTATTAATAGCTTTATTCAAAATTTGACTTTGGCATCATCAAGTTCTGCTTCGATCGAGATGAAAATTTAGCAAAAAAAATAGTAGTCACGTGATTCGCATTATCTGTCAAATTTTAATTTTTTCCAGAAAATAATTCAACAGTGGGGTTATTTCTGAAAATATCGGAAAAAGTTATAAGAAAAAGTTTTTTTTTAATGCAGTTTCTAGCCCACATGCAAAATTTCAGCTGCATAAGATAATTTTGATTTTTCACCTATATTTTGTAAATTGCACCACTCTTGCAAAATAAGACTCAACGCAACCTACATAAATCTTCTGAGTTTTGACAATGCTTTATTTCAGATACATTTTCTTTAAAGTGGCGCCATATTAAATGAGTGTTTTTCTACAAAATCAAAATTATGCTATTAAAATTTGGTCGCATGTGATGCAAAGTTTATTTGTTTTTGACCCTGTATAAGGTAACTTCATAAAATAAGTATTTTTGAAAACGTAGTTTGTGCCTGAAAGTAATACACCTTAATATTAAGACAAAAAAGAGTACAGTGTATTCAGTAAAGTGTTTTTTAAGTGGAAAATAAATTTTAGAGTAACAACGTAAAGTTTATCTATTTTCAACGATTTAATTTAAAACCCCTATATTATAATTTTTTATTAAGCTATGTCATAATAACGTTAACGTGTATTACTTTCAGACACAAACTACGTTTTCAAAAATACTTATTTTATGAAGTTACCATATACAGGGTCAAAAACAAATAAACTTTGCATCACATGCAACCAAATTTTAATAGCCCAATTTTGATTTTGTAGAAAAACACACATTTAATATGGCGCTACTTTAAAGAAAATGTATCTGAAATAAAGCATTGTCAAAACTAGGAAGTTTTATGTAGGTTGCGTTGAGTCTTATTTTGCAAGAGTGGTGCAAATTAAAAAATATAGGTAAAAAATCAAAATTATCTTATGCAGCTGAAATTTTGCATGTGGGCTGGAAACTGCATTAAAAAAAAACTTTTTCCAATAACTTTTTTCGATATTTTCAAAAATAACCCCACTTTTGAATTATTTTTTGGAAAAAATTAAAATTTTACAGATAATGCGAATCACGTGACTACTATTTTTTTGCTTAATTTTCATCTCGATCTAAGCAGAACTTGATGCCAAAGTCAAATTTTGACTAAAGCTATTAATAAAAAAAAATCCCATATGATGCGGACTTTACTGGTGACACTGTATACATATGATTATTTGGTTGCGTAACATAATCAATCTGAATTAACTACTTAAATGATGATTCAAGTCTTATGTTAGTCAACTAAGAAGCTATCACTTTAAACAGGGTGGGATCTATTAACTTGGACACTAGTTTGGTCATATAAAACTTTTTAACCTTTCGCATTAAATTAGGTGATACTTTTTATACCTAAACTATTATTTTTCTAATTGGTTTAGATAAGGATAATCTAGCCGATGCAAACGTCGTGTCAAAAACCGAGTTGCGTAATGCATTTATCATTTACATCACGAAGTGCCGTAATAAATCATATTATATAACTCAAAAACCCGTAATAACCATAGACAATTTACCTTTAGATAAGTACAGCTTATCTCCTGCGCAAACAAAAGTTACGTTTTATGGGTGAAAAAATACGTCCGAGCGCATGACTCGCCGGGCAGCTGCCTTCCCTCTGGGCACCATCGGGCATGCGCACAAACCTCGTGTTATCGGCCTGTCCTACTTTATCAACATGCTCAAAATACACTTCAGAACCGGCTCGGCCGCCATTTTTGTTGTGTTTTAAGGTTTCTCTGTGGATTCCTTGTAGTTTTCTTAGCTATTGTGGATTGTGGGTGTTTAATATTTTCAGATTTCTAGTTTTTGTGTAGTTTAGTGAATTGTGTCCGATTGTGAGAAAATTAATTCTGTCAAAGTTGCTGGTGGGTTAATTTTTTGGTTAAAATCTGTACACCCCGACATTAAGCTTTTAATAAAGCTAGTATTCCAAGGGTCAAGTTCTCAGGCAAACACTTTTCAAATTCTTGAACAAGAAATTTTACTTGAAAATGTTTTACACGTACCCAAGTTTTTGCCAAATTGTAAAAATCAATACAAGTTATATACCAACTAATATTTGACTTGAGGTTAGGCACGCGATAACACCGTGAATTGGTTATTTTGCTGGTTATGTTTGTTTTTATATTCGATTTTATAAGACTAGTTTAATTAACTTGTTCTTGTTCTCTTCCTTTTCGAACTAAAAACACGACGACGAATCATTTTTAAACAAATTTTAAAAACAAAACCTTAAAAACAATTTTCTATCCTTAAAATCTGATAGGTTTGCTACTACTAAAAATGCCACAAATCACTACCTTTTTCCCAACTTTATCGAAAATTCAAAAGAAAGTCCAATTTTTTGGCAAGAATTTAAATTTTAAAGCCCGGACCTGTCTATTGTCCCAATCGTCAAACGATAATGTTGCAGTGCGCATGTCTAATAGTGTCTAGCTTTGTTTACAGGCGCGAGGTCATAAATCTGCCACTTTCGTGATAATTGCTTGCTTATCTAAGGTAAATTGTCTATGGTAATAACGCAGTCGTATTATCTTGGTCGTACATAAATATATGTATTTCCATTTAGAAGCATACGTAATTAAAAATTAAAGAGTTCGGTTGGATCACGTGAGGAGGGAAAAGAGTAGCATAACAATGCGCCCAAGTTTCTTTACTACAGCAGAGGAATTCCCCGTTGGTGGTGATTGCGTAAGTAAACCATTCTTGTAACGTACGTTACTAACACTCTATCCCGCTGCAGGTGAAATAGACGAGGGTCGATAATTTTTGAAACCAACAAAAATAATAGTAGGATGAAACCTGGAAAAGGAAGAGAATATAACAAAAATAAAAGGAAAAATAATTTACGGGCGATCCGAGGTCGGGAAGTGGAAAGGGGTGAGTTTTTAAAGGTAGAAAACGATTTATCTCGATTTCCGGCAAAACTACAAGTCCTACGGAAAAACGTTAAATGGCAAAGTTGTAGGTAATAAAAAGATCTACAAGTTTTGTATTTACACTTTTTTCACATAACCTCAAAATTTATGTGAAGAATTCAAATAACCAAGTTTTTGGTTTTTTATTTTTATCTTTTACAAAAAAAATTTTTTCACGAAATTTAGTGAAAACTTACTTTTTTATGTCCCAAACACATTGTAATTTTTTTGATTTAAAATATTTATTTTTTCACCTTATTTTCACTTAATATCGAAAAAGCACCCTAATTTTCAATCGAAAATTCTCACATCAAAATATCTGCTTTTTTAAAAAAGTCGGTGGGCTTTTTGTTTGTTGAAATCTCTATTTTCTGATGATGTAAAAAAATATACATTACTATGGTAAATGTGATAAAATCCCTTTAAATCCTACCTTTAATTTTATTCAGAACAACTATTTTCGCATGTTTTTTGCGATCTTTATATTTTATGGACCATAGTAATGTATATTTTTTTACACCATCAGAAAGTGGAGATTTCAACGAACAAAAAGCCCACCGACTTTTTTAAAAAAGCAGATATTTTGACGTGAGAATTTTCGATTGAAAATTAGGGTGCTTTTTCGATATTAAGTAAAAATAAGGTGAAAAAATAAATATTTTAAATCAAAAAAATTACAGTGTGTTTGGGACATAAAAAGGTACGTTTTCACCAAATTTCGTGAAAAAAAAAATTTGTAAAAGATAAAAAACCAAAAACTTGGTTATTTGAATTTTTCACATAAATTTTGAGGTTGTGTGAAAAAAGTGTAAATACAAAAGTTGTAGATCTTTTTATTACCTACAACTTTGCCATTTAACGTTTTTCCATAGGACTTGTAGTTTTGCCGGAAATTGAGATAAATCGTTTTCTACCTTTAAAAACTCACCCCTTTCCACTTCCCGACCTCGGATCACCCGTAAATTATTTTTCCTTTCATTTATGTTATATTATCTTCCTTTTCCAATGGGTTTCATTGTACTATTATTTTTTTTCACTTTTTACCATTTTCAAAGGCCCCTGGTCTAAAAATAAAAACTATTTTATAAAAAAAAAACTAGTGTCCAACCTAATTTGGGCTGCAGTGTACAAATTTACATCGCCTAAAAAGAAGCTGAAATTCAGTCGTCTATGATACTTTTATATACACAACCTGCACTATTCGGAAATTTACGATTCACCCCCGACATACCTCTCACATTAACGGATGTTGTGGTAAATTCTGTCCTAAATTAGGCACCACCGTAATACCTGTAATATGCATTTGAGGTTGCGGCGGAAAGGTATACCTTTGCCACTGATCATTTCCGTAAGTCTCTACCTGCTTATGGTTCTCCATATGCCGCATCAAGTATACCTTCCGGTGAATCTTATACGGGCAATAAGTACATTGGAACATTTTGTCTGGATTCACGTTGTGCGTCTTCCTATGCTTATTTAAATGCCGCTTAGCGACGGTGGTGTAGTTACAATCGGGACAAGACAGCAAGGGTACGTCGGGCGAGTCTTTTAGATGTCTCAATCGATGCTGCACCATATTCGACTTTCTCTTCGTTTCAAACGTACAAAAATCACATTTCAACATTATAACTTCCTCTTTAGTCTTATGTACCATCAAGTGTGATTTTAATTGTGCGTTTGTAAACGTCTGATATTCGCAAGAGGGACACTTAAACATTTTAATTTTTGTTGGGTCGGCATGTCTTTTCATGTGCCAAGCCAGGTTACGTTTTAATCTTGATTGGTACGAACAGTGCGGGCAGGGAAACATTGTGACTTCGTCGGCTCCCTTGTGATTTATACAGTGATTCTGGAAGTTAACCTGTAAACGAATGGTCTCGTGAAAATACGTAGAAGGTAAAGTATTTTTCACAATAAATGGTTGACTCCATTTAACTTCCTGGGACGTTTTGTAAGAGCTCGGCCATAAAAATGCAAATAAACTGTCGGTCAGGGTCGGATTATAATTTGTAATTATAGCAGGTAATATTTAACTATCTTGTGCTTGTGATAAAAACTTTCAGTCTTTGTGTTTCTTAAATATCTAAAGTCCTACCCTGTAGTGTATTTGCTTGTTAATTGTGTATAACAATGGGATTAAACCGAAAGTTTTATTGCAGTCAATAAGTCGATACCATTTAGGGTAAAAAATATTTTACAGTATGGCTTTCCAAGGTTAAACGATTCTGTCTGTCACTGTAGATTTAGGGTGAGAAAACTTAAAAACCTCTAAAACCCTACAACGCTATTTTTGTGAAGTGTCATGAACGCCAAATGTAAAGACTCCAAGGCACTTTTCGAGAAAATGAGCATTAAGTTTATGCGGTAAATGGAAAAATAGCTATTTTAGGGAAAACCGTACAGGATAGGTATAGGGAATTAAAATTGTATTAAAACTGCCTTTCGATTAGACATAAAAAATAATAGTGTTGTATATAAAATAATGGACTTTCAGAACATTAAGTTTTTAAAATTGTTACATTTTTAGTTACCTAACCATTTTAAAAGGCTCCGGTTAATATTTTTATTTTTGAAATTAACCCTAATCGCTACTTAATCATATATTCCGCAAGGATCAATCCTAGGACCTACTTTTTTTAAAATCTACATTAATTCTATAGCAAAATTAAATTTAACAGGTAAAATAAAATTGTTTGCCCATGATACTACTATTGTATATTTTCATGAAGACGATACTCAAATTCATAATAACATTACCCACGACCTAAATATAATATGTAAATGGCTTGAAATTAATAAATTATCATTAAATTTTAATAAATTATCTTTTATGTTTATAAGTAAGTAAATCAAAATTAAAAAATGATAATAATTCTTCACTTTCTTTCAATAATCATTTTATTAAATATACTAATACAATTAAATTTTTAGGTTTATATATTGATGAAAATGTAAGTTGGAAAACATATTGAATATTTAAGAAGTTACATCTCACCAATAATTGGCATTTTGTTTAAAGCTAAAAATTGAATATCATTAAAATATTTTAAAAATATATATTATTCTTTGGTTTATTCAAAATTACATGCAGTATATGATTTCAATTTGGAGATGAGCGAATTTAACTACAATTCAGCCATTAAAAAAACTACAAAACAAAATAATTAAATGCATACATAAACTTCCTTTTTTAGAACCAACTATAAATTTGTATGAACCAAATGGATATTTAAATTTAGAAAAGCTTTATAAATTAAAACTATGCATTCTAATACACTCTATTATTATTAAAGAAAAACAATCGAATATAATATTTCCTTCGACCAACATTATTCACATCACGAGACAAAATCATCATATTCAAACACCAATGGTAAAGAGTACTTTTGGCCAAAAATCAATACTATATAAAGGAATAACAATTTAAAACAGTTTGCCTAAAAAAATTAAAGAAATATCAAAATTATGGACTTTTCAAAAAACACTAAAAATATATTGTGTTAAATAAATGGTAAAAAAATTATAATTTTACACTTTCCACAGATTTTTATTTTCACTCGACATGTTTCGCAACACAGTTGCTTCTTCAAAGGAGTACTTGAAAATGGTATTTTAAAAGTTGTAACTTAGGTGTAACAATAAAAGGGCAGGTAATTTTCAGGTTGTTTAAAATAGTTGGAAAAACCAATAATAATGTTTACAGACTAATTAAAGAGATTCAAAAGAGGGGATCCGTTTAAATCTAATTGATCATTCAGAAGAGTATTGTTATTTTTAAGCCTATTTATTTCTAAGGATTCAAGCAAATTTAATTTTGTACTTTTGTTTTCAATATGCAAGATATCGTATTTATGATTAAATGTATGATTTAATTTCAATTTCATTGGCAACGACGTATTGCGAAAAACGATTAATTTCCGGAAGAAATGGGGTAACATTTCATTCACCTTTTTGTTTATAACAAATAAAGATGTAAATCACGTTGTCGCTTGATCGTTAAACGATCATGCACGAGTAAAGATCCACCGGGACTATTGTACATTATATCAAAGAGTAATGCACTAATAAGAGGCGAAAGCTTTGTCGGCTTCTTTGATGTTGATGTAACCTGATATTGTGACCTTGATACCCCTAACTCACACATTAAAAAGTATGATAAATTTGTTTGAAATCATCAGATTATCAGACACACGGAAAAACATCTTTTCCTTTTTATGATAATATAATAAGTATGTTAAAGATTTTAATATAATATTGAATTTTATTAGTTCAGTGTGTATCAGCAAGATATTACTGAATAAAGTATTTGATTAAAAAGCATTTTCCATAAATTTGTTACATTTTAGTCGTTTTCTCGGTATGCTTTCAGGAGTTATAATTATTTAAAAGTACTTTATATGCTAAGTGTAGCATGACATAGTATTATTTTTTACACTTTCTATTACCTTAACTTGCCGTTTACCAACAGACAGAAATGCCATAGTATTTTTGTTGCTAGAATCTTTCAAAATTGTATCCACAAATTACGTCGTATGAAACAGTGCGTGTAAAAATATACAAAATCATATTTGTTATGGCTAGATAATCTCTCTGATAATGTAAGTTTTGTCATAAATATTAAGAGTTGTGTAAGATAAATGGATCGGGCAAGTTTTTAGATTAAATCGAATAACTTAAGGCTTATTTATCACAAAAATCCTTTTACATACCTGCCTGCATCCTTGGGAAATATAAACAATGAAATTCCTTCGCCGGTTCTGTTAAGACACCCACGGTAAGCACACGATGTGCCACCTTTTCGCTTCGTTTCCGACATTTCAATTTCAACAAAGAGTAGTTCAAGGAGAACTCACAAAACAAATAATCGTATTCAAAAGCACGCACTAATAACAAAATACTAAAAGAAAAATGCAATAAATTACAACTTTGTTTACAATTTCGTAGCCAAAACACGATTGACAGTAGAATCTGACCAAGCAAATTTGATTGAAATACCACCAGAGAAACGTCAATTTCGCGCATGCGCATACAAATTTGGTTATCGCGCAAAGGCCCTCTTTCGCCTCTTATTAGTACATTATACTCTTTGATTATAATATGTAACTAACGAAAAAGAATTTCAAAGAAATAGCGAAAAAAATACTATACATACCTTGCTATGGGTCTGGAATGGACAATCTGGACACTTAAACTCCGGATTATGGGTTTTCTTATGCATTTTGAGTGACCTATCATTCTTGCTTTGAAACCCACAAACATCACACAGAAATATTCTATTTTTCGGATGCACCTGATGAGTCCTTCTATGTTTAACTAAGGCAAAGGCTGATTCTAGCTCTAGTCCGCAATGATTGCACGTGTACGTTTTATGTTTGATCGAATGGGTTTTTAGACTGTGCTTGTGTACCGTCTTGAAGTTACACTGACCACATTTGTACATTTGCCTGTAATAATTCAGATTAGTATAAAATAATCAGAGAAGCGCATAATAATATTATCGACATAATCTTTGAATATCAAGCTATAAAGAATGCAGGATCTTTGGAAAAACTTGATAACCTTATTGGAGAGCTGGTTTGCCGTCATTGTGGAGTTTGTTAACATAATAGAAAATTGACCCTTACATTTAAGATATGTAATATCATAATATCTTTATAATTTTCTTTTAGTTTAGTAATTGCCTTCTTACTAAGACTAAGGTATAGCACAATACAAGTGTTTAATCACTTAGGTGCTACTTATAATACAGGGTCCTGCACCTCACCTCCCGTCTTCTATAGCTCACTTAGTAATTAAGTTAGAATTTTGATATTTTGCAGACCTTACCTGTATCTTGGGGCGCATTTCAGGGAAATATTTTTTTTCATACAGGGTGTTCCAAAAAAGTGTGACGTCATCAGGATGTAATTTTTTAGATTACATGCCATATATTTTCTTACTTATTTGTGTGCCTTCTATAGTTACCTACATAACCCTAAAATTTTATTGAAATCGATTCAGTATTATAGGCGAAAAAAAATAAAAACTGAAAAATATCAGTTTTGCACCACTGGTTTTAAAAATTAATAAAAAATAAAAGTAATGCCTCGTTAATAAAATTATACAAAGGCACTTATTAAATAAAGTCTAACAGTCTTGTTAACCAAGTTTGATTATTACGAATTATACAGGGTGTCCAAAGTTTAGTGTCAAACTTAGCAAACTTTAAAGCAATTTATTTTTCCTATTTCAAATAGGAACCCCTGTATATTTTAATGTCATTCGATGCCGAATTAAAAATCAAACATTTGTCCTAATTACAACCCTATCGCAATTTCTAACGCCTCCAGACTTACTTGCAGAAAACTCATTTTATTAACTATTCCAACAGTCATTATTATGAATAAATATCGAAGGTGGCTTTGAAACACAATTTATTGGTATTAAAGTTTATTAAAGTGACAAAATACCATTTTGACTTTAGTAATCTAAAAGTTTCAAATATTGTTAAATTGTTAGTAATTATTAACTGGAAATGATAATCGGGGAGATGGATATCCTTTAAAATTCGTTAAACTGTTCTTTCGCTTACATCTACGGCATCAGCGACTGCTTGTTGACGAACTGACGGATTTTCTATGACAGATACTAGCACAGCCAATTAATTTTCTTCAGTTCGGACGGGTTTATTTCTCACTGGTTTTAGGTTGTTTACATTTCCCGTTTGTACCTACAAAAATCTCTAATATGTTTTGCAGGCTCCTTTTGTCTGGATGTCGTCGTTCCGGATAACGCTGTGCGTAAACTCGGCTTGCCAAAAAAGAGTTCTTTTCGCATGCTCCTCATGTAAAAATCATATCTAGGTTGTAGTCCATCACAAAAAACAATATAAAGTACTTATAACAGTTTAAATAATTACTAACAATTTAACAATATTTGAAACTTTTAGATTACTAAAGTCAAAATGGTATCTTGTCACTTTAATAAACATTAATACCAATAAATTGTTTTTCAAAGCCAAAGCCAATAATGACTGGACTGTTGGAATAGTTGATAAAATGAGTTTTCTGCAAATAAGTCTTGATGCGTTAGAAATTGCGATAGGGTTGTTATTAGGACAAATGTTTGATTTTTAATTCTGCATCGAATGACATTAAAATATACAGGGGTTTCTATTTGAAAGAAGAAAAATAAATTGCTTTAGAGTTTGTAAAGTTTGACACTAAACATTGGATACCCTGTATAATTCGTAATAAACAAACTTGGTTAACGAGACTGTTAGACTTTAATTAATAAGTACCTTTGTATAATTTTATTAACGAGGCATTGCTTTTATTTTTTAATAATTTTTAAAACCATTGGTGCAAAACTGATATTTTTCAGTTTTTATTTTTTCTCGCCCATAATACTGAATCGATTTCAATAAAATTTTAGTGTTATGTAGGTAACTATAGGAGGCACCCAAATAAGTAAGAAAATATATTACATGTAATCTAAAAAAATGCATCCTTATGATGTCACACTTTTTTGGCACACCCTGTATGAAAAAAAATATTTTCCTAAAATGCGCCCCAAGATACAGGTAAGGTGTGCAAAATATCAAAATACTAACTTAATTAATAAGTAAGCTATAGAAGACGGGAGGTGAGGTGCAGGACCCTGTATATATGCATTTAAATTGAATTAATAATTAAGGTAACTATTTGACTTATAAATCTAGTGTTTAGAATATAAATTTTATATATTTAATCGTATTATATTTATAAGTAAAATAAATAAATAAATAAATTAAAAAAAAATATATAAACTACTGGCCTTTTTTGTCCATACATCCTTATTTCGCAGGTAGGCCAATGACTAACTTAAAGTATATCTCAAAGTATATCGTCTTATATGCAAATTTCTAGCCAAAATTTATTACTTAAAGCAAGCAAGTATAAATCGAATTGATCGACTTCTATTGAGCGAAGCGGAAAACCGAGTAAATTTTGACTTTGATAAATGAATATTTCTCAAACACACTGTGGATTCGAAACGAACTTTTAGACCAGGCCTTTGAAAATGGTAAAAAGTGAAAAAAAAAATAATAGTAGGATGAAACCCATTGGAAAAGGAAGAGAATATAACAAAAATGAAAGGAAAAATAATTTACGGGCGATCCGAGGTCGGGAAGTGGAAAGGGGTAAGTTTTTAAAGGTAGAAAACGATTTATCTCGATTTCCGGCAAAACTACAAGTCCTATGGAAAAACGTTAAATGGCAAAGTTGTAGGTAATAAAAAGATCTACAACTTTTGTATTTACACTTTTATCACATAACCTCAAAATTTATGTGAAAAATTCAAATAACCTAGTTTTTGGTTTTTTATTTTTATCTTTTACGAGAAAATTTTTTTTTTCACAAAACTTGGTGAAAACTTACCTTTTTATGTCCCAAACACACTGTCATTTTTTTGATTTAATATATTTATTTTTTCACCTTATTTTGACTTAATATCGAAAAAGTACCTTAATTTTCAGTCGAAAATTCTCACGTCAAAATATCTGCTTTTTTAAAAAGTCGGTGGGCTTTTTGTTCGTTGAAATCTCTACTTTCTGATGGTGTAAAAAAAATATACATTACTATGGTAAATGTGATGAAATCCCCTTTAAATCCTACCTTTAATTATATTTAGAACAACTATTTTCGCATATCTTTTGCGATCTTTATGTTTTATGGATTTGTAATTTTTTTGTTTATCAATGTAACATGGAATCTTACGTTTTTCGAGTAATTGAAGTATACATTTTAATAAATAGCTCAAAATTGTACATAATAATTAAAAAAAAATTTACGTGAAAATTTTCGATTGAAAATGATACTATACGATATTAAGTCAAAATAAGGTAAAAAAATAAATATTTTAAATCAAAAAAATTACAGTGTGTTTGGGAGATAAAAAGGTAAGTTTTCACCAAATTTCGTGAAAAAAAAATTTTTTGTAAAAGATAAAAACTCGGATAAAAATAAAAAACCAAAAACTTGGTTATTTGACTTTTTCACATAAATTTTGAGGTTATGTGAAAAAAGTGGAAATACAAAAGTTGTAGACCTTTTTATTACTATTACCCACAACTTTGCTATTTAACGTTTTTCCATAGGACTTGTAGTTTTGCCGGAAATCGAGATAAATCGTTTTCTACCCTTAAAAACTCACCCCTTTCCACTTCCCGACCTCGGATCGCCCGTAAATTATTTTCCCTTTCATTTTTGTTATATTCTCTTCCTTTTCCAATGGGTTTCATTCTACTGTTATTTTTTTTGGTTTCAAAAATTATCGACCCTGGTCTATTTTAACATACCCTATGAACGAACTTTTTACACTTACCTTAAATGACTTAGATGTATTCGTTTTTTATGATCCGACAGTGTTTCTTCAGTTTTTGTAATGAAATCACACAAATCGCAAAAATGGAACATTATCCTTTGCGGATTCTGACCCTGATGTTTTCTTAAATGGTGGCAATAATTGCTCTTAATAGACGTTTGAAATTTGCAGTTCCGAAATTTGCATTCGTAAAGTTTACTAGTACTTGATTTTTCTATTTTCACAACTGGTGGTTTCTCATGTCTTAAATGGGAACGTTTCAAATGAAGAATAAGGTAATGCTTGCTTTTACTTGAAAAGTCGCAGTTGTCGCATCTAAATTCATCTTGGTCTTTTTCTTTTTTAATCTAAAACATTAAGACAAAAATAAAATAATTCATTTGCCTGATCCTTTCAGGTGGAAGCCCCAAAAAAATCTTCTCAAAATTCCAATGTTAACAATGGCGTATTTCAGAGTTCCGTCCTTGAGTCAATATTATTCCTACTCTTACCGGGTATCCCACTAAGGTCGGTAGTGCGCTCGCCAGGGAGGGCGCAAGCATGCCTGTTGAACTAGCAGAGAATACTGTGGCTAGACCACTGGGATCAGTTACAGAAGAGATAGATCGAATAGCTAAACAACATGCGCAAAGCAGATTGACAGAGCTTACAACTTGTAGCATCTCTAGGCAATTGTGGCCCCTACTTGATAACAGGAAAACCGCAGCGCTATTACAGCACAGTTGGAAGGACCTAAGAAACATCACTGCCGTAGTCACCGGACATTGCCTGTTCGGTAGACACGCTGAACGTATTCAAACACCAACTAACGACTTCTGTAGAAGTTGCAGAGATGAAGAAGAGGAGGACAGTATTCAGCATTTCTTGTGTGAATGCCCCGGCCTCGCGAGAAGAAGGTTCAATGCACTGGGCGAACCATTTTTTAATGATCTGGAGGAAGTGAGCAGCCTGCAACTGGGTCGACTTGCTAAGTTTATTAACAGCAGTGGCTGGTTTGAATGAGCTGTCAAGATTCTTCTACGATCTCGTTAACCATCAGGAAGCTGATGCAAATAGGTTCCGCGGAAGATGTGTGGTACCACAACGGTCCTTTATAGGACTACGTGTGACTGTTTGAACAATGCCAGAGGTCTGCCACTCTAACCTTACCTAAGGGCGGCAATATACCATATTATGGAATCCATAAACCCTGTGTCTTTGGGAAAAACAATTATTGATTAAATCGATCAAGAAAAATTGATGTGAAATATTTATAAGTTTCCAAAATGACCGCTAGAAGCGCAATTCCTATAATATAACTTAAAATACAAATTTTCGAGAATAACCGCCGTTAAGTCCCTTTTTTTAATAAAGAAAATAAAACGATCATTAATATTTGCGATAGTAGTATAAAACAGACAATTCTACACATAGAATACAAGAACCAACCAAGAATTAATTAAGAACCACATATGCTAGAACTAAAAAGGGACAGGACTCACCAATTTATAGAAGCATACCGGAATATACCGTGCGAGCAAAAATTATTTGCATCAAAGAGGGCTTGTATTAAAAAACGTAGGGCTTGGTTTAGATCACAATGATATGGGGACGATATATCTAACCAAGTCTAGGTTAAAATTTTGTCAAATTCATATTATGACATGATATGCCAAACTAATGAGTAATAAAACAAGTAGACAAATAGAAATTTATTTTTGTTGTTTACAAAATTAACAAAGTAAGAATATACAGAAAGAAAAAGAAAAATAATTACATAAATTGCTGAAATTGGCCACCGCCATTCACACGTCTCTTCATATTTTCGAAAGTGTTGAAAAAATGTCACGTCTAATAAATCATTTATTTCCAATAAATTTTGTGTAAACCATTGAGAGTAATTCATGCGTCTTTCAAAATCTGCGGCTTGTATTTCTTGGAATACTTGCTCTTTATAAGGAAATAAATTTAGCTACTTCTTAAGAATAGTCCTGCTTGTTCCATAAGATCTTCCCACTTCTTGGGACAGGCGTCTTATACAATTTGTTGGCGTATTTTGCATTATTTCACGAACGTTTGCAACAAGTTCTTCTGTTCTTACAGATGGTCTTCCTGTTCCTTTTTGTGTTGCATAAAACCTGTTTCCCTAAACACAGCCACGGTTCTTTTCAGGCAATGATAAAAATCCCCAGCAATAAAAGCTACGTTAGGAAAATGTTCGTGAAACTCGTCCATGCACAAACCCGGATTGTATTGCCACCCATCATTTACTCTAATCCCGTTTCGAAAATACGTTTCAACCATGAATGTTTTGTGCTGTTCCGTAAAGCCCATTTTGTGAATTGTTCAAGAAATTGGAAAAATTAGCGATGAATCAAATTACTTATAACGACTGTCAAAGATGACGGAATAACTGATTGATTGTTAATTCAGGTAGTTATTGACACCCAACAGGTATTAGGCTCTACGGCTAAGCATTACGTCCTTAGATGCAAGGCCCTCTTTGATGCAAATAATTTATGCTCGCACGGTAATAGGATCCCACAAAGAATACTTAATGGAAATACCATGACGATGATGTGTAATATTAAGGACTATATTATTATAAAAGAAAATAGACAATTAAGCATTAGGATTGAGAAATAGAAGCAACATTTGTCGGCTTTTCAGAATAACTTTACTTAATGTTAATATTTAGAATATACAACCTGTAGGCCTTGGTGCCAGTTTTATTGTAAACTGTTTTGAGGTCAATAATAAATTATTATTTAAAAAAATTGTGTTGTTAGCAAATAATGATTTTACTTTGTCAACAAGAAAGAATATTTTCTTCAGGGGCAAAAGTATTTTTGAGTTGAGTTGAGTTAATAGGTTCTAATTTAGGACGTCCATGCTGAAATGTCAAATTCGATTATAGTAAAAAGCCTATTATGGTAAATCATCGTTTTTGCAGATTCAGTTATATTTTTAAACACTATAATCTGAAGAGCCGAGTCGCATGCATATAATAAAAACTTAAGTAATTTTTCTTACCTCTACAATTTTTTCAACTTTTTTCTTTTCAGGTTTTTCTTTTTTAATTTTTATGGGTTTTCCATTAGGATGCACCCTTTCTATATGTCTTTTTAAGCATGGTTCCCAATTAGTTTGGTACTTGCAATATGGACACTTATGTAGATTAATGTCATAATCGTCCTGAATAGGTTTAGGGACAGACACGGGATGTTTAAGTTTTTTGTGAATGTCCAGTAGGTCATACGAGTATGTATCAAATGAACATTCATCACACTGTATATCATATATTCTACTTTTTTCTGTGGGGATATCTTGTATATTATTTTCTTTGCCTTTGCTTTTTTGTTTAGATTTATGAGCTTGTTGATGCTTTAGAAACATTTTCTTGTACAAAGTTTCAAATTGGCAACTTTTACACTTAAAATATTTATTTTCCTTATGGCTTAGTTCATGTCTTTTCAAATATTTTTCATGTTCTGTCTCAAAACCACACTGGGAACATTTAAATTTCTCTTCTATTTCAACTTTTACTTCAACTTTTACGGTATGTTGTAACATGTGTCTTTTTAAAAATGCCTTGAGATTCGTCTCATAGTCACAATTATCACACCTAAAATCAGTTATCAAATGTACATAGTTATGAACCTATAAAGAAGATTAACCCATCAAAATAAATCATTTGCCCATTGTATCTTTATTAAGGAAAGTGGATTGTAAGATTTTTTACATCTAATTTTATTAAGGTATTGATGACCCCAGAACAGTAAAATTTATTTTACTGGTATCAGGGCTTACTTTTACAAAAATAAACTATGCACCGCCAGACTTGCCATGCAACAGCCCATGTAAATTTTGCTTCCTTTAAATATTGGCTCCTCTGTTAATTTTAGACAAAATTGTTTTAGGCTTTCTTGAAGGTCCTTGTATAATTGATTTGCACACCAAATAGTATTATTTTGTGATAAGCCAATTAAACTTTATTTAAAAAAAACTCTTTGTAAAATTCTCAAAAATTAAATAATAATAATAATAATAATAAGTTTATTTATTGTATAAGGTAACTTTATAAAATAAGTATTTTTGAAAACGTACTTTGTGTCTGAAAGTAATACACTTTAATATTAAGACAAAAAAGAACACAGTGTCATCAGTAAAGTGTTCATTAAGTGGAAAATAAATTTTAGTTTAACTTAACAGAAAGTTTATCTATTTTCAACAATTTAATTTAAAACCCCTTTACTTTATTTTTTATTTTTTACTTTCAGACACAAACTACGTTTTCAAAAATACTTATTTTATGAAGTTACCTTATACAGGGTCAAAAACAAATAAACTTGGCATCACATGCAACCAAATTTTAATAGCCCAATTTTGATTTTGTAGAAAAACACACATTTAATATGGCGCTACTTTAAAGAAAATGTATCTGAAATAAAGCATTGTCAAAACCAAGAAGTTTTATGTAGGTTGCGTTGAGTCTTATTTTGCAAAAGTGGTGCAATTTACAAAATATAGGTAAAAAATCAAAATTATCTTATGCAGCTGAAATTTTGCATGTGGGCTAGAAACTGCATTTAAAAAAACTTTTTTTAATAACTTTTTCGATATTTTCAGTAATAACCCCACTTTTGAATTATTTTTTGGAAAAAATTTAAATTTGACAGATAATGCGAATCACGTGACTACTATTTTTTTGCTTAATTGTCATCTCTATCGAAGCAGAACTTGATGCCAAAGTCAAATTTTTAATAAAGCTATTAATAAAAAAAACCCATATGATGCGGACTTTACTGGTGACACTGTATAAACTTATCCTTCAATCCCCTGAAGCTGAGCTTGTTAGGGGCAAATCTTATTTTTTGATTTAGTATGTAAAATCATAAATCATAAATATGCATTAAAAATTAAGTTTTAAAGTAAAAATGTTAATTTATGGTATAAACGCAGTTTTTTTTTTGAAGAAATATATTACCTTTAATAAAATTATTAATTTATAACTTTTAGGTAAAAAATATTACTTATATAAATTATTCAGAACAATATTAATTAATTAATTAAAGCCTTTCTAAAAATATTTTCAAATTGTCTGTTTTTAATATCCATGTTTTTATTTCCACTTAAAATTTTTTTAATGAAATCAATTTTTAAATTTTTGTTGGTAAATAATCGTTTAAATAAAAACATAAATATTTGAAATTTTTTTGTCCTATGGACTTATTTATTTTAGGTTTTATGGTTATTTCATTTTTATGACGTGTATTATGATTATGGTTTTTAAATTGTATAAGGTTTTTATTTTTAAACATATACTGGGTGTTATTTAAGTATGTAGCCAAACTCCAAGGGGTGCTTCTTAAAGTTATTTTAAGAAGAATAGTTCAATGGAAATGAAAATGCATAGTTTTTACGATACAGGGTGTCAAACTTAAAAAAAAAAATCGGAGGATGTTCGTAAATATCTCAATACTCTTTTATTCGATTTTGTTGAAATTCGGCAATTCTATTTGTAATAACAAGAGGATAATTTAACCTCAATTAGATTAGAATTATTAAGTCCAGGGGCGTCCCGGAAGACAGTCCAACTAATATTTTAGACAAAAAAAATTGCGCGCCACTGACTTTTTTTAAAATTATGTATTTTTTTAGAATTTAGCAACTACAAATACAACGATTTTATCTTTTGAGTTTTTTTCCTATCTTGCTTTGTTTTCGAAAAAAAAATAAAAACCACTTTATTGCATGTCACCGGGACAATAAGAGTAAAAAATTTAAACTACTTACCAAACTATTAAGCAATTACAATTACACGAAACTCCTCTTTTGAATTTTTTCGCACAGATAAAAACTGTTTTCGATAAAATAAATTAAAATAAAATAATCGCATAACGTAATAATTTATTACTGCAATGTTTTAAAAGTAACAACTATAGCTCTTATTGGCCCGGGGACATACAATAAAGTGGTTTTTATTTTTTTTCTCAAAAACAAAGCAAGATATGAAAAAACTCAAAAGATAACATAGCTGTATGTGTAGTTGCTTAATTCGAAAAAAATACATAAAAAAAAAGTCAGTGCCGCGCAATTTTTTTGCCAAAAATATTAGTTGGACTGTCTTCCGGGACGCCACTGGACTTAATAATTTTAATCTAATTAAGGCTAAATTATCCTCCTATTATTACAAACAGAATTGCCAAATTTCAACAAAATCGATTAAAAAAGTATCGAGATATTTACGAACATCCGATTTTTTTTTTAAAGTTTGACACCCTGTATCATAAAAACTATTTATTTTCGGACCCATGTTTATATGAACTTTTCTTCTTAAAATCACTTAAAGAAGCACCCCTTGGTGTTTGGCCACATACTTAAATAACACCCTGTATATTAAGATGTTATAAATGTAAAGTTGTCTTATGCTCAACTTTTTTGTTTCTGAATAAAATTCTTTTGAAGGATAAAGATAATCTTTATTGAATATAATTTTAAGAAACCTTTTTTGTAATATTTCTAATTTTTTAATTAAGTATTCTAAGTGAAAATTCCAATTTAATTTACTATCAAAAATAATTCCTAAATATTTTATTTTATTAAATTTAAAAATTTGAATGTCTTCATTTATTTGAATACTATTCATATTTCGTAGTAGGTTATTTAGGTTCAAAGTAAAAGGAATATAGGTAATTTGTTTTATTAAAAATAATTGTTAACAAACTGTTATCAAACCAATTTTTTATAATTTTAAAATCTTTTTAAATTTTATTATTTAAGTTTTCCCAATTTGTATCGGTATAAAAAATTGTAGTATCATCTGCAAAACTATGAATTTGTCCATCGCAATTTATACTAAATAAGCCGTTAATATAAATATTAAAAAATAATGGTCCTAAATAAAGCTGTTATACAACCCAATGAAACACCAGTAAGTAATTATAATAACATCAAGTTACTAGACGTTTAATTTTTATATTAGCTTCATAGCTTCAACATGTTTTACAGTATTCAAAAAAATATAACAATGCTTAAGTGGTACTACACAGAGAGTATCCAAAATGTTCTTTGCAACGTTTCCTGTTCCAAGCAAAACAACAGTCCTGAATATTATTTGTTGCTGCAACTGCTTAGAGCAAAACAATAATGTACTTGATGGTAGAGCACCCGAAAAGAATGCAGATTTAGACTTTTTTTAAAGTATTTTACAAAAAGTTTTGTCTTAATAACTTTTAATTGGTTCATCAGAAAATAATAAAATTTCGTGTGTGAGTCAATCATACCAGAATCTTTAAAAAAGTCTAAAACAATTTTTGATGAAAAATTAATGGGGAGCCAATATTTAAGGGTAGCAAAATTTAGATGGGATTTTCCATTGCCAGTCTGGTGGTGCACCACCATGTGCAAAAGTCTCATTAAATTAAATATAATTTTAAATGCTTAACTACAAATTTAAATTGATTACAAATAGTCCATTACTCTTTTAGATCAAATACCCACCTAAAAACTGTTTTATGTGGCTGACCACTATCTTCCTTTTTCACATTTTCTGTATCAATCTCATTTATTTGATGTTCTTTAATATGCTGCTTTAGATCCTGTTCTTGGTGGGTCTCAAAATCACACTTAGTGCAGCTAAAATAAAATGGCTGATACCTTTTGTAACTACTACTCTTTTGATATTGCCACAAACTTCAAAACTTTTTAGGTAGACAACATGATATGTCAACCCTCATAGAAAGTATTAACCATAGATTATATTATGTCTCTGGTATTAACTGTATGTATATGCCCGCACTCAGCAAGCTCTAATAGTGATAAAAAATTAAACAGGCATGAGGACCTTCCCCTTGTTGTTATTATCTTTATTTTTATAAAATAACCACTGTGTTTTTTTTTCAACTTATTTATAACTAGGGGCCCTTTTCCCTAAAATGAGGAGAAATTATACCATTTCTTAAAAAAGGGGATAATAATCTAATTAAGAACTATCGTCCAATGTCTTATGTCTTTCTCTAAACTGTTTGAAAAAGTACTTACCTTACACTTTCAGACATTTTTAATATAAAAACAATTTGTTAACTAAGTCAGAATGGATTTACAAGTCATAAAACTACTCTAAGAGCAGCTGTCGCTTTTATTCAAATTATTTATAAATCAATTGATAACATCTATTTGTTGTTTATTCCTGTCAGTAACCATAATGAATCAATATACAATAGCCCTTCTTTTTGACTTAACAGGCAAAAACAATGGTCCTGAATATTATTTGTTGCTGCAACTGCTTAGAGCAAAACTGAGAGAGAGCAATAATGTACTTGATGGTGGAGCAGCAGAAAAGAATGCAGATTTAGAACTTTTACTCTGCTTAAAAGAAAATAAGGGAATTAGCACCTTATTCCAGCATTTGACTGTATCTTTAGTAAAATAAGTATTAACTAAAAAACTGTTATGGGCTTTAGAGGAAATGTAAACCAACTTTTGGAATCAGTTTTAACTAGCAAAAAATTCGCTTTAAAATAGACACAGCAATTTCCAATTTTAATCACAAAATTATAGTGTTCCTCAAGGTCACTTTCTTTCACCCTTACTTTGACTACAAAATAAATTGGTTCAATGAATAACTGAATAGAATGGGTGTACATCTGAACTTTTTGTGCAGTTTAAGTAAGCAGCTGGGCTTGGGCCCCAATCCCCAAAATTATTATTTTATAATTATAATTATGGGATACCAATAGGGTGACCAGACCTCCTATTTTTAATATGAGTTTCATATATTTTAACCCATTCTCCTATCTCATATTCAAGTGTTTAATATGAGACTTTTCTCATATATTTGCACTGTTTATCGAGTCTTGTGCACGTCACAAAACTCACAGAGCACACCCAGAACGCCAGAAGCCAGAACTCTGTTGAGTTAATTAAAAATGAACTTGGTACATTAAAAATATGGATTTTCCGAGTTGCAATGATTTTTATGATTATGCGCAAATAGATCTACAATTATTATCACAATGCCGCAGTTGTTTAAAATATGAATACCAAAAAACAAATTAATACTTACCTATTTTTACTTACCAGTAAAGTAGGTAAGTAGGTACCTATATTTTTTTCCAATTTTTTCATTATGATTTAGGACTGTTTTTTTAGTTGTTAGAGTTTTTATTATCTGTGATAGGTATAATTTATCCAAAGTCAGTGTGATGACATTCCAATCATTCCATCTCTTTGAGACTGTTTACCGCCGTTTGTATGCCATATGGAATGATTGGAATGTCATCACACTGACTTTGGATAAATTATACCTGATGATGAATGTGACTGTGTGGGATAATAAAGAGTTTGTTGTTAAAATCCTTAATGATTTATTATTTTTCAGTAAAAAAAAATCTCATATATTTGTCTACCATCTCATATAATTTTATAGAGGCAATCCTATTTTTTTCTTTTTTGGATCTGGTCACCCTAGATACCAACATAATTCTTTTATCTTATAATTACGTTATTAGAAAAACCTACCTAAACACTTCAGGACATGGAGTTTGCAAATCATGACTAAGACTGTGCTGTCTCCAGTCATTTTCATCCTGTGTTTGAAATTCACAATTATTAACTGGACATCGCAAAGTTTCTAAGGCATTTGTATCGATGGATGGCTTGATTAAAACAGTTTCAAAACTATTAGTAGTGTGGGTAAGATCACGAGGCTTCACATTAAGTTCCCTATCAGGTTCAAAGCCACGAGAATTAAATGCTTCCATAGAAGGAATGTTTTGACCAACATTATGGTGTTTCAGATAACTTTCTTCACTACCTTCAAAATTAGACTGTACAATCATCCTATAGGGGTCTACAGGAAGTTGAATATTGTGTGTTAGTATATGCTGCTTATAATATGATTCTTGATTTGTTTCAAAATTACATGGAATACATTGTAAGGTTTTTTGCGGTACCTGCACTGTATGAGGCAAACTATTAGGTTTAATGTAGGCCTGCGGCTGGACATTTGGGTCATAATTAGTCTGGTTACGTTTATAATGCTCCATTAGCACTTGTAAACTATGAGTTAAATTGTGTTGTTGTAAATAGTATTCATGATTGGTATAAAAGTTGCACTGAGAGCACTTGTATGTTTCTACAGGCACTTGGCGATTGTCGCCTGTAGGATTTTCATTACTGGACATTCTAAGATGACTTTTTCTTGCATTTAAAACACTTTAAAATCAAAAAATGTTTAGAAAAATATAAAAAGCTGCTTTGTTTGCCACTTTCATGTCAAATATTTAAAGCAATTTCAACAAACACTGGTTATTTAAGAACTTTTTTGGTTATATGACTTACCCAAATTTGCCTTGTTTATTTAAATTTAAAAGTTAAACATGGCAACGTTGTTCGATTTGACGTCGTTATTTATGTCAATTTTGACGTCCGTCAAAACAACATTTTTCCCGCGTTTTTGTTTTACATTACACGGCAAAGGTAGAAAGAAGTACATAACTTTTGTTTGTGGATTTTCTTTTACCTTTTTTTATGTTTTACTGATTTTTATTCTTTCTTGTTTGTTCGGGTTTGTGTAACGGAGAATTGGTGAATTTAATTATTACTCACAAACTTCTCAAGGATAGGAGTAGTGATTGATAAGTGAAAAGTAAAATGCCGTCACCAACTGGAAACAGAACGCCTAGAGCTGAAGGCTCTCGTACTCCTCGCCCTGAGGGTGCACGTACTCCTAGAAGGGCACCAGGTACTCCAGGAACAGATGGATCAAGGACACCAAGAGGATCTGGTAATAAATTGATAATGTTTTTGTAAGGGCATTGCCAATTTCAATATTCATTCATACTTTACCAGATGAATTTTGAGAATGTATTTTTGACTTCAGGTTCTCGAACGCCTCGTCATGCCGCCCAGACACCCACAAGAGATGAGGAAATTCCAGAGACCCCTTCAAAAACTCCCCGTAAAAATACTCCAGCTAAAAGTGTGTCCTCAATCGATACTCCTATGAGATATGGTGGTCCTAGAGGAATCATAGAAGGAGAGCAAGAGATACCTGCTTCTCCAGCTCATAGTTTGGCACCTACCAGTCCAGGGACAGGTAAACATAAATAGTTGTTTTAAAATAATATTAGTAGGTCGTAGAACATATTACATATATAAGTAACTAGACTGGGTACATATCACTAATTGTCAGCCGAGAATGCATTCTATTATTAGTACTAAAAATTTGTATTTAAAAAGTATTATTCTTAGTTTCTTTTTTCATGTTTTCTATTGCTTTTTTTTCCTCACCTTCCTGCGGAACGTGAAGGGGAAACATATCGCCAAATTGTCATTATAACAACTGACAAAAACTAAAAAATAAAAATAACTGGTGCAAAATTTCCGTTTTCTCGTATAGATAGGTAGTTTTTAAAGACGGCATCGTATAGTGCTCGATGTCCCGTTTCCAATGCCGTCTCGCTCGATTCGCTACGACTTTTCGTTACGGAAATATAAGATATTTAATATTATGACATTGATATTAATAATAATAATAATAATAATCTTTATTTCAAATCATGGTACAAGTAACATAAAATGAAATGACGTCAAAAATTGAACATTCTTTACAAATCTGGGCAAAATTCCCTCAAACTATAGGGCTCTAAATCTATTAACAATGTTTTAATTTCTTTTTTAAATTTGTTATGTGAGGTGATCCCTTTTAACCGACCTGGGAGAGTGTTAAACAGTTTTATGCACATATAGCTGGGGGATTTCTCAGTTAGAGTCAGTTTATGAGCTGCATAGTTAACATCTAAGGTTCTGGTGTTGTACTCGTGTATGTCAAAAAGATTTTTGTTTTTAAATATAAACATCAAACATTCGTATATGATATATATATATATATTAACATTGAACCTATCAGCACCGGCTCTTTTTAAAATCGCACAGCAAACGTATGCAATGTGGAATATACTTTCCAAGTTTGTCCTATAAAAATATGTATTCAATCAATTTAAACATAAGTAAAGAAACTATTCTTACATTGATAGATGATAAATTAGTATAGAAGCTTATTGTGCCGAGCCCTTCGGGCACTGCACTGTTCGAGTTCGTTTATTTTATTTCATACTTTTTACAAAACCATTTGTTACCAACCTCTAATAATTATAAAGCATTTCGATTTGCGATAAAACAGATATGTTTAGTTTCTTTAGAACCCAAGCTCGTTTTTTTTTGTACCGAGGATTGTCACTTCAAAAGCTTCCCGATTTTTCCGTATTTAAAATGAAGAAACAAAAAAAATATTTTTCATTATAGTTTGCTCTCTTCGCTAAGGTATATAACATTTCAATCAAAAGTTGTTTTCCGTACGAGAAAAAATAAGAACCGCATAAAAAACTTGTCTGAAATAGCTTATTTCACTTGTTTACAATTATTGACCATTTCTGTTACCGTTAGGTATAGAACAATATATTTGAAAAAAGTAGTATTTAAGATGACCTAAACAAATCTCCAAACCAAAAATATGTGGGACGCACCCAATTTGATTTATTAACGATCCAACATGACCCTACATTGATTTTAAAAAAATCAAAAAATGGACTTCCCAACTTTTGATCGCCTTGGCAAACAACAGTGTTCTGTAGCCCAACGTCGTCTACACGCCGAAAAAGTTTAAATCGATTAAAATGATTTTTGCCACCTGTAACGCGATACAACGAAAAAAACAATATTTTCAAACTTTGACTTTAATAACTTTTTTCCGGTACACCCTGTATATTGGAAATTGTTCCCAGAACGTGCCCCGACTATTCCTCTCTACGTCCAGAAAGTTTGAATCGTTTTGCTCTAACCGTTTCCGAAAAAAAAATTCGCGAATATCGAAATGTCGAACAACCTCCTACCACGTGGCGACGGATTATCAATGTCGGAACGCCATCTTTAAAATCGAGATTACAACTATTTCTAAAACATTTTGGGCAAAAATATTGGTCAATAAAATTAGAAGAAGGTTCAAGGTAGATATTCCATCCAATTTTAAATCAGGAAATGTTCTTATTAGTCTAGCAAGTCAAGCTCAAAACACCCATTTTTCGCCATTTTTGACAGCCGGATTTTTAGAATTAATTTACATCTAAATCAAGGCACTCTCGTTAAAAGAGAATGGTGTTAGAATTTGTAAATCTTGCTTGTTGCCGCACTCAAAAAAGCGACTTTTCTCAAATTTGCGAATATATTTTGGTAATTTTGGACATGCAGGAATGTTGAAAAGAAATCAGCGGATGTTTTGAGAAAAAAATAAAACGGTTTTGTTAAAAATTGAATAAGCCACAGTCGATATAGTAAAACATCAGATAAAAATATCTCTGAAAAAATCATAAATTAATTTTTTTGAGCCACAAATAATGGTTTCCCACAGCGCGCTTACTATGCAAACTAAAGCTTGTTTATCCGTCGATATAGTGGACCAAGAAAAAATTGAAAAAGTTATATATAGACACTTGCAGACATGTTTAAGCGATCCAGTGCCACGTGATAGAATATTTAGGAAATTAAATTTCGAAAGCTTGCCGTTTTTTCCGTATTAAAGATAGAGAAACGAAAAAATATCTACTTAATACAAATTGACGAGCTCTATCCGCTAAAGTATACAACGTTTCGATCAAAAGTCGTTTTCCGTAGGAAAAAAATAAAAACCGTGAAAAAATCACGCCTAACATTATGGTTTCCACTTTCTTATGATTTTCGGCAATTTCGATTCCAGTTAGGTATAGAACGATATATTGAAAAAAGGTAGTATTCGAGATGGCCTAAACGATTATCCATGTCGATCGGATGCACCCAATTCGACTTATTAGCGATCCAATAGGTACCTGTTATGGCCAATTTTCGACTTTTAAAAATAAAAATAAAAATTTCCAAACTTTCGATCGCCCTCACAAACAATAGGCTTCTGTAGCCGACGGTCGTCTACACGTCGAAAAAGTTTAAATGGAAAAAACTTATTTTTACGGCCTGTATCGAATAAAAACGAGAATCCGATAATTTTCGACTTTAAAAATTAATAACTTTTTTCCGATACACCCTGTATAGTAGAAATTTTCACACAACGTACCCCCACTATTCCTCTCTAAATTGAAAAAGTTTCAATCATCCCACTCTAACCGTTTCCGAGAAAAAAAATCGCAAATGTGAAAATGTCGAAACTGACTACGGCCACGACGACAACATACATACATATTTTAAATGTAGCAGCCTATATAGGGCAAAATTTTCAAGAGGCAATCGGGGTTGTCGTGATTCCGTGTTAAGGAGACGAATAACATATCGCAAAAATTGCAATAAATATGTTAATAAGTAGAAATTTTAAAATATTATATTTTTGTCTACCTACAAAGTGTAGGTGCCTACCTACAATAAGCAAGTCTGCAAAAAATATATTGTTACAAAATTTCACAGCATTTTAAAAATATTAAAATACTTTTAATAATTTAGGTAATAGGTATTTTTTTGATTTTTAATCTAAGTTAACAACTTTATAGGTTTGTGAAAGGCCTTTACATTTTTTTAGGATTGGCTATGAGTGAAATCGATCTTAGTTCGCCGTTAAACTATGGTACTCCAAGTTCCATGGGGTCCATAAGAACACCAAGATCTGGAATAAGAGGTACTCCAATAAGAATGAGACCAGATGTGAGATCAGACAAAAGAATTCGTCAAGTCAATGTTGGAGGTGAAGCCCCAGTAAGAATTTTTTTCGTTGCATTTGATAATAAGCAGCCACAAATTTAATATCTTTTATTTTGTTTCTTTCTCCAGCATATAGACCAGGGTCGATAATTTTTGAAACAAAAAAAAATAATAGTAGGATGAAACCCATTGGAAAAGGAAGAAAATATAACAAAAATGAAAGGAAAAACAGTTTACGGGCGATCCGAGGTCGGGAAGTGGAAAGGGGTGAGTTTTTAAGGGTAGAAAACGATTTATCTCGATTTTCGGCAAAACTACAAGTCCTATGGAAAAACGTTAAATAGCAAAGTTGTGGGTAATAGTAATAAAAAGGTCTACAACTTTTGTATTCCCACTTTTTTCACATAACCTCAAAATTTATGTGAAAAATTCAAATAACAAGTTTTTGGTTTTTTATTTTTATCCTCGTTTTTATATTTTACAAAAAAAAAAATTTTTACGAAATTTGGTGAAAACTTACCCTTTTATGTCCCAAACACACTGTAATTTTTTTGATTTAAAATATTTATTTTTTCACCTTATTTAATTTAATATCGAAAAAGCACCCTAATTTTCAATCGAAAATTCTCACGTCAAAATATCTGCTTTTTTAAAAAAGTCGGTGGGCTTTTTGTTCGTTGAAATCTCTACTTTCTGATGGTGTAAAAAAATATACATTACTATGGTAAATGTTCTCAAAAAATGCAAAGAAACGAAAAAAACTCGAATCCGAAATTCCTTTTTTTAATCATTATGTACAATTTTGAGCTATTTATTAAAATTTATACTTTAACTAGCGTGTACCCGGCCTGCGTTGCAGCCCGGCATTATACGACGTCGCTTTCTCTGAGATAATAAGGCGAGTTCACCATCACGTCAAGATTTATAAATACAAACCCGAACATACCTCTAAATATATCAGTGTTTCTCTACAATATTATGCATGTATTATACATAAATTTATTTAAAAAAACCTCTTCAAAATCTGTTGCGTAGTTTTAAAGATTTAAGCACATATAGGGACAGAAGGGCGACAGCGACTTTGTTTTATACTATGTTAAGATAACATCAATGTAACATGGAATCTTCCGTTTTTCGAGTAATTAAAGTATAAATTTTAATAAATAGCTCAAAATTGTACATAATGATCTAGAAAAAAAAATCGGATTCGAGTTTTTTTCGTTTCTTCGCATTTTTTGAGAATATTTACCATAGTAATGTATATTTTTTTTACACCATCAGAAAGTAGAGATTTCAACGAACAAAAAGCCCACCGACTTTTTTAAAAAAGCAGATATTTTGACCAGAATTTTCGATTGAAAATTAGGGTGCTTTTTCGATATTAAGTGAAAATAAGGTGAAAAAATAAATATTTTAAATCAAAAAAATTACAGTGTGTTTGGGACATAAAAAAGTTAGTTTTCACCAAATTTCGTGAAAAAAAAAATTTTTTTTGTAAAAGAAAAATAAAAAACCAAAAACTTGGTTATTTGAATTTTTCACATAAATTTTGAGGTTATGTGAAAAAAGTGTTAATACAAAAGTTGTAGATCTTTTTATTACCTACGACTTTGCCATTTAACGTTTTTCCATAGGACTTGTAGTTTTGCCGAAAAAATCGAGGTAAATCGTTTTCTACCCTTAAAAACTCAACCCTTTCCACTTCCCGACCTCGGATCGTCCGTAAATTATTTTTCCTTTCATTTTTGTTATATTCTCTTCCTTTTCCAATGGGTTTCATCCTACTATTATTTTTTTTTCACTTTTTACCATTTTCTAAGGCCTGGTCTAATAAACATTTCTGTGTTTCTAAAAACAAAAATATAATAAATACTTTTTTGATAAAATTTGCATCTGCTCATTAGATTCATATTAATTTCAGCTGGATCCTATACCGGAGGGAAGTGAAACTGATTCTGTAACCCCTCATTTAGTTATATGGGGTACCAATGTGTCTGTCGCTGAATGCAAGGCAAAGTTTAAACAGTTTATATTACGTTTTATTGATACCAATGCTGACGAGGATGAAAGGACAGATGACATGAATGTAAATGAACCTTTGTATCTGCAAAAACTGGAAGAGGTATGTTGTTGAATTATTTGTTACAATAAATAATCGAAAAAATTAATATAAATAAGTAGGTATGTAGAATAATATAATTTATAAAAGGAAATAAAATCAACCTACTTTAAAAAGCATGAAATAATATTATTTTAAGAATATGGCGATAGATTTTAATTACATGATGTCTTACTGCTAAGCCTTTTTTATATCAGTTCAATTAACTAGAAAAGAGCTTCTTTACGCCGACCTTTTTCAAAAATATTTCATACTCCATTCCTTTCATCCCAAAAATCTATATTTAAAAGTCAGTATTTAATGTTGTTTCCACACCCCTGACTAACTTTTAAATAAAGGTACTGGTTGGGTTGGGATTTTGACCGTCAAAATCTTTTGTGGTCAATTGACTAACCCCCGGTCAAATTCCTCAGTTTTGTCATAAAAAATGAAGCCACGTGTGAAGAAACGTGTCTTTATTAAAAAATAGCTAACAAAAAATAAAGAAACCATTCTGAGATACAAAAAACACAAAAATGACACATAAATATTATGTATAATATTAATCTAACAATACTAAATTACCAATGAAGTAATGAGTGAGTGACTGATTGATGACGAAATGAGAGACTGCTGGCAGTGCTGGCCTTGGTAGATAGCTTAGATAAAGGTACATCATCTTCGTCACTGAAATCACCCCCGGCATTGCCTTTATGTTCTTCAGAATCTGAATCACTCGTTTCATCCTCACTACTGAAATTTAGCGCTGGTTCCTCCGAATTTCCATATTTTTTATTTTCACTGCCACTTAACAGCTTTAAGTTGTACTTTATATGAACAAGCTTTCCTGAGCGAGTGGTTTTCAATCGGTTGCGAAGCTTGCTATGGACAATGCCCCATGAGGACCAATTTCTCTCACAAGAGGCTGCAAACGTTTTTGACCGAATTTGACCCGGTCAAAATCTCGGTCAATTGACCAGGCACAACCTGGTCAAATTTCGCTCTTTTGATCGCACTATTATCCAGAGAACACATTTTCATACAAAAATATTTAGATTCCATTTTTACAATTGCAGTTAATATGCAAAGGTTCTTTTCAGTTTTTCAATATTATTATATTTACTACCGATTTTTAAAAACATTAAAAAATTTTTAAATGTAAGACATATGGAAATATTATATTACGCGTTAGTTAAAACTCATTTAAATTACGGAATTTTAGGTTGGGGAGGAATAAATAGAACTTTAGTTAAAAAATTAGAAATATTACAAAAAAGGTTTCTAAAAATTATATACAATAAAGATTATCTTTATCCTTCAAAAGAATTATATTCAGAAACAAAAAAGTTGAACATTAGACAACTTTACATTTATAACATCTTAATATACAGTGTGTGTATAAAGTCTGGAAACGGCTTAATAACATCACAATTTACAGGCCGATTTAAACCAAATTTGGCACAGTTGTGTAAGAGGATGTAACGCACCGAATGACGATATTCGCGTTGTTGCCAGCTTTTTAGTTTGTCTGGAATTCGAACGAATTTTATATTTTTAAATATAATACCCAGTATACTTTTACATTTTTAAATTCCACATAAAATTATAATTATTTTTTATTAAATGCATTATTAGTCTATACTTCATAGTTTCCGAGATATTGACTCTCGAAAAGTGACATTTTTGAACTTTGACAGCTTATAACTTTCTAACAGTACGTCTTAGAGCAAAACGGCTTACATGTACCTATCTTCAATTTTTATTATCTTCCCAAAAAAATCAACTTCCAGTTAAACCGGAACAACTATATTTCCTGCTTTCGAGTTACATCCGGTTTAACCGGAAGTTGATTTTTTTGGGAAGATAATAAAAATTGAAGATAGGGACATGTAAGCCGTTTTGCTCTAAGACGTACTGTTAGAAAGTTATAAGCTGTCAAAGTTCAAAAATGTCACTTTTCGAGAGTCAATATCTCGGAAACTATGAAGTATAGACTAATAATGCATTTAATAAAAAATAATTATAATTTTATGTGGAATTTAAAAATGTAAAAATATACTGGGTGTTATATTTAAAAATATAAAATTCGTTCGAATTCCAGACAAACTAAAAAACTGGCAACAACGCCAATATCGTCATTCGGTGCGTTAGATCCTCTTACACAACTGTACCAAATTTGGTTTAAATCGGCCAGTAAATTGTGATGTTATTAAGCCGTTTCCAGACTTTATACACACACTGTATATATTTAAAAATAAAAGCCTTATACAATTTAAAAACCATAATCATAATACACGTCATAAAAACGAAATAACCATAAAACCTAAAATAAATAAGTCCATAGGACAAAAAAATTTCAAATATTTATGTTTTTATTTAAACGATTATTTACCAACAAAAATTAAAAAATTGATTTCATTAAAAAAATTTAAAGTCGAAATAAAAACATGGATATTAAAAACAGATAATTTAAAAATATTTTTAAAAATGCTTTAATTAATTAATTAATATTGTTCTGAATAATTTATATGAGTAATATTTTTCACTTAAAAATTATAAATTAATAATTTTATTAAGGGTAATATATTTCTTCAAAAAAGCTGCGTTTATACTATAAATTAACATTTTTACTTTAAAAAAATTGATTTTTAATGCATATTTATAATTTATGATTTTACATAGTAAAACAAAAAATAAGATTTGCCCCTAACAAGCTCAGCTTCAGGGGATTGAAGAATAAGTTTATTGAAGGCAACATAAACATATTTATTATATTATTAAATTTTTAAATAAACTTATTATTATTATTATTATTTATTATTATATTATTATTATCAAAATCTTCTCAAAACCTGTATTATTTATTTATTTATGCCTTTATTTTGGTATAAGTGCATCCTAAAAAAACTATAACTAAAAAGAATAAAGCAGAATATAAGAAAAAGTTGTTTTGCTTTTCAAAATTTCAAATCAGTTTAAGCAATAGGTACTTAGTTATGAGAGCAAACACTAGTGACGCATTCGCCAGTTCATTTTTAATTAATTCGTTTTTTTTATTCTTTCATTATTTATATCCAAACAAGCTTCACAATGCAAATAAATTACAGGGAAAATTTAAAAATGAGATAATATACCTTGATAATCCTTGTATGCATATATTAGATATAAACAAGAAGTAATTTGCATACTAGTCGACAAGACTTTAGCCAATGTTCCTCTGTCCCATCTCCTTGCAACAACATTATCTACACAAATAAAGTTACTTGTCATCCATACGTGATTATTTACAATAATTTATCCTAGATATTGCAATTTTAATAAAAGACAAAAACAAAATCATTTACGCATCATCATAGGGTAGCAGGTATCTATATAATTCATTCAAAAAAAAAACGAGAATTGAAAAAACAAAAAAAAAACAATTGAAACAAACAAATATGAAATAAACCTTGTTCAACACTCTTGGATTGGGCACTTTTAGTAGTATCTAAGTCACTGAACGAGTCGGTACTCTGTTCATGAGGTACATGCATATATTTTGCTATAATATGGTGGTGCTGATCTATCATTATTACATAACAGTACAGTTGTCTTACCCTAAAAAGGGACGCTTCAGAATACAAACGGTTAGTTGAGTATTGTTTATCTTTAATAAATATTATTTTCTTCTGTATGTTTTGGAGTGCCACAAGATATGTTTTTCGTTTTTTAATCAATATTTCTTTATGTTATCCAAAAATTGGTCAAATTCTCATCTTTGGAGTACAATTATCTACACTTTTACGTTAACGAAGGTTGGATTTAGAAATTAATAAAGGAAGAAAAAGAAAATAAATATGTGCAAATTTGACAAAATTTGGTTTTTTGCTTTTATTAATTCATCAAGTTTTTTTTTTAACTTAAGACGGACACTGGCCACTTTTTAGAAAAACGAAATATTCATTAAAAAATAAAACTCCGAATGTGTCACTAGTGTTTGTTCTTAATACCAAATTTCGTTGAAATCGGTAATAACCAGTTGTGTCGATCGCCTCTCCTGGCAAGTCGTATATCTTTGGACACATTTTTTAATACCTATATTATGTTTTAGATTCATACACTAGAAGAACCTTTTCTCAATGTCAACTGCAGTCATATCGAAACATATGATGCGCATTTATATAGACAACTGATCTGTTATCCACAAGAAATTATTCCTACTTTTGACATGACAATCAATGAAATGTTCTACGAGCGCTACCCAGCCGCAGTGTTGGAACATCAGATTCAAGTAAGGCCTTTTAATGCTGAGAAGACTAAGAATATGAGATCTTTGAATCCAGAGGGTAAGATTTATTATAATTGAATCCGTTATTTTATATTATTATATTTTGGGATAACTTAAATAATAAAATTAAAAAATATTTTAAAATTATAAAAAAATGGTTTGATAACAATTTGTTAACAATTAATCTTAATAAAACAAATTATATTCCTTTTACTTTAAACCTAAATAACCTACCACAAAATATGAATAGTATTCAAATAAATGAAGACATTAAAATTTTTAAAGTTAATAAAATAAAATATTTAGGAATTATTTTTGACAGTAAATTAAATTGGAATTTTCATATGTACCTAGAGTACTTAATTAAAAAATTAAGAAGTTTACTACCGATTTTTAAAAACATTAAAAACATTTTAAATGTAAGACATGGAAATATTATATTACGCGTTAGGTAAAACTCATTTAAATTACGGAATTTTAGGTTGGGGAGGAATAAATAGAACTTAAGTTAAAAAATTAGAAATGTTACAAAAAGGTTTCTAAAAATTATATTCTAAATAATTCAATAAAGATTATCTTTATCCTTCAAAAGAATTACCTATATTCAGAAACAAAAAAGTTGAACATAAGACAACTTTACATTTATAACATCTTAATATATATATTTAAAAATAAAAACCTTATACAATTTAAAAACCATAATCATAATACACGTCATAAAAATGAAATAACCATAAAACCTTAAGGATAAAAAAATTCAAATATTTAGGTTTTTATTAACGATTTTTACCAACAAAAATTAAAAAATTGATTTCATTAAAAAAATTTTAAGTCGAAATAAAAACATGGATACTTATTAAAAACAGACAATTTGAAAATATTTTTAGAAATGCTTTCATTACCTAATTAATATTGTTCTGAATAATTTATATAAGTAATATTTTTTACTTAAAAATTATAAATTAATAATTTTATTATAGGTAATATTATATTTCTTCAAAAAAGCTGCGTTTGTACTATAAATTAACATTTTTACTTTAAAAAACTTGATTTTTAATGCATATTTATGATTTATGATTTTATATACTAAAACAAAAAATAAGATTTGCCCCTAACAAGCTCAGCTTTAGGGGATTGAAGAATAAGTTTATTAAAGACAACATAAACATATTTATTATATTATTAAATTTTAAATAAAGTTATTATTATTATATTATTTTAAAAACTATATAATACAAAAACTATAATCCACTTACTTTCAAAATGTAGTTTTTCTGCGGAAACGGTTCCATAAATCATTGTATATTTGTATAAAGATAGCACCACCAGGCTATCTATCCATGACCATTACTTAATAGTTGACTGTCATAACTGTCTATACAGCATAATGATATTTTATTTTTTTTATTTTTCTAGATATTGATCAGCTCATTACCATTTCTGGTATGGTCAACCATACATCCAATTTAATGCCGGAGATGCGAGAAGCCTTCTTCAAATGCATTGTTTGTCAATTCACAACCACAGTGGAGATCGATAGAGGGCGCATTACGGAACCAACTCTGTGCTCAAGCTGTAATACAAACCACTGCTTCACTTTGGTACATAACCGCTCACAGTTTACTGATAAGCAGATGATCAAATTACAAGAATCACCAGGTAAAATTTTAATGCAAAAGATTTTTACAAAAACCTACCATGTAATTCTTAGTCCAAAATAAGTCAATTTAAATAAACTTTCCTTTTTAAAAGTTGCGCTTGAACTGGGCAAATTTAGTACGTTGACATAGTTTTATAGGACTCAATACCCATCCATAGGCGTAGCACTAGCACATTTCAAATGTCTACGCCAATGGGCTTTTTCACTAAATTTTGATTTTTGCATTGAGGAGGAAAAAATAAAATTTTCTACGATTTTAGTTTTTAAAATTTGATAATATTTACGAGAAAATAATTAATCAAAATACGCTCGCGAAACCAGCGCCCTCCGTCACACACAAATCGAAAAATCGCAGGGATTGGGGCTGAAGGTCGACTCTCCGGCATCTACGTTAATGATATCTCAAGTCTGTCTCCTCTTCTTTTCTATTTAAGAGCGGTTATTACTTGCCTCATTTAGGTAAAAAGGAGTGACAAACTACAAGAAAACTATTGGATAGAATGGGTTAAAATTTGGAATTTAGCTTCGAAATTTGATACTACATGACTGTATCACCTTCATTTTATCAATTTTGAAAAAAAATAATTTATTTTGAAAATTTGTTTTCTAATTTAAAAAGATTGAAGGCGATATAGTCATGTAGTATCAAATTTCGGAGCTAAATTCCAAATTTTAACCAATTCTATCCAATAGTTTTCTTGTAGTTTGTCACTCCTTTTTACCTAAATGCGGCAAGTGATAACTGCTCTTAACTTATCGGACCAAGGATACCATTATAATCGGTGGCAACTGACAAATAACAAATTGCGCCGATGACGTTAGTAACTGTTTTAAAACTTTATGCTTTCGCGACCATTTTTTTAAATTGTTTCTAGGAAAGGTGACACTCTATGAAGATTTTTTTTTATTATTCGGATGTATTATTAATGGGCTCTAATTCAGGATCTTAGTGCTGACTGTTGAATATGATAATTTAAATATTCCTAGCCTAATTTACTTACTACAAAAAAGGTACTCTTGATAAGATTTACTGTAGTGATTTTTGCAAAATTTGTATTTTAATAATTTTACAATAATATGTTTTACAAAAAAAGTCAGTTACTAAAATGTAACTTTCAAAATGTCTTTATTCCAAACTAACTTTTACAGTTCATTACATGGAAAGTGGCAACATAATATAGAAAATAATAACCATTAAAAAAATTATAATAAAAAAATAATGGAAGTTAATCCAATTTAATTCATTAATAAAATCAATTTAAAAAACATAGTATAAATAATTTAATTTAGTAAATATTTCTTGAATTGTTTTTTAAAAGTTGCCAATTTTTCTGATTTTTTTTGGAAATTGTTATATTTTATTATTCCGTCATATAAAAGCGATTTTTTTTCGAAATTACTTTTTACTGGTATAGTTTGATAATTTATACAACGTCTGGTGTTATGATCATGTAATGTCTTATTCTCCTGAAGTGTTGTTTGATTTTTTTCTTTAAAATTTTTAAAATAATAGAGTGAATTAGAATACAAATTTTGTATTTATAAATATTTTCAACGTGTAAATACCTCTTCGGTCTATACAGATTAACAGTTGGTTCTAAATGTGGTAATTTGTGTATACATTTAATAACTTTATTTTGCAATTTTTGTAATGGTCTTAACAAAGGAATGAAATATCTAGCTCTGTACAAAACAGATACCAAAGAAGATATCGAGTTGATAATATACTGGATATGGCATTTCCAATTTAAATTTTTGTCTAAAACTAATCCTAAAAATTTTGTCGTTTTTAAATATTGAATATTTTCATTATTAAAATTTTTGAAATGATGAAATTTATTTTATTTTTAGTTATAAACATAAAAGAAGATTTTGTAAAATTTAACGTAAGTTTATTTGATTGAAGCCAAAAAAGAAGTATTTTTAAATCATTATTAATATCAAAATACATTTCTGCAAGAGTTTGAGCAAAATAAATAATTGTTGTATCATCTGCAAATAGCTTTATATTGCCCTTTAAGTTCAATTTGGAAACGGAATTAATGTTAATTAAGAATAATAACGGACCTAATATTGATCCTTGTGGAACTCCACATATTATTTCTTTTTCCGAACTTTTTCTTTCCCCAACTTGAACAAATTGTTTACGGTAGCTTAAATAACTTTGAAGTAGTTTGTGTGTATTTCCCCTTATCCCAATACTATATAATTTTCTTAATAAAATATCATGGTTTACGGTGTCAAAAGCCTTACCCAGATCTAAGGATAGTAAACAGCTATCAGGCTGGAAACCATAGCTTCTTCTTCGGCAATAACACCACATTCAAGCGGAAACACTGGACCGGCCGCAATAACTCGCCCCGTACAGTCTTAACTCGAACTAGTCTTATATGCCCATCTTTTCCCGGTATCACTTCCGAAATATTATTATTAAACAACAAATGTCATAGAAACTGTTAATCGTCTATCATTTACACCCATACAAAGATGTTTTTATGGAGATGGGCACTTTTATTTTGCTTCTTTTAAACAGCAAAGCAAAGTAAAAAATCTTTGCGTAGCTAAGTTGTGAAAGGAACGCTTCGCGAGCAACTTCGTATGAGAATACTTAACCGTGGCAAGGGGGGAGGAAAAAATGTTTGCTGTGCCGAGTTAAATTTTTAAAAGGAAAAAGGAACGCTCAACTTAAAGAAACTCTGCTATTGTAAGTAAATGGTTTACATTTATGTCACTCCTAAAATTTTGCAAACTACTAATCTTACCGGGACTACCTTTTTTGTCGTAAACAAATTTTAAACTTAAACCATTGCATTGGCGTAGAAGGTGCAATTATTAAAGCCGTTATTATGCCAATTAATTAAAATCATTTTACGTATAGATGATATGCCTGCTGGTGAGACACCTCATACAGTTATTCTATTCGCTCACAACGATCTGGTTGATGCAGTACAGCCAGGTGATCGTGTAACAGTAACAGGTATGTAATAGGAAAAAGTGATTTTTAGTTTTAATAATACAATGTATTTTTTAGGTATTTATAGAGCACAGTCAATTCAAGTAAACCCGAAACAGAGGAACCTAAAAACAGTTTTTAAAACCCACATTGATGTATTGCATTTTAGAAAGGTTGATCACAAGAGGTTATATGAAGAGGAAACTGGGTAAATATTCATAACTTTACAAAAAATCTTTAAAGGGAGTAATTACCTATATTTTTACACCGTCAATGATTTTCTTTATTTTTTTTTATAGAAAAGCAAGTGTTTATTATTATTATTATTATTATTATTATTTAGCCATGCTGGAAATTTTTTCAAAAATAAACGGGTCTTTTCATTATAACCGAATGATGATATTGACTATGATATAATATTGATCTTTGGCCAAAAGTACTCTTAACCATAGGTGTTTGAATATGATGGTTTTGTCTCGTGTTGTGAATAATGTCGGTCGGATAAAATATTATATTCGATTGTTTTTCTTTAATAATAATAGGGTATTAGAATGCATAGTTTTAATTTATAAAGCTTTTCTAAATTTAAATATCCGTTTGGTTCATTCAAATTTATAGTTGGTTTTAAAAAAGAAAGTTTATGTATGCATTTAATTCTTTTGTTTTGTAGTTTTTTTAATGGTTGAATTGTAGTTAAATTTTCTGATCCCTAAATTGGAATCATATAATGTAATTTTAAATAAACCAAAGAATAAATGTATATTTTTTAAATATTTTAATGATATATAATTTTTAGCTTTAAACAAAATGCCAATTATTGGTGAGATGTAACTTCTTAAATATTCAATGTTCTTTCCAATTTAAATTTCCATCAATATATAAACCTAAAAATTTAATTGTATTAGTATATTTTATTATATGATTATTAAAAGTGAAGAAATATTATTATTTTTTAATTTTGATTTACTTATAAACATAAAAGATCACTTATTAAAATTTAATGCGAATTTATTAATTTAAAGCCATCCATTTACATATTATATTTAGGTCATGGTTAATGTTATTATGAATTTGAGCATAGTCTTCATGAAAATATACAATAGTAGTATCATTAGCAAACAATTTTATTTTACCTTTTAAATTTAATTTTGCTATAGAATTAGATTTTTCTTAAAACACCACAAGTTATGTTTTTTTGTAAACTTTTAACATTTTCCATTTAAACAAACTGTTTTCTATAACTTAAGTAATTTTTTAACAATAAATAAATATTTCCCCGGATTCCAATATTGTATAGGCATTTAAGTAAAATGTGATTGACTGCTTCAAATGCTTTACATACATTTAGGGACAGTATTTACACTTTTCTCACATAACCTCAAAATTTATGTGAAAAAGTCAAATAACCAAGTTTTTGGTTTTTTATTTTTATCTTTTACAATTTTCGAAATTTGGTGAAAACTTACCTTTTTATGTCCCAAACACACTGTAATTTTTTTAATTTACAATATTTATTTTTTTTACCTTATTTTGACTTAATATCGAAAAAGCACCCTAATTTTCAATCGAAAATTCCCACGTCAAAATATCTGCTTTTTTAAAAAAGTCGGTGGGCTTTTTGTTCGTTGAAATCTCTACTTTCTGATGGTTTAAAAAAATATACATTACTATGGTAAATGTTCTCAAAAAATGCAAAAAAACGAAAAAAACTCTAATCCGAATTTTTTTTTTTAATCATTATGTGTAATTTTGAGCTATTTATTAAAATTTATATAATTACTCGAAAAAAAAATGGAATCTTACCTTTTTCGAGTAATTAAAGTATAAATTTTAATAAATAGCTCAAAATTGTACATAATGATTAAAAAAAAAATCAGATTCGAGTTTTTTTCGTTTCTTTGCATTTTTTGAGAACATAGTAATGTATATTTTTTTACACCATCAGAAAGTAGAGATTTTAAAGAACAACAAGCCCACTGACTTTTTTTTAAAAAGCAGATATTTTGACGTGAGAATTTTCGATTGAAAATTAGGGTGCTTTTTCGATAGTAAGTCAAAATAAGGTGAAAAAATAAATATTTTAAATCAAAAAATTACAGTTTGTTTGGGACATAAAAAGGTAAGTTTTCACCAAATTTCGTGAAAAAAAAATTTTGTAAAAGAAATAAAAAACCATAAATTTGGTTATTTGAATTTTTCACATAAATTTTGAGGTTATGTGAAAAAAAGTGTAAATACAAAAGTTGTAGATCTTTTTATTACCTACAACTTTGCCATTATTTAACGTTTTTCCATAGGACTTGTAGTTTTGCCGGAAATCGAGATAAATCGTTTTCTACCCTTAAAAACTCACCTCTTTCCACTTCCCGACCTCGCATCGCCCGTAGATTATTTTTCCTTTTATTTTTGTTATATTCTCTTCCTTTTCCAATGGGTTTCATCCTACTATTATTTTTTTACTTTTTACCATTTTCAAAGGCTTCAGCCCTGGTCTATAAGACGATTGTATTAGATACGATTTTTTTTTAGGAAAGACCATCGTTTTCCTCCGGAACGTATAGAGTTGCTCAATATTTTAGCCCAAAAACCCGACATTTATGATAGATTAGCACGAGCTATTGCTCCATCTATTTACGAAAACGACGATGTCAAAAAAGGGATATTATTACAACTGTTTGGGGGAACGAAGAAGACTTTTACCGTTTCTGGAAGAAGTCATTTCAGATCTGAGGTCAATATTTTACTTTGTGGAGATCCAGGTAAATAATAATTTTTTTTTAAAATTACCCGCATTTCGTTTTGCTTTAATTAATTTTCAAGTCGAAACTTTTTACACTGCAAGCTGTACTAAACACTAGAGATGCGCTTAATAGTAGTTTAGGCCATTGGCCGAATAACGAATATTCGGCCAATGTGTATTGTTGGTTGTATATGTTTTTAGGGTTTTACGCTATTAAAAGTTGGTACGACGGATTTTATTTGACAGTGCTGTTTAAACTTAAAAAGTTGTTGTGAATTATCTATTGTGACGACTTGTTTATTTTTAAAGGCGCGAGTTGAATTATAGTTTTCCTTTAGTTCTTAAAATAAAATAAGGTAAACATGGAATACTTTGGGGAACCAAAGGGTAAAAAGAAAAGCTGGATCTGGGAGCATTTTAGTTTGGAGAATCAAAATGAAACAAAAGCGGTGTGCGCTATTTGTTCGGTAAAAATATCGCGTGGTGCCGCAGGGACGTAGCGAAGGCCTCTGGTTTGGGAGGGGTGAAATTCCTAAATTTCCCAACTTTATAAAATATTTTTAAAAAAATAACACAATTCAAAAAGTATTTATTTCAGACCTACCCCTAATTATCAAATAAACTGTATAAAAAAACATATACAGGGTTGGGCAAATGTTCCGGAACGGCTTAATTACAGGCGAACTAAAAGTGATATCGGATCCGGGTTTTGGGCAATTAACCGGGTGTCCACGGAAGGTGGTTCGCCCCTCTAACTTTTATGTTTTTCAAGATAATGGAATAAAATTTGGGGGATTTGTATATGACATAAAACTGCATTTTTTGATAGTTGACTCAACATTATGAAACTTCCGGTTTAACTGAAAGTGACATAAACTTTCGATTTTTAAATGGGACACCTGGTATATTTTTCGTTTATCTGACTCCATATGACATTCTTAATATAACGATGTGTCACACTTTTTGTTACCAAGAAAATATTTTTTTCCAAATTTATTGTTTTATCTAGAGGGCTATGAAATACCTTAAAATCACTTATTTCAGTTCTTTAATCTTAGGAAAAATACAATTTTACTATTTTTGGTCCAATGCTATGTGCTGTGTACAATTTAATCTTTAAAGTTGTATAACTCTTTTTTTAAACGGCAACATGGTGGCTTGCCGGGTTAAGAAAACGGAGGATTTTAATACAATTATTTTGATACCACACACTATTAGGTTTTAGAAAACCTGCCATGAAAAAACTTTAAAAAGTTAACTTGAAACTTTCCTAAAATGAAGCACCTTTTGAGAATAAATTTAGATTTAAATGCATCAAGTATTCTGTGACCAGCAAAACTGATAAAACAAAATCATGCCTTGAAGAAAACTGACATGCCGACAGCTTCTGCCAAAGTAAATTAGTTTGTTGTTTAAAAAATATGGAAAATAATAGTTTTACAAGGAGCGAAAAAGTTGATATGTTATTAGTGTTTGGAGAATGTAGAAAGAAAAGAATTTAACCGATCAATGCTGCACGACGTACAAAGATATCCTAATCGGCGTGCTATTGCCCAAAACTGGTTCAGTTAACTTTTTAAAGTTTTTTTTTATGGCAGCTTTTCTAAAACCTAATAGTGTGGTATCAAAATAATCGTAATAAAATACTCTTTTTTCTTAACTCGACGAGCCACCATGTTGCCGTTTAAAAAAAAAATGAGTAGGTAATACAACTTTAAAGATTAAATTGTACACAGCACATAGCATTGGACCAAAAATAGTAAAATTGTATTTTTCCCAAGATTAAAGAAGTGCAATAGGAATTTTAAGGTATTCATAGCCCTCTAAATAAAACAATAAATTTGGAAAAAAATATTTTCTTGGTAACAAAAAGTGACAAATGTGTCATCGTTATATTAAGAATGCCATATGAGTCAGAAAAAGGAAAAATATACCAGGTGTCCCATTTAAAAATCGAAAATTTATATCACTTCCGGTTAGACTGGAAGTCTCATAATGTTGAGTCAACTTTAAAAAATTCAGTTTTATGTCATATACAATCCTCCAAATTTTATTTCATTATCTTGAAAAACAAAAAAGTTAGAGGGGCGAACCATCTTCCGTAGACACCCGGTATAGGACTAAAATGGAACACCCTGTATATTATCAGATATTCTAAATTTTCAATAACTTTAAAATATTTTTTGTATAGTATACCATATGACTAAATTCAACTGTTTCGGAATTACGGGCAAATGAATGTAGTTCATTTGATTATTTAAACAAAATTGGTAATAATTTTTAAATAAACAATAATATAAAAAAAAAGTTATTTAATTAAATATTAAAAATGTGGTCCTTCAAACACCTGACAGTGTCCAATCCTCTCGGGAAATTGGGAAAGCACGTTTTGAAAATGTTTACGAGAAATAACATGCACAGCATCTAAAATACTGTTTTTAAGGTCCTCCAAAGACTTAGGTTGTGTACGATACACGACACTCTTTAAATGACTGAAAACGCCAAGTGTCTATCTATATATTACAGTCAGTCTTACCGGGGCAACTAATGGAAGTTAAATAAGCTGCACATATTTTTGTCTACCCAAGTTCTCCCAACTTTTGATGTTTGGGATAACTTTGGGGGGGCGTCGCCCCCCCCCCATAACTCCGTCCCTGGGCGGTGTGGGAAAAGCGGCGACTAATAGTTCTATGGTTAACCAGCTAAAACACAAACATCCCCGTGTATATAAAATGCATATCAATTCAGTATCAGTTGCAGGCAGTTCACAGGAGACACATGTTAGGGCAACTAACGTAGCTAAACAAAAAACCCTTGAAGATAGTTTTGCTGTTAAAAATAAGTACTCCATTACCGATTTAAGGGCCACAAAAATTCATTATGCCATCGGCGAAATGATTGCCTTAGAATCCTTAGATAATCAGCCGTTTAGCCCAGTGACTGATACAGGTTATATAAAATAAATGTCTCTGTTAAAAGCGTATTTTTTATTTAGATATATTTTTTTTTTCTTTAGTTAATTTTGTCGGCAAAGGGGCGACTGATGTTTGGCCGAATATTTTTGCCGGAATACATAAGTTCTACTTGCCGAATAACGAATATTCGGCCTTTGGTTAAAAGTGGCCGAATATTCGGCAAAACGAATATTCGGCCCATCTCTACTAAACACTAAAGATATGTTGATAAAGAAACGGAATGGGACCTTTTAAACTTTTTCATTTCCAGGTACATCCAAATCTCAACTCTTACAGTATGTCTACAACGTGGTACCCCGTAGTCAATATACGTCTGGTAAAGGTTCGTCAGCTGTAGGTCTGACAGCTTTCGTCACCAAAGATCCTGAAACTAGGCAACCAGTATTGCAAACCGGAGCTTTGGTATTGGCGGATAATGGTATTTGCTGTATTGATGAGTTTGATAAAATGAATGACTCTACTAGAAGTGTGTTGCATGAGGTAAGTAAAGGACGGAATTGTTTGATAAAATTATGTAATTAATTACAAATAATATAATTTTAATAAATAAATCGTAAAGCAGTAATCTTACAAGAAATATTGGGACTTTACCCTACTTAAACCGTGCGAGCAAAAATTATTTGCATCAAAGAGGGCCTTGCATCTAAGGACGTAATGCTTAGCTGTAGAGCTTAATACCTGTTGGGTGTTCTTCCGTCATCTTTGACAGTCGTTACAAGTAATTTGATTTATCGCTAATTTTTCCAATTTCTTGAACAATTCACACAATGGGCTTTACGGAACAGCACAAAACATTCATTGTTGAAGCGTATTTTCGAAACGGGGTTAGAGTAAATGGTGAGTGGCAATACAATCCGGGTTTGTGCATGGACGATTTTCAGGAACATTTTCCTAACGTTGTTTTTATTGCTGGGTATTTTTATTATTGCCTGAAAAGAACCGCGGCTGTGTTTAGGGAAACAGGTTCTATACAAGACAAAAAAGGAGCAGAAAGACCATCTGTAAGAATAGAAGAACTTGTTGCAAACGTTCGTGAAATAATGCAAAATACGCCAACAAATTATATAAGACGCCTGTCCCAAGAAGTGGGAAGATCTTATGGAACATGCAGGACTATTCTTAACCCTTTCCCTGCGCAAAGCTTTTTTTTCGTGGCTCTCCCACTACGGGTTTTTTTTTGGCGTTTGCGAATAGACTACTCAACAGGTCTTAACGTACTGCTGTAGAGTGCTGTACTGCTGCTTCGTAAACACCTGATTACGATTAACGATACAGCTGTGCAGCAATGTTGCCACGGAGCAAATTTTTTCCGCCAATTGACATGTGCGAACTACGTTTCCGAGTATATTTGGCTAGAGCAGTCAGATTCTATTTAATTTTGAAATGCGAGTTATCTCGTCTGGAGCCGTTTACCCGTAACCGAGTTATCTCGTCTTGAGCAGTGAAAGGGTTAAGAAGCAGCTAAATTTATTTCCTTATAAAGTGCAAGTATTCCAAGAAATACTAGTAGAAGAGTAGTGAAAATCCCCATTTTTTTGTAAAGTCCACATTCAACAACACTTTCGAAAATATGAAGAGATGTGTGAATTTATGCTTGGAGCATGTGGCAAATTTCAGCAATTTATGTAATTATTTTTCTTTCTGTATATTCTTAGTTTGTTAATTTTGTAAACAACAAAAATCCACTTTTGTATTTGTCTACTTATTTTATTACTCATTAGGTTGGCATATCATGTCATAATATGAATTTGACAAAATTTTAACCTAGCCCTCTTTGATGCAAATAATTTTTGCTCGCACGGTATTTATCCATTCTCTAATTTTGAAAGAAAAATTTTCGAACATGTTTTAAATAAGTTTATGATTTACATACCCACAGCACTAGACGGGAACAGGAACTTTTGAAAACGATTACCTACCTAATATTAAAACAATAAAAAACCACCCTTGTTTACATTTCATTTTAAAAATGAAACTGAGTACACCAAACCAAAAGTTATGATTTTTTGGGAATGATGTAATTTGAGGCGTTTAATAAATACTTGAATCCGCTGAATACAATCAAAAAGGTGCATTATTTTTTAAAGCGCCGGAGGTGCTTTATACCACTGCATTATCTTCGTGCTCGGAAGTTTTAAAATGTAGTTGACGACTTGAAAGCCATCTTAAAAGATACGTATCTATGGCAGAATAAAGAGGGACAAAGGCAAAACAAAAGGGTAATGTAAAAGTATTTTAAAAACTAAGTATAGGCTTTTACATTAAAGCAGTTGAACATAATATGTTCGATATGTTATATTATAACTCCTAGTTTAGAATATTAATTATTTTTGGGCTAATGTTTGTGTAATAGATAATTATTGTTAAAAAAATATGTTTACTTACTTTTTATGAAAAATGCCTTTTACAGACACAAAGTCCAATCATATACCGTGCGAGCAAAAATTATTTGCATCAAAGAGGGCTTGGTTTAAAAAACGTAGGGCTTAGTTTAGATCACAATGATATGGGGATATATATCTAACCAAATCTAGGTTAAAATTTTGTCAAATTCATATTATGACATGATATGCCAAACTAATGAATAATAAAATAAGTAGACAAATACAAATTTATTTTTGTTGTTTACAAAATTAACAAAGTAATAATATATACAGAAGGAAAAAGAAAAATAATTACATAAATTGCTGAAATTGGCCACCGCCATGCTCCAAGTATAAATTCCCACGTCTCTTCATATTTTCGAAAGTGTTGACCAGCATCTCTGGAGAAATGTTACCACATTCTTGGATAATCCCTTCTTGTAATTGTTCCAAATTTGCAACTTGTTTTTACTTGCACTTTATAAGAAAATAAATTTAGCTGCTTCTTAAGAATAGTCCTGCATGTTCCATAAGATCTGCCCACTTTTTGGGACAGAGGTCTTATACAATTTGTTGGTGTATTTTGCATTATTTCACGAACGTTTGCAACAAGTGCTTTTGTTGTTGCAGATGGTCTTCCTGCTCCTATTTGTGTTGTATAGAACCTGTTTCCCTAAACACAGCCACGGTTCTTTTCAGGCAATGATAAAAATCCCCAGCAATAAAAGCAACGTTAGGAAAATGTTAATGAAAATCGTCCATGCACAAACCCGAATTGTATTGCCACTCATCATTTACTTTAACCCCGTTTCGAAAATACGCTTCAACCATGAATGTTTTGTGCTGTTCCGTAAAGCCCCATTGTGTGAATTGTTCAAGAAATTGGAAAAATTAGCGATGAATCAAATTACTTTAACGACTGTCAAAGATGACCGAATAACTGATTGATTGTTAATTCAGGTAGTTACTGACACCCAACAGGTATCCAGCTCTACGGCTAAGCATTACGTCCTTAGATGCAAGTCCCTCTTTGATGCAAATAGTTTTTTCTCGCACGGTACTACCAAAATATCTTATAAACCCAAAATAATGGCAAAACACTTTCTGGACACATTGAAAATTCACAAAAATATTCCTAAAAAACAAACTTCGATTTAAACTTCATAAAGCGAAATGTGACGGCTCTGCGAGTTTCCGAGGTTACCAAGTGAAAGAACAATTTTATTGTTTCCTACTTCCGAGATTTATTTAGTGTAAACAGAATACGAGACAGGTCGGAAATGGCTGTATGAATGTAAATTTTTATCTGTATTATTGTTTTAGGTAATGGAACAACAAACCCTAAGCATAGCCAAAGCAGGAATCATCTGTCAATTGAACGCAAGAACGTCAATTTTGGCTGCCGCCAATCCAAGCGAATCTCAGTGGAACAAAAACAAAACGATCATCGAAAACGTCCAACTACCGCATACACTGTTGTCCAGATTTGACTTGATATTTTTGTTGCTGGATCCTCAGAATGAACTTTTTGATAGGAGATTGGGAAACCATTTGGTTTCGCTTTATTATAAGACCAGGCAGGACGACGATGATGAAATCTTGGTGAGTTCGGCTAGGCTAGGTTTATATGTTCAATAAACGGGTTAGATATACTTTAACCGAATAATACAATAACACTTTTGATAATTGTGGGTTAAAGACGAGAGAATGTAACATTGCCGCCAAAAACACTATAGCAAAGACATTTGCTTTAATATCCTGGACTAATATGGGTAACATATATCAAGTTTCAGGTCGGTAAGTTTTGATTTGTTCTCATCAACTTGTCAAATAATATATTGTATTGTCATTCAGTATTTGTTAGATTTGCTATATAGAAAAACGATAATGCCAGCATTAACCGTAAAAAAACCTATAATTCACACCAAGTTGAGGGACAGGGTACCTGTAAGAGATATTACTGCGGAATTGAGACTAAACAAAAATATCATCATACAAGAAAAAAATTGAAAAATACGGGGAAATTAAGAGAAAACCACGTTCCGGTAGGAGAACGATCTCAACGGAGGATGAAGCTTCTGAGGTTGTCAACTTCCTATGAAAACATCCTTCCAAGACAGCCCTAAATGCGAAAGATGAGGCTAATTTCCCAGGATCCTCCAGAACAACAAGACGTCGACTAGGAGCGTCAGATATTATTAACCGATGTGATGTTAAAAATATATTTTTTAATGATGAAAACAAACTGAGAATTTTGTAGGGACTATCTCAACCAGAATAATTTATGTGGAAAACTAATATATTCTGACGAAATACATTCCAATCGTGCAACACCGGGATAATTCATGTACATATAGTGTACCCATAAACATAAGGTATGAGAGATATACCCATAAAACTAATCAAAGCGGACAAGTTTTACAAATTGTTTAGAGAATACTGACTGCTGCTGCTGTTTATCGAGATATTCTTTGTCGAGTCAGAATTCCATCATCGGTTAGAATGGTACAATTAACACAAATTAATAAATTGGCAAGTGATGTTCATGTAAGGACTACAACACAAAGTATATTTACAGAATCTGTAAAAACTAAACTACAAAACCAGACTCGGGGTTTATTTTAGCCCACATTACTTGCAAGGTTTTTATTAGATTAGATGGATGTATCTGTAAATGGGAACCACTGCTATTGATATTGTATGTAAATAAATAAATAACATCTTCCTGCGACAATGCGCCAATCCACAGGACTAGAATTGGTCAATAATTCAAAGTTTAAGTTCACAAAGTTCAGACCTCGATACCAGTAAGAACGTTTGTGGAGAAATGACGACATATATGCATAGCATGATTTTAGACCCAGAAGCCAAGAATAACGCCGACACAAGGAGTCGAATGAATAAAAATTAAGCAATCGCTTGACTAGTAAATGCTATAAGTAAAAGCAATTGCTAGATCTGGATATGAATAAAATTTTGAAGCAATTGCTGTTTTTCTTACACCTCTGAAGCAAATGCTTATTCAACACAACTTCAGACGTGGCTTATCCACTTATTCAGATTATAGATTTCATATTCAGTTTGGTGCCTAATTTACAAAAGAGTTGACGTAAATACAACAACGTTGGTCTATTTAATTAGTACAATAGTAGGCAATCTGTTAAGTTTATGTGGAAAATAGGAAACTTATATTTGTGATATGGCAGATTTCAGTGAAAATGAGGAAAGTGATAGTAGTGATAAAGAAATTAAAGATAAGCAATATCATGATATTCGTTCACAAATTGAAGGAACATAAATAAATCTCTCTGACCACAACCGTTTAGCTTCCACAACAGCTTCAGAACTTGTAGGAAATTTAATAAAAATATTAGCCTTCTCCAAAACTGCATCAATTACAGAAGTCTATGTCTTACAGACAGAAGGTTGGTGAACACAGAGTTCTTCACCTACAGAATTTTAAAAGCCCGGATCCGACAATTTCCGCAGAAAGGCTTTAATCTTATTTAAAGGCGATAGTGCACCCCCTCGCCTTTTACCAGTATTAGTCAAAAAAGAATTTGCTAACCACTCAACATTTTCGCAGTCAAATCAATATAATTTTCTGAAATCATTATATCTGCAATTTTTACGTACACTGTAGATTTTTCTTTTACGGACGTTCATATATTCAGCCATAATTGAAGACACAAATTAAGAACAACGCACGTGTATGCCGCGGAGAACTAAAGTTGACTGCTATCAAGCAAATGATGCAGGGGTCTTACCTTAAAAAGTTGAAAGCAATTGTTACACTAGAAAAAGCAATCCCTTAATTTATTCACCACATTTTATGCAAACGAGAGCAATCGCTTCTATTTTTTAAGAAAACGCATTGACTAGAAGCAATTCCTGCACTTTTGAGCAATTGCTGGACGCAAAAGCAATTACTTTAGTTTTTATTCATTGGCTTTCAAGAAATTACTTCGATTTTATAAGAAAAGGCAATTGCTACATTTTTATTCATTAGGCTCAAGATACTTGAAGCATGGAATGAAATATTTCCAGAATTTACAAGCAATTTGGTGTTGAGCATGCCACGTCGTTTACAAGCCGTCATCGACAGCAATTGATAAAATATTAATTATGGTTATTTATTCTTCTTCTTATTTATTTTCCCCAAATAGAGTTTAAATATTATATTTAATATATTATTTGACACGAGAAAATGGTCTATAATAAACAAATACATGCATCACGTACAAAAATCGGAAAAGCTTTTCAAAAATAGAACGATGCAGAGGAAAACCTTCATCTTTATCTCATATACTAACTTATAACAAAGCGAAAGCGCAAATACCACTTACTACCTTACCCAAAAGATTTTCATAAGAGTCTAGGAGCAACATATTTTGTTCGTTTTTAACGGACATAATTTACGAAAGCCGTAAATTGTTTAACTTCCTAAGGAAATAAGAAACATACCTACCATACATTTTTTAAAAAGAACTATAAAGGAACTACTGGTGGGAAGAGCCTATTACGAGGTGGTCGAGTATTACAACGACGCCTTTTAACTGAGTATTTCCGGCAAGCATTTCGTCATCTTGTTTTGTTGAGTTTGTCTTTGTCCTGTTTACTATGTAGTTTTCCTATTTACATATATATTTTTGACGATGTATACCTTAAGAGGAAAATAATTGTTTTTATTTCTTTTAATTTATGTATTCGTAGTATATTACCTGTATTCCTATTTAGCTTTGTTAATAAGAATGATTGTTCTTCAAAAAAATAAAGCATATTTTGATTTGATTTGATTTCTTGTACCTGTATTTTTTGGCCGCAATGGTACATCCTGATTTCTGTAATTTAGTCACTTGGTGGTCAAAATACGAAAAGTTATTTTCAATACCTTTTCAGGACATGTCCATTTTGAGGGACTACATTTCTTATGCCAAGGAACACATACATCCAAAACTAAGCGAAGAAGCTTCTCAACGCCTGATACAAGCATACGTGGACATGCGCAAAGTAGGTTCGGGAAGAGGACAAATCTCTGCTTATCCTAGACAGTTGGAGTCGTTAATTCGGCTGGCGGAGGCTCATGCGAAAGTTAGGTTTCGTCCTGTGGTGGAGATTGAGGATGTCGAAGAGGCATGTAGGTTAGTGAAAAAGAAATTTCTTTTTATATAGGATGTCCTAAAAATTTGGAATATTGCACATATTTCAAAAATTATTAAATATATATTTTTTTTAAATTGGCACATTACTACACCGTTACGATACAGAAACGGATCAGCTTTATATATATAGAAGACGAATTTAATAAAGAATCGCTCGGACCCGTCAAATTAATTTTTTTGAAATGCATATTTTTAGAAACAAGATTTTATACAGGATGGATCATAAAAATGCTACGTGCATCAACTTTAACTTTTTAATAAAACATTCTTACATTCTACAATCAATTCTAGACACTTTTCATAAACCATGCCCTATACAAACTATACATGTCTTTAACTGTTTACAAAATATTTATTAACATTTAAAGCCAAATAGACAAACGACGAAGTATGAAAGAACAGAAACTATTTTATAAGATGTTGAAAATGTCCTCCACTAACTGTTCTGCAGTAGACTAATTGATGAGGTCATGAATGAAATGAGAGGCTGATCTGTTGGAAGCCTTGGAGAATGGAAATTAAGTGGACTCGGTGTACACTGACTTCTCCAAGGCTTTTGACAGGGTCAACTTTGGCCTTTTCCTGGCAAAGCTCCGGGCAATGGGCTTTGATGAGAGGACTGTTTGCTGGCTTGCTAGTTTTCTTGAGGGACGCACACAGCGTGTTTAAAATCAATAATTTCGTGTCAGATACATTTTTGGTTTATTCTGGGGTTCCGCAGGGTTCTCACTGTTCACCCCTTTTGTTTAACTTTGATGAACGAGTAAGTTTCAATGACCATGTGGTGAGAGTCTCTCAGAGTAGTATGAAGATATTGGGTTTTGTTTGTAGAAGCTCTCAGGATATATCATTGGAAGTGCTAAGGACACTCTATATGAGTACGTCTAGTTCGTTCAAATCTTGAGTACACGCAAGTGTTGTTTGTTCGGGTTTGTTCTCCCTACTATCAGGCGTATACTGACATTATCGAACAAGTTCAAAATAAGTTTCTACGGGCGGCAGCCTTTAAGATGGGGGTTCATTTTCTGAACTACCATAGGGCTGATATTATGCAGCGTATCAATTTGGTCACATTGGAACAAAGAAGAACGTTTTTGGATGTATGTTTTGTGTTTACTGGCTTATGTGACTGCGATGGTTTGCTCTCGAGAATTGGTTTGAACGTTTCTAATCGAAACCCAAGAAATTATACCCTTTTCCATTTGGGTTTTCATAGAACTAACTATGGCTTAAATACACCTTTGGATAGAACTCTGCGTACTCTTAACGATATGAGCGGGCATAGGGACTTTTTAATCTCTCGCTGGAATCTTTTGTAAGTATGGTATTTATCAAGGGACTGTAAAACTGCATTGGCGGATGCTGTGATTAACTAGGGCTGCGCTAAGTATTATTTATTGAAATGATTATATTTTTTCGTCTTTTTAAATTAAGTAGTATGTTTAATAGAAATACAAAAATTGCAAAATGGGGTATCCCGTATGTTTAATAAATAAATAAATCTAAAAATTCTTGTACATTTTGTACTACTTGTGGAGAAATTTCTCATATTACTCGTCTAATGGACTCCTTAAGCGTATCTATCGAGTTGGGTTTAGATTATGAATTAAATAATTAACGTAGCCCCACAAAAAAGTCTAGCTGGTTAAGATCGGGCGATCTGGGTGGCCACTTTATTGAAAAATTGTATTTAAGTACTCCCTTACATGAGCAGCGTAATGAGAGGTTTTTGTGAAAAACCCGTCTGGAAACCCTATATTTAAACTTGGTAAATCAGGATCATTATCGTCTGGAAATTGAGTGGCAAAAGCTACAACCAGATCATTTCGAAGGAAATTAGATATTTTTCTTCAGTCATTCATTAAAGAAAATTGAGAAAAAGGGATGAGTTCTGGGGGTCTGGCAGGCCACTTAATTTCGCTTTTTCTCCCTAACCACCAATTTGGAAACATTTGGTTCAAAAATTGACGCACTTGTAAACCATAATGAACGGAGACGCCTCGGCGTTGAAGTCAGATTTTCCTTCGGTTTGGAGGTTTCCATCAATAGAAAATGGTCCAATAATGTTATGGCCTATATTACTCGTCCAAACATTTACTTCTCCTAGTCTTTGTGTTTACACACCACAATCATATTTAGTTAGTTCCTGAACGAGTTGGGCTTGTAATGGTACATCTTTTCGCATTCATATAAATTTTCAATTGATTGGTGACACATATTAATTGTGGTCCAAGGCAAACTGTCAAAGTGGTCGATTTGGATTATTTTGTAGATCAATTGTTAAAATATCCAGAGGCTTATCACCAGCAGTAGCTGTTTTTGGTCTGCCTGTCTGTTTGCGTAAACATGAATGGATTATTGTCAGGCCGACTAACTTGACGTTTCGATCTCTCATCTTCCTTTTGACGTATCATATTTTTCCCAGAATACAGCCCAGTTTCTTGTTGATAGCCAAGTAGTCCTCTTACTGGGCGCGCCAGTGTTAAAGCGGTTTAAGATTAAAAAAGTTGTTAACATTGAACTTGATCAACATTTTCTTGTTTTTATTTCAGTTGGCTTGATTATTACTAAATACTTTTTCTAAGTATGTCTGCTACCTTTAAGCAAAGGCAGAGGCATTTTTTTTTTAAACATTGTGTATTTATTTTATATTTAGATTACACAGAGAAGCCCTTAAGCAGTCGGCAACAGATCCCCTGTCAGGCAAAATCGATGTGGGAATTCTTACCACAGGCCTTAGTAGTACAGCCCGTAAGAAACGTGTGGAGCTGGCCCAATCACTGAAGAAAGTTATAGACAACAAAGGAAAAGTACCCAATATTAACTATCAAAAGCTGTTTGAAGAGTTTAAAGCTCAATCACAAGTGGTAAGAGATCCAGTATAATAATAAATATAGTTTTAAAAAACTAAAAAATACGCTTTAATAATTATTAATCAAACTAAAAAGCGGAAAATAAATATAGTTTAAAATAACTCTTGAATTTCTTAATATAGGCAGAAAATAATAATGAACGATAAACATTAGTATTATTGTGAAAAAAGCGTGGGTCGCTTTGTGCTATATTTTTCGTATATCGAGCACCCCACTCATTTTTCACAATAATACTAATGTTTATCGTTCATTATTATTTTCTGCCTATATTAAGAATTTCAAGAGTTATTTTAAACTATATTTATTTTTCATTTTTTAGTTTGAGTTATTGTTAAGAAATTTTTTTTTAGTAGATTGAGCTAGATAAGTAGATTCTTGTATTGTCAGCGGTTCTTGATAAGTCTACAAAATTTAAATTAAATCGGACCGTTTAAAGTGGGTCAAAATCGGGTTCAAAGAAGTCGGTTATAAACAAACATACATACAAACCCGAACAAACGACAAAAATGTCAAAATTGTATTTTGACGAATAGAATGTATTTCTCTATTAGCGACAATATTGCGACGTTTGTTTCATTACTATCGGTTATTGTAATAATTTTGGCATATTGACAGGTGTCAAATTTTGAAAAGAGAATTTTTTTGCGTATTTTTTTCAACTTTCCACCGTCAATATACGACCTTATAGTTTTTTCATTAATATCTTTTTTTAAACGATTTGACATATTATTGACTGTAGCGGACATACATACAAAATATACTTTTATCAACAAATTATTTTGTAGGTATTTGCTGGTACGTGCTCATGAAAGGGCAATAGAAAAAGTGCATTGTATTTTAACCATCCGTTTACAGCGGTACCCTCTGACCAGGGGTCGGGAGTAATATAAAATAATAAAAGCTAACAATTGGGTACAGGCAATAAAGCACGCCTCTAATTCCAGGGCATCTCTTAGAAATATTGCCGACGATTTTTGGGATTTTCCAATAAGGCAATAAGAAAGACAGTTAGTTAATCTCAGCTAGCCATACGATACGCTCGGCACTCTGAGACCGCTCACAACCCGCTCCGTTGTAAATATTGTAACGTTTATGTAAATATATAGTTTAAGTGTACATATAAACATTCATCTTTTCATTTCACTAAACTCCCTATACACGACGAACACACCCCCAAATTGACAGCTGTCAAATTTTGACAGGAGAATTTTTTGCTTATTTTTCCCGAAGTCTCCGCATCGAATACTATACGATCCCATAATTTGTTTCGTCAAAATCGCTTCTTCGTTTTATACCTGACAGCTGTCAAAATTTGACAGGAGACTTTTTTGCGTGTAGAATATTGTATTGTCAGCGGTTCTTGATAAGTTTACAAAATTTAAATTAAATCTGACCGTTTAAAGTGGGTCAAAATCGGGTTCAAAGAAGTCGGTTACGGACAAGCATACAGGTGAAGCTAATAAAAGCGTTTTAAAAAAATTACAAAATATAGCAATTTTTCAAAATTTTAAGAAAGGCCAAGGGCGGTCCTACGGGGGGGGTACTGGGGGTAATTACCCCCCCCAGAGACCAGGTTAAGGACGCAAAAACTAAAAATAATATGTCCAAAAAACTATAAATATTTATTATTTTTAAATAAAAAACAAAACCAATAAATTTGAAAAAACATTTTTTATATAAAAATATCAACATCTTAATATTATAAGATATATTCTATTATAGTCCATCGATAAGTCGATATAATATCGCGAAAATGCTGGTAAACCGGACCGAAGAATGTCCGGTTTTCTAATGACTTAATAAAAATGTTAAAAGCAGCGGCATCCAATGCAAAATATATTAAAAAACAATTGTAATTTTTTTTAGCTTTATTTTCATGTTCTGATTTCTTTATTATACATATACATTTAGGTTTTGTTTTATTTTAGTGTTTTGACTTATGTTACAATATTAAAACATACTACATCAGTGGCGTATTTACGAGGGGGCTCAGGGGGCCCGGGCCCCCCAGATATGTATAGTACAATAATTGTATAAACAAAGTTCATCTGTTACGGATAATGCCCTCGAAGCTTTTAAAACTTGTTTATTTTGTCGCCCTTTCAAATTTCTTTTAAATTAAAAGAGTGTTTTAAGGTCTGGCATATCGCTGCAGATTAAGCTTTACGGTTATTTTACCCAAAAAAGGGCGTGGCACCCAAAAAATTTTCGCCTGCGGCGCAAGAAAGATTACGCCTTCGGCGCAAGTCCTTCAAAGTACCCCCCCCAGGAAGACGTTCCAGGACCGCCGTTGAGAAAGGCCACAGAAAAAATCGCTTCATTGTGTATTCACGTATTAAAAGTAAAAAGTCCGGCTTACCAAAGTTGCGAATTGGTACATATGTATATGTACATAATGTAAAGTCAATATATCTCCTAGGCCCGGTTTAATAATGTGCTGATAAGGTCTCTGGTTGTTACCAAGAGAATAAATTTTATCTCTCTGGTAAACCGCCGGAAAACTTCTGATCAGTTTATCAACAAAATTTTAACCAAAGGACAGATAACCGGAGCTATACAATTTGGCAACATGTGGTAGCAAAATCCACCTAATCAAAGAAGATATTATAGGGTTATATATCATGGTACGTTATGTTTTAAATGTGTTTTACATTCATTCTATATATTATATACGTTTGAGTTTATTCTATTATAAGTTCAAGAAAATGAATATAAAGAAGGAAAACGAAAAATTAAAAAAAAAGGTCTGCAAATTTTTTACACAGACACAGCAGGAATTGTTGCAAGGGGGCTTTTAGAGCACAGTTCCTATAAAATAAAATAAAATGGTCAAATTTAAATATAGTTTATTATAACAATAGTCTGTATAGGATAGATAGCAAATCATATTTTCTATTCGATGTAAAAAAAAAGCTGTACCGTATCGTTAGACAGTCTAAAACGATTGACAAAATCCCTGTATCATCCTAGTAATTTATGTGATTTGGGGGGTCGTGAAAAATCCTTGGCCTTCTAAATAAAATATTAACATAATCTTCCAAATCATCATCTGAATCCGATTCATTTGAAAACATTTTAACATCAAAAAGCACATTCATTTTTTACAATTGCTAAAAACAGTGAACTCTACCTAAAGAATGCCAAAAATGATCAAATTTGAGGTTATGGCTTTTGATTTAACCCACTGGTAAACCGTTAACAGCCGAATATTTCGCTGGGTAAATTATCCTGCTGGCAATAATTGTTTATCTTGCTGTTAACGCTACCAGAAGATTAAAAAACAGATTTTTTTCATTAACAGCGGGATAACTATGCCAGAGGCTTTGCCAGCACATTATTAAACCGGCCCTTAGCAAATTAGAGGAAACATATCCATAATAATATGATGCGGACTATGTGTGACACTGTATACCGATCAAATTGAACCTCGCCCAATTTAAAAATTTTATAATTACCTATTCATTGAAATAATTTTTAAATAAAGATCACGAATATTATTATATTTCTAACTATTTTTTAGATGATTACAAGGGAACAATATGAAGATGCGTTGAAGGATCTGCAAGACGATGGCATTATAGTTGTGATGGGAAAAAATTCAATAAAAGTCTGTAACAACAGAGACTAGAAAGCTAAAATGTATTTAAGTTTTAATTTACATTTGTCACTAAGGCCCAGTTGTATAGGTTAGGTAGGTAGAGTAAACTTTAAAAATAATCTTAAGGCATGCCCTAAAATTAACCTTAAGTAAAACGTATTTTTTGTGAAATAGGTACAGAATTAAAAATATATAATCAATGAAGGTGGGATTAACGACGCAATTTTATCGTCAATTCGATTTGCCGAACTGTTGTCGATTCGCATGCTGTATTGATCAGAGTAGTTATTTTTATGCTTTTGGCATACTAAGAATAAAGACAGATATATTCTGGAGCTGGTAGAGCAAGGCACATGTTAGTCAGCCGGTCATAGTTTTGTCTACTTTCGTGATTTGTGCAATTACGACCACTTTCCTGTCTGCCCATAGCCCATTTACTTGGACATCTGCATAGAGTCTGAATCTTTCTTTTGTATATTTGGCAAAAATACTCGTTCCACTAGTTTTTTGCAGATTGCCTTTGCTTCCTCAACTGAACCTCTGCACATGTTGAATCTAAAATTAAGGTGGGATTAACGACGCCATTTTCTAGCTTTTAACTGACAATTCGATTTGCCTAGCTATTGACGATTCGCATGCGCACTGCAGTGCTGTGTTGATCAGAGTATTTTTTTTGTATGCTTTTGGCATATGAAGAAGAAAGACGGGCATATTCTGGAGCTGGTAGAGCGAGGCAGATGTTAGTCAGCCGGTCATACTTTTACTTTCGTCTTTTGTGCAATTAGGACGCCTTTCCTGTTACAACAAACAAATAGTCTCTTAAATTCATTTTACATCACATCCGGATAGACTAGAAAATATCGTGTTACCAGTAAAAAATTGTTGTTTTTACTTCAATTCTGAAAATCGCCGTTTACTTTCAAAGATTTTAAGGTAAATTGTGGCAATTTTAGTGGTTTCAAAAAACTGCTTTTTTTAAAGTTTTTGTGCAAAAAACACCGGCATACTATTCGCCAATGCCTCCCTGAACAGCCCTTCCAAAATTAGATACTAATTATATTTTTTTTAATAATTGCAGGTTCCGGAAGTTACCCCTGCATTCAAGCCATTTATAGGTCTTTTATACATGATTGACCTTGAGAACATTTCACAATGATGGTTGTCGCCAATTTAAGATTTACATTTTTCTAAATAACCCCTTAGTTGCTAAGATCTCATGCATCATATTATATACAGTTTGTTCCTAAATATCATGTAAATATGACAAGGGGTAATTTTTTGGCTTATTTAATAACTAAAAATTCATATAAACACACAAACGCTTCGTTGCCGATCTACAGGGTGTTGAAATTTCAAGATTTTTTTAGTTTTTTCTTTATAGCTCTTGTAGTTTTTGAGATATTTAGCTCTAATTTGGAATATAGGTTACGCTGTAGGACTTACATCATTGGGCATACCAAATGGTTTTAAGAATCTACAGGGAGATATATTTTTTCAGGGGTCATGCCCCCATTTCTATTTTTTCTTTTTTTATATGAATTTTTAGTCATTAAATAAGCCAAAGAATTACCCCTTTTCGTATTTACATGATATTTAGGAACACCCTGTATACTGCGCAATACGGAATATGACCGCAAAAGCCTGTTGCTGGATCAAGCCCGATTCCCGAGATAATCCTTAGGTTAAAGGTAACTCCGGGACATACGGTACATTAATATACTTACTCCTGGATTTACTCTTATTGTGGTAATTATACAAACCTATAAAACTGGTACGGCCTTTTTTTACACCTATTGAGTATTTTAATTTTTTTTTTAAATTACAAAACCTATATTACTATATTAATTTTGTGCGAAAAAAATTGTTTTTATGAACAAAAAAATCGCAAAGTAGCCTACCCGCTGCACTCAAATTGTCATAATAACAGCGTCCCTTGTTTGATAATTGATTTGTTTACGCTTTTTATCAACCTGTCCCTCAGGCGTGGCAGCCACAGACTCGTAAGGCGAACTATAATTATGAAGATAGTAATATTTATTCGCGTGCAGTGGCGGCGGCACGAGCCATAAAACAGGGCATAATTCAAACCCTTTATCACAGAGCATCTAACGTTTGCTGCAACAATCCGGAAGACCTTAATATTGAAATTTCAAACATAAAAAAAAATTTAAAACAGAATAGTTACCCTGAAACCTTTGTAACTAATACCACCCCAAAACTTAAAAATCGCGAAGTAAAAACTGATACAGAAACGAAAGAGGAGCAAGCATTTCTCACAATACCTTATGTCAAGGGGATTTCTGAAAAGATTAGAAGAATAACCAAAAACTATAATATCAAAACAGCTTTTAAATCCGGAAATACGCTTAGAAGCTTTCTTACAAAAGTAAAACCCCCCTGTAATGAAAACACAAAAAATTGTATCTATCAAATCCCTAGCGAGTGTGGCGAATTGTACATTGGAAAAACAAGGACCTTTTCCCGTACGAGTTAAAGAACATCTGAAACATACTTAAAGGGGCGAAACTTCGAGATCAGGTATATAGCGGAACATGTATGGACCAACCAACATAATATACAGTGGTCAAAAGCCAAGGTTTTGGACACACTGGAACAAACCCGAACAGCACTGGAGAAAACGAAAATTCAAAGGAGCAGCTTTTATGAATCAAAATACCCATATATTTAGTAAACCAAGTATAGATATCCCCCAATATCTGGAGGCCTCTTCTTGTTCAAAACCATCAGCTCAAACTTTACACTTCAATAAGCACGTAGGCGGAGTCATCAAGCTTCATTGCACATGGATAGTATTTAAGACAGTAGCCTTAGAATTATAATTTAATTTACACTTGAAAAAGGTTAGAGATACTAACTAACCGAAACGTTGTGTTCAGTAGTCCGATAAGGTACTTTTTTTTATATTACTTCATTGTCTACCACATTCAAACAAACAGATAAAAAATAGCTTTTGAAGGTAAAGCAGTTATTATTAACCTATTAAAGGAGCTGAAACTTGAACCGGGAGATTGGTTTATTTATTTTCGAATGGATTACGAAATCTACTGTATTCTTTTAAAGTTAGTAACCTCTCTTATCATCAAACAAGACACGCAGTTAAGACGAGTTATTACACCACATGAGCGACTTGCAGCAACTTTAAGATTCGTTGGTACAGGCAGAAGTTTAAAACTTTCGGTAATATTTTGACAGCTGTTATTTTAACAATTTGAGCGATACGTTTCCTAATTCAAAAAAATAAGTTAATTTTTAGGTAAGTACTCGTATTAGAGCCACCCTCTGTGCCAATTAACGATATACAGGGTTGGCAAATATCATGATATTTATATAAATATCCAAATATCCGATATATATCCAAATGTGCATATTTATTTATATTTTAAAACTTCAAAATCACTAAATTTAATATAAACATGTTATAAACCTGTAATTTGTATTTCAATTCTATTCAATGATAGTTGCTATCACAATAAAAGTTTTTTTAGTCCTCCTATAATGGGAATGTAAGATGTAGATAAAAATTACAAGTTTATGAATATGAACACATCATATATTTTTGCTTTTAACTAAGGTTCAACTTAAAACCCAGAATTACTTCGCTTGCTAATTAAATTGAGGCCATTATTTGCAAAACTCGCTGTTTGCTATTTCGTTTACTTTTCAGGAGCACCAAAAAACTTCAATTAATTTTTTTTTCAATAAATTTTAAATTCATGACTAATAAATATGATAATCTTAAATACGAATCTCTTATAGTTTTTCAGAAAAAAAAATATGTTTTTTGCAAAAAGAGAGTTTTGAAAAGAAAATGGTAAACACAGTGAAATTAAACGTTAATTAAATTTATTTATTAACCAAACTTTTAACATTAAAAAGATTTTTGAACACAAACAAAAATTAGTATACAAACGAAAAAACTTAATTTGAAGAAATAGTCCATGGTTAACCCTTTCGCTGCTCCGGACGAATATATTTGCCACGCCGTATACTGCTCTGGACGAGTCTAGTCGTTTTGCTTATAAAAATAGGATCAGGCTGCTCAAGACAAATAATCTCGTTGTCGGAGTTTCCACTTGTTGTTTGCAGGCCGCAGGGTGGGGCCGTGAATGTTTCCCGCGAAATTTAACTGATTTTGTACGTTTACATATTTAGAGTTCGCGTTTTTGGTTGTTTCGACAAGTTTTGTGTTAGAATAACCTAATATGGCATGGCTGGGAAATATCTTACAGATAAACAACTTGACGAGATATTAGCCAGAAGTGACAGCGAATATGAGGAACAAAACGTGAGTTCCGGAATCGGAGAAACCGGCCAAGTGTGAGTCAGACTCGCTTACGAAGGGTTCCGTACCATTATATTTACAACATTAGATACTATATTATAACCTTTTTTTTTAATTTCACTTGTGTCTGGGAGGTTATAATATAGTGTCTAATGTCATACTCAATTAGTTTACAGTGCTCTTAACGAGTATATTCGCAAGCGGTAAAAAAATAGGCAATTTGGCGTGCGACTTTATTTGAGCACCGCGCAGTGAAAGGGTTAAAGTGAAGTTGAAAGTATGGAAAAGAAAGAAAAAATTAAAAGTTTTTCTCCACAAAATTTAATAGAATAAGAATTCTTTAGGGGTCTTTACATAAACGTAGAAACGTTCATCATCAGGATACAGAAAATTTATTTAATGCCGATGGTTTTAGCAGAAGAGAAAATGGTGTAGAACCTTAATAGAGCTTCTAAGTTCGAAACATGTAGAGACCCCCCTAAAGAATTTTTATTTTATTAAATTTTGTGAAGGAAGACTTAGTTTTTTCTTCCTTTTCCGAAAAAACTTAAATTATTTCAGATGTAAATAAACCCCCTCTGTGCACTATCCACACCGGTTAGTCACGTAGGCCGAAGCAGAGAATGCCTATTGGCTGGCGAGCAAATAGGCAGTTTTGCAAATATACCGTTAATGTAAAGAAAGAGTTTTGCAAATAACCGATAACTCTTTAACCGATTTTATATAGCAAAGAAGAAATTATTGCCAACCTTGACTATATACCATCTAATTTAAACCTGCAATCTCTGGGCACCATGCGTTTTTGTCCGAATTGAATTTTCCAAAGCAGCCAGAAAAGTCGCAGTCTGTGGACTCCTTTTAGTCGCAGTTAAAAAAAATAATATACCTACTCTCGTTTGTTAATCTTAGTTAAAAAATTAGTTACTTTCTTATTTTTGAACCTTATACTACCTAATATTTTAATAAAACTCATTTAAACTAAAAATTTGTATTATTTTTAATCATTCATTATTACCTAATATAAAATATCAGAATAACTAGATATTGTCGTGGCCCAAAAAACGTTTATGCTAAGGTTACATTATAAGCGTTTACGCGAGAATTATTATAAACCCATACAAGCAAATGCAGGCGATCTTTGCGCGAACACGCTTTCATTGTAACCATAACCTAAAGTTTTTTCTTATTCTTTCGCCACTATTTTACAATTATTAAGAAATTAAATAAATAATGTGACAGGCAGAAAGCGCACCTATCAAAACGATTTTACTTCCCCTCAATCGCAAAAAACGATCCCTGATCTTGAATTTTTCGGGTTGAGACAATGAAAAAGCACATTTCCGTCGGTCTGTTTGTTGGCACCCCGTCCCCTCAGTCTTCTTAGCCACAGACTTGTAAGGCGAGCATAAGTGAATAAATTAAATTATTATGGTTTTTGTTTTAAGTTATCATCAATTAATAAGTAATCCTACCGTTCGAAAATGACTCATGATATAACCCTAAAAGTGCTATCAATTTGTAACAGTGGTAACAAAAAAATATTTTTACAATTTTTTTTTAGTTTATATAATATACAGTGACCGGCATAAGTTTACCACAAATTTTATTGTTGGAATACTAAAAAACTTTATATGCCAATTATCTCTGCATAATGGGTAACCAAAAATTTCATTTCGACATTATTTGTCATGTCACTAGAGTGTTCGATTGGCACAGAGTTTGGATCGATCTGATTTTAAAAGTCAGTTCAGATCACTTTGACCGTGTTATCATTTACCAATCATACACAAATCAGATCAGTTAGATCGATCTGAACCTGCGAATCGATCACGCCTCTGTTTGGCGGGAAAATTACAAAAAATATATTTTGTCATGAAGATTGGTACAGTAGCCGCGTTCGGCAATTATCTCAGACCGCTTGGATTGATCTAAATCGTTCGTTTATGACATCTAAATGTAGGGGAAATAAATCTCAACCGTTCGGCAATTAAAATCGGAGCGCTCCGAGGATAATCTTTTTGCTCGGAGTATTTTGACCGAGGAAAGCGATTAATCTCAGCTGAATTTGTGGGGTTAAGTTTGATGTTTATATTTAGGTTTAAAATTTTGGTAGTTTGATTGAACAAAGCCTTTATTTTTCTGTGATTTGACTGAAAATGCAGGAAGTGGAACTATATGATGTGAAAGAACAAAAAATTTGCAGGGTTTTCATCATCTTCATCGGTAAATATAATCCAATAATACCAGCTGGTATTAGATTGCTGGGAACCCTTAAAAAATTTAAACCGGCTGTGAAGGCGTTTTTGCTGGAAAAAGCCTACTATACAGTGACCGAATTTTTTGACGATCGTTTTTAATAATTTTGTAGGTCTTGTTTAAGTTTTATCATTTTAAATATTAGTATTGACTTTGTTGTAATTGTACCTATATTCGTTTTTTTGCTGTTTATTATTGTTATTATATATATTTGTGTTTTTGGTAGATATGTTTACGTGTATGTATTTTGTAATTTATTTGTTCACATGTTTATATTTATTTTTATTTATTGTTAATGTAAGGACACACTTTGTCAATAAGAATGTAATTTTCTTTGAACAATAAAGTATATTGATTGATTAATTTGATGTCCATGAACAATAATCACTATGAATTGTTCAATAGTCACATTTATCTGATTCATATCGTGAAGAAATTAAATAAAAATTTGTATAAACTATAAAAGAGGGTTAGGTTTATCTATGCCATAAAACAAACATAAATAAACACCCACGTCACGTCACCCACAAATCCAATTCGCCTCGTTCGTTTATTACCGATCGCTCCGTCTAATCTAGAGTCACGTGACTAAAAATCGCTCCGTATCCAGATTATAATACCAAACGCGCCTAGTTATTTGAAAATTGTGTTTCGATTTTATTGTGAAATATTATTATGTAATTCTGTACAAGGCATGTATCTATTTTGTTCAGTTATTCATTTATTGCAAAATAAATAATCATTTATTCACAACACAAATTTAAAACCCAAACTATTTTGTCAAAACGCCCTAAGACAAATGCCATAGAGGTTAAGTTACATGTTAAAATCTAAACACCTTTTTCAAATCACGTTTTTCGATATCTCATCTACTACCAATTTTCAAGACAGAATATATGCTTTTTATAACTTTCCCGCCAAACGATTAGTAACAAATGTCGAAATGAATTTCATTTCATCCATCAGCCAAACCAAACCACGTGACTTTTAATGGCGGCTTGGGCCCGTACGTCACCCATTAAATACCATCAGCGATGTCATTTTTATGGTCACATGTACCAATTACAAAGCAGTATTTTTGCTCTCGGCCGCCATTATTGGCGCATCGTTGGATTGCCTAATAAAAAATTTTCCCTTGTGGGCAACCTTATGCTTGTCACTGTATATGTCTTATATGGTAAAGTATTTTTCACCCTAAATGATATCGACTTATTGACTGCAATAAAACTACCGGTTTAATCCCATTGTTATACACAATCAACAAGCAAATACACTACAGCAGGGTAGGACTTTAGATATTTAATTCGTTATTAATAATATATAATTTAACAAAGACTGAAAGATGTTATCGCTCGCAAGCACAAAATAGTTAAATATTACCTGCTATAATTACAAATTATAATCCGACGCTGACAGACAGTTTATTTGCATTTTTATGGCCGAGCTCTTGCAAAACGTCACAGGTAGTTAAACGGAGTCAACCATTTATTGTGAAAAATACTTTACTCATTTTCTGCCGGTCCTTGTATAACCTTATCACAAAATTCCAAATATTGAAAGTGAACTGTTAAGAGTTAGGCTATAGTAACGCATTTTGTAATCCGTTTCCGTTATCGATATTTTTTATCCATCCGGAACTTGATTACTTGCAGTTTAAAAAATCGAGTTATAAATTAACAAAACCGAAAAATCGGCAAATACCTTTGCCCGGCGCTTTCTTCGCTAATATATAATTTTTTTAGTGGTTCACTCTGTATTGAAGACTCTAGATTTTTCAAATGCCGTAAAGTATTGAGCTATGTTCACAATTTAGGGTTAACCTAAAATGTAAATTTAGAATATCAAAATACAGCGTGACCAGTAAAGTCCGCATCATATGGAATTTTTTTTTATTAATAACTTCGAAATTTTACTTTGGCATCAAGTTCTGCTTCGATCGAGATGAAAATTAAGCAAAAAAATAGTAGTCACGTGATTCGCATTAGAATATGTCAAATTTTAATTTTTTCCAAAAAATAATCCAAGGTGGGGTTATTTCTGAAAATATCGAAAAAAAGTTATCAGAAAAAGTTTTTTAAATGCAGTTTCTAGCCCATATGCAAAATTTCAGCTGCATAAGATAATTTTGAGTTTTTACCAACCACTAAAATTTATTTTCCACTTAAGGAACACTTTACTGATGACAGTGTGTTCTTTTTTGTCTTAATATTAAGGTGTATTACTTTCAGACACAAACTACGTTTTCAAAAATACTTATTTTATGTAGTTGGTACCTTATACAGGGTCAAAAACAAATAAAATTTGCATCACATGCGGCCAAATTTTAATAGCCCAATTTTGATTTTGTAGAAAAACACATTTAATTTAAAGAAAATGTATCCCAAATAAAGCATTGTCAAAACTGAGAAGTTTTCTGTAGGTCGCGTTGAGTGTTATTTTGCAAAAGTGGTGCAATTTACAAAATTGGGTAAAAAATCAAAATTATCTTATGCAGCTAAAATTTTGCACGTGGGCTAGAAACTACATTAAAAAAACCTTTTCTAATAACTTTTTTCAATAATTTCAGAAATAACCCCACTTTTGAATTATTTTTTGAAAAAAATTAAAATTGACAGATAATGCGAATCACGTGACTACTATTTTTTTTTGCTTCATTTTTATCTCGATCGAAGCAGAACTTGATGCCAAAGTCAAATTTCGAATAGTTATCAATAAAAAAAAATCCCATATGATGCGGACTTTACTGGTCACACTGTATAAGTACGCCATAATTATAACCAGTTTTGCTCCGTCTTTATCTAAAAAAATAAAGCGTATCGATGTTGCCACTAACGACTCGAATATTCAACGCGAATTCAATGCATTGTTGCCCAAGCATTATTTGTTTCAATGGCAAACTGACAACCTCGACTCGCTCGACGACTCTCACCTCCGCCCACCCGCATACCTCGAGCATCGGCAATTCGCACAGCCCTAAAAAGAAGAATGCTTATTTCCCATAAGACCTGTGTTGTTAAAATGGCACGTCTAAGAAAGGCTGTCTGGTCGGCAAATTAAATTTTTTCCCTAAAAAAAGTGGGCAAAAATTTGAAATTATATTAACGCCAACCAAAAACAGGAGTATCGTCGAACCACAGCGAGTCAATCAAGCCAATTGTTTTTTATTTGTCCCTGTTCGCGTGTATATTGTGGTGTTAATTTATTTTCTTGTGTAAACAATAGGTATTAACAATGCCACTGTGTTTAGGTGTTATAATAAGAAAAGTGCGGCAGGGGATATCTCTTTCAACAGGTATTGCTTCTCAATAGGTGCATTTTTTTATTAAGATATATTATAAATATCATAAAGAAATTTTAAAAATTGTCTATTTTGTGATGTTCAGATACGATTAGTTATTTTTTTTTACGTTTCAACAAACTCAAATTAGTGGATGGCAACCTATAAAACCCAAAATCCCGTTAGTTCAAAGATATTATAGTGTGCCATTTATACAGTCTATTAAGCATTCTACTTTTTTTTTAGGCCTGTGGATATTCGGCATACTTCATTGTATTTCTATTTTTAAATACTAATAATTCTCTGTGCAGAAGGAGGCGACACACAGTGGCCTACCATTTTTGAAAAATTTAGAGTTATTTATCGTTTAAGGGCTTATTAATTTTGAACAATTTATTTTTAAAATTGGCATCAAGTTCTGCTTCGATCGAGATGAAAATTAAGCAAAAAATAGTAGTCACGTCATTCGCATTATCTGTCAAATTTTAATTTTTTCCAAAAAATAATTCAAAATATCGAAAAAAGTTATAAGAAAAAGTTTTTTAAAATGCAGTTTCTAGCCCACATGCAAAATTGCAGCTGCATAAGATAATTTTGATTTTTACCCATATTTTGTAAATTGCACCACTTTTGGCAAATAAGACTCAACGCAAATTACATCAAAACTTCATTTTTTTTAAAGTAGCGCTTTATTAAATGTGTGTTTTTCTACAAAATCACAATTGGGCTATTAAAATTTGGTCGCATGTGATGCAAAGTTTCTTTGTTTTTGACCCTGTATAAGAAAACTTTATAAAATAAGTATTTTTGAAAACGTAGTTTGTGTCTGAAAGTAATACACCTTAATATTAAGACAAAAAATAACACAGTGTCATCAGTAAGGTGTTCATTAAGTGGAAAATAAATTCAAGTTTAACTTAACGTAAAGTTTATATTTTCAACGATTTAATTTAAAACCCCTTTATTAAAATTTGTTATTAGGCTATATGTCATAAAAAAAGTATTTTATTATTTAAGTGCAGTTTCCAAAAAATGAATTACAATGATGCACCAAAAACACGTTTACAACGACAAAATATGGGTAAAAAATCAAAATTATCTTATGCAGCTGAAATTTTGCATGTGGGCTAGAAACTGCATTTAAAAAACTTTTTCTAATAACTTTTTTCGATATTTTCAGAAATAACCCCACTTTTGAATTATTTTTTGAAAAAAATTAAAATTTGACAGATAATGCGAATCACGTGACTACCATTTTTTGCTTAATTTTCATCTCGATCGAAGCAGAACTTGATGCCAAAGTCAAATTTCGAATAAAGCTATTAATAAAAAAAAATCCCATATGATGCGGACTTTACTGGTCATATTTATATTATTATAATTCTATTAATCTTACTTTTACGGCTTCCAGTTTACTTTTTTAAGTTTTGGCGCTTTTTTTAATTCCCTTTAACGCATGGTTATTATAAATTATTTTATCGCCACTTATCCTGTCCCATTTATATTTTTTAACTTTAATTGGTTAAAACTTAAAACATTATCTGCCGAAAATGGCATATTTTTGCCCCAATTACCCTAAAAACAGTTATGATACCATGCCCAATATTATTGGTTTTAAAGTTTATTTATAATATTTCTAATGGTACCAATTTTGCATCATCCTGAATACAACGACAACGGTACACGAATTATGAAAATTGGTACAGTCACCCCACAGTAATCGACGAACATAACAAAAAACATACATTCGGCTCAAATTCAGAACGAAAAAAGAAATAAGTCAGTTAAAAATGTTAAATTGTAAGTAAAAATGTGTAAATCCTTACAAAGTCAAATGAAATAAATATATTATGTGGAACACCACATACGTGATTTTGAGACATTGTTGCCGCCTCGCTGCATGTATAACTATAGATTGACGATCAATTTCACAATGGCGGCCAAATCAGCTCAATCACAGGGTTGACAAGTTGTTTCAAAGATCCGCAATTTTTATATAGTTGATATTCAAAGACATCTCATAATATCTCAAAAAATTTTCGTGATACGATGATCTACTTTCTGAGAGAAAAGTAAAAATGAAATATTGTCAAATTTGCCCATTTTTCTTTTTTTGTTAATTTAAAATCAAATTTGTAGGAACTGCAGGTTTGTACCCTAAAGACGGGTAAATTTGGCCGATTTTTGTATAAAGTGAAAAAGTTACGAAATAGCGAATGAATCACTTGCCCTAACTCTTAAGTAAATTTGGCCATCTAAATACTATAACCTATACATTACTTACTAATAGATCCAATAATCATTTTCCTCATCATATTACTAACCCGACTATTTGCGTCTTTCAAATGTTGCTTAACATTTGTCAGATGCTCCGCACAGGCTTTATTTTGAGGTTCAAGTTCCAACACCCTAGTCAACATCTTATCCGCCTTTTCAAAGTTTCTATCTGTTTCATATGCTACACCTAGTTTATATAAAGCTTTAACATTATTCCCATCAAACTCTAAAACCTTTTTACATAAAGGTATAACCAAGTTATAAACCTGTTCCCTAAAGTAACACGATGAAAGATTATTAAAAAGTTTTTCCTTCAGCGCGTTAATATCACTAAGCGGAACATCATCTACTACACTAGGGAAACATTGTACATCTATGGGAATGGAAAGTAATATTTTTAACCCTTTAGTAAACCTATAAGCGGCGTCCACTTGATTCTTTTTGTTGAAAAAGTCTGCTCCTTTTTCTTTGTGCTTCAGTGCCATTTCATACTTTTTCTTGGCGTTCCATTGAAATATAAAACCATTGAAAACCAGTTCTACCAACTCTATAATAGCACAAACTTGTTCTAGATCTACTGTTATAGTAAATTCTGCCCTTTCTTGTAAATGCATTGTAGTTATACATATATCTAACATCCTCCCTAATTCGCCATCATTATCCCCTATGACTAATTCTTTATCGTTAAAAGATTTTAATGCTTCAGGACAGTCTATAATACGTAACCTAACTATGCTAGCTTCATAGGGCTTTTGGCCCCATTTTCCAGGCTGGAGTAATCTTTTAAATATTTTATCGTCAGGGGATGTCCACTCCTGACACTCCTCCATTATTTTTGTTCTTATCAACACTCAGACTCTGTTGAAAACCAATCAGCTAACACCTCCAATGTCAAATTATAGTATTCCTTAGCAATCTTATCACTTGTAGCTATGGGACTCGGCAAACCAAGCTTGCAGTCACTGTAATATTGTCCAGTGGACCTGTTGGACGTAAGCAACGCGTGTAACAAGGTTTGACAGCCTTGTTTGGGACTCTTGATAACGACAAGTCTTATGGGCCACTGTACAGCAAACAGCCAGGGGTTTGCAAGGTATGGAAAGTGCCTGTAGATGTCCGTCTCGACGTTGCCGGGATTTACAGCGTTTACAATAACGTTTGTATCTAAAAAAAATCATGAAATAAACTGTATAGAAATTATTCTGTTAGAAGTTAGAAAGGTTATTTATATTATGAGAGAATCCAGTTTTATGTACCATTTGCCAAAAAAAGTGGGGGCACACACATGCAACTCATTATGAATGCCTTATTACTTGAATGGACACTGTTATAATATAAATAAATAAACTGTTACCCAAAGAGGGGTATTTGGCAGCTTTTTGATAAGAACATTAAATGACGGATGCGCCACTAGTGTTTGCTCTTAAGTTTTTTACATAAACCTAAATTTAAGAACTCCTTACTTGTTAATTTCTTCGCCAATTCTTTGGTAAATAAAATCAGAGCCAATTTAGAAACACCATATGCTATGAAATGGGATCTAAATTCGTTTTGACATTTTGTAACTGCCTTCAGATCGTAAACGTTCACTTTCCTGTGAGCCTCTGAGGAAACATTAATTATTCTTGCATGTACTGCTTTTTGAAGTAGTCCCAATAAGTGATGCGTTAAAATAAAATGACCTAAAAACAAACAAAAATCACTCTCCTTGTTGATATAATAGTTTGCAAAAGCGTTCTATCTTCAAGTGAAATTAGTTTGTGGAAAATTGGTTTAGCTTTAATTTGGGGTCATATACATTGAAAATGGCATAAAACCGATAATTTTGAAAGAAATAGATTTTGGGAAAAAACAATGTACCTAAACAGTAAATTTTATTTACTATTAAAAAAATAAGTAATTACAATAATTTACCATAGACCGTCAGATAAAATTAACATACAAACTCTGTTAAATTATTTTTTGCGGAGAGGACCTGCTGAACTTTAACTATAAAACACTGACAAAATTTAGCAATGTTTGGGCGTGGTTCAAAATATGTTTACCTGCGGCGCACTTTTTGGCTCTACTTTACTAAAATGTCACGAGCCGCCACTGCAATAAAGCAATGTCTACTCCACGGAGTTTGTTTTATATGTCACAGTCACAGAATACGGTCTTCCGTATTCTGTGGTCACAGTGCACTGGCACAGTCGTTTCGTTTAAAAACACGAGGCAAATTTTCTATCGCGAATGTGAAACGTGGCTTCAGGAGAACCAAAGTTGCACAAAGTTACCATCCATGAAGAGGCATACTGTTGAAGTATTGTTCTCACAATTATCAGGCTACAATAACTGCCCTTTTCACTACTTCCACAAAGTTGAAAAATTAAGTGCGATTGCTACAATAGGGAACTTTCCAATTTTTTTTTTCAATTAGTTTAGTTAGGCATAAAAAAATATTCCCCAATTATTACTCCTTAAAAATCAGTAACAACTTTGTAAAAATTCTCGCGGTTTCAAAAGCATTTCAAACGACCTCTTAAGCGCGCCAAGCCCGATGACGTCAGGAAGTATGACTTTCCGTCATCAGTCATCCTGACCTGTGGCCGAGCGACCGAGTTTGCATTTGGATTGCCGTGTGTTCTTGTTATTGTATTGTTGCTTTAAGGTGGAATTCTCAACGTCGTTCAATTTATTGCCAACCTATTTCGTGGATGTCACACACGAATTATACTTCTTGACGTCACGACCCGTTTTTACCCGCTTGGGATAATTTGAATTTTGGGGCATTTTTAAATCTTGCTAGCGGTCTTTTGGGACGAAATATGTTGTTTTTTTTTGCTGCCATATTATGTTTTATGACAATATACAGGGTGGTCCTTAAGTACATCAAGAAAATCTAGGATATGATTCCTGGCATCAATTTAAGTTGAAAAGTTCATATGGACTTATGCCCTAAAATGCTTACCTTCTAAGATACAGGGTGTTAAAATATTTTCCATTTTCCTTTAAAACTACCATTTTTTTCAAAAACATAGTAGAAGAAGGCTTGTTCCGCTTATATCAGTAATGCATAAAAATGCATCAGAGTTTAAAAAAACAGTGGCGTATCACATATTTTCACAAAAAAAATATTGATGGTATCTTCATGCACGCCACTGGTGGAAGTAGGCAAACCCTTTTTTAACCAAAAAGTGCAGTTTAATACGAAATCAATCGACATCAATTTTCAATACCGTATCTTCAAGGAGTTTCGAAATTTAAAAAAAACAATTATTTTTTAAAAATATTTTAACACCCTGTATCTTAGAGGGAAAGCATTTTAGGGCATAAGTCCATATGAACTTTTCAGCTTAAATTGATGCCAGGAATCATATCCTAGATTTTCTTGATGTACTTAAGGACCACCCTGTATACTTATGATTTATAGAATTTTTTCCCCATTTAAAATTGTTGTCAAGTTCCCTATTCCAGAAGCCGCTAAACGCCGAGGTGATGATCGGGGGCAGCAGATCATCGGGTGGTTGAGAGTCTTAAAGTTAAGATTGACTTTATTAGCTGCTGACGCAAAGTACTACGACCTATTATAAAAAGTCTTACAGTAAGCCGTAAACAGCCTTAACTACTCTCCACACGACTGCCCTTTCCTTATTCACAGGTTGGGACCTTGCGTTAGCCAGCAGCTGGCAATTTCCAAGTGTGACAAGCTCAATAATCTTATTTGGTTCCCAATCGTTACCTTCTCGTTCAGCTACTTCTAGAAATGTTTCACTTAGTTTATCAACTTTGTGGACGTGATTTGGGTTTGTTGTTGTGTTTTTCCTGGAACCAGATATATTCTTTAGTAATATCCTCTCCACACTAAAAATAAATTGTTTGAAAATTCCAGACACCTAATGACTGGATGCTGGGGAAACAGGATCCCCTCGTTATCGGACCCGATGCATGCTTCAACAGTAGGTGGTGATGTTGGTAGAGAATATTTCCATCCTAATTGCAGGATATTTCGGTCTCAAAAATGCAAATATTCGCATAAATTCGAATATTTACTAAAATTTTACTTTATATTATTACTACTTTACAATGTTTGTGTTTCATGTTTAATTTTTTTTTATTGATATTTAGTTTATTATCTTAGTCTGTAACTATGTTAATGTACATACAATACCTGGATAACATTGCTACAAAACAATGATTTTTTTATACGGTTTTTAAGTCTAAAATGCATACCAAACAGGTTCATTTCAAACGTAGACTTAATTTATTGCTTTATTTTATCAACAAAAAATACCATTAAAATGTAAAATTTCATAAATTTCCTGCATCATTCAAAAATTTCGGAAATATCACTAACAGTAGGTACTACCTGTTCCCACACGAATCATAAATGACAACTTCGTTTAACTGTGTTCAATAGTTCAATGTTTAACTATTGGTTGTTGGTTGAAAGAAAGTTCAATTACTTCATTTCTCTTACAGCTCACGTTTTACACTCGCGTTAGTACGTACCATGCCATATAAAACAAACTCCTGGTAAAATAGACATTTTGCTATTGTTATTCACTGTTGTATTGAACCCAAATAGATCACGTTACTTCTGAATCAAATTTTTTTAATCCATACCTATTAGTAATATCATTTAAACAATGATATAAAATTATGGGCGAGTACACGATATACATGTGTATCGTGGACGAGTACCTGCCTATCACGACACGTTTCTTGCGAAATCTAATAATAAATAATCTCTCTCTTCCGACATGATACTCTTCCGATACTACAGACTACAGAACCAGAAGTACCAAAACCCCAACTTGTTGATACTTTATTACTGTGCTTAGGCTTGCAGTTTATTGGCGAAGTTTATATTCCAAGAATTTACTGTGGTTATTTAAAACAATTTAACTAAAGATAAAAGTTACTTTCCATTTGCTTATTTTAAACAGAAAATTTATATTAATTTTACTTACAGTTTTTGGTGGTTTGGTGGTTAGTAACTAAAGAAGCCTGCGTCCCATCTAGGTTAAAGAGTTGTTTCCCTTCGATCAATAGTTTTTTGTATATTTTATCAGAGCAATATCTTTTAAAAAATCTGCGAATTTGTTGGTTTAGAAAAGTGCTCTTTTTCTGCATTTATAATTTCTTTATGAATACCTATAGCTAGAGGTTTTGCTTTCATTGCGAAACATAGAGGGTATTTTGTTTGTAGTAGTTTTAAAACTTGCTTGTATTCTTCTTTCCATCTTGCAAGTTTAGCTTTAAGAGCTTCTTGTTGTTCTTGTGCTAATATTTGTGCTTTAGCGGCTTTATTGTCGCAAGCATTAGGCTTGAGATCTTTAGTAGGTTTAGTATTAGCCGTTTTTTGCTGTAGTGTATTTTTATCGATGACCACTACTTGTTTTTGTGGTAGTTGAGGTAAAATAGTTTGCAGTGGCATTGTAAGCTTTAATGTAGATCTAGCAGTTTGCATAAGTGACCTATTCATTTTTGAGTTTGTTGATCTCAATAGTAGATAACCCGGTAACTTGAGAAATAAAATCAGGATTAGAGCCAGCAGCAAGCATATTTTTTGCTACTTCATATTTTCCTTTTGCTTCCCCGATCTGCATACCTTCGTTTCTACCGATCTGCACACCTTGGATCATACCCTTTTGAATACCTTCATCAATATATTTATCAGCTATAGTTCTCATAAGTCCCTCTTGATCTGCTTTATTTAGATGCTTTGCTATAATCCTTGCAAACTCTGCTTATTTATCTTCTGATACCTTTAGCATCACTATACCATAATAACCATTTGATGTAAATGTAGCCATTGTTCTTGTCTATTTCAATACTACCTTTAAATCTTTCAAGTAGAGTTTGCCAAAGATTTGAGATATCACGAGCCTTGATATGTTTAAGCATATATTCCATCATACCAAGATGCTTCTTGTTTACTATTTCATCATCACTTTGTTTTTGTAAATCTACAAGTAAGTATTCATCTGACATTAGAGCTTTAGCAGTCTTAGTATCTTCAAATAATTCCAAAAGGCTTCTTGGAGCATTATAGGGTTTATCATTTGCATATACTACGATAGGACATATTAGAGGCAACTTACTTTTTTTTTGTATCCTTATGTCTTTCACATAATAAAAGCATATACTGCCAAAGTCTAAAAGAGATCCAGTAATCGCTACTAGACTGATGTTCTATAAGTACGTAGGCATAAGCTTGATTATGTTCTATATTATTAATGTTTTTGTTGGTACTGTCTGTATTACCAGCTGCGACATTATCTTGTTTTAAAGAAACAGAATAAACAACATCACTTAATCTTTTTCTTAAATCTTCAGTAACAAAGCTTTCTTTTTCTATTTTAACACTATTTAGATTAATCTTGTTCTTGAATGACACCGGCAAATAATGCTCTAGAAACTCACGAGCAGCCACAGGCTCACTCATAACCTTTTTAAACAACTCATCATGCCTTGGACGTTCAGAAGAACAGCTATTTTCTAACTGTTGTTGATAATGATTTTTTTTTTTTGGGTTTTGGTTTTGGCAGGCCTACCATTCAGCCAGCCGCTAAGTTTTTAAGGGTTACAAATAATACGTCAAAAAAAAGGAAAAAAAACTAAAAGGAAAGAGACAGTGTTACTCGCTTCTCGCTCTGGGCCGATCAGAGCATTTTATAAACAAACAGGAGGGCCCTGGGAAAACACATAACAAAAGGAATTTAGGATACCTACATTTTTTTAAGGATTCCGATATAAAATTGCGATTATAGGAAGTTAATGATTACAGTTTAATATTATTTCTATGTAAGAAGCACATGATAGCCTTCTGGGCCTTTACATTGTTTACCTCCGACAGGACGTGGAGTAAGTTTAGGGGAGCTATGATATAACATTCCGTTATTAGAATATCATATATGTTGTTGGAGTATTTTCGGCATTCGAAAAATATATGATCCAAATCACATGGAACGGCACAAGTCTCACAAAGTTCTAATTCAATAACATTAATTTTTTTAAGGTGAGCAGGGTAACTTGCATGTCCAAATTTAAGCCTAATTAAAGTGGTTATGTATCTCCTCGAAACGTTAAGAGTGGAGTGCCAGTATTTTATAGGAATGTCCGGGTGGATCTGTGAAAATCTTGTTTTATTGACTCTTATGTATCTACTCCATCTATGTTGCCATTGTTCTAATGTTCTAGATTTGCAAATAAGATAAGAATCTGGTATTCCAATAGAGTAGTTCATTGGTGAGCCACTAATAATAGCGTCTTTGGCTTGTTGATCTACAGCTTCATTATAAACAAGCCCTTATGTGCTTTTATCCACATGATTATGATGTTCGTTGGTCATGCTTGCAAATCCTTATAATCTTATAGTCATTGTATGTTCTAGTGCATTTTCTAATCGCAGCTCTTTAATTTCTGTTTTTACCTTAGTAAAGGTTGCATGAATACACTTCTCATTCCACGAAGGAGACATCATTTTTTATGACTTTAAGAATTTTGAAACTGCTATGATTAGCTACTAATATTTGTATGTAAATTATTATAGCATAAATGATACAGAAGTTTATATAGATGTATGTAATGTTAGAAATATTTATTGAATAGGAATATGAGCAAAGAGATGAGGATACTAAATACGAGGCAAGAGGTTAGTGGGCAGAAAAAAGAAAAGTTACCTCTTTGAAAGAATAAGTCACCTGGTAGACGTCCAAGTTTAGGATCAGGGATGAGAGGATAGATAAGTCCAATGGTGGTTATGAGTAATCCAAGTATTATGAAGAATTTCTGCATATAAGAACCTGACAATTATAGTTAATAATTATTTTATAAGGAGAGATTGCCCTTTGAATTTCCATTTATCAATAATTTTAGGATTGAGTGTTAATTGCTCTTTACAATCAAGTAGCATACCGTAGAGAATATGAGCATTATCTGGGTGGAGATAATCAAGACCTGCTTTAACAAATAATCCACCTAGCATAATCTTTTTTCTGGCGTCAGATTTACTATCAAAGGTAGCAGCTTTCTGATATTGCATACGAGTATACCATAGTTTTTTGATAATAGATTTAATCAGTTTTTGTGTTGCCTGATTTTGGTTTACTGGGCAATCTAGTTTTATGACAGAGTTCTTTAAATTCATTGAAAATAGGATGATTCTTGTTATTAGGCTTTTTCACAATCTTCAGGAAACCGATCAACAACTTATCATCTAATGTTAAGGCACCACAGGCTTGAAACGAATCGAACAATTCATATTTACGTTTTTGCAGCAACTGAGTTTGTTGTTTTGCAAGTACAGCCTCTATTTTAGTAATGCGATATTTTTTAAATTGTTGTAGATTTGCAAGTTTAGTGCTAGTTGCAAGAGCTTTTGTTGTCATAAATATATATCCTTTAGATCTCAAGTTAATTTAATTAAAACACTATGCGTCTATGATGTCACAATTCTTCTTTTTGTATAGGTATATGATGAAGAGATATATCGATAGTTGATCACCATATTAGAACTAATAATACCAAGAGACATAGAGTCGAGAGAAAACGCTAAAAAAATATATTTTCTTTTATAGATATAGCGGGGGAGTTAAGAGGGGGCAGCAAGCCCCCTTTAACCCCTAGTGAATGCAAGCAGGAAAAAAGTAGTAGGGAATAATGAACTCATGTTACGCACTAAGCAGTAGTAGCAATCATATTATGCAATTCCTTAAAGGCTGTCTGATTAGCTTTTAGAAATAATTTATACTTTATTGCAAAATGATTAAGCTTAGTTTTGATTTTAAGTTTTTCTAATTTACAATAAGCTATAAGTACTGAAAAAATGTGGTTACATTGTAAACGAATAACCTTAGTTGGGGATTTAGCCCAACTAGCGTTCTGTTTAATTGATTTATGGTATTCTTCGATTCGAAAAACTTTTTTAAGTAGCTTAACTGGAAAATCAACTTCTTTTAGCCAAATTGTTAAAGTAGTATTATCTTGCATATCTAATGATTCAATTCAACCTTTACTGCGTAACATGACTTCATTTATAGATGCGACAGAACCTTTATTTTAGCAATGGCATCAATAGTAAAATTTATGACTAATTAACTACTTTTAATGATATTGGCTGAACTTCCTCGACAATAAGCCTGTCGCCACTAATTATCGCTGCTATGGCATTGCCGTTACCATCGAACACCGATACTGTGTTTTTGTTGATCTCTGGTAATTGTGTCAAATCGAGAATCAGTTTCCCTTTAACATTGGGGGGGAGCGTTAAGAGCAAAATTTCACTCGCATTCCGATTGAATTTAACCTCAATAATGCCCCTGATGACAGGAACTCTGGCAATAAAATCATTCAGAGTACCCGGATTAGGAAAAATAGTGATCTCCTCTGCGCCCGGTTTTGTTACTTGAACGCCCGCAATAAAGCGTGGAATGATGTTTGCTGGCGCTGTCCCCCAGGAGTGGGAAAAGGTCGTATTGCTTTTCATTAAAGGGTCCCAGGCCTCCATCACCATTGTCGCCCCCCAGGTGTCAATCATGTTGCGCCACGAATACAAGGTGGTATCGGTTAGGAAATTGATGGCTGTGCCAGCCTGCCCGGAATTCATCAGGGCTTCCAGCAAGAATTGTGCTCCATAAACACTGGTGCGTACACCACGCAAAGATATATCGTTTGCAAGAGCCTTCCCACAGACTTCTTGAGTGCTATCTTTAACCAGACCCAGTGCCAGTGAAAACGCCGTAGCATGTTGTGACTGATGGTCAGAAATTGCCTGTGTGTTGGTGTTGTAGCCATCGAAAAACAGGTGATTTTCACCGATAAAGTTTGTGTTGAAATAATTTCTCAACGTAGTGGCTTTATTTGCCCAGTTCGTACTCTCCGATGTATAATTAAGTACCGCGCTAATTTTGGCCAACGCATGGTAGCAGGCATATTGCCAGGCGTTGATGACAGTATTTATTCTCTGTAAATCGTAGCCATCGCGGTTACTCGTGGGCCAGTCCACCAAATCACCGTTTGTAACGCTCGATTCACCGATGTCCTTTTCAACAACACCATTGCTGTTGAGGTAATTATCGAAAGTATGATTTTTTAAACCATCGTATTCCTCCGCCAACAGAAAGATGTCGCCTGTATGTAGGTAATCTTGCCAGGCAAGAATGGGGACCATAAGGTAATATTCGGCAGGCCAGGTGCGGCGGTGGATGAAGTAGCCTGTAGAATAGCGCGCCAGAGCCCATGAGCGTTGCGTGTAGTATTCGGAAAGCTGGTTAATAACCGCGTCTCCTTCATATGGGCCTCTTTCCCTGGTTGGAGTATCCTGATAGATATCCAGTCGCGTTCCTTCTATTGTATACCGGCAGAAATTATAGACATCATCCAACGTTTGAGTGGAAGATGAAAATGATGATTGCTCGTCGTCCCAGGGCATCTTCAACACCAGGATATTAACGGCTTTGGTGATATCCACCTCACTGCTGGCGATGATTTCAACCCAACGAAAGGCCCTATATCCCCAGTGTTGAAGCAACTGCTCACCGTCCCTTAGCGTCCAGATTTCACGGTAGGTTAAACCGCTACGTAGTTGATAACGAGCGCCACCATCGCTACTTTTCTCCTCACCCAGCCTGATTTCCAATGTCATGCCAGTGCTGCCCGTTACGTTAATGAGAATTCCTCCCACCACTTCTTTTCCTACATCCAACAGCCAGTGGTTGGTTCCCAACGAGGTGATGCTGATAGTACTCTGTTTGCATAATATCATCCTGCCAGACAGCGCTGGTTTCAGATTACTGACGGCTGCCGTCAACACAGCATTGTTCCACTGTGAATCATCAAACCCTGATGTCAGCCACCCCAAGGGTTCATTACGCGCGTCAATATATTCATAAGGTGATTTATAGTATGTAGTATTCAAAAAACCCTTATCTGGCAACCATGCTCCAGCGGAACACGCCTTCCAGTCGACGCTGCTGCTGCACAAGACGCTTTTTGTGCCGTCAGTATTTTGGACAACCAAATCCAGCATGAAAGCATGGTTGTCATTAGCATAAGCCAGGGCTGCGACGACATTGTCCCCTTCCTGCAACTGGTCGCTGATATCATAAATATGATAACGTGCTTCTTCGTTGCTAGTATTCTGGGCACGCACCGGTCCCAGTCCAATAAGATTGTTATTTAGCCATAGCTTGTAAACGTACTGACGTGCGGCCTCCGGAGACTGCGCAGTAATGCGAATCCAGGCGCTAGCAAGTAAGCCAGTGCTAGCTGAAAACTCTTTTCGGGTCAGCATCCAATTATAAGTATCTACGGTCGCGGAATTGCCGGCAGAACCCTCCACCCAGATCGCTTTGGCCTGCCAGTCTGTGTCGGCAGCCGCGGTGATAAATTTTTGCGGCTGTGACCAGCTGGATTCATTGCCGGATACCCAGCTTTTCACCCGCCAGAAATAGGTAGCATCGGAATCCAACGGTTCGCCGGCGTAAGGCACTGCCACAGACGACGTTGACTCTACTTCCTCACTATCCCATATTATGGATACGCTGTTATCGAAATCATTGCTCAATTTACTTACTTGAATTCGCCAAGCGGTTTGCAATGGCTGATTCCCCAGAGCCGGAACCAGCCAGCTAAACCGTAGCGCAGAAGGCGACACACCAAAAGGTTCAAATAAAAGATTAACCATTAGATTGTCAGGCACAGAGGAGTATACTGGAACTAAATGGGTAGAAAATATTGTTTCAGACATGGTGTTTTTTCTCCACAGTTGATTCAGAGGATTCTAACCTCAAAAAAATGCAAACTCTTAAACCAACGATGTCCTGTGGTAAGGTGTAGAAGTCAAGACAGCCCGTTGAAAAAGTCTAAAATGATTTAAATATATTACAAAATATAAACTCTTGGTTTATACTAATATGCGTTTATTTAGCAAAATTAAGTTATTACATAGCAGGGATTAGGTATAAAAATACTTTTTTAACAACCCGAAGATTTGATCTTACAGACAATATAAATTTTACACCTGGTTGTCAGTTAAATTTTGACTGTCAGATACTATAATCAAGATACAAGATTTCATTATTCTTTTCAACTTAATTTCTTACTATCCTTAAGTGGTGATCAGCTGATGTGGATACACTAAACCGGACAGTTAGCCTGGATATTGCATAAGATATAAGAGACAAAATGCTCGTAAAGCTGTATAATACTGGTATTTCATTAGAATAATAGCAAGGATTTTGTCATGACAAATTGTATAGCATTAAGTTACCAGTTTTCCAAAGAGTTCTGTCGCATCTATAAATAAAATATATGCAAGTACGCAGAAGAGGTTTTAGACGTTATGACGCCATTAACATTTTAAAATTCTCGAAAGTAGATACATTATCATTGCTTCCGACTATTTGTGCTTTTTGAATCATGCGAATATTTTCTATACCAGTAATAGTAATCTTAGCACTATGAAAACTCTTAAAACCAAGCATTGGTTTAATTCGTTTTTTAATAAATCTATGATCTTGCTCTATAAGATTGTTAAGATATTTATTTTGAAGTATTTTTATCTTGTATTTCTCAGATAAGTTTTTATTAAAGTCAGTGAGAGCAGAAGTATTACTACCACTCTTATCTATTACTATTTTCTTAGGTATGACATTGTGCCTAAAGGCTTTCTTAAAAAATGCCTTAGCAGCTGCAGCATCTCTACGTTTTCTTAACAAGAACTCAATAGTATCGCCACAAGAGTCAATTGCTCTATATAAATATACCCATTGACCATGGACCTTGATATATGTTTCCTCCATTCTCCAACTATTGCCCACTGGCTTCTTACGTTTTCTAACCTCTTTATCTATCAAAGGAAAAAACTAAATTAACCATTTTTGAAGAGTTGCGTGATCTATGCTAGCACCTCTAATACTTGCCATCTCCTCAAGTTCTCTATAACTTAACGAAAATCTACATTTCATATTTGTTTGTTTTTGGGATAGTTGTCGTAAATAAGCTTTAGCGGCATAATATTGCGCTCTTTTCTCAAAGCCTTTAGCAGGAGATACTTGCATTTCTACAATGATTTGTGTGCCATTTTGAGCTTTACATAGAACATCAACAAGAGATTGCTTTTTATAAGCAATCTCGGGATCTTGGATAGGACTTAGGAAAGTAACATCCTTTATTTGTTCATCATCTTTAAATTCCATATATCATTAATAAAGTGAATAAGAAGGTCTTTGTTCTTTTCAGAACCTAAGATGTTGTTGAAGGCGACATCATTTTTAGGATCTAGGAACTTTGAAACTGCCATAATTAGTTACTAATATTTGTATATTAACATATTATAGCATAAAATAGAAGATAAGTAAGTTATAAATTTGTTTTACATAATCTTGGGTGTTTATCATCATCAATGAATGTAAAGCGGTACAAGCAAGTATTAGAGGTTATTATCTCTGATAGGTTCTGTCGCATTTCTTGCCAAGGGCTGAGATAATATAGAGTATAAGGAGCGAAAAATTAGAAACATGTCATTCCGTACATCGCCAGCACTCTTGATACATTTTAAAGGATTTTGCTCATCACCTGAAATAATAAGGTTATTTGTGTATATGAAATGTAGATTTTCGTTAAGTTATAGAGAACTTGAGGAGATGGCAAGTATTAGAGGTATTAGCATAGATCACACAACTCTTCAAAAATGGTTAATTAGTTTTCTCCTTTGATAGATAAAGAGGTTAGAAAACGTAAGAAGCCAGTGGGCAATAGTTGGAGAATGAAACATAAATATCAAGGTCCATGGTCAATGGGTATATCTATATAGAGCAATTGACTCTTGCGGCGATACTATTGAGTTCTTGTTAAGAAAACGTAGAGATGCTGCAGCTGCTAAGGCATTTTTTAAGAAAGCCTTTAGGCACAATGTCATACCTAAGAAAATAGTGATAGATAAGAGTGGTAGTAATACTTCTGCTCTCACTGACTTTAATAAAAACTTACCTGAGAAATACAAGATAAAAATACTTCAAAATAAATATCTTAACAATCTTATAGAGCAAGATCATAGATTTATTAAAAAACGAATTAAACCAATGCTTGGTTTTAAAAGTTTTCGTAGTGCTAAGATTACTATTACTGGTATAGAACATATTCGCATGATTCAAAAAGCACAAATAGTCGGAAGCAATGATAATGTATCTACTTTCGAGAATTTTAAAATGTTAATGGCGTCATAACGTCTAAAATCTCAGTTTCTGCGTACTTGCATATACTTCACTCATGTTACGCACTAAGCAGTAGCAGCAATCATATTATGCAATTCCTTAAAGGCTGTCTAACTTTTAGCAATAATTTATACTTTATTGCAAAATGATTAAGCTTAGTTTTGATTTTAAGTTTTTCTAATTTACAATAAGCTACTTATAAGTACTGAAAAAATATGGTTACATTGTGAACGAATAACCTTAGTTGGGGATTTAGCCAAACTAGCGTTCTGTTTAATTGATTTATGGTATTCTTCGATTCGCCACCGTTTTTGGTAGAGTTCGTAGAAACGTGGAATTTCTAAGCTTAAATCATTAGTAATCAAGTATAATGTACCATGCGTACCATTCTCGTTTGTGAAAACTTTTTTAAGTAGCTTAACTGGAAAATCAACTTCTTTCAGCCAAATTGTTAAAGTAAAGTAGTATTATCTTGCATATCTAATGATTCAATTCGTTTAAAATCTCCTTGTAGTTTAACATCTTCCGAGAGAGCTACTGTGTTTTATATCATTATTTATAGCTTGTTTCACTAGCTTACGAAACAACTCATTTTTATTAACGCTGGATTTACGTTTTTCTTTTTTGCTCTCTATATCACAAAATTTTATTTCTTTTTTTATAACTTCATAACTTACAGGAAAACTTATCTCCATAATAAATCAAACAAGAAAGCAAATTAATGCCTTTCACATGCCTTCCCTTAGCATAAGAATAATGCCAACAGATTACTTCATTCTCATCTGTATAATTCTTTTCTTCTACTGAATCATCAAGAATTAATACTCCTTTATCTATATATAACCAATTGTTTAACATAAAACCATAATTCCTTAGAACCATATTTTCCTTTGTGCAAAAACCTTGTTATTTGATCATGACCCAACTCTTCACAAAGTAATTCTGATAATCCAGTCGCTGTCGCATACTTATTTTGGCTAATCAAATAATCTGTATAAATATAAAGTAATTTTCCTTTCAATGCTTTTTTCCATAATTGTTTCTTATCTCCTCATTTCTTATAACAATTTTATACATCTTTCAACCTTCACTGCGTAACATGAGTTCTTAAAGATCATGATATTAAGATATCAATGAACGGTAAGGGTAGAAGTATTGATAATATTGTTATTGAGCGTTTCTTTAGGACTTTGAAATATAACTGTATATTTATTAATGACTATCAAAATATAGGGGAGCTGAAAAAGGATATTGATAATTATATCAGTAAATATAATTATCAAAATAATTATATCAGTAAATATAATTATCAAAGATTTCATTCAAGTATTGAGTATAAAAAACCTATGAATGTTTATCTCGATTATGTACAAATGGCAGCTTAATTTTGAGCAAAATTACCAACGGACCACCACTTTATTTTTGTCTTAATTTTTCAGTCCATTATAAAATTTATATTTACTATCTCTATTAATCCACTTGTAATACCTAATTGCCAAATTGAAGCTGCAGATTCTAAAAAATCTACTGAATAACCTTATACTTATACAGGTTCTGAGACGGGAGTGCAAATTTGTAAGCCATAATAATAAAGAATTAGTATTAAAAATATAGATAATATAGATGAGCAAACTGATCAAAATAATCATAATAGTCCACCCACGTTAGAGCAAGCATCAAATCTTTGGCATTTAGAAAATGAGCAAAGCCCATTTTCATCTAAATCTTTAAAAAATTCTATTAAGTTTGAAGAAATACTCCATACCACAATTTCACCTTCACAATGTCTTAAAGACTTGTTATGTTCGATAAGTTTTATTTTTGAAGAAAGAATTTTTAAATAATCTTCGACACCTTCTTACCAAGGTTTTTCTTTTTCCCCATTTCACTTGGTTGGTTTACGCCCACTTTAATATGTTTTAAATACTCAGTATGGTTTTACCATCACCAATTTCCTTCATATCGTGTTTCTTCTAAACTTAAATTTTCTGAGTCCATGAAAGCTCAATTAAGGTTCTATTTTTAAGTTTCTCTTTTGCTAACAACAACAGCACAAAATAAAATTTTCTGTCTCCTGAGGATGAACGTTTCTACGTTCGAAACATGTAGAGACCCGTGATTTAATAATTTTTCTATTAAACTTTGTGGAGGAAGACTTTGTGTTTTTCTTTCCTTTTAATTCTATTAAGAATGTTATAGATGCTTTACCTTCTTCATCCAACATTTACTCTGAGCTTGGTTCTAGAACCACCAATGATAACCTAGCAAAAGAAAGTAATACAAGAAACAGAGTTTTCTGTAATGCTACAGACAAAACAAGAGACACAGCAATACGTACAGCAACAGAGCCGGTTGGTACAGAAACAAATACCACAATAAAAAAAAACCACTGCAGAAAGGCAAATAGGGTAAAACGTTACGATCAAAATAAAACCCTGAAATGTTACTATCCTCTCACTAAAGAAGAGGTAAGTTCTATAAATTGGGATTCAGGCAGGGTATTCTCTACCAATTTTGCCAATCAGCTCATGCTGAAGCTTATCTCAAAATTCCCAGAGAATAAATTCGCAACGAGAAATCATATGAAAAAATACATGACCAAAGCTTTTAAATATGAATTACATCAAGGACCACTAGTTAACCACGAAACATTCAGACTTAGCTATAATTTGAATAATAATGCAACAAAAAACAATAATGAACCTGATCTTAAAATTATAGAAAGATTCCTAACTGAAGTAGAAAATAGTTATGACACAAGTTATGAAATGCAACTCAAACGTAAAATAGCTGGTTTATTTGAAAATAGAAAAGCTTATGAAATACTTATAAATAGTAAGTTTAGTTACTGAGAAGGCTTTTTTAAATTTACATTCTTCAAAAATGGTATTATGCACCTTGCAACAAGAAGTGCTTAAAAAAGCTATTAAATCAGTTTATGGCAATAGAATTAATATTCGGATCTTAACAGGTAGTAAACCTAAAGCAGATCGGGCTCATAATAACTACTTTATGTTAGCAACGGAAGTAAAATGATACAGAGCAACGGATAAAAATTGATACAGTATTAAAATAGTATCTTCTGGATAAGGAAGTAATGAATAATGATAATACTGGACTACAGCAAATAATGGAAATGAAAATATTGGATAAACATGGTAAAGGCCTAAGAACAATAGCCGGAGAAGTTGGTGTATCAGTAAATACTAAATACGGTACGTAAATATTTACAATATGATGGCCCCCTAAATATAAGGATAGGCCAAAGTTGGTAACAAAGCTTGCCCCATATAAAGACTACTTGAGTTACAGAATAAAATCAGCCCACCTGGTACTGGGCGGCCGGCGGAGGCACTCTACATTAAATTATCAAACTCCAAATCAATGGAAAAAAATTATATATAATATCTTAATTCGATCTGTACGTTTTTTTATAGCATGATCAAGGCCTATGGCTCATTTTTTGATAAAATTTGAAGGGAGATTTTAATGGTCTTGCCAAAATGTACACAATCAATTCAACAGAGCCTAACTTGATGCGTATGGTTCTATGAACGTTCTCCTCTTAGTCCTTGAATTTTCAATTCAATTCAATAAAGCCATTTCTACATATCCATTACCCTAAAATTGATACATTATTATCTCCCATGTTCATATCATTATTATTAATTATAGTGTGATCAAAATAATCTAATATTTGGTTTCTGATTACCGCGTTGGAATATTCTATAATAAAATTACGTTGTTCCATAATCTCATCTTGAGTTATCCAATATTTATCGATATTTGTTAATATATTATTAATGATAGGCTTTATTTGCAATGCTTCTGACACTTGACTTGAAACTTAAGATTCATGATAATAGTATACAGGGTGTCCCAGATAAGAATGCACTCTACAGGGATCTCGTAAACCATAGGAGATACAGAAATGGTTAAATTAGAGAAAAGTTGCGCATTACTGAATCCTGTAACGTCATGTTTTCAAATTTAAAAAATTTCTAATGCTTCCGAAGATATTTGGATAAAACCGAATTTTCGCAATTTCGTTTTAATTGATTTATGATTCTATTTGAACAGACATGTCAAAATAAATTTTACATTCTTATTTTTTTCTATTTCTCCCCTACAAGATGGTGTAATTACATTTTTGATCCGACGTTTCGTTTAGTCACAACCATCATCAACTTTGTTATTTTAAATAGTCGGAAAATTGTATTTTATGCTTAATAAATTCTACGCATTATTCTAAATCTAACGGTGTATCACACTTATTATTTATTAGACGCTTCGATATAGAAAAACACATCATCAATGAAAATAGGCACATTATCGAAAATATTTTTGTTTTTATTGTTGTATTTAAACACTAGTTGGATTTTAAAACATTTTTTTAAAAGAAACTTATAACAAAACATAATATCTAATAAAACTTATCTGAAAAATGCAACAAGTACCTAATAATTAATTTTAATTATTAAATACAACTATTCTTTTTTTCAAAAATGCATGATAATATTCAAACATAACGTACCATTTAAATTCGGCATCATATGGGTGGCTATGAAATTGATTGACGTACGCAATTGTTTAAATAGTTTCTTTAGATCTGTCACTTAATTACAGAGACCTGTTAGTTTTAAATTTGATAATTATTATTATGTTTTTGCGCACAATTCTTATGACTCTCGATGTAAAAGCAAATCAAGTCAAATTCTCCTTCGTTAGAATAATGTTCTATTATTTTAAATTTTACTGCACAATGCAACAGTTAAAAATTTTAAAAAACATAATAATAATCATCAAATTTAAAACTAACAGGTCTCTGTAACAAAGTGACAGATCTAAAGAAACTAGGTATTTAAACAATTGCGAACGTCAATCAATTTCATAGCCTGGGTGGCTATGAAATTGATGCCGAATTTAAATGGTACGTTATGTTTGAATATTATCATGCATTTTTGAAAAATAAAAAAATAATTGTATTTCATAATTAAAATTAATTATTACTTGTTGCATTTTTCATATAAGTTTTATTAGATATTCTGTTTTGTTATAAGTTTCTTTTAAAAAAATGTATTAAAATCCAACTAGTGTTTAAATACAACAATAAACACAAAAATATTTTCGATAATGTGCCTATTTTCATTGATGATGTATTTTTCTATATCGAAACGTCTAATAAATAATAAGTGTAATACACCGTTAGATTTAGAATAATGCGTAGAATTTATTAAGCATAAAATAAAATTTTACTATTTAAAATAACAAAGTTGATGATGGTTGTGACTAAACGAAACGTCGGATCAAAAATGTAATTGAACCATCTTGTAGGGGAGAAAAAGTGGCAATAGGAATGTAAAATTTATTTTGACATATCTGCTCAAATAGAGTCATAAATCAATTAAAACGAAATCGCGAAAATTCGGTTTAATCCAAATATCTTCGGAAGCATTCGGAATTTTTTAAATTTGAAAACATGACGTTACAGGATTTAGTTATGCGCAACTTTTCTTTAATTTAACCAGTTCGATTCGTAAATTCGTAACCTAAACTTCACGCGCTTAACGTAGAAATAAATTCTGTAGTGTTTTCCTGTTTGTTGTGTAAATTAATATGCTTGTTTGGTGTCAGAGTATGCACAAAAACTAGCAGAATACAGCTCTCTGGGTTTCATCATCATTTCTACACAAGTAAGGTAGCAGTCTAATAAAAACCACAAAACAATAGAGCCACAAAATAACAACAAAGGATTAAACAAAAAAAAACATTATCCTTATCGACGTTCAAACGATAAAGTACGTAGTGTGCAGTGGTACATATTTTAGACGAGGAAATTTTTACCATCGAATTTCAAATATCCTCGCAGACGAACCCACACTAGTGGAGCGGATTTGGACGTTTAATGGAGCAATCAAGTTTCGTAAAGTATGACTGATTAACTTACTCTGGTCGACACGCAATGGATGACACTGGAGAGGATGCGGAATGTAAAATCTGCGAAAAAACTGTTTTGGATGATGATAATGGAATGTTCTGCGAGGGCGAGTGCCAGTCATGGTACCACGCTTCTTGTGCTAGGATCTCATCAAGTAAATACAAAAAAATTACAAGCGACGTCTCGGAGATTCTAATTTGGATGTGTGCAGAATGTAGAACAAAGCTGAAAACCTTAATGAAAGAAAGGAAGTGTGATAAAGATAATAAAAAATTACTGGAAAAGGTAGAAAGTATTAACGAGAAAATTAATGCCATCAAAGGGGAGCTCGAAAAAAGTCATCAAAAACAAACCTATGCGCAGATGGTTACAACTATCAACAGCAACAATAAATCTGTAAAGTTGCCAGAGAATTTACCCAGCATTCTCGTTAGACCAAAAAATACGCAAAGTAGCAAACAAACGTCAAGTGATTTGGAAAGAAAAATTAAACCAGAAAAAATTGGAGCTAGAATTAAGAGTAAAAAAGAGCTATCCAATGGTAACATACTACTTAAATTCCCATCGTCTGATGACTTGGAAAGAGTTAAGTCTGAGGCAAACAAAATACTAAAGGAGAGCTACGATATCGTGGAGACATCACTTAGAAATCCAAAAATTAAGATACCTGGAATCAGCCTAAATTACACTAGCGATGAGTTTGAAAGTAAACTTAAAAAGCAAAATCTCGTCTTCACTGATGAGGAATATTTTAAGATAACCTACATCAAAACTTTCCAAAATAAAACGACAAAAACAATCTATGCTGAATGCTCTCCGACACTTTTCCGAAATCTGATGCTTCTTAAACGCATATACTTGGGATGGGAGCGTTTTCCAGTTTTCGAAGACATCAATGTTCTTAAGTGTTTTAACTGCCAACTATACCATCATAAAGGCAACAATTGCACAAACAAAAAAGCGTGCAAACGATGCTCTGAAGAGCACGACGTAACGCAATGTCAGAACCAAATAAAGAAATGCGTAAACTGTGATTTAGGCAATAAAAAGTATGGTACGCAACATAATGTTTCACATGAGGCCGGTGATTGGGACTGCCCGAGCTATAAATACTTTCTGGAGATGGCTAGATCACGGGTTAAATATGGCTAGCACTGAACTTGATGTATTGGATGAAATTGAAGAAGAACAGGACAGAAGCCAACGGATAGACCCAAACACCTTTATTCAAGCTCCTAAAATGACATCCAAGCTTAGTATTTGCCATTTAAATGTTAGATCTCTGGCTCCTCATCATTTTAATGATTTTTTAGAACTAACCAAAAACTATGACATTATTGCTGTTACGGAAACATGGCTTTCTAATGATGTCAGTAATGCCACAATAAATATCCCTGAATATTCATTATATAGAATCGATCGTGTAAATAGACGGGGCGGGGGATTGTGTATGTATGTCAGTAATAGACTTGCTTCAAGTCTGGTTACTTCTCTGATTAACGAAAACTGTGAATATATATGGGTAAAAATTAAAGTTATGAAACATGTTTTTTGTATCGGTAATATCTATAGACCGCCTAAAGGTAAATATTCTGATTTTGTTGAAAATCTAGAGAGCTCATTAACTCAGATTATACCTTCGGTTGATGATGTTATTTGCGTAGGGGATATGAACATTGATTTGATGAAGGTAGACAATGCACTATCCAGATTTTTTGAATCGTTAAACTTTGATCAAATCATTGATGGACCTACCCGCGTTACAAATAAATCTATGACTCTCCTAGACCCTATTTTCGTGTCTGATCGTAAGCTTGTTGTGAAAAGCAATATTTTTGATTCACACATTTCAGACCACTCTATGGTAACCTGCAACTTACACTTTGACTTACCGCGTAAACCTATAAAACTGTTAACAATTAGGGATTTCAAGCATTTTAACTACGATTCATTCTGCGATAATTTAATTCAAGCCCCATTTTATCATATCTTGCGTATAAATAGTATAGAAGAAAAAGTTAAGTATTTTTCAGACCTTCTAGTCTCAATTTTTAATCATCACGCGCCGGTTCGGAAAATAAGGGTTTCCAAACCTCCAGCACCTTGGTTAACTGATGCCATAAAAGCTTTGATTCGAGAAAAAGATGCAGCGTTGCGTAAATACCGAAAAACAAGAACACAGAACAATTGGGAAAACTACAAAACTTTGAGAAATTTTACTCTGGCTTCTATTCGACGAGAAAAAAAGGCTTACTATACTGGCCTATTTAATTCCAAAAATAATAAGGAATTATGGAGGGGTTTAAAATCTTTTAATAGGAACAAGGACAAAACGGATGTTCCTATTAACCTTCAGGACCCTGAGAAAATCAACAATTATTTTAGTACCGTTTTTGTAAATAAAGAAGCTGATAATAATCTTGTGTCAAGTTATAAAAATCGGTTGCATCCCGGATTACAAGTGGGTCAATTTAATTTCACTTTGTTAGAGGTTAGCGACATACCTAAATTACTTTCCTCCATTAAATCTAAAGCGTACGGTTCTGATAATATTTCAATTAGTATGTTACAATACTGCAGTCCTTTTTTGGACCCGTATATCACCCACATTCTAAATTGCTGCTTAGAATGTAGTTATTTTCCTGAATATTGGAAAGAATCGATTGTAATGCCGTTGCCTAAGGTTTCCAATCCTAAAGAATTTTCCGATCTACGTCCTATAAGCATCTTGCCTGCAATATCAAAAATTTTAGAAAGGGCTGTACATCTGCAAATTACTTGTTTTTTAACTGAATTTAACGTACTATCCGATTTCCAGGCAGGTTTTAGATCAGGTTATAGCACGTCCACTGCTCTCGTGCTCGTAACTGATGATATCGCAAATGGCATTGACAAAAAGGAATTGACAGCTTTAGTAGCCTTGGATTTTTCCAAGGCTTTTGACACGATCAACCATAATCTCTTATATGCTAAATTAAAGTATTACGGTTTCTCTGATTCGGCTGCTAATTTTATAAAATCGTATCTCACTGGCCGGAGGCAGAGAGTTCATATTGGCGATCTTGTTTCATCTCCCCGGGATGCGCCTTCTGGCGTCCCGCAGGGATCTATCCTGGGTCCTTTACTGTTCATACTATATACGAATGAATTATTTAACTCCGTTAAAAATTGCCGAATCCAAGCTTACGCAGATGACACGCAAATATACCTCAGTTTTAGATTGGATGAAGTTCAAGATGTTGAAAATAAAATAAACTCCGATCTAGATAAGATAAGCAAACTAGCGGATGCTCACAACCTAAAACTGAACCCTAACAAGTCACATCTAATGGTTTTCGGAAATAATATTCTGAGACAACAGCTCTACGGAAATTTTAATATTAAAATTGATGACAAAAAGTTAGATATTGTGAACTCTATAAAGAATCTCGGAATATTTTTTGACACCAACTTAAAATTCAACTTGCACATCAACCATTTAGTGAAACGCTCATTCTCAGTTCTCAAAACGTTGTATTCCCATAGACATGTTCTCTGTAACTCACTTAAGAAATTACTTACTGATTCTCTGGTTCTCTCGCACTTCAATTACTGTGACTCCGTATATGGAGGTTTTCTAGACAAGTTTCAGCAAAATCGAATTCAGAAAGTCCAAAATTATTGTGCCCGTTTTATCTTCGGCCTTCGTAAGTACGATCACATATCTGCCAAAATATCTGAGTTGAACTGGCTCACTATGGAACAAAGAAGACGGGTTCATTTTTGTTGTTTCGTTCATAATATTATCAAAACCAAAAAGCCCACAAGCTTATTTAACAGGCTAACCCATCGCAGGTCCTTCCATGATGCTCAAATAAGAACACGACATTACATGCACATCCCGCGCCACAGCTCTGCTTTTTTTCAAAAATCTTTTTCCTATCGTGCTCCCAAATGCTTTAATACTACTATTGTTAAGCTTGGAGATCTATCACAGGCTAATTTTAAACACAAAATTAAATGTTATATAAGGAACACTTCATCTTAATGTTGGCATATATTTTTTTTATAACAGTGGATAACTTCAGTTTTCTAATAGATTTATCACTGTATCATTATATTGGTCTGTAAATTATTTTTTATTTGGTTAATTTAAAGGAAATTATTTTTATTTTATTATTGTATATTAAGAATTGAACCTCATGCAAATTAGGTTAAGTGCCAGGAGTAGCTACTGTAGCTAAACTTCGCCTATTTTGCAGGGATATGCTAATAAAGACGATTTATTATTATTATTATTATTATTATCTCTGTATCTCCTATGATTTACGAGATCCCTGTAGAGTGCATTCTTATCTGGGACACCCTGTATAGCATAATTAAGTAACATCACAGGATCAAAATCTTCATATTGAATGAGCCAATCAACTAGTTTTTCATTACCTAATTTAACGCAATAGCTCTGAATATCTTCTAACATTCGTGAATACTTCTCTTCGCCTAAATCATAATGTAGTTCTATTAAATTATCTATAGTTGTAGAACCTAGTAAAGTCTTGTAATTTGTAATAAGAACTTAAGTGTTCCATAAATTCTTGATCAACTTTTTTTGTTATCGCTATATGACTATCTTGGCTAAAATTCTCTATAATCCTATTAATATACAGCATCCTCTCTTCTAGTACTTTACTACCGTGTGTTACCACTGAGCGAGCTAATGTATGCATTAGCAGACATATTATTGAATTCATTTAATTCTTGTTCTGCGTAATGTAATTTAACTGAACCTACAAGTGTTTCTTCATCAAATTTTCTAGCAATACCAGTGAAATCATGTGTCGCTCCATGCTTATCTTGACTTTCTATTTTCTTTTCTAAATCTATCTTAGATATGAGACTATATAGGAACATTGATAATAACTTATTATATGCTTGTTAGTGGTATTTGGATCATATAGTGTTGTTATATATTTGGATACTAGCTCTGATATTAATTCTTCATGCACAAGTAAACTTTTGATATCACTGTGCATTTGCAAATGTTGTAATATTAATTTGCTATCATTTATTAATTTGCTACTCTTTATTTTAGTTCTAGCTACTATGTTCTTAACTATTATATTACTTCACTCTCCTACATATATTTGCAAAATATCATTGATGTATTTATTAAGTTCTTGAGACGCTGGGGGTGTGGGCTTGATATTTTGTTACTTTCATTTGTTTTATCGAAAATATTATTACATAGTAGCCTCGTATATTCTCCAGAACATTTTAATATTTGTTGTACCCTAGGATTTAGTTCTAAAGAAGACTTCTGAAGAATTAAAGGATTTATAAAAAGCCAATGTATACTTTCAGCTATTCGTTGGTCTAATGACTTTTCAGATTTACGACTTTCCTGATTATAAAATGTATCTTTTAATATTGTATAAAGATTAAATATGACGTCAGGAATCTGTGGTGCAACTAATTTATCATTATTACTGTTTGGTAAGCGCACAATCATATTATGACGTTTTGCTTCTAGTAATAATAAATCTTGCAAGATCTTGATTTCATTTTCTCGTAATAAACATATTTTATCCTCTTGGGGTAATAAGTTGTGCATTGATTGCATTATTACAGTATTTAACTGATGTAATTGTTTAGTATTTAATACTTTATATAACTTAATGATAAATTGATCTTTTTTCTTCTTAATATTTGTATATGTAAACGTCCGTTTTAATTCTAGAATATCTTTATCAGTTACTGTATAATTTAATATTCTTTCTACTAAGTATGTTATATAAATTTAATAAAATTATTTGAAAAATATCTTGTTCTTCCTCCACATAAAACGTGGACCTATTCGTATAATTATTATCGATTATTGTTGTAGGATTCTGAACACCCAGAATGACTTCTTAAAGAATTTGGTAACACTCGATTGTTTTTTTAGCTTCTTAGGGAAAGCACTATTAGTATTTTCTTCTTTTGGGTTATCTGTAAGTGGAATAGAATATAAACTGATATTATCACAATCTTCCGTAGTTATTGATAACGTATCACTACTAGTTATATTAGAGGCAATAGTACTTTCCTCATGTAATAATTTAATTATTTCATCTTGATTATGACTAATTGCTATCTCTAAAGGGGTGTGACCATCTTTATTAGTAATATTAGGATTAGTTCCATTCACAAGTAATAATTTTGCCACTTCACAATTACCGTTCTCTAATGCTATTAGGTGCAATAAATTATTACCATCTTGATCAAGACAATTAGGATTGGCCCCTTTATTAAGCATTGATTCTACCTTTTTTTCATCAGGAATGTTGATTGCACATATAATTAACATAAGATCAAGGTCTTCTTGAGCTACATGCTCAGAATTTTCTACATTACTTTTTTCCATTTTATCCATATTTTTTTTTTAAATTAGAAATTTTGTTTACAAAACCTATATAGTGTATTCATCGCGAAATGCCTGTTCCTGCTAGGTCCACTTTGCGCTTGAGCAACATTATTGTTGTTTTTGTAAAAAAGTCGAATTATTTCTAATTTTTCTTCTTCTGTGTAACCCATTTTACGTATGGACTAAAGGAAATCTGACAGCCATATAAATACTATTAAATAATGGCGTTCGAGCCATTTGTTTATCCATGGCAAGTGCGATTTAATTAAACAATATATTCACATTTTTAAAATGCAAATATTTCGAAAACGGCTAAACCAAATGTCAACATATTATATATTTTTGAATTCAGAAAAAAAGATCTATTAATTTTTGTTTCAATATACAGGGTGTTCCATTAAAGATTTACCAAGTTAGTGTTTTTTCCTAACTTTGTGACATTCATTTGTTGTTTTGCGTAACATTTTCTGGCGACTTAGGGTAAACCCTATAACTTTTATATTTAAAGGTTTTTTCTATCTCTTATAATAAACGCAGTAAACGCTGTCTAAATATACGGAATTACCCTGTACTTACTGCACAATGTCATAATTCGATTTAAGAACATAAGAACTGAGCTGAGCATTGCGATTGCAGCTGCCCCTGATACTTTCCGTAAAACGGGTAATTACCACGTGACGTCTGCGTCGATATGCCAGTAGTTAACTTGGATCTGTGCTTGAAGAATAACGGTGCTTTACGGCGTTGCCACTATTATCAGTTTTTACTATATTAAGCTTTATTGAATACTTATAGATGAACATTTTAAAATGTGGTGCTGATACCGATATATATATATATATAAGGTTGAAAGATGTATAAAATTGTTATAAGAAATGAGGAGATAAGAAACAATTATGGAAAAAAGCATTGAAAGAAAAATTACTTGATATTTATACAGATTATTTATTAGCCAAAATAAGTATGCGACAGCGACTGGATTATCAGAATTACTTTGTGGAGAGTTGAGTCAAGATCAAATAACAAGGTTTTTGCACAATTATAAATTAAGTAAATATCTTTGCTGAGCTAAGTTGTTAAAGGAACGCTTCGCCAACAACGTCGTATAATCGCATGAGAAATATAGAGGAGCATACTTAACCGCGGCTAGGGGAAGGAAAAAATCTTTGTTGTGCTTTGCTTTGCTATTTAAATGTAAGGTAAAAGGAACTGGGCTAATATGATAAAGACCTACAAAATAGTGGTGTAAACTTCCGTTACTTTTATAAACCTGTTACGTTAGTTACTTTTAATATCAGTACCCGTTACTGTTACTTTCGGGTAGATTCATTAGTTAGGTACTTTTTAGTATCTTTTTACATGTGAATACTCAGTAAGATTACTGTTTTTGCCGACGATGCTACTATACTGTGGCATGCCAAGACCTTGGATAAACTACAACGATTATATCTGAAGATATTGAGCGGGTTAATTAAGTGCTAGTGCGATGCTAACTCCCTTACATTTAACGTCTCAAAGACTAACATAATAAATTATAACTGTGTTGTAGGCGACGTCTGGTTAAATAATACCTTAGTTGTACCTGTACACATGTGGGGTTTCTCGGTGTAAATATAGATAGTCACCTGACGTTTAAGTCTCATATTTCGAACTTGCGTAATAAATTATCTTCAGGGTGTTTTGCATTGAGGGTGATATTAAGAGAATTACATGCGAGTATGATCCGATCAGTATATTCGGCTCTTTTCAAGCCTCATTTGAGATATACACACAAAACCACACTGTTTGAAAGATCATTTAGTTATCAGGCGTCTTTAATATACAACAAAGTTCCAGTTAATTTAAAATCTGCGCCAATTCACATTTAAAAATGCCATTCGTCCTCTTGTCCATCAAATATGTTCTGACACATATTAGATCAGTCCAGTTGTACTGCCTCTCAATGCCCTTCACATGCCCACGTTAAAGTTAATAGGATTTAACTGTAAAATCTGTTACTATCATTACTTATTACGTAATTTTTTCAACCTATAAGTATCATAACTACTGTCAAATATTACTACCATGTTATTAGTTATAATGTTAGGTTAAGTGAGGAAGCCTAGCTTCAACTTCGCCTTTTGTAATTTTGTCCTTAATTACAATAAAGACATTTATTATTATTATTATAAAGTGTCTCTTTCTGGGGAAACTCCAGTCAGTATCTTGTTAATTCAGTTTTTGTTATTCAAAAACGAGCGGTGAGGTATGTGTGCAGGGCAAGAGCAAGAGAACCATGTAGAGTTTACAAGTATTTATATTTTGGCTTTTTTGACGTATAAAAAGCTCAAGAGCCGAGATAATGAAAGGGCAAACCACTACAATACTAGACAAGTAGTTCTGCCCTTGCCCATACCTCATGCTCTGGTAAAAAAATACAATTTTTTCTAGTGGTAAAAAGGTCAAAACCCACTTGTCAGCTCACATCAGATCTCTGGGAACCTTTAAAGAGTTTAAATCAGTTGTCAAAATACTTTTGCTGGAGAAGGCCTACTACAGTTTCCGCATTTTATCATGATCATTTTAAATTGTTTACATACATACTTTAACCAAATATGTCATGTTCCGTTTTATTTTTAATTATTGACATTTGCTAGGACCATTAAGATTGTATTATGTAGACTATATTAGCAAATAAGAATGTGTTTTTTTGATGACACTAAAGAAATTTTTGAGTTTAAGCAAAGATCCCTTACTGACCCTGAAGGTATGAAAAATATGTTTTGCATTAATAAATTTTGTTACATTTTTAGGATAACTCAAAAACTACTTGACCAATATCAACCTTAAGTTGGAAATACATATGTAAAACAAGTGAAACTGTGTAACTTTTAACTATTAACAAAAATTACTAACTCACTTTTTTAGTGCCCGTTATTCAATTAAGCATTGATTAGAACACTTACCCAAATAATTTGTCTGCAGAGTAACCTCAAAATTGTCCTCTGTTAATCTTTGTGGATGAAAGAAAACCCCTGCACAATTTACAAGAGCATAAATTTCCTTAAATTCATTCTTGATGTGTTCAGAGAACTTTACAATGCTTGGAATGGAGCAGAGATCCAAGTATTTTACTAAGACTTTTATGTTTTGGTTATTAGCTTGCTGCACAATTTCTACTTTGGCTTTCACACCTTTCTCTACGTCTCTGCAGGCAAGAATTAGATTTGCACCTAAGATAATTGAAAATTTGCAACTTAGATTCTATTTAAATAATCCTTTATTCAGACAACTTACACATTAGTTCAGGCCCGCGCCGTACATAAGGGCAAAGTCGTGTGGTGCACGACGGCGCCGAGGCGCCGAAAAGCCTTAAAACTCAAAAGTAAAAAAAAGATAAAGCAACAAACAACATTGTCAAAACAAAATTTATAATGATAAAAAAAACAGTAAGGAATTGCTAGCTATTACATTGTTTTTTATTTGTTTATTATTTTATTTTTTCTCTTTGAGACGAGGGAACCGAATTTCTCGAAAATAATATATTTTCCAAATGAGAGTACGCAATAATAGCATTTATTCGATCGAATACGTAGCATGATAACATGAATTGTGTAAACTCAAACAAATCTGATTTTATTCATGTTTGAGCTTGAAATTTGGCTTGCAACGAGCCAACGAGCGGACAAGCGTTTTTTTCCTGTCTGAGCTTGCAATGTACGAAACTTTATATATTAAGCGCTGCATCGGTCGCGATTTCATTTGTTGCCAGATGCTCGATCGATAATTAACTTAGCGAAGTGAAAAGGTGCATGGGGTAAAAGATATATGTTTTTGAAACTTTAGTTTTTTGTAGTTTTACAGATTTGTGTTTTGTGTTGTGAATTAAGGTGAGTTTATCTAAAATTTATTTTTTATTTTAGATTTATTAAAATATTAAAAGCCAAAAACTTGCATCTCAAAAATCATTTTATATTTCATTATATAAACATCACTGTTAATTGAAGTAAATTTAAACAGAATAATTGATAAGCACTAATATAACTATTTATAAAAATTTATAAATTTTGAAATAAGTAATGTTGAGAAAATATTTTCGAGTTTGAGTTTGAGACGTCGAAACATTTCCATTTTTCATGAATAATTTGTCAAGTTGTTTACTTACGTAGGTATTAATTTCTTTACAGTATACAGGATGTCAGAAAAAAAGAAGAAATTGTCTGGATACCAAAATTTGATGAATAAAAGAAAAAGAGAGGAAGAACTGGAAAAACATGTCAAAATTACGCATTTTTTTTCAAAACCCGAGTCTACTTTGCCAAATATTAATAACAACAATAATACAGCTGAATCCCAATATACTGAACCTGTACTTGAAACAAGTATCAGCAGCAGACAAGAAACTGATCTAGAAAGCAAACCATCAACATCTTCAAGTTCCGCTGATAATGAGAAATCAACACCTTCAAAAATTACCAGAACGGAAAATATGAGTCAACTTTCGAAAGATGCAGCACTATGGCCAAAGAAATTACGTCCTAATAATATTCAAGAATTAGTAGAACGTGGCCCTGCTCATTATCAAAACAAAAAGGATATTTATCCGAGAGATAGTTCGGAGTCGGGGCGTAAGTTTTCCTAGTTACTTCTTTAGAATTTTACCGAACAAAGAAAAAATTGAGCGTTTTTGGTTGTTGTATTCCGAAACAAAAAATTCACTTTACTGCTTCTGTTGTAAAATTTTTAATGACAGCGATTTGAAATCTGTTCGCCTTAGTGATGAATCTGGTTACAATGACTGGCAGCATTTAAGTGAACATTTAAACATTCATGAAAAGAGCAAGTTACATATCGAAAATGTTCTAAAATTGCTAGATCTTTCTAACCGTTTGAATAAAAATGAAATAATTGATTCTGAAATTCAAAATGTAATAAACAGAGAAACTAAATACTGGCAAGCTGTTATAGAAAGAATTTTCTACGTGATTCAGTTTTTAGGTGAGCAAAATTTAGCTTTTCGTGGAAGTAGTAATAAGTTGTTTGAGAAAAATAATGGTAACTTTTTAAAATGCATAGAAATGATTTCCAAATTCGACCCGATTATGTCAGAACATACAAAACGCTCTCAAATAAAAGATCACAAAAACTATCTCGGGGATAAAATACAAAATGAAGTAATCAACTTGATCGGTGAAAATATCAAATCCAAAATTTTAGAACTAACTAAAAAGGCAAAATATTATTCCATATTATTAGACTGCACTCCTGACTCTAATCACCAAGAACAAATTTCAGTTTGTATAAGATTTGTTAATTTAAAGAACACGGGAATTAGTATAGAAGAACATTTTTTATTATTTTGTCCTATAGATGATGTGTCGGGTGAAGGCCTAACAAAGTTTCTTTTGTCGGCGTTAGAGAAAGAAGGCTTAAATAGCAACGACATGCGGGTCAGGGTTACGACAATGGGGCAAATATGCGTGGTAGGCATAATGGTTTACAAAAAAAAATTTTGGATTTGAATCCGCGAGCTTTCTTTGTTCCTTGTTGCAATCATAGCCTAAATTTAGTCGTCAATGATGCCGCAAAATCGAATACTTTGAGCATCAATTTTTTTTCTTTAGTTCAAGAACTGTTTGTATTTTTTTCAGCTCCTACTAAACGCTGGTCAATTCTGAAATCTAATTTATCTAATGTAACAAATTTGACTTTAAAACCTTTATCGGATACTCGATGGTCTAGTAGAATAGACGCAATAACTCCTTTAAGGTATCAACTTGGGGAGGTTTATGATGCTCTGTTTGAAATAAGCGAAGGAAACTTTGAAAATAACGTAAAAAATTTGGCTGCATCGTTGGCGAAACAATTGCAAAATTTTGAGTTCATTTGCATTCTTATATTGTGGTATAATATTTTAAGTAAAGTTAACATTGTTAGTAAAATTATTCAAAAACCGAACTTTGATGTTGCTCAGTGTTATAATCATTTAAATAATTTGAATAATTTTTTGAAAGCTTACCGCTCTGATAAAGGTTTTAATGATCTTTTGATTGATGCTAAAGAAATAGCATCCAGCTTAGACATAGAACCTACATTCAAAAAACAAAGAGGTCTAAAACCGCGAAAAATAAAAAAAAAACATTTTGATTATGAATGTGACGATGAACCGATCCAGGACGAAACTTTAAAGTTCAAAGTTGATTGTTTTTTTAATGCTCTAGATGTAATCATAACATCAGTGGATGAGAGATTCAAATTACTTTCTTCTTACTCTAATAATTTCGCGTTTTTATGGAATATTGATAAATTTAAAAATTATTCTGAAAACGAACAATTAGAATTATGTCAAAAAGTAGAAAATTTATTAAATGACAAAACTCGCAATGAACGAGACATAGCTGCCGTGGAACTTGTTAAAGAATTGCAATATTTACAAAATTTTGATGAAAAAGTTATTACGTCTCCAGAAGAAACTTTAAATTATATAACAATTAACAACTTAGCGGATTCTTTTCCTAATACGAGCATAATACTTCGTATTTTATTAACAATGCCGGTTTCGGTTGCTACCGCAGAACGATCTTTTTCAAAACTCAAAATAATAAAAAATTATTTAAGATCGACCATGGGGCAAAACCGACTAAGTAATCTTGCTATCATTTCAATAGAATCGGACCAGCTAAAAGAATTAGACACCGAAGATTTAATTAAACAATTTGCAAAAATTAAAGCACGAAAAGCTCAATTCACTTAGCTAAAATATTAATAACAATACCTAATACCTCGATATTAACCTTAAAAAGGTGACATGTTGCATTATTAAAATAATATATTGTTTTGTTTTTATTTGTCGATCAGTTTCGTCCTGTGATATATAAACGAGTATTTTTTATGTTTTAAATATTTTTTTTATTTCTTGTGCTTTTGTATCATATATTACATTTGAAACTAAAATACAAAAATTTTTAGTTGTAATACTGTTAGAATATATTTCTGTTTTCTATAAGTTTATAATTATGTTATGTATCTCAATGAGAAAATACTTGTATGGCTTGTACTTGTAAAATATAAAAATAAATTTATGAATATACTTTTTAAAATTATTGTTCAATTCAATAGTGGATAATAATACCTAACTTAACCCGTATCTGTACTCACATATGAACGTTGAACGAATTTGGGGCGTTATTTTAAATTTGCACAAGGGCGCCAAAAGTGCTAGGCGCGGGCCTGCATTAGTTATATTAATAACAGTAACAATGTGATAATATAAACTAAGGTGACCTTCAAAACAATGCCAGTAGCACTGGTACTGAAGGTACTGCTCATGATAATAGCATAGTTTGCAATTACCACCATTTATATATGCATATGGTCATTTAAGTGTGCAACATATGGGCATTTTTTTTATTACCGATTTCTCAGAAAATTTTATTCTTGATAAAAGTTGGTGCATGTTCGATAATCATATTTGGTGCGCTTGGAATGGTTGCAAGTCAAACGGCGTACAGAGTTGGTCAAAAAATATAAAACTTGTACAAGAATAAAGTTTTTTAATAAACATTTAAAATAAAAATGTTGCACTTTAAATGAGAGTTTTTTAATTTGCATATTATCATTACTAAAATTGTTAAAAATAATTTTTAGGATATTTTAAAGTTGTGTTTAATGTTGTTGCAACAAACATGAAGTTTGTGATTCCTTCATAAATTAAAGCCAAAATTATTTGCATCAAAGAGGGCTTGGTTTAAAAAACGTAGGGCTTGGTTTAGATCACAATGATATGTTAAAAAGTCAAGTTAATTTTACAAATATGCTTGAATTTGAACAAAGATATGTGAAATTAATTTGATTTTGATTAATTTATGAGGTTCTTTATGGTGAATATAGACAAAAATAATTTTTATATTAGGACACAGGTCACGTTTTTGAATCTATGCATAACTTTTTAAACAACTTTTCCTCGAACTTTTCTTAATAACATTTTGCTGAACTTTCTCTGAAATGGGGGGGGGGGTACTTTATTCTTGTACAATTTTTATATTTTTTAACCTACACTGTACGCCGTTTGACTTGCAACCATTTCAAATGCACCTAATATCATTATCGAACATGCACCAACTTTTATCAAGAATAAACATTTTTGAGACAGGCCTTTGATCTTAAAGCCTGTTTACATTAGGTGCCATTACTGCATGCAAGTTATAGCAAGGCAATTAATAGCATTGCATAAAGCAGTTTTTACAGTCGGCAATACTTCCTGCAAGTTGCAATTCTCTTGCTTGTAAGCTTGCGCAGTTACTATCCAGCTGATCAGATTTGGCAGATAGCACATATGAAGCAATTATTTTTATGCAAGCATCTTGGCAACAGATGCAACCAACTTTTAAAATACATCCAATATCAGCTGATTTTATTGTAAAAGTGTGTTTTTGTTAATTCAAAAGATACAGAAGTGGCGAGGTCCCTGACATTATCTTTACTGATCCCAAATCCCAATATTCACAAGAATCAACAAACTACACCCGACTATTCAAAACAAATACTTTTTTGTAGGTTATATTTACTTTTTATCAGGTTGGTATTGAAAATAAAACAACTATAAAAATCAATATCTAAAATTGCATGCTATTTGCAATCAAATTAGAACATTTCCTAATTTCGTGAAAAGCAAATAAAATTGCATCAGCTGATCAGAAAGCCACCAAAGCATTGATTGCGCCTAATGTAAACAGGCTATTACTAAAATTGGCGCACTTGCAGGTACCCCAAACTGAAATCATGTAAAATTTATAAGAAATATGCATTATATTTTTTGTACTCATGATTTATGGTCAAAAACTGTCTGCATCTATATAATACTCTTATTATCTTTTCTTTTATGTACCTAGTCAATATGTGCAGTTCAGCTTAACTACCTAGTCACAAGTACCAATCCCAAATATTTAATTCTATTAGTTTTTGAATATGTAGTGATTATTTATTTGTAAGTATGTGAATGTTATCAATAAGATACTTTGTGTTTTTGCTTAAATATAATAGGTACACCTTGTTTCGTCTATATTTATTTTTAGTTTATTTTGGCAAAGCTAAATGTAAGTAGTATTGTTTCAAATCACTATTAGCCTTATTTTCAAGATCTGTAGAACTTATAGATTTATAAATGAGCACTGTGTCATCAGCAGATGGTACATTTAAGAAAAAGTTGGTATGTTAAACTTTAGAGCACAGCATTTAGTCAATTCAGAGATACCAAAGCCCAAAACAACTACTCATTCACCTGTCTCTATATTCCAAAGGGCCCGAAGCTTTAACACATACCTTTTCCAAAAATTATGAGCACACCTGCAGTTTTAAGTAGGTACTCATACTAAAGTTGTTTTCAAATTCAATTACCTCTTTTTGCAAGTTCTATTGCCAGGGCTTTTCCAATGCCCGAATTACCACCGGTGATTATTACTGTAAGACCGTCTAATCTTGTCGTACAATGGCATTCTCCACCAGCAAAATATTTTCTAGAAGGAAAAAATTATGTTCTATTAAATTTCTTCATAAACGCGCTTACCACTTACATCAAACCATAAGTAGCTGAACCAACAACTAGTGAACCAGCAATATATTTCCACATTTCAAAAATTCGAATACATAGAAACTAATGTTTTTGCTTGAACAAAATAATTTTCAATAAAAACTTTAAAAAGTTTACCTTCTCTGCTTGCCTAAGTATACCCCTAAAATAACCACCGACAACAAAAAATTACGGAAAATCAAGAAAATTTAACACGTTTTATCGTAAAAATTTCTCATACGAAAAAGAGGAAACTTTGTGACGGACTGGCGGAAAGGGCAACGGGGAAAGCAGTAATCACAAATCAAGTACGATGTCGTTTGTGAATCAAAGAAAAATCAGCAAGATCACAAGATTCACATTCACAAGCCGTTTGTTGTTCTTGACTTTTGACGTTAGCTGGGAACGGAATGTTGGGTTGGGAGCCTACTTTGTGGTTGCGATTATTCTCTAATCGTTCCACAGAGGAGTGATTTAGTTTGCAAGGGCCTCTAGCTTGACGACAATCTTCATCCAATTTTCTTTCTTTCTAGTGTTATAGATTGAAGTCATTGAAGATAAACGCATTTTAAATATTAAGCGTCGGTATGGTTCCCTGCTGATGCACTTATTAAATTAAGAATTGTAAGGATTCATCAAAGAAAGTGGTTCTAGGGAGTATGCAGAACTAACACACTGGGGAAAGAGCTCCTGTAAAGGAGGATTTTGTATAATCGCATGAGAAAAGCAAAGGGGCGAGGGGCATACTTAACAGCGGCAAGTGGGGAGGAAAAAAATCTTTATTGTGCTTTGCTTTGCTATTTAAAAGTAACGTAAAAGCAAAGAAAATTAAATAGGGTTCGTAATAAAAGGAACTTGGCTAGTTAACGTTTCTCTCAAAAAAATGGATCTTGAAACGATTCGAATCGGAGCAAAAAAAGTCGATTTATTAAAAGAATCAATCGATCCGACCAAAGACTTATTGGGTTGGTGTTTTGTGAGTCTTGGGACGCCCCCTGAAGAAAATCCTGGATCCGCCTGACGAATGTTTCAAACTGTTTATATGCACATATATTATGTAACCAGTATATTGCCAATTGTATGCAACCAGGCTATTAAAAAGTGAGGCTAATTACTATGTGACCCGTTACAGGGATAGTGAGCATGCGCAACAATATGTAGTATAAACAACAAATATGTTAATCATCTGTTGCTTCGATGCAAATAGAGAACCGGTCACTCATTATTTTCATTTATTTCATAGCGCATTTGTAAGGTGGTAAAGGTACCTAAACTACCTATGCTATCCTATGTAATAATTTATATATACGGGTGATTCACGGTGGATGGAACGTTAGACGTTTCTGACGAACAAGTAAAGGAATCGTTCTAAAAATTTGGTCGCAGAACGCAGACATAAACGAACATGCTCTACCAACCTAAAATATTTTTAACAATACAGTGTTGCCGCTTCCACACAAAAATAATAGAAACTTTCATTTTTTAAATGCAACACCATATATTTTATTTTCGAGACCCTCATTACTTTCCTTATAATTTTTATTAACTCTACTCTATACTTATCTCTTACCGTTTCTAAGATATAAATTTATTTCTGTTTTTTTTGTCCGAAAATGTCACTTTTAAAAATGCTGATAATTTTGAACACTAAAACACTGAAACCCTGAAATTTGGTAAATAGTTAACAATACCATACGGCTCTTTGCCCTAGTCCCAAATCTTAGTTGCAATATACAGGGTGGTTGAAAAATACACTTATTCTGGTAACTTGAAAAAGTGACCATAAGTCCTTTTTTTCAAATGTAACACCCTGTATATTATTACGGATTTGAAGAACTACTAAAATTTCACTTAATTCTTGTAAATCAACTAACTAACTTGTTTAACCATTTTTTTGACGTATTAATAAGCATGATTTATAAAATTTTCTATACAATTCAATTTTTATTCGGTTATTATTAGTAAGTTAGCAATGACAAAAACTAATGTTTACGTATGTTACTATGGTTATCGTTTTGTAATTTCATTAAGTTTAGATACAAAATACAGTTTAAAGTCATGGAAGAAAATCTATACAAATGCAGTTTTTATGAATTTATTTAGACAATGTGATAGAATTATCGCCAGGACATGTGTATAAAGTTTAACGAAATGTACTCTATTACCGCCAATGAATCTTAGAAAATTTATAAGGATCCAGAACAATTTTATTAAATGTTAACTAGTCAAATAATAAAAGACTACTAAAATTATAACTAATAAAATGCTATTTTAACAGATGTTCAAAACGCTGGCCGTTTACATCCAAACACTTTAATATGCGGGTGTTGACTGCATGGATTTTAAGAAAAATTTAGTTTTAACGTTTTTTGCATGTTAATGCAAACACACATTGTCCAAATAAAATAAATAAATTTATAAAAACTGCATTTGTATAGTTTTCTTTCATGACTTTAAACTGTATTTTTATTTTGTATCTAAACTTAATGAAATGTCAAAACGATAACCATAGTAACATACGTAAACATCAGTTTTTGTCATGGCTAACTTACTAATAACCGAATAAAAATTGAATTGTATAGAAAATTTTACAAAATACGTCAAAAAATGGTTAAACTAGTTATAGTTAGGTACAGGTATGATATACAAGAAGTAAGGGAAATTTTAGCAGCTTTTCAAATCCGTAATAATATACAGGGTATTACATTTAAAAAAAAGGACTTATTGGTCACTTTTTCAAGTTACCAGAATAAGTGTATTTTTCAACCACCCTGTATATTGCAACTAAGATTTGGGACTACGGCAAAGAGCCCTATGGTATTAGTTAACTATTTACCAAATTTCAGGGTTTCAGTGTTTTGGAGTTCAAAATTATCAGCATTTTTAAAAGTGACGTTTTCGGACAAACAAAAACGGAAATTAATTTATATCTTAGAAACGGTAAGAGTTAAGTATAGAGTAGAGTTAATAAAAATTGTAAGGAAAGTAATGGGGGTTTCGAAAATAAAATAAAATACATGGTGTCGTTGCATTTAAAAAATGGAAGTTACTATTATTTCTGCGTGGAAGCGGCAACACTGTATTGTTAAAAATATTTTAGGTTGCTAGAGCATGTCCGTTTATGTCTGCGACCAAATTTTCAGAACGATCCCTTTACTGGTTCGTCAGAAACGTCTAACGTTCCATCCACCGTGAATCACCCTGTATATACGTGCTGTTATGCCGTGTCATAAAAATCCTCCGTGTCAGTCATTGACCGATGCATTTATTATAAAGTTTCAGAACCGTATTTTTAATTTCGCCAATTTTAGATTTAAATTTTTGTTTATAACTAATCATCTCTGGTTTCTACCTATAGATATGGCACATGTAATTCATAAACACTATTAAAATGTGTTGGACAACATCGTTTGTAGGTAAGAGGAGAAGAGCTTGGTGGGGATTCCGTCGGAGTTACCTTAATTTTTTTAGAATGTGACCTTGCTAATATAGAAGAAACCTAACCATAGACAAGCGAGTTGCGCGCTGAACCTAACCTTCAAATAACCCAACTTTCTATTTACTCACCCATGAAAAGTAGGTAACTGCAGAATTATTTTCCGAATTCTCGCATACTTGGTACTTGCGACTTATCTCAATTAGCCTTCAGAAAATATCACAAAAATACTAAAAACACAGCATATTACATAAAACAGATAAACTGAAAAAAAATTTAAACCGCTGTCAAAGAAACATCAAACGGAAATAGGGATGTTCGATATACATATTCTCAATGTGATGTCATGTATTAGGCCTCAATTTTATTCGTAAAATAATTATTTTGCCGTTGCCTCTTGATCTTGATTATACCTTTTACCTTATTTGGTTTCAGTTAAGGTGTGAGCTTAGAATAATTAGATATGTGATTTGTTTCGTAATTCTAATAAAATGTTTTTTTCGATGAATCGCAACCATCGATGTTTTTCCGCGATACGTTTTCTGTGGACATCTTTAAACGGAAATGAATGAAACGTCATCATGGCCTCATGTTTGGGGCGGATCTTTCACTGCTGCGTTGCCATAATGCATATTTTTATAAGGTTTTAAACAAAGATTTAAATTTGCCACATCATGATAATATTTTTAACAGCGTCAGTTTGGCAAACAATGTGGAGGGGCGCAATTCGGATCTCGATTTACTTTATAGTGTTTTCTATTATCTTGCCCTCAGATCGCTCCGAGAGCGATCTATGACGTCAACGATCTGCCCCAGAGCACTCTGAATTCGGCCAAGAGTGACCGCCCCGAGATCAAAATGGAACACGCGCCAAGTTACATTTTCAACATAACTTCAATGTTGTGTTTTACGCACAAAATATAATTTTCAGAAGAATCTGAAGAGCTCAGAAATACTTGTAGCAGCCGACGTTTTTTATTTCTAATCATTCTTACCCGAACAAAGTACAAACCACAAAAGTACAAACAGTAAACAGTAGGGTTATGTTGCCTTTCTTGTTTACCTCTCGCTTGCTCCGAGAAATTTCACAGATCAACTGAGAGCGCTCGCGGAGCACCCCGTTTCAGATAATAGAACAGGTACTCCGAGAGCGAGCAGTAAATGGAACACGCAAATCTCTGGCAGGGCAATTTCAGATTGCTCTAGAGTGCTCTGAGAGCAATAATAGAAAACACTATTAGAATGGAATACAATTTTGGCAATGGGTTAATTTGTTATTGTTTCATCTATAGGTACCAGATCATTGTTTATATAACCCCTTAGTTACTAAATAAATTACGTCAAAATTATCGGTCTGAAATAAACAAAGCCAATATTTGACCACCTGAAATTTTGCATGCGATTTTCTATGTTGCGCCAGCACATGCACCATCGCGTATAAAACGCATCTAACTAATCTTGATCATTAAAAAAACAACAAAAATTGTTTTGTCATAACATATTTAATATAAAATAAGAAAATACAATAAATAACTTCATAAAGAAAAAGATGGCATCAGTATATATACTTAAAACTATTTAACTTGTATAGAAATTGGAGGAGTAAACTTCCAAACATGTCCTGTACTCATAAGAGCCGGTCCTGCACTTATGGAACTGTTGTCCGGAGTATAACATTGAATATCTACTTTGTAAAACCCTGGCGTGAAAAACACTACATTGCACTTATGGTTTGCTATATTTTTGGGTTCTAAGCTGGATAAAATTTTCCTAAAATTAAAAAAAAAATTTGGTTTTATTGTTGAGGTATACCTTGTCTGGAACTCTATTTTTTACTAATGCTTAGAAAATTATAGGCGTGAATTAATTTATCAATGAGACAAGGCAACCTATTAGCGTGCTGATGATGTGTCATTAAATAAATCCCCCGAAGACGTGGCTGTATTTTATATATACAGAGTGTTTCTCAGAAGACGTTCACTCCTATAACTTTTCTGTATTTATAGATATTAAAATGAAATTTTGAGATTATGCATAAGAGATGAGTCTGCAATTATTGGCATAATTTTCAATTTGTTAGCACTTCCGGTTTGACCGCACGTAAATAAAAATTACTATTTTCTTACTTTGAGGCGCCAGATACGGCCAGTCTCGTGTCCATCCTATAATTAAGGGTTCCATTATTATAATCTTGATAAAATTGCACTGATAACGTTAGCTCTTTAAGAGCAGTTTCCAAACTGTTTGCGATCGACATCTGTACCTCCATGCAGTCTCCAGCTTCACACGATAGGTCTTCTTGAACGTTAAAGGTGTCGCCATTTATTTTAACTTCTAAAAATATTTATATATTTATGTAATCAACGGGTTATAGCTAATACAAACAAATTACAAACTATACCTACTGTAATATAATATGTACAATAACAAAGAAAAAATAATAAGACAATATGAACTTCTAAATGTAATTAGAGACGTAGCAAACACATCAACTTCCCCACAATTTGCTTTTACCTACATCCTACTGAATGCAGAACATTTTACTGTATAAAGTTGGATGTCTCAGCTTTGGCAGGAACATGAAAGTTTGTTTATCAAAGACAAAATGTCGGATTAGTTTAAAAATGAAAAATGGATCCGTATTATCACGTCTTTTCCTTAACTCATACCTATAACCTGCAGTATCATATTTAATTACTTCCATCGGCACCAATAGGAAGTTTATTTGTAGCCTACATATTGTAAAAATGTATGTCGTAATTTTTCGATTTGTCTCTAGTACTTCACTGTGTGGGAAGCAGTATATGACATCATTAATAAAAATATTAAATAACAAGGGTACTGATGAGGACCCTCCTCAACCGGCAGAACACATAAAATGTTTAGTGAACTCGCTACTATATCAATCGGGTTGTTGAGGTTCGCTTGCAATTGAACAGTGCATTTCAACAATCTCTAAAATATTTTAATAAAATCTGTACAACAAATTACTACATATTGAACAGAAAAATTGATTGTGTTAAATTTTCCGGTACCCGGAAAATATTTCGCCTTCGGCGATTTGTCTGTAGAGTTTTATGTTTGATCACGATACAAAATGACCTCTTTTTTTTATAACCTGTCCATCTTTTCTTGGAAAGATAATGGAAACCCATTTTACACCGTCTACGCGTCGTTTTGACATTAGAAAAAGTAAGGTTGAAAGTAATTTCAAAAGGTGACAGATAATTTGTTAGGTAATGGCTATGGAGAACTGGAGGGTCCTCAAGTCCTCCATAGTAATGGATGAGCTTCTTTTAATTACTTTTAAACAGCAAAGCAAAGCCTAAAGTTGAGAGTTCCTTTCAACAATTTAAATAAGCACTGCACAGATTTGTACTTTGCTTTGCTGTTTGAAAGAAGCAAAAGGAAAATACCTATTATAAAGCAAATGATAGGGATTTCTCAAAGTGACAAAACGAACATCTGTTGATCAAAACTTTTTAAAACCACTGAAAATTATAAGTTTATAACATTTTTTCATTTTGAAATTGTATACGTCTTTCTTAGCAGTATAATTAAACGCAATTTGTTTAAATTGGGGGGGAAAGAAAAAGTTCTGAAAAAGAAATAATATGTGGAGTTCCACAAGGATCAATATTAGGTCCGTTATTATTCTTAATTTACATTAATTCCGTTTCCAAATTGCTTAAAGGGCAATATAAAGCTATTTGCCCATGATACAACAATTATTTATTGTGCTGAAACTCTTGCAGAAATGTATTTTGATAATAATAATGATTTAAAAATACTTCATTGTTGGCTTCAATCAATTAGATTTACGTTAAATTTTACAAAATCTTCTTTTATGTTTATAAATAAAGATAAAATAAATTCCATCATTAACCCCTTAACATTTAATAACAAAAATATTCAATATTCAAAAACGACAAAATTTTTAGGATTAGTTTTAGACGAAAATTTAAATTGGAAATGCCATATCTAGAGTTGGGCATGGTCAATTGACCGCGGTCAATTGACCATGACGTATTTGACCGGTCAAAGTCGGTCAAAATATATCAATTTTATTTTATTATTTATGCATTTGTGATCTGTCCAGATTACCTCCTACCACCCAGGATAATGTTTAGTGTATCGTTATAGCGCCGTTATTTAAGAAAACAATAACACCTGATTCTGGGAATCCCAATAGTCGGCCTCGTTTATTAGTGGTTTCTGGAACGGATTCAATCACAATGAAGGAAAGGAATAGAGAAGTTATTGTTATTCTCTTTTTGTAACATTTTCATAGACATTTCCTTCTCAGCCTATTTATTTTCATTTCGTATTTGCCAGAGTTAGGGTTTGCACTTGCTTTGCATTTTTGTGAACCTAACTATATCATCCATTTGACCACCCTGTATAAAATTTAGGTATGGCAATAGACTTTTCAGAACAAGCAAAACTTGTTATAAAAAATTAATTTTTTCCAAAATACAAAATAATAAATTTGGCAAGTATAGTTAGGTTCATCCACTGCATTTTTAAATTTTAATTTATTTCAGTCAATTGACCGGTCAAATCCACAACCCTAGCCATATCCAGTATATTATCAACTCGATATCTCCTTTGGTATCTGTTTTGTACGGAGCTAGATATTTTATTCCTTTGAAATAGTTAAAAAATATATATTTTTCATTAATATATTCAAAATTACAATACTTAGCTTCTGCATGGGGATCTGCTTGTTTATCAAACTTAAAAACATTACAAAAATTGCAAAATAAAGTTATTAAATGTATACACAAATTACCACATTTAGAACCAACTGTTAATCTATATAGACTGAAAGGGTTCGTTCAAAACATTTATAAATTAAAAATTTGTATTCTAATTCACTCTATTATTTTAAAAGAAAAAAAAATCAAACATAACACTTCAAGAGAATAAGACATTACATGATCATAACACCAGACGTTGTATAATATATCAAATTATACCAGTAAAAAGTAATTTCGGAAAAAAATCGCTTTTAGATGACGGAATAATCAAATACATATAAGATATATTTACTAAATTAAATTATTTATACTATTTTTTTTTTAATTTATTTTATTAATAAATTAAATTGGATTAACTTTCATTTTTTTTATTGTTATTTTTTTTTAATGGTTATTATTTTCTATATTATATTGTAATTTTCCATGTAATGAACTGTAAAACTTAGTTTAAAATAAAGATATTTTGAAAGTTAATTAAAGAAAAACCAACTTAAAAGTTTATCGCTGATGAATCGTAAGATCTGGGTTTGTCTATAACTGTTACATTTACTAACAAACTCTTAAGAAAACAGTTAATTTTAACTTACCCCATTCTAAAGGTGACATTCTAACAATATCCAACATTCGGCTGTTTAAAGTTATTCCCTTGAGGGACGCTACCCCAGCTGAATCTGTAGCATTCAGTATCCACTTAAGTTTTACATGATCTCCTATATGTTCTGAACAGATTTTATTTGTGTCTATCGATGTTTTAGATTGGTCTGGTTCTTCATAAAAATCTGTAAACGAAATAATGGTCAAAAAAATTTCCGGAAGTAATTTAAGCACTATTATAAGTGAAAATAAACGAATGAACTAGTTTTCTTCCACAATTAATAATAATAATAATAATAATAATAAGTTTATTTAAAATTTAATAATATAATAAATATGTTTATGTTGTCTTCGATAAACTTATTATTCAATCCCCTGAAGCTGAGCTGGTTAGGGGAAAATCTTATTTTTTGTTTTCGTATGTAAAATCATAAATCATAAATATGCATTAAAAATCAAGTTTTAAAGTAAAAATGTTAATTTATAGTATAAACGCAGCTTTTTTGAAGAAATATATTACCCATAATAAAATTATTAATTTATAATTTTTAAGTAAAAAATATTACTTAGGTATATAAATTATTCAGAACAATATTAATTAATTAAAGCATTTCTAAAAATATTTTCAATTGTCTGTTTTTAATATCCATGTTTTTATTTCGACTTAAAATTTTTTTAATGAAATCAAAAAAGCAGCAAATTCAAAAATTAAGTTTTTGCCGGAAGCCGCTAGTATGTTACTATGTTTAATGAACTTTTAACCCAATTTGTATTGTACCTGATATTTTTGACAAGGGACACCTATCAACTGGTATAGGGACTCTGCAACTTTCTTGTCCCTCAATAAGCATACGTTTTGATTTGGTGTATTCCAATTCCATTTCCTGTGATGTGAGATTGGCCACATCTAGTACCAGATAGAACTGCGTATTTCTGTAGAAAGACAGATATTAGGCCATGAAATTCTCTCTCTCTCTCTCTCTCGCTCTCTACCAAGTCATTATACTTAAGAGCAAAAACTAGTGACGCATTCGTCATTTGGTTTTTTGTTCAATATTTCGTTACTTTTTTGCTTTATCCAAAAGACGGTTTTACATTAAATAAAGTTGGATTTATAAGTTAATAAAAGCAGAAAAATAAATATGCGCAAAATTGACAACATTTCATTTTATGCTTTCATTAATTTATCAACTAAAATAAACGAAATATTAATAAGAAAATGAAATGGCGAATGCGTCGCTAGTGTTTGCTCTTAAATTACTAGAGTGTTGTCGTTTTTACAAGTTAGTTGCAACATGGAACCAATCAGAAACCATTTTTATTAATTTTTTTTTTATTTATTATTCTCAACCAACTTAAAAAAGTTTCTTACGAGAATATAACACCAAATATACAATATATAAATTCACAAATAATAAAAACCATGTTTAGTAACTATTAATCACTCCATCGAAATTATTAAAAATATATATATACAGTGTGTCTACTTAAGTTGGCTACATATGGGAAACTTTTTTATTATTAACTTTACGGAAAAAAGTTATTCTTCATAAAAAGTTCTGCATGTCCAAAACCTAAAATGCAACCATCAGATGTTAAATTTTTTCAGTTTTGTCAAAAAATATAAATTTTGCCCAAGAGTAAAGTACCTTTAATTTTGACAATATCGAAAACTGTAATTATGAAAAGTTGTCCGTAATGTAAAACTATATTTTAATATGCAATTACATCCTTCTACTTAATTTTTTTTTATTTTTACAAACTTTTATTTTAATGGTTTATCTATTAATTAATTTTCTAGAAATAAATTTTGTTTCGAGATTTGTTATTTTCTGAACGAAACAGAAAGGTTATTATGATTTTTTTAATTAATAAAAAGATAAATGTTCGGTAGGTACCTATCTGTAATTTGAGAAAAATTTGTAAAAATAAAAAAAAATTGAAGTAGTGCATATTAAAATATAGTTTTACATTTACGAACAATTTTTCATAATTACGTTTTCAATATTGTCAAAAATAAAGGTACTTTACTCTTGGGCAAAATTCATATTTTTTTACAAACCTCGTATACGACTGAAAAAATTTAACATCTGATGGTTGCATTTTAGGTTTTGGACCATGCAGAACTTTTTATGAAGAATAACTTTTTTTCGTAAAGTTAATAATAAAAGTTTCCCATATATAGCCAACTTAAGTAGACACACTGTATATAATATAATAACCATTTACATAAAAAAATATTAATATATAAACGTTAAAGTTTTAAAAAACATTTTTTAAGTGTTTTTTTAAAAGTCCATAATTTTGATATTTCTTTAATTTTTTTCGGCAAACTGTTGTAAATTGTTATTCCTTTATATAGTATTGATTTTTGGCCAAAAGTACTCTTTACCATTGGTGTTTGAATATGATGATTTTGTCTCGTGATGTGAATAATGTTGGTCGAAGGAAATATTATATTCGATTGTTTTTCTTTAATAATAATAGAGTGTATTAAAATGCATTTAATTTCCATTAAAACTGCTCACAATAAAACTGTTTCAAACAGCAAACATTGCAACAATCTAAAATAATAGAATAAAAACTACAGAACAAGCAATAAACATGATTTCGCATGATATTTTTTTATACTAACACAGCGTTCTTTATAAGCATAAACATTTTTTTAAAATAAGGTTGTTTATACATAATATATGTGGGGGTAATATATAAACAGGGTGGAATTTTTAACTGGAACAAATTCAGTGCAAGGAAGCCTATTTATTTACTGGAAAAATACAGAACTACGGCTGCATTTATTTTAAGTTTGTTTTTTCGTGTCTTCATGAAATTTACCCCTCTTGTTCCGGATTTGTACCTGATGCTCCTGTGTGTTTTTGGTACCAGCAAGGAAGTCAAGTAAAAAATATCTGACGTTGACAACTGTCCATAATTATTATATTAAACTAATAATTTTAAAGTTACAAAACGTTTTAAATAAAAAAATTGGAACAACAGTCTATGTGTTATTTTATTGCACATAAACTGGTCCTTCGAGCCGGATTACCATCAGCTAAACAATAAGAAAAATCGACTCTTTGTATCAAGGCAATCCGTTACAAGGGGAAGAAAGAAAAACACAAAGTGAAGACGCCGATTTCAAAAAGCAGGTCAGCGCGTTTCATTACTCACATTTCCTATGATTCTATTGCTTTGACTTGAGTTTTTGTTTATGATTAAAAAATAAACAATACATTTCCCATAAATAATACTTGTTGTTGCTAATTTAAAGTATATTTTAAACTAATTCAAAATGTCTAACGAAGAGCTTGAACTCAAAAAATTAAAAAACTCACGCAAAACTTATAAATCTCAATTAACAAAATTCAAATTATATTTCGATAAAGAAAAAACTGTAGAAACCATTGATTTGGTTCAAATACAACTGCGTTTAGACAAAATTGAACCGATACTTGAACAATATTATGATGTGCAGTCTAAAATCGAAATTTTAGATAGTTCAATCACTGATGACTTACTTGAAAAAGAGCGTACGGATTTTGAAGATAAATATTTTAGTATTATTTCGCAGGTTAAGTCATTATTATTGGAGAGGTCTCGCATACAAGATGATAATGCATCGGTATCGTCACAAGGCACAAATAGGTCTAATGCTATGCAACAACAGCCTAATATAAAACTACCTCCTATATCTTTGCCTTCTTTTGACGGAGATTATGAACAGTGGCTTTTCTTTAGAGATACATTTGAATCGCTTATACATAAGGAAGTATCTATACCTGACATAAATAAATTTCATTATTTGAGACTCTCACTAAAAGGACAAGCCGCTGATTTGCTAAAATCCCTTGAAAGTTCGGCTAATAATTATAATATAGCCTGGAATCTACTTGTTGAGCGCTATGAAAATAAACCAATGTTAAGAAAAAATCACATTAAAGCTTTATTTGAATGTAAAGCTGCTATAAAAGAATGTCATGTAGAAATACGTCATGTTTTAGACTGCATGACACGTCATTTACGCGCCCTAGAGGTTTTAGGACAACCAGTAGATTCCTGGGATGCCTTAATCATACACATGTTCTCAACAAAACTAGATCATATTACTAGACGTGAGTGGGAGTGTGAATACGCAAAGCATGACAATGTAACACGCGAGTTATTTACTAAATTTCTGCAAGACAAATGCAGAATTCTTGAAACTTTAAACCCACAAAATACAAAGTCTAAAGGAAATATACGAGGCCTATTCTCGAGTCACACTCCAACTTGCAGCTATTGCAATAAAGATCATACCGTTTATAACTGTAAGGCTTTTCTTGATTTAAACATAAACTCCAGATTATCAGAAGCTAAAAAATTAAATCTTTGCCTTAATTGTTTAAGAAATAATCATTCTACAGAACAATGTCGCTCAATGCCGTGTAGAAAATGCGAACGTAAACATAATACTCTTTTGCATTTTAGTCGTTCCACTTATAATAATTCAAATAATAATACAAAACTTGAACTGGAAAACAAAAAAATTAATGCCAGTGTTGCCTATGCTGAGGAAAATTCTGAGAACCAGGAAAAATGTGAAAATTCTCTTGTTTCTAGTAATTTTTCTTCTGGTAGCGTATTATTGTCAACGGCCTTGGTTGAAGTGACAGATACTCAAGGAAATGTACATTCCTGTCGCATCCTGCTGGATAGCGGCAGCGAATCAAGTTTTGTCACAGAAACATTGTGTAAAAAACTAGGTTTACAATCTTCAACAGTTAATTGTTCTATCACTGGTATTGCCCAGAAAAACACTAAAGTTCTAAAACAAACTTCTTTGACAATTCAAGCACGTCATGTGCCTTTTAAAACAGATCTAAAATGTTTGGTTTTACCAAAAATTACTAATAAAATTCCCTATACACGTGTCGACACTTCTGCTTTAAAAATACCGCCTAATTTAATACTTGCTGATCCCTCATTTAATGAACCAGGTCCAATTGACGTCTTGGTTGGGGCTGACAATTTTTGGGAGCTTATCATGATTGGTCAAATAAGATTAGGCAAACAATTACCAATACTTCAAAAAACTCACTTTGGTTGGGTGATATCTGGTTCCGTGTTCCCACAACAGTTCACCCATTCTAATAGTTCTACTGTATCTTGTAATCTAAGCATTCTTGATGTGTCCTTGGACACAAAAATTCAAAAATTTTGGGAAATTGAAGAGGTTAATACTTCCAAATCTCTTTCTCCTGATGAGCAATATTGTGAAGAATTATTTACTAATACTACCACAAAAAATTCAGAAGGACGCTTTGTAGTTAATTTACCTCTCAAGCAACCGTCTTCTGTCTTGGGCGATTCTAAACAAACTGCTAAGAATTGTTTAATTAACCTTGAAAAAAGACTTGGTAAAAAACCCGAATTAAAAACTCAATATGACAATTTTCTTAATGAATACTTATCTCTTGGTCACATGACTGAAATAGAACCCACTAGCTTATCAGAAAAAACTTGCTTTTATTTACCTCATCATTGCGTTCTTAAAGACACCAGTACAACTACCAAACTAAGAGTAGTTTTCAATGGTTCGGCAATCACAAAAAGTGGTTTGTCTTTAAATAATATTTTGAGGGTTGGCCCTGTTGTTCAAGATGATTTATTTTCTATCGTTTTGCGTGTTCGAAAACATAATTTTATGTTAACCGGGGACATTGAAAAAATGTACCGTCAAATACTAGTCAATCATGATCAACGTTGCCTACAACTTATTCTTTGGAGATCTAACGATAAGTCTGAAATAAAAACGTATCAATTAAATACAGTCACTTATGGCACGGCTTCTGCCTCATTTTTATCCACTAGATGTTTAAAGGAATTAAGCATTCAATGCGAAAACCATGAGCCCAGAATAAGTGAGATTATTGGTAAAGATTTTTATGTGGATGATTTATGCACAGGGGGGTCCTCTGTAAATGAATTAAAACTAATAAAAGATAAAATTTGTGAAATTCTTAATACTGCTGGATTTCATCTTAGAAAACTTAAGTCTAATAATCCAGAAGTTCTTTCCAATAATGAGTCATACAGTTCAGATACCATAGTACATTTCGGTGAAGCATCTGAAGGCAAGACTTTAGGTCTATTATGGGAATCCAAAGGTGATTATTTTAAATATTCTATACAAAATTATAATGAAAATTGTCCCACTAAAAGAAAAATTTTGTCTGCTGTTTCGCAAATATTTGATCCCCTTGGGTTGCTTCAACCTGTTATTATAATTGCTAAATTAATTATTCAAAAACTATGGCAGTTTAAGTTAAATTGGGATGAGTCAATTCCCCAAGATCTTCATACGACATGGTTGAAATTCCAGTCACAACTCCAAGTAATTAATGAATTAAATATTCCAAGACATGTTTTACCGGAAAATCCAGTTTCTATTCAACTTCACGGATTTTCTGATTCTAGTGAAACGGCCTATGGAGCTTGTATATATATTAGATCCATAGATATATCTGGTTCTTGTCATTCTTATTTATTGTGTTCTAAAACAAGAGTGGCTCCTTTAAAAACCATAACAATACCACGTCTTGAATTATGCGCTGCTTTACTTCTTGCAGAGCTATCACAGAAAGTTCAAAAAAGCCTATGTCTTCCTATAAATAAATGTTTTTATTGGTGCGATTCTACAATCGTACTTTACTGGATAAAATCTATTCCACAACATTATAAGATTTTTGTAGCCAACCGGGTAACTCAAATTCAGTCCTTAACTGATTCAGATTGCTGGAATTACATTAATACTCATGAAAACCCCGCCGATCTTCTTTCTAGAGGTCAAGCTCCTAGCAGTCTTATCTATAATCAACTTTGGTGGAAGGGTCCTACATGGCTCTTGGAACCTCCAGAAAAATGGCCATTGAACTCTAATAGTGATTATCCATCTTTTGATAAGTGCAATGATACTTCCGAGAGACGTACAGAAAAACAAATATCATTTAATGCTTCAATTAGTTATACTTCTTTTAATCTTTTCGACATATTTTCTACCTTTAACAGACTACATAGAGTTACCGCTTATTGTTTTCGTTTTATGAAAAATTGTCTTACTTCCAGAGAACTTCGAAAAATTGGCCCTCTTGAAGTAGATGAATTACAATTTTCATTAAATAAACTTATCCAGATTGTTCAAAAACAGGAATTTCCTCAGGAATACCATGACTTATCCAAATCTAGACCGCTTAATTCTAAAAGCAAAATATTAACTCTTAACCCTTACTTGAGTAATGATGGTATTATAAGAGTTGGCGGTAGGTTATAGCATTCTCAGTTTGACTTCCAAAAAAAGCATCCAGCAATTTTACCTGGCAAGCATACATTTTCCAAACTAATAGCAGCAAATGAACACTTGCGTCTTCTTCATGCTGGACCTCAATTGTTGTTAGCCTCTATACGTGAACGTTATTGGCCTACATCTGGTAGAATATTGGCAAAGCAAGTTGTTAGAAACTGTTTACGATGTTATCGGTTTATTGCTAATCCCACACCATACTTAATGGGGCAATTACCTGAGTGTCGTGTAACACCACAAAAACCATTTTATAACACTGGCATTGATTTTTGTGGTCCATTTTTGCTTAAAGATAGATCTACACGAAATTATAAACTAATTAAGGCCTATGTTTGCCTATTCGTGTGCCTTTCCACGAGGGCGATGCATCTTGAGCTTGTAAGTAGTTTGTCCACTCAAGCATTTATTTCATCACTCCGCAGGTTCTTTTCACGAAGAGGTTTAAGTGTACATATTTATTCCGATCATGGTACCAACTTTGTCGGTGCTAAGAATGAATTTGATAAATTTTTAATTAAAAACACTCATATTATTCAATTATATTTAAATCAACAAAGTATTAAATGGCACTTTATTCCTCCCCGTGCCCCACATTTTGGCGGAATTTGGGAAGCTGGTGTAAAATCAACTAAATTTCACCTTAAGAGAATTTTAAATTTAACACCGTTATGTTTTGAAGATTTTTTAACCATCTTAAACCAAGTCGAGGCATGTCTTAATTCCCGACCTTTATTTCCGTCATCCAACGATCCTAACGATCCAAGACCTATTACTCCTGCGCACTTTCTTGTCGGAGAATCTTTGACAACAATACCCGATCATGACTATACTGAAATTAATGAAAATCGCCTTTCAAAGTTTCAAAGATTGCAGAAGATGCTCCAAAGCTTTTGGAAAAGGTGGTCCAAAGAATATATCTCAGAGCTTCAGCAGCGTTCCAAATGGAAACAAAATTATCCAGAACTTTTAAAACCTGGTGTTGTCGTTATAATTAAAGAAGATGGTTTACCTCCCCTTAAATGGAAAATGGGTATAGTGGAAACTGTTCATCCAGGAACTGACGGTATCATCAGAACAGCTACCATTAGAACTGAATCAGCTGTCCTTAAAAGACCTGCTACGAAGATATGTGTTCTTCCCAATTTTAACTAATCCTTAATTTGTTGAAGCCTTTCGGCTATCAAGGGGGGCGGTATGTTCCGGATTTGTACCTGATGCTCCTGTGTGTTTTTGGTACCAGCAAGGAAGTCAAGTAAAAAATATCTGACGTTGACAACTGTCCATAATTATTATATTAAACTAATAATTTTAAAGTTACAAAACGTTTTAAATAAAAAAATTGGAACAACAGTCTATGTGTTATTTTATTGCACACCTCTTATAAGGGTAGAAACTTCCCCCAACTCTTTTTTTGAATGCAAAGGTATGTATTATGAATTGTGATGAAAAAAGGGAATAAAACGCACTATTAGGTACACCAGAATTCAGCAAATCTAGTACAGTTTTTTTTTGGAAAAATGCTTGGACACGGGTATTACCATTTTTAATTGTGGTCTTAATTTTTTTTTTAAATATTGTGACAGTGGTCCCAAATTAGAGATATGACAATATCGATAATTTTTTTGAAATGGCAACCCTAGTTTTTATTGACTATTTTTAAAATAGAAATATATTTTCATTGATTTTCGAGAAACGCCTTTTAAATTATACCACTGCAGACATTTTCCATAAGCAATTTCGTACTGTTCCTTGGACTTTTCTGGCAACAACTCAGAGTTCCTTTCCCTTAATAACCCCCTCCTCGATTTGAAATCACGTGGTATTTCAAACTGTATACAGGGTTAGTTGTTGAAACAACCGAAACGGCTAATTTTCTTCAAAACTACCAAGGCTAAATCAATGAATTTTGGTACAGGTGGATAACTTAAAAAATTGAATTGAAAATTGACAATTGCGACGTTGCCAGATTTTTAGTTTTTTCTGTAACTCAAGGAATGTTTTTTTTTTTCAAATGTAACACTACTCTTTTTTTTTATTGAATTCGATTCCTTCCATCAACATTATAATTTTCTGATAGTATCAAATTTTTATCTCAAATAGTTCTATGGGAAAAAAATTTAATTAGTTACAACTCTAACTCCAAAATAAAAAAAAATCCAATCTATTTCCATTTAAAAACATTTCAAATAATGTAAAAAGGAAGGTTGGTAGACATAATGTACCTAATAGTATCGATTTCATAATCAAATTAATGTAGTGTACTATAATATGTAAGTAATTTTTACTACCTTTTTTTTTTGTCCAGAGGGGTAAAAAAATCTTCAGAAGACACCCTCAAGCCTATGGTGTTCTAGTGGCTGGGTAGTGTCGGATTCCTACCGACTAAAAAAATTCCCCTCTGATCATCTGGCTCACCGCACCGGTACCGTTTTCACATTTCTTCAGTGCGGAGGCTGTCCTTATTCTTCTATGTTAGTTTTCTCTTCTCTCCTCTCTTTCTTTTGTTTCCAATATGCTTCGGATTGTCGTGTATGCGTGTGCCCAATCGTCCTCTGATATAACTAAACTCCTCATCATATTTTGGGGGGTGAACACCCTACCCGAGGCATTCGTGGCAAACGTTGTTCTTTCTTCCTCCCATCTAGGGCAGTTAAAAAGAGTATGCTCAACATCATCAATTTCCTGGCAGTAAACACACGAGTCAGAGTTCGCTCTTCGTCTTTCAAATAGATACTTTGGAAAGCATCCGTGCCCCGAGAGCGCCTGCGTAACGTAGTAGTCGGTCTCTCCATGTGGTCTGTTAATCCAGGTTTGGATGTCTGGAATTAGACGCCAAGTCCACCTTCCGTATCTTCCATTTCTCCATTTCTCTTGCCTTTTATTCATTAGAGCCACCCTTGCGATTGCTTTACTTACTCCATCATATGTTTCCTTGCGTTCTTGTATAAGAAATTCTATTGGAGGTACTCCCGCTATGACGCCTGCTCCTTCGGCGGAAATTGTTCTATACGCACTGCATATATGAATGCATATAAGCCTTTGTACTTTTGTTAGCTTCTTAATCAGGGTTTTATTTGATCCAACCATGTGCCAGACGGGCGCAGCATACAAAATTTGAGAGTGTACTACACTTGATAAAGTCCTTCTTTTGGATGCTCTTGGGCCTCCAATATTTGGCATTAGACTGGATAAGGCCGTAATTGTCTTCTCAGCTTTTTCAATGGTCTTTTTGATGTGCTCTGTAAATGTGAGTTTGGAGTCCAGCCATACACCCAAGTATTTAATCGCGTTGCTTGGTCTAATTGTGACTCCTTGTACGTCGAAATTGATTGGTGCGATTCTCCTTTTTGTAGTTAGTAAGACTGCTTCCGTTTTTTCTGCGACTAACTGAAGGTTTCTGCTTTGTAGCTAATCCAAAACACGCAGTAGTGCAGTATTAGCTAAGTTCATTAGGATCTCCTCGTTTCTTGCTGTCACCAGCATGGCTATATCGTCCGCAAAAACTATCAGCTCAACACCTTCGGGTAATTCCTGTCTTATGACCTTCATCATATAAGATGTTCCACAAAGTGGGACCCAGCACCGACCCTTGCGGAACCCCACTGCTTACAGCTATAATTTTAAATTCATTGTCAGTTTCTAGAATTATTTTTCTCTCTGATAAGTAGGACGCCAGAACTCGAATCAATCCCTCATTTATTTTTCTTTTTCTTAATTCATTTAATATTAGCTGCCACGAGGCGCTATTGAAGGCGTTTTTAACGTCAAGAGTGATCAGGGCACATAATCTTCGGTTTTTATGAGAGTAGGCGGCTGCTTCCTTAGCAGTTTTGATGACTGCGTTAACGGCATCTACAGTTTGTCGGCCCTCCCTAAAGCCGTATTGATTGTCCGCAAGCTCTCCTGTACGGTGTAGTTCTTGCTTCAGCCTCAGGAGTAGCAGTTGCTCGTAGAGTTTTCCCTCCACGTCCAGAAGACATATCGGCCTATACTAAGAAGGATTATCTATAGGCTTGTCCTCCTTACGCAGGAGCACCAGGCGTGCAACCTTCCATTCTTTGGGGAACTCTCCATTGCTTGTTAGTGCGTTGTAGACAGCTAAAGTATAGTTTGGTTTCGCATTCACTATTTCTTTCAATACTTCTGGAGGTATTTTTACTAGCTATGTTATTGTTAGTAGTTGTTTGTTGTTATTATCGTTATCGATACTATTAGGTACATTATGTCTACCAACCTTCCTTTTCACATTATTTGAAACGTTTTTAAATGGAAATAGATTAGATTTTTTTTATTTTAGAGTTAGAGTTGTAACTAATTAATTTTTTTTCCCATAGAACTATTTGAGATAAAAATTTGATACTATCAGGAAATGGTAATGTTGATGGGAGGAATCGAATTCAATAAAAAAAGGAGTAGTGTTACATTTGAAAAAAAAACATTCCTTGAGTTTCCAATTTTTTAAGTTATCCACCTATAACAAAATTCATTTATTTAGCCTTGGTAGTAGAAAATTAGTCGTTCCGGTTATTTCAACTAACCCTGTATATACTAACATTAACATTGAATAAGAGTATTGCCGATGTTATTGAGAGAATCTCAGTGTCTCCGTGTGGCGCAATCGGTAGAGCACTGGACTGGTAATCGGGTTTTGGATTCAAATCCCAGCGGAGGTGTAAAACTTTTTTCAATTTTCAAAACTTTGTCTACTTTAACATTTTTTACTTGTAGCTGCTTCATTTATCTCTACATTGGGATCGTTCACTTTCAGATTATTCATCGAAAATTACAGAAATTCAGTAAAGAACGCTTGTTACGTTATTCACGCCGAATTTTTCCGTATCCAACGACAAAGCAATAAGGTAAGTAACTTGATTTGGGATATTTATGACTTTAAATTTGAATTTGGTAGAATAGGTATTAATTTTTTTGTTTATTTTAGTGTCGTTTCGTAAACATCAAGCAGAATATATCTTTTGCCAGAGTGTGCTACATAAAATATGCATTGAACCAGATTACTTCGAGAGTGGATTAGTAAAGCATTATGCCGCCATTTTATATCGGTATAATCTCGAATATCATGACAAATTATCACAAATTGGTTTCCATAACATGTTAGTCAAACTACGGAAGGAGCTTGCATGTATGGAATAATCCGAAAATACGTAGCCAATTGTCGCTTTTTCCTTTTCTCAATAGCAGAAAACCTAAGCTTTTCTTCACTCAAGGGCTAGAAGATATTCGATAAGTACAATATATATCTAAACCGAAATAAAAAAAGTATGTATGCCATGCAATTAAAGCTTTCGAGTGTTTACTTTACAAAACCTAATTTATAAATATAAAACTTAACAACGTTCAAAAGTTTGTTTACATGTTCTGAATAAGAAAAATAATAAATGTTTTAACCACACCGGTATAGGCAAAAATGCGTAATGTAAAGGTAAAAAAAAACTTACTTTTCGGCAGGCAAAACATCCCAATTTGTAACATTTAAGGAGGGCATTAATTCTATCATAAAAAATACTGAACTTGTTCTGCAATGTTGTGATTCTAGTCCTGGGCCACCACTATACCTAAAAATGCATAAACGAAAGTTAATGATAGTTGTTATAACTAGGGCTGGGCGAAAATTCGATATATCGATATTTTTATCGATAAACGATATTTAAAAAATAAATTATCGATTTAAACGATATTATCGATTTTAATCGATATTTCGATTGGAATTTCAATATCGTCCTTATAACACATTTAAGGACCAATATTTAATTCAATCTTTTCATTCTTCATGTTTTCATAATTAGAGTCTCCCCTTGAAATGAAAAGGTACGGAGTTTTACAGGGCACATAAGAAAATATTGACATACAGTGTCACCAGTAAAGTCCGCATCATATGGGATTTTTTTTTTATTGATAGCTTTATTTAAAATTTGACTTTGGCACCAAGTTCTGCTTCGATCGAGATGAAAATTAAGCAAAAAAAAATAGTAGTCACGTGATTCGCATTATTTGTCAAATTTTAATTTTTTCCAAAAAATAATTCAAAAGTGGGGTTATTTTTGAAAATATCGAAAAAAGTTATTAGAAAAATATTTTTTAATGCAGTTTCTAGCCCACATGCAAATTTCAGCTGCATAAGATAATTTTCATTTTTTACCTATATTTTGTAAATTGCACCACTTTTGCAAAATAAGACTCAACGCAACCTACATAAAACTTCTTAGTTTTGACAATGCTTTAGTTCAGATACATTTTCTTTAAAGTAGCGCCATATTAAATGTGTGTTTTTCTACAAAATCAAAATTGGTCGCATGTGATGCAAAGTTTATTTGTTTTTGACCCTGTATAAGGTAACTTCATAAAAAAAGTATTTTTGAAAACGTAGTTTGTGTCTGAAAGTAATACACCTTAATATTAAGACAAAAAAGAACACAGTGTCTTCAGTAAAATGTTTTTTAAGTGGAAAATAAATTTTAGTTTAACAACGTAACGTTTATCTATTTTCAACGAATTAATTTAAAACCCCTATATTATAATTTATTATTAAGATATGCAATAATAACGTTTTTGTAGAAAAACACACATTTAATATGGCGCTACTTTAAAGAAAATGTATCTGAAATAAAGCCTTGTCAAAACTGAGAAGTTTTATGTAGGTTGCGTCGAGTCTTATTTTGCAAAAGTGGTGCAATTTACAAAATATAGGTAAAAAATCAAAATTATCTTATGCAGCTGAAATTTTGCATGTGGCCTAGAAACTGCATTTAGAAAAACATTTTCTAATAACTTTTTTCGATTTTTGCAGAAATTATTTTTTGGAAAAAATTAAAATTTGACAGATAATGCGAATCACGTGACTACTATTTTTTTAATTAATTTTTCATCTTGATCGAAGCAGAACTTGATGCCAAAGTCAAATTTTGAATAAAGCTATAAATAAAAAAAATCCCATATGATGCGGACTTTACTGGTGACACTGTATTTATAATATAATATTTTTATGTTTTATCGATAATATATATTATCAATATATCGAATAACCATATTTAAAAAATAAAATATCAATATATCGATATTTATCGATCGACTATATCGATATTTTTTTAATATCGATTCGATATTGGAATTTCAATATCGCCCAGCCCTAGTTATGACTATAACATTTTATCTGGCAAAATACAAACATTAAAAAAAGAGGATAAGAGTTTATATTCAATAATTAATTTAACTACTAGTATTCAGTGATTTCACTGCTAACAATAAGCCCTTTCATACAACGACGATAAAGCAAAGATAGACCACGCATCTCATTCATAAACGTACCTCATCTCATCAAACATCTCACTGTTTATATAGAGGACATTATATCATATGACATGGTTATAAACACTACAATGAAAGTCCCGGAGGTAAATCAGTTACTTGAAGGACCTCTGGTACTATCTTGTAGTATTGTTTTGTTCTAATGTTTACGCAACACGTAAAAACGTTTAAATTTCATTACTAATTTCACAATAACCTAACATTTTTTTGTCATTCTAATGTCAAAAATTGATATATTATGTGAATGTGTTGAATTCTGCTTGATTCTAAATGTTAATTGATTCTAGTTTGTAAAGATCGCCTATTTTGCCCTACATATTCTGCAAGACAAAAGTCACAAGGGCGCAAATAAATACCACTTTTATCCAATTTGTCCCGAAAAAAATTACCTTATTTTTAATTGGCCTTCAACTACAGATGAACTAGGTGCTTGTTGGAACAGAGCAGTTAAACCACCTGCCAAACTTGACTGTCCTGAGTTGGAAGAACGAAAACTAAAATAAATAAAAAAAGGCTATTTATTATTATAAAATAAATTTTTTGAAACATCGCTTGCAGGCCTAGATACTTACTGGTAATACGTAATAAGTTTGTATTTTCCGACAACCAGATAAGTACTAGTACAAACCTGTGAAGAAGTAGTTATCATACAGAAACTAATACTGAATTATTCCAATGCAAAACGTGTGTATTGGTCATTGGTAAAGTTATAAGCATGGCATTTTTCAAAATACTATATATAAGCGCATATTTAAACAATAATGTCTCTTTAGACCCTATACTTGTCAGTACCAGCTTACCCTTTTCCATCTGTCATCATCTAAGCATAATACAGAACAGGCTAATGAATCATAATACACTGTGATGATTATGGCCTACATTGCTCGTTAAATGATATACCGTGCGAGCAAAAATTATTTGCACCAAAGAGGGCATTGCATCTATAAGGACGTTATTCCTAGCCGTGGAGCTTAATACCTGTTGGGTGTTGGTAACAACCTCAATTAACAATCAATCAGTTATTCCGTCATCTATGACAGTCCTTACAAGTAATTTGATTCATCGCAAATTTTTTCAATTACTTGAACAATTCACACAATGGGCTTTACGGAACAGCACAAAACATTCATGGTTGAAGCGTATTTTCGAAAGGGGGTTAGAGTAAATGGTGAGTGGCAATACAATCCGGGTTTGTGCATGCACGATTTTCACCAACATTTTCCTAACGTTGCTTTTATTGCTAGGGATTTTTATCATTGCCTGAAAAAAACCGTGGCTGTGTTTAGGGAAACAGGTTCTATATAACACAAAAAAGGAGCAGGAAGACCATCTGTAAGAACAGAAGAACTAGACATTCGTGAAATAATGCAAAATACGCCAACAAATTGTATAAGACGCCTGTCCTAAAAAGTGGGAAGATCGTATGGAACATGCTAAGAAGCAGCTAAATTTATTTCCTTACAAAGTGCAAGTATTCCAAGTCCAAGAAATACAAGCCGCAGATGTTGAAAGACGCAGGAATTACTCTTAATGGTTTACCCAAAATTTATTCGAAAAAAATTATTTATTAGACCTGACATTTTTTTCGGATGAATTCTCAGAATACATGTAATTATTTTTCTTTCTGTATATTCTTACGTGTTAATTTTGTAAACAAAAATAAATTTGTATTTGTCTACTTATTTTATTACTCATTAGTTTGGCATATCATGTCATAATATTAATTTGACAAAATTTTAACCTAGATTTGATTAGATATCGTCCCCATATCATTGTGATCTAAACCAAGTCCTACGTTTTTTAATCCAAGCCCTTCTTTGATGCAAATAATTTTAGCTCGCACGGTACTAATATTATAAAAGTATTACCAACCTTGAATTTATTCTAGAAAGAGAAGAATTTCCTGGTAACGAATTGGACATGCTGCTAAACATACCGCTGTTTAAGTCCTGTGGTATACTCGGAGACACTGCAGTATTAGGAGCTAAAAAGTTCGCTGCAGCAAATAACCTGAAATAAATGAATATACAATAAACCAGGAATTTGATTTGAAAATGCTTCGGAAATTATTTTAAAAGAATAGAAAAAAAATTTAACAAATTTAGTGCCCATTATCAAACTTAACCTTAAAAATTACTATGTCGGACTTCCATTGTCTTTATTTAGTTAGGTAACACAACGTTTCGGTTAGTTAGTATCTCTAACCGTTTTCAAGTGTAAACTAAATCATAATTTTAAGGCTACTGTCTTAAATACTATCCATGTGCAATGAAGCTCAATGACTTCGCCTACGTGCTTACTGGAGTGTGAAGTTTGAGCTGCTTGTTTTGGACAAGGAGACGTTTCCAGATGTTGGGGACATCTAAGCTTGGTTTACTAAATATACGAGCGTTTTGGATCATAAAAGTTGCTTCTTTAAATTTGCGTTTTTGCCGGCGCGCTGTTCCTTGTTCAAAACCCTTGGCTTCCGACCAATGCATATGATGTTGGTTGGCAAACATGTTCCGCTATATCTGATCTCGAAGTTTCACCTCTTTGGGTATCCTTCAGACTTTAACTCGTAGGGGAAGGGATCTTTTTGTTTCGCCAATGTACGATTCGCCCCACTCGCAAGGGTTTCCATAGATGTATTTTTTTTTGTGTTTTCATTACTGCTCGGTTTTATTTTTATAAGAAAGTTTCTAAGCGTATTTTTGGATTTGAAGGCTGTTTTGATGTTATGGTTTTTGGTTATCCTTCTAATCTTTTCAGAAATCCTCTTGACATAAGGTATTGTAAGAAATGCTTGCTTCTCTTTCGTTTCTGTACTAGTACATAGGTACACTCGTATATTCAGTAAGCCTCTCCTTGTCCAAAACAAACAACTTCGCGATTCAGTAAGCACCTAGGCGGAGTCATCAAGCTTAATTGCACATGGATAGTATTAGACAGTAGAATTATAATTAAAAGTTAGTACACTTGAAAACGGTTAGAGATACTAACCAGTGGCGGCTCTTACAGTAGGGCCACAGTGCCATGGCCTTACCTACCCTACCTGTACACCAGCTATTTATTCACACTCATACTTTTTACTTAGTCTCTCTACGCTTCATTCTTTTTGTAAATGTGAATAATTTAAAATTTAAGATATCTGATAACGTCTAACTCTGCAAAAACTCCCTGAGACTGGGAAAATTCCCCGGAGATGGCCAGACAACACCTTGCTTACGAGAGAGATAATAAACATATCGCCTTCTCTTACTGGCGCATATGCCTTCGTGGCGGGCCGGATCCTTAGATCAAGCCGCGATTGGTGGATTTACACGTGCTTTAGTTATCGAGAATGAAGAGTCGTAATGATTTGCTTCCACTACCAGATACCAGATGGCGGCTGTTTTTAATACGGTTTTCCCTGTCCAAATATGAAGTTAAAATTTTTTTTAACAGCTTATCGTTTTGACTATTTTTATTCTGTGACTTTTGTATGTTAGGTTTAGAAGTTTTTTAAAAAATTCGCGATTTTCCTCTCTCTCATTAGAAGAGAAAATGCAAGTTAAGGAATTGGGTCGTCCATTGCCAGAGTTACTTATAACAAAAACTCAAAGTGGACAAAAATCGCGTGTTCGAAAATTTAATAACAGTATTTATTCAAAAAACAGTTGGTCGTGCGGGTGCGAGGAGACAATTAAATTGATAAATGTTCTGTTTTGTGTGCGTTTTGTTTGGTGGAGAAGAAACTTGGTCGCAAAAAGGAACTGATGATGTTGCTCATGCGGGTACCTATATGGGAAAAAATGAAATCTCACGAAAAATCCAAGGTACACAACATGAACAATATTTTTAGCTTTTGTATGTTGGGTACTTAAATTAAATTAAAAGTCAATTAAGTTCTGTCTATCGTCAGACACTTGTTAAACATAATGAAGAGGTTGACAAAAATAGATACGTTTTGAACCAAATAATAAACTGTAGGTAATCGATTTTGCGGGGCATTTTTAGATGCACCATTGAATTAATCGGTAAGTTTTTTTTATATTCTCATTACATATTTTTATTTTGATATTTTGGCCCCACCCGTTTCAACTATCACGAGCCGCCACTGATACTAACTAACCCAAACGTTGTGTTAAGTAACAAAATAAATACAATGAAATTCCGAGAAAGTAATTCTTTTAATACTACCACATTGTCTACCACCTTCAAACAAAACTTAACCCAAATACTTACCTAACATTAAAAGACGCAGATTGTTCAGGTAGCAACGGCAAAATACTTTTAATTTCTTCTTGATCAACCTGGAATATCTCATTTTGCAAATATGGCTCTAAAATACTGTTAAGTGATACCTCCAGCATTTCTATCGGTATCTGACTGGCGTTTGTTAAGGTTATGGTGCATTGTGCACTTTCGCCATGGAATAAACTTAAACTCGCTGAAGTTACAATGCTGTCATCGTGAAAATTCGAAAACGATGCACTCTGAGGCAATGATGTTGACACCTGAAATACGGAAGTAATAATAATAATAATATCCTTTATTGCCAGCAAAATCGTAAAGACATGGCAACGTCAAAGAACAGATAGTGCAGGAAAGTGCCTACACAGTATAGATCAGTAAATAAATAAATAGCCCTTGAATCGATATGGTGTACTTCGAAAACGGTACGGAGCTGTCGCAAAGCACTACATAAACTAAGTTTAAATAAGAAAATCATCCTAATATTCCGGAACACATGGGTCTGCTGACAAGCTCGCTAAGAGAGGAGCAACAACGACATTCACAGAATCAGACACTCAAAGGTATTCATAATCAACCATATAAATCAACACTTAACTGACAAACTACTAGAGCTCAATAAAAATGTTATGCCAAAACAAGTACATATATTTATTAGGCAAGAGAGAACTTACAAATAAAACTCTGATTGAATAACGTATACAAAACGTAACTGCTTTGTACAGGCTGTCTCACGGTGATCGTCCATTAGAATATTTCGGAAAGTAATGCAGTTTGAATCCTGCAAATTTGAATAATATAATTTTCGGAGACGCTCTCTTGAAATGAAATAGCAGGGTGTCGCCTGAAATGGAATATATTTTCAAATATAACAGAGGGAAACGCGAAATGCCGGTTGTGAAATTAGATATTATTGTGCTCGATGATGAATTGTCGGAAAATGGAATGGAAGTGGAAAAGTAATAATCTTTGATCAACAAATTTAAAAAATCCTCTTTTTTAAATACGATGCTACGTTGCTATTTCATTAATAGTTTTTAATCTTATTTACGGGTTTTCCCAAAAATCCCACAAATATTTATTTATTTATTTATTCACTTGTATACGAAAAAGCTCCAGTTTTACAATAAAGATACAAAAATACATAAAGTTACATATTAGGGAATCCAAACCACGTGACTTTAAATGACAGTGGAGGGCAACTAGGGATGCGCCATACGATACGATATTTTTGAGTATCGATATTTTACCTTCCGATATTTTGTATCGATATTTTTTATTCGATATATAATGAATATCGAAATATTTTACTCAGTATCGTTCAGATAGTATCGATAGATCCCAAAATTCCAAAACCCACGCGTCGTTCGTGCTGCATTTGCTGCTTTTCTCCCTCAATCCGCGCGCACACAAAGCTTTGGCTATCCTTCTTGGTATACAGAATGCCATTATTGCCTATATTCTATATACCTATATATATTTGTATCGATCTGGATCGGATTGAGAAATTTGAAAATAATTTTACTCTTCACGATGTAAAAACACCAAGAAGACATCTAAACGCAAGAACTGTTGAGAATATTGCTGCTGTAAGAGCTAGTGTTGCAGTGGATCCAAATTTATCAATTCCTCGTCGTGCTCAAGAGTTAAGGATTAAAAAAACGACAACTTGGCGTATTTTGAAAGAAGACTTGAATTTACACCCGTATAAGATTGTTTTGACCCAAGAACTTAAGCCACTGGACCATCGTCGGCGCAGAGAATTTTCTGCTTGGAGTTTAGAACAACTTGAAAGGGATCCTAATTTTGCCAAAAAAAATATCTTTTCAGATGAAGCTCATTTTTGGTTAGGTGGATACGTTAACAAGCAAAATTGCCGTTTTTGGTGTGAAAACAATCCACAACAGATATATGAGAAGCCTTTGTATCCGCTAAAGGTAACTGTATGGTATGGTTTATGGTATGGTGGCATCATCGGACCATTTTTTTCCAAAATGAGGCAGGAGATGCAGTTACAGTGAATGGTGAACGATATCGACAGATGTTAAGAATTTTTTTGTGGCCAAATTTAGATGCACTTGATTTGGAGGATATGTGGTTCCAGCAAGACGGTGCCACATGTCACACTGCTCATGAAACTATCGATACACTGCAAGAAAAGTTTGACGAAAGGATAATTTCAAGGAATGCTACTGTTCAGTGGCCTCCAAGAAGCTGTGATTTAACTCCTTTAGATTACTTCTTGTGGGGCTATTTGAAATCTGAGGTTTATGAAAACAGACCACAAACACTTGATGCATTAATGTTGAACATTGAACCCTGCATTCGTCAGATCACGCCCGATTTATTGCATAAAGTCATCGAAAATTGGGTTCGTCGAATTCGCTCATGTACACGAAGTCGCGGAGGACATACGATGTGTTATTCGAAACATAAATGTTATCGACTATACTTTAAGATACTATAAAACGTTTTGTTGTATCTGAAATTAGTTTAATTTTATTTCATTTTGAAATCATATCGTTCTTATTGGAAAACCCTTTACTACTACTAGATTACTTACTTGTATCACAGGAAGACTGGGCACAACATCAACCTTAAATTGAGGAGGGAAAACATTACGCATATATTTTAGCCGACAGTTAGACTTGACACCCAAAGCATGAGTACTATAACCTAAAATGCAGATTAATTAAACTTATATTTGTATGTTAGAATATAGCGTCACCAATATGTGTAAAGGCAAAAACCTATCAATGAGTCCTTGTTGTCCAAAATCTGTATACTAAAGGGGGCACAGTATAACCAAATATATACACATAAGTATCAAAATAATTACGTATGTCTATAGAGCGTTTGTGTTTAGTTTCTCTTGAGTGGTCAGCCCCTGTATCTGATAACCACATTTAAAAAAGGATGGCAAACAATTTGAACATTTAAAATAAATTGTTTTTAAATTACATGAACTATTTATTTATTTATTCCTTTTACCAACTAATGAGCTATAAAATCGACTACTACTTGTCTTATCAACCGCATGGAACTACAAGGTTATGCTTTTGTTCTATATCGTAATTGCCTCCGGCTACCATGGCAATAAATGTAACATTTGGATTATTACTGCTTTTTAGATAAGTAAATACCATAATAGAGACAATCATTTGTTTTTAAACAACCCCCAAAATTAATACTTATTATACGGATTTCGACGTTTTTATAAAAGGAAAATTGAAAGATTTTGGTAAAATACCTAAATAGAATTACACTCTTTTACTATCCTTGCAATAACTTTTAAAAGAAAAGAGGAAACCACCTGTGGTTTTTGCAGTTCTCTTTACTAAAAAGCTAGCTATAAAATAGAGTTAAATGGGTAAACGGTTGCATTTAAACTTTTTAAGAAATCGAAGCTAGAAATATATATTTTTAAAAGTGCCATATTTTATTAACCACACGGATTAATTTTAATTTTTACATAAACGTCCAATTATGACAAAATGTTCTTTAAAATTAGCCATAGTTTGCTAAATTCAGTTAACCAAGGCCGAAGTTACAGCCTTTTAAGTACTTTAAATTGTTACCCTTCTCAACGTCGTTACGCCGTAATTACCAAAAAAAAAAGTTATTAGGTACACAATTTTTAGAAGATATTACTAAGATTTTAAAAACTTAATTTCTGACCTAGATTGTATTGAAGTTATTAGTATTAAACTAAGGACTTTGTATTATAGCACAGCGACTACGCCCCCTAGCGGTAGAATTAGGAACTTAAAACTTATTTCCGTTGATTTTTTTTTGATCATACATTTACATAATACATTTTTTACCCCAAAGTATGATTTTGGTGATTACCCTGCATAAAGGAATATTTAAGGCAAACAAGACAACTATGTTTTGTTTCGATGACATTTTAGAGTGTTGACGTGCATCGATATTTAAGTTAAATAGGGTATACAGTGAGGACCTAAAGTCCCCCCCCCCCCCCTCTAACTTCTAAACCGTTCGGTATATTTTAATGAAATTTTGAACGATAATATTTGAGCAAGTCTTGCACTTTTTGACATACCAATGACAGCTTTAAATGTCAAGATGACAGCTGGGTCCGCTTTTGGGATATTTTTTTAAATGGAACACCCTGTATATTTTTACATTTTTAAATTCCACATAAAATTATAATTATTTTTTATTAAATGCATTATTAGTCTATACTTCATAGTTTCCGAGATATTGACTCTCGAAAAGTGACATTTTTGAACTTTGACAGCTTATAACCTTCTAACAGTACGTCTTAGAGCAAAACGGCTTACATGTCCCTATCTTCAATTTTTATTATCTTCCCAAAAAAATCAACTTCCGGTTAAACCGGATGTAACTCGAAAGCAGGAAATATAGTTGTTCCGGTTTAACTGGAAGTTGATTTTTTTGGGAAGATAATAAAAATTGAAGTTAGGGTGGTAAGCCGTTTTGCTCTAAGACGTACTGTTAGAAGGTTATAAGCTGTAAAATTTCAAAAATGTCACTTTTCGAGAGTCAATATCTCGGAAACTATGAAGTAATAATGCATTTAATAAAAAATAATTATAATTTTATGTGGAATTTAAAAATGTAAAAATATACAGGGTGTTCCATTTAAAAAAATATTCCAAAAGCGGACCCAGCTGTCATCTTGACATTTAAAGCTGTAATTGGTATGTCAAAAAGTGCAAGACTTGCTCAAATATTATCGTTCAAAATTTCATTAAAATATACCGAACGGTTTAGAAGTTAGAGGGGGGGGGGGGACTTTAGGTCCTCGCTGTATAGGTAAAGACCAGATATGATATGCAGAGGCTCTGACGTCATGTGGTGATCAAATATTCGTAACCATAGTATTATACTACCCACGTGCACTACTTGCTAGAAAACCGTTTACTAGGTTCGCCCCTAGGGGCCGCAAATACAGTTACCAATCATGTTAAAGGGGGGTAAGAGGGGACAAATCATCGCACCTTTACAATTAAAGTGACACAATCCAAAAAATAAAGTTTTGGAGAAAACAGGAAAAACTGTAAAATATATTGAGACTCTAACTCTTTTGTTTCCTAAGCCCAAGTAATAAATTAAATTAAATGTTAAATTTCGGGAAACATTAGCTAAATGATTTTACTAGAAGACAGTTATTTAATTTTGATATTAAAACCTACCTTTAATAGTAAAAAAAATAGAAATAAAAAATAAAAAACAAGTTCGGTCTTTTTACTGCCAAATTTCTTTTAACAACAAACGAATTATTTGGAATTATGCCATTTTAAAATTAAAATTGTCGTTGTATTCAGCCAGTCATTTTAGAATAATGTCCTTTTTTTATTAAAGACCAAATACTTTGTTGTAAAATGTTTGGACGCAAGTCAGTTTAGACTTAAAGCAGTGTGAATTTTCCGTCGCATGCGACAACATACTGAAATGATACTCTTTAGTATTAAAAAGACGCGCGAATACAGTTAATATGAAAAAGGCGTAAATAGGTTCATTCTGGTTCATCTACTTTGGGAGAAGCGATTTGGTATTAGGTCAAGCGGCAGTTAATAGGGGGCGGTATTTAGTGTCATTTTATGATTAAACCTAGAAATATACAATTTTCGAATTGTGTCACTTTACTTTTAAAGGTGCGAAATATTGTTATGAAAAAATATTCACAATTTGGTTTGGCTTATCAGAATTTGACAAATTTGAACCCGCTAAATAGGGTTTCTTTTCTTTTATCAAACTACAGTAGACTCCCGATTGTCCGGAATAATGTGGACCGGACCGATTTCGGATAATCGAAATTTCGGATAATGCGGACATTGATCATTAACTATAGGAAAAGTAACTATATCTATGTACTTTTATAGATGTACTTACATACATAATAAATTCTAATACTTATGTATGTACATTAGTATGTATTCATATTCATAAATTCAAGAAAAAGGTAATGGGTACTTGTTTTATTTTTAAAGTCTGTCGATTTTTGGCCGCAACAACAAAATCAACAAAACATTTCTTAGAAATTTTGAATAATGCGGAGGCATAGCAAGAATCATTTCGGATAATCCGGTTCACGATTGTTTCGGATAACGCGGAGTTCGCATAATCGAGTTTCAGATAATCGGGAGTCTACTGTAATAAAAAACTAAGATATTCTGCATTACGCTGCGACAACTAGAGGGCGCTATTTAGCAGAATCATTAATTTCATCGGTTTCCTCAATAGAATCTTATAAATAATTTCCAGCAATTTTTCTTAGTGACATTTGTGATAAATATTTTTTTCCACAATCCGCACGGTAAACGGTTTCCGAGATTTTTAGTTGCTTGCACAGTCGGTACAAGGTGAATCCTTTTAAATAGCCCGATTGAACAGGCTTATCGTACAGATCAACCTAACACACTGACATTCAAGAAAAGGCCTAAATTAGGATCAGGATGTGTCATAAGTAATCTAAAATAATTGAAGTTGCAGTAGAAGATTCCTCGGAGTTTTTTAGGAAAAAAACATATTAATATAGGTCCAATTATCTTAAAAACGGAATGTTTTCTTTTCATCCAATTTTGAACGATTAATAATAATAATAATAATAAGTTTATTTAAAATTTAATAATATAATAAATATGTTTATGTTGTCTTCTATAAACTTATTCTTCAATCTCCTGAAGCTGAGCTTGTTAGGGGCAAATCTTATTTTTTGTTTTCGTATGTAAAATCATAAATCATAAATATGCATTAAAAATCAAGTTTTAAAGTAAAAATGTTAATTTATAGTATAAACGCAGTTTTTTTTGAAGAAATATACCTATAATAATACCTATAATAAAAATTATTAGTTTATAATTTTTAAGTAAAAAATATTACTTATATAAATTATTCAGAACAATATTAATTAATTAAAGCATTTCTATAAATATTTTCAAATTGTCTGTTTTTAATATCCATGTTTTTATTTCGACTTTAAATTTTTTTTAAAACAAACCATACGCCAAACCATAAGCTAAATAAAATAAATTTTTTTAATGAAATCAATTTTTTAATTTTTGTTGGTAAATAATCGTTTAAATAAAAACATAAATATTTGAAATTTTTTTGTCCTATGGACTTTTATGACGTGTATCATGATTGAGGTTTTTAAATTGTATAAGGTTTTTATTTTTAAATATATATATAAATGTAAAGTGGTCCTATGTTCAACTTTTTTTTTACATTAACATTACATTGTTTATTAGAGGAGGGAATGTTTAAGGGTAAACAAATATTGAATCTCTTCACCAGGGGTGTTTGCTATTTTCAATTTTGTGACTATTTTTTTAATATCTGACTTAAGATGTCTATTGACATTCTTTAAGTTACTGCTTGGTTTACGAGAAATATGCTATTTTATTAAAAACATCGTAAGATTTACTATCAGATTTCATTTCAGTCAGATTAAAATGAGGAAACACCCTGTTTAAATACAAACCGCCAGTTATTTACCTGTAATTTCTAATTCCCCACTCTCTCTAGCCCAACCGCTTAATGTCAAAGAGGTTGGTACGTCAGGAGGTAGAACCACCGTCTCTGGTACCGATTCAAAAACCACTCCTGCAGTCAATAATCTCATGTTTGATACCTTCAATTCAAAAGGTAAAGGATTTATTAGTTTGAGAGAAACATCACAAACTTCGTTTTCAACCCATAAAAAATCTACAAAAAAGGTGGCGAATTAAAAACTAAATATTAACCTAGGGTTGGTGAGGGAGTTTTAGGTTAAAACAAACTGATTTATTTTACACATATACAGGGTGTCCCAGATAAGAATGCACTCCACAGGGATCTCGTAAACCATAGGAGATACAGAGATGGTTAAATTAGAGAAAAGGTGCGCATTACTGAATCCCGTAAAGTCATATTTTCAAATTAAAAAAATTCCGAATGCTTCCGAAGATATTTGGATAAAACCGAATTTCCGCGATTTCGTTTTAATTGATTTATGATTCTATTTGAAGAGACATGTAAAAATAAATTTGATATTCTCATTGCCACTTTTTCTCCTCTACACGATGGTTTAATTACATTTTTGATCCGACGTTTCGTTTAGTCACAACCATCATCAACTTTGTTATTTTAAATAGTCGGAGAATTTTATTTTTTGCTTAACTAATTCTACGTTTTATTCTAAATCTAACGGTGTATCACACTTATTATTTTTTAGACGTTTCGATATAGAAAAACACATCATCAATAAAAATAGGCACATTATCGAAAATATTTTTGTTTTTATTATGGTATTTAAACACTAGTTGGATTTTAAAACATTTTTTTAAAAGAAACTTATAACAAAAGTTAATATCTAAGAAAACTTATTTGAAAAATGCAACAAGTAATAATTAATTTTATTATTAAATACAATTATTTTTTTATTTTTAAAAAATGCATGATAATATTTAAACATAACGTACCATTTAAATTCGGCATCATATGGGTGGCTATGAAGTTGATTGACGTTCGCAATTGTTTAAATAGTTTCTTTAGATCTGTCACTTAGTTACAGAGACCTGTTAGTTTTAAATTTGGTAATTATTATTATGTTTTTTAAAATTTTTAACTGTTGCATTGAGCAGTAAAATTTAAAATAATGGAACATTATTCTAACGAAGAAAAATTTGACATGATTTGCTGTTACATCGAGAGTCATAAGAATAATTATTGTGCGCAAGCAGAGATGTAATATTTTCAAAAATATCGAGTCATAAGAATAATTATTGTGCGCAAGCAGAGATGTAATATTTTCAAAAATATCCCGTACGGCGTCAACCAAATCGATCAATTATTGCTTGTTGCATTTTTCAGATAAGTTTTATTAGATATTATGTTTTGTTATAAGTTTCGTTTAAAAAAATGTTTTAAAATCCAACTAGTGTTTAAATACAACAATAAAAACAAAAATATTTTTGATAATGTGCCTATTTTCATTGATGATGTGTTTTTCTATATCGAAACGTCTAAAAAATAATAAGTGTGATACACCGTTAGATTTAGAATAAAACGTAGAATTTATTAAGCATAAAATAAAATTTTCCGAGTATTTAAAATAACAAAGTTGATGATAGTTGTGACTAAACGAAACGTCGGATCAAAAATGTAATTAAACCATCTTGTAAGGGAGAAAAAGTGGCAATGAGAATGTTAAATTTATTTTGGCATGTCTCTTCAAATAGAATCATAAATCAATTAAAACGAAATCGCGAAAATTCGGTTTTATCCAAATATCTTCGGAAGCATTCGGAATTTTTTAAATTTGAAAACATGACGTTACAGGATTCAGTAATGCGCAACTTTTCTCTAATTTAACCATCTCTGTATGGTTTACGAGATCCCTTCCCTGTAGAGTGCATTCTTATCTGGGACACCCTGTATACCGGGTGTTTTTCAACAGACGTTTGTCGTTTACCCCTATAACTTTCTGTATTTATCGATATTAAAATGAAATTTTGAGATTATGCATAAGAGATGAATCTGCATTTATTGGCATAATTTTCAATTTGTTAGCACTTCCGGTTTGACCGGAAGTGACCTTGACTTTGATATTTTAAATGGGCCATCTTGTATATTTTTACTTATTTGGGTTCAGGTTCAGCATTTAACATTATGAGTAAAATGACACCTCACTTGTCATTTTTTTTACCTGTTATAACATTTTTATGTTTATTTTTGATTTTCAATCTAGAGTGCTACAAATTAATTAAATCTGTTAATTTATAGTCAAGTAGTATATGAAAATTAAAATTATGTCATAATAATTGACTTTATAAGTTTCACAAACGTTTAAAAAATGAAATTTTGTTTTCTTGACGTATACTGCATATTTCCAAAAGGAACGATGGTAGTTCACTAGGATATATTTAAAACGAGCATTTTTTTCAACAATTTAATACCATACACTCCTATGCTACTTTAAAATTGACACTGAAAAAATTTGCCTTAAATCCCAATCGCAAATTTAAAAGCGTTATGCATTATTGCCGCTCTGTCTTTTCTAAAGAAATATAAAGGCGGCTTTGAAAAACAATGGAATGGTTTTGAAAACCAATATGGTTGTTAAATTTTAGTTTTTTTTTAATTTCAAAAACTTTTTTAACTTTATTCATCCAAAACATATTTTCCAAAATCACAAAAATAAAGGGTCACTTACCCATTTTTGGATTTGTCTTATCTTTTCTTCTGTCCAAACTGCCACCACCAAAATGAAGTGGAGTAAACAAAAACGGCCCCATATCCTCCTTCTCTATCTCGATAAGTCTCGGCCTCAAATGGGGCTTCAAATCTTTTAAAATAAACCCAGAACACAACGGGATATCTGTTAGATTCGCCGGTGGTACTACAACACCCGAGTCTAATACAAGGGGTACGGGAGATCCTTCACATTGAACCGATAGACCTTGCAGTTGTATCGCTAATTCTTTCTGTTCCGTGGGGTTCAAGTGTGGCCACATTGTTTGTAGAAGAAATGTCATGTGACGTGTAGCTAGAGCCGAGTAACCTGCACGTTTTGCAGCTACAATAAGGTCCTAAAAATCACCACTTTGCATAATCATAAAACGCAAAATTAAGACAGATACATCCTAGAATCAATACACACCCTTACGGATAGAACTGCTGGGTGGCTTAAAATTTGGCGGCTAAAAGCGAAGCCAAAGAAATGTCAATTTATATTATTCAATCATAATTGCGTAATATACCTAATGCAATTAGACTAAAAACATATATATTTTTTCTGATACTTCCACGCCCTGTGTATAGCAAACTCAAACTATATCCGCACACAGATATATAATTTATAAGGAGGCATAACATTACATTCATGAAAAACCATTTGTTTACAATTAGAACACACTTCCAAGGTTAAGTTAGAAGGAGATGGCTTTAAAAAATGGCATCTTTGTAAGCTGTCAAAACTCGCTGTGATCCTTACAGTGCATTGGCTGGTGATTTTTTCAGGATCAAAAACGATCCATATATTTTTCAACTTTTACTTAAAATACAGAACTATCGACACCATTGCTTTTAAGCTAAAAAGCAACCTGAATAACCTCACTTACCGCCGATATATTAATCCGGGGTTAGAATAGTCCACTTTTTTTACATACCAGGCGCTGTCTATGGAACCATTATTAATAAACACAAACAAAGCTAATAAATACCAATAAATAGTTATAATTTCACAAAAAGATTAAAAATTAACCGAAAACCACCAAAAGCAGCTGAGCGACGCTGCACCGTTCAAAAATGAATGAATATGAAAAATTCTGCGTCACGCGTAGTTAAATGTGAGTATAATGGAGTAAAACGCCCGTACATATATTTAGTATTTAGTAAGAAAGAAAAAACTAAAAGTCTTCCCCCACAAAATTTAATAGATTATAGAAATTCCTTAAGGGTCTCTACATTAGGGTGGGCCGGTTTTTTTCAAAAATTATGGAATTTTGTTTTGGAATAGTGCACAAAAGTTGCGTTTTGTTATTTCAATAAACATGTTTATCAACAGTTTTTTGATTGTAATGCGTCTTCTGCCCCCTACCAGAACTCAAAATGTTCAAAAAAAAATTAAAATGGGCATTTTGAATTTCGATTTGGAATAGCACACAAAAGTTTGTTTTCCTTATCCCGACAAAAATGGTTATTTACCGTTTTTTTATTGCATTACGTCTTTTGCCCCCTACCAGCCCTTGAAAGTGGGGTAACCTTGTAATGTACTTTCTAGGTGGGTAAAATTTAGTGATACTTTTTTCTGACTTAAGTGAGCATTTTCGGCAATGTCTTTTTTATCAGCTGTCCACTTTTAATGGCAAATCATAAAACTTTCAATATATATTTTAGTTAGTTACTGGCCTTAATACGGCCCTGACTCTAAATCACCTGATCGTCGGTAGCGGGGCGCGAGACATATTTTACTCAGCTCAGTTAAAGTCTGTTGTTGTCTGACTTGTCCACCAGCTTACTAGCAGAAGGGTGTGATGGCACGGTAGTCAATACAGGATCAAAAAATGGGGTCATCGCCCAACTTGAATTGAAGTTAAGACGCCCTTTACAACGACTCATCTGCCAGTTTCATTCCAATGAACTTCCATTGAGACATCTTTTTCAGCATATTGATGGCCAAACAACCGGACCTAGTGCGTTTTCAGGGCCACTCGGCAAGCTTATAATTCAATGTGAAAATTTGCCAGTGATTCAATATGAAGTTATTGACTGTAAATTACCCGAAGTAGAGTTTTGCGACTTAAGTACCGATCAGAGATATCTTTACAAAATTTGCCTTGCAATATCCTCTGGCCAATGTTCTGCAGATTTAGCTAACCAGAATCCAGGAAAAGTCAGTCATTCCCGATGGCTTACTTTGGCCCACCGCCTATTGCGACTGTATATTTCCACCGAAAAACCCAGTTCAAATTTAAAAGAATTGACAACTTTTGTTCTGAAAGTTTATGCGCCGATGTGGTTTTTAATTAAACTGAACCCATCTTGTAAAAATGGAGCAAAACATGTTTGGCAAACCATTCAGCTAAGACGATATTTAAGGGATGATTTGCAAGCAATTATTGACCCAGTCATACAACGCAATGCATTTTTCGCACACCCGGAAAATATTTTAGTATGTATGATAAGTGACCCTCGTCCCCACATCAGAGAACTTGCCATGCGACGTATTTTAAATGCGAAGAAGAGGGAAGATCCAGGAAAATTTCGTCCTTTTATAATACCGTGTAACGAAGTTACTATATTTTTCCGGGGTTTTTAATATTTTTACAGCATTATTTATATAGTTGTAAAGGATACTATGCGTGTACAAAAATTACTTTTTTATTTTTCGTGCTACAACGTTCGTTCTTGTACGTAAATAATTCATTTAATTTTTACTGTTTAAATATATTAAGTTTTCCGTCGCGAAACATCCGGAAAATACTTTTCATCATTTTCCGGCCACACTCGTTAGTACTGCTGAGCGCGCCGCCAAGTCCAAGCGCGTACCGTACCCCCAGATGCCTCCGCGCGAGATCGAAGCGCGTACGGTACCATCGCGTCCATGACCGTGACGTAGTTTCGCCGAGTCAATTTATACGGGAAATCGACCCATTTTAAATCAGAACTCCGGTTCTCATCTTCCCAGCAGGTCACCAGCCCAAGAAGAACCGCAGCGAGCCGACCACCAGCGAAGCCAGCCGATCGTCCCCGAACCACGACCACCGGTAAGGATCCACTACAAGACTGCAAGCCCGCCGTTTCCCCTCGACGCCGTCATCTGTATTTGCATCGTTTAAATTGTTTTGTCGCATATTTATGGTATACGTTCTGGTTTGATATTCACACTTACACACCGATACACATTACTGCACTCTCTCTTACACATACACCGGGTTGTTTATATGATGTCATTTGTATACAAGATCGAGCTATATCGAGAAATAGCCGTGTAGCTCTGTCTCGTTCTGGTCAATAACGAACACCCATTTTTGCCTGGAATATTTAAGATCGGACTATAGCGAGAAATAGCCGTGTAGTTCTGTCTCATATTAATTATAACACCAACTGAACTTGACACCTTAAGACACATACCATATAAATAAATCGCTGTCTCTGTTTCACTTGAAAAGCAATACAAGATCGGGCTATATCGAGAAATAGCCGTGTAGCTCTGTCTCGTTCTAATCAATCAACACCGGGTAACTTCGTTGTAAATGAATACTTACATGCCGGAGTGGGGTGTATCGAGAAATAGCCGTGCAACTCTATCTGGTATTAATGGTTTTCGCAGTTCACTTTCTCTTTTGCACCCATACACACTTACATAGCGCTATCTCACACACACACACACACATATCATTACCTCTAACGTACTCCGTCTTACACACTGTGTTAATGCCAGAATGTATATGTCCGCGAATTCAAACGAAACTCGCGCATGCGTAGGGGAACCGACGTTTCACCGAACCACTACGGACGGCTGGTCGGAACCGCTCTCGCTCGTCAGGAACTATTTTCTACCGCCGCGTTTAACGTTACATTAGCCGCGCCCGCAATCGCAAGTAGTGTACCGCACAACTGTCCGCAGATAGCGGAAACAGATCGCGATCGACCCAGCGTTGCCGCAAGCCCTCGGACCGCGTTATCTTTCCTTTTTACCTTTTACTGCCCGGACTGATAAAGATAACCGCAAGCCTTTCTTGCAGCCCGTTGACATCGCGACCGCTTACCGCTACCGTCAAGATAACCGTGACCTCTACTGCGACTTTCGTTTCCTCGCGCGCGCCTTTACAAGAATACCGATAACGTTAAAACTCAGAACGCCGACGCGACCTTAATTCCCTAAACCGCAAGCATACACGCATACTTTCCTACTCTCTCTTTCTGTTTTATTGTACGATTGTCAGCCTGTCGCTGACCCATTTTTACACACTTTTCGAGTATTAAACTGCATTTCTGGTTAGTTGTCATTTTTTTTACGAAAATAAATTGCGTTTTTGAAACCGATTGTTTCATTTTTCCTTCCAAATTTTACATCTTTCAGGACGCTTAAAAATAGTCGCTAAATGCGTAGTTGAACGCCTGGTTTAACTTTCTCCACTGTAACAAGCTACCTGGTGCATCGTGGGCCCCTTACCACAATAATCCAAGGGGTGGCGCCCGAGAAACCGTTGGAAAATCATTTTCCATCCGTCCAATAAATTGAAAGAAAAAGCTTTATTCACATATTAATACTGTTCGCTAAATGAGCAGTTATTGATAGTGAAAACCAAAGCGACAATACAATACTTTCAAACCGATATTTTATATAGATAGATTTCCTTATAAAAAGCAAAAAGCACCCATTACAAATGGCGCCCGAGCAGGGACCGTACTGCGCATGCGCGAACTAAAATTTCTGTAAAATACCGTCGTACCGAGTTTTTAAGAAAACCAAAGGTAGGAATTCATTATTCGGCATCCGCGAATTAGTTTTAGGATATACTGCTGTTAGGGTTCGCCGTTGCTTAGAGAGAAGCAGCGGTCCGGTTTTACTGATCTTGCCGTCGTTTAGAGAGAAATAACGGTCCGAGATACATTAGTTTTAGGTTATTAGGTTTAGGTTCTTGTCGAATAATGATTCGCTGACACTGTTTTGCCGAAGTCCGTTTTGCGCATCTGCCACGCGTAGTCTTTCGTTCTGGCCCGTAAATTATCGTTAAATTTTCAATAAAGCTGTCACTGAAACAATCGCGCATTCCCACGTAATAGAGAGGAAAGTATGCTCCATTTCAACGCGTTTGTATGCGCAGGTCCGCACGTAATAAGTTAGTCGTCGTCGAGAGAACACCAGGAGTTCTCACCAGACCTCCGACCGAGACGGATCGTTCTCCGTAGCCCGCTGAGCCGTCATATAGAAGCCAAATGCAATGAATACCGAAGACCAGAGTGACGCCGACGCCAAGATTCCGATACCTGCCGAAAATTCCGCAACAAAAATAACCCAAACCGATCCGAGTGATACTCAAGTAAGTTGGGTGTACCAGCTGAAGAAGGATGGCCTAGTTCTCGAGCTGACGAAGTTTGGTCTTGATTGCAGTGGCACGACAGACGTTCTTAGGAAACGTTTAATAAAATTCATCCGCAGTGGCCAAGCTACACCGACGCCGAAAACGACGCCATTCAATTTTTCTCAAGCCACCGTTTCAAATACCGCTTCCGTTACCGCTCCGGTCACCGTTACCTGTACCACCGCCGCTACCTATACCGGTCTACCGTCACCGAGACTAATCATGTCAGCAGCCCATTCAGCCGCAACCTCTGTGCCAGCCGTCACGATCACCACAGCATCAGTACCGCAGGCACTGACCACGGGATTTTTGCCCAGCTCATCAGGGGCAGTAAGATCACTAAAAGTACACAAATGGAATGTACATTTCAATGGCAGAGATGATCCTGTTACCTTTATTGAACGCCTCCAAGAGATCTGCAATGCGCAAGCCCTGCCGATGGATGTATTACTACCGCACATGCCCGAGCTTCTACAAGGTGACGCTGCACTGTGGTACCGCAACAACAATCGCACCTGGAGGACATGGGTCGAGTTCGAGTTGGACTTTAGGAACTTTTATTTTCCATTGAACCATGCTGACGATTTGGAAGTCGAAATTAGTCACCGCCGGCAAAGAATAAATGAATCGCCCAGCCATTATATTACCGATCTACAAACTCTTATTCGCAGACACGGTGGTATCGGACCGGACCAGGAGTTAAAATGGCTGTACCGCAACCTACTTCCGCAATATCGACAACAAATACGAAGAACTGATTTTTCCGATATTGTATCCTTTTCTCGATTGGTTAGAGAAACCGAAGTACTGCTACAACAATTGAATCGCGCCAGTTATAGCCCACAACAGACCAATACTATGCCAAACAACCGAACGAGGAACGCCCCACCACCGAATCGCCGCACCTCCTACCGTCCCTCCCAGGTATGTTTTCGATGTGGAGAGAACGGACACTTTCGTACCGAATGTCGCAATCCGAGCCGATTATTTTGCTCAAGGTGTGGTAAAGATAATGTTTTATCACGAGACTGCCCATGCCCCGCCTTCCGACGGGAAAACTAAACCGGCGCTGCACCGCCCCGAGGTCAGTTCAGTACCGAAATCGCCAAACCTCGATTCCACTAAACCGCTCCGTAAATAGTAATACCGATAACCGCCCGCACGTCATAGTGCATATTTTTAATACACCGTTTTCTGCTCTCATAGATACAGGTGCCGCAAGCTCGTATATTGGTGAACTCGTCGTAGAACATTGTAGAAGAAACCGTTGCCAAAAAGTGCAATCACCGGTCAAAAGTGCACAAGTAGCAAATGGTGGAGTTATACAGATAGCCGAAGCATACCGGGTCCCATTAAAAATTGGAAACACCGATCTAACCGTAGACATCAGCTATTTTCCGCATCTAACGTCCGAAATTGTACTAGGGATGGATATATTGGGCCGACACCAGTTTCAGCTAGATTTAAACTCTGGCCAAGTATATCTCAATGATGAAGCACTTCCCTTTTCCGATAACATGTGCAGCCCCATAGGAGCAAATACTAGCAATCCAGCTCTAGTCTTAACTAAAGACGAAGGACGGCTACTACAACAATTTCTTGACCAAGAATTACCAAAATTTGAAAATATTCGAGGCACCACCCCGCTAATGCAGCACTCGATACACCTTCTGAACCCCGAGCCAATCAAGCAACGATATAGACCGCAGAATCCCAAGATGCAGGAAATAATTAATACTGAAGTACGAGAAATGTTAGAAAATGACATCATTGAACCAGCAGATAGCCCATGGAGTTCTCCCGTAGTAATAGTCCGGAAGAAAGATGGCAAATACCGTTTCTGCATCGATTTCCAAAAAATTAACGCCATTTCGCGCAAGGATGCATACCCTTTGCCCTATATCAACGCTATCCTGGATAAACTAAGACGAGCCCGGTATATTTCTAGCATCGACTTAAAACAAGGCTACTGGCAGGTACCGCTATCAGAGGAAAGTAAACCAATCGCCGCATTTACTGTACCAGGCATGGGATTATTTCAATTTAAGGTTATGCCCTTCGGATTGCACTCAGCTCCCGCAACTTTTCAACGATTAATGGACCGAATCATAGGACCAGAGCTTGACCAGTTCTGTTTTGCATACCTGGACGACATAATTGTGTTGGGTGAAACATTTGAGGAACAAGTGTTTCGCCGTCTACGTGCCGCCAATCTGAAACTGAATCCCGAAAAATGTCAATTTGGCCGTCGATCCCTCCGCTACTTAGGTCACCTTGTGACATCCGAGGGTATTTGCACCGATCCCGAGAAAGTCTGTGCTATTTTACAATTGGCTGCACCGACAAATATACGCTCCTTACGACGATTCCTGGGTATTGCATCATGGTATAGACGTTTTGTACCGAACTTCTCACAGATTGCCGCTCCGCTTAACCAGCTTTTGAAGAAGGGTATCCGCTGGAAATGGAGCGAGGAACAACAATCCGCATTCGAACAGCTGAAGACTAGTTTAACACAGGCCCCCGTATTGACTTGTCCCGATTTCTCCCGGCCATTTACGTTGCAGACAGATGCATCCGATAACGGGCTTGGTGTTGCACTGATTCAACATGGGTCAGATGGCGATCACGTGATTGCTTATGCAAGTCGAAGCTTAAGTCCGAACGAGAAGAAGTTTTCAGTGACCGAGAAAGAATGCTTGGCAATTGTCTGGGGTATTGAAAAGATGAGACCGTATTTAGAAGGCTACCACTTTACCGTCGTAACTGACCATCAATCACTCCGCTGGCTACATTCAATTAAAAGCCCATCTGGTAGACTAGCCCGCTGGAGCATGTACCTCCAACAGTTCGACTTCGAAATAAAGTACCGCAAGGGAGTTTTAAACAAGGTAGCCGACGCGTTATCCCGAGCTCCTGTCCTTACCGGCACCGATGACGAAGAAGAGGGTCCTAAACCAATTTTTGCATTAGACGAGTTTACGCCCTGTTCCTGGTATTCAGCAAAGAAAACCGCCGTTGAGAATAATCCCACAGCGTTTCCCGATTATCACGTTCGAGATGGCCGCCTTTACCGCCACTTCTGGGATATGTCCGACCCTACCGAGGACGACATGGCCGATCCATGGAAAGTTTGTGTTCCCAAGGCCGCCCGCAAAGAAGTGTTAGAAGAAAACCACGATCGACCGACTGCCGGACACCTCGGTATTGCTAAAACTACAGCCCGTATTGCCCGCCGTTATTACTGGCCCGGCATGTTCCGAGATATTGCCGCATATGTCAGACGTTGTTCATCCTGCCAGAGATATAAAACGTCACAACAACAGACAGCTGGTAAAATGCAACCGTCAAGAAATGACCAACCATGGAAAACCGTTAGTACCGACTTAGTTGGACCGCTACCCCGCTCCGCAAAAGGAAATAATTATCTAGTTATTTTCCAAGACCGCTTTACTAAATGGGTACAGTGTCGAGCCATCCGCAAAGCTACCGCCAAGGCGGTTAGCCAGGCGCTCTATGAAGAGGTTATCACCCGATTCGGATGTCCACACGCTGTTATTTCTGATAATGGAACCCAATATACCGGACAAACGTTTAAGGATCTACTAGGCGAAATGGGGATAGCACACCGACTTACACCCCCATATACCCCGCAAGCTAATCCCGTAGAACGCACCAATAAAACTATGAAGACCATGGTAGCCCAATTCTGCGAAGCTGATCACAGAAAATGGGATGTGCATCTACCCGAACTTGTGTTTGCTCTCAATAGTTCCCGACACCAATCCACAGGATTCTCACCTGCTTTCCTTAACTTTGGCCGTGAATTGGACCCTCCTAAACCGTTATACCGCAACCGCACAGATACCGAAGCGCAACAAGGCGATTCCATCCCAACCGCAGAAGAAAATACCGCACAATTGGCCAACCTTACCGGCCGGCTTCAAAGGTTAAAAGATGTGTATGAGCTAGTTCGAATCAATTTAGGAAAAGCCTTCACCGTTCAAAGCCATCACTATAACCTCCGCCGGCGAGAATGGAGATGTCATGTCGGAGATAAAGTTATGCGCCGTGAAAACCCACTTTCCTCTGCTGTCAAGGGGTTTGCCGCAAAACTTGCACCGAAGTATTCTGGGCCTTATACCGTAATTAAAGTCGTGTCACCAGTTGTATATGATCTCAAGGATCAATCAGGCAAAAAGTACCGAAACATCCATATCAAGGACTTAAAAACCGCACACGACAATCTGATGTAGTATTCTTCCGAACCATCCGATAAAAACCCGTAAAAAGAAACCGACACCCCTAGGCCTGCTAGCCCTTTAACAACCGAATCCAGTGCAATTTGTGCAACGGGTCAAGTCCTACTACCGCTATACCCGGCCAAACCACCAGAAGTGTAAGTGCCCGTCAAGTCCTGCCCATGCATCGAAAGCATTCCACATCCGTCAGGACGCAGTGCTGTATGTAGTGGTGGGCAAGACGGATCAATTTTGGGATTCGGGTCACCAAATCCGAATCAGCACAAAGATCCGGCTCAATGAGCCGGATCCCGGGTCTTGTCCCAAAAATCATAAAGAAAATCTTATCGGTTCTCGGCTCGGTTATTCTGAGTCACGATCCATGTTATTGATCATTATTTTAAACGATCTTACGCGGTAGCGCCATTTAACATTATTTAAAAAATAAGAACCCCCAGTGATTACAGAGATGGACAAACATTTAAATGAACCGGTTATTAAAAGATACGAAGATTCTTTAATATGGTGGTTTCATAGAAAAAACTTATATTCCAGACTCTATGAAATCATCAAGAAATAAGTGACGCAACCCACAATACAATAAACACAACAGTAATAAATCGCCACGCTTCGTTTTCTTTTCCAACGCTGCGACCCGCATGTCAGGCATCGGAACGACTTTAAAAAATCTTTTAACGGATCCGAGAGCCACGAGCCGCTCTCCATCGCATCGCAGCTCGTGGCGCCGGCGCCGTGCGCCGTAGCAGTGAATTCTACCCGTACGCCGAACGTGAACCTAGCGGTCGACAATCAAATCAAATAGATCCGTCAGATCCGTGATCCGTCTATTTTATTTTGAGAGTCGGATCAGTATGAATCTTTCTTAAGATCTGACTCACCGATCCGGCTCAGATCCGATCCGCCCATCGCTAGCTGTATGCACTCAGTCTGCAACAGAACATGCCAAGCTATGGCTGTTTATTTGGATGCCTAGGATATAAAGGCAAGAAGAAAAAGAAACGGTGAGGTACCATGCGTAGCATGAGGCGCCACCGCAACGAGTACGGGTACCACATGATGTCACTCCTGGAGGACCACTGGACCATTTTCAAGACCGAAGCAATTTAACTATTTTTTTTTTTAGAGTCATAATACTGTTTTTTTTATATATATATTTTCAGGTTGTCTTTTACATAGGGCTAGGTTTAGGAAAATATTTTCTTTTGTAAACAAAATATTTTTTTCAAAGAAGGGGGGGTGTGTAACGAAGTTACTATATTTTTCCGGGGTTTTTAATATTTTTACAGCATTATTTATATAGTTGTAAAGGATACTATGCGTGTACAAAAATTACTTTTTTATTTTTCGTGCTACAACGTTCGTTCTTGTACGTAAATAATTCATTTAATTTTTACTGTTTAAATATATTAAGTTTTCCGTCGCGAAACATCCGGAAAATACTTTTCATCATTTTCCGGCCACACTCGTTAGTACTGCTGAGCGCGCCGCCAAGTCCAAGCGCGTACCGTACCCCCAGATGCCTCCGCGCGAGATCGAAGCGCGTACGGTACCATCGCGTCCATGACCGTGACGTAGTTTCGCCGAGTCAATTTATACGGGAAATCGACCCATTTTAAATCAGAACTCCGGTTCTCATCTTCCCAGCAGGTCACCAGCCCAAGAAGAACCGCAGCGAGCCGACCACCAGCGAAGCCAGCCGATCGTCCCCGAACCACGACCACCGGTAAGGATCCACTACAAGACTGCAAGCCCGCCGTTTCCCCTCGACGCCGTCATCTGTATTTGCATCGTTTAAATTGTTTTGTCGCATATTTATGGTATACGTTCTGGTTTGATATTCACACTTACACACCGATACACATTACTGCACTCTCTCTTACACATACACCGGGTTGTTTATATGATGTCATTTGTATACAAGATCGAGCTATATCGAGAAATAGCCGTGTAGCTCTGTCTCGTTCTGGTCAATAACGAACACCCATTTTTGCCTGGAATATTTAAGATCGGACTATAGCGAGAAATAGCCGTGTAGTTCTGTCTCATATTAATTATAACACCAACTGAACTTGACACCTTAAGACACATACCATATAAATAAATCGCTGTCTCTGTTTCACTTGAAAAGCAATACAAGATCGGGCTATATCGAGAAATAGCCGTGTAGCTCTGTCTCGTTCTAATCAATCAACACCGGGTAACTTCGTTGTAAATGAATACTTACATGCCGGAGTGGGGTGTATCGAGAAATAGCCGTGCAACTCTATCTGGTATTAATGGTTTTCGCAGTTCACTTTCTCTTTTGCACCCATACACACTTACATAGCGCTATCTCACACACACACACACACATATCATTACCTCTAACGTACTCCGTCTTACACACTGTGTTAATGCCAGAATGTATATGTCCGCGAATTCAAACGAAACTCGCGCATGCGTAGGGGAACCGACGTTTCACCGAACCACTACGGACGGCTGGTCGGAACCGCTCTCGCTCGTCAGGAACTATTTTCTACCGCCGCGTTTAACGTTACATTAGCCGCGCCCGCAATCGCAAGTAGTGTACCGCACAACTGTCCGCAGATAGCGGAAACAGATCGCGATCGACCCAGCGTTGCCGCAAGCCCTCGGACCGCGTTATCTTTCCTTTTTACCTTTTACTGCCCGGACTGATAAAGATAACCGCAAGCCTTTCTTGCAGCCCGTTGACATCGCGACCGCTTACCGCTACCGTCAAGATAACCGTGACCTCTACTGCGACTTTCGTTTCCTCGCGCGCGCCTTTACAAGAATACCGATAACGTTAAAACTCAGAACGCCGACGCGACCTTAATTCCCTAAACCGCAAGCATACACGCATACTTTCCTACTCTCTCTTTCTGTTTTATTGTACGATTGTCAGCCTGTCGCTGACCCATTTTTACACACTTTTCGAGTATTAAACTGCATTTCTGGTTAGTTGTCATTTTTTTTACGAAAATAAATTGCGTTTTTGAAACCGATTGTTTCATTTTTCCTTCCAAATTTTACATTTTTCAGGACGCTTAAAAATAGTCGCTAAATGCGTAGTTGAACGCCTGGTTTAACTTTCTCCACTGTAACAAGCTACCTGGTGCATCGTGGGCCCCTTACCACAATAATCCAAGGGGTGGCGCCCGAGAAACCGTTGGAAAATCATTTTCCATCCGTCCAATAAATTGAAAGAAAAAGCTTTATTCACATATTAATACTGTTCGCTAAATGAGCAGTTATTGATAGTGAAAACCAAAGCGACAATACAATACTTTCAAACCGATATTTTATATAGATAGATTTCCTTATAAAAAGCAAAAAGCACCCATTACAACCGAAACTGAATTTTAATGCAGAAGACTATACTAATTTAATAGACTGGCAAAACAATGACATCACTTCTCCCCCACTACTTCATAATTTAGAATTAGATGAATTGGAAACTATAATAAGAGAAACCCCGAATAAACTTACTGAGGTTACCTCTTACCCCTGTCATAGCCAAGCCGTGGAAAGATGCGTAAAATTGGTAACGAAAGCTTCGTTATCTGTTGTTGGTCCCGAAAGGCGACATGGATTTATATCAGCAAGATTAGAATCTCGTAAATTGATGCCTCAGTTTGAGAGCAAAAAGGACTTTTTTCAATAAATTAGGCCGTTATACATTTTATTACATGACCGAGTATGTTGTTTGCTTCTTTTAATGAATATATTCAATATATTGTTAAGCTAAAGGGTAGAAAATGTACTATAATAAAAAAAAATGTTATACCTTATTCGATCCAAAGTTTGTATTTTTGTTTTTCTTAAATGTTTGGGTTCCGGTAGGGGGCAGAAGACAGGATGCAATAAAAAAAATGTACATAAATATTTTGGTCAGACTAAGGAAAGGAATATTTTGTGTGCTATTCCAGATAGAAATTCAAAATGTCGAATTTCAAAATTTTTTGAAAATTTTGAGTTCTGGTAGGGGGTAGAAGATGACTTAAAATTAAAAAACTGTTAATAAACATTTTTGTTACAATAACAAAAGGCAACTTTTGCGCACTATTCCAAAACGAAATTCCAAAGTTCGAATTCTCGGCCCACCCTACTCTACATGTATCGAACGTAGAAACGTTCATCTTCAGGAGACAGAATTTTTTCTTAATATAGTGTTGATGGTATTAGCAGAAGAGAAAATGGTATAGAACCTAAATGGAGCATGTTTTAACTCTCCTCAATTTTCTTATATACGTCATTTCAAAAACCGAAATATAAGCTTGTTTCCATTATAAGTGGGACACCCTGAATATAACTGGTCTGTGGTTAGTCCTAGTTCGCAAGTCCACATACAAAATCTCGTTATTTCTAGTCAAGTAATTTTTAAGCTCAAGAACGCCTACAGATAGGTATAAATTATTATCAACAAAAATTACTTATGTTTTAATAAGGTATTCAAAAATGCTACAATATAAAGGGCATTCCATTAGAAATAACACAGTTGACTATAACTTTCGGTATAACGTGACAATATAATGTTTGTAAAAGTTCAAAGTCAGTTATGCCTGCTATTAAATTTAAAAATTATTACTAAACTCGTTTCCGAAATTTTCTAATAGGCCGCTGAACGTGAATCACCCTGTAGTTTTTTTTTAAATTTTTTGGTAGTGTAAAGCTTCGGTTTCCTACAAAGCGGCACCGCAAAAAAGCGGCCGTAATTTGACCGCGAGCCTCGCCGCGAAAAAACGTATATGTACTTGCAAATCAAAGTATGTTCCTTCAGAGCGTTCAGCGCAAAAATACGGCATCGTATTTTCTAAAGCGGCCGCTCTGTACGTTGGGAGATACCGCAAGCACGACTTTTGACGGTGCGCTAGTATTTTATCGAATCGTATGTAATGTTACTTTCCAATAATATTCACCGTCCAAAGCGACCGTACTACTGTTGGCAAAATCGGCAGCCAAATTACGGCCGCTCTTTTGCGGTGCCGCTTTGTAGGAAACCGAAGCTTAATACATTGTAGGTAGTGTAAATTGATTGTAAATAGTAGGCCCTGATACGAGTTTAAGGGTCAGTTATAAAAGAAATAAAGCTGGAAAAAAAAAATTACCTGTAGAATCTGAATCTGTAAAGCTGGCCATCCTTGATCGGCTTCGAGCATTTCTATTGGATCTAAGATGAGTTTATGGCCAGATAAACTTTGAAGCATCAGTGAAAAACATTTACTCCAATTTGGATTAGGATTTTGGGGAGAAACATACCTAAAAAAATTGAATTTTTTAAAGATGGGATTTGTAAGTCTGTCAGTCTTCGTCAATATTATGCTACTTATTAAGAATGTGTAATTATTATGATAATATACCTATATATACAGTGTCTCTGGAAAAGTCTGCATCATAAGGAAAACTTTTTTATGTGTTTTTTTTTGCAAATCTATTTTTGGCATTAGGTTCTGCATGAGCCAAAACAAAAGTTTTAAACTTTTGACTTGTGACGTGCGTTACACCTGTCAAATGTCATTTAAAAGTTTCAAATTGACAGAAGTAGGTATAATTTTTTAGATAGGAAAAAAAATTATAAGAAAATATTGCTTCTTAAGTATCATATTTTAAGTATATACTTACCCAAATTTTTGTTTAAAAATTTATATGCAAATTTTTTTTCCAATTTGTTTCTTTAAAATACTTATTTTAAATCAGACTAACTGCTTTTTAAAAGCATAAACCCATTTTATAGCAAAGAAATTTTTTTCTTAAAAAATTTAAATGCGCCTCTGGACTATTTTAAATAAAAAAAAACATTAAGTAAGTAAGAATTTCTTTTTTCAATACCTAAGTAATAGCTTTTGTTTAGCACATAGTTTTTTGTTCTCCAAGACATGAATTCTAGTAAAATTACATTAAGACCCAGAGTTATGTTCCTAATAAATAACAATAAATAAATAATAAAATATTTGTATACCTAAATATGAGGATACCTAGGTATGTATGATATGGTAGTACCTATTATGTACCTATATTGTTGGATATACTTATATGTATTTGAGAACCCTGTATGTTTATAAAATGATGGTACCTTGTTGCAGCTAATCTTAGACAGAAAGCAGCCTTTCTATTAAAACCAATTTGGGTATACAAATCTGCCAATGTTTCAAATCTTTGTATTTTTTCTTGTTCTGAAAGTGACAGATTGATATATACCACGTTCTGTAAAAAACTGGCAGCTTGTAAAGCATGATTTTGTTCCACAGCTATTCTGGCTGCTTTAAAACTTGCCTCTGTTTCAACAATTCCTGCATTTTGATATTTGCTGTAGTGTATTATGGCTTCTCTATAACGCTTGGAAATATCATCGGGTTGAAGTACATTTGGAATGCTTTTCTTGACTAAAGTGTTGGTTGGTGCAATTTCTTGATTTGCTTTTTTAGGAGAACCCTCTGGCAAGCTGCCAATACGATGGAACGATTCATTTCTTTGCATATTAGGATATAAAACCAATGCTGAAGCAGCACTGAGACCTTCATATGCAGCACCCAACCAAAGCCAATCATTTACACCTTTTAAGATTTCTGCAGCATTTGCGTAATATTGTAGGCTCTCAGCTGTCAACCCAGCTTGCAAGCAAAGATCACCAAGGTGTTTAGTCATACGTCCAGTACATCTTTTCTTGTTTTGGCGAGACTCCATATCTAGACCAACAAAGTCTTTTTTTTCAAAAGGGGCAAGAAGTAAAGACACTCTTTCAAGTTTTTCCCTTGATCTCTCTAGGCGCTTAGATTCCAGTACCCAAAACAAAGCATTTATAAATTCAGTTATCTGATTTTCTAAGTCTTCACATGGAGCCGACTCATCATAAAATAATGCCCTGGTTTTAAAGTTACTTGGTGTTGTAAATTTTTCTATATTTGATTCTGGCTTACTATCATTTTCTTCGGAACCACTGGATATATCTGTGGGGGATTCAGTTTCTTTTGCAGGGCCAAACAAAATACTTCTTGAATCATAAAGGGTTGCATTGTATTTTACTTTCAAGCTTTCGTGAACTCTGCAAACTTCATTAAGCTCTGTTTGAGAATCATATTTTCCTAATGATATGAGCCCTACAAGTCGTCTATGAGTCTGAAAATCGCCCCAATCATTATTTTCGACAGGATGTTCTTTAACAAATCTTATTAGAATATTTCTAATCTGGCCAGTTGAATCTGTTATTTTTACTTCGTTGAGTTTAGCGATCCTCTCAAAAAATTTTGTAAATATTTTCAGTTTTAATTGTGATCCAATATGCTTAACAAGTATTAAAAGAGCTGCGTGATCATGAGAAAACTGCTCATAATCTGGGTGAGACATATTGGGCTCTGTTGTGCTAGTGGACAAAATATAACTTACAGATGAACGCATTTGTGAAGCTATTTCAGTAATGTGTTTACATTTATTTGATGATTAGTTTTTTAATAAACTTTGCTAAAATAAAATTCATGCTTTCGCTACTTCGATAACAAACAAAATTCTGAATTTACTCTCACAGAAAAATAAAGGGTTTATTTACTCGTACTGAACTTTAACCATTAATATTAACCATAACCACAATAACCAACCTGTGTTGTGTTCATGTTGACAGCTTAACCATAGGAAACAATTCATGAACAACAGCACAGAAAAGGGGAAGGTCGTTTGGTAGCTGGATAAGGGGGACACTTCGGTTTTTACCTATCGGGCACTTTTTTAATTTTGTTCCTAAGTGCCTATACCTGCGTGTGTGCCTAGGGGTGTAATTAGTCAAAATCCTCACAAAAGAATGGATACTCTCCATGCTTGTCATCCTATCAAATGGGGAATAATGCTTCGGAACTTTTTTTTATATGCCTCTGTTAATAGCAGAGTTTCTTTATGTTTTAAATATTAGTAAAGTTTCTTTTAAATAGCATAACAAAGCCGACGGCTAAGTTGAACGTTCCTTTTACAAATTTACCTTAGCACAGCAAAGATTTTTTCCTCGCCCGGCTTGCCGCGGTTTTCCCATAAGGACTCCACGAAGCTGTTCGCAAAGCGTTCCATTAACAACTTTGCTAAGCAAAGATTTTTACTTTGCTAGGCTTTTTAAAAGAAGCAAATGGAAAGTACCTTCTACCGGCTAGTAGGAAAGGAGCGCTCCGCGAACAACTTCGTATAATCGCGTGAAAAATATAGTGGTGCACAAGTGGTGCATACTTAACCGCGGCAAGGGGGGAGGAAAAAATGATAGGTACTTTCCATTTGCTTCATTTAAACAGCTATGCAAAGTAAATATCTTTGCTGAGCTAAGTTGTTAACGGAACACTTCGCGAATAACTTTGTATAATCGCATGAGAAATACGGAAGGGCATACTACTAAAATCGCGGCAAGGGGTGAGGAAAAATTCTTTGTTGTGCTTTGCTTTGCTATTTAAATGTAACGTAAAAAGGAACTCGGCTTTTATTTGCATTTTTGTCTATGGTGACAAATTATGGCCTACTTCTTCTCTGTGGCACAGTTTATCCTTGGTTCAGTGACGTGCCTACTTTTATTTAAAAATATTAAATAAAAATAATATAAATTAAAACAAATGCGTAAATGTTTATTTTTTTAGTCGGTATAACAATTTTTTAATTTTTTATTTAGGATTTTAAATATTTGGATAAAAAAATAACTTAGCAAAATAGAAAGTGTCATGAAGTTCCAGTAATGTAATAATAAAAATAAAATTATTTTAAGATTAGCGCGAAGGACGAAGATCGAATCGGTCCAAAACGTTGCATAAATTTGGTCATCGGTAGAGATGGGTGTATGTCAATTTCACAAAAAGATTAAAATGGAAAAGCGACGCGTGCACACCTTTCACCTTTATTACCAGTTGTCAACTTTGAAGTCTTGAATGCTTGTGGTAAAAAGGTGAAGTTCAACATTAAATTAAGAAATTAATCAAATATTGAAGAAAAAATCATAATTTCTATTTTTAAACATTATGACTGACCCAAGGCAGCGTGGAAAAATGAATTTCGAAAAAGATTCTTCAATCGAAGGTAAAAAAAAACATTGAAATCAGGCCATGTGTGGTCTTGACCACAATACAAAAAAAACATTAAATATTACTAAGTATTTTAATTTGACTATTTATAAATTACAGCAATCTATTTGTTAATAATTTGTAGCAAGTAGGTAGGTATGTAATAGAATGACCAGAGAATATTTTTAAACTTCAAAAGATGATTTTCTAAATAGACAAGGTTAAATTTATTTTCCTTGTCATTGTCAATGAATATTTAGTAATAAGTAGGACGGTTTTTATAAATAAAATAATTTTCTCTTTTTTCTTAAAAATTTCTAGATGTATCTGATTTCGAAGACACAATGACAAAGCCTCATGCTGTTCCAATTATTGTTGCTAATGATGACCACACATTTAAGCTAGATGAGGATGCTCTGCAAAAAGTGCTGTTAAGAGATGAATTAAAGGACAGATACGTAGTAGTTGTCTCAGTTGCTGGTGCTTTTCGACATGGAAAATCTTTTTTACTTGATTTCTTTCTCCGTTACATGAATTCAAAGGTAAGTGACATGTACATTAGATTCCATTTTTTAGGTTAGCACAGTTAAGAACATACCTAATAAAATTTGAATAATATTTGTATTGTTCTAATATTATGTTTTATTTATGTTTTACCTTGTCATATGCTAACCAAATTTTAGTGTATAGTGAATTTATAATGAACCCAATATTAGTGTATACAGTTGTGTTCATAAATGGCTCTACAATGATCTTAAAGTTGTGTAAATTTAGGTGTCATTAAAGGTCTTGTTAAGTTAATAATCAATTAAATTTACTTACTAATACTTTTATGGATGATAGCGAGTTATGAAGCAGGTTGTACAACAGTATTATGAACACAACCACAGAAAAATAAAGGGTTAACACAACTACTTTGTCTTATCAAAAAACTGAATAAAGGCATCTACGTATAAAAACACCTTATATTAGCTTAGCATGTTTTGGATAGAAATTTTAATGTGTTTTTAATACTTTCTTTAATTTATTTTAGTATGTTCACAAACAAAATACTTCAGAATGGGTTGGATCTGAAGAGGCCCCATTGGAAGGATTTTCGTGGAGGGGAGGTTCGGAAAGAGATACAACAGGTATTCTTATGTGGTCTGATGTTTATCTTACCGAACTTGCAACTGGAGAAAAGGTTAATACTTTTTTATGTTCAATTTTTATTTCTTGCACACTTTCTAGTTATTTGAAATGTTTCTTTTTGTAATAAGGTACCTAAGTATCTCTATGTTAATATTTCTTCAATAATATATCTCTTGGCGATGGTGCACTTTAGGACCCTCGGAATTTCAAATTTTTGAAATTTAATTTTGAGTAATTCTAAATTTAATAATTTATGGAGGAACTGTTTTTTACAAAGTTATTAGTGAAAAATCATTAAAGATTGTGATACAAGGAAGTGTATGTTATGCTTTTTTACAGTAAGCGTACTTTATTATGGGCTATTTTTTATCCATATAGGTATTACTAAAGTAAATGCTAAACAAAAATTAGATACGAAAGGTGGACTATTATGAAAAATATCGTTTTTAATATTAAGTAACATAAAAGTACTAGTTACTTTGGTATTAATTTATCATATTAAAACTGCTTTTGTTCAACCACAAAATATCGGAAGTGTTTTCGACAGTTTGTCAGTTGTCATAATAAAGAAGCAATGTTGTCAAGGGACTTAACATACTCATCAATCGGCTCTAAAAGGTGTATTGACAACCGGTTTCTACTTTGTTACTCAGATCATTTTCTTTTAATTCATATTTTCAACTGAATTGACCCAACAAAAGGTGAAATCTTGTATGAATTTTCTATCAATTTCTATATTTTACTAAGTACAAACAGGTCTTTCCATTGCAGTTTCAAAAACTGTAGAATTACGCGGGTTCTAAGTTCTAATGTGTACTACACTCTTTGTAACATCTTACAGGTAAGTAAGTCCTCTCTCTTGCGCCAGGGTCGGTCGTTACCTTGCTGAATTCTTGATTGAATTTAATATAGGTTTCAGTATTATACACATATTATAGTTTTTTTTCAGTTATTAATATCATTTTGGGCTATACCACATAGACACAATTTATTTGTGCTCTGTGATATCGGTTCTATACATGGTTCCGATATCACTTTTCGTTCGCCTGTAATTAAGCCGTTCCGGAACATTTGCCCAACCCTGTATAATCGCGGTATAGTCCAATTTATCTATAATTAAAAATCACATACTTATTGTACTATTTTTATTGTATTTTACTTGATAAATAAATTGTGTTTGAATTTTAATTTGAAGTAGGAAATTTAATTATTACCATTGGCATAACTAGGGGGTTAGTGGGGTATTGATTCAAAAATGAAATACCGATTGCGCTTTTAAAATATTGGCGGAAAAGTCACTAATTCATATTTTCCCATTATAAATTTATTAATCAATTAAAACTTTCAATACAGCCTTTTAACTTTTGTTTACCAAAGATTTAGACTTTATGATTCAATTTTACAATGCTTCATAAAATGTAGTAGTCGTTTTTATAGCTACTTTACGAAACAGTTTTTATTATCTTTTAGTTTATACAATAAATGTTTTAAGTGCTAATTAGCATACATTATTTGTGGTGGAAAAAGTTAATTTTGGCAATAATATTATGAATAGTAAGTATGGGGTTTTCTGCTATTTTTGTAAATTTTTAAAAACTATTTACTTAGATGTATGTTTACTTATTTTGCAGGTGGTTCTTATTAATCAGTTATTTAGAAAGTAATATTATTTTTAAATACTGATATGCATTTATGTAAAAGATTACTAGAGCTATTAGTCAAGTTCCCTTTTAGTTACTTTGAAATAATAAAGCTCAGCAAAAAAAAAATTCTTCCCCCCTTGCCGCGGTTAAGTGTGCCCCTTTATTGTATGATTATACCAATGATCTGCCACCTACAGATCATTGGATTATACAAAGTTGTTCGCGAAGCGTTTCTTTAATAACTTGGCTAAGCCAAGCTGTTTAAAAGAAACAAAAGTAAAGTACCTATTATCTTCTCTAAATAAATAAGTAAAAAACTATTTAAAAGAAGATAAAACATTTACCAAAACGAATAAAATAAGTAAGGTTTTGATAGTGCTACCTAGTTGTCATGTTGTGGTGACGAGATTCTACAAACGATAACAACAGTGGTAGTATGATACTTAAAGGCTCTTTAGTTGCAATCTTTGTTGATCATAAAGCTGAGGAATACACGAATATACAGGATGATTCACGTTGTGTGGTCTATTGGTAGATTACAGAAACGATTTTATCTTAAAAAAAAGAGACATAATTGACTTTAACCTAAGAAAAATATTTTGACATTTTTAGTTAAACCGGAAGTTATGGTCAATTTTGGTATTTTTTTTTCTTTAAATGCCTTTATTCCAAACTGACTTTTATAGTTCATTATATGGAAAATGACAAAATAATATAGAAAATAATAACCATTAAAACAAAAAAATGTAAAAAAAATAAGTTAATTCAATTTATTTGATTAATAAAATCAATTAAAAAATATCTTAAAATAAATCATTTAATTTAGTAAAAACCTTCTGAATTGATTTTTAAAAGTTGCCAATTTTTTTAATTCATCTGATATTTTTTGGAAAATTATTATGTTTCATTATTCCGCCATATAAAATTTTCCGGATTTTTTCCGAAACTACTGTTTACTGGTATAGTTTGATAATTTATAAATTGTCTGCTGGTATGATCATGTAATATGTCTTATTTTCCTGAATTGTTTGATTTTTTTCTTTTAAAATAATAGAGTGGATTAGAATAACAATTTTTAATTGATAAATGTTTTAGACGTGTAAATACGCCTTAGGTCTATATAGATTAACATTGGGCTCTAGTTGTGGATATTTGTCCTACTAGTACGGGAGGTAGCACTGCATTTTGTCGAGGAATTTTATACCAAATAAATTTCGTTTTTAGCATTTGATTAATATTCAATAATTAGCAAAATGGTGAAAGCACGTTAAAGTTATGCTATTAAAAATATGCTACAAGTATTTTCATATTGAAAATGTATTTTATTAACTTCGATCGAGATTACTCGACTCTGAACACGCATCTCTCGCGGAGAGCACTCCCAGAGTGCCCCAGAGCAGTAAACCTAAAACACTACTAAAACATTATAATTTTTTTAGGTGGCTATAATACTTCTAGATACTCAGGGTACTTGGGATAGCAAAAGTACCGTTAAAGAATGTGCTACTATTTTCGCATTAAGTACTATGATTAGTTCGGTGCAGATTTACAACTTGTCCAGTAACATACAGGAAGACGATCTGCAACATTTACAGGTAAGAACATGAATGTAGTCTTATATAATAGGGAAGAGTGGATAATCAAGAATCGCTCGGACCCGTCAAAGTAATTATTTTGGAATGCAGGGTGGATCATAAAAATGCTACGTGTATCAACTATATTTTTTATGAAACATTGTACTTAAATTTTTACATTCTAGGTACATTTTTTATATATACCCTTCTATCTTTAACAGTTTACGAAATATTCACTTTTAAAACAAAATAGACAAACGACAAAGTAAGTACAATTTGTACTACTGGGACAGGATTATCTGGTATATCACTAATTACTAGTTAATGCGGTAGCGTTCTGACTATAATAAACATTATTCATTATCACTGGTAGCGTTTCTGACCGGGAATACCAGACCTGTTCCTTTCACATAAGGGTAGAATTACGCGTATAAATAACTAAGACACTTTTATAGCAAGAGCACTCTTGATGACAATGGAGTGTATGATAACGTCGACATCGTTTCGTTCTGTTAGTTGTATCTACTGTTAATACCAAACGACTTACCAATGTCGACCAAACAGCACTATCCAGGTGATGATGTTAACAATAACGACGCAGCGAAGCGTCGTATGGTGCGGGCGCGAACCGTTCAACCTTTGTTAATGAAACCCCCCTTTATATTGATTGTTACAATAAAACAACACCAATTTTAAACAAGAACTTATAAATCTATTGTCACGAATTTCTCTTCGTGTGTCGGGACGTAGTCAGAGGAATGAAAGTCTTGATTTACAAAAGGCGTCTATTTGGAATTCTTCTTATTATTTCCCCTAGTAGGTAAACCAGCATGTCTTCTTTAATTGGGCGTAGGTCGGTTAGGGCGAGGAGCAGAGACGTCACTTGGCACGTGGCCAAGCCCAAGGCTTGGCCACTTGGTAGTAGATGTAATTTGATCGGGCAATGATCACCGATGCCGTAGCTTGAGCTGGCCCAGTTTATATACCGAAATAAGTGTTGAGGTTGCAATGCACTTGACCCCGATTGGTGTACAATGGGTCGCAACCTCAACAACGCACAGTGGTCGAGTATCCAAAATATACCGGACCACTGTGAGTTTTAGTTGACACTATTAACAAACATGATAAAGAAAGGTAGAAAGAAAAGTTACTGAACAAGAAAAGTAATACTTTAAAACTAATACGAAATATGTATTATGCTAACTAATAAAGATATATTGTTCTATTTAAATGCATTTACTGTACGATTCAGAAAATTACCCATTTAATGTTTAAAACCCTGTGAACAGATAAAATTACTATTTTTAATTTAATTCAATACCACCCTGTAATTTAATCACCCAAAGATTAATTTATGATAATCCCCAAAAACTGAAAAGTCTTATAAAAACACTAAAACCCTGAAGCTTATAGGTAAAACAACAATGATACTTAGACCCACAATTTAACTTTACACTTTTAAGAAACAAAGGATTCACTACACAAGAGGTATATCAAAGAGAGAAATGTGTCCGAAAATATATACTTTGAAAACTTAGTCCAATTAACCCGAAAGTATATCCCCTTAAAACCCGCGCGACTACACCCGAAAATAGCATCTTTGGTACTTGGTAAACCGAACCCGATAACAGAAACTTAGGAGCTGCTGAACCGAACCCGATAACAGAACTTTAGGAACTGAATTGTGAATCTCTCTGAATTAAGCATCTAACTTCTAAACACACCCCCTTAAATTATGCTACTTAAATGTTTAGATATTCCACCCTATAGAACGTACTAAAATCAGTATCATCCCTCGGTACCACGTCTTACGGGGTAAACAGTTTATTCTATGCAACCAATCAGGGGTCATTTCTCTCTAAGTTATAAAAATAGGCAGAACGAATATATGCCTGTAGAGATTGCCGCTCGGTGGCTCTATAGTTATACCCTGTCGATATTTAATTAAAACTTTTTCTCTTTATGGACATTTCAACTTAAAAATCATATCTATAGATAAACAATACATAGTATACTTATAAAATAACCGTAAAAACGGTCTTACAAATATCATTCCTATATAACCTTAAATTTAAAGTACACCAATCAGATTTACTTAAAAAAACCTTTTAAGCTGATACACAGGGAAAATAAATAATAAATCTGATCCGACTTTTACATAAGGAACGGTCAAAATACAAATCCTGGTTGCTACCTATATTTTCCATTTCTTAATATATGGTTCATATTATCTCATATAATGGACCACCCACGGAGGTCCCCTTATTTATTATTCCCATCTGTTTTATTATAGATTCTTAGTAAGATGATGTTATCTTCGACAAAACATGCTGTACTAAAGATTCTAAATAATATTTATTACTATGGTTGAGTTTTTGCTAACAGCCCGCTTTTAGGATATAGAAAAAATAAACTTTATGACATAACGATACTTTAAAATAACTTGGGCATTGGTTATTTTCTTAAGAAAAACGGCTGGTTTAAAATAGTTGGCTAAACTTGGTTTTATTATCATATTTATTCTTGGAACAAAAGCTTTTAGAGCCCTTCTTTGAATTTAAAACGGAAACATCTTTCTTGTTTTGACTGAGAACGCACTTTAATTAAAAATAATTTAAAATAAAAATATAGATTTTTGCGTTCTATTACACTACTTGTGGAGAAATTTCTCCTATTACTCGTCGACCCCTTAAGCGTATCTTTCGAGTTGGGTTTAGATTTATGAACTAAATTTTTGATGTAGCTCCACAAAGAAAAGTCTAGTGGGTTAAGATCGGGCGATCTGGATGGCCACTCTTATGACCCCCGTCTATCTATCCACCGCCCGGGAAAAATTGTATTTGAGTACTCCCTTACATGAGCAGCATAATGCGGGGAGCACTATTCTATTGAAACCATAAGGTTAAACTTGGTGAATTAAGATCATTTTCATCTGAAAATGAGTGACAAGAGCTGAAACAAGATCATTGCGAAGTATATTTAGATATCTTTCTCTAGTGAGATTCTTATCAAAGAAACATGTTTCGATTTCCCCTTATTTCAGGAATGCTCACCCAGTTAACCTTTTCATTATACCGGGTGTGATTTTCTAGAAACCAGTGATGATTTTCCTGTGTATCTGTAGATTTATCTATAAACCTGTTCATTTAAAGAAAATGTGGCTGAAAAACTAAATTTGTCGGGTCCGAGCGATTCTTAATTAAAGTGTTGGACAGTATTCTATACATAGTTTCTTTATCATAGTATGTACAGGGTGTTTCAAAAAAAACTCCCATGCCAATTATTTCGAAAACTAAAAGTGACATGTAAATTCTGTAAACGCCAGTATGATTGGCTTCACAACTGTGTAAAAAATGTGTTTGGATAATACAAGAGGTAGATGGCGCCACGGTGCAAAGAATTTTTTCGATGACACGAACTTTTAAATTTCGTGGTCCTTAAAGATAATTAATTTTTAATCAAATTATGTCCCATAAAAATTTTTGATAAATTCAACATGAACGGAGATATTTGGGGTTACATTTTTTTAAAAATAATTTTAACGAGTATTTTAATTATAAATATTTTTAATATCCTTAATAATATAATAATTTTAGTGATAAAACGCTCGTGTAGCGCTAAATTATTACGTCCAGTGACATCTCAGGGGGCGGGGCCCTTAACAAATAATATTGGAAAAAAATAAGACGCTACTGAATTTTTGGTAATTTTTATATTTTTTTTCGGATTAAGCTACTAAAAATATCCTTTTCTTGTTTGTAAATTGTTTTCATATCTTGCTTCGTTTTCGAGAAATAAAAATAAAAACAATTTTATTGTATATCTCTGGAAAACAAAAATCATTACTTAAATAATTAATACGTTGTGTTTTTTATTGTTAAAAGCAAAGTTAAAATATTAAAGCACATTAAAATAAAATTAAAAGATGTTTTAAATTTTATGAAAGAACTGATGAGAAGTTATTATCAAATCATCAATCAAACTATCAAAAAATCAAAAGTATTAATGAAAATTAGAACAATACCAAAAACTAACTAATGGGGTCGAATGAGGTGTTCAAAATTATTGCCGTTTTCATACACACACATAGCCAATCGATATAATAATTCGGTTTTGCAAACTCCCAATAGTGTATTTCGATTAATAGCAAAAAATACAACGTATTACTTTTTTAATAATTTTTGTTTTCCAGAGATATGCAATAAAATTGTTTTTATTAAAATTATCATAACCAAAAATTAAATTAAAATCTGCTCAAGAATATTAAAATTATTTTCAAAAAAAACTTAACCCCAAATATCTCCGTTCATGTTGAATTTATCAAAAATTAATTATTTTTATTAAAATATTTTATTATTTTTAAAAACCACAAAATTTAAAAGTTCCTGTCATTGAAAAAATTCTTTGCACCGTGACGCCACCTACATCTTGTATTAGCAAACACATTTTTTACACAGTTGTGAAGCCAATCATAGAGGCTAAAAACTGGCGTTTATAAAATTTACATGTCACTTTTAGTTTTCGAAATAATTTGCCTGATAGTTTTTTATTGAAACACCCTGAATATTTCTTTTAACAGCTCTTCACGGAATACGGCCGACTGGCACTAGCGGACTCGGGTAAAACCCCATTTCAACGTCTTCAATTTCTTGTGAGGGATTGGCGGTTTCCTTACGAAGCTCCCTACGGCGCTGTAGGCGGCCAGCAGATACTCGAAAAGAGGTTGGAACTCAGCGACCATCAACATCCGGAATTACAGTCGCTAAGGAGGCATATCCGATCTTGTTTTTCAGAAATCGCCGCATTTTTAATGCCCCATCCCGGAATTAAGGTCGCAACGAGCCCGACGTTCGACGGACGGTTGTCAGGTAAGAAATGAAGCGTTAACGCAAGTTTTTGTTAAAATGATGGAGGGTTTAATACATTTAAAAACTTACAATTACTAATTATTAGTAGAGAGCCGCGGTCCGAGATCGCTTGGCCCCGAAATACAGGGGACTTAAAAAAGTACCGTTAAGTTTTACTGACTCGCGTTAAATACGAGGGATATTTTAGAGGTAATAGTTGGTTGGAAGCAAGAGATAATAGTAACACACGAAACAAACGAAGTTTAGCTGAATTTACACTTAATAAAGACACGAGAAAAAGATAATAATTAAGGAAGGTCATTTACCTCACCTTATGGAAGAATCGCCAATTATATAACTATAGCTGACGTGTAATACCTATCACTTACATTTATTCTCAAAGCACTATAAACTCGGTTACAGAATCGCCTCACTAACGATAAGTGCTTCACAGACTGATTTATAAATAGTATTATGTATATCGGCAAAACTGCAATCGTTTTTAGCATGTAAATGCAAATATGTACGTTAATTTGTTTTTAGAAATTGACCAGGAGTTTAAGGACAACCTTAAAATACTTGTACCCATGATCTTGTCCCCTGAAAATTTGGTATTGAAGAAAATAAATGGAGATAAAGTTAAAGTTCGCGATTTTGTACAGTACTGCAAGTCTTACATGCAAATTTACGAAGGAAACGAGTTGCCTGAGCCAAAATCGATGCTTGTGGTAGGTATTTTAAAAAATTTATTATGGAAAATTGATGGATTACATAGAAACCAAACAAGTTTATTTTTTAATATTTATATTAACGACTTATTTAGTATAAATTGCGATGGACAAATTCATAGTTTTGCAGATGATACTAGAATTTTTATACCGATGCAAATTGGGACAACTTAAATAATAAAATTAAAAAATATTTTAAAATTATAAAAAAATGGTTTGATAACAATTTGTTAACAATTAATTTTAATAAAACAAATTATGTTCCTTTTACTTTAAACCTAAATAACTTACCACGAAATATGAATAGTATACAAATAAATGAAGACATTCAAATTTTTAAAGTTAATAAAATAAAATATTTAGGAATTATTTTTGACAGTAAATTAAATTGGAATTTTCACTTAGAACACTTAATTAAAAAATTAAGAAGTTTCCTACCAATTTTTAAAAACATTAAAAATTTTTTTTAAATGTAAGATATTATATGGAAATATTATATTACGCGTTAGTTAAAACCTAAAACTCATTTAAATTACGGAATTTTAGGTTGTGGAGGAATAAATAGAACTTTAGTTAAAAACCTAGAAATATTACAAAAAAGGTTTCTAAAAATTATATTCAATAAAGATTATCTTTATCCTTCAAAGTATAAGTATAAGTAATATTTTTTACTTAAAAATTATAAATTTTATTATAGGTAATATATTTCTTCAAAAAAACTGCGTTTATACTATAAATTAACATGTTTACTTTAAAACTTGATTTTTAATGCATATTTATGATTTATGATTTTACATACTAAAACAAAAAATAAGATTTGATCCTAACAAGCTCAGCTTCAGGGTAATAAGTTTATAGAAGACATCATAAACATATTTATTTATTTATTATTATTAATTTAACCATGTATACCTATAGCAAATACGCGTCATGCCTTCTTGCTCGAGCTCTGAGATGCGTAGATAATTGAAATGGAGAGTGAGTGTAAGACAGAGATACCTATTTTCAGTAAAGCTGGCATAGAAAAGGAAAGCGGACTTTTTACCGTTTTTTACATAAATTGTATAATATAATTATATAGGAAAAGGGCAGCTTAATAATTATGGGCAAATGACTTTGACTGTTATCTACCAATAATGGTTAATTTTTGCAACTTGAACGTAGCGTTTCACATATCGTCACTGTAACTTCAGTAAGCCGCTTGTCAAAAACTTACACATCGACACTAAGTACCTGTAACATTGTTGTCTGTAGAAATGTTGCCTATATCCAAAAATTGGTCTAGTTATAAAACTATAAGTCGGAAATAATAGTCAGTGACTCATTCTTAGCTTTAGGGCGCGCCAAGAGGGGTAAGGGAAGAGAGAAGGAAATTCCAGTGGTGGATCGATTGCTTTGTAAATTATTTTTTTATAATAACTATATAATGGAATAGTAATAAGTAGAATTAGGCCAATATGCACTTAAATAAATTAAGTTTATGCGCATAAATATGCATGATTTTAGTCCAAAATATGCAAAAAAAAGTATATTCAAAATTATGTCTGAGTCTAGTAATAAGAAACAAAATTGTAATACAAACAAATAGTAAGTACTTACCTCGGTACTTACTATGTATTTGTTAAGCCTAGGAAAAAAGATAGTCCTGGATGATAAGGGGTTTTCTTATCATAAAACATCATATTAAAAGTTACAACAAGAGTTTAAATCAAAAATCAATAAAAAGTTTAATTATTACTCGTTATCGGAGGTTTGATCAGAATTTGACTCAGAATCATTACTATCACTACTTTCGGAACCAAGATTGATAATAAGAGGTTCAACTACAACTTCGACCGTAGTATCCAAATCCCACATTTTTTGTTCTTGTTTTATCACATGCCCGATACATTTCTGCCAATTATCAGCTGTAACGTTATCAATAGCTTCGTTTAACAAAACTTTAACGTCATTTAATTTAAATGTGTTTTTCTCGCAACTTCATCTTTTATCTGGGCCCATATAAGTTCAATAGGGTTTAATTCACAATGATATGGCGGTAATCGCAATAGAGTAACACCACGTTTATGCACCATTTCATCGACAACATATTTAATATACTTGTCTTTATGAACACGGACTATATCAAGCAATTGTACTTTAAGCATATTTTCACCAAATGGTATGTTGTGTTTTGATTTTAACCAGTCGATTATGTCGGCTTTTCGCCAAGCAGTAGTGGGTATTCTTTCTACTCGCCGACTGTGATACGGCGCATTATCTATTACGATTACCGAACCGGGCGAAAACCACTTTTCAAACACGTCAGCATTCATATCCTCATGGTAGTCGCCAGTCTTCCTAGATTCAAAATCGTTAAGACCACTAACCAAAAAACCAGAGTTGCTACCTATGTGGGTAATAATCAGTCGACGGCCCTTACCGAAAGATTTCAAACCAGTGGAAAACCCGTCAAGAAATGCTTGACGTGAACTTGATATATTTAAGTCCTGCCATACTTTGGAGCGGGTGTGTCCCTCATTTAACCATATTTCGTCGGTATAATATACTTTTTTACCTTTAAGCCTATGATCACGTATTTCTTCTAAAAATTTTCTTCGCCACAACACTATCTTATTTTTTTCGATTAAAAAGCTCTTGCGATTTCGCTTTAAATACCGGAAGTTTAAATCGCGTAATGTTCGCTTTAAAACTCCAAAGGATATTTTGGGTAAAGATTCATCAGCATTTAATTTAATTTTTATTATTTATATTAATAACCTAAACCCGCAAGCGCGTCTATTTAACTGGTCTCGACAAGGCTCATGCTCGTTTACTGTTGCAACCTCAGACCATAGTGCTTGGTCTGAGGTTGCAACGTTGCAACGTCCACCTGGTGGTCGTAAAATATCAGTACAATTACGTCCGTCGATCGCGAACCTCTGTTAAAATAGAGCTGCTTGAAATGCTCCGCGTACGCTCCAGTATACGGGCCACAATAAATTTGGCAGCGGGTGCACGTTTAGTGTCGACACGCTGTGCCCCCATTAGAACAAGCGGCATTTTGCGAGCAGTTCATACCAGATTTATTTATTATTTTAAGCCGCTCTTGTTGTGTTATTTCCGAACTAGTGACTGACGTCACTGACTATTATTTCCGACTTATAGTATAAATGAACTTTTTTCCTCTGGAATAATAAATTTTCTATACATTTTAATTAGGTTTGGAAATATTATAAATTCGGAAAGTAAATATATGAATTATTAAACATTTGTCCCACAGATATAAATTTCCAAAAAAATACTATTATCTAATTAAGTATGACATTAAATTTTAGGCTACTGCCGAAGCAAATAACTTGTCTGCAGTTGCCGATGCTAAAGACGTGTACGTTCAAATGATGGATGACATTTGCGGAGGTGCCAAACCGTATATGAAGACGGAAACAATGGAAGGTGAACACAGGAGGATAAAGGACAAAGCCATCGAACAATTTGATAAGAAGAAGAAGATGGGCGGCGATGAGTTTAGTGCTACTTATAAGGAACAACTTGAAAAAGTAAGCTCGGAAATACCGATTGAACGCTAGATTTTAGGAGGTATCTCAAAAACTGTGCGAGACACAAAAATTCACAGGAAGCTATCTTGTAGATCTCATTGATATACAACTTTGTTAATTTATACATTTTGGCCGTAAAGATTATCCTTTTCGAATAAAATGGTAAATTATGGAATTTATGACATTCTCACGATCATGTTATTTTCCTTTTAAAAAAATATTTTAAATCTATAAGGAGATATGTTTATTAAAAATGTGCAATTTTTTTAATAAATATACGTAAAATATTACATGAAACAAAAATAGATTAGAAAATATGCAAAATAAATTTTTCACAATTTTTTTTTATTTCAAAAAGTAAGTACCTATATTTATTTGCCTTATGAGAAATTGACGTGGTTAGTTGTATATTTCTTTGAGAATGAAATTGGGTTATTTTACCTACTACCAGTAATACTGGTACATTACTAAAGTGTTTCATTTGAATATTTTATCTACAAACACTATTTTTAGACGTTTTACCGCTTGCGAGCGATAAAATACCATTTTAGGTTCGTTATAAAAGAAAAATCGTTCGATCATAACATCAAACCTTAAGGTTCGTTTTAACCGAAAGTTCGCTATAAAAGGATTCGTTATTTGTGAAAAAATTAACACACGTCTAGTGATACTGAAGTTGAAGTTCGTACTTATAGATTTGGTTCGTTATAAACCAACGTTCGCAATAAGCGGGTTCGTTACAGGCGGACATTACTATAGTTGAATAGTTGTAAATAAAAATTCGACCGCCATCAATCTGCTGCTACCAGTTGCCCATCTGGGAAGATAAGAAAAACTCTTATTTCCAAAACCCTTAGATAAATTATGGATTCCCAGAAAAAGTTAAAAAGTTTCACAATTTTCCCAAGATGTTTGAAAAAAAAAATTTTTCGTATCTCGAAAAACGGGCAACTAGTAGCTGCAGATACTGATGGTAGCTGAATTTTAATATTCTATTTTAAAACAGAAATATCGTCAAAAACTTAATTTTTACGTCCTGAGGGCATGTAGGTGATAGATTGCCCTTAACGCCTTAAGGTGGGAGTATCTACATGCTTGCAAACCTATAATATATCGTGTAGATTTATATATTTTTTCTAGGTTTTAAATAAAATTTAAATGTCTGCATATTCTATAGGTAATAATTGACATATTAACTAAATATCAAGGAATTTCATACATTATTTTAGGAGAAAATAGGGTATGATTTTTTTTAACATTAAGTTTCTTTCTCATCATTATTATGTCATTATTCTTTCACTATAATTATAATTTTCCCAAAATTAGCAATGAAATAAATTGATGCTTTTGTAATACAGTGTCACCAGCAAAGTCCGCATCATATGGGATTTTTTTTTATTAATAGCTTTATTCAAAATTTGACTTTAGCATCAAGTTCTGCTTCGATCGAGATGAAAATTAAGCAAAAAAAAATAGTAGTCACGTGATTCGCATTATCTGTCAAATTTAATTTTTTCCAAAAAATCTGAAAATATCGAAAAATGTTATTAGAAAAAGTTATTTTAAATACAGTTTTTAGCCCACATGCAAAAATTTCAGCTACATAAGATAATTTTGATTTTTTACCTATATTTTGTAAATTGCACCACTTTTGCAAAATAAGACTCGACGCAACCTACATAAAACTTCTTAGTTTTAACAATGCTTTATTTCAGATACATTTTCTTTAAAATAGCGCCATATTAAATGGGTGTTTTTCTACAAAATCAAAATTGGGCTATTAAAATTTGGTCGCATGTGATGAAAAGATTATTTGTTTTGGACACTGTATAAGGTAACTTCATAAAATAAGTATTTTTGAAAACGTAGTTTGTGTCTGAAAGTAATACACCTTAATATTAAGACAATAAAGAACAGTGTCATCAGTAAAGTGTAAAAGTGTTCATTAACTGGAAAATAAATTTTAGTTTAACACGTAAAGTATATCTATTTTCAACGATTTAATTTTTATTTTTTTACTTTCAGACCAAACTACGTTTTCAAAAATACTTATTTTATGAAGTTACCTTATACAGGGTCAAAAACAAATAAACTTTGCATCACATGCGACCAAATTTTAATAGCCCAATTTTGATTTTGTAGAAAAACACACATTTAATATGGTGCTATTTTGAAAAAAATGTATCTGAAATAAAGCCTTGTCAAAACTGAGAAGTTTTATGTAGGTTACGTCGAGTCCTATTTTGCAAAAGTGGTGCAATTTATAAAATATAGGTAAAAAAATCAAAATTTTCTTATGCCGCTGAAATTTTACATGTGGGCTAGAAACTGCATTTAAAAAAAGTTTTTCTAATAACTTTTTTCGATATTTTCAGAAGTAACTCCACTTTTGAATTATTTTTTGGAAAAAATTAAAATTTGACAGATAATGCGAATCACGTGACTACTATTATTATGCTTAATTTTCATCTCGATCGAAGCAGAACTTGATGCCAAAGTCAAATTTTGAATAAAGCTATTAATAAAAAAATCCCATATGATGCGAACTTTACTGGTGACACTGTATGTCAAATATTACCAAAATATTTTGTCGACGCTATTGAATTTAAATGGTAGTTAATAAACTAATAAACTAAGAAAAAACGAAATAGGTTATAGTTTGGCAATGGTTTGAATGACGTTGAGCATTCCACCTTAAGAGTGAGTTTTTACAGGAAATAAACCGCTGCAGTTCAGCCGTTTTTATAACATTATATATTTTTAGGATATCGATGACACATTCCTTCAATTTAAATCTCACAATGAAAGCAAAAATATATTCAAGTCAGCTCGTACTCCTGCTGTGTTCTTTGCTCTGGCTGTCATATTTTATATAACATCTGGCTTTTTCGGATTGATTGGACTGTACTCTCTAGCGAATATTTGCAACCTTGGAATGGCCCTAGCTTTTATTACATTGATGACGTGGTCTTATGTCAGGTAAGTCACTGTGAGATGATTGCCTTTAATACACACTCACAAAGAAATGAAGTAATCCATTGTAGTTACAACATACTCAAAAGTTTCTGCATAGTTGTCTCCTTTTTTTATATCGATTACAAACCAGTATATATACAGTGTGGTTGTTTAAGTGTGCAACATATGGGCCTTTTTTTTTATTACCGATTTCTCAGAAAATTTTATTCTTTATAAAAGTTGGTGCATGTTCGATTATCGTTAGGTGCACTTGGAATGGTTGCAAATCAAACGGCGTACCTACAGGGTAGGCCAAAAAATATAAAACTTTTACAAGAATAAAGTTTCAGAAAATTCAGCAAAAGAAAAGTGGTTTAGAATTAAAATTGGTAAAACCATTGGCACCATATAATAATGTTTACTTTTAGCTCTTATTTGTTTTTTCCATGGGTATCTGCGATTATTTAGTAGGATTTCATGTTTGTAGCTTAATTTGTACAGTTTTTTTAATAAACATTTAAAATAAAAATTTTGCACTTTAAATGATAGTTTTTTAATTAGCATATTATCATTACTAATATTTTATCTTGTTAAAAATTTTTTTAGGATATTTTAAAGTTGTGTTTAATATCATTGCAACAAACATGAAGTTTGTGATTCCTTAATAAATTAAAAATTCAAGTAAATTTCACAAATATCGTCCTATTGCTGCCAAAAGTCACTAACTAACATTTTTGGGAAAAATCTGAAAGTCAATTATTAACTATATTGTGAGGGATAATCAAGTGAGTTAGCGATTTTTGCTGAAAGCGGATTGTTGCGGTTGTTAGTCGAAACGTGAGTGCAAAAACTCACTAACAGCACTTAGTGAATTTTCGCATTTACTGAGAATGGTTAAGTTGCTTTGACATGCGCAGTTAGTGATTTTCAATGGTCAAGTTAACATCCGGTTGCAGATTTTGTGCAAGTTTACTCTAGTTAGACGTAATTAAAGACTTTAAAAGTGTAACTATTTACTGGAATACTATAAAAAAAAGCTTATAGTAGTAAAGAACGCGTATAGTAAAAATGATAAAAAAAGAGAAGAGAACCAGCATTAGGTAAAGAGTCTGATCAAGATCCATAAAACTGAATATTCTTCTTTTTCTTATTCTTTTTCATTAACTCATTATTTTTTATTATAAGAGTTAATCGTTATGTTGAACCTGTATCACTAAAGTAATCTTTTTTAAATAAAAATGTTGTTAACTGCTAATGTTGTGATTTTTTTATTTGCTAAAATTCACTAACTACACTTTTTTTGATTTTCTACCCTTGTAAATTTTTGTGAAATCGAAATAATTCTATAAATATAAATAAGGTACTTCTTAGTATAAAAAATAAAACATTAAATTGGACTACCGATTTGTACAATGCACTAATCTTTAAACGCATTTTTCTCGAAAGTAACAAAATGTAAGTTAGTGACTTTTGGCAGCAATAGGACGATATGCTTGAATTTGAACAAAGATATATGAAATTGATTTGATTTTGATTAACTTATGAAGGTCTTTATGGTGAATATATAAAAAAATTTTTTTGGGAAATTAATGTTTTTTAAAAAAATATATTTTTTTATTTTAGGAGGTCACGTTTTTGAATCCATGCATAATTTTTAATTCTAAACAACTTTTCTTAATAACATTTTGCTGAATTTTCTGAAATAGGGGTACTTTATTCTTGTACAAGTTTTATATACCCTGTACGCCGTTTGACTTGCAACCATTCCAAGTGCACCTAATATGATTATCGAACATGCACCAACTTTTATCAAGAATAAAATTTTCTGAGAAATCGGTAATAAAAAAAATGCCCATATGTTGCACAATTAAACAACCACACTGTATATAACATTATTTGTTCTATGTTTTTTATGGGACACGCAAACTTAACTTAAAATCTATACAGAATATTATTTGTTCATAAAAGTGGTAGAAGTAAATTGTTCAAATTCAGATTTATTAAACCCGTCTGCATACTTTCACTACCTACTGCAGTTGAAATAACTAGTGGTTTCACTTGAATATTCAGTATTTATCTCTGTTTCCAGTCCAGGATATTTTTTTTCATTTTATAGTTGTGTTAGTTTAAAGTCTTTTTTCCTTGATCATCGTTGCGTTTACTTCATTGGTATACATCTACTACTTTCATGCACAATCCTCTGTATAGATCTCAAACTTTGTTCTTTATTATACTTGGATTTTGTTACCTCGCCGGTTTTAGTAGCCTTCTTCTTGTCATTGTCGAAGTAATCTGTTAGATATGTCTTTCGCTTGGGAATGGAAAAACCCCGCAAACAGATTTTTATTCGGCATGTCACAATATTTGTTATAACATTTGTCAAAAATGTGTTTACTTTCCATAAAATCTCACCTTAATAAGTAATACGGTAGTGTTATTGATTACTTTCATTTCCAGTAATTAAAGTGTCGTTTAGTGATTAGTGATTAGTTGGTTTTACATTTATTACTTGCAGTGACTGAAAATTTATTTTGCTAATTTTTGATTTCAGGTATAGTGGTGAAATGAGAGAAGTAGGAGTTTACATTGACGAAACAGCAAACTTCATATGGGAAAACGTAAGTTTTCACTTGATTTTTAAAAACATAACGTGGGCAGATTTCGAATTCCAACTTAGTCCACATTTGGAGTAATATAGACTGATTCTACTACTCGTTACAATTTGTTGTGCCCTATACACTATCGGACAAAATTACAGCAACATGATCTATAAAAATGCTTTGTACTTTTATGACAGGGATAATATATTTTCAATAGGTTCTAATTTAGGATGTCAGTGCTAAATATGAATAACTCGGTTATAGTGAAAAATCCCATTTATTTATCTAAAATAAGACTTTACAAATTATAAAATTAAAACATTTTTGTTCATTTTGGTTGCTTTACTTTTGTCCGATAGTGTAAGTATGTAATATGTGAAAGTAAAAAAAAAAGTTGATATATTTTTCTCACTTAGTCCATTTAAACTTATTTAAAAAATACATCTCACAATCTCAAAAGTGTATACACTGTGTCTACGGATGAACTTAACTAAACCGTCTAGGAAAAAAGTTGTTCTTCATCATTTCTTTTGCTTGTTATATAAATACGATTCACATTAAAAAACTTTGATTTTGTTGTACATGCTAGGGTGGTCAACTAAGAATGGTTGCCGGCTATTCTATTTGTTCATTAACTAGTTTCTGAGATATAGCCCGCGGCCATTAGTTGTCCACCCGGTATAGGATGCGCAAAAACTAAAAAAAATTGAATTTGCAAAATTTAAAAAATTTTAATCAAACTTTTTTGAAGCATTAGAAACAAAGATGTTAGAAAAATAAATCAAAAACCAAATAAAGTTTTTTCACAGGAGTTATATGCTTCATAAGATATTTGATATTATAAATAAAAATCTACATTGTTGTTTTTCCGTAATTTAAAATTATCTATTATTATTATTTTTCAAGATTGTTACGCCTAACGTCTGGGTGACATTTTTACATTTATTGTTAACATCTGTAAACTAGTATCCCCCCTGGAAAAATGCTTACCCTACAGCAGCGCATTCACTTGATCAAGTGTTTGGTATTGGAGAGGTGTCTTATAAATACTTAATATCTTGGAAACCGCAACTTCTCTGAAAAAACTTTATTTGGCTTTTCGACTTTTCCTCTAAGCCTTTTCATTTTAGTGCTTCAAAAAAGTTTGATTGACAAATTTTTAATTTTGCAAATCCAAATTTTTATGGTTTTTGTATTTATACAGGGTGTTTCATTAGGAAAAAAAAATATGATTAATGTGGTCATGAGAAAATTCTGGAAATTACTTGTACGTTCCGCATTTCGCCGCAAGGGGGCACAATTGAAAATTAATTTTTAAAATTTTAATTCCTCCAAAAATTCACATTAAGGTTACATCATTAGGAAGCTTAGACAATACTGCATGATTTTGATGTTGTAACTTCTAAACGACTTACCGATTTTACTAAATTTATGCTTGTTCGGAAGAAAAGTACTTTTAATTGTTGTATCCACTGGTACATGATAGTTTCTAATAAAATTGCTAGAGGGCGCAATTTGTAATAATAACAGTTTTTTTTTTAATTTTATCCCGAAAATTCAATTCATACGGTATAACTATGACATCCTAATCGGGAAGTAGACTAAATTTGCAAGAAAAAATGTGTTCAATATCTTTGTTCGTTTCAGAGTTATTGCCAAAACAATAATATTTTAAATGTTAGATACCCGAATCGCTGGATTGGAAGGGGTAGTTTATTTCCATGGCCACCTAGATCCCTGGATTTAACTGTGTTAGATTTTTACTTCTGGGGACGAATAAAATACATTGTTTATAATACGCGACCAACCCCAAGAGACAATATGATTGAGCGAATTGAAAAGCCATAATTCGACTTCACGAGCTGAAATTGAAGCAGCTATTTAGTTCTAGAAGAAGAATTAACAGTTGTATTTTGCAAAATGGAAGTCATTTTGAATATTTAAAAACTCTTTCGATTGTTTCGTCAAAAAGTTTTCCATGATTATTTTAATGCTGTTGTTATGGCTCGTTGGTCTTTAAATACGCTCCAAATTTTGTTTTTTACATAATTTGTACTAGTCCTAAACCTAGATAAAGTGTGAAATGGAATATGACAATTGGAAACTTGTACTTACCTATGGAACTATAGAAACATTAATTTCTTCGATTAAAGTTTTAAAAGCTGTTGTTTTGGCAATAACTCTGAAACGAATAAAGATATCAAACAGCGGTCTTCACATTTTTTCTTGCAAATTTAATCTTCTTTTCGATGATGATATCATAGTTATACCGTATGATTTGAATTTTCGGGATAAAATCAGATGAGACTTAAAAATAATTTCCAAAATTTTTTCATGACCACTTTCCCTAATTTTTTTCCCTAATTTTCCATGCTTAGTAGTTTCCGAGATATGGCTGGTGACCACCCTTAATGAAACACCCTGTATAACAAGCAAAATAAATTATAAGGAATGATTTTTTTTTGGAAAACTGGAAATAGCAAATTTTACAAGTATAGTTAAGTCCACCCGTGGACGCACTGTATTTGGGACGTATAAGTGTGTTTTCGAAATACTCCCACGATATACTGTTAACCAATTTAACACTATAATAATGTTTGTTAAAAACTTCTTTTTTCAAAGCACTAACCAACTAATTTTCTTATTCTAGCGGTCCTATTTTAAAAAGCGAAAACTAAGAAAACAGCGTATGTATTGGTCAATATTCTTGTGCATGTTGCTTAATATTATTCCTTTTGGATTTAAATAATAATAATAAAAATTATAATTGAAGTCAGCAAATTTTTACAGTTTAAATATCAATATACATTTGGATGTATATTATTAAACTGATATTTTTTTAATATACATTTTAGTTGCCTCTCTTGCAAAATTATTAAGAGTATGTGATTAGCAGCGTTAACACGATACGAGGGCTGGTACGGGTATATCAAGTGTCAACCATAGACAATTTACTTTTAGATACGTACAGCTTATCTTCTGCGCAAACAAAAGTTACGTTTTATGGGTGAAAAAATACGTTCGAGCGCATGCCTCGCCGGTCAGCTGCCTTCCCTCTGGGCACCTTCGGGCATGCGCACAAACATCGTGTTATCGGCCTGTCCTACTTTAGCGACATGCTCAAAATACACTCCAGAACCGGCTCGGCCGCCATTTTTGTTGTGTTTTATGGTTTCTCTGTGGATTCCATTGTAGTTTTCTTAGCTATTGTGGATTGTGGGTGTTTAATATTTACGGATTTCTAGTTTTTGTGTAGTTTAGTAAATTGTGTCTGATTGTGAGAAAATTAATTCTGTCAAAGTTGCTGGTTGGTTAATTTTTTGGTTACACTATGTACACCTCGACATTAAGCTTTTAATAAAGCCAGTATTCCACGGGTCAAGTTCTCGGGCAAACACTTTGCAAATTCTTGAACAAGAAATTTTGCTTGAAAATGTTTTACACGTACCCAAGTTTTTGCCAAATTGTAAAAATCAATACAAGTTATATACCACCTAATATTTGACTTGAGGTTAGGTACGCGATAACACCGTAGATTGGTTATTTTGCTGATTTTGTTTGTTTTTATATTCGATTTTATAAGACTAGTTTAATTCACTTGTTTTTGTTCTCTTCCTTTTCGAACTAAAAACACGACGACGAATCATTTTTAAACAAATTTTAAAAACAACCTTAAAAACAATTTTCTATCCTTGAAATCTGATAGGTTTGCTACTACTAAAAATGCCAGAAATCACTACCTTTTTTCCCAACTTGATCAAAAATTGAGAAAAGTCCAATTTTTTGGCAAGAATTTAAATTTTAAAGCCCGGACCTGTCTATGTTCCCATTCGTCAATCGATAATGTTGCAGTGCGCATGTCTAATCGTGTCTAGCTTTGTTTACATGCGCGAGGCCATAGATCTGCCACTTTCGTAATTAATAATAATAATAATAATAAGTTTATTTAAAATTTAATAATATAATAAATATGTTTATGTTGTCTTCTATAAACTTATTCTTCAATCCCCTGAAGCTGAGCTTGTTAGGGGCAAATCTTATTTTTTGTTTGAGTATGTAAAATCATAAATCATAAATATGTATGAAAAATCAAGTTTTTTAAAGTAAAAATGTTAATTTATAGTATAAACGCAGCTTTTTTGAAGAAATATATTACCTATAATAAAATTATTAATTTATAATTTTTAAGTAAAAAATATTACTTATTATTAATTATTGTTTGCTCTAAAGGTAAATTGTCTATGGTGTCAACTTAACCAAGCATAAGATGCGAGAGTGAAAATGAAAATAAAACTGTAACACCCGTATTCACTAAAGAGTTTTAAATTTAGTCCATCAAAATATTGAGATCTTAGAGTCTCCCAGTTGTATTTTTCCCGTGTCATTGTTTTAATACGCCATAATATGTCGTTTTCGCGTTAATTTGATTTTTTTGCAATTAAATCGTTTTACCGATGTACAATTTTACCGGCAGGTCGTATGATACTGTCAAATATTACTAGACGTTTAATTATTTATTAGTTTCCACATGTTTTACAGTATTCAAAAAAAAAAATGATTGTACTGATTTAATAATTAATAAACAATTATTTGGAGACACGTGGAAAAACAACACTTTTAAAATATATACAGGGTGTTTCAGAACATGTGGGCAATCTCTCGGATTCATATAGATTAGGTGAAAATAATATGATAAGTTCATATAATATTTTTTCCTAAGAGCCCCCCTCGAGGAGATAAATGCCCCTAAAGACCGGCCCTGAAAACTAGTTTTTTATTGATAGCCTTTGAATCGCCCTGTATATTTTGATTAAAATTTAGTATAATCTACACTATAGAAAGCTTTAATAAATAGGTTAATAATAAAATGTACAGTTCATTCTGTGGGCCAGGGACGGACTAGCTTGGGCATTAAAAATCTTACATCTTTGACAGGTGTCATGCTATCGGGATTTTTATATTATTTTTGGATAGCTTACGTATTTTAACGCAAAATAGATACTATTCGTAGATTTCGATAAGTTGAACCGTTTTCGAGAAAAATCAACTTGACCGTTAACATACTTTAAAAAGGTTTAATCGTACCCGAATCTGTTTCGTGTTTTTTCGTTATAATAGGGGTGTTATGAAGGGTGCAGCAGTCTTCAGTACATCATGCCCGGGAGTGTGTTAGAGTAGAGGGAGCCCACATTGAGCCTTGTTATAAATTTTTTAATTAAGTAAAAATCCGTTCATTTTCCTATTATTATAGTTATAATAATTATTAACGTTATTGTCTTTTTCTCGAAAACGGTTCAACTTATCGAAATCTGCGAAGAGTATCTATTTTGCGTTAAAATACGTAAGCTATCCAAAAATAATATAAAAATCCCGATTGCATGACACCTGTCAAAGATGTAAGATTTTTATGCCCAAGCTAGTCCGTCCCTGGCCCTCAGAATGAACTATACATTTTATTGTTAACCTATTTAATAAAGCTTTCCATAGTGTAGATTATACTAAATTTTAATCAAAATATACAGGGCGATTCAAAGGCTATCAATAAAAAACTAGTTTTCAGGGCCGGTCTTTAGGGGCATATATCTCCTCGAGGAGGGCTCTTAGGAAAAAATATTATATGAACTTATCATGTTATTTTCACCTAATCTATATGAATCCGAGAGATTGCCCACATGTTCTGAAACACCCTGTATATATATATACAGGGTGTTAATTAATGGCATGCAGATATTTCAAGGGGTGATAGTACTCGTCAAAATAAGAAAAAAATGCAAATATATGCATGGTCTAAAACGCGTTATTTTCGTTATACAGGGTGGCAAAGTTTAAATTTTTTTTCTTGTATTTTGCGTTTTCTCTCTTATATTCTGCGATAATTGTTTAAAATTTGGAACATCAACCCTTTTATTAAATCTCTACAATAAAGTATCAAAATTGTCGGTCGCAGTATACAGGGTGTTACATTTTCTTGAATCGGCTATAATTTTATCTTTCAGAACTTTTTTTTTTGGCTCCCTGTATGAATTCCGGTATGAAATTTGAACACTCTGTTCCTTTGTTTAGCGTTCTGGTCTCTTGCACCATTCTCGTATCTGTGACCGTTTTCGATTTATTTGCAAAAATAGCCATCGATGGAAATTAAGTGTCGGCGAAATAACGCAGAGTAAAAAGCTGTGTATCAAAACAATTTATTAGTTAATCAAATAAAAATAAAACAAAATTATAAAAACTGTTGAAAATGACCGCCTCTTGCTAAAATGCACGAATCAAGTCTTCGCCTCATGGACTGACAGACACTCTATTTTTTTCTTATATTCATTATTGCGTTATTTCGCCTACACTTAATTTTCATCGATGGATATTTTTGCAAATAAATTGAAAGCGGTCACAGATACGAGAATAGTGCAAGAGACCAGAACGCTAAACAAAGGAACAGAGAGTTCAAATTTCATACCGGAATTTATACAGGGAGCCAAAAAAAAAAAGTTCTGAAAGATAAAATTGTAGCGATTCAAGAAAATGTAACACCCTGTATACTGCGACCGGCAAATTTTATACTTTATTGTAGATATTTTAAAAAAGGGTTAATGTTTCAAATTTGAAACAATTATCGCAGAATATAAGAGAGAAAACGCAAAATACGAGAAAAAAAATTGAAACTTTGCCACCCTGTATAACGAAAATAAGGCGTTTTGGACCATGCATATATTTGCATTTTTTTCTTATTTTGACGAGTACTATCATTCCCTGAAATATCTGCATGACATTAATTAACACCCCTGTATATTGTCCAGAGAGATTAAATTAAAACACACCTAAATCGAATACCCTTTTTAATATAAATTGAGCAACTACTTACGGCATTTTTGTTAAGCTCAAGCGATAAGGAATTGAATTAGGCTAATTTTAGTACCAATATTCGTTTTTGCACACGGCAGAATAGAATCGAATCTCGACAACTTGTGCTAACTCTGCTAACCATAAAGCTTTTTAAGTTTACAAATGAGAATTACACTTATCCATAAAAATGTGTTGACTTTTCCTAGGCGGAGAGGCGATTGTCAAAAACTAGGCTAATTTTTGAAAGGAAGAAACGTATAGCACACACACAGTACATGTATGGTGACAATTGACAATTCACAATAATTAATAGGGTCACCTTGTCAAAACCTGCGCGACTGCAGGTCGCAGGCAAGTATACTGATTTATTTCCTATAATAAAAGGAAATTGGTTGCAGCGTCTCAACCTGGTGGCAAGGTGTGGCAACCCAGTTTGCGAATTATAACGTATATCTTAATTTTGACACAAAACTAAATAAAAAATATATCCCTTGTTTGATTTATATTTTCTTACTTCTTCGGAGTACAATTACTTACAGATTTTCGTTAAAAAAGCTTGGATTTATAAATTAATAAAAGCAGATAAATAAATAAGAGCAAATTTTACAAAATTTCGTTTTTTACTTTAATTAATTTTTTTTTACTTAAAACTGTAGGTAATCGCTACCCAAAGACAATTTTTTGGAGAAAACGAAAAATAAAAGAAATACTGATAAGAAAATGAAATAGCAAATGCGTCACTAGTGTTTGCTCTTAAGGATGTTTCATTTCAAAAATACCTCTATCGTGGATTCTAATGTATACTTGACGGTTAGTGTTCGACCGAAACAACATTTTCAGCGGAAACCGAATCTTCGAGCTTGGTCTCAGTTTCGGCCGAAACCGTTAAAAATTCTATTGTATACTGAAATCTAATGTATTTTTTACACATATACGGACAGTGAACTCGTGTTAAAAGAAACAAAAAACAATAATTGAAATATGTAACAAAGATATCTATTTATTCATGTTATATTAACAATTTAATACGAACAAAAATAATGAACGTGTTAAAGCCATAGTAAACTTTGTCAAAAATCAACACTTAGATATGAAGACTGCCTACGAACTAGCCGAAACCGCAACTGAATCTTCGGTCGGTCTCTACTTGACGGTAATCAGGAGAGCGATTCTGTATGAAAAATAGCGATAGCGATCACGCTCTAATAGCGACTTTGTACAAATTCGCATTCTATATCACTGTTCGGGTTGTTTCGTAACGGGTCGATGAAACGCGAACTTTCATAGCGAAAGCGAGCGCTCAAGATGTATCTCTTGCAAGCGACTTCAGAGTTTATCTCTTTTTATCTTTAGCTTAATACACGTTGTCTCTCTTATGCGAATAAGAACATAATAAAAAGCTTATAAAAAATATAAAAATAATAACCTAACTCTAAAATATAACGTTGCACGAACGTTCGTTCGTGTAATATTTCGGAATAGTTAGAAGAAAATCAAAAAAAGTATAAAAAGATGGAAAAACATATTTATTTATGGAAGCAGAGCAATGAAAACCAATCCAGCTCAATGGGCGGTGTTAGTGGATTTTTTAATAGGTCATCCTGAATTAGTTACTCACAGCTAATTGCCTGTGGCAAAAAACCTTAAAGCTATAAGAATTCTTGTCTCTCTCGGTATTCTTGCATGTTGACCTTATTTCTTCCTGTAAGTGATCCGTTATCAATTATGCGTAGATACGTGTTCAAAATTGTTTAAAATAAACCTTTGTGCGGGGAACATAACTATAAAAATTTGATGTTTACTTTTCAGTATTAATTAATAATGGAGGTTAAGTTAAAATTGTGAATTATCTTCTTTTTTTTGTTAAGAAATGCAATGTTTTTAGAACGGACAATTCAATATTCGTTATCATATTTATAGAGATATTGCCCGTAAAGAAATGGTTATAGACTACTTGGTATTAAAGCGATCGCTTTCCCTTCGCTTCTTTATCTCTTTCGCTATCGCTATTTTTAAAAGTTACGGAATCCTACTCCTGTATCTTTATTATCTTTATCCACATAATATGCATTTACTTTTGTATCAAAATTGATATATTCGACATTTGAACAAGGTTGCCATACCTTCAGTGCAGGTTAACACGCTGTCAAAGAGTAATACACTAATAAGAGGTGAAAGCTTTGTCGGCTTCTTTGATGTTGATGTAACCTGATATTGTGACCTTGATAAAGTATGATACATTTCTTTGAAATCATTAGATGCACGGAAAAAAATCTTTTCCTTTCTATGATAATATAAGTATGTTAAAGATTTTAATATAATATTGAATTTTATTAGTTCAGTGTGTATCAGCAAGATATTACTGAATAAAAATCATTTTCCATAAATTTGTTACATTTTAGTCGTTTTCTCGGTATGTTTTCAGGAGTTATAATTATTTAAAGGTACTTTATATGTTAAGTGAAGCATGGCATAGTATTATTTTTTATACTTTCTATTACCTTAACTTGCCGTTTACCAACAGACAGAAATGCCATAGTATTTTTGTTGCTAGAATCTTTCAAAATTGTATCCACAAATTACGTCATTTTCCACAATCCAAGCAGCAAAAAGTCGTATGTTAAGACATACTTAATTATACCGGTTCTGTTAAGACACCCACGGTAAGCACACGATGTGCCACCTTTTCGCTTCGTTTCCGACATTTCAACAAAAAGTATTTCAAGGAGAACTCACAAAACAAATAATTGTATTCAAAAGCACGCACTAATAACAAAATACTAAGAGAAAAATGCAAAAATTACAACTTTGTTTACAATTTCGTAGCCAAAACACTGATTGACAGTAGAATCTGACAGATTTTGACACAGCAAATTTGATTGAAATACCATCGGAGAAACGTCAATTTCGCGCATGCGCATACAACTTTGGTTATCGCGAAAAGGCCCTCTTTGGCCTGTTATTAGTGCATTACTCTTTGACGCTATCCCCTATGCATTTTAATAGAAAGTAAAACGTATAATTTGATATAGGTTTCATACTTTCAGCGGTGAGGTAAGAAAACCTCTAAATTTTGCCCTCTGAGGAGTTGGCCTTGCCATTTTTGCTGGTTTGGACAAGACGACCCTGGTGCTTGTGAATTATCAGAATAAAATCTATTAATTCTCTGTGCTATATTTTTCTTTCTTTCAGCAAAAAGCTTAGTTTTTCGACAGTCCCCGCTTGGTCTCAATTTCTTTTTATATTGGCACTATATTGGCAAAAGTGAATTATACAAGCTTTTATATTTCGTAGATATTTAATGTAATGAGTGAAAATGTATTCCTGTATTTTTGTTTCGAATTTTAATTGGCGAATCAATTGCACAAGCTTTTAAAATATTATTTCTAGGGTATTAAACGTTTATAGGTAATATCTCCGTTATGACGAATGATTAAAATAAACCGGAGCCAGACAATCGACTCAAGAAGTCAAGCTTCAATTATTTTCCTTCTTTTCATAATGACAACAACAATAACTAGCCTCAACATATTTTTTAAAAGGATAAAATATGATAAACTTTAAGATACGTTTTTTCAAAAAGTGACTGGAAATACAGGTGCTGAAATGACTTATTATTCAATTGGTTTTATTTAATTAAATTCCTACATCTTTTGGAAAGCCGTAAAGTTGTCAGATTATTTCCATATTATTAACCCATTCAATTTAAAAAAGATAAAAGTAAAATTTAAGCTAGGTAAAGTACTAAATTACATGATAAAATTTATTTCGTCAATGCTTTGTATTTCTCTTTTGCAATAACTAAGTAAAATAAATCATGACTTATAGAAAATACACTAGTGACAAATGCATTATGGAGAAGTTATTTAAATTTTTTTTTTTATTTCACAACCGCCCGGAAATTCGAATTATTTGTTTCCTTATTGTGTCCATTTTGGCATCTACAAACAGCGTCCTCCAAGATTGAAAATAAACACATTTGATATAACATCGAAACATTGTCAACACATTTTCCATTAGTCACAGCTAGTACCAACCACTCGGAAACACGTACAGGGTGATCGCGTATAATGTTACCACCCTTTAACTTCTTTGTTTCGCAATTAAGAAAAAACGGTTAAATACAAAAGGTGTTGCATAAAAGCGTGACAGATCAAAGTTATATTTTTTTAAATGGAATACCCTGTATATTGTTGCATTATTGGATTTTACGGACAATTCTAAACATAATTTATACAGAGTGTTCTCAAAGTTGAGTCATTTATTTAACCAGGTTGTAGAACTCGTAAAAATAAGTAATCGTACCAAAAATCATTTATATGAAAGTTGCAGAATAAAAAAGTCATTAACAATTGAAAAAATGTAAAATTTAAAACCTTAAGACCTGCTCTTTGGCATTCTCGACCACTAAAACCCGTAAAATGAATGAATGATAAGTAATTTGTATCCTACAAAAAAATAAGCCATACCCAGTATCGCCAGTAAACAAAACATTGATAACGCAGTGGTCGAGAATACCAAAAAATCAGGTCTTACAGTTTTTAAATTTTACAATTTTTCAATTGTTAATAACTTCTTTATTCTGCAACTTTTATATAAATGATTTTTGGTACAATTACTTATTTTTACGAGTTCTACAACCTGGTAAAATAAATGACTCAACTTTGAGAACACCCTGTATATACCACTATGTATCTTAATTGAACCGTTTTCGACTTATTGATGTTTGAAAATTACTATATTACTAAGAAAATAAAGTCATTCAAGTCAATATGTATCGTTTCCATGGATAACAGGATGACGATACTGAACTGAATATTTTGCCCGCTATTAACAAAAAATCAAGCACAAAATGGTGAACATGTAAACGGACGTGAAAAAAAAATTAAACAAACTAAATAAAACAAAGCAAAATTTTTATTACATACTATAGAGCAGAAATATAGGTATTCTAAATATAGAGTTGTTCGACCGGACCTCCATTAACTTCAATGCACTTTATTAGGGTTCGTCGTAATTTACCAAGTTACCATTGTTAATATTGTTATTCATGGAAACGATACATCTTGACTTGAATGACCTTATTTTATTATATCGTACGAGCAAAAATTATTTGCATCAAAGAGGGCTTGGATTAAAAAACGTAGGGCTTGGTTTAGATCACAATGATATGGAAACGATATATCTAACCAAATCTAGGTTAAAATTTTGTCAAATTCATATTATGACAAGATATGTCAAACTAATGAGTAATAAAATAAGTAGACAAATACAAATTTATTTTTGTTGTTTACAAAATGAACAAAGTAAGAATATACAGAAAAAAAAAGAATTTCATAAATTGCTGAAATTGGCCACTGCCATGCGGCAAGCATAAATGCACACGTCTCTTCATATTTTCGAAAGTGTTGATCAGCATCTCTGGAGAAATGTTACCACATTCTTGGATAATCCTTTCTTGTAATTGTTCTAAATTTGCAACTGGTGTTTTAAAAATAGTGTTCTTTAAATGAGGAAAAACGAAGTAATCCATAACCGTTAAACAAGGTGATCTAGGTGGGAATTCAATGTCTGATCGAAAACCTGCGTCTTTCAAAATCTGCGGCTTGTATTTCTTGTACTTCTTACAGATGGTCTTCCTGCTCCTTTTTTGTGTTGTATAAAACCTGTTTCCCTAAACACAGCCACGGTTCTTTTCAGGCAATGATAAAAATCCCCAGCAATAAAAGCAGCGTTAGGAAAATGTTCGTGAAAATCGTCCATGCCCAAACCAGGATTGTATTGCCACTCACAATTTACTTTAACCCCGTTTAGAAAATACGCTTCATGAATGTTTATGCTGAATGTTTTGTGCTGTTCCGTAAAGCCCATTGTGCGAATTGTTCAAGAAATTGGAAAAATTAGCGATGAATCAAATTACTTGTAACGACTGTCAAAGATGACGGAATAATTGATTGATTGTTAATTCAAGTAGGTAGTAACTGACACCCAACAGGTATTAAGCTCTACGGCTAAGCATTACGTCCTTAATTGCAAGGCCCTCTTTGATGCAAATAATTTTTGCTCGCACGGTATAATATATAGTAATTTTCAAACATTAATAAGTCGAAAACGGTTCAATTTAGATATATAGTGGTATATATAAATTATGTTTAGAATTGTCCGTAGAATCCAATAATGCAACAATATACAGGGTATTCCTTTTAAAAAGATATAACTTTAATCTGTCACGCTTTTATGCCACACCCCGTATCTACGAAGATATATTTTGCAAGAAGTTTCCATTAAATCCTACAACTTTTGTATTTAACAGTTTTTTCTTAATTGCGAAACAAAGAAGTTAAAGGGGAGTAACATTATACGCGATCACCCTGTACAATAGCGCCATTCAAAATATGTACGTTTCAAAAATGTTTCCAAATTTGTACCCAACATTTGCCTTTTTGTGTCGGAAACAGAAACATAGGTTTCGATACATTTACCAAAATGTGTCTAAGAATGTTACTTGGGAAGCACTATTGCAGGACCCTTTACAACAATAATAAATGTGTAGGTAATTGATGAAAGCACAAAATAAAAACTTAATTAATGTTACTTTAAAAATATTCATTGACTTTAATAACCATGATTGCTTTTTCAGTTATTGAAAACGGTCGTCCAAGGGTTCGTCGAGTCCGGTATGCAACAAATGGCTGTCGAAGTAGCTGAAAGAACGGCAGTGAACGCGACGAGGGTGGCGCTGAACGGCAAAAATAAATCTTCATGATTTTATCTGCTGCACGCCCTCTATTTACTTAGGTATCCCGGCTAGCGGAATGGTGGGAAAATGGCGCATGCGTACAAATTAGAAATGGTTTTTGGGTGTACAAATCGACTCTAATAAATTATTTTTAACAGTGGTCTGTTCATCGATTCTGGAAGATTTAAATGCTAGTTTCCAAGGGGTAAGTTTGTCGAAACTTATCGTTTTTTTCTTGGTAAATTGTTTTTTAATTTGAAGAAATAGTCCATGCTTAAAGTGGAGTTGAAAGTATGGGAAAGAAAGAAAAAACTAAAAGTCTTCCTCCACAAAGTTTAGTAGAATAAACATTCTCTAGGGGTCTCTACATGTTTCGAACGTAGCAACGTTCATCATCAGGAGACAGAAATTTATTTAGTGCTGATGGTTTTAGCAAAATAGAAAATAGTGTAGAACCTTAATGGAGCTTTTATGGAATTAAAAAATTGATGTGTAGAAGAGACATAATATGATAAAAATTGATAAAAGTTAAACCCTGCTGAGTATGTGAAAAAGTTATTAAAGGGGGTCAACCAAATAACCTGGGGAAGAAGAAAACCCTTTCTAAGAAGAAGGTGTCGAAGATTATTCAAAATTTTTTATAAAACTTTCCGAGTATATGTCTGTAAGACATTGTGAAGGTGAAATTGTCATAATTATGAAGATATCACATGAAGTTACATTCCAAAAAGTGTTTTTGTGGGGTAGGTACTTTAGGGTAATTTAAAACCAATAAAATTAATCAATAAGTTGCACATTTTTAAAGTTAAAGGTCAACACTTTTGTCCCAACACTTGGACGTTTAACAACAAAAACACTTTTTGGAATGTAACTTCATGTGATATCTTCATAATTATGACAATTTTACTTACCTTTATAATGTCTTACAGACATACTCGAAAAGTTTTATAAAAAATTTTAATTAACCTTCAACACCTTCTTAGAAAGGTTTTTCTTCTTCCCCAGTTTATTTGGTTGGTTTCAGACCCCCTTTAATAACTTTTCCACATACTTAGTATGGTTTAACCTTTATCATGTTTCTTCATATTATGTCTCTTCGACACATCAATTTTTTAATTCCATAAAAGCTCCATTAAGGTTCTGCACCATTTTCTCTTTTGCTAAAACCATCAGCACTAAATAAATTTTCTGTCTCCTGATGATGAACGTTTCTACGTTCGAAACATGTAGAATGTAGAGACCACTACAGAATTTTCATTCTATTAAACTTTGTGGAGGAAGGCTTTTAGTTTTTTCTTTCTTTCCCAAATTATTTTTTTTATTTCCAACCAACGAAAAGTTTATTACAGCGAGTATAAAAAAACTAATAGTAACGGAACGTTGTTAAAAGATTACCAAATAGTTTTACAATAATAGTCAATTTGTATGATAGTTTCCATCTGTCATCGTTATCGACATCGGAAATTTTAAGCACTTTTACTATCTTCATTGCTTATAGAAACATAGTACTTCAGTTTGTATTATACCCCACCCAGCACCCCATGCAGGGCCGTTTCTGGCCTGTTGGCCGCCCTTGTGCGACATATGAACTGGCTGCCCTTTAAATCAATTCAGTTACTATTTTACAATTACCTACCTGAAATTATGGCGCAAAGCAATTGTCAGAAAAATAAATCTTTAATAGGTGCCTATTTTAAATATTTTTCTTTTATTCATACTTACCTACAGAGGGGCTCAGCAATTTGGCTTTCAATGGCGATAAGGGCCAAGCCACTAATCCATTCTTGGGACATAATTGACCGCAAGTAATTTTTAATTAATTTTAACTTTGAAAAACTAGGTTCGATAGATGCAACAGTAACCGGCAGAGTAATAAAAATTCTCAGCGCAACACACAGATTTGGAAATGATGAGATTAAATCTTTCAGCTATGAATTTTAGCGTATCTACAATTATTATTTTGTACGTTTTATTGGAAAAATTTCTCGGAACGACAAAATTTCCTGGTTGAGCTCTGAGCGATCAATATCTTTGTTTGTGGGACTTCCTTGCTATTGAAGCGCTAAATCGAGATATTTGCAGGATTTTAACAATTTCTCGTCATTTATGGCATTAGCTTCATAGAAGTTGGACAAAAACCCAAAAGTTTCATTACACTTATTAAGTGAAACGAATCTCTCCTTAATTGATTCTATCGCAATATCCAAAGAACAAGTAACCGGTGCCCATAAAGGGTTTCCTCCCTGGAAAAAAAAAATAAAAATATCCAAAATCGAAAAATAAAAATTCACATTGAAACTCTGTTTGGCCTCGACGATGGGGTCATCTTTTAATTCGTAATCAAAATGTCTGGGTACTTTTTTTCGGCGTCGGAAAAGTTATTTGTAACAGCATTTGAAACCAGACATCGGCGGCAAATTTAAATAGGGTGCGTTCTTTTGCCCTGTGAGTATTTGTGCCCCCACCTACCCTACTACCAAATTAATAAGACCTATAGGTAAATTCACATAAAGTTTTAATGCCAAATGTCAAGACTTGTCATTGTCTAGTTACTTTAGATTTCACCAACTTACTAAATTTCTTATACAGCTGAGATTGGTCAGTGTTTTTTCTTTTTCTTTTCTGGAATTGTTCGGCCAACTCTTTTTATTTCTATCTCTTTTTAATCGTATGAAATAATGCAAGATAGACATACTTTGTGTGCAGTACAATTATACTAATTAAATTTAGCCATTAGAAATTTATATTTTATGAGTTGCTGCAGTATTTGACAAGTATGACAGAACTGAAATGTCACGGCATTAAAAGTTTATGTGAATTCAACTATACCTACGTAATTATTCAAATAATATCAATTAGTTTTAATTTTTTAAGTAAACCTAAGACAAAATGTAATTGACGTGGGTTGCAGGGCGGCCACCTCCGTTGAGAATTATTTTTATTTTTCCGATACTTATCTATCTAAAAAGAAATCTCTAATTAACACAAAGGGCGGCTGCCTCATTCTTGACAGCTACTGCGTAATTTTGAAAACTGAATTTACCATTCTTATTTGACCCTTAATATTTATGAAAACTCCTAGAATTTTTTTTTTACGTCAAACATTTTTTTCTGTGAAACTGCAGGCGGCTTTCGCCGCCCTATAACTTTGGCCGCCCTTGTGCGGGGGCACTCCCAGCACACCACTCAGAAACGGCCCTGACCCCATGTCACCCTACGGGTCCTGAAACTTTGTTATTAATTAATTGAAGACGCATTATTTGGTAATAATAAACGCCGTAACAGGTTAGTAAAAGCCTTTTTTTAAAGTTCGCAAAAATAGCAGAAAACGGTATACTGCATATTTACCCACTATATTTCGACGTAGTGTCTATTTAAAGGTAGGAGACAATGATGTCTCTTGAATTATGCGTTTTGTCCAGTCCAGTCGTCTTCAGGTGAAAGCAAAGTAACTACCGCTCTATTTATACTGGGTAGGTGCACTGAAGTATAGCTGAGTTTGGTACAGCCATGCGTTTAATTCGTGCGCGGTATTATTTCAAGATCACATCTACTTAACAAAGGTTTCCAGATATTTCCTATATCTAATGATGGCTTACTAAAAAACAACCTGGCTTCTGGTGTATATCAGCAGCTTCCTCGAACTTTCTTCAGTGTGGTTGTTTATGCAGGATGTCAGCTTCTGATCACATGATATGATGGCCTTGTGTCCAGGCATGGTCAGTTGCACCCTGCTTTTCGGTCTCTCCCTTAAGCGTATTGTTTCTGTTCTCTTTAATCATTGTTTCAAGTGGTCTTAGTGGCTCACCAATATAAGATTGGCCGCCGGTAGACCCAGTTTCTCCTGTCTGTTTGACTTGCTGACTTTGTCTTCGTCAGGTGGCTTCTTAGGGTGACACCCTGACAGACACGAATTAAACGCATGACTGTGCCCAACTCAGCTATGCTTTAGTGTACCTAGCTAGTATAAATAGAGCTGTAGTTAGTGTGATTATTTAATATCCACCTAAAGATGACTGTAGATCAGTGCTGGATTTACCATTAGGCTGAGTAGGCTGGCTAGGGCGGCAGATTTTAGGGGGCGGCAAATTTGGCCCAAAATTTTTTTTTATCTTACAGAAATAAATGGTACAATCTTTATTCAAGGTCGACGGGTAGTATTTTTTTAAATAAACTTTATTGTTGGCTGTGTCTGTTAATGGGGTCTTAAAAAAGGTAGTTGGATCTTTACTGGCTTTGCAGAAAGAAATTTCATTTTCAATAAAATAAGTAGGTAATCATAAATTTTTTAAATATTTACTAAAAATTATTGACGAAATTTGGGCGTGGTCTTAAAAAATTTTCGCCTGCAGCGGGCTTTTTCTTTCCCGAACACTTCACCTGTTTCACAACTCACGAGCCGTCACTGGTATAGGGGCAAATTTGTAAATCCGCCACTGCTGTAGATACATATACCAGTTGAAACATTGTGATTTAAAACAAATAAAGACAATACAAGTCCAAAACTGTGTTCAACTTGAATATAAAGAGAAGTACAAGTCCGATTTTATAGAAAAAATATACCAGCAGTAATAAATGCTACTTAAAACATAACTCTTTATCGCTGTGTATCGACAATAGAAAATTCTTAAGTTGTTATTTTCTTAAGTTTTAAACAATGTAAACGAAAATGTCCCTACAAGATTTATAATTTTACAGTTTTGATGAACAGTTCATTTTCAAACCCTACGTCATTCGATGACTGATCTTTCAGTATAGATTACAAACCCGAAAATACCTTCTAAAAAATATTCCCGTTTGCACATTATTGCTAGAATCCATTTTATATCATTCCTCATATCTTAAGGAAGCAAAATTAGAACCGTGCGGTTTTCCAAAATTTACCTAAAAATTTGTTTTGCTTTTTTACATCTATGACATCTAGTCGTCAATCTGCTTAAATCTTATTTTAAAATTTTTTTTTTCTTTAAAAAAATTATCCTACATGCTTTAATAAATAACTGCTCGCCCTGAAAACCCATATTTGTGATACTTTGTAACCCGTTATAACATAACTCTAGAATCCTTTTGCTAATCAAAGAAAAAACTTTCTAAAACGTTGTTGATCAAACTTCAGGCATTATAATGCGTTTTAAAATTATCAGTTAGATGGGCAGTTTCGTCCAAAAATTGAAAAATGCAAAACCATGTCACCGCAAGCGCGATCGACCGTGGAGATGCGACGAAGGGCCAACCGATAATCGACTCTATATCCCATCGCGAGCAAATTTTGCTCGGCGAACAAATCCTGTATTGTGTATTCCTGTTGTCTATTTTATTGTATTATTTTTTGACTAACTTTTAACCAATAAAAATTCTTTGTTCTTATAAAATTGTACACTGGTTGTGTAGTGTGTGAAATATAAAGTTGTATCGCTTACATTCGCATTACATTTTGCGACGGAACCTGCTCATCGGACTGATAATTACAAAAAAGCATTATAATCTCTGACGTTCGATCTACAACGTTTATAGAAGAGTTTTTTGTGATTAGCCAAAGGATTCTAGAGATATAAGGAGTCACAAATTATCACAATTATGGGTTTTTAGAGCGAGCGTTTATTCATTAATCATTAAAGAGCTCTATATACAGGGTGATCCACGACGGGTGAAGAGCGGCTGTATCTCTAAAACCATACACGCTACGACTTTGGGGTAAAAAACTTCATATCTTTAAGTTCCTAATTCTACCGATAGGGGGCGTAGTAGCTATGCTATGTTACAAATTCCTTAATTTCAACTAATAACTTTAATACTATTTAAATCAGAAATTATGATTTTATAATCTTTTTATATCCTCTATAAATTATGTAATAACAATTTTTTTGTAGTTTCCATTGTAACGGAGTGAAAAAGGTCAACAATTAAAAATACTTTAAGGCTGTAACTTTGATCTGCGTTAACAGAGTTAAACAACTCTGGCTTATTTTAAAGGACGCTGGTTGAACGCTTATATAAATAATAATAATAGTAATAATAATTTCTTTCTTACATTGTATTAGTAGAAATTAAGGACTTTGTATCATATCATAGCATAGCGACTACACTCACTAGCGGTAAAATTAGGAACTTGAAGATTATTTTCTGCATTTTTTTTTGGTCATATTTCATATTAAAGTTTTTACCCCAAAGGCGTAGCATGTATGGTTTTGGAGATACAGCCTCTCTTCACCGTTCGTGGTTCACCCTGTACAAAAGCATGGCGGGTGATGTTTATAAAATAAAAAAACCATATTTTTCATGAGGATTTAGAAATAAGATTCCAGCAGATTGACATAGCATAGCGTTGGGTTGCTAGATATAAAAACGGCAAAAACAAAAGTTTGGTAAACCACCACGCAATACGTCAAATTTGTTAATTTTGCTTCCTTAAGGTGTAAGGTATGGAAGGAATTTTATGACGCGACAGAAAGCCTACCCTAATATTAAGGATAGCCATTTCTACTGCACCATTTTCTCAGAAATGTGACATGTTTGGTGTATATTTTTGTTTAGGCTTAAAATTCCTTTGCATAAATTGATTGTATAAAGTTATCCGTGCCAGTTAATGTTTTATAATGCTTGTTGAATTATTTTCGTTGTTATTTTAAAATTTTCTCCATCCCATGATAAAGCGGCAAATTATTATGTTCGATGTTTGTGCGTTCGTTTTGTATTGTTTTACACACTTCAATATAGGTCTCAAGTAGTCTTTCTCTGTTTTTATTGTATACTTTCTCAAACGCGAACAACGCATTATAAAACGTCTATCGGCTAATAATTATACTATATAATATATAAAAAATAATATAGGGATTGTTTTGTAAAAATTTTAAATTCGGGAACTCGATCCTCGTTATATGTACAAGCGTTGTAAATAGGTGACATAATATTTTATCATTATACTTTATGTGATATATTATTATACATTAGCAATGTTGGTATTATTAAAATTTTTTATTTATTTATTTTTATTGGAAAGTTCGGTTTTTTATTTTTTTATTTACGATCATTTTTGAAATAACAAAAATAACTATCAATATGCGGTAGAACGTTTTTCATAATCCGGGGTATGTATTCTTAAACCGGAGAAATGCATTCACCGGTCAATTTGCTAGGGTATAGCCAATCAGAGTCGTCAAATCGTAGCAACGTTTCCCTGATTTAAAAATCGTGCTCCTGACACTCTAAAAGGTTTAGGTGATACTTTAAAGTTCGAATAGTGCTATCAAAGTTCTAACTGTGCTATGATTTAGAAAAATAGTTTCGAAACGAGTTATAAAACGAAATTATTAAAAAAAAAATATTGTGATAACTTATTGCTTCCAATCAACTTACCTTAGCCATTAGTTATTTTTTTTGTTAAATTTAAATATATTGTGGGTTAAACATTGGTGTTTTGTTTTTATTTTAATTGTTTTGTGGCGTTTTTTAAAACTGCTTTTATTTGCTATTTATTCATTTATTTAACTTCTAGATAAAATACTGCAACTTCTGAAAATAATACCCTTAGTCCAGGTGACTGAGAGTTTTCCTATGTTATTGTGGAAAATGATCCTACCTTGACGATTTTTGACATGCGCTTTGAGATCCCTCCCGCCCTAAGTAGAAACACGCAAAAGTGGACAATATTTTAGGTCAGGGGGGCATAGAGGGGTAAAAATTAGTTTTTCGGTTTTCTCGGCCGTCATTGAACCTACAACGAAAGTAGAGGGCGCTTCAAATACTAGAGCTTTGGCTCTCGCACCTTTTGTCCTAACTGCGGTGGGGGATTGAGGAAGTTTTTTTGGAGCAAACAATTTTTTTTTATTCACTTAACTATATTTAACATGTTGTCAAATATTTTAAACATTTTATTCCTAAATAAGTGGTTTTTGGGCCTCCGAAGTACCTAGTTGGTACTTTTTTTTATAAGGTAGGATAAACGCTCCAAACTTTTTTTTTAATAGCATTTTTGCCAGAAATTAATACTTCTACCAAAAATTAGTAGCAACTTCGATATTTTCAATGAAACACCCTGTATTTTATTTTATTTTATTTTATTTTTGAACTTCCTATTAGTTTTCTAACAACATTATCGTATACCTATCTCTTACCGTTTCTAAAATAATAATTAAATTTCATTTTTTTGACGCAAAACATTAACATAAAAAATGATTTTTTTAACTTTGAAATATTAAGGCCCTGAAATTTGGTGAATAGTTAAATAACACCTTTTTACTTTTTACTCTACGTCCAAATCTTAGTTGCGTTAAATATACAAGGTGGTTTAACATTACATTTAATTTGGCTACTTGAAAAGGTGACCATAAGTATATTTTTTTAAATGCGACACCCTGTATATTATCGCTGATTTAAAAAGCTACTTAAATTGACTTTTTATTTTTGTATATTACAGCTATACTTAATTAGTCAAGTTCTTGACTTATAAGCAATTATTTGTAAAATTTTCTCGATAATTTAATTTCCATTCTGTTTTTAGTAAGTATGTAGTAACTCTTGTTTGATATAGAAATTATGTCACTATCGTTTGTTATTATTTCCGTAGGTACTAAATAGCGTTAAAAATCATGGATGAAAACTTCAAATGCAGTTCTTAAGAATTTATTTATTTTATTTAAACAGTGTGATAAAATTATCGCTATAATAGAACATTTATATAAAGTTTAATGAAATGTACCCAAATCTACTGCCAATCATCAGGGATTTTTTACGAATCCAGAAAAAAATTGAGTTTTGTTCAACTTTAAAAGCGCCAAGAAACTTATGGTACTCAGCACCTGAATTTACTATCCCAGAAAGTGTTGCGAATTACTCACAACTGCAGGGACGGACTAGCTGTGTTACTAATGTGCCCAATTTTTTTACGCCCTGTATGATAAAAACTTTGGACAACGTTTTTTACATACCTTTAACTATTGACTAAAAATTAAGTACTCTTCATTCATGTCGCTAATCCTAACCGTTTTCGAGAAAACGTCATTTTATTTACATCATGTATTTAGCGTATTTCGATAAAAGATACTTCTTTGTCAAGAAATAAAAATTTAAACTTTACCTGCTTAGTTAAAAACTTCGTAAGTGGGTTCAACATGGGCTCCGTAAAAAAATTAATAAAATGAATTAAAATAAATTTTTATTTTTTGACAAAGATGTATCTTTTATCGAAATACCCTAAATACCTAGATGACCTAAAATGACGTTTTTCCGAAAATGGTTAGGATTAGACTCGGGATTAGCGACATGAATGAAGAGAACTTAATTTTTAGTCAATAGTTAAAGGTATGTAAAAAACGTTGTCCAAAGTTTTTATCATACAGGGCGTAAAAAAAGTGGGCTCATTAGTGTCACAGCTAGTTCGTCCCTGCAGCTGTGAGTAATTCGCAACACTTTCTGGGATAGTAATTTGAAGGGTCTTACCTGGTATAAATCATATAAAAAAAAATTGAAATATACCTCTTGGTTTAATAATTATGTGTCAAAAACTTAATTCCATGGGAGCTCTTTGGGAGCCCATATCTCCGAAGAGGAGGCCGATACGAAAGAAGTTTATAAGAACTTGTAGTATTATTTTCACGTGTTTTTTTTATATCCGGGAGATTTCCCACATTTTCCCGGACCCTGTATATGATATGATGATAAGATATAAAAAAAAGGCCTAATTTAAGTAACTTTCCAAATCAGCGACCATATTCAGGGTAAAAAAATATACTTATGGTTACCTTTTCAAGTATCCAAATTAACTTTATTTTTAAACCACCCTGTATATCGTAACGGCGTATGATTAAAATCCCTCTAGTATTATTTAATTGTTTACCAAATTTCAGTGTCTTAATATTTCAGAGTTAAAAAATATCAACATTTTTTTAAGTTGACGTTTTCCGTCAAAAAAAATTATATTGAAAAAGGGTATAGAGAGGTATAGGGCAATGTTAAAGAAAGTTGCTTGGAAATTAATGGGGGTTTCGAAAATAAAGTAAACGTTCCATTTAAAATATCGAAGTTGCTACTAATTTTGGGTAAAGGTGGCCACACTACATCGTCAAAAATATTTTAGATAAATAAAGCATGTCCGTTAGGGTAAATAACTAAATTTTCAGAACGATTCGTCATATACTTCTAACGTACCATTCACCGTGAATCACCCTGTATGTATAAAATATTCACGAACATGTTAAAAGCATCGGGGGATCTTAAAGCGCATGCCAAATTTCGAAAACCATCGACGTACGACGTAATTTCCACATTAATCTACCTGCCGCCTGTACTACCTTGTAAGTTTATTTTTTTAATTATAAAAATAATTACTCACTTATTTATTAGCACACACATTTTGTTAATGCAGGTATATGCACAGTGCAATCAATGTATTATGTTTAATAATATATTTTTAAAATTAGAATGTTATCTCTGGCCATCTCTCAGTTTCGATAGCTAAAAAATCTTGCCCAAAAACGTTAAATATTAGTATTGTCTTAAAAATATGCTCTAAAAGTATACCTATCTTGGATGGCACATTTTTAGAGGCGGAAGGAAAAATTAGTGATATTTTTTTATTTCTGAGGTGTCTGTAAATATAAAAAGTCCAATATATTAGCTGGTTTGCACTTGTTACCCTTAAAATAACATAACATTGATAGATCTTCAAATGCTAATGTTAAAATTCATCTAAGAGCAACGTGTGCTAACCGTTGCTTCTAAATTTGTATGAAAACTAGAGAAATTCATAAAATGCCATTTCTTCAATAAATAATTATTTACTTCTCTATTTCCTATCTTCCAATAATTTTTTATATTCACAGACACACTTTATATTTTCAGATGGCTATATTTACTATGAAAAACCAGTACTGGACGCTTTTTATTTTAGTATAATTTTTAGGGTACTAACATTGCAATAATAAGTTACAACACCCAAGTGCCTCAAATAGCATAATTGTTTTCGTCCTGGATGTTCAGTAAGTTATTTTTGGTAAGGTTTGGAATAGGGAACAATGGGTCTGTTTCATGATTTTTTTACTTGCATTTTGTGAAATCCCTGAAAATGAAACTTATAATTTTTGGAACCTAACCTGAAAAGAGGTATGACAGATGTCAATTGACGATTTACCATAAGGAGTATGACCTCTGATGGTTGACAGCAGAGCTTTATCGATTTTAAAAAAGTAAGTGCATGCGACATAATATACTAGCCACTTCATTTCGGCATTCTGACGGATCCAGCTACCCGTGATGTGCAGGACGAGAGGGGCTATGGGCTTAATGGTAACCTCCATCTAAGCGGCCAGAGGTTTAACTACATAATTTTGAATCAATTTTGCTTGTCAACGCATAACAAGAGGTTCTTTATTACTAATTTAACGTTTGGAGGTTAGATTTATGACGGCGTTGACAACGGTATATTTTCAGGTTAGTTTTATTTGTCAAATTATAACAAGACGTCAAAAAATCAAGCACAATTTGGTTTGCTTCGAGTCTACAGAACTTTCTTTTATGAACAGGCCTGAATGTTGTCTTTTGTTGAAAGGCTGTTTTGGACGCTATTCGATTATCCTTATATCGCATTAATAAAACGAAAATTCGAAAAGTTTTGATTGGAGCGCCAACAGCGTTTGTCGAAACGGCAGCCATAGCGCTAGAATCAGTATATTGACATTAATACTGATGTGCTGCTATTAATCATGTAAAGGTACCTAATAGGTTTTGTTATAATCATTGAGACAAAGCCAATAATAATTATTGGATTCTAAAATTTCAAAATACGATCACTAATCCGCTAAACTATTTTTGTTTTAGAAAAAGAAAAGCACGAAGTCTTTCTCCACAATCTTGATTGTGGAGAAAGACTTCGTGCTTTTCTTTTTCTGTATCATTTAACTCCACTTTGAGTATGGACTACTTCTTCAAAATATTTTTGTTTTGTTTGTCACTAAATAAAGGCTGTGGTCAAACCCTTGGGTGGGGTAGAAAAAATTAAAGCCATAAAAGTCTTATTGCACTTTTAAAAAAGACGCCGGTCGCCGAGCCGCCTTGCTTCTATCTAATAGGAATAATAAGGTCATACCATGCTAAAAATGCCCGAGGGTGTAATGTCCGCCATTTAAGAGAAATACCCAGAAAATTCCTGATTAATCATCATTAGTGTTCTCTCTGGTCCAGCGACAAGCGCCGACCTATTATTCCTCTGTGCTATCAGACTGCTTGGTGCATTCAGAGATTTTTTAAAATTTACACCACTGAATTCCATCATTTTATTCTTTCTGTCGTTTTTACTAAATAGATAACAAGCTAATTTCTAGCTTATTAATTTTAAATGCTTATTTAACATAGTCCGATAGTAACACATTTGGACTATAAATACAAATGTATTTTTATCGTGAAACAAACCCATTGTAAATCATTGATACGGAAGGGAAATAAAATAAACACTTTTAAAAAGAGAGTTGTCGGTGTCGGTACCGTTTTCCACTAAATACAATACAATTTTTATGAAGAATTACATCATTTATATAAAACTTGTGCATTGTATTATCCAGACAGGCAACTCTAACGCAGTATTTTTGTAAACTAATTTTGGAGTCGGGCACTTTTTTTCCAGTTAACCAAAAAGTTTGATCCAGGGAACAATCCATTCTCAAAAAAGGTTCGTTAATAAAATACACAGCTTCTTTAATAAAAACGATAACTCTACATAGGTAAAAAAACAAATAGTCTTGAACTTTACAAAACCTATGGTTTATGACAAAACAATTTGTAAAATTAACATTCAACATTCTAAACCTCATCGAACTTATCTTTGTAGCACCCTGTATATAATATGTGGGATATATTGTTTAGTATATGATAAAAGGGCTGGTAGATGCCTCAGGATATCCTTCAAATATTTGAAGAAAAAATCAGTGTGATAAGCATGTTGATACTCCCACCTTAAGAAGTTAGATTTAAAGAAACTTCCCTTGGAAATGAGAACGAACGAAATTTAAAAAATATTACAATATTTTTTGTCCATTTTTTTAATAAACGAAGAAACAGCTATAACTAAAATAGCTCTTTGGTAATATGGTTGGTTATAATGGTTTAACTGGGAAATAAACAAACATTGCGAATTTTTGTAACCTCCTGTTTTAAATGCATGCCCGATGCCTATTTTTTTAATATAAACATATACAGGGTGTTACAAATTCGATGCATCAGCATTGCCATCTCGGTAACTATAAGAGATAGAGAGTTGGTTGGATAGAGGCAGAATTGCATATTTTAATGCCGAATAATGTGTTAAAAAGAAATTTTAAAAATCCGATAACGCAGATATCCGAAAAAAATCAATTTTTGTTTCTATTTTTGTACGACCAAAAAATACTGTTTTTTTTTTTGAAAAACCAATAGCACTTTCTTGAGGCAGTTCGTTACGCCCTTCAAGCAAATAATTTTATTTTTCAGATACGACGTCTCCTTTTTTAGATACCTTATTTGTATACGGAGCTGAATTTAAAAAAAAATTGAGTAGCCTTGGATCTCCCAAAACTAATGATGCATCACACTTCTTGTCACTAAATTGTGAGGGCACTTTCTGAAGGCAATTTTTTGCACCCCAAGAAAAAACCAATGTCTTCAATTTCTTCCCATTTAAAATGAAAATATGATTTTTATGTAGTGCTTCTGTTTATAAACTACATATTATATAAATACAGTAGACTCCCGATTATCCGAAATAATGTGGACCGGACCGATTTCGGATAATCGAAATTTCGGATAATGCGGAGATTGAGGAAAATCATTAACTATAGGAAAAGTAACTGTATCTATGTACTTTTAACATAATAAATTCTAATACTTATGTATGTAAATTTAGTACCTATGTATTCATATTCATAAATTCAAGAAAGAGACAATAATTGGTACTTGTTTTAATCTTATAAGTCTGTCGATTTTTGGTCGCAACAACAAAACATTTCTTAGAAATTTCCAATAATGCGGAGGCATAGCAAGAATCATTTCGGATAATCCGGTTCATGGGTCGTTTCGGATAATGCGGAGTTCGGATAATCGGGAGTCTACTGTATGTAGTTTATAGGAACTTTTATGTTTATTTTGGGTCCCCGAATACGTACCTATTTCCTCCTGATTCACCCTGTATATTGGTATAGATAAGCACCGCATACGCATATAGGCATAGAATTTAATTATTTTTAAACGTTTTCCAATATTTTGTTAACCTAACTTTTTGTAATTTTTTTTTGTCGCTATTAGACATTCCAATCATGTCAAAAATGGCGGTTGATGGCAAATACTACTTTGTAATTAGTACACGTGATTATCAAATTAGTTTTAAAACTAATAAAACCAATATGTAGTATTGACCTCGTTGAGATCTGACTTTTGAAAAAATATATCGGAGTAGGATTTAAATGGTTTATGCTGATTCCCAACCTAATCAACACTTGTCAATAAAATTGTAAGAGCACTTTCTTAAGACAATGTTTATGCTCCTCAAGAAAGAGGTACGTGTCGTGTTTTAAATATAAACAAACAATTTAAAACCCCCTCTAATATATTTTTTGAAAAATTTTGAATGTCAGGTCTCAATAACATCCACACATTGGTTTTATTATAGTTTTAAATTGAAACAAATTGAAGCCTGGCTGATATTTTCTTGAAAAGCATAAAAATGACATTAAGAAAGTACTTTTACAATTTGGGGACAAGTGTAATGCATCATTAGTTTTAGGAGTTCAAATGTTACTTTTAAAAAATCACATCGTCGTATCTGAAAAATTAAATTATTTCCTTAAAACATGTGCCTTTTGCTCTTCGTTTTTCAAAAACAAAAATTCAGTTTTTCGGATATCTCCGGAATTATCGGAATTTTTTTAATTTCTTTTTAACAAATTATACAGCATTAAAATATGCAACTTTGCCTCCATTTAACCAACTCTCTATCTCTTATATTTACCTTAGATAGCAATGCTAACGCATCGAATTTGTAACACCTTGTATACACATGCTATTTTAAGAGTGTTTAAAATATACAATCATTGTACCCTCAAAAAGACGTAATTCCCGTAAATTACCACACGTAGTGTGTTTTTGGAAATAAGTTGTTATACATGTTAAGCCAAAATATCTTTAAATAGGAATACGTAGATTAAATATATAATAATTAAGGTACTCTGTTTAAGAAACAATAGAAATAAAGGTGTCTTGTGTTTTTGTTATTGTATATTTGTAAAATCCTAAAAATGATGAAGGGACTAACTTCGAATAAAAACGATGCTCTTAGCTACCTACTTTATTAAAAAACTTTTTCGTACTAAATTTTTTTGTGTTAAAGTTTCTGGCGTTGAAAAGCTCAATGGTTGTCTTGTTTAGGTATGTGTTAAAAATGTACATATTTATTTGGTTTTGGTAATAAAAATTACAATATTCACATTACAACAGCGTTTCATTGATTTTTGAATGTAGGTACCAATCCTAGAGCTAGCTTTAGACGGTGCCTTTTTTCGTGCGTACGACATTTCGTGCAGCAGCGCATAAGACCATTCTTATATCGTGCAACATATCATTTACACTAAAATTGAAATCGGTGTTGCGTCTTGCACTTTTCAACATGGATGTTGTGAAGTTTGGAGGTTTGTGTGCTGCTTTTATTATAACATCGAGAAATAAACAACGTAAACGAAAGTGTTGGATACGGGAATTGCTGAGGAAAAAGTCCTATTCCTTCAAGCTCTTAATGTTCAAGACTTGCTTTGGCGTTATACTGCATTTTTTACATAATTCCTGAACAGCATCATTACGTATAATACGGTTTTTGTAACTATAGGGTCTTCACATCGCCACAAACATGTGAAATTTCTATATACGAGTCGATAAGCTCAATTGTTCTATCTTCTATCATTGTTCCATTGCAGACATATTTCCCTGCCAGAAATGTATACTTTGATGCTTTCAAATATTGGCTTTCCTATTAATTATACATGAAAATTGTATTAGACTTTGTTAAAGGTCCTTGACCGTCCTTGTATGATGGACTCACACACCAAATGTTATTATTTTCTAATGAGCCAATAAAAATATTTTAATTAGAAAATTTTTCGTAATATCTATTCTTAAAAATAAAGTACCCCCTAGGGGCAAAATTCTTCCAAAGCATCAAAATACGTACGTACCTACTTGCTTATTTTAACAGAGTAAGCTTGGTACCCATTTTCAGCAATGTAACTTAAAATTATATACTATAGGTAACCCCTCAATATAGGCTACACCCCTTTTTTAACATCTAAGTTTTAAAAAGTGACGAAACACGTAGGTATACCTACCTATTATGATTTTAAAGGAACTTACCGTAGAACGGGGTTATTTTGAGAAGTGCGGGGCTATTTGGGATTCCTCGCAGGAAAAGTATATCCGGGAACGCTGCACCCATGTGCGCTGTGATTGGATGTTCATGTAACAGGTGGATTTGGTCTAATGTTCAAGGAAGGGGGACGCCAAAACTTGTCGGTCTGGCATTCATAATGTACTAGATAAATATTTATTTGTTTTTGGTGGTAAATCAGTGAAAATATTATAAGTGTCAAACTTCCAGTTCCATAGAGGAATTAGTTTACCTTTGGGTAAGTGTGTGATCATGTACTAAAACTTACATCTGTTAGGAAGTACCGTGAATTTTACGCAATTTGAAGCGCATACCTACTTTTGAAAGACGTTTGTTGGTTATGGGGCTATTTGGGATGCCATAATGGGGTTATTTGGGAAATGTGGGGTTACTTGGGAAATTTATTTAAATTGCTAATTTTGGCATTTGTTATAGGTACATTACCAGTCTATACTCCCAAAATGGTTCGAGTTTACAAAAAAACATACCTACTCTAATTATTGTGATATCCCCTTAAGTAGATTCAAAAATCCCTACCATGGTAAGCGTCCAATTCAAGATGAGTGGATAATTGTTGAATATCTAGGCAGTAACAATAAGAAAAAACTGCAAAAACACTATGTGGGCCAAATAATACAGATTTTGTAAGTGACAACGAAGTAAGTGTAAGGTTTTTGAAAAAATCAAATAAAAGCAATCGTTTCATTACACCCAAACTGAAGACTGTGACGTTATCACTGTAGATATGATTAAGAAAAAATTAAATCATCCACTCATTGAAGGAAATGGCAAAAGGCATTTTTATACATTTTGATATCCCACAGGAGGATAACTATGTTTTTTAAAAAATTAAAAATGTTTAAAGGTTCTTATTTTTAGTTACATGTTAGAATTCAACTTTTTTTTATTTGTTAATTTTATTTTTCGTTTTTTGCTTTGTATTTCTACTATTTTTGCATATTAAAACTACGTAGGTATAACGTAAATATGCGGTATTTTTAATTTTCCCAAATAACTTATCAAAATATATGAAAAACCTGTTTTTTTAAAATCTAATATAAGATGTTCCCAATTATCCCCACGTGCGAGGGTTTTCAGTATTACTGCTTTTTCAATAGATTGCCAAATAGCCCCACCCTATGAGGATATTTGGGATGTGGGTTTAAAAAAATATTAGAGCCACCCCCTTTTTCCGGGGTGGCTAAAATTTGGTCTGTTTGCAGGTCATACTATCCAAAAATATAACGACCAAAAATTTGGATCAAGCATCCTTTAAATTACACTCAAAAATGTACAAAAAAATCTCAAATAACCCCGTCCTACGGTATATACCAATTTTTAGACCTTCACCAGTTGCTGCTATAATGAAATTCCTATAAAAATGTCAACCCCCGCCCCGCTTTTACCCCCTTCGGGGCTGCTTTTCGAAAAATCCCTTCTTAGTGGGGTCTACGTTATAAGGAGGAGATATCCTTGAAATTTCATGATTCCAGGATTAGGGTTTAGGCTAATGAATCGGCCAGACATTTTACAATTTTATATAATTGATACAGATTAGCACCGCATATGCATATAGACCTAGACTTTATTTAGTTTAAACGTTTTGTAAAAAATCCAATGTGTTTTAGAGAAAATGTGTTGTCATATCCTACAGTATGAATATACAGGCCCAAAGACCATTTTATTGACCCTTGATAAAGTTTTTATATAAAACGAATTTTTTTTTCCTGTGCAATAAAACGAAACGTGGGGATAAATACAATTGTGTCATTTCGTTGCCTGCCCTAATTCACACTATACTTATTCGAATTAACTACAGTTTCAAACAAACAACAAAAGTTAGTATTTTCAAAGTAATAAAATCAGAATTAAAAAATATGAGCAATTTTAAACGAAATATCCATAAAACACTGTGCCGTAATTCTAGCATTTGGAGGCGAGAGGGGCAGTTCACAATTGGAGTGAGTTAGTGTTATTTTAAAACTACGAATATTTTTATTAGAAGCACAGCCATAAAAACAGAATATTTAAAACTCAAAATAAAAACAAATCTAATAGTAACAACAAAAACAAATAACAGAAGCACGACAATAAAATGGCGAATGATCAATTTTGGAAAATGTATTTCCTAAATAAAAAGAACTTTTTTTTTAAATAGTATACTTTAATAAAAACTTGAAAAAGGTGTTAAAACAAAAAATGGACTAGTAAACTTATTATAACATAGGTGCAATTATAACTCGTATTTGAGAACTAAATTATCCACATCTTCCTTTGGAGTTTTTGTGTGCTCTCGAAGGTAAGTAATCATTTTCCTCATGCCTAAAAATTTGATATTACAAGATCATAAATAAATATAAACAGTTAAAACCATACATCAATCTAAACTATGCACAGTTTATTTTACACTGCAATATTTCTTGTACTGTTAAAGCAATTGCTAGCACAAGTACTACAACTAACAACTGTAGTAGTTGTATACTTTTATTGGAAGTACTGCCACTGCAATGATTCTAATTAGGTAAGCCTATTTTCCTTGCCGTATATTGCTTCAAAAAGTTTAAAACATACTTTATCTATACGTCCATTCATAAGAAAAAAGGTAAAGTTAAGAAACATATACGACGTAGGATGAGAGTTAAAATAATTTTAACTCATGCGACGTCGTGTCAATTAATTTGACGCCAAACATTTAAAGCAATCAGGGCATCGTCGGAAATAATTTTCATGGGACGCCGGCTTTTGTTTTGGTTTTTGAACGGCGTCCTTCCTGGGAATGTCCTTCAAAAAGTGTTGATGATGTTTTAACAATTTCTAATTTATTACCTATTTTCATATGTACCGGGTGGTCAAATAAGCGAGGACGTCGGCTTTATCTCGGAAACCATTAATCGTACAACTCTCGGAAAGATTTTTTTATGAGTAAAGTGGTCAAGAGAAATTGCTGGAAATTACTTTTAAGTTCCTCATTTGGCCGCAAGGGGGCACAATTAAAAATTGTTTTTTAAAATTCTAAATTTCTCCGAAAATTCCCATATTAAGGTATAACTCTGATTACATCATTGGAAAGCTTAGACAATTCTGCATCATTTTGGTTTAAGGCTTATTGGCGTACCGACCTTGATAAGTGTGGGAGAAGCTATTGAAAGCGTAAACATTAAAATCGCTGTAACTTCTAAACGACTTATCCGATTTTACTAACTTTAAGCTTGTTTGGAAGGGGAAAATAAGTATCTTCAATTGCCGTATCCAAGAGTACACGATAGTGTTTAATAAAATTGCTAGAGGGCGCAATTTGTAATAATAACAGTTTTATCGATTTTATCCCGAAAATTCAAACCATACGGTATATTTATGACATCATAATCGAAAAGTAGATGAAATTTGCAAGAAAAAATGTGAAGACCACAGTTCGATATCTTTGTTCGTTTCAGAGTTATTGCCAAAACAATAATTTTTTAATAGAAATTGCGCTCTCTAGCAATTTTATTAGAAACTATCTTGTAACATTCGATACGACAATTGAAGGTACTTACCTTTTTCTTCCAAAGAAGCTTAATTTTAGTAAAATCGGTTAAGTCGTTTAGAAGTTACAGCGATTTTAATGTTTACACTTTCACTTGATAAGAGTGGGAGAAGCTATTGAAAGTGTAAACATTAAAATCGCTGTAACTTCTAAACAACTTATCCGATTTTACTAAATTTAAGCTTGTTTGGAAGCACCTTCAATTGTCGTATCTAATGGTACACGATAGTTTCTAATAAAATTGCTAGAGGGCGCAATTTGTATTAAAAATTATTGTTTTGGCAATAACTCTGAAACGAACAAAGATATTGAACTGCGGTCTTCACATCTTTTCTTGCAAATTTCATCTACTTTTCGATTATGATGTCATAGGTATACCGTATGATTTGAATTTTCGGGATAAAATCGAAAAAACTGTTATTATTACAAATTGCGCCCTCTAGCAATTTTATTAAACACTATCGTTTACTGTTGGATACGGCAATTGAAGATACTTATTTTCCCCTTCCAAACAAGCTTAAATTTAGTAAAATCGGATAAGTCGTTTAGAAGTTACAGCGATTTTAATGTTTACACTTTCAATAGCTTATCCCACTCTTATCAAGGTGGGTACGCCAAAGAGCCTTAAACCAAAATGATGCAGAATTGTCCAAGCTTTCCAATGATGTAATCAAAGTTATACCTTAATATGGAAATTTTCGGAGAAATTCAGAATTTAAAAAAACAATTTTTAATTGTGCCCCCTTGCGGCGAAATGAGGAACTTAAAAGTAATTTCCAGCAATTTCTCTTGATCACTTTACTCATAAAAAAATCTTTCCGAAAGTTGTACGATTAATGGTTTCCGAGATAAAGCCGAAGTCCTCGCTTATTTGACCACCCGGTACAAACAAACTTAGCTTGTGTCCATTTGGAACTGTGCAATGTTGGATAATAATTTTGGAGTTTGTCTGATTTTACCTGAGAAAGAGACACTGAAAATGGCCACAAGGCCTAATGCGCTCTACTAATCGTTTAATAAATTCCTGCACTCAAAAATGATATTTTGTTTTAATAATTTAAAATACTATTTAGCCCGGAGCAAGCACAGGAATTGGTACTTTGCTTTGCTTGGCTTGGCTTGACTAGATTCTGTATTGGGGATATAAAAAGTTTTGGCATGAAACTTGAACTTTTTTTAAAGGTATTATTTGGTTTTTAAAAAGAAATTATAAGATGGATCGTTGACCTTATGGACGAGTGGAGCCCGATTTAAACTATTATTTACTGTAATGTTTTACTTACGGTTCTTGTCCGTGGAATCCATGAACATCGTCAATGCTGAAAACCTTTTAACCAGCGCAAGACAACATAAAAATGTATAAATATTTTCTCCATTATCAATAAATTGGGTAGATAACACTTCTAAAATACTGCTAAATACATTGCTTTCCAACGATTCTTGAAATAAATTTGGAAAATCATTTGGATCAATTAATTTCAAAAACTTATATTTGTCACTTTGCGTTTTTAAATTTTTCCATTCATTGTAAAATTGAACTGAAGTTTTGGGAACTAAATACTTAATGCTAATATCTTCAACCGTAGGTTTCTCACTTTCCACGTCTTTTTCTATCTTAATATCCATTTCTGTTATGATAAGATTCTCACTATTTTTAACGTCTTTCGGAGTATTTTCAGCGAGGGTTTTTTCAAAAATTTTAAGATCCTCACATTTCATATGATCACTTTGTAAGTTAGGTTTAGGCCAAGCGGCTGTGCTTGACTGTTCTTTTATTTCAGTTTTTGCTTGATCTCTTTTCTTTTTAAAAGCTGAAGTTACTTCAATAATTGGTTCAGTATCATTATGATCATTCTCTTCAAACGTTTTCACCTTTTCAACAACATGTTTTTTAACAGCAATATCTTTTCCCATGTCTAATCTTTCGGTGCCCTTAAGGAAACTGTCAATTTCGGTAATTTCAATACGTTTTAGAGGCCTCTTTGACCTTAAATGTGGAGGTTTATCTATAGCCTTCACTGGAACTATTTCACAACCAGGGTCGGGCCAGCTCGAAGTACTTGGACAACTAGTATCAATTTTGGGCTTATCCAGAACAATTTTCTGAGTTATTTTATTTTTTAATGTTGTACTAGATATTATAGGTTTTGAAGATTGTAGTTTATTCCTGGAAGCCGTGAATTTTGAGACAGGTCGTTGCTGGTTTTCAACTTCCTGAAATGAAAATTTAATTTCGTAAATGCCTAAACACATGTTTATTTGTTCCAAGGTAATAATTTGTCTAAAATTTTTCATATCCTTTTCTCTACAAGTGGCGTTGGAAACTTACCCCCTACATTTCTACCCCTCACGTGCAAAATTTCCCAAAACATCAAACTAATAGTTGCTTATTTTAACAGAGTTGCTAATTTTCAACCCCTAAGTGAATTTTAAAGAAATGACGAAGCACGTATAAATTCTTATTTTATTTAGAAACTTATTTTTTAGACCTCCACCAGGTTTTTTCTAATTTTCATTTGGGATTTCTTTTTAAAATTTATAGACCAGGGCTGAAGCCTTTGAAAATGGTAAAAAGTGAAAAAAAAAAAAATAGTAGTATGAAACCCATTGAAAAAGGAAGAGAATATAACAAAATTGAAAGGAAAAATAATTTACGGGCGATCCGAGGTCGGGAAGTGGAAAGGGGTGAGTTTTTAAGGGTAGAAAACGATTTATCTCGATTTCCGGCAAAACTACAAGTCCTATGGAAAAACGTTAAATGGCAAAGTTGTAAGTAATAAAAAAATCTACAACTTTTATATTTACACTTTTTTCACATAACCTCAAAATTTATGTGAAAAAATCAAATAACCAAGTTTTTGGTTTTTTATTTTCATCTTTTACAAAAAAAAAATTTTTTCACGAAATTTGGTGAAAACTTACCTTTTTATGTCCCAAACACACTGTAATTTTTTTGATTTAAAATATTAATTTTTTCACTTTATTTTGACTTAATATCGAAAAAGCACCCTAATTTTCAATCGAAAATTCTCACGTCAAAATATCTCCTTTTTTTAAAAAATCGGTGGGCCTTTTGTCCGTTGAATTCTCTACTTTCTGATGGTGTAAAAAAATATATACATTACTATGGTAAATCTTCTCAAAAAATGCAAAAAAACGAAAAAAACTCGAATCCGAAATTTTTTTTTAAATCATTATGTACAATTTTGAGCTATTTATTAAAACTTATACTTTAATTACTCGAAAAACGTAAGATTCCATGTTACATTGATAAACAAAAAATTGCAAGTCGAAATATACTACTATAATTTTATTAACAACCAAATAAGTTAATAAAGTTAATATTTAACAAGATGTTCGTTTCTTTGCTGCATTTTTTGAGAACATTTACCATAGTAATGTATATTTTATTTACACCATCAGAAAGTAGAGATTTCAACGAACAAAAAACCCACCGACTTTTTTAAAAAAGCAGATATTTTGACGTGAGAATTTTCGATTGAAAATTAGGGTGCTTTTTTGATATTAACCCTCCGGCGGGCGCGCCCGCGACAAAATGCCGCATTTTTTTTAGATTTTTCTTTGTAAATACTGGGCATTAAAACTGACGCCGCCGTCCTTTCAGGTATTCGTACGCGATACATTTGTCCCCCCACTCCTATATCGAACAGACCCTATTTCGGTCGGCATTAGTTGCAGTGTGGCGTTTAGTTAGAGTGTGCAATTGTTGCGGCTGATTTACTGCGGCGCGCCTGATCATGTATATACAATAATATGTTCAAAAGCTGTTCTCAAGCTGTCCGAAGCTATTCAAGAGCTCTTCAAAGCTGTTCAGGAGCTCTTCAAAAGCTGTTCAAAAGCAGTTCAAAAGCAGTTCAAAGCTGTTCATTAGTGGTTTATAGCCGTTCTAGAACGGCTATATTGAACAGCTTTGAACGACTAATGAACAGCTTTGAACAGAAGTAGAATAAAATGCTAATCTGAATATTTGTGCAATAAAACGTTGTTTCATTTTTGTTTAAGTAATAAGATTTTTTATGTTTTTTTTTTATTTTGTTAGCATTTTTTCAAGTATTATTTGTAGAATTACATTTATTTTTGGTTATTTGTTTTAGTTTCACTTATTAATAACATCTCAAAGTGTTAAATTGCGTTTTTTTTAAGAAAAAAAATTTGCGGTGCAATAGCCGCGGAGCGCCTGTTCATGAGAATATAAGAGGCGCGCCCGCCGGAGGGTTAAGTCAAAATAAGGTGAAAAAATAAATATTTTAAATCAAAAAAATTACAGTGTGTTTGGGACATAAAATGGTAAGTTTTCACCAAATTTCGTGAAATTTTTTTTTGTAAAAGATAAAAATAAAAAACCAAAAACTTGGTTATTTGAATTTTTCACATAAATTTTGAGGTTATGTGAAAAACGTGTAAATACAAAAGTTGTAGATCTTTTTATTACCTACAACTTTGCCATTTAACGTTTTTCCATACGACTCGTAGTTTTGCCGGAAATCGAGATAAATCGTTTTCTACCCTTAAAAACTCACACCCTTCCAGTTCCCGACCTCGGATCGCCCGTAAGTTATTTTTCCTTTCATTTTTGTTATATTATCTTCCTTTTCCAATGGGTTTCATCCTACTATTATTTTTTTTGGTTTCAAAAATTATCGACCCTGGTATTACTGTACCTACCTTAATAATTATCTTATTCTTTTATTAATTTTCTATATTACTTTTAGTATTGTGTGAAACAAAAGTTTGTATAAGTACAAATAAATAATTACCCTATACTTAGTAAGTTTTTAAAAATATTCATAATGACGGGCAAAAATCTAATACGTATAAAATAATTGCACCCTTTTCCATAATAGCTTCAAAAATATCCAGGCAAATTATCTTTAGGGTCCCCACTATTGGGGCCTGGAGCTTGTTAATGGGGGGACATAAGACTAAACACTAAATGTACAAACAAACTTAACTTTCGAAATGTCTTTATGCCAAACTAACTTTTACAGTTCATTACATGAAAAGTGACAACATAATATAGAAAATAATAACCATTAAAAAAAATAACAATAAAAAAAAAATTGAAGTTAATCCAATTTAATTCATTATTAAGTAAAATCAATTTAAAAAAAAATAGTATAAATAATTTAATTCAGTAAATATATCTTTAATTGTTTTTTAAAAATTGCCAATTTTTTAATTTTTCTGATATTTTTTGGAAGATTGTTATATTTTATTATTTCGTCATATAAAAGCGATTTTTTTCCGAAATTACTTTTTACTGGCATAGTTTGATAATTTATACAATGTCTGGTGTTATGATCATGTAATGTCTTATTCTCCTGAAGTGTTGTTTGATTTTTTTTTCTTTTATTTATTTATTTATTTATTTATAAGTATCAACAGCACAAGTGCCAATTACAGATACATCTTACAGCTAGTAAACACAATAAAAAAATAAAAATAAAACAAAAGGAAAGCCTAAAAGGCGAACAAGAATCAAAACCCCACAAAAGTGGGTACTCAACTAAGCATCACAATATTACGTACATTAACTGGTCCTCAGTTTTCTCTTGACCAAATCCTTGAACTGGCCAAGACTAGTTGTATCTACATTAATATCTGATGCATAGAGATTAAAAAAGTGGCACATTTTGTAAATTGGAGAATTTTTGTAAAGGTTTGTTCGAGGATAGGTCAGATAAAAGATATTTGAGGCTCGCGAGTTGACTCTATTGACAGCGAACGGTAGTTTACCAAGAATACCGGGGCAGTCAATTTCACTCTTCAAAATTCTAAACAAAGTGCATGGTAAAATTTTTATTTTTCTCTTATCCAATGAAAGCCTGCCAAACACACCCAAAAGGTATTCGTTATCGCACCCTTTCTGAGGATATATACTGTATTTCCTATAATACATACATTTAACAAACTTTCTCTGCACTCTTTCAATTAGTGTAACCCACACGTTATACTGGGGGGACCAAATTATGCTTCCGTTTAAAATGATAGAGTGAATTAGAATACAAATTTTAAATTTATAAATATTTTGAACGTGTAAATACCCTTTCGGTCTATATAGATTAACAGTTGGTTCTAAATGTGGTAATTTGTGTATACATTTAATAACTTTATTTTGCAATTTTTGTAATGGTTTTAAGTTTGATAAACAAGCAGAAACCCATGCAGAAGCTAAGTATTGTAATTTTGAATATAATAATGAAAAATATATATTTTTTAAGTATTTCAAAGGAAAGAAATATCTAGCTCTGTACAAAACAGATACCAAAGAAGATATCGAGTTGATAATATACTGGATATGACATTTCCAATTTAAATTTTCGTCTAACACTAATCCTAAAAATTTTGTCGTTTTTGAATATTGAATATTTTCATTATTAAATGTTAAGGGGTTAATGATGGAATTTATTTTATTTTTAGTTATAAACATAAAAGAAGATTTTGTAAAACTTAACTTCTGACCTTATTTTTATTCAACCTAGCCAATCCTTAATTATTCACTCTATCAATAATAAATCACTGTGAATCCATGACCGTGGTGTTGTTCAGGACGATCCAGTCAAACTACTTACATTTTCTTCTGGTCCAAGCTTGTCTCTGATTTTCTTAAGTGCTGCCAGTGATTCTTTGTTTTTTGGTTCGTGTGTAAGCACCCTTTCCAAATCAGATTTAGCTAACTCTAATTTTCCAAGCGCCTCTCTAGCCGCTGCCCGTCTTTGTAATGCTTTAACATAGGTGCTGTCTAATTTTATAGATAATGTGCAATCTTCCTCGGCAACGGCGAAACTAAAATAGTGCAAATAATTATTGCATCGAGTATTTTTTGTTTATTTAACAAATTATAAAACGCAATTGTTGGGTTGCTAAAATAAGAATTAGTGATCGACCGATATGAATATTTTGGCCGATACCGATAGGTAGGGTAGAGGCACCACTTATGGCCAGTACCCTACTTATGGCCATTTATGTGTATGTTGCCAAATATTAGCAAGTGACCTTGTTTTCCCATCACATTTGGTGCGCATATGGGTTGGTTCATTCCACTTGCATAGGGGAGGATGCATGCAAACCGCCGAAAACAAATCACAGTCTTAAAATAATTTCAAAAGTGACCGCATGTTTGATTTCCGCGAAATTCTTAAGATTTTTACTAAGAAACGAACCTAGAATCATCCCAGTTTTTGGGTAATTTTATTAATAATATTTGATGCCAGCATTTGCATACTTAAGTAAGTAACCTAATTCCTTATAGATTTTTTATACAATTAATAAATATCAGGTTTTTAAAGAAAAAATAACTAATGGCCATTAGTGGATCCATTAAATTAATAAGTTTCTACATATGGCCAGTGTGGTGGCCATTAGTAGAACTGTCTTATCCACTTATGGCCATATATTTTAAAAGTTATAGCACGAGTATGAGAATTCCTACTCAATTTTAAAAAAATAGAATCTTCCCAACGTAATATATTTGCCACACCAAAGTCTGATATTTCAACAGTCCTAAAGAGCTGTCTGCCTTACCCAGGTAAAAAGAAGTCAAAGAAACTTAAAAATCGACAAAAACAAGATCCTTGCAGTGTAATAACGTGGCTCAATATAGAAGAAGACAAAGAAAAAAACCAAAATACAGAAGGAGCAAGAAAAACTTGAAAGAAAGCAAGCCAGAGAACTTAAATAACAAAAAGTAGAAGAAAAACCAACAAAGAAAAAAAATAATAAAAAAATACAACATATTGAAGCTCAGACGGAAGAAACAAGCTCCGAAGAAGAATGGCAAGCTTCTGGAATTAGCGATGATGATGTTGTTTTTTTAGAAGCAACTGTGCCAGATATTGAACGTATGAAACCAGAAAACCTTAATCCTGGAAGTTTCATTTTGGTAGAGTTTACGGGAACAGGAAAAAGAATATGAGATTAAGTGTTTGAAAAGTCTCGACAAACAAAAAACAACTTTTGATTATTTAGAAACTGACGTATCAATCGTTAATAAAAAAAATATAATTGGACAGCTTCCACATCCAGTTCTATATACAGCAGGATGGACGAAGACTAGTAACAAAATTCCCAGGTTCTATTAGTCAAGTTTATGAAAAACAATAATTATAATGTAGCACTTATCTTATTTGTTTCTAATAAAATTATTTCATTTGATTTATCGCACTCGGAAACTAATTTATTTTCCTGGCTATAGGTGGGTAAAACTTGTGGCGAAAAGTGGGTTGTAACTGGCCAAAAGTGGTGAATCTTGCTTTTTTCGTTTAGAACATTTATTTCTGTCACAATTTTAAAAAGTATGTATTTTTAGTAACTTAACCCAAAAGGGTAGGTCTTAGAGACCCTAAATATATATTTTTTAATTTTTTTCCTATAGTCCTAAGAATACCAATAACTGATATACTAATTTTTTTTCTTAACCTGGCCATAAGTGGTGCCTCTACCCTATCGGCATATCGGCCAGTTTTTCAAAATTAGGATATTATACAGGGTGTCCGGGAGAATGTGGGAAATCTCCCGGATATAAAAAAAAACACGTGAAAAGAATACTACAAGTTCATATAAACTTCTTTCGTATCGGCCTCCTCTTTGGAGATATGGGCTCCCAAAGAGCTCCCATGGAATTAAGTTTTTACACATAATTATTAAACCAACAGGTATATTTTAATTTTTTTTTCATATGATGTATACCAGGTAAGTAAGACCCTTCAAATTACTATCCTAGAAAGTGTTGCGAATTACTTACAGCTGCAAGGACGGACTAGCTGTGACACTAATGTGCCCATTTTTTTAACGCCCTGTATGATAAAAACTTGGGACAACTTTTTTTTACATATCTTTAACTACTGACTAAAAATTAAGTACTCATTCATTCATGTCGCTAATCCTAGCCGTTTTCAGAAAAACGTCATTTTATTGCCATCATGTATTAATATTAAACAGTTAAAAGTGAACATTTATAATTTATATGAACAAAGATGTAAGTATCTTTTATCGAAATACGCTAAATATATGATGTAAATAAAATGACGTTTTTCCGAAAACGGTTAGGATTAGCGACATGAATGAAGAGTACCTAATTTTTAGTCAATAGTTAAAGGTATGTAAAAAACGTTGTACAAAGTTTTTATCATCCAGGGCGTAAAAAAAATTGGGCACATTAGTGTCACAGCTAGTCCGTCCCTGCAGCTGTGAGTAGTTCGCAACACTTTCTGGGATAGTAATTTGAAGGGTCTTACCTGGTATACATCATATGAAAAAAAAAATTGAAATATACATAAAAAAGTGCATTTATTGGTTAAGAGGTCAAATGTAACTAGACTTTTTGTGGGCCTTGTTAAGACTCAGAGTTCTCAATAGGCCCGAATGCACATTTTAAAATTTTACTACAAAATAAAAATGTTATTGAGTTTAAAGTGGGCAAACCAAAGTATTTTACCTACTCGTTTTATCAATAAACAAGTGTTTAGAAAAATTCAGTTATTAGTTTTACTAAATGTACCTACCTAAACAATATAAATATAAAAAAATCACAAAAATATAATACATTTTCTTGCATTCTGTAAAGATTTTTAAAATTGAGAAAGTGTTATGGTCGGTTGTATGTCTTATTTGGAGATCGAAACCAGAACCTTTCTGGGCAATTGTGATAACCACTGCAAATCCAACCTCGTAGATAATGGTCTGGCAAAAATTGAACTAATATAATATACTAAATAACTAATTGTTTTTGAATATTTAAACACGAGTATTATATTATGGCGCATACAGCTATTTAATTAGCTAGGCGTCGTCCATTAAATTATTCTGAGTATGTTATATAAGTATATATAGTTTAAGTAAAAATTATGTAATCACAAACAAATAATAAAATAAATAGTTAAATAATATCTAGTATCTAGTCTAGTACTTACTTTTGCTTTTTTAAATGACATAGTGCCCTATTGGCATAAAAGATAGGATCATAAGAATAGCACTTTATAGCCTTTGTGTAGGATTCTATAGCTTTGTTCCATTCTTTGGCCTTGACATAAGAATTTCCCTATAAAAGAAAAATGCAAGATTTTTCTGAAGTAAACTTGTACCTACATACAAGTAGTACAATTAGTTTATCATCAGTAAAATATTCATAAAGAAAAATTATATGTTTAAGATATTTAGAATCAGTGAAACGTTCATAAAAAGAGGTTGTATTTTGCAATCACCATTTAAGTATAAATAAAAAAAACAATTGATAAAAATGAACCTTTTGAACATTTTTGTTACTACTACTAAGTAGTACTACTACTACTTAATGTTCTTTATTAAACTGTAAGTCAAAATATACAATTTAAAACAAAAAATACACATGAAATATTTAGTATGGATATCAAATCAATTATGCAAGGTTCCATCTTATTAAATGGTGGGTAGATACTTTATCAAAAATGTGTAAACACTGGAACATAATGAACAGCATATAGGGTCCTAGGTTACCTTATCCTTATGTACGAGCGCCTCATCTTTATAACTATCTTCAAACTCATCCGTTAATTCAGAATCATCTTTAATGTCATCTTCTAGTTGCTCACATTCCAAGTCAGCATCAAATTTCTCCCATTTTGCATAATCGGTAGAGCCAATTCTCGACATCTTTGCTTTTGGCAAAGCTTTTGGTAATTCAGTAATCTTTTCAGTTTTACCTGTAGGTTGTATTTTTGTTTTCTAAAAAATTATAAACAATTCAAATATATACAAACAGAAAGGTAAGGGTTTTTACAAAACAGAACTTACCTTTAAACTGTCTTCTTTGGTTTTAAGAGAGTTATCTTTGCGCTTCATTTCGTCACCCCAACTTTGTAAGTCTTTATAAAAATCTTGCAAATCGTTTGCATTTTCTTTAAGCTGTTTTTGTAAAAGAATAGGATTCATTTCGTACAAGTTATTTTATCTACGAACAGTTTTTGTAGATTTTTGTTTTGAACTGACGAAAGCAATGAAAGCATAAAGTATGGTTATATTTTTGTTTATGTCACTGTTGTTCGTTGCTACGCCACAGACGAAATTGAAGAACTGCCTAATGGCCCTTTAGGATGCTTTAGAGTAAACAATGGTAGATATCTAGCTACGACCAAACGGAAGTTTTTATTAATAAATTAACCAAAGTCCTCTAAAATAATAATAAAAAGCTTAGCAAGCCAACGGTTAAATTGGGCGTTTCTCTTAAAAATAGCAAAGATATTTTCCTCCCATATTGCCGCTGTTAAGTATGCCCCTCTCTATTTCCCATGCAGACTTTACGGAGTTGTTCGCGAAGTGTTCCTCCAGCTAAGCAAAGAGATTTTGCTTAGCTAGAGGAACTAACTTAGACTTTGCTGTTTAAAAGAAGCAAATGGAAAGCAAGGTACCCTCTAGACACCTTGAATGAAAAGTACCAAAAACGAAGTTGTTTCCGCTTCTTCGCCCAATTGTACTCGTTTGTGTTTAGACAGAAGTGGGTCTGGCGCTTTTCCCCAAGCTTTCATGACTATTAAAGAAGAAAATACTGGCTGGGGCGCTGAAAAGCTAGAGACCATCGCAATTTTCGAACAAATAGTCCATAGTAGGGGTGTGGTGTGATTTCACGACCTGTGATTTTGTCACAGCTCCGGGCCTGTCACAGTCGCGACCAGTTCCGCTTCGACTAAAGGAGCTGTGACGACGTGACAGCGCTAGATATGAGGTTCGCGGACCGGCAGGTGCGCGCTGCGGCTACCGCTTCGACTAAAGAACCTGCGACGACGTGACTCACGTGACCGCGCTGGATATAAGGTTCGCGGACCCGACGGTGCGGCATAAAAAAGACCTAACGGTGCGGTAGAAACTGGACTGGAAGTGAGTGAGCGACGCGAGCGTAAAAACAGGTCCTGCCGAAACGCTGGAAATGCCGGAATTGGAATCGGTAGGAGTACCACACCGTATTATATTATAATAAAATAGAAAATACCAATTTAATAAAAGAAAAATAAACAATTCGCGGAACTCGTTCAAAAAGTAATTCGGAGAATTCATTTGAGCGTCGCCGCCGCCGCTTCTATAAAATATAAATCACGTGCTGTGTCGAAGCGCAGAAGGAGCTTGTTGGCGGAGCGGAATATAAATAAGTGTGAAACCGCTACCGCGCTGGTACGCTGCCGTTCGTTTGTGCTTTCGCAGCCAGCATCCCTGCAAATTGCAAGTCCGGAGCTGTGACAAAGTCACAGGTTCAAGTCACAGGTTCAGACATGGAGCTGTCACAGCTTGGAGCTGTGACAGGAAAATCACGCTTTTTCCCACCCCTAGTCCATAGACAAGCGAGTTGCGCACTCAAGAACTAGTCTGTGCTGTAACATAACCTTAAAATATTGGGAAGCTCTACTCTTTTTTTTATTAAGAAGTACAGGGTACAGGAAATTTATCAGCGCTCGTAAACTATCTGTTGTGTTTTAAGAGCAAAAATGTCCAAGAGATTACTAACCGCTCTAGATTATCCCAATGCCGAAAATGTTAATGTAAATGGTAAGTTTTGCAAGTTTTCATTGTCTGACTGTTGTGTTGTTTACTAGGTAGTGGCCGTTTTTTAACCTGTATAAATAAAATTATATTAAAAATACTAGTCACATTACAAATACGTCTTTTAAAATTATGCCGATAATATGTAACTAATGGGGTATAATGCCCTACATAATTATCTTACATAATATGTAGACCGTAGTTTGTTTCATAGAAATCAGTCGATTATATTTTAATTAATAAAGTTTGAATAGGTACTATAAGACTGTTTTATTTATATTAGTAGGTACCACATTACTTGCTTACATTTTTCTGATGCCATGTTACATTATATATGGTGCAATATTGTGTTTAAATTGTAATGTTGTCCTTTTCTTCACTACAAATTGATTTTCCTTGATATTTAGTCCTTCTGTAAGTTATTCTTGTTGGTTCTGACAAGATAACTGGCCAACACTATTTTTAAATTTAAGTATTATTATGATTATAACACTGATTCCTTATTGCAGAAGAAAAAGAACTACGAAACATTGTTATATGGTTGGAAACTAATAAAATTAAAAGTGCGAGTCAGCATGTTTTCAATGGTTTAAAAAATGTAAACTCAAATGACTGGCCCAAGTATTTTGATCAGTACAAAGACTCTCTGGGATGCCCGGTACTAACTTCTCAGGTAGAAGAGCTACAGTGGTTACTGGGTAGGGCAGTGCAAATGGAAACTTCAAAAAACAGTAAGTCAAATAACTTTACTTCCTAAATAAGATGGGAAGGTAGGTAGGTACACCTATAATTTTTTCTATGCCTATATATATTTTTTTTTTTTTAGAAAATGTCTATCTTAAACATGCAGTGGAAAATATTAAAACATCAAATGTTCCTAGTGTGATAGCTGAAAATCCTTTGGATAAGTTAGATTGTAAGTATTAAAAACGTTTTTACTGTGTACATAACAAAGGTGATTAATTATAACATTATATTCTAGTCAGAAGTACAGAATTTACAGATAGAATCAATCAGATGGCAAGAACACTTAAAATAGCCCCTTTTCCAGACCCATTAGTAACACTCAGAGCTGTCAGAAAAGTAATTTGTACAAGATTATCATCTGAATGTGTTGAAAATCCTAACAAAATCATTGTTGAAGTAAGTGTTTTCAGACATGGGCATTCACAACTACTGGAATGTTATGAAATTTGTTATACCAGTAGAACATTACTTCTATTAGGCATTCATAAAAGGATTTAGAATAGGGGCAGGTTTTTCTAATACTTTTTTTATGTACTTATTTAACCAGCAAAGAAAGTTAGATCTTTAAGTACCTTGACCAGTACCAACAAAAATTTTTGTATTGTTTTTACCCTCATTTCCGCATCTTATTATATATAATCAATGATCTGCTACCTAAGATCATTGAGTATAATAAATACCTCTTATAGATACATTAAGTAATACTTATTATAACATACATTTTCATTCATCAACAAATTTCCTAGTACCCATCAAAAGAAATATTGTTTTTTAGGGTACCCCTTTTCCTTTCCAAGATGCTGATCTTGGTTTTGACTTGAACGATCCTGTCCTAAACCAAGCGGCCAAAATTTTACGAATGCTCTATATCCACGATCTCAGAGACTTGCAAACCAAGGCTAATGAATTAATTGTGGCTGTTCAAAATGTGACTGCCAATCCGAAAACGGACACTAAACTGGGACAAGTTGGTAAATTTTAGTATAATTTACGAACGTCATTTACCTTCAAACTAACAAAACCAATAATACCACTAATGATTTGTATCATCCAGTATATATTATGACTGATAAATAGATTATGATTGGCAATATGGAATTGATTTCTTGACAATTATGGATAGGTATATATGCATTTGGTTATAATGTCATAATATATCATTCAGCTTCTGCAACATTACTGTAGTTTAATTTATAACACAAATCATCACCCACAATGATGTTTTTTGATTGCAAGATTTATTTGTACTGTAAATTGTAAGGTGTATTAATTTTTGTGAACTGAAAAACTTTTTACTTTATATCTAATAATTATATTTGTGTTCTATGAGTTGTATGTATTCTACAATAAAAATTTATTTGTATGAAAAAGTGTGCGTTCTGACAGCAACAAAGCCTTATTTCTTGTCCTCCCAATTTCTAAAAGGACTCTTATCAAAAATTTCTCCAATTCCTAAGCAAATTGTTCCTAAAAATCAGACAGAAATAAGCAAGGTAGCCTAGTATTACATTATCAACTAAATTTGTGTTATGTAGTAGGAATACTGGAAATAATATAAAAAATAAATAAGTACACAACATAAAAAGAAAATAAATTGATTTTAAGCGTTTGTGTGTGCTCTTATGATAAATATTTTCAAAAGTTGTACCTATAGGTATCAACAAGAATTAAAAAAAAAAGTTTAAATTTTAAAGTACAAAGTATATTTTATAGCAATAAACAATTAAATATACTTATGTCTATTTTGTTACCTGTGCCCAGTAATGTTATAAAAATCTTTGTATTTCCTGGATACCTTTTGGCTGAGTTAATTAAATAACCTCCAATACCAATCAAGCAGCCAATTGATGTTATTTTGCAAGATAGGCAGTCTTTTTTAACGTTTTGCTTCGTCATTTTACCATGTTATAGAGTTACCAAAAACTTCTGTAAGAATACCACTTTTAAATATACTTAATACTTTGGTATTTTAAACTAAAATAATTAATTCTAGATTAGGTACAATCACAAAAAGAAAAATAAATAAACTAAACAAAAAGCAAACTGCCTCATATCAGAGCCAAGAAACATACTAAGGGTATGGTCCGTATATGACCGACAGAAACCATGGTTAACCGGCGCGAATGACAGGTCGGCCTGAAATATCCGGTTAATTTCGGGACCAAAACCCAAAATCGCTTGTTGGTTGATTGGTAAAGGTAAACAAACAATGCCATAACCTCTTTTATGAATTTGTCGCTTGGAGTTCTGTGTTGTCGCTATTTATTTGCTGCTTCTTTGACTTACTTTCTCAAGTTTTTAAGTATGGACGACCAGTCTGCTTTTATTTTTCATGAGTTACTTTTAACCAGTTCTGATGACTCGGAAGATGATGAAATTGGTGGAGCTGAGGCGAGAGCAATGAGGGGAGCTCAAAGTTTGTATATCTTTAGTAATTTTTCTATGATCCTATGATATGTTATTTTTTAGTTTTACGACCAAGAATTCAAGATTTTGTTGGAGTGGTGGATCAGTACAGCGATGAAGAGTTTAGAGAGCACTTTAGAATGTTCAGACCAACATTTAATCATATTCTTTCATTAATAGAAAACAAACTTATACCTAACGATGTTATAGGAAGGCAACCAATAACTCCAAAAGTTCAGTTACTTTTTACAATATGGTACTTTTCGACGCCTGATTGCTATAGGTATGTGTACTTTTAGGTATTTATTTTGATATGATAAATGTGTACATTAATTATGATTATTTATTTCAGATCTGTTTGCAGTCGATTTAACATTGGAAAAGCGACTGCCTTGAGAACAGTTAGAAGAACGACTGATGCAATTTTAAGCATTTCCAATCTATTCATTAAATGGCCTACCGAAGATTATATGCAAACTATTAAAAATGCATTTAATGAAATGGGTTTTCCAAATACAATTGGTGCTCTTGATGGATGCTATATCCCCATTCCTACTCCAAAAGAGAATGGGTTATCATATATTTGCAGAAAAGGTTTTGCAGCATTAATTCTTCAGGTAAGCCCCCATACCTACTGTACTGTAATTAGGTGTCTTCAAAACTTTTCTGCTTTCATTTATTGACAACCCTAATCAAATTTTAAGTTGTCAGTTTAAAATTTTAATATTTTTTGTAAAATTTTTCGGATTCTGAAAAAGAAATGAAATATAAACAAATTCAGTTCGATCATAGAAAAAATGTTGTGTGCAACAAGTACCAAAAGCATATTTGTTGCATTCAGCATGATTGCAGCTCTGGGCTTTGTCTCAAGCTGCAAACTTCATGCATCATGCAACAAATATACAATTTTTGCCCTAGTTGACAAATTACTATATTCATGCATGAATAATTGTTGCCAAGAAATGTGGTAACCATTTTGTTGCCCATTTTTAATTAATTTTCATTTTTAGGGTGTATGTGATCATACCATGCTTTTTACAAACTGTTATGTTGGAGAAGTTGGTTCAACCCATGATGCTAACGTTTTAAAGAGAAGTGAACTTTATTCTTATATTACTAATAGACGCCTGGAGAGATTTCCTAATGACACACATCTTGTAGGTGATAAAGCATACCCATGTCTACAAACATTAATGGTACCATTTAAAGACAATGGCCATTTCACAAATGATCAAAGAAATTTTAATTATAAGCTGTCAAAATCAAGATGTGTTGTCGAAAGGGCTTTTGCTTTACTTAAAAAAAGATTCAGATGCTTACATTATTTTGATATAAAAGATATTCAATGGGCATGCAAGTACATTATGGCTTGCTGTGTACTTCATAACATCTGCATCTTACAAAATGATGTTTTGGAAATTGAGGCCAATCATGAACCTGATGACAATTTAGAACCAATTGCTCAAGATATTGACAGAAACCTTCATAGGTTAGGCTCTATTAAAAGAGATAATTTATGTGTAGCATTAAGATGACCTTCTCAGATGGTTTGAGTCCTACCTATTCAATAGATTAATGTTTGTAGCCCTTGCAGGATTCTGCTCTGAAAGATTTTCTCCGTCTTTGGGGGTCCCTCAGGGTTCCCATCTTGGCCCTCTACTGTTTATCATTTATATCAATAATATAAGGCTATGCTTTAGATTGTGCCTCTTTCTTTGTTATGCTGATGATCTAAAAATATTTCTTAAAGTTAACTCAATAGAAGACTGAAGCCCTTCAAACCAGTATAAATAACTTAGTGGAATTCTGCAATGAAAATCAATTATTCTTGAGTTTGGACAAATGCTCAATATTAACTTTCTCTCGCGGAACCATAAAGTTTAATTACAATTACAAATTGGGAAATACTTCTTTGAAAAGGGTTACTCACATCAAGGACCTGGGAGTTCTGTTTGACTCTAAAATGACATTCAACCTCACATTGATAAATTAGTCAATGATTGTAATAGGATTATTGGATTTATCAAGAGACAATGTGCTGATTTTCACTATCCTAAAACAATTATTACGCTTTACTACTCATATGATTTTAGCAAACTACAATTCGCGTCAGTGGTATGGAGGCCCAGATATAAAAATTCAATCGACAGATTGGAGAAAGTTCAATACAAATTTTGAACGCCCCTTTAATTAGGATGGTAAGGGCTGTCAATTTGTAATGTACTGACAATGATTTAGACTTATTTGCAACTAATCTGTTAACACTCAAAAAGAAACTTAAAGTTAAATTCCTAAACGGACCAGACGCGTAATGTTTTGTTTGCAGTATCTGCTATTAGAATCCTCAACTAATAGATTAAGTTTAGATTAGGTTAGACTTAAGTGATGTTTAAATTGTATTATGTTCGTAATTTTATCTAGATATTGCTCTAGCAATATCAGGATACTATTTTTGGAATTTATTCTGTTTGTATCCTAAAGACCTAAATAATTAAATAAATAAAATAAATAAAGATTAAGACAATAAATGTTTTTTGTAAATTTTTATTAATTTTTTCCAACATAAAACAAAACAAACTTGAACAAATATTAAACTATTTAAATATCTTTGTTGAAACAAATATGTAACAATATTGAAATATGCCTTCCAATATATATGTAGGTACGGTTTTGCTTATAATAGCAGCTATACTTAAAACCCAATATTATATGCAGCGACGTAGCAGTCGAAACCATGGAAACTGCCAAAATACTGTGTTATCATTGGCGGTTTGCCTTGGTTTTCATGATTTCGACTGCTACGTCACTGCATATAATATTGGGTTTTGAGTATAGTGACTGGTATAAGATAGTATGTATTATATTTATTTTAAATAAACTATCTCTATATAAATATATATATATATATATAATCTACTACTGTCTTTAATTTTTTAGTATTACTTTAACACTAGTCGTAAAAAAATAAACAGTGTTTCTATCCTTTTTCCAGTTTAATTTAACAGAAAAGGTGCATAGTCATTCATAAAAAAATTGAAAAAATAAATTTATATAAAAAATTTTCTTTCTGCTCACTTGACAAAAGAGATTTAGCACTTTACATTTCTGACTGAATATCTATGAGGGGCGGGTTTTGTAGGGAAAAATTTTACATGAACTTCCAATATTTTTTTTATCTGATCTATACAAGGAATTATCTGCCTTTCCTGGAACACCCTGCATAACTTACATTATAGGAACTAACAAAAATCACAATTAAATATTGTTTAACATAAACAAAAAGCCCAAAACACTTTTTAAATACTACTAGTAACTAATAAGAAAATATGATATGCAATAGCACATTAGAAAAGAAATTGTAATTCTTGAGAAATTAACATACCCAAAATCAGGTCATGTCGAAATAAAGGGTATAATGTTTTCTCCTAAAACAACCAAAAACCACACACTCCAAAATAACTACATTAGAACTTATTAAGGTGTTTTTGAAAATTATTGAAGATATAATCAGTTCATACTTAAAACTCTGAACATTTTTTAAAATAACTGCACGCACCTATGTATAATGTATCCAAACTGGGTGTGATGACATTCCATACGCATACAAACGGCGGTAACTCTTTGAGACTGTTTACCGCAGTATGGAATGTCATCACACTGAGTTTGAATAAATTATACCAGGCTAGCCAGTAAAAAGGAAACAGCATGGTTTTGGGCACAGGTTGCTTTTAAAAAAAGCTTGAACATGGGAACTTAAATATTTCATGAGCTAACTGCTTTTAATTCCCTCAATTTCACTTTTTAATTTAAAGGCTCCCTCTCCATTTAAAATGGTAGTTATTCCATCCCAGCCCAGGTGTTGTGTTTCACACAATAATTAAGTTCCTGCGTCTGAATTATTTTTAAAATTTTGTTTGAACCATTCAAATATTTCTTGTTTTTGTGTTAATTTTTCTTCATGCCTTTTTTGTCTCCTATTTTCAATATCTGTTAAGGTAAGTTGCTCTCCGTCTGTTTTTTGAAAACATTTACTTTTTTTGTTATTAACTTTACTTTTTTTGTCATTTACTTTTTCTTGTAAACTTTGTTGTGGTGAGGTGTTTTCAAAAACCCTTTTTCTACTAGCTCCTGAACTGTTTATTGTATATACTGGGTTAAAATGTGGGTCCTTAAAAAATATGTCATGAAGGTCATCATAGAAAATCCAGTGAACATTTGAGTTTCCAGTAGTATTTTTTTGTTTTAAGGTTTTCTCATATGTTTTCTTTAAATTTCTCCATTTCTCACAGCATTTTTCACCTGATTTATAAGTTCCCTTTTCTTTCATTTTCTGACTTATACTTTCCCACACTCCTTTTTTGTTATATTGGGGTGATTCAAATTTATGTTTATTGTCATTGTAACTTGCTATTAAAAGTTTGGTGGTTTCATAGGTCCATATATCCCGAGATATTTCCTTACTGCACCCCGAACTTGATGTTTCAGAACTGCATCTTTGACTTGCTATTTGTTTAGTGTCTTCTGCACTTGACTTTTCAATATCATTGGGCTCACTCCTAGTGCTGGATCCCTCCATTGGGTCGGCCACATTTCCAAAATTATCATGTGGACGAAGTAGTGAATTTGGTGTATTTACACCCCAAACCTTTTTAGCTGCCACATCTATCGTAACATTTGCAAATGTTTCTAAACATGGGTGATTTAAAGCATTTGTTGACATCAGTTCATCCAAAGTTCCCAGATAATAGTTACAGTAACCACATGAAAGGTGGATGTTACTTTCCAGATCCTCCTAAAAAAGCAGTCTTTAGTCAACGAAAAGTTGTTTAACTAGCAATAAACAGATGTTCCACACAAAACAGCTCATATTAAAATGATAACTTTTACAGAAATGTTAAAAATATTTACCATTATTTTAAGATGTTTTCAACAATTTCAACTCTCCGTTCTTCTGCTGCTTCTAGACATAACATACATAGACTTTAAGAGGAAATAAGCAAGAAATAACACACCATGACACCAAAAGAAAAGTTTAAAAAAATGATGTTATGTTTACGTTTTATATGACAAGTGACAGTACGAACCACTCGCAACCGGGCTTTTAAGCTGGTTAGCATATTGACAGTTCTTTGACACGATTTCAGGATACCGTGATCCGAAATTAACCTATTTTCAGTAACCGCTTCGATTTGGTTAATTATGGAACGCTAAACCACAAAAATACTTACTTACGGACCATACCCTAAAACTAAACTAAACAAAAATACAACGAACAGTTTTTCATTGGGTTTCTCTAGCACCACAGAAAAATAAAGGGTTTGTGGATAAAACCGCTTCACAACAAAAAATGGCTTTGGTGGTCTAGCACCACAACGTCAACAACAAACAAGACGTTCCGCAGCAACACAGAAAAATAAAGGGTTGATCAGAGCCCTGACTACTGCTGAGCAGCACAAGAACATTTCCAACGGTTGTTTGACCCTGGGTGAATTCTGTATTCGTTGTGCTTGACACAGAAAAGAAAGGGTTTACTATCTCGATGGTTTCAGCAGTTGTTTGACGCACATAACTATATTTTTTATAGGCCTTGGTCAAGCGTGACTATTTATCTTAATAGAATTAAGGCCGATGTTAGGTATCGGATATAGTAACTATCGATATTTCGCGAATATTATGGCATAACATTACTCAAGACTGAATAAACTCTTTTACAAAAAAATAGTCATGGAAAGAAATCAAAATCATAAATTTAGCGAAATTTATAAAATTAATACATTCACCCAGTTCCTTTAAAAATAGGAAAGCAAAGTCAACGGCTAAGGTGAGTTCTCATGTAAATATTTCCATTTTACCTTGCGGTTTAAAAGAAGCAAAAGGAATATTCTTTGCTGGTCTTGTCCTGACCACTCTTGAGTCTTGAAGTCTTGAGACCTTAAGGCTGGATCCACAAACCTCCGTGATACGCATCCGTTGTGTACCACATGATTAATATGAACCAATAAAATTTTAAGGCCCTAAAATTTCATTGGTTCAGATTAATCATGTGGTACATAACGGATGCGTATCACGGATGTTTGTGGATCCGGCCCAGGGCTGGATCCACATACATCCGTGATACGCATCCGTTGTGTACCACATGATTAATATGAACCAATGAAATTTTATTCCCTAAAATTTCATTGGTTCATATTAATCATGTGGTACACAACGGATATGCGTATCACGGATGTATGTGGATCCAGACTAAGGACCTTGGTCTTGACCCACTACCTTCTCGAAAGTAGTGCCCGAATAAACCCTATAAATTTTCTTCGGTAGTGCCTGACTTGTGCTTTTGGGACATCGATTCAATAGGTATTTTCCATTTTTAACAGCTAAGTGAGCTAAGTAAAGGAAATATCTTTGCTTGACCGAATTGTTAAAGGAACGCTTCGCGAACAGCTCCGTGTAATCGCATGAGAAATATAGAGGGGAATACTTAACTGCGGCAAGGGGGAGGAAAAATCTTTGTTATGCTTTGCTAGCATAGACAATTTACCTTTAGATAAACAAACAATAATCACGAATGTGGCAGTTTTATGGCCTCGCGCATGTAAACAAAACTGGGAACTATTAGACATGCGCACTGCAACATTATCGTTTGACGAATGGGAAAATAGACAGGTCCGGGCTTTAAAATTTAAATTCTTGCTCATATGCCACCATAGAGGGTTTATTTTACCTCTATTTGGGCATAATACAATTATACAACGGCTGCAACTAGTACTAGTAATTGTTTATATTACAATCCGAGTCACTAAAAGCACAAACACAATTCACTAACTAAACTACACAAAAACCAGAAATCCATAAATATTAAACACCAGTCCCACAATCCACGATAGCCGATCCGATAGCTGAAAACTTTAGAAAACTACAAGGAATCCGCAGAGAAACCTTAAAACATGGCGGCCGAGTCGGTTCTGGAGAGTATTCTTGAGCGCGTCGATTATTGTCGATAAAGTAGGACGGCCAATAACACGAGGTTTGTGCGCATGCACGAAGGTTCCCCGAATGAAGACAGCTGACCGACGAGTCATGCGCTCGGACGTATTTTTTCACCCATAAAACGTAACTTTTGTTTGCGCAGGAGATAAGCTGTAGGTATCTAAAGGTAAATTGTCTATATTTGCTAGTTAGTAGTTACTTACTGACGTAAAAGGAACTCGGCTAATAGCACCTGTGTTATCCTAAATTTTCTTTGCTGTGCTGTATCGAGTCACGAGTGCACAGAATAAAGAATAGGAAGAGAGGAGCATTTGGTCTTTATTCAATGCACGAGTGTGACAACCGGACAACTGACGTGTGACACTCTGTCAGCTATGAGACGCGGTATCAGCAGCTGGCTGTATAGTCCTAGCAGTTCAGGCCACTCAGCACGTCAATCGACGAGCAAACCGAAATAATCCATCACAGAAAAATAAAGGGTAATCCACATAGAATACGTATTCTTCCGTATTCTGTGGTAATCCATCAATGAATGACTGTGGAACACATAACCTACAAATGTGCTACAGAAACATAACTTTTAAACTCTGCAAGAATGTCCTCCATAGAAAGAGTTAGAATAATGGTTTTGGGAGATTCAGGAGTAGGTAAAACATCCTTTGTGCATCTAGCGGCCCACAACGAACCTATAAAGTCGCCTAGTTGGACAGTGGGTTGTTCCGTTGAAGTGAGGGTCCATGAGTTTAAAGAAGGAACTAGAGAGCAAAAGACTTTTTTCGTAGAGTTTTGGGACGTAGGTGGCAGCAAAAACCATAGAAATGCACGACATGTTTTTTATAATCCTTGTCATGGGGCCATTTTGGTCCATGATTTGACTAATCGAAAAAGTGAGGAAAATTTGCAGAAGTGGCTGAAGGAACTTTTAAATAGAGACTATAACAGTGAAGGAAATAACACCTTGACATCAGTGACTGCTCAAGCAGAAGACATTGATGCAGAAAATTTGTTGGGGGCAAACAATTTAATACCAATTTTAGTAGTAGGGACAAAATTAGACCAGGTAGATGATAAAAGATCACATATATCCAACAACAGCTTTAGATTTAAGTATAATGCTGAAGAAATATTGTTAGATAGCAGGCAGTCTAGATATTTAGCAGCTGGCACTTCCAATTCTGTAAAATTGTCTAGGTTTTATGATAAAGTTATAGAAAGTAGGCAGCAGATTAATAGGTCATTCTCTGACAGATTTGGCAGCAACACCGTTTCTCCTATTTATAGTTCAAAGTTTTATTCATCTCACCAGGATTAAAAATGTATTATTGAGGAGTTGACTAATAATCATTCTTTGTTTTTTATATATTTTATTTATCAAACTATATTGAAATAGGTACTACCTAAGATTCTACATTTATACCTTAACCTAAGTGCAATCAGTCAAAATGAAACTTGTAGGTACTTGGTACTTAGTAGTAGGTACCTACAAGTAAAGATTTTTTACCTACTTATTTTTTTAACCGCATAATACATAAAGCAAATTCTATAATTAAAGGTAATAATACTTTTATTATAATACCAGGCAATAAAAAAAACAAAAAAATTGTATTTTTTGTTCATACATTGATAAAAGACTTTCAGACCTAACTAATTTGATACAAAGCTCTGAGAAACTTGTCATATAGGTACATTATATCAGAGCATAAGGCACGAAAAATTAAACAATGGTTACTTACTAAATAATTATCGAAAAGTAATTATTACAATGCCCAAAGGTCGTTGACAATTTATGGAGTCTGTTGAAGTTTACTATAAGGCAACACAAAATCTCCAATTTTAACTTTTTTTATCTATTTCTTATACGAACCTCTGTTAACTAGCATATTGTAGGCTTGCCATATTTAATTTCGAAAAATAATAAATATACCCCCTCCCCTAAAAAAATACATTACACATTTTTTTGAAAATTATAAATGGAAATCTAAACATCATAATATTATGTTCCTTTTCTCTGAATAAAATAAGAGAAGGAAAAATTTGTAAAGTTTAGTTTCAAGTTTTCGGTGTAGGTGAACACTTAGTTGAAAGATATTATACTCTTATTTTAATTTAAACATTCTGCTTCTTTGAAAGTGATTAAAAATTATCGCGATTTATTTTCAAAATAATTTTATTATTTTCTTGAAATTTTCTCTTTTCATTTTAGAAAATCTGACTTTATTTTAAATTTTATTTTATTTAAATCAGTTTAAAATTTGGGTGACCTTTTTAAGAATTTAATTTATAATTGAAATCTTATTTCTTTTCTTTTTTAGAAATATAATTTTGTTAGTGGTTATATATTTTTTTAAATTTTAATAAAATAATATCGAACTTTGATAAAATCAATAAAAATTACTAGGGGGCTTATAAACATTTTTATTTTAAAAATAATTACAGTAATGTCCGCCTGTAACGAACCCGCTTAATTATTGTGAACTTTCGCTTATAGGTAACGAACCAAATCTATAAGTACACACTTCAGTATCACTAGAAGTGTGTTACTTTTTCCGCAAATATCGAACCCTTTTATAACGAACTTTCGATTAAAACTGTTAAAACGAACCTTAAATTGTGATATGGTCGTACGATGGTACGATTTTTCTTTTACAACAAACCTATGAAACGGTATTTTACCGCTCGCTTAACCAGGGGATTCACCGAATTCTTTCGATGGCACATATGGGTCTGTGGGCACTGGGCGGCCGCCGTCGGTTCGTTTCGTCAGTAGGTAATCATTCTGATGGAATAAACTTTATTCATATGATATGGCATGCAGTGGCGGCTCGTGCCATTTTAGTGAAGTAGGGCCAGGTAAACCCTTAGCGCCGCAGGCAAGAAAATTTTGGGTGCCACGCCCTTTTTTGTTAATAGTTCTTGCTTTTGAAGTAGGAAAAATAAGCAAAAAGGCACCTAATTTAATTTATGAATTTACAATCATATCTTGAATTTTAAAAAAATACTGTAGGTAGAGTGTACTATATAGACCGAAAGAACCACAAACCGAACGCAGTTTATAATTTGGTTTAATATGTATCTGTTTTTATCAATTTGTTCGTTTTTCTTCATTATTTCATTGTGATATGCAGAATTTAATTGAGTTTTAATGTTAATTTTACCAAGCATACTGAAATTAAATATATTGTTTAAATGTACCTTCGATTTTTCATGTGTCTTCATTTTTTCCCAGATATGGACCAAATCATCTGTACCTTTTTGGGACCAAGTTTGCTCCCCCATCAAATAAAACACACATAAAACAAAATAGTCTGTTAGATTTATCACAACCGCACACCTAAGTATTTTTTCCATAAATATTTCTATTACATCAGCCGGCCGAACGAATATTATTTAGTTTACAAACAACCTTACACGACACGACGCGGACAAACAACTGTTTGAATTTGAAACGTCTAACGTCAAACGGGGTCAAAGAGCCTGGCTACACGGAGATGTTTTCCTGCTCGCATTCAAGGTCATTTCCATATGTTTTTTATTGGTGTGTTATGGCAATTACGTCATAACTTCGGGCCTCCCGTGTGCCTCGTCGCTTTGGCGCTAAAGCTACGTTACCGTTTTACGCATAATCGCTTCCTCAATAGATGGAAATTTGCACCCGACTGTGTTCCATTTTTAAATTATTTTGCTAATTGCTTTAAAAAGGAGAATATTAATTTTAATAGGTTTTGGTAATTTGTAAAGGGCAGGACGCTGGACAGGAGGGCAGGTAGTGCCATGGCACTGTGGCTCTACCCCACGAGCCGCCACTGATGGCATGGCAGAGGGGATCAAAACAAACAATTTTTAATTGTTTTTAACACGGTGGTTTCCTAAAGGTAGAAAATGATTTTGATTCAGACTATAACCTGCCATTAGCCGAATGGCTAAAAAAAGTTGGACAGGAAGATAATAACAGTATTCTAGACAATTTTCCTTGTTCTGAAAATGAATTCAATGAATTTGTCCATATTGATGATCCTCTTGTAAGTGTCAACTACTTGGATGATGATGCCATTGCCGCTTCTATGTCTTCTTCAGTTTGTATTGATGACGATGAGGAGGCGTAAGATGAAGAATCTGTGAGTACAGAATTAAGATAAGTTCCAACCACATCAGAGACACTTCAGCATATTGACAACGTTCGTCATTTCCTTCAGTCACAAAATACTCCGCAAAGTGTTCTTAATCGATTAGCCGAAGTAGAATTACATATTATTATTAATGGTATTCATTTCACAAAAATAAAACAAACTAAAATATAAGAATTTTTTAAATTAGACTCTTAAAACAGTTGTTAATGTACCTACCTATCTACTTATTACAAAACATTTTTTATGTACCTTCACATGTACAATATAAATATATATATGTACATTTACATATGTATGTAGGTATGTATATTAATAAAAATACCACATTTTCGATATTCGTATATATATTATATATAGGTACTGTATTAAATTTTTTTTTTCTTAAATCTTAGCGCCGCGCGCTAGAATATGATGTAGCAATTCTAGTTGCAATATCTTCATTGAAACTTATTGTTTCATCGAAAGTGACATTTAAGTCCTTATGAGTCTTTACCATTTTTAAAATGTTATCATCAATAATGTAATCCCTTTTGAAAACATTTTTGTTTAGAGTAAATTACATGCAAACACACTTTCTTGTATTCAAATGAAATCAATTTATTTCACACCATTCACTCACTGTTCAGATCCTCCTGCAAATGATCAGTCATCATTTTCAGTCGATACCACCACCACCCTAAACATCTTAAAGTCATCCGCATATAAAACCGGTTTTAAATGATTCACTTAATTTATTTTGTGATAAAAATCTTAAAAATATCTGCTATTTTCTTGCCCTAGTATTGTTTCCAAAACCCTACTAAAAATCCAATTTTTACATTTAAAATTTTTAAATTAAAAAATATATATTTATTCATATTTGCCTAGTATTTTTACATGTGATCTTTTAAATCCAAACTTGTAATAAGCAAGAAACGGGAAATTTTTCATCAACCATAGATCTCTGTATCTTGTATGGTTGTGGTACCACCTAAAAGGTGTCCATCGTAAACTAATAAATATTAGTCCAATAAAGTAATACAGACATTTTTCCCATATTGTAAGCTTATTATATTCTTCATTGTCATTGTTATTTATATTATTGGTAAGCAATACATTTAGGGCACATATGGCAACATTAAAACTTAAAAGCGGTTGAACAGCCCATAGCCCATTTACCATATACTTGGACATCTGCATAAAATCTGGATCTTTCTTTTGTATGTTTGGCAAAAAAACTCGTTCCACTAGTTTTTCGCAGATTGCCTTTGTTTCCTCAACTGAACCTCTGCACAAGTTGAATCTAAAATTAAGGTGAAATTATAACGACGCCATTTTCTAGCTTTTAACTGTCAATTCGATTTGCCTAACTATTAACGATTCGCATGCGCACTGCAGTGCTGTGTTGATCAGAGTTTTTTTTGTATGCATTTGGCATCTGAAGAAGAAAGACAGATATATTCTGGAGCTGGTAGAGTAGGTAATAAGACACATCTTAGTCAACCGGTCATAGTTTTGTCTACTTTCGTGTTTTGTGCAATTACGATCCCTTTCCTGTTAAAACAAACAAATATTCTCTAGAATTCTTAGTATCTAGAAAATATCGACGATTGAAGTAAAAATTGTTGTTTTACTTCAGTTCTGAAAAACGAAGTGTTTAGTACTTTCAAGGATTACAATTTTGTTTATTGCGGATGAAGGTGTAAATAAGCAGATTACAAATTATACAAAATAAATTTCTAAAAATATTATTAGAAAAAGTTGCTTCTAGTATAATTTTTGACCAATGTACAAAGTTTCATATGTCTGGGACAAAGTTGAATTTTTTGCTTTATTTTCGAATCAATGTCTTTTATAATGTAAGTTGATTTTATGGATATTAAACTATGCTTTCATACCATCCTCTACATTTTACTTAGATTTCATTCTTATATTTTTATTGATATCTTCTTTTGCAGAGAGACACAATTAGAGGCAACAAAATTTGACACGGGTGGTGCAAAGTTAAGTCAGGCGCGGATCTGGGTCAAAATCTAGGGGGGGGGGGGGGTAATTGATCTCAAAGATATTTTTTTAAAAATATAGTTATAGTTAACCCATATCTTTTAAGTACCTATATTTTTAGTGTCAAATTGTCTAATAATTATTGAAAAATAAACAAACCATTACATTAACGAAACATTATTTTATTATATTAGGTACTATAGGTACCAACCTACAACCTACAACAAAATTTACAGGAACTTATAAAGAGAATAAAAGAAACATAATATTAATCAAATACTTAGTAAAAACACGTTTATAAAATTAAATCTATTAAACGATTTTTGAGGTCAGCAAACCGATCAATGACACTTTCAACATCGATGACAATATCGCGGTTAATATGCATCAAAGCCAAACCAGACAGTCTTTCTTAAGCCATATTGCTTCTGGTCCAAGATTTTAACCACTTAAGAGCAGAAAATTACCTTTCGCAAGATGCAACACTTGCTGGAAGAGTAAGTAACAGAATAAATAATTTAAGCAGAAGAGGAAAAACTCTTTCGTCACATTTCCTAAACAAAAATTCGATGGGAAAATCTTGATTTATCTCTGCATTTGATAATCTCCACAGGTCAGTTTCTGCTCTTAAACGTTGAAACAACATCTCTGGATCCACAAATGGCTCAAGAAGAGAGCACAAATTATTGATCGACTCGTCGTCGTCGTTGTGTCTTACGGTATGTAGATTTTCCAGAATTTTGAGGTCAAAAGTTGAAAAGAAATCCTCATCCCACTTGACCAAAACATGTCACTGTGATGTAACAGTTAAAAAACATTGTCTAATGTTTTATCACTGAGCTAAGCACACAGATGTCACAGAGATGCTCCTAACTTGCACTAATGTCGCCACAACCAAGGATTTAAGCTTTATCACAGAGACAAAACGCAAATCTATGCCAGTGACAAACCATGTTCCATTTTATATCTTTTGGCTTGACAGATGAAATCTGTTATTGTTTCATCCCTGTGATATCTTTGTTTTATATATCTTATGTCAAATAAATCTATGCGGTTTGACAGATGTAATATATTGTAGTTACATCTTGGAGATAAAACTAGATTGGAACAAATAATAATAATAATAATAATAATAATAATAATAATAATAACAATAATACTTTTATTGGAAAAATTTTAAAACAATTTTATTTATTTAACTTTTCGTCACGTCCCAATCTTTGTTTGCCTTGACGCACCCAGTCACTAGTGACTTCTTCAAAAAGTTTTTCCGTGCAATCTGGCCCATATTGACAATATCTGCAATAATGTAGAATATATTAGTTTGTCTCCGTTGGAACCATATTATGGAAAACTTTTTTATTATTAATTTTACAAAAAAGTTCTGCATGGTCTACATTCTAAAATGCAACAATCAGATATTACATTTTTTCATGCGTATACCTACGAGCTTTGTCAAAAAATATGAATTTTACCCAACTTCCAAGGAACCACGATTCATAAAATTAATTTTAGTATTGTTAGTATCTACTAAATAATAAATTAAACCAGTGCTGCTCGAAGTAGAGGTCTGCTCTTCAGGTGAGTCATCAGATTCTGTCTTAGGCTCAAGTTCTCGAAGTCTACTACGACTACTATACATACCTAAAGTTTTAGCACTACGGGCTACGGGTGACATTTTCTTTAGGTACTATGTAGGGCATGTCCGAGGTCTGCTGATGGACTGTAACAGAGCTTACAGATTCTGGATTGGATTCATTAAAGTTTTCCCAAAATAATTTTGCTCTCCTTTGTTGCTGCCTCAAGAAGGAGCCACAAATGCTTTTTTCGTGCGTCTGCTGTGTTCCATATAGACAATTTAAAAAACCAATAACTTTCAGTATACTTTACACATGCTAATAAATAAACAACTTACCACGCAATCACAATTCAAAAAGTAGAAGTAAAAACACACTATTCGCTTTCCAAACAATAAACAAACACTCTCGAAACGAAAGGCATCTGGAGTGAAAAAGACGCCAAATTGACAGACTAAATTGACGTATATTAACGTCAAACTTGTCTCTCTTTATTGCAACAACGGTTTCAGCACTGAGTTGTCACAAAGATAAAACACTGCGGCAAAGCAATGTTCTTGGTTAGTGCTATTACAACATATATGTTTGTTTTGTAACAGCTATAGAACCGTGTGATAAAACGGTGCTCTTTAATTGAGCTCTATATGAGATATCACAATCTTGTCACGTTCTATGTTTGGTCAAGTGGGATCAAATCTAAACTGTGTGTCTTCTATGATATGATCTATAATCGGTATATTATGTCGAAATTCTGTAATAATCTTCAGAATTCTCAGCAGGTACGCAGGGATTTTATTATAAAATATTTGTAAGTAAAGCCGATTTACCCAGTAAACCTGCAAGATGGCCGACATATGATAAAAGTCATATTCCAGCTAAATAAAATGAATTTTTGCATTTTCAATGACTTTTGTCATATGACATGTCGGCCATCTTGCAGGTTGACTTGCTGAATAGACTTTATAAGAGGGCATTTAAGTTTGGTTAGGTTTAGGATCCAGGGGGGGGGGGGGTAATTACCCCCCTTACCCTCCCCCGAAATCCGCGCTTGTTAAAAGTTATTGTATCCTATAGACGTAGCATGCTCCATTTTTCAAATAACAAATAGGTACCTCTGAAAAGTTGATTGAAAATACTCGTAATAAAATGTCCACAAAGTTCACAATTTATCCTTATCACGATGTTTTTTTATATTAACCCATATTAAAGATAATTTTTATGTATATGAATTTAATATGTAGGTAGGCTATAAAAAACAAAAATTCTCACGAATGCTGAAGAATAGTTTTTACTGTTATCACCAATGTTGGTCATTCAAGAAATAATTGAAAATGTCGCTAATTTGTAATTTGTGGAGAAAATTTGTCTGACCGGCGAGTAACTGACATTTTTAATGAGATGAGAGGTATCCAGAAAGAAGTTTGCAGCATAGCACCGCGTCTCAAGAATATTGACAAAATTCAGACACAGTGGATCTGATCACAAATTAAGACATTTTGAATTATCTCTTGAATGGCGGACATTTCTGGCATAACTGATACGCGCATAATTATAACGGCTTCGGTTTTGAATACTTTTATTACTTTGTCCCCTTTACCTGTCTTTAATTCCCAATATGTGACCGACAACCCGCCATACATGGATAAAAGCCTTCCATTCCTCTTCTGTAGCATGGTACACTCCCAAAATTTCGCTTCTTATCATCTGGAAACCCATAAATCCAAACTGGGTTAAAGTCATGTCCTTTTGAGAAATTCTTTGTAGACCAGTCTTACATCCTGAATTACTGGCCGAGTTGTGCAGATTTTTTACTTCGGAAATTGACTTCCACAATCTACAAAGATTTAAATTAAAAAGTAAGGTATTAAATTTATGTCGTTAGGTTTCTTGCTGGTCCATAAATATCGATAAGAGTAAAGCAAAAAACGTAAAGAAAAATAAATTAAACATGTTTAGATAGGTCTGGCAAGGCATCCAGAAAACATAGAACAGGATATATTTATCGTTTATATCAGAGAAATAAAACCAAGAGAAACCATTCAATATACACATTTTACGGCTCATAATTGTGTACGACTTACAAATATGTAACCAGTTACGCCAACCGTTGCCTATGATATACATTTAGCGAATGCACATGTCCGTCTAGAGCAGTGGTTCCCAAATGGTGGTCCGCGGACCCCTTGGGGACCGCGGCGTATTTTTTGGGGGTCCGCGAACCCACGGAGCACAAAGGGAAAATAAAACAAAAATAACTAAATAACTCACCTAATAATAAAACAATAAAAGTTTATTATTGTTTTTAAGAAAAATACGTTGTATTGATAAATAAAATGTTGTTTAAATAAGTCACAAAACGGTTGTTTTAGTACTTTTAAAGATTAACTGGCCACGGGGGTCCGCATGTTACTATAATCCGATTTCGGGGGTCCGGGATTTTGCGAAATTTGGGAACCACTGGTCTAGAGCAGTGCGCTTCTCGGCATTTACATTGCGACCTTGCGCCTCGCTTTCGCCCCCTTAAGGTGGGATGTCTAGGTTTACATAGTTTATGTTTGTATTTAAATTAGTAGTTATAGATGTATGTTCACTAGCAATTTCCACCACGCCACAGCGCGCAGGTTTGAAGCCGTTCATTAGTCGTTCAAAGCCGTTCATTAGTCATTTATAATGAACGATTATTTTAAATTGTGACAAATAAACAAAAATTAATTTTATGTTGAAAAATTTAGATTGGTTGATCTTTATACATAAAATTAAAAATATTTTTTTTGCCTGATTGTTTAAAAAATTTTTGTTCTTTTAATTATTTATGTATATCCGTTTTACGTCTGTCTTTATTAAGAGCATAATTGAAGACTTCAAATAAAAACCGGGCTAAATGCCAAAAATTCAAAAATTGTGTTAGAACTTGAAAACAGTGCTAAATGCCATTGCCAACAACTATGGAGGACTTGAGGTAGGAGGCCGATCGCAATGCATTGGATTCGGTCCCAAATTAGCATCGGTAATTCAGCTTTACGAGTCGCTGTAAGATGGCGCGCGTGTTCGAAGTGGGCTATCAAATAATGGTTTTTCATGGACGCAATAACTATTTTGATTTAAATTAGTTCTTTAAGGAAGAAATAAGGACTTTTATATGAATTTACACTTACTTTGTTATACTTATTAGTAAACTCGGCCTGTATAAAGTTCAAACGATGCTTGGTTTTTAAAATACAGGGTATTAAACATTCTAGCTATACCTACCTTTGGAGCTAGAAAGAGACTTATTGGGCTGCGTTTTCTCTCTGAAAAAGATCCTGTCTTACACCCCGACACAAAGCAAACTCTACTTTTATAAATTGTACCATTATTCATTATAAATATGGAAATTAATTACAATACAACGTTATTTGTCTTGTCTTGCATTCAAACATTATTTGTTATTTCGAAAAATAAAATGTCACAATTGTCAAAAGTAAAAGCACAGAAAAATAAAGGGTTTAAGTAAAAGTTAAAAACTATGGAGGATCTAGTTTTCCATATTAAAAACGAAGAAGAAGAAGACAACATCAGCCCACTTCGGACGCGAGAGCCATCTATCGGCCAATAGCGAACTAACCAAAAAACCGGGACAGAATTTAAAAATGCTGCCATTGTCGATCGGCCTCCTACCCTATAGTTCTCCATACCAACAACCTATAAAACGTGCTATGTGCCAGGAGTATCGTAAATATTTTTTCTATTCGTTGAAAGATGGCGCGCTGTGTAAGTCCAAACGCCGAATTAAATAGAAAACATCGATTATCTCAAAACTACAATTTTGGCACTTAGCCCGGTTTTTATTTCAAGTCTTCAATTATAAAACAAGAACTAATCAAAATTTTTATATGGATAGAGTGTCTAAAACATTAGCTTACAAATCTATTTTTTTTTATTCATACCCTATTTCGCTTATTTAAAGTACGCCTCAGCAACGAATACTTGCCTCAGCGCGTTTAAATCCCACTTTCTTAAACACGCGTGTTTTAAAGTTACCATGGCAACATCAACAACCCGTGAAACGTGAAGTCTAAATATGTCAACTTTTTAATTATTGATTTGACAGAATTACCATTTAACGTCAAATAAAATATTTTTTTAAGCAATACACAACCAATGTCAACGGTGACAACAATGCCAGTGACAGATTGGAAGTTATTTTTTGTTCTCATTTTCATGACGACAGGTATATCACATCACGAATTCGAACATTTCACTTACTTACTAAGTTATTATTTCCATTTTTTACCAATAAGTGTACCAATAAAAAAAAATAATGTAAAGTATTCGTGGATAACTGGTCTTTAAAACACTTGCTCTATTTCAAGCACTTCGGCTGCGCCGTCGTGCTTGCAAAATCGCGCGTTGTTTTAAAGACCTTAATATCCACTTATACTTTAATATACTAATAAAGGTTTGATAGAATATAATAGTTTAGAAAATTCTATTAAATTTCAAAAATCATTAAAACTGTTTAAAAAAAACTTTAAAATTACATTTAATTAAAAAAACAAAATGATACGTAATATTTGATACAATTTACAAAATGTTTAACTTTTCTGTCTGTTTTTGTTAAAAGAAGGTTGCGTTTTAAAATAAATCTATAAAAATGTGTTAAAAATTGTATTAAAAAATATTTAATTGTAGCTTTTTGCTAAATAAAACTTGTTACTACTACTACTACTACTACTACTACTAATGAACGGCTTTGAACCTGTGCGCTGTTGGCGCATGCGCAGAAGGCGCGGTGGAAATTGATGGTGAACATACTATGCATGTACAGACTGTCCGCGGATAGGGTTTACAATAGCACAAATGGATGAAAAATTTCATTTTTCGGAAAAAAGTCATTCTTGATGAAAAGTTTTGCTTGTAAAAAAAATGCAATTCACGAAGAGAAAATTTTGATTTTTTATACAGGGTTCGCAAAAACTTCAAAAACATGATTTTTCTCCAAGAGTAAACTACCGTTATTTATCATTTTTGACCAAAATGCCAATTAAAAAACTTGTTTAGAATAACGTTTGTAATTTAAATCTGAAATTTAAAATAAATTTTCGATTTTTTTAGTTTTTTTAATTTTTAGAGGTAAGTAAATGGAAATTTTGCTGCTCAATAAAAATATTAATATAAAATTTTATTAGACTCTATTTTCATAATGGGTGGTGTGTGTATCTTATTTTAAAATTTTAAATGTATTATTCCTACCATCTTTTGTAAAAACAAGAATTTTTTTTACCTTTTTATTATTTTGCTTTACGTATGGGGCAAATTTGAAGTTGTTAAGTAACATTTGATGTGTTTTGAAAATGTTGACCTTAAAGGAACAAAGGGTTTATTTAGTTCAATGTTACGGTGCGGGCGAAAGGTCTTACAACTTTGTGATAGAGAAATTTAATCAAAGATACCCTAACGTTTACGTCTCAAAAATAGGACTTCATAAATTATTAAAATTTCAACGAACTGGTTCAGTTTCCAATTTAAAAAAAAAACTATGATCAGAATGACGCAGCTTCCCTAATCGTATTGCAGTCTGTTGCTGACAATCCTACCCTTTCATTAAGAACCCGAGCTCAAGAACTTGATATAGTAAAAAAACTCATTCAGTATATTTTAAAGGCAAACAAAATATTCCCATTTAAGCCAACTTTTAACCAAACGTTGGAAGGAGACGAAGCCAAACGTTTGGATTTTTGTCTTTGGGTCGGAAACAAAATTGTAAGTGAAAATAGAAATTTTCATAAATTTATCATGTTCTCCGATGAATCGACATTTTCAACAAACGGGAAAGTGTCTTCTGCGCATATTAGATAATGGAGTGAAAATAATCCCCGTTTTAGAATTCCTGCAAGAAGACAATATTACAAAAAAGTAAATGTCTGGTGTGCGATTTCTTATTATGGCATTATTGGCCCATACTTTTTCGAAAACACGTGTAACCGTAGGAGTTTCCTTGAAATGTTGGAAGCATTCCTTTCTGACAACCTAGAAGAATTGCCTGTCCAATTAAGGAACGAAATGTACTTTCAACAAGATGGATGCCCTGCGCATTTGGCAATTGAAGTGAGGGAATGGCTTAATCAGAGTACCTACATATTTCTTTATTCTACCGTGGCTTAATAATACATTTGGCCACAGATGGATTGGTCGGAATGGTCCGATTCTGTGGCCCCCAAGAAGTCCCGATTTAACTATTTCAGATGATGGGGGCGCCTCAAACAATTAGTGTTCTCCCGTCCAATTGAGAACGACGTACAGCTTCTAAAACAGCGAATTGTTAAACCTATTCAAACAATTTCCATTGAAGAAATTCGAAGAAGTTTTGACCACATTCGTTTACAGCTGGAAAAATGCGTTGAATATGGATTTTTTTGTGTTATTCCCTTTCATTTGTGAAATTAAAAATGCATATTTCTGGTAACAACCAAAATCAGTTTTTGAAACTTTTTGATACCCCTCTGTCATTGATAATGTATGTATTTTGACCGACGAAATTAAAAAAAACTAAAAAATCGAAGATTTATTTTAAATCTCGGATTTAAATTACAAACGTTATTATAAATAAGTTTTCTATTTGGCAGTTTGGTCAAAAAATTAAATATAAAAGTAGTTTACTGTTTGGAGAAAAAATCATGTTTTTGAAGTTTTTGCGAACCCTGTAAAAAAAATTAAAATTTTCTCTGCGTGAATTTTTTTTTTACAAGCAAAACTTTTTATCAAGAATGACTTTTTCCCGAAAAATTAAATTTTTCATCCATTTGTACTATTGTAAACCCAATCCGCGGACAGTCTGTATAACCACTTAATTCTTTCTTTTAATTTTTTAGCTTTACCCTTTTTTTTGTTGGATCCTAGCGTCACTATTGAAGTAATGAGCAATGCGAAACGCGGCTGGACCACTTCTTCTGACATTTATATATTTCTGAAGTAGAGAGTGGTTTTCTCCTTTGATTTCGTCAGATCCATCGCCAGACGCGTTTCGCCATACGATGGCTCATTTATATATTATTTTCTTATATCCTTCACCACTTACTTTGATCCGGGTTTAAAGTCGGAGTCATACCAAACGGTCATATGAAAAATGGTAGCCAAGTATCTCCTGTATGCTGTTAATTCACTACCTGACATCTTCGTGTGAATGAGAATTTTTAATATTGATGGTATAGACAGAACTGCTATGAGACCAAAAAGTTTTCCCGAGAAAATTCCAAATATGTGTTTGTGGTAAAATTTCTGTCCTCTAGAATACATACAATAATGGGGATAATTTTATTTAAATATAACAAACAATAAGTTTTTAACAATAAGTAACGTAGGATGTAGGAACCCTCTAGCTCTAAAACTATAGAATTTATTTCAAGATTATTTTTTTATTAAGAAATACAAAGCCATTTTTAGGCAAAAACTAATAATACAGGTATTCATTGACTTAACTAGGAGAAGATTTTGGAGGGGACCTGTAAAATGAATGTATTTACCGGAACTTTACTGAGATAAAAGGGGCCTATACTTTAATTCATTTGAAAGATAATTTATCTTGTACCGTATGCTCATAAAACTGCATATTATGCTGTCTTTCCAACAAAACCATTTTTGTTTAGAAAATTGTAAAATAATACTTCGGAAATACCTATAAATTACTTTTTTCGGCAACCGTCCGGGAAGTACCCACTTCCCGGACGCTTTTCCTTTGAGAAAGTAGCATTTCTCCGGCCTAGTCCGGGAAGAATCACATCAATATTAGCAATTGCTCGAATTTTAATATAAATATTAATATAAATAAGAATTAGAATGTTTCTGTTAGTACCTATATCTTCTGTTCGAATTTCAATATTTAATACAAATAAGAATTAAAATGTTCGAAATTTTGTTCAACAAAGAAATATAATAAAGAAATGTGTCTCATTGATTTGTTATTCTACACTGTTGCCAAAAAAATAGTGTACGCAACACGTCCGAAAACAGTTTTTTTGAATTCGCAGACTTCCAGGACTCCCCTACGGCTCGTCCTAAAATTTTGTCGACTTGTCCAAAAAAAACAGTATTTTCCGGACTTGTAACGTAAATTACTATTTGGAAATTTTTCGAGTTAAATTTGGACATGTTTATTCTGATTAGATCCGCGCCATATTTGAAACAAAATGTTTTTAAGAATTTTATCAAATAATTTAAGATAATTAAAATAAATAATTTAATAAGGTTAGGTTTAGGTTCACGATTCCTTCCTCCAAAGAACTACATAATATTTTTTTCAGTAAATTTAAAGATTAACTTGAAAAATATAATATTTAAAAAAAATTCAATTAATCAATTTGTCGTTTGACTTATCGTTCGCATTTGGGTGGTCTGGCAGAATAAATTTGTTTCTCGCGGATTCTGGGGGGGGGGGCAGGCAGACCTCTGGGGGGGGGGGCTAGTCCCCCCTAGTTACGCCACTGACTACATCCATAGGTATGTAGGGGAGACCGGGGCAAGAAGATCCCCCTAATAGTTTTGGCCTTAGATGTCCCATCCAGTGAGAGTTAGGAGTTTGTCTTTTGGCAAGCATGTAGTTTTATATGTTGTTTACATTTTTATATCTTTTGGTTAAGTTGATTTTAAAATTTCAGCCAGTAAAGTAGACATATTATGCAAAGTAATAATTTTGCCCCGCTACATGGGGCAAAATGATTCCCTATGCAAATTAAATGAAATTTTCTTGTTTTTGCTAAATTTGTGGATATAAAATTAACAAGCCGTTTTCTAAGTATTTTTATTAAAGAAACGAACCAAATGAACCGAAAAAAATATAAAACTAACAAAATCCTAAAAGTTATCATTTTGCCCCATTGTTTAGGGGATCATTTTGCCCCATTGTTAACGGGATCCTTTTGCCCCATTTGTAAGCGGCATAATAAAGTTAACCTAACTTTTTTTAAACGTACTAAAATTTGCAAAACTATCGACCAGTTTGTTTACTACACTGTACTTTCTCATAGCTACCATCGAATATTTTTATACCTAACTGTTTTTTAGTAACGAACATGGATAATATGAAATGCTTTCCTATTATCAAGTCGGCAAAAATCATAAAATGCTTTACACTGCCAAAACACTTGCACACTGATCGCTGTCATTTATTGTACTAACCAGCGTTGCCAGAGACTACAAATTTTTCGTACCAAAAGCTATCCAAAAATGTACCATATTTGATAAAAAAGTACCAACTTATATAATTATCAATATATTATTATTAAAATTTAACTAAATATTACATTTTTTCAACACATACATATTTTTAAACAAAAAAATATTTTTTAATTTAATTAATACGTAATCATTATGAATATTTAACTTTTTTGTTTAATAAACTGGGCTGTGGTTGCCAAGCCAAGAATAGCAATTTTCGGCATTTTCGATCGGAAAATAAAATGTTTTGACAATTTTGGCGCCATCCTAATGCCGGGTCCACACCGCCGCAAACATTGTTAGGTAACACTTTGTTAGCTAAGAATGTTCGTGAAGAGGTGTTTGTTAACAACTGTTCTTAACAGATGTTAACTAACATACCTCGTCCAGACCAAAGTTGTAAGGTGAATGTTCGCCAGAAGCTGATCGTCATAATGTCGAGTAGCAGTGAGGATGACCTAGTGCCATAACAGTTTTATTGAACTCTCAAACAAAGAAAAGAAAACGAAGATGGTGGGTTAAAACGTTGTTGATGAAACGATCATAAGGTTCTCTTTTGATGGACTTGAGAATGCTGGAAGATAGCAGTGGTTTTAAAAATTTTACGAGAATGTTGGCAACTAATTTTGAATACTTAATAAATTTGATTGGTCCAAAGGTTGCTCGCCAAGACACCAACTATAGAAAAGCGATTACTGTAACAGAAAAACTAGCTATAACTCTGAGTTTTTGGCCACTGGGGACTCTTTTCAAAGCTTGATGTATGCACTTTTCCACAGACTACTCCATTTTCAATTAGCACACAGACAACCAAGAAAATACCAGTAGTTACCTAAAAATATCGAAATAACATTTATTCCCTTTGAAGTTTACCGCTAAATTGGCGAACATTGTTTTTTATTCACGAACACTGTTATTAAGACTGCGAACGTTAGCGGAAATGTTATTGGAATTCGATACATCGAAATATGTTAGCTAACAATGTTTGCGGCGGTGTGGACCCGGCATTAGACAAGGAAAATCTCTCCTCCGTGGTCGTCTAAACTAACCCATAATATAGAATATTTGAACTACATGTAAAAGAGCATTTTAAAACCCGATTCCTAAATACTGAAAAGCTTTAACATCAAATAATTAATTTAAAAAAAAAACACTGGCTAAAGATCACAGTTTAGTACCAAAAACAGAAAAAAAGTTCCTACTTTCCTATGCACTTTATACATAAATCGCAGTTTAGTACCAGAAAGACAAAAGGAGTACCTACGTACTTTCTTAAGGCCTTTGGTACCAAATCTGGTACAATTGTACCACCTCTGGCAACGCTGGTACTAACCCGCCGTACTTGAAAGGCAGAAAGGCACTGTTGCCAAGTCTACGGATGCTCTTGTGTATACAGGAGCGACAAAAGACTTGGGATCGTTTGACCCCAGGGGATCTTCTTGCCCCGGTCTCCCCTAGTAGTTTAGTCGTCGAAGAGTGAAGACGGGTCGGTATATTCTCGTTTAAAAGTGCAATAAAAATATAAAAATGTGTCTGATGCCCAAACAATAAAACATTTGCGGCGCTAACTGTAAGAAGTGAAGTTAAAAAAATTTCCCGGTCAAAATAAATTATATCGTTGTCGATATTGAAAAAAGGCCTCTAGCTCGAGTATGTTTTAAAATATGTATATTCTCATAAAACAACTCTACAATGGAATGCGATGTCTGTAAGTCCAATACAATATTTTCGTATAGTCGAATAGTCATGCATATGCAGACGACACAGTTGTGGTATTTAAGGGTGAAACTTGGACTCAACAGAAAGAGGAGAAAATGGATGGTATAAAAAAAATTAAGATCTCGTTGCATTTCTTTAAATTAACCTTGAATATCTACTTCCAAAACTAATAACATGGCATTCTTTCTTACTTCTTTCAATCGCAGTGGCGGCTCGTGACTAGCGAGTCAGGGAGGGCGGGGCGGCGCTGGCTTTAAATAAAAAAAATGTAAAATGTCTATTATTTTCAAAAGTACGTGTCTGTTTTTCTAACTTTCTCGTTGTAAATTTTAATTTCATCAGCAGAAGCACTATTTAATCAAGTTAAAATATTAGTCCTAACATCTCAAAACTTACCACATTATGACGATGTTTTGCACTATTTTCATGTTTTTTATTTTCTCTGAAAGATGTTTTAAGTCCTGCACCGCATTTATAGTCCAATTAGTATCCCCGTCAAAAAGAAGACACACGAAACAAAAAAAAAGAATTTTTGTCCTCACAACCGCATATCCAGGATATTTTATTATATATTTCTTTGTCAAACTTACGCGTAAACTGTGGCCGCCCTGCATTTTTTTAATCAAGTTTTTCACTTAAGCTCAGAGAACTAAACACAAGCTTCTGTAAATCACTGACCTTCATATTACACGACATTTTCCAACTTTATAACGTAACTAATAAATCAAATCAAAACAAATAAACAAAACATTAGCGGCATCGACAGGTCGCCTCGTCAGAGTACATAATATATCGATTATTCTACCGTGGCATCGCGAACAGCTGTTGTTGGGCGCGGAAAATTGGAGCTCACCCGTGGCCGTTCATTGTGCGATGTGTAGGTGACGTCACGCCTCCGTCGTCATGGCAACTCATCGAAAAGCCGCGTTGAATCGGGGCGAATAATCGGTCGCCCGCCCGCGCTTAGTATAACCTTGAGAGCGCGCAACTCGCTTGTCTATGAGTTTAACCTGCCCGTTGGAATAGGGCTACTTTTGGTTTGAATTTATGTCCGCGCTTAGTATAACTTACCCGCTGGAATAGGGCTATGTTTGGTTTGAATTATTTTAATGGATTGCTTTATTGGTTTTTTAAGTAAAGTATTTTTGGATTCTGTTTGATATAATTGCAGAGAGGGCGGCGCCCCAGAGCCCTTCATTAACGAGCCGCCACTGTTCAATCGTCCCAATTTTAACAACATAAAAATTGAAAATCTTGAAGAAGTTATCTGTGAGGTAACCCCAACAAAATATTTAGGAATAACTATTGATAAACATCTTAAATGGGAGCACATATCAGTTATTTGACAAACAATATTAGAAAATTAATTCATAAATTCTCTATTTTAAGGGAAATTATTGGCAGAAAACTAGTTTACTCCATATATAAGACTTTAGTAGAATCTCTAATAAGATACGGTATAATTGCGTGGGGTGGGATCTCCAAAAACTCGCTAAAACCTCTAAATCTTGTTCATAATTATATCCTAAAAATAATATATAAAAAAAAGCTACTCCACACATTTACTCTACAATTCAGATTTCAGAAATCCTAAATGTTCGATCACTGTATATAATATTATCAACTACTGTATTAATACATAAAACATCCGCATTAAGAAATTACATTAATCACCCATATCAGTCCCGCAATCATATAAACAGACATTTGATAATTCCTATCAGTAGTAAAAATGTTAATTTAAAATTAATTCATTACTTAACTCATAATGCTCTTTCACAAGAAATATGAAATATTTTAAACAGCAAAAAGTTTAGAAAAAAATGTAGGATTTTTATGAGTAGCGATTATAATAAATTTAGTGTTTTATTTTAAAAATTAATCTTCTCGCGTATTTTGATAATAAGGCACCCATCAAGTGCATACTACTTTTACATTACTCTTATTCTTATACTATTATATATACCTACTCTATAAAACACTTATATTAGCTATTAATTTTAGCCATAATTTACTGTTAAAAAAGTTGAAAATATTGGATTCAGAGGAAAGCAATTAGAATTAATTAAAAATTATCTGAAAAATAGACCAACTTATGTTCAAATAGATAAAGAAAAAAGCTATCCAAAAGCATTTAAGTATGGTGTTCCTCAAGGAACAATTTTAGGACCATTATTTTTTAATATTTATATTAACGACTTATTTAGTATAAATTGCGATGGACAAATTCATAGTTTTGCAGATAATACTCAATTCTTTATACCTATACAAATTGGGAAAACTTAAATAATAAAATTAAAAAAGATTTTAAAATTATAAAAAATTGGTTTGATAACAATTAATTTTAATAAAACAAATTATATTCCTTTTACTTTAAACCTAAATAGCCTACCACGATATATGAATAGTATTCAAATAAATGAAGACATTCAAATTTTTAAAGTTAATAAAATAAAGTATTTAGGAATTATTTTTGATAGTAAATTAAATTGGAATTTTCACTTAGAATACTTAGTTAAAAAATTAAGAAGTTTATTACCGATTTTTTAAAACATTAAAAAATTTTTCAATGTAAGACATATGGAAATATTATATTACGCGTCAGTTAAAACTCATTTAAATTACGGAATTTTAGGTTGGGGAGGAATAAATAGAACTTTAGTTAAAAAATTAGAAATACTATAAAAAAGGTTTCTAAAAATTATATTCAATAAATTTTGCGGAAGTAGTCCATTATCTTAAAGTGGAGCTGTAGAGATATAGGGGAAAAAAACCCACAGTCGTCTCCACAACTACTTATATTAAAAGAGTCAGATTAATGTGTACATGTTTCGGTACTAGGAAGTACCATCATTAGTACCGAAGGGCCTAAGTGCACTGATATTACGAATGTAAAAGATTTTTTTTTTAATTAAAAACTAAAAACCATAATTAAGACGAGGACATTTTGAGTGATTAGACGAAAACAGATTAAAAAGTGGTAGTAAAATAAAATTCGAAAGGAATCAATTTTCTTCCTCTACCCTACATTGTAAACAAATAATTATTAGTTTACAATGTTAGGGTCGGTTTTAGTTTTTAATTTAAAAAAAAAATCTTTTACATTCGTAATATCAGTGCACTTAGGCCCTTCGGTACTGATGATGGTACTCCCTAGTACCGAAACATGTAAACATTAATCTGACTCTTTTAATATAAGTATTTGTGGAGACGACTGTGGGGTTTTTTCCCCTATATATTCAATATTATCCTTATCCTTCAAAAGAATTATATTCAGAAACAAAAAAGTTGAACATAAGGCAACTTTACATTTCTAACTTCTTAATAAATATATTTAAAAATAAAAACCTTATATCTACAATTTAAAAACCATAATCATAATACACGTCATAAAAATAAAATAACCATAAAACCTAAAATAAATAAGTCCATGGGACAAAAAAATTTCAAATATTTATGTTTTTATTTAAACGATTATTTACCAACAAAATTTAAAAAATTGATTTCATTAAAAAAAATTATAGTCGAAATAAAAACATGGATATTAAGAACAGACAATTTGAAAATATTTTTTGAAATGCTTTAATTAATTAATTAATTAATTAATTAATTAATTAATTAATATTGTTCTGAATAATTTATATAAGTAATATTTTTTACTTAAAAATTATAAATTAATAATTTTATTATAGGTAATATATTTCTTTAAAAAGAACTGCGTTTATACTATAAATTAACATTTTTACGTTAAAACTTAATTTTTAATGCATATTTATGATTTATGATTTTACATACTAAAACAAAAAATAAGATTTGCCCCCAACAAGCTTAGCTTCAGGGGATTGAAGAATAAGTTTATAGAAGACAACATAAACATATTTATATACATATTATTATTGTTATTATTATTATTATTATTTATTTATTTATTTATTTATTTATTGAAAACTACACAATACAGGTTGATACAGGACATATCATTGACCCAATTATACATGTAGTATTTAATTAGTAAACCTAATAGTTACAATCAATTTCCTACAATAGAGCACACTTAACTTACACGCGTAGTATACTTATAATTTAATCTTAGCCCATTTACACATAGTATCCAATAGTAAAGCTAATAGTAGGTAACAATCAATATCATACAATAGAGCACACCCAACTTACATACATAATATGCTTATAATGAATATGACAGAATTTGTAGAGGGAGTCTCTAGATATCTACAGAATCTGTTATGTTAGAGATTCGTTTTTTAAGTTTATTTATAAATAAAGTTTTAGAATCGCCAAATATGTCACAGTATCTTTGGTTTTCATTGTAATTAACAATCATACATCTAACGGGAGATTTTTTTTTATAATTAGTTCTAATTGATTTATAATGAAAAGTTCTATAACCTAGTTGTCTAGTTCTATTAGGTATACAAATACCCACCTTATTTAATGTTGTATTGTCTAATGCTAAGTTATTAAATATTTTATAAATATAAACAGTACTACTGAAGGTTCTCCTATTGTGTAATGTCATTAGGTTGTAGCGCTTTAGATTAGTAGGATAGCTAATGTCATGGGTTTTTTTTAGTAAGATGTCCGAGATGCGAATAAATTTCTTTTGGATTTTTTCAATCATTTGAATGTATTTGGCATAAAGTGGAGACCAAATAATACTGGCGTATTCAAGTTTTGTTCTAACTAAGCTATTAAATAGAATCTTTAGAGTTTTTGTAGAAGTAAAGAGTTTGGCGTTATTATTATTATTATTATTATTATTATTATTATTATTATTATTATTATTATTATTATTATTATTATTATTATTATTATTATTATTATTATTATTATTATTATTATTATTATTATTATTATTATTATTATTATTATTATTATTATTATTAATTAAACCTTGATATGACTTATTTAATAACATTAAGATTACTGTATTATTATTTTGAATTAAATTTTGCACTACAGTGATTTCGTTCTCTAGGTGCAAAACTAAAAAATCCTATAAGACCATAAAAACGTTTAGGTAAGTACCTATATAACGTAAATATAAATCATCTAGACATTTCTTTTCAGGAATATGTAATATTATTGTTGTTATTAGTATTAGAAAAAGTAATAAAAGTACAAAGAGAAAATGCGAAAAATATTATTTATGACTTACATACTAAAAGTAAACACCTAAATCAAAGGGGTCGAGGTGTACTATTAACAACTTACTTTTTAAATAATTCTTCATCATAAAACGATGGAAGCTCGTCGTCACTGTTAAATGATTCCATACTATCATCACATGGTGTATCTGCTCCTTCCTTTAGTAGACAATCCACAAACGACTCGGCTAAGTATAAACATCGAATTAAAAAAAATAATTATAAAATTGCTTTACTGTTCTTACCGTTTAGTTCCATTTTATCCATGTTGATGTAGTTTTTAGATAAACTTCCAATTATATAAAAAAAATTTTCATTGGTAGCTGTCTGGTATGTCACTTCATGGGAGGTCGTAGCTTCCTATGATTATTATCAGAGGGCTCTAAAAGAAATAAAAATTTTACCGGAAATGTATTTTTTTCTATAGCTGATGGTAAAAAGTTGTTATAGAAACTCTTTTGAGTAGATAAAGTAACACTTTAACAGCAAGTTTAGATAAAATGTTTTAGCTTTATTTAATTAAATTTACAAATTTAAACACATCTATTCGAAGGATTAACAACAAGTGTAATTTTACAATTAAAATTATTAGAAACATCTATCATTCTTCTTCTTGTGTTAATTATTTTCCGTTCTTTTCGTATTCTCTTCGTACACAAAACGCAAAAAATACATACTGATGAACACTCCACAAAAACCAGAATGTAAAATTTGTTTGACATTTTTGTTGACAGAGTAATTCATATCCCTAGTAACGGAGCAACACAAAGTTGCGAATTGTGCCAAAAATTACATATTTCACTTATAATCTCCCTAGGAGCAGAATTATTGCCGATAATTTTTTTTAAGGTCACGAATGGTTTTGTTGATAGAAAATTATCCCGAGTCGAAGACGAGGGAAATTTTCTATCAACGAAAACATGAGTGAAACCGAGAAAAAAATTATCGGGAATTAATTCTGCTGCGTGGGAGATTCGGTAAAAGCCTGTTTACATTAGGTGCAGTCAATGCAATTGCAATAAAAAATTGCCTCAAGGCATGCGCTTTGGTGACTTTCTGATCAGCTGATGCAATTTTATTTGTATCGCACGAAATTTGGAATTGTTCTAATTTGATTGCAAATAGCATGCAATTTTAGTGACTTTTCTAGTATTATATTTAATACCAACCTGAGAACAAAAGTAAACATAACTCTACAAAAGTATTTGTTTGTATTGTGAAGCGTTGGGTGTAGGTTTTTGTGATTTTCTTTAATATAATATATTTTTGAAAGTACAATATGTTTTAATTAACAAAAATCACAACCAAAATTTACAGAAACACTTACAGGAAAGTCAACATAACACATAACCTCTTATTTAATCAGCAGTTTGGGTTGGTAATATCTGTTGTCAAGATACTTGCTTGCAATTATTTGCTTCATAATGTAAACGGTCATGCAATGCAATTAATTGCCTCGCTATAAACTGCATGCAGCGATTGCACCTAATGTAAACAGGCTTTAAGAAAATTTCATAAATTGGAGTTTCTTTTAATGTTCCTGAAATTTTAGTAATTAACCTTAGTTACTAACAAGTAAAATCAACTTCTATTGTAAAAATACAGTGCATCATATTAAACTAAAATCATCGGAAATATGTTTTTTAAAGTTATATTTGAATTTAAAACTATAAAGACATTGGATTTCAGAGAACAAATTTGTTATTTAATGTTTCTCACATTTTAGTAATAAAAATGAGTTACTAACTGCTCAATTTCTTTAGCAATCGAACTTGCTGATTCATAACCAAAACGAATCATTTTTTACACAGTATTATTGTAACAATAAATATCACGGGTACGACTAAAAAACTGATTGTTACTTGCTGGTTTGTCTCACCTGTCACTTCGAAATGACTTGACAATTGAATTAAAATTAAGTCGTAGTAGTCGTACCTAAGAAAAATGATCACTTATTGATTTCATTAGGTTAATGGGCTATAATATACTATCGCGATAGTATCCCGTTGCTATAAGCAACGTAAACAAAAAGGAGCCTTTTAATTGGTTGAAAATAAATTTATGAAATTTTCACTTATAATCTCCCTATCAGAAAAATTATCGGGAATTAATTCTGCTGCGTGGGTGGGAGATTCGGTAAGAAAATTTCATAAATTATTGAAGTTTCTTTTAATGTTCCTGAAATGTTAGTAATAAACCTTAGTTACTATAACAAGTAAAATCAACTTCTATTGCAAAAATACAGTGCGTCATATTAAACTAAAATCGTCGGAAATATGTTTTTTAAAGTTATATTTGAATTTAAAACTATAAAGACATTGCATGGATTGTCTCGTCTGTCACTTCGAAATGACTTGACATTTGAATTAAAATTAAGTCGTAGTAGTCGTACCTACGAAAAATTATCACTTAATTATTAATTTTATTAGGTTAATACGTTAATAGGCTATAGACTATCGCGATAGTCTCCCGTTGCTATAAGCAACATAAAACGCCTTCTAATTGGTTGAAAATAAATTTATGAAATTTTCTTTGAAATTTTATTTTTCACCTGAATTTGAAGTCTTGCTATAGAAAAAAAATGTTGTATTGCACACGACGATAAAATCGTATTATCTTCTCGAGCGAAATTAAAAAACACTCTCAATGATAAAGTACAATTTTATCGTCTTGTACAATAAATAACTATTATGGGGTTAGTTGCTTTTAAATCTCTTCTCAAAAGAATTACAATCACGAAACCATAGGCGTGTTCGATTAGCTGGTTTAGATCGATCCGGATCGATCTAACTGATCTGACCTGTGCTAGATTGGCAAATGATCATTGTTCCCTTACTACCGTCAACGTGATTCCAAGTGAACATGGGAAATTACAGAATCACCAAAATCAGATCAGGTGTTTGTTTTGTTTACTTTATGGTTTTGGAAGTTATAGTTTCATTCGGTCCTGTTTTTAGATTTTCGTTGGGTATTTATTGTATTTTTGGATTATTTCTTTTTTCAAGAAAATTAACTGTGATGTAGAAGTAGAAATGGACGAATTACGTCTTTTTGAACCCATCTGTATGTGAATGAGAAGAGTGAAAATAAAATATGTCAAAGTTGTTTTACTTTAGTCTCCCACTTTATAAAAAACTACTACGCTAGTCTCGACTAATTTTTGAACATGAAGTGAGGTTAATAAAAAATCGAAACCCAAACGAACAACTGACATAAAAATCCGTGTCTCACCTGGGATCACTGAACTGATTATTAAAATCTTGGTGAGTGACAATAGAAGTATATTTTTCCAAACTAAGACGTGTTTTAAATTTCAGCTAAAAAAACATAAGATTTCAACATCGGGTGAAGAAATGCATTGTATGCTGTTTGTGATATAGGTATTAGGTATTATATTATATTATGTTTTTTTTTTTCATTTAACACAGTTAAACTATTTTAATTTTAATAAAACAAAAATAAATCCTTTTATAATAAAACCAAGTACTAAACAATCAAAAATAAACACAAAACTAAAAATATTTTAATATTCTGACCTTACACAGCTTTAATCAATAATTTAAAAACTATTTTTATATAACTAACTATAAAGCTATTCGACGAGTCTTAAGGCTTTTAAAATCATCTAAAACATTAGAAAGATCTAAATTTTTAACATAATCACTTTCTATGTTTAATATAGCTATGTCATTTAATTGTTGTTCCGTCATTGTCGAGCGATTATAAGTTTTAATATTTTTTAACCGATTAAAGGACCTTTCCGCATTGGCACTGTTCGTTGCAATAGTAAGGTATACCGTGTAAATAATGTATATATTTGGGAATGAACTTTCAAGCTTATTTGAAATAAGATACGGAAGTATCTCATCTGTTTTTAGGGTAATCTTTTATTTTTTTAATTGTTGAAACAAAGCGCAAAATGATTTATATTCATCGATTATTAAATTGCCATTTATATCAGATTCATCATAGGCTGACAGATCCCTAAGATATTTTATATATCTAGTGTCGGAGAGATAACGTCTGCCTCTAAGCAAATAAATCTATTTGTAATTTGAAGAAAATCTTCAAACCTCACAGCTAGTGTTTGTATGAAAGTATCCAATGCAACGTAGAAAAGGCTTGTTTTAAATTTTTTGCGCGGGCAATTTTCAGTGTTAGCGGCAATTTTCAGTGTTAGCATCTTTCTTTTTCATCGTGAAAATGTTTAACTTTTGTATGTCCTTTAGAAATATATTCATCTAAAATACCACATTTTCTTGCCCATTGTTTTGCGCCCGATTCAAATTCATTAAAACAAGTATTGTCACTTCGTAATTTTTTTAGATCCTTTATTGTGGATTTAATTAGCGTAGCGACGGACGGTATTTAAGAATAACTTTTATTTTATTTTAAAACGGACATTTACAGGCTTTGTGATTTTTTGGTATTTTGTTCTGTGTTAAGTTTATTAAAATTCAAATAAGACCGATTTTTTAATTTTATTTAAGTAGTAAAGGGGCGCCAAGCCAGAGGGGGGCGGGGGGGTCAACCGCCTCTCCCCTGACCCCCCTATGGCTACGCCACTGCTCAGAGTCCTGTTGTAGGTATGTTGCGTGTTAGCACGAAAATTTTGAATTGCGATAGGGGAAGGTCGCCTTTGATGGCATACCACAGGTATCTTTGGAATAAACCGGTTTTGCCTCATCCCGCATAGCTAAGGCTCGTTCCCAGAGCTACGGATGCCGCTAGCGACACATCCCCACTCTTATCACTTGGTTGTCGCGGACTGTCGCTGCGACCGTGAAGCGGAAAAGGAGGATCGAAGCACCGACTGTCACAGTGTGGCTATCTGTCACTTGTTTTATAACATTAAAACGTAACCCTAATTGATTTGTTTGTGTGTAATATATTATTGTATACTTGTTTTGAATAATTTATTATGGAAAGGCGTAACTTATTAATAGGCAGCATATTATTTTTGACGAAAAGCCAAACGCTCCAGTACTAAGGAAACCAGACAAGAGGAAATAAGAGTATATAGAGTAGGTATAAATAATATAAACCTTTATTTAAAACCAAACTGGAAATAAATTCACAAAACAATATTCAATACACAAACAAAATTCAAAAATAGCTGCTCCAAATAAACGACACGACGTTGAAGTTGAAATAATTGAGCGACAACGACACCGACCTTGCGACACTTAGGTGGGGGTTAGGGGTAATGACGTAAGGCGATCCTGATTGGTCAAGATGATGTCGCGTCGCTGGCGACACAACGTAGCTCTGAGAACGAGGCTTTAGACGGGCGCGCGATATTGACCGTTCAGTTGTTAGTCGAATTCACAGAACTCCAATAAAGAGAAACGTTATAAACGTGCTAATTGGTCGATGCCGCCGTGACTTTCAAATGACATCAGATAGATGCGAATGTGGCGCCATGTGTAGTGGGTCTGAACTAATGATGGCGCTAGGGAGAAGCAACCATATGTTTTCATTTTTTAAAGGTCAAATTAATATTTTGAAAATCAAAATTTGTTGTAAGTAATTTTATAAAAAAATCGTTTTCATTACCAATAAATACAGTTAGCACTGCACGATTTGTAATAAAAACGTATTTTTATTAAACATTATTTATAACAAAGTTTAAATGCCAAAATATTAAATTACCTTGATATCGAAATTCTTGAGCCGTTTTAGTAAAACAAACTTTAGTGTAACTTTTTTTATTGCACAAAATCATTTAAATATAGGTACATATTTTAATAAGTATATAAAATAAATAAAATAATATTACAGTTTTTTTCATTCGTATAAATCAACACCTGAAATCAAAAAGAATAAAGAGTTGTGTATTTCATCAATTTCATACCAGGTCACAGAAAGGAAAATTAGCTAACCACACAACTTAACAATATCACTTGTTATTTTATTAGTCATAAAATTCTTCAGGTAGTCAATCAACGATGAGCTAACCGAATAACTTCAGTTGTATAATATAAGCCATACAATGCCCTAAAAAGTATTCTTAAATATAAACTTTGAAGATCCTTTATGTGATATAATGTTAGGTTTGAAAAGCTCGCGTCTTCTCTCCAGACTTGCCAAAAGTTCTCGATACAAACTCATGATATGATATTATTAATATTATTTATTATTATAATATGACATAAAGCATTATTTACATTAATCAGTGAAGAACTACATTCCAAGATAATTGAATTACTTCTGCCAGAGATAAAAGAAAAAAATTGAACAAATTATTTTACCTGATGGAAAATTGGAACCCTATTATTTTTAGATCCTAAAAAATAGGTATAATGTAAAATATATTAATCCAAAACTTACCCAGACAGGTAATTACATTTTCTTTTTCATTCTCAGCAAGATCTTGAAAACTACCGAGAAAATTACAAAAAAATTCATCGGCGAACTGCCATGATACTCCATCAAAAAGACTGCAAACAAGGAGCAAGGACGAACACAAATCAACACAAACAGGTTGGTTAAGAAATGAAGCAATGTGATTGGTTGCCATTGACATATGTATTTTAATTTGAGTCAACCTTGTTTATTTCCTTGAAAGAGGCGCCATATTAACTAGTGCGTGACCATGGTAACCAGTGACTTTAATGACAAGTGACAGCTGCGACTTTTTGTATCTCGGTTTCATACCTGTGGTCGAATTTCAGTTGTTAGTCGAATTTCAGTCGTGACGGACGTTTTTCTGTAAAGATATTTAGAACAGAAATGGTTAAGCGCCGAAGTAATATTAGCCAGTTTTTAAACCAGAAATTTATTATGTTAGGTGCATTAAATTAGAATGCACGATTTTTTTCCGATAACTATAGGATATAGATGTTACTTTGCTATGATTATTTTAAATCTAAGTTGTGGTTTTAATTTTTTATAATTTATTTACTAGAAGTGTGACATATTCTTAAGATGGCATATCCATTGGTTTCCTATGATGGCATACCTATAAATACATATAAATGGGTATGCTATCATAGGCGTCATATTCAAAACGGCGATACTTTTACTTTTCTTTTAGATATGTCACTACACACTACTTATATGCTTTTTAAAGTTTTTTAATGTCTTTAGTTAGATTGTACTTTCCTGATTATGTTTTTATTATCTTTTTTAAAAGTTTTAACTAGAATGTAATATTTTATTTTAAAGTTTTATGTGCTTCAATCTTTTAACAATAAAAATGTGCAAACTGTAACAAGAATATTCCTTTTACATCTGTGCGCCCCAGGGCCGATCCTAGGGTATCGGCCGCCCGCGTGCAAAGACCTGTTATGCCGCCCCTTTAAAGAATTTTTCCTATTTTGAGTAATACTTAACGTTGACGTTATAAACTCATCTACATTACATGTACAAAAGAGTAAAAAGTTAATCATTAATAAAAATGCAAACTACAAATAAAATTTTACGGGAAAGACTTTATTTTTGGGCTAGCTAATATGTTATATTAGCGACACCTTTTTTCTTTTTACTTTAACAAAATAATAAACCAACAAAAATATTACTTTTGAAACAAAAATAGACATTTTATAATTATAAATGTAAAACAACAGTATTTACCAGAAAATATAAAATACTAACAAAAAGTACTAAAGCATAAATCTCGCGAAACGAAAAGTATATAAATCAGTCCTTCCTCGAAGACTACCTTAACTATAAAATAATTTTTCTGGCTTTCTGAGAAGCAAATTTGTCAATAATTGCGGTGAGATCAATTTTTTCAGAGATTTCTGATTCAATAGAGATGATGGCCAACTCTGAAAGTCTTTCTTGTGTCATATTATTTCTCAAGTAATTTTTAATAATTTTTAATTTACTTAAACTTCTTTCACCTGAAGTCACAGAAACAGGTAAGGTTAAAAAAATCCTTATTGCTAGAGCAAAATTTGGAAAACAGGGAATGAGATAATTTTTGACTAAAATTTCTAATATCTTAATTGGCTGTTTTTTACCTGGAAAAATATCTCTAAATGAAGTTATTTCATTAAAGAGTTGTATACCGTCTATATCTTTCACAATAGTTCCTTCTCCTGTACCTGTAACTTAATATCTAAGTCCATGCAGGCTTTCATGAGATCATCATTAGAAATGGTGTGAAACTCATACAGAAAGCAGAATATTGAATAGCACTCAGATAATAAGGTAAATCTTTCATTTATCAAAGAGATCGCGTAATCAAGAACTGCAAAATAGAAAGCAAGGGATTTAAAACTGGTTTATCACTGCCCTCGTAATCAAATAAACTAACTTTTTTTCTAAGCTTCGAGATGATGGGAAATTCGGGATCAATACCTAAATCTGTAGCAAGTGTTGTTGCTGAATCGACAAATATTTTAAAATGATCGTCAGATCTTTGGGAAACTAAATATTTTTTAAGATTATCTAAGCCTTTAATGCATTCCGCGATGTTTAATTTAGGATTTTGAAGCAGTTTACTCAATACATCAATTCTTGATAATAAATCATGCCAAATTCAAATTGAACACAAAAACTTAAATGTTTCAAGACTTTTAATTATTGATTTAGCACCCATTTTTGTTTTCGTGTCTCTGGTGGTATCTTCAATTAAGACCTTTAATGCGATAATAATGTTTTTTAGCTCTAATTTTAGAGGTCTAATTGATACGACTTTCCCATCTTGTTTCACTTAACGGTTTTAAAGTAAGAGTTTTCACGTGTTTTTTGAGTAAATCCCATCGATATGGGGACGCAGAAAAGTAATTATATACCTCTTGTAACACATCAAAAAAACTAGAAATTTCACCACTGGTGCTGGCTGGTTTGATTGAAAATCTTTAATAAATAAATCCATTTGAAATAATTCACAAAAATATTGTTTTCTTCTTCGACGTTAATTTAAAGTTATCTTTTATAGTTTGATAAATGTCACTTTATTTTTATTTCGAGAAATTCGTAAAAAGTTTTGCTTGATTGACAGAACTATCTGCAGCCTACGGCCGCCCCTTGTTTTGGCCGCCCGCGTGCGGTGCACGCGCTGCCCACCTGCTAGGATCGGCCCTGGTGCGCCCTTCACATTTTTGCATTTTACTGTTTCTTTTCTATTTTTTTTTTGCCAAAAAAATAGTTTTTGTATACTTTTAAAGTTTTATAATGAATATTTAAGTAGTAACGAATATTTTAACATAGTCAAATGGGTTAAAACCTTTGAACTAAAAAATATATTAGGTGGTAAAAAATAGGTACCATCATAGGCGACCCTCCCGTAATTGTCACGATGCGAAATGTGGTAATTTACTTATTTGATAAATGTTGTGTTTTATTTACTTTATTGTAAAATCATATTACTTTAAGCGAGATAACTTGCCCTAAAACAAAAGCGATAAATATACACTTTGAACTCGCATTATAATTAGAAGTCAACATAATTTGATTAACTGATCTATGGAGCATTGACCATTGAATAGCAAAAATTATAGGCAGTCCTTCTTGAAATCCCGTCATGAGTAAATGATGTACGGCGTGTACCCGTTGGTCGTGAGAATAGTAGGTAAGTAGTAAACCTTTTATTGTCAATACTCAAAACTACACCAACCCTTATTTTATGTTTTTTTGATTAATACATTTTATTTTTATAATTTGCATTTTTTAAATTCACGTTCCCTCTAAAGTCGATCCCAGATACTTCATTCTACCTATACGAAGTCTCAGCCGCATCAAAACACCGTTGTGACCATATTATTATTGGGATCGCCAAATAGTGTCTTTTTTTACCAGAGCCGGTTTAGGAACTTGGGCGCTGCATATTTTGGAGCCCCTACCCTAGTACCAGATTCGTAACTCGACCACACAAATACAAACCGCGCTATCGAAGATATGACATGTTTTGTCAGTAAATGTAATTTTGGGTTAAAGTGGACAAACTAGATTAGTCACATATTGAAACTAAATTATGGACATGTTTACCAAAAATCTTCTACTTGCTACCCTCAAATAATGACTTTTGAACGCGCAAACAAATATTATTTATTTCTAATAAGCTAATTAAAAGTTATAATTTAGAAAAATTATTCCTAAAGTTCTTAAAGATTAATTCGGCTGTGATACGCAAGGGCGGATCCAAGGGGGGGGGGGCTTTGGGGGCTCAAGCCCCCCCCTTTAAGAAGACTTGTTATGTCATAAAAAGTCAAACATTGCTATAAATACTAATAATAAATAATAAATCCAGTAATTATATATTATGTTTAACAAAAGCTTTATTTAAGAATAATAAAATAAATATGATTTTATTAAAATAATAATTTAATTTTATTTATTTTACGTCCACAAAACCAGCCGGTGAGCGTCTGAATTTAGGTAGTCGGCAAAATGCTCAAACGCGGCGCTTCCCGATTGAAGTTTAAGACAATCGCGGGCCGCGTCTTTGGTTTGCAGAACATTGAAATAAAAATGTGTTTTGATGCATTTTTTCTCTGTAAAAATGGCGAAGAAATGGCTTTAAATAATAAATCTATATTTCTGGAAGATAAGAAGGAATTTATTTTATTAAGTATTCAGATTGTGTTTGACGTTCATAGCGAATACAAGTTATTTTTTGTCTCATTTGGACCTGCGTAAAATGAAGCGATCACAAACGACATTAACATCTTTTTTTACAAAAAAGCCAAAAAATAATACGGTTGTGGAGGTGGGACATTGTGGTAGTAGTGTTATAGAAGAAAACATCGTTATAGTAGCATCAACAAGTAGTGGCAGTACTTACAGTACTGGCAGTGGCTCGCAAGAATTTGAGGCAAGTAGTAGTAGTCAACCTAGCCGTTTTCCTGAAGAAGTCCAGAAGAATTGAAACTTGTAATTGGTCTACTTAGATTATCGTTGATATAATTTGTTGTATTTATGTATATATGTACTATATTATAATACATTTTTTTGTCAAATTAAAAAACTTAAAAAAAAATTATTCAAGCCCCCCCCTTTGTTAAATCCTAGATCCGCCCCTGGTGATACGTATCTCAATATCTCAATAAAACAACTAGTAATGATAATTGCAATAGTATCAACGATTTGGTACTACATGGGAAATAGTTCTCGGAGAGTATATCCGAAAGGTTTCTGCGATGTTTCCGGAGACCCATTCCAAGCAAAACAACAGTCTTTAGTGTAATCCACTTCACTGTAATTAATAAATGCAAATGCTTCAGAGCAAAATAATGATGTACTAGATGATAGAGTACAAGAAAATAATGCAGATATGGAGCTTTTACTCCATATACAGTGTGACCAGCAAAGTCCGCATTATATGGGATTTTTATTAATAGCGTTATTCGAAATTTGACTTTGGCATCAAGTTCTGCTTCGATCGAGATGAAAATTAAGCAAAAAAAATAGTAGTCACGTGATTCGTATTATCTGTCAAATTTTAATTTTTTCCAAAAAATAATTCAAAAGCAGGGTTATTTCTGACAATATAAAAAGTTATTAGAAAAAGTATTTTTAAATGCATGTGGGCACATGCAAAATTTCAGCTGCATAAGATAATTTTGCTTTTACCCATATTTTGTAAATTACACCACTTTTGCAAAATAAAACTCAACGCAACCTACATAAAACTTCTTAGTTTTGACAATACTTTATATCAGATATATTTTCTTTAGAGTAGCGCCATATTGTGTGTCTTTCTTTGGTCGCATGTGATGAAAAGTTTATTTGTTTTTGACCCTGTATAAGGTAACTTCATAAAATAAGTATTTTTGAAAATGTAGTTTGTGTCTAAAAGTAATACACCTTAATATTAAGACAAAAAAGAACACAGTAATCAGTAAAGTGTTCATTAACTGGAAAATAAATTTTAGTTTAACTTGACGTAAAGTTTATCTATTTTCAACGATTTAATTTAAAACCCCTTTATTTTATTTTTATTTTTTTACTTTCAGACACAAACTACGTTTTCAAAAATACTTATTTTATGAAGTTACCTTATACAGGGTCAAAAACAAATAAACTTTGCATCACATGCGACCAACTTTTAACAGCCCAATTTGGATTTTGTAGAAAAACACACATTAAATATGGCGATACTTTAAAGAAAATGTATCTGAAATAAAGCATTGTCAAAACTAAGAAGTTTTATGTAGGCTGCGTTGCGTCTTATTTCGCAAAAGTGGTGCAATTTACAAAATATGGGTAAAAAATCAAAATTATCTTATGCAGCTGAAATTTTGCATGTGGGCTAGAAACTGCATTTAAAAAACTTTTTTTAATAACTTTTTTCGATATTTTCAGAAAAATTATTTTTTTGGAAAAAAATTAAATTTGACAGATAATGCGAATCACGTGACTACTATTTTTGTGTTTAATTTTTATCTCGATCGAAGCAGAACTTGATGCCAAAGTCAAATTTCGAATAAAGCTATTAACAAAAAAAAATCCTAAATATGATGCGGACTTTACTGGTTACACTGTAGAAGGAAATAATGGAATTAGCACGAGGCTTCTAGGCAAAACTGTAGGAAAGCATCAATCCACAATACTGCGTAAATTACATAAGTATCAATATCATCCGTATACGCCCCAGACCCGGGGCCATTATTCGCGTAAAAAATTTCCACAAAATTTCATGAGGGTAAAACAAAATAACTAATATTTTTAGGTTCAATAAAGTATACAGAGAAACCATCGTTTTAAAAGAGCTTAAAAGCCACAAAAGGTGTAAAATCTTACCCTCTTATTAGCAAAACTGTGCGAGCAGGTCAATTTCTTTAGTTTTAGAAAAACACATGGCCACGCGACGCGTCAGCAGTCCTGAAGGCAGAGGTGAGCATATAAAAACGGTCGAAAGAGACTAAAAATTATTCCAATCGCAAGTTAAGGTCGTTACGCTGCCAGTTAGTTCTTTGGTGTCGGCAATCTATTCTTTATTACAAATTATTGGATTTTGTTCTACTTATCCAAGATCTAGGGTTGCCACCTTTCTTGTAAAGTAAAAAAGGACAAATTCAAGTAAAATGCGTCTATATGGTAGGTATGCCAAATTCAATTTAATTGACTGACCTCTATAGCTTATATATATAACTCATTTTTACACAATATTAAATTTAAATGAATATTTCTTGTTTGATTTTGCTGCCTCCAGGGCAACCTTGTCATTTTTATAGCTCCAAAAAATTCTTGACAAGTTTCCTTAAAATTAAAATAAATTAACAATTCCGAACGAACTAATTCTGTGGAGCAACGATTTCTTTCGTCTCTCCATTTGGTGCCCATCACAGAAAAAATTCGTTCAGAAAATGCTGAACTTGCAGCTATGTTCAACAAAAACGAAATTAAGGAAAAAACATTTTGAGTATTTTTAAAATGATTAAGAAGACATTGCCATTTTTTTGGGGTACTTAAATGTATAATTTCATTTTCCATTCCTTGGTATCCTTCAGATATCTGCATTACTTCATTAAAAAGCTCGTTCATGTTAATTTTTACGTTTGGATTACTTAGTTTTGCCATTATATCTTCGAAATCCGAATATGAAAATTTAGATTTTAAATTCAGTTTTCCAACGATACTATGCCAACTGCCTTCGGAAAAATCGTACCACTTTTCTAAGTATTCTATAGATCGTTGATAGAATTTATTAAAATCAGTTTCTAGTTTATTTTATTTCCTGCTTGCTGCATTAACCAGAGATCGTATCTTGACTTTGGTTTCAAACCCATAAAATTTATTATCCAATCTTTGCACTAAATTTTTTCTGACTCAGTCATACTACTATACAGGGTGTTTCAGAACACGTGGGCAATCTCTCGGATTCATATAGATTAGGTGAAAATAACATGATAAGTTCATATAATATTTTTCCTAAGAGCCCCCCTCGAGGAGATATATGCCCCTAAGACCGGCCCTGAAAACTAGTTTTTTATTGATAGCCTTTGAATTGCCCGGTATATTTTGATTAAAATTTTGTATAATCTACACTATGGAAAGCTTTATTAAATAGGTTAACAATAAAATGTATAGTTCATTCTGTGGGCCAGGGACGGACTAGCTTGGGCATAAAAATCTTACATCTTTGACAGGTGTCATGCAATCGGGATTTTTATATTATTTTTGGATAGCTTACGTATTTTAACGCAAAATAGATACTCTTCTAAACTAAAATAATAATAATAATAATAATAATAATAATAATAATAAAAATAGCTTTATTGCCCAACACGTATCCATTTGCAGAGCAATATACCTAGTGAAAAAAAAATTAAAACAAAAATTCATTATTATCAAGTTGTATAAAACAATATATAAATAATATAAAAAGAAACTATAAAAAACAGCAACAATAATAGATAATAATAAAAACAAATGTTGCCATCACCGTACTACATTAGCACAGAAAAATAACCCAATAAAAAATGTTCTAAAAAGTTTTAAATAGTTTCTGCCACAGCTTTAAATTCATGCAGATTGCACGTAAAATGTCACAATGATTGCATATTTTATTAAAGTTAGAGCACATAAACTTAATTGGCCATTTAAGCATTACCTATTTATCCTTGCCCTTTCTCATAGGAATGTTACACTTTATTTACTGTTGATTCTTCGAATTGAAAAGTTAAGTTGACATAGCAGATCCGGACAGTCAACACCACCGTGCAACAATTTAAATAAAAAAAAACCAGACAGGTAAATACCCGTCTCTTCGCTAAACTGTTAAAGTTGTATCTCTCTAATATAGCATGTTATAATCAACACCCCGCTCCAGATAGATACACTCTATCTTAAAAGTTACATAGGTACTTTAAAAAACGGTTTTGAATTATTTTAATGCTATCTATATGACACAAATAATAAGGGTTTCATATAATTAAAGCATACTCCAACTTTGCTCGTACAAAAGAAAAAATAAGGTGTTGAAAACTTTAGGGTCATTAAAATTACACCGTAGCGCCATCCCAGTGGAATTAACTCCAATACAAAAAGCAGTCTCTAGAATGCGCGCAATCCGTTAAGAAAAGCCATAAAAATATATGAAGTGTGTAGTGTCTGCGAAAATAATTAAAAGCGAATAATTGTGGCATATCGGACGAGTGTGTAACTGTTTTTTATATTGGAAGACACAGGGATCCAACCACAATGGATACCCTGGGGGCGAGTAGACCACGACGGCCGTTTCGTCCTTGTTAGGACTCTACGGGCAGCCATAACCAGGCAATCCCAACAACAGCGGTAAGATGTATTAGGTAAAAGCATTTTACAAAAGTAAAGCGGCCGTCAATACACCGTAGCGCACTGGTAATAATCGAAAGGTAGACAACTAAATAAACCACGAAGTGCATCATAATCCAGTATAGGGAACGCTATTTGCGTTTTCACCAAAACAGTCCACAGTTTTGCAGATTAGAAACAGATCACGCAGCGGCATCCACTAGAATGCGCGCAATCAGTTAAGAAAAGCCATAAAAATGTTTAGAAGATATGAAGTTAATAATAGTGTCCGCGCAGTTACACACTTGTCCGATATGCCACAATTATTCGCTTTTAATTATTTTCGCGGACACTATGTTACTTAAAAAAATAATCTTTATTCGGGTTTAAATTGTTTATTTGGAAAAAGTTCTATTTAATTATTCTGTACAAAATGAAAAATTGAACAGGAATACCTACATTGTAATATTTCAGCTTTATCATCGAAAAATGAAAATCACAAAAATTTTAAAAATGTAGGTTACCTACCGAAATTAATTACGTATACTTATAGGTAACAAAAGATTCCTGTTACCCAGGTATTTCTAAAAAACCTCGTTTTTTACTACGAATGTTATTTTAATTTACCAGAATGTGGCCTTTTTCAATTTAAAATTTACACACATCAAGACACAACACTTCAATCTATAAATAAGTTAAAACAAACTTTTTAGCAAACTTAGTTTACATATAACACTACAAAAATGTATTGCTAGCTAAATTTATCGATCCTCTAAAATCTGCCACTGCAACATCAAATTAAGCAAATAAATATGTAACTTACCTTGAACGTTTCAATAAGATAATAATTACAGTTTGGTTACAAGTATAAATTGTATGCACATGCATCTACATAATAATATGAACTTTAACTTTATTTAATGAATAGTTGTAAATGATGTTATTGCACAATGATAACGGACTGATTGCTATTTTTTCCTTATTATCCATTATTCTATTGCATTATAGTTAAGTTTCAAGTAGTGCAGCGATATTATTCAGAATGTTAAAAGTTCGTATGCGTTCTAGAGGAGATCTTGAAAAGGGTAAGAGAGTGATGTTTAAATTAAGATTGGCTGGTGTTAAATGACCCAATAGTCGGGTAAATAAACTGATAAAATCGATTATAAGCTCACCACGCCAAAATTGTTGTAGATTACGAATCTGAAAACCATTTTCTCCGGAAACGGGAAGTTTTTGAGATATTCCTTCTTAAAGTGTTATTTTTCAATAGGCTATATGGCCCCACTGCAGAATTTTTCAATTTTTCTATTATTACAAATTCCCGTTTTTTTTTATTTTGTGGATGATAATGTTGATGGACACATTTTATTCAGTTCAAATATTTATATTAAAAGCCAAATGTATTTAAATTATTCCTTTATATTGTGGGATTTCGGAGGCCAGTTATTAATTTTTGTTTTTCGTTCGACATAACTATGTAAAATAATTTTTTTGCTTTGGAGGAGGAACCAAGGGTTATATTTTGGTTAGTTTTAACACGAAAAAATATATCAGAGGAAAAAGTACCAAACTGTATAAATCATTACCTGTTCGATTCATTTTTTATAAACTTTTGTATTTGAAAGAAAATATACTTGCATATGTGTATGCATATTTAAAATTTGAATTTAATAAGAAAAAACGCAAAAATACAAAAAACTATTTATAAAATTTATTCTTCTTCTTAATCCTCCAAATCGGTTAATAATAATAGTGGTTTGGATTTACCTTACTAAGAGGAAGGATAGGAGGGGGAGGGGGGTTCGATCGCCCACCTGCGTGTTTATGTTACCTTATTTAGTTGTTCCTATAAATAGCACAGGCACTAAAGGATCTTCCAACATTTTTCCGGCTTGTTTTGTTAACGTTTTTGGGTTCATAGCCATGCAGCATTGTGTAACTGTTGTCAAAGGATTGGTGCAGTTTTTCCATTATCACATTTATGCCTTTTGTCACAGAATATGTAGCTACGCAAAGCTATATTATATATTCTGTGCTTTTGTGTTGTTATTATGAATATTTTCAACAAACGGGATTTAGGGTAATTGTTTGTATGTACATATTATAGTGATCAGTTAAGGGTGCGGAGCATCTCGAAAGCCATTTATGTTACGATTATGAGGTAAAAAATTAATAAATAAAATCGGCCAAAAGAATGCGATTAAAATATTCTTAAATTCCTAACTTTACTGCTAGGGGGCGCATTTGCTGTCATCTGTCATGTAACTGAAAGTGGCTAATTTGCCCATATATTTTATATACAATGTTAGTCTGAAACATGCCACATACAATCTCTGTTCAATACTCTAAACATTTTATTTAAACATTTTCCCGTTTCGTCGACTGGCCGTTGCAGGTATAAATCGGTGTTATTAATAATTCCCGTTTCGTCGACTCAATAAACCTTTTTTTCGGAAGTGGATAATATGTACAGGGTCTTCCATCGAGGACTGAACAGCTTGTATTTAAAGAAAAATCCAAAATAGCCAATCGATGTACTTTTTCCTGCAGAATTCAAAAATGAAACCAAAAATTTATTTGAACCAGAAACAAAAGAGTTACGCTATGGATAAGGTGTTTTTTAAATGGAACATAGCTTTTTTTATACGATTTTTGGAACAATTGATTTTTTTTTGTCCGTTCTGATTAAAATATTTAATTTTGAAGAAGTAGTCCATACTCAAAGTGGAGTTAAATGATACAGAAAAAGAAAAGCACGAAGTCTTTCTCCACAATCTTTATTCATCGAAAAATTAGGCGAACCTAGTATCACATCGACATGTTTCGAGTGTAGAAACACTCATCATCAGGAAACAAAGTGAAAAGTAAAATGCTGATGTTTTTAGCAAAAGAGAAAATAGTGGTGAGATTGAGCCGTAATGGAGCTTTTAATGGTGTACAAGAGATGTAAAATTGAAAAATCAGAAGGTCGACAATCAAGACTCCAGCATACTGAAGAGTCGAGGGTTAAGTGTAGAAGCACACTGTGCCGTGCAGAAAATTATTGGGTAGTAAAAATTAGGGAGTTTTGAAAAACATATCTGTAAAAAGCATTATTAAATTACTGAAACATCCTGAGTTTTATTAAGCCCAGTCAGAAACATGTGAAAATGTTGGGGTGAGATGTAAAGAAAAGAAAAAGAAAAAAGTTGTTTTTTGGGTCAAAGCATCTTTTGGTTAAAAAGTAAAAACAGTTGGGGTACCAGGCTTTTTACGGCCCAGTTACCCCGCCGGAGTCAGAGCAGACACATTTGGTGCAAAAAGTTTTAAGAAATTTTTTAAAAAATTTGTGTTCCCGTTATAGAGAGGTGCTACTGTAGCCAACACGTGTAGGATGGGAAATGGAAATAATGCCCCCCGATTTAACATGCATGGATTTTTATCTATGGGGAAGAATAAAGAATACAGTGTACAAAAATCGACCAACAACCCGGGAAGATATGATGGGTCGAATTCAACTTGCTATTAGGAAAATACCTAAAGCGGAAATTGAAGCGGTTATATTTTCTAATCGTATAAGGCTTAATATAATCACTGTATAATGGACGACAGTTAGAACATTTAAGGTGAATGTGTTAAGTAGTTATAGGTTATTTTGTTTGATTTATGTTAGTTTTATTAATTTATAGTTAATTTTCTATAGAAAATTAAAAAATACTCCATAACTATTTTGTTAATAATTTTCAAACGAAAAGAGATAACAACCTCGGGTTTTCTGATCTCTTTTACTTAACTAATAGTCTGTCAACAAGAGTAAAAAAAGATATAAGGTATGGTTGTATTTTTATTACTTGTGTAAATGACTAAAATCTGATGTTTTTTTAATTAGCGCCCCCTATTGTTAAGCACACAAATTAACCTTAGCATTAGTTAAAATAAAATTTAATCCTATTAAAAATACCTTTTAATTGAGCTATCGCTTGTTAAAATCGGTAAAGGCAAACCCAAGTTATAGCATTTAAAACCTTTAAATTGTTACACTTCACCCTGCCGTTGTCATGGTAATTAAAGACAAAATGTTTAAATAAAATGTTTAGAGTATTGAACAGAGATTGTATGCACTGGCGTAGCTAGGATATTGTCTTGGGGGGGGCATATAGCTGCACAGAGGCGTAAAGCCCGCCGCAGGCGAAAGCGCCGCAGGCGAAAATTTTTTTGGACCACGCCCAAATTTTGCTAAATTTGACAGTATTAGCAGTGTTGCTGTTTTTATACCCTGGCAAACAATGGTAAAAACTAGCGACATAAGAACAGTGAGAGAAAATATACAATATAATATAGGAATATTGGTAAAGCCGCCACAGTGGTTCTTTTCCCGTGCGTCATCACTTTTACGTCATTAAAATCATATGAATCAAATCAAAATTACGAGACAAAAAAAGTCAAAACTAAGTTAAGTTCATAAAATGGACGTGCCTGCCTACCGTTTGACGTACCTACATAATATCCCGAAAAATGATTATTTATTTTAAGTTTTGCCCGGCATTCTCTATTATCTAAAAGAAATTGACAAACAAATGTTAATACATTTAAAACTATTTTTAAAGCTTAAAATCTAGAAAAGTTTGGTGTTTTATTGACTATTAAAATCGCAAAAGTCAAATTTTTAACATCCTCTCATTTAAGGGAATTTAGCCACTGCCGTAAACGTTTCAAAGAACTTTCATGGTTAGAATATTTAAAATAAATAAATTAGTTATTATACAAATCCATAAATACTTACCGCCAAAACAGATGGTGGGTATAATTACCTCTAAAAAGAACTATTTTTAGAAACAGAAACAGTTTTAAGGCACACAGATTTACAATATACGAATTAGATTGGCAGATCAAAATAAGGTTGACAATGACGTTCTAAAATACAACGGTTGTCAACTAAACAAATAAAAAAAGGAATTAATTGACGTTTATAGTTTTATTCTTGTCTAGCACATTATATTATTGCGGAATCTTGGAGACGTACTTTTATGCTTTTATTCAAACTTGTTACTGTAATAAACAAGGATGCAGAGTTATTAACCACGTTGAGTCCTGATCGTTGATTGATGACGCACGGGCAAAGATCCACTGTGGCGACTTTATATAGTAATTATTATACACTTTATTTAAATATATAATAACATTAAAATTGGACAAACATTGTCTGTAACTCTAATACTTATGTTGTTATGAAATAAATAAAAATTTTGAAACCAAATATTAAATTTAAATATAATAAAATAAGTAAATAACAAACTTATAAACTGATAATTTGTAGTCTTTTTTTTATTTTTGCCATATGAAATGTTAAAAGTTTTTGAAATATTGTTGATAATTACTTTTTTTCATGGCTCTTGGGGGGGGCAAATGCCCCGATGCCCCCCCCCCCCCCCTAGCTACGCCGGTGATTGTATGTGGCATGTTTCAGACTAACATTGTATATGAAATATATAGGCAAATTAGCCACTTTTAGTTACATGACAGATGACAGCAAATGCGCCCCCTAACAGTAAAGTTAGGAACTTAAGAATATTTTTATTCGCATTCTTTTGGCCGAATTTATTAATATTTTTTTTACCTCATAATCGTAACATAAATGGCTTTCGAGATATGGCTGCTCCGTACCCTTAACTGATCACGCTGTATAAGATGACTTTTATATCAAACTATAGAAGAATCAAAAATTTAATAAACAAGCCGAAAATACATTTCATATGAAACTGTAAATATATTTTTTTTAAATAATAGTTCTAAAAATTTTGCTTCCTTAAAAGTACTGTCCGCGGATAGGGTTTACAATAGCACAGATGGATAAAAAATTTCATTTTTCGGGAAAAAGTCATTCTTGATAAAAAGTTTTGCTTGTCAAAAAAATGCAATTCACGGAGAGAAAATTTTAATTTTTTATACAGGGTTCGCAAAAACTTCAAAGTCATGATTTTTCTCCAAGAGTAAACTACCTTTATTTTTTATTTTTGACCAAATTGTCAATTAGAAAACTTATTTAGAATAACGTTTGTAATTTAAATCCGAGATTTAAAATAAATCTTCGATTTTTTTAGTTTTTTTAATTTTTAGAGGTAAAAGTTTATTTTTTATAGCAGCATTAGCGGTCGAAATACTAGGGATGTTACGGAATAGCTTTTTCTCGTACCTAGTTGGACCTGTACCTATTCCAAACCCGAACCTATTCCAAATACCTATTACAGGTCCAAACTATTCCAGGTCAAACTTGCATGGCCGACACGAGTTTTTAAAGAAGGCCGCTAGAACTCCAGCGTGGCCAGCAGTTTCCGATTGTTCGAATTAAATTTGGCTATAAATTTTTGTAACAGATTAATATTTTTCGAACCAGACTTTTTTGGAATTTTGGATTGTAACGGAGGCCTATTAATTATTTAAAGAAACATGAATAATAGGCAGGTACATCCACCATATATGTTGCCTTTTTAATTAATTCCTCATTGCTGGTTGCATATCCTACATTAAATACGCTATATTTTGTTGCCCAATAAATTATTACAATATTTTTAGAAATATTTATTATTTTTTACTATTTCCCTTTATCTTTATTTTGTAAGATTATTTTAATTATTGCAATGTGCTTGTAACGGCAACGTTTAAAATTCTTAACTGCAAATTCGCCATATTATAAACATATTATATGAATTTAAAGCAAAACCTGTAGCCGTTCCATTCCCTATATCGTACCTGTACCTGACAACTTGAAAAAGGAATAACAATGAAACCAGAGAATCAAACATGTGACAGTGCAAACGGACCTGGAATAGGTACCTGGTAATAGGTAATAGGTACGCGGAATAGGCAGATGATACCTATTCCAAAAGAACAGGTCCAGTTCCACTGTAACACCCCTACGAAATACATACATTATCAATGACAGAGGGGTATCAAACAGTTTCAAAAACTGATTTTTGGTGTTACCAGAAATATGTATTTTTAATTTCACAAATGAAATGACCCCGGAAATAACACAAAAAAATCTTCCAATCCATTTGTTTCCAAAGTGATGATTTAGCCAATTATCAAAATAAATTGAAAATTGGAATTGCAAAAAAAATCCAAAAAACAAAAACTGTTGTTTCTGACGAACCCTGTATAGTAATCGCAAATCTAATAGTTATAATTGTAGTTTCAACATTAGCAAAATTTATTTAATAAATCAAGGAATTGAAAAAAAAAGATTCAAAAAACTAAAAATGTTGTTTGTGACGAACCTTGTATAGTTATCGCAAATCTGATATTCGAAATTGTAGTTTCAGCACAAACAGACGTTTTCTTAAAGAATTACTTTTTCTTCTATAGCTGCTAATAAAAAAGTTTTTCCTCTTCCAAACTCTATTCGTGGACACACTGTATATATGATTCTAGGAGACATATGATAACTCCAAATTTATGTTTTTCAGTAAGGTAATTTTAAGATATAGTCGGCTTCCACTTAACTAGGCGCGTTATGAACTTATCATAGAGAAACTTATATAGTGTTGTCTTGCTCAAACCAAGGTTAAAACGGCATTATAAAGATATCCGTAATATAAACGCGATAAACCTATTGGTTATTTATGAATCTGAGAGAGAAGCACATCTGAATTTCAGTAATTATCAAAATGTTTCGAAGAACACTACCGTATTATATAATGTCGTGAATAAGCTCCCTAGTTTTGACAAATGTGTCATTATTAAAAATATTGTGACATAAAATGTCAAGTACAAATCGGTTTGCAGGTTTTCTGCATCCCCAGGCAAAAGAAATGGTTCTCAATTTAATAGATTATTTTAAAAATGAAGAAGAAAAGGCTACTGAAACCAGCGAGTTATTAAATCCCAAGTCTAATAAAGCACTATCGGAAGCACTAAAACTAAGTTTAAGATCAATACAAAGGATTGTTCATGAAAGTAGTAGAAATATACCAATGAAGAAAACGCAACGACGATCAAGGAAAACGAAGATTGAAACTTTACAGGAAGGTAAAAAAAAAATGGATGTAAGGAATGTTATATACGACTTATATGCATCACAAGTCGATATAATGATTTCAGCTTTTAAAGAACGAGGTGTTTTGGAAATAGGTCTCAGGTCATTGTCAGCGGTCATTAAAAGCTTAGGATTTCGTTATAGAAAGGGCTGCAACAGAAGATATTTGTACGAACTACCAAGAATTGCAAGCGAACGAGTAAAGTTTCTGAAAAAATATGTTGAAAATTATGAATCAAAGTTTAGAAAAGCAGTTTTTTTAGATGAAACTTGGGTAGTTTCGAATGGAAGTGGGTCTAAATCTACTTGTGACTTGTCTATAAAAGTCTAAACATAGATATTGTATGTATTGGCACCAATAAGTTATTTGTACCTATTGTCAATAATATATATACATCAGTTTAGTTAAAATAAATGTACACAAAAATATTCAAAATTATATACAATGTAAAATGCAGACAAATTCTGATGTTCTAATTTTTATTTATAAAACAATCACCCTCTATTTACGGACCAACATTTGATTCCCAAGGGTGGTCGCTAGACGGAGGTTTTACTGTAGGTATATTGTTTATCTAATTTTCCATCAATTTACTTATCAAATTTTTGAAATATAAAACTATTTTGTCAACCGTGTGCAACAACACAAACGCACCCCTGGGAAATTAATTTTGGAACGAGACCCATCACTGTTATTATGTCATTTTTATTATGACTGTTAATTTCAAATTAATTGTTAACCTATTAACACTCAATTTTATGGAAAATCAGCTGTCCATATGCCGCCATATTGGTTTTTATATTTTGAAACATTTTTGAACCTCTGATTCAACTGATTTGATTCAGAAGGTCACGTGCGCCTAGTTAAGTGGAAGCCGACTATATGGGTGTTTTTTTTAAATCGCTGAATGAAGCTGAATTAAACAAAATCTGTGTTTGACCGGAAAAGAAAACCGACTTCTAGATGAGGGGGGGAGTTCAAATTTTTTATATATCCAGATAATGCTACTAATATGTAGGAAAAAATCTAAAATTTTAAAATTCTTAACCATGAGCGGAGTTAAAGAAATTAGAAAATGAAATATATTTCTTGACAAAATGGTCAAAAGGATACTAAAAATAAAATTAAATTGTCTTCAATTGGAGTATATTTGACTCTTTAACCTTTAACACAGAATATATAGCTATTGCGTAGCTATATATTCTGTGCCTTTAAGCAACTACTGTTGACAAAATCATTTGTTTTTAACACCAGTGTTAAACATAACTTAGGAAATTGTAAAAAATAAACAACAAAAACTTATCACAAATGAATCAAATTGTTTTAACTTAGTTTTTTTTTTCGAGAACATGATATTTTAACAAGACTATGAAACAAAAACGTAATTAAGAGGACTTATCATTATATCAAACTAGAACAGATTTCCTAGAAGTGCTGGACATAGTGAGATAAAAATGCATAAAAAATAAATGACGTAGTAGTCAACGTTTTTTGAACTTATCATAAAATGTCTCCCAAAATCACATTACATCAAATCTTTATAATAACAGCACAACAGGCTTAAAATTAAATCTGATACAATATATATTATACAGTGTGAGTTTGTATTTTTCAGAATAATATACAGGGTCCTGCACCTCACCTCCTGTCTTCTATAGCTTACTTAGTAATTAAGTTAGGATTTTGATATTTTGCCGACCTTACCTGTATCTTGGGGCGCATTTTAGGAAAATATTTTTTTTCATACAAGGTGTTCCAAAAAAGTGTGATATCAGAAAGATGTATTTTTTAGATTACATGCCATATATTTTCTTACTTATTTGGGTGCCTTCTATAATTACCTACATAACCCTAAAATTTTATGGAAATCGATTCAGTATTATAGGCGAAAAAAAATAAAAACTGAAAAATAACAGTTTTGCACCACTGGTTTAAAGAATTAATAACAAATAAAAGTAATGCTTCGTTAATAAAATTATACAAAGGTACTTATTAAATAAAGGCTAACAGTCTCGTTAACCAAGTTTGATTATTACGAATTATACAGGGTGTCCAAAGTTTAGTGTCAAACTTTGCCAACTTTAAAGTAATTTATTTTTTTTATTTTAAATAGGAACCCCTGTATATTTTAATGTCATTCGATGCAGAATTAAAAATCAAACATTTGTCCTAATTACAACCCTATCGCAATTTCTAACGCATCAAGACTTATTTGCAGAAAACTCATTTTATCAACTATTCCAACAGTCATTATTATGAATAAATATCAAAGGTGGCTTTGAAAAACAATTTATTGGTATTAAAGTTTTTTAAAGTGACAAGATACCATTTTGACTTTAGTATAACCTAAAAGTTTCAAATATTGTTAAATTATTAGTTAGTAATTATTTATAAGTACTTTACATTGTTTTTTGTGACAGACTACAACCAAGAAGAGCTCGTAGATATGATTTTTATATTAGGAGCATGCGAAAAGAACTCTTTTTTGGCAAGCCGAGTTTACGCACAGCGTTATCCGGAACCTCGACGTCCAGACAAAAGGAGCCTGCAAAACATATTAGAGAGATTTGTACAAACGGGAAATGTAAACAAACCAAAACCAGTGAGGAATAAACCGGTCTGAACTAAAGAAAATCAATTGGCTGTGCCAGTATCTGTCATAGAAAATCCTTCAGTTAGTCAACAAGCAGTCGCTGATGCCGTAAATGTAAGCGAAAGAACAGTTCAACGAATTTTAAAGGATAACCATCTCCACGATTATCATTTCCAGTTAATAATTACTAACAATTTAACAATATTTGAAACTTTTAGATTACTAAAGTCAAAATGATCACTTGTCACTTTAATAAACTTCAATACCAATAAATAGTTTTTCAAAGCCACCTTTGATATTTATTCATAATAATGACTGTTGGAATAGTTGATAAAATGAGTTTTCTGCAAATAAATTAGGACAAATGTTTGATTTTTAATTCTGCATCGAATGACATTAAAATATACAGGGGTTCCTATTTGAAATAGGAAAAATAAATTGCTTTTTAAAGATTGCAATGTTTGCCACTAAACTTTGGACACCATGTATAATTCGTAATAATCAAACTTGGTTAACGAGACTGTTAGACTTTATTTAATAAGTACCTTCGTATAATTTTATTAACGAGTTTTAGTTTTTATTAGTGGTGCAAAACTAATATTTTTCAGTTTTTATTTTTTTTCGCCTATAATACTGAATCGATTTCAATAAAATTTTAGGGTTATGTAGGTAACTATAGGAGGCACCCAAATAAGTAAGAAAATATATGGCATGTAATCTAAAAACATACATTCTTATAATGTCACACTTTTTTGGAACACCCTGTATGAAAAAAAATATTTTCCTGAAATGCGCCCCAAGATACAGGTAAGGTCTGCAAAATATCAAAATTCTAACTTAATTACTAAGTGAGCTATAGAAGACGGGAGGTGAGGTGCAGGACCCTGTTTATTAAACTCGGTAAACATAGAACAGTTTTTTTTTTGAAAAAAGCTTGAATATGGGTATTAACATTTTAATTTGTGATCTTTTTCATAAAAAAAATTGATATAATTAATTTGTGTTGGGCTACATGCTTGGTGAAACTGTGGTTCCATTGCACAGGAAGAAAAAATAATAACTACTTGTTATGTTTCACAAATTTAATCAGTTTCCTGACACGTGTTTCGGCCCTCTCGGGTCATTTTCAAAGGAGTACAAGAAGATACTAAATTCTACGTGATATTACAAAGGTATTTATATCGTTATGGTAACTATAAACATGTCATAAAATTAAAATTAGGATTAGAAGATTGAATGGTCAACTGTGGGTTTTCCAAATTTCCAAATTAGTATCTTCTTGTACTCCTTTGAAAATGACCCGAGAGGGCCGAAACACGTGTCAGGAAACTGATTAAATTTGTGAAACATAACAAGTAGTTATTATTTTTTCTTCCTGTGCAATAAAAAAAATTGATATAGTGTGTCCCAAATTGGAGACGATATCGATAATTTATTTAAATGACAACCCTAGTTTTTTTATTGACTATTTTAAAAGTGCATATTATTATGTTATACTTACCAAATTTAAAATTTTTATTCCTTATCATTTATAAGATACTAAACAAACAAAAATTAATTTAATTGAAAAATAAAAAAAATTTCTATCCATCTTTAATACGTTTTCGTCAATAAATGCTCAAAAAGTTGCCAATTCACTATTTGGCTCAAAATTTGGCAATATCCTAAACGCAAGTAAAACTAGTTTTGAACATCGTGCCTTCAACTCCTCAACATTTCGTCACCTTAGAGTTATACTGTGGTATGTGCAGTAAACCAAGTTTTGAGAAAAAGCGTTATGAAAAATTGGCTTTTTGTTACAGTGCTATGGACAGACCTACACTTAAGAAAATTTGTACTTAGTTAGTTTCATTATAATTATTACGTTTTTTTAGAAAAAATATACACATATACATTGTTTTTTCTATATTTTGGGCACTAGAAAAAACACATACAATTATGTAACTCTATTTTTTTTATTAATTATGAAAACATACAACTCTGTAACGTTACAAAAAAACAAAATAACTACAAATAAGAATATAATCCAGAACTAGAGAAATAAATATGTTAGGCATTATAATTTTTGAGAAGTATAGCCATATAGTATGTCTTATCCACCTCAGGAATCCACTAGCACACTAACTCAACGAACCAACCAAATAAAAACAAAGTTGTATGTGTATTATTTGTGACCATAGGAATAAGATATAAAATTACAAAGGTGTATGTGACACATATACAACTATGAAACTCTAAAAATTGCAATTCACGTTGATACAACAATGTATTTATGGTTGCCAATGACATATGGTGTAACGTACAACATTGTAATTCTCTGGAAGGCAAGTTTGAGGTACATACAACTTATTAACACCGAAAAGTCAATTTCAGAAAAAATGCGACATACAACAGTATAACTTTAAGGTGACGATTTGTCGGTTTTGTACAGGGAGTCCCAAATTCGAGCCTCATCATGGGGATCTCGGAAACTATAAGAGATACAGCATCGGTTAAATCATGGCAAAGTTGCGCAATTTCGTACTGAGCAATATCGCAAAAAAATATCTGAGCTATCTTTTTTAGTTTTTGAAATATTTGCAAAAAACTGCAATTTTGAGTTTTTGTTTTTTTAAATTGCTCGACTTATTTTATCCGCTACAGAAAAACAAGCACAACATTGTTAAGGCAACTTTTTACGCTCCATATTGTGACGTTTTTAGAATTTCGTTACAACGTTTCGTTTTTGTGAAACTATTATCAACTTTAATTTTTTAAATACGGACCTGCATTTTTTATTTTATTTGTTGATAGTCCTTCAAGCCCTGAATTCAACCATGTACCACACTTAATTATATTTAGACGTTTTGATGTCATTATTACATCTTCAGGAATGTGATAATTATTTTTAAATACGGCCCTGGTGTATATTTGACTCTTGGTTTATTAAAACTACCATACTGGGCTAAATTAGTATCAAGCGTAGCAAAATAACTATAATGAGGCTGCAAGCGTTCAGGATAGTCCTGTAAATAACGGTCACAAGAAATTTGTGAATTCCTATTGGAAGAATAATAAACACGTAACATGTCGCGCTTTTCTAAAGCAGAAAACATAATTTTGCTGAAATATTCAGGATAAATGGTGACTGCAGTTGTCAAGATAATTAAGGTGGAAGTATCAACATGCTTGCCAACCTATAACCTATTTCGCGTATATTTATTTAATTTTTCTAGCTTTTACACAAAATTTAAATAAAATCATTATCGTCTTCATATTTTATAGGTAATAATTGACATATTAAATAAATATCAAGGAATTTCATTAAATATTTTAGGAGAATTTTATAGCAAAAAATGTCGGGTAAGAATTTTTTTAACATTATTATGTCATTCTTCTTTCACTATACAATTCTCCCAAAATTAGCAATAAAATAAATTGATATTTTTGTAATATGTCAGCTATTACCTAAATATTGTACCGACGATATTGATTTTATTTAAATGTTAGTTAATCAAATACCTAATAAACTAAAGAAAGCAACGCGAAATAGGTTATAGGTTGGCAATAGATGAAATGACGTTGAGAATTCCACCTTAAGCCAAACAATCAAGTAAAAGTTCTTGTCATAGCAACCTTTGTTTTGTTTGGTTATATTTTTACTTTGTTACAATTTATATAAAAACTTAAATATAGTAAATTATTTGTATAAAATTCCGGATCCATTTACATGTTGTATGTGGTAAAAAGATTAAGTAACTAACACCAGGGCCGTATTTAAAAATAATTATCACATTCCTGAAGATGTAATAATGGCATCAAAACGTCTAAATATAATTAAGTGTGGTACATGGTTTATTTCAGGGCTTAAAGGGCTATCAAAAAATCAAATAAAAAATGCAGGTCCGTATTTAAAAAAATAAAGTTGATAATAGTTCCATAAAAACGAAACATTGTAACGAAATTCTAAAAACGTAACAATATGGAGCGTAAAAAGTTGCCTTAACAATGTTGTGCTTGTTTTTCTGTGGCGGATAAAATAAGTCAAGCAGTTTAAAAAAACAAAAACTCAAAATTTTAGTTTTTTGCAAAATTTTTAAAAACTAAAAAAGATAGCTCAGATATTTTTTTGCGATATTGCTCAGTACGAAATTGCGAAACTTTGCCACAATTTGACCGATGTTGTATCTCCTATAGTTTCCGAGATCCCCATGATGAGGCTCGAATTTGGGACACCCTGTACAAGGAATAAACATTTGAAACTTGGTACTTAAATTAAAACTTTCTTTAAAAATAAACAATAAAAAACTAGGGTTGCCATTTAAAAAAAATATCCATTTACTCACATTTGGCACACATTGTATCAATATTTTTTTAATAAAAAATACCGCAATTTAAAATGTTATTACCCTTGTCCAAGCATTTTTCCAAAAAAAAAACTACTGTATTTGCTGAATTTATTCCAAGTTACAAACTCACCCGGTATGTGAAGCTTATTTTACGCAGTTTATGACAATTTTTTTTGAGTAATTGATGGCATTTGAATGAAATATTTATGTGTTTTTTCAAAATGCTCTAATATGCATTTTGTTTTTAAAGGGTTTTTCTTGTTACCTAATTATGGTTTTATCTCTATTTTTGTTGTATTTAATATTAATTATTAATACATTTGAATTGCAATAATAAACTACTTAAATACTCATTTATATTCGTATAACATAAATAAACATTGTTCTATCTGCAAAGAAGACTTAATCACTCAAAAAAAAGATCTTTGTAAAAATTAATTTTTGAAAATCCCATACACAAATTGCACCGATGCACCAACTTTCTCTCTTATTTCAATATTTTTTTTAAGGTTTGGAAGCACTACAATTTTAAAAATGCATATATTGCTTGAAGAACATTTATTTATTATTATTATTTGCGCGTTAATTGACGTTATGTTGTGCGTTAGAAAAAATAACTGATATACTGATAATACATCCAAACAAATCCGTTTAAATATTTAAACTCAGTTACTCAATATTTTAACTAATAGGATTATTAGTTCAAGGATGACATCGCTTAAAGTAAGTAGGGTATCTACGAGTGACACCAAAAACAAAGCAAAATATTATTTTGATCATTTTAGTTTTTAATTGCTACGATCCTGTGCAAAAAAAAACTGAGCAAGACTAACCCCCCCCCCCCCCCCCCCCATCAATTCTAAGTTTGGTACGATGTGTCGTATTTCAATAATTTTGCAGCTCCATGCTTGTTTTTACCATTATATTGTGCATTAGTGCATTTAAATGGTATGCAGGTTAGTCTTTTAACTAACGAGCAAGACGGGTGTTTTTGACATAGAAGTTGTTACACATGGCATGAAGCAATAAGCCGACGAGGATCGTCAGAAATCTACACATGCGTTTAGAAAGCACTTCAGTATAATAATGAGAAAGGAGTTAAAATTGTATCACTATGTATCAGTATGTCTATCTTGCATTATTTCATACGATTAAAAAGAGATAGAAATAAAAAGAGTTGGCCGAACAATTCCAGAAAAGAAAAAGAAAAAACACTGACCAAATCTCAGCTGTATAAGAAATTTAGTAAGTTGGTGAAATCTAAAGTAACTTGACAATGACAAGTCTTGACATTTGGCATTAAAACTTTATGTGAATTTAACTATAGTAAATGACATTGATAGGTTTTTTAAATATTGTGTAATTTATAAACACGTTCATTGTTATGTAAAAATTGATGCTATATTTGCGAGGCGAGTAGCGAGCTTACAAAGTCAGTCTTTTTTTTTTCTGGGGGGGGGGGGGGGGGCTAGCCACGTCGGGGGGGGGGGCGGCCTCCCTAGGCCCCCCTATAGTTACGCGCCTGGATAAGTTTACGTTTTTTCGAGATGAACAGAACCATGGGCAGAGTAAAGGTGATAGTGTCCATAGTTCAATGTCAAGTGCTGTTGACAATGCTGGCGATATTTTTGTCCCATCTCAACTTCATCCCGCTATGCATCTGTCACGAAGGAAGCAACCCTATAACGTAAATGCTTTTCGATACGATGAGTTTCTAGATTTTAAGAAATTTTCTTAATCTTGGCGTTTGTTATCGTTTAACGACGGAAATAATGGAGTTGAAAGTTACCGAAAATAACCCTTCAATGATACTTTTTAAATCAAGCCATGTTCAGCATTACTTTATTGTCGCAGAAATGCGTCGCCATTCTGTCGCAGACAGATATTGGTGCAAACGGGCTAAATTATGGAAGAAAGGCACTAAGTTTTATGAAATGTAATAACTAGGGATTTTATTCTGTATGTTATTTAAGGGATATATGATTAAATTGTTCATAAATTATTGTATATGGTCAAAATGCTTTTATAATAGATCGATTTGTTTTTAAAACCTCTTTAATTTTCATTTACTGGCAGCGGAAAACCGCATCATGGGGAAACCGTTAGGATAAGATTAAAGCTAAAAACTCTTAAAATCTGACAAACTTTTACCGTTGTACTAAACTTTAAAAGAACCTGAATATAAACACAACGTAGACAGGGTCGTACCACAGAATTTGACGATTAAAGCTAGAGTGACGGATTTCTACAGGTGATGAACGCACCGGGGGTCGGTCAGTTTCACAGGGTGAAACAGAAAAGTGCTACGTACGTCAACTTAATTTTTTTAAATGAAACACATTGTATATTAATATTACATTTTTAGATTCTACGATCAATTCTGGACATTTTTTTATAAGATATGTCTTATACCAATCTATAACTGTTCTCAAAATATTAGCACTTTTAACTTTGAAAGAAAATAGGGGAACATAGACGCAGGAAAAATGAACTACCTAAAATACTTTATACGTTGTTGAAAATGTATTCCACCAACTATCCTGCAGTAGATCAATCGATCTAAAAATTCCTGTTGTATATTTTGTACCACTTTTGTGGAGAGATTTCTCGTATCGCTCATTGAATAGGTTCCTTGAGCGTATTTACCAAGTCGGGCTCAAATTTGTATTGTAAAGTATCCCCACAAAAAATGTCCAGCGGATTGAGATCGGGCAATCTAAGTGGCCACTCTATTGCTCCTCGTCTACCTATCCAGCTTGTAACGATTTGTGAAAAGAATTGTGTTACCATTAAAAATATTGTTGTAAGAGAAATAATAGGTCCCACAAATTAAATTTGTTTGAGCGCTTTAAAAAAAGGTGTTTACGTCAACCCTAGTTTATTTAAAACAGGAAATTTTATGGTTTTATTGGAGTCCAAGCATGCTATTCTATGAGGCATGTATAATCACCACTGAACTACTGATGGTTCTCAGGTAGTGTATCCTGACGTGAGGCACGTTGGGAGGCGTCAACCCCAGCGCATTGTCTTCGGTTATAATTGGCCCTTATTATGTTGCACATTCCCGAGAACCCTACTGTTAACGTCAGAAAATCACTTTTGTTAGAACAATTTTTTGTATTTTTCTCCAAAAAAGGCAAATTAAAATAACTTTCTTGTAGCCTACACCATCAATTTCCCTTTAATAAACAGTGTTCGGTTGAGATCTTAGATTAAAAGACACCATACATACATATCTGTGAAAGTGTAAAAAATAGCATTTTTTACTGACTATTTAGGCTCATTTATAGTACTCACAACAGTCACAACTTACAGAAAAGTCGCTTATTGCTATCTTAGTTTTTTATTTAAAAATTCCATCGGTTATTTTTTAAAAAAATATATATTTTTTTTGTTTAAATTGTTTCTTTGGGTTTGTTCGGGCTTGTTATTTAGTTATTGCATTATCCTTTATAATTTGAAAAGTCTAAGTCTATTGTATATGTCGTAGGCTGATAGTGAAATCCGTCATTTCATGAAAAGCCTAGTCATATCATGCTGCACGCTAAAAGGTATATTTGCAACTGGTTTGTTCGTTGTTACCCAGAGCATTTTTTTCAATTTTTTTTTAATTTAATTAAAATTTTATTTTTATAAAATAATATTAGTTGAAAAAATTGAAAAAAATGCTCTGGGGAACAACGAACAAACCAGTTGCAATATACCTTTTAGCCACGCTTCATGATATAACTAGGCGTTTCATGAAATGACGGAATTCACTATCAGCCTACGACATATACACGGTAAACACTGAAATTTTATATATTAGCGACGAAGAGAAGCAGGCGCGACTTATAGAATAAAAGAATTTATAATAAATAAATTTTGTAAAATATATATTTCTTGACACGATGGTGAACGTTCTTCTCCATTTTAATAATTTAGCGACTGGACCGAGACATTTGCCCAGTGTCGCTAATAGGCTAGTTATGCAAAATGTATGTATACATATGTCGTAGGCTGATAGTGAAATCCGTCATTTCATGAAAAGCCTAGTCATATCATGCTGCACGCTAAAAGGTATATTGGCAACTGGTTTGTTCGTTGTTCCCCAGAGCATTTTTTTGCATTTTTTTAAAATTTAATTTAAATTTTATTTTTATAAAATAATATTAGTTGAAAAAATTGAAAAAAATGCTCTGGAGAACAACGAACAAACCAGTTGCAATATACCTTTTAGCCACGCTTTATGATATGACTAGGCTTTTCATGAAATGACGGATTTCACTATCAGCCTACGACATATATATCACGCGAAAGGCGAGGCGGGTGGTAACATGTTAGTAAAAAGTACCGGAACGTTTAAATATCTTCAAAATCGCTTGGGGGTTTTTGGGCATGCGGAATTAAACAATGATATCGGCACTGTTGCCAGATTTCCCAGTTTTGCGCTACACACAGTCGTTTTGTTATCTTAAATGAAATGAGCACATTATATTTTTACTGCAATAAATTGGGCGTCTCAAACTTAGTGATATTACATCAGTAAATTGGAGTAGGTAATTTTTATCGAAATAAAATTTGCTAAAATGTATTATGATGCCAAAGATGATATAAAAAATTACACCTTATGATGCACGTACGTACCTATCACATTGAGCATTTTTACAAATGTTGAATTCTCCAATTTAACTTCCTGGGATCGATTAACCACGTATTTAGTAAATTAATTTATCTTGAATTTTAAAGTACAGTAGGCAGACTCCCGATTATCCAAAATGATGTGGACCGGACCGATTTTGGATAATCAAAATTTCGGATAATGCGGAGATTGAGGAAAACCATTAACTATAGGAAAAGTAACTATAACTATGTAGTTTTATAGATGTACATACATACATAACAAATTCTAATACTTATGTTTGTACATTAGTATGTATTCATATTCATAAATTTAAGAAAGAGGTAATTGGTACTTTTGTTTTAATCGATTTTTGGCCGCAACAACAAAACCAACAAAACATTTCTTAAAAATTTTGGATAATGCGGAGGAATAAGAATCATTGCGGATAATCCGGTTCATGGGTCGTTTCGGATAATGGGGAGTTCGCATCGCGGGTTTCGGATAATCGGGAGTCTACTGTAACTCAATCCACTGGCGGTTCAGAACTGCATTTATTTTTGATATCTTGTCAGTACAGTGGAAAACCGCAGCAGGTGAAAAATATTTTTGTGCCATGCCCAAAATTTGTTAAGAATGGACCATATAAGAAATTTTAAAAAAGGATGACCTATATACAGCAACAACTAGTTTTTTTTTCTTGTTTATATTTTTCAATATCATCTATCTAAATATTCTTGGATTGGATGGGGAGGGGGGGAGGGTAACTGACCGAATATCTACTATTTATTATGATACGAAAATTATCAGCCTTTGTTAATATTAATATTTAAAAAATATTTAGAAACAATCGTGTCTACTCTTTAAATTCAGTAAATGTTGCGGGGAGTTGAATCTCATACTAGTTACGGCTTCAATGACACTGTGTCAGCTCAGCTGGTCAGCACATTGACAAATTTGTAACTATAGTGAAAATTGATTTTGTTAATTATTAAAATTTCCAATTTTTAAATAGATAATTATAATTATATTTTTGGATGTCGGAGCGTGGGGGGGGGGGGGGGTCCAGAACCTTCCCCTTTCGATACGGCCCTGGATAGACGACAGCTATGAAACTAAAAATAGACTGAAAATTATACCTTTTCTTTGGCTTTATTAGCCCAAAATGAAGTGTTTAAAAATATCCTCAGTGTGAAATTAATTTGAAAAAATTGATTTGTTGAAAATGTTTTTTATATCTTTACTTTTATTTGTTATTACACCTCACCCATAGATCCGCCACTGACTCAAGTTACTGATGAAAATATTTTCATCTATTGTGTCAAAAGCTCTTTTATGCTAACTCAATAATAAGAGTGCTTTATTGGAAAACATGACTTTCCAAATCTGTAATTAGCAGCTATTCAATCAATATCGCTCATAATAATACAAGAAAACAAATCAGCATTGGTAAAGATGGCATTTCTGGGCCTGCTTGGACAGATTATTATTTCTTATATATCTACTTATAATATTTTGTGTAGGTACTTTAGACTTTTCTCCGTGCCTTTCACTGAATAATTGCAGAAGACATAGCAGACCAAAAATATAAATATATAATATTTTATAGGTTATCTATTGTGTTATAAAAGGCTTTTATTCTTACTTGATTCATTCTATTAAAATATAAATCACGCTTTACTGACGATAAACTATACCATTGGTAATACCCCGATTACACTTTCACTTGTCTTTACTGCATGTGAACTGTGATGTTATAGTATGGAATGATCCGCGAAGAAATGACGCGCTTGGTGGGAGTCCGACCTGGTTTGGAGAAAGCGACGTACTATTAATATACCTACATTACATTTTAAAGTATGTAATCATCAATCAGTTCATTTTGATCTGGAGTCCTGCAACAGTGCGCCAGGCTTCTATTGCTCGTATACGAATTAAGTTAGGAATGTCATTCATATAAATGCTGATTTAAAATACGTGATGTGTTATAGGAAAATATTTCCGCATACTTATACAAGGCGACCCAAAACGGTGTGACAACATAAAGTTTAATTTTTTTGGGTTTGTCCTTTATAACTGTTTATAATTTTAGTAAATTTTCTTTAGTTGTTTGGGAGTAATAAATTGAACTTGAAATTGATTTAAAAAATAAGTTTTGCAGCCTGAAAAAAAATCAAATAAACAATCTAAGACTCTAGCAATAACGCCGTCCTGGGCAAAACAAAAAATTGCCGCCTTATTCCAGTGGTGGTTCGTGAATTGTTAACTTGGGGGTGCACTAAAAGCCCGCTGCAGGTGAAATGCGCCGCAGGCGAAAATTTTTTAAGACCACGCCCAAATTTGGTCAATAATTTTTAGTAAATATTTTTAAAATTTATGATTAGGTACCTACTTATTTTATTGAAAAATAAATAAGATAAAAAAAATAAAAAAGGCCAATTTATTTTTCATTAGGTAGTGGGTACCTACATTGTTTAAAAGTAAAGTCCAATCTTTTGTTTTTATTTGCAGCAAACTTATCAATAACAATAAAGTCCCCAAATCTACACTTATTTGTGATCTGTGTCAAGTTAATTTCTGGTTTAGGTCTTCCCTCAATTTTATTTTCAATTTTTTGCTCAATACTTAATGAGCTAAAATTGTTTTTCAAATATTCCACATTCATAGTCGTTTTGGCAAATAAGTCTTTACTGCCCCAAAATAATAACAAAAATATCAAGGAAAACTCCAAATATTAAATTCATACAGCAATTAACACGCAATGAATTATAAAACGGGAATTTATGGCCCCTGTGGTTTTTAGTTTTTCATGCCGCTCTCCCAACTTGCCGCCCTGGGCAAGGGCCCAGGTTCCCCCCCTAGAGCGGGCCCTGATCTAAGAGTGTTTTTTTTATTATTACGGCATGGTGTGAGATTAGTGGCAATATCAATATTAATATTTAAAAAATATGTGAACAATCGTGTGTCTTTAAACCAAGTAAATTTTGCGTGGGGAGGGGGAGAGGGGGGTTAATCTCATAATAGCTATATGATACAATAGGCTCAAAATTTTACATTTTCTTAGACTTTAATAGCCAAAAATGAAGAGTAAAAAAATATCCTCAATGCGAAATTATTTTAAAAAAATTGATGTGTTCAAAATGGTTATTCTATCTGTTATTAAAGGTGGTTAAAACTTTATGCCACCCCCACCTCTCCTTCTCTCATAGATTCTGTGAGATTAGTGAGAGATAGTCCAGGCCGTACCCAAGGGGGAGATTGGGGGGTTTAACCCCCCCCCCCACCGAAATAGCGCGAACGATGCAGTTACTTCGCACTCCACACGAAAATTAACAAAAACACAACTATCGGTCGATCAAGCTAAGGTTTTGTTATTTCGTTTTAAAATAAAGACATGAACTTGAGTGAAAATGAGAAAGATTTTTTTTACGCCCACACCGCCTGCTTTTATTTTCTTTTCATGGATCGCCAAGAAACTTAACCCCTCCGCAAATAAAATCCTAGTTACGGCCCTAAATTAAATAGACTTTATCTATTTTATACAGGGTGTTATTATTTTACTATTTAATGAAGTAATTTAAGTAGTATTTTTACGCTTTACACAGTCACACGTGCTTCTAAAACTCCTACCTTTAAAGCGTATTTTAGGCGGTTTACGAATAGAAAAAGGAAAACATTGTGATGGGTGAGAACAGTGGTGGTTATAGACCACATAGTCGAAAAAAAAACAGGAACAACGTTAACCCAATCGGTAAAAACCCGAAGTTTTTCACTAGGAGACATGAACATCCCAGAATGTAAAATAAATAGGCGTTTATTTATTGACCAAGCTGATAAAGTACACAAAGGAGGACAAAAACAATCTGCGATAAGAATATCGGATAAGAGTCAGCCGATTCGTGATAGTCCGGGCGTAAAAGCTGACGAAAATAATTTACATTATGCAGAGGTGTTTACCCTAAACAATAAATTGTCGCGAACTCCACCATTAGGCAAGACACAAAATTTAGACAATAAAGAAACCGACAATAACATGGATGACACGGTGAATTATAAAAATAAACGGATAAGATCAGAAGAGAGCCCAGCAAGCGGAAATGAAGTGAAAAAGACAACGTAACCATTTCCCACAGGAAATAAAACAAAAACAACATCAAAATAATGGTACTGAAAACCTCTTATCCGAAATTTACGAACAACTAGACAAAATAAGTTTAGCCACGAGTAACGAGTCAAACAACGGAGATCCGATCTTCTCTAAAGAGGACAAGGAATTGGTCAGAAATGCACAAACAAACCTACAAAGGATTATTAGTATTTTGGCGTATAGACTCGGAAGTAAAGAAAAGGAGGAGAGCCTAAAGGAAAATCATTTTAGTGAAGTACGGAGTACAACATATGCTGCAGCTACACAAAAACAAACAACACAAGAAATAAATGAAACGCCAGAAAAAATAGTACATACGGATTGGAAAACCCCAGAAATACCAAGAAAATTGGAAACAATCATTCGAATTAAAAACGTAACGTATCAGACCCAAAAGAAACAGTCGATCTTATAAAAAAAGAAATCACATTAAAAGACACGGAGGGAGGTTTTAAAAGTGTTAGGTATCTGAAAAGCGGAGCAATAGTGTTAGAAAGCTGGAGCAAAACTCAACAAGAAAGATTGAAATCAGCGCTAGAAAATCAAAAGAACATAAATGTCAATGAAATGTCAAGACAGGACCCAATGTTTATAGTCACGGGAATATTAAAAGGATTTTCTAACATAGAATTTATTACAGAACTAGTTAGGTTAAACAGTGATATTGAAACTGATCTCCAGAAACCAAATATTGTCGACAAAATAAAAGTAATTCCCAAAAAAGAATGTCGAAATCCGGCCAAAGAAAACTGGATACTGCAAGCGCAACCTGATATCGCTAAATGGTTCATAAAAAAACAGACAATTAACTTCGACCTTGTAAAAGTGTACGTCCAAGAACACTTGAACTTAGCTTTTTGTTTTAACTGTTGTGGCTTTGGACATGTGTCCAAATATTACAAAGGAAGGCCATATGTCACAAATGTGGGGGCGACCATGCTGGAAGAGAGTGTACTTCATTAGACCTGTCGTGCCCAAACTGTATTAAAATGAGGTTTAAAAAACAAGACAGTAACCATTCAGCAAAAAATGAAAATTGCCCTGTATATAAAAGGAAATTAGCCCTTTATAGGTCCCAGATTGAATATTCTAACAATTTTTTATAAACTTCACATACAAATGTAACAACAATAATTGCAACCCAAAAGAAAAAGGTAAAAATAATTTCCCTACAACAATATCCAGTATAATAGATCAAAATGTGCAGTCGTTGGGTAACGCTATTGATAAACTAAATAAGATGTTGGCAGAACATCTGGATTGCAAAGTTCTATGTATATCCGAACATTGGAAATCAGAAGACCAACTGAAACAACTAGGAATCAAACAATTTAAACTGGTATCTATGTTTTGCCGCCAGGAAGAACATCATGGAGGTGCAGCAATATTTGTAAACCAATCTGTATCATATAAAGCGAGACCAAAATTAAATAAATTACACAGGCCTGCATGAAATTTGTGATGACGTGATTTTTGTTTGTGGAGCTCAGTTTTTATATAGAAATAACTAATTATAATACAATTGGTCTCTATCACCCACAGATTTTTTTTTCCAAAAAAAAAGAAAAAATATAAAAAAAAATTATAATAGGCGTTTTAATACATTTTAAAATAAATGTAGTACTTCAAATTCTAAATGATTGATGAATAAAAAATTATTTTCTGTGGTGCTACAAACCTTCCGACTGGAGACTTTTTATCGACTTCAAAAAGGAGCTTTAAAGCTGTTCTTTTACATAATGACAATGTTTTTGCTTCTGTTTCGGTCGGCCATACAGTTAAGTTAAAAAAAAACTATGAAAATTTAGAGGAATTACTTTTAAGAATACAATATGAAAATCACAACTGGGAAGTGTGTGAAGATCTAAAAATGTTAGGTCTTCTCTTAGGTCAGCAGTCTGAATTTACTAAATTTCCATGTTTCCTGTGCGAGTGGGCTAGCAGGAATCGAGAACAGCATTGGATAAAAAGAGACCGGTCACAAAGAGAGACTTTAACACCTGGAAACAAAAATGTAATTCGCGAAAGTCTTATTGACCCTCAAAAAGTTTTACTTCCACCACTTCACATAAAACTTGGACGTATGAAATAATTTGTTAAGGCATTAAATAAAGAAGGAAATTGTTTTAAATATTTGTGTAAAACCTTTCCGGCTCTGTCAGAGGCAAAATTAAAGGAGGGAATCTTTGTAGGGCCGCAGATTAGCAGCTAGCAGAAGATAAGGAAAAACATGCATGGAATGCTTTTAAAGAAGTTGAACATAAATTACTAGATACTATGTTGAGATCGTTGAAAATATGCTGGAAAATTTCAGGAATTTCAGAATATGAGCGTAAAAATTCACTTTTTACATTCTCATTTGGAGTAATTCTCGGAAAATCTTGGGGACGTGGGTGAACAGCAAGGTGAAAGATTTCATCAATATATTAAAGAGACGGAAAAAGATACCGGGGGCGCTGGGACACAAAACTGATGGCCGATTTCTGTTGGACATTGAGAGGAGATCTTCCTTTAGCTGAAACAGAAAAACAACCAAAAGAAGCTTTTCTGAAAAAATAAAACGTTTTTTAAGAAGCTTAACGAATAAATAACCATTTATAATAGTTTATATGTGTATATTTTGTATATTTTTGTATTTTTTTCCTTAATATATTCAAAAACTAGCTTATTAATGAAATAAATCGTGTTTTTTCTATATTTTTAGATTTTACCGGTTTGAAAAATAACCTTACGTGACATAAAAAAACTGAAAGCAGATTTGAAATCAGCGCTAACCAAATTACTAGAAAACAGTGAAAATTTTTAAATCAACTTTCAAAGTGTTAAAAAACGCAGGCCTGTGTTATCACTGTTATCAGTGTCTGGGATTTTCGAATGCGCTGCAATTGAGTGTCGCCTTGGAGGGACAGATGTGATGGTGGTTTCAGTGTACAGGCCACCTTCAGGGGATGTAACAATATTTTTTTAATAAAATGGAACAGGTATTATCAAAAATATTTAATGAAAAAAAAACTATTTTTGTGGCAGGCGATTTTAATATTGATATTCTCAAAAAGGATAAAACCGGAACAGAGTTTGTGTCATTACTTAACTCGTTTAATTTATATTTTACAGTAAACGAAAACACACGAATAACAGCAACCACAGCAAGCTGTATTGACAATATATTTACAAATTTGGACTCGGCTAAAGCTATCGTCATAGAGAATTTTATCTCTGACCACACGGCACAAAAAATATTTTTGAAACGCAGTTAAAAAGCTTAAACCTCTTCAATATAAACGTGTCTATTCAGAAGAAAGCAGAAATGAGTTTTTGTGCTGTTTAAAAGATCAAAATTGGACAGATAAAAGAGAAATGCATGCAACAAGAACGATGTAAACAATCAATGGGGAAAGTTTATGAACACCTACAAACTATATTTTAATCAATGTCTTCCTTTGAAGATATTACGGAAACAAAAAAGAAAAGTTGAAACAACCCCAGAACTGCAAAAATGTAAAAATATATTAGATATTCTTCTGACTCTGAGTAATCATGACGCCAAGTATAAAGATGCCAAGCAAAAAAAGAATATGACGTTAAACTAAAAACTACGCAAAGAAAAAATTACGAAGATCGCATCACAAACTCTGATAACAAGATGAAAAGTATGTGGGCAATAACTAAAGAAATTACTGGAAAAGTACATCATAATGACAATGATATTCCAATGGAGGAAAATGCGGAAGATATAGCCAATAAATACAATAAACATTTAGTGTCGGTGATTCCAAAAATGTTAAAAGACATAAATAGCTCTCAACGTTGTAATATAACACCTAACAAACAATCAATGTTCTTAAAGCCGGTTACCCCTGAAGACATTTGTGAATTAGGTAGTCAAATTAAAAATAAACTTAGCAGTGGCGTCGACGAAATACCAACAAGTATTATAAAACGCTCGGTAAATGAATTAAAACATATTTTATGTTTTATGATCAATAATTCATTTAGAATCGGAGTGTTTCCGGATGAACTAAAAGTAGCATTAATTAAACTACTGTTTAAAAAAGGTGATCCCCAGCAAATGGACAGTTATAGATCTATAAGTTTGTTGCCTGGATTTTCCAAATTATTTGAACTTGCCATGTATAAAAGACTAATTAATTTTATAACCAGTTGCAAAACATTACATTATAATCAACATGGATTTTTAAAGGGGAAATCTACGCAAACAGCAATTTATCAGTTTATTAAAACAATTTCGAAGTTCTTTGAAAATGGTGAAATTGCAATTGGCATGTTTTTGGATTTAACTAAGGCCTATGACTGTCTTAATAGGAAGTTACTCATAAAAAAATTTGACATGTATGGAGTAAGGAGGAATGCTCTGAAATGGCTGGAATCTTATCTTAGTGGAAGAACACAAATAGTGGGCGTCACTAAGGACGGAGAGTCCTGCAAATCACAAATGTTGAACAGCGAGTATGGAATCGCTCAGGGTAGCATCTTGGGTTCACTCTTGTTTGTAATATATATTAATGACTTGTACTTTGAGGCAGATCAACCGTGTCAGACAATAATGAATTATGCGGATGACACAAACTTACACAAACTTAATAATGGGTAGTAAAAACATGTTTCAGCTATTGGCAGACAGTAATAACTTTTTTAATAGAGTAAAAAAATGGTTTACCGACAATAATCTAATCCTTAACTCAGATAAAACAAACATAATGCTTTTTAAAACAAAAAAATCAAGAGCCGAAAATATTACACACTTTGAAACCGCAGAAAATCGGCTAGATGTCTCTGAAAATGCAAAGTTTCTTGGTATTTATATTGACCAAAATCTAGACTGGTCTTTTCACATAAGCCAGCTATTGAGAAAATTGAACTCAGTCTGCTATGGAGTGCGAGTTGTTGGTAGATACGTGAATGATAAAACCTTGAAGATTCTATACTTTGCAAACTTTGAGTCTGTTTTAAAATATGGTATAATTTTTTGGGGGAGACATACCCATGTGCAAAATATTTTTGTTTCGCAAAAAAGGGCACTAAGGGTAATTAAAAAAATGGAGTTCAATCAGTCCTGTCGAAATGTTTTTAAAGTAAACGGTATCATGACTGTGCATGCCTTATACATTTTTGAATGTCTTATGTTTTTGCGTAGAAACCAAACATTGTTTAACTCACAAAATAACATTCGATTCACAAGAACAGACACTTTCAGTTACCCCATACATCGCCTTCATAGTACAGAAACAAGCCCAGAATATATGTGTGTTAAATTATACAATAAGTTACCACTACGAATCAAACGCATCGATAGTCAACGCCTGTTTAAAATAGAAATTAAAAAACTTTTAATTCAGTTGGAACCCTATTCTCTAAACGATTATCTAAATATGTAATAAATTAATTTATTGTTTATGAAAATAATTTTTTGTATACTTAATAATAATTCGGAACTATTTTTTGACGTCATTTCACTTTGTTATTTCCTGTAACAAATTTGAAAATAAAAATTGTTTATGTTTATGTTTAAGAATTTTAAAACAAACAATTTTTCTATTTGCAATTTATTTAAAACTCCCACCCGTTTTCAAAATATTTATCAAAAAACGTAAATGTCGCTATCCTCCATAATAAAGTTTTATAAACAAAATAACTAGGCGGCCATGGAAAAACAATCAAATTTAACAATTAAATACTTACATCTTGACTATGGAGAACTAGAGGGTAGGAGGCCGATCGATAATGGCAGCATTTTCAATTTCTGTCCCGGTTTTTTGGTTAGTTCGCTATTGGCTGATAGATGGCTCTCGCGTCCGAAGTGGGCTGATGTTGTCTTCTTCTTCTTCGTTTTTAATATGGAAAACTAGATCCTCCATAGTTTTTAACTTTTTCATAAACCATTTATTTTTCTGTGCTTTTACTTTTGACAATTGACGTTTTATTTTTCGAAATAACAAATAACGTTTGAAGGCAAGACAAGACAAATAACGTTGTATTGTAATTAATTTCCGTATTTATAATGAATAATGGTACAATTTATAAAAGTAGAGTTTGCTTTGTGTCGGGGTGTAAGACAGGATCTTCTTCAAAGATGAAACGTAGCCAAATAAGTCTCTTTCTAGCTCCAAAGGTAAAACCCTCTAGCTAGAATGTTCCTGTATTTTAAAAACGAAGCATCGTTGGAACTTTATACAGGCCGAGTTTACTAATAAGTATAACAAAGTAAGTGTAAATTCATATAAAAGTCCTTATTTGTTCCTTAAAGAACTAATTTAAATAAAAATAGTTATTGCGTCCATAAGAATCCATTTATTTGATAGCCCACTTCGAACACGAGCGCCATCTTATGGCAACTCGTAAAGCTGAATTACCGATGCTAATTTGGGATCGAATCCAATGCATTGCGATCGGCCTCCTACCTCAAGTCCTCCATAATCTTGACATTATTTGCCAAAAAAATTATTTTTGTACAGGGTGTTCCTAAATATCATGTAAATACGAAAAGGGGTAATTCTTTGGCTTATTTAATGACTAAAAATTCATATAAACATAGGTTCGCAAACGCTTCGTTGCCGATCTACAGGGTGTTGAAATTTCAAGATTTTTTTAGTTTTTTCTTTATAGCTCTTGTAGTTTTTGAGATATTTAGCTCTAATTTGGAATATAGGTTACGCTGTAGGACTTACATCATTAGGCAAACCAAATGGTTTTAAGAATCTACAGAGAGATATTTTTTCAGGGGTCATACCCCTTTTTCTCCCCCATGAACTTTTTTTCGGTGCGCCGCTGGTGGATTCTAAAATACAAAATGCATTTTTTGTTTTGTTCTAAAGGATTTTAATCTCTTGTAGTTTTTTCGTATTTACCACCGTTATCGAGAAAAAAAATAAAAGATTTTCTATGTTTCGCTAGATGAAATTATAGTCAAAGTCAAAGTCAAAGTTTTTATTTGCTACTTACATAAATAGTTTATAGCACGTCATAAATAATAATATATATGTAGGTAAATATAATTTAACACGTACAAATGTATATAAATAACAATAAATTAGTGTGTAAAACAAACAATGCACAAACATTAAAATAAAATTTAAAATTAAGAGAGACATAACTGGGAACCCCACAACCAATGCACAGCATCCGGGCGGTGATTACCAGGAGGCCAACAGGTATTCATTTAAGGTATAAAAGCAATGGTTTAGTAAATACATTTTAACACACTTTTTGAACAGAACATCATCGAGGGCCCGATACCGTCCCGGGATCTTATTATATAAATTGCAATTAAGTGAATTGTTTTTAGATTTGGTAAGTCTGAATCGCTGAGCCACTATCCTGTCTGAGCCTCGAGTGTTGTAGCTGTGAATATTTGAATGCCTAGTGAGTTTATCTCTACGGGAATGTAGCTCCAGCACAGTTTGAAAAATATAAACACAGGGCAGCGGCATTATGCCAAATTTTTTGAACAGAGGCTGACAATGGTCCCTATATCCTGCGTTAGCCAAAAGTCTTACAGCTCTCTTTTGGAGTCGAAAGATCTGTTGTGCATTTATACTGTTTCCCCACAACATTGCCCCATACGCAATATGGGAATGAAAAAGGCCGAAATATAGTGATTTCAAAACGTCCAAAGTCAAACATTTACGCAAGTTTCTAAGAAGGAATATCGTACTCGACAATTTTCGTCCCAGTTCAGTTACGTGGGCCTCCCAGGATAAGGAATCATCCAGAGTGATACCCAGTAATCTACATTTATTGTTTTTGTTCAACAGTCGATTACTCGAGACAACCAGTTCCTGAGTGTTACCCGTATTAAGCTGCAAGAGATTGCAAGAAAACCAGCTTTCTGCATCCTTCAGCAGCAGTTGAGATGCCATAATCAAATTCTCCAGACTAGAAGCAGAAGTAATAAAAGTAGTGTCGTCTGCAAATATGGTTAAATTGCAAATCCGTTGCATGTAATAACACAGATCATTAATATAAATTATAAACAGGAGGGGCCCAAGGACGGATCCCTGTGGCACTCCATATTTAGCATAGCCTAAATCAGACTTGACACCTTCAATCTCCACAAACTGCTGCCGATCAGACAAATAAGACTCAAGAAGGTTTAGGGGAACACCTCTTATGCCATAGTGGCATAGTTTTTTTAACAGGAGTTTGTGACAGACACAGTCGAAAGCTTTTGTTAGATCGCACAAAGTTATTGACGTGAGCTCTCCAGACTCCAAGCCCTCGACTATGTCACTCACAACCTGTAAGACTGCTCCCAGTGTTGATCTTTTTTTCCTAAACCCATACTGAGAAGGGTGAAACAACCCATTAGTCTCAAAATAATTATACAGACGATCCTTCAGCAGAGACTCAAAAACCTTGGAAAATATCACTATAATGGCTATAGGTCGATAATTCTCCACCAATTCAGAGTTACCCTTTTTTAATATTGGTGTAATTTTAGCCATCTTGAAAACGTCCGGATAAATACCGCTCAAAAAACTCTCATTTATTAAAGTGGTTAAAGGTTCAATTAGAAAGTTTATGGTTTCCTTAAGCAGTCTATCATTTATATTGAAAGCATCTAGAACTGCTGATCTTTTAAGATTAAGTATTGTTAATTCAACTTCTTTTGGGCATACTGGGTGCAGAAAAAAGTTACAATTAACTGGTGGAGTATATTTTAAGAAGTCACTTGCTTCGGTGGAGTTTGCAGGGAAGTTCTTAATTATGTTTTCAGAAACCGAGTTGAAATAGTCATTAAAATCGTTCGGTTCAATTGTTATCTTATCTTTATTTGATAATTTTTTTCGATTGCATTCAAAATTTATTAATTTCCAACAATCTTTGGACTTATTTTTTGAATTTAATACGTAATTATTGTAAGCTTGTTTTTTGTAAAAAGTAATAGAGTTTCTGTAGTCAGTCTTTAACTTATTGTACGTAGACCAATCCTCCGAATCATTTTTAACATGACATATCATTTTTACAGCTGATAAAATATTTCTCTTATTATGCAGATCCTCATTAAACCATTGGACTGGGGATTTATTATCCTGCTTGCATTTCTTTACAGGAAAACATTCATTTGATGCCGCTCGGTAAGTTTCAACCAGCCATTCAGCCATAGCATTTACATCTTTGGACAAAACATGAAATTTATTCCAGTCAACGGTGCTTAAAAGATTTTTAAAATTTTGGATATTTTTATCCGACAGTATTCGCCTATACGTGTACGGATGACGCTTGAAGGCACCAGCCCTCACAGCCAAATACTGTCCAGAATGATCCGAAATACATGGATCATAAACGCCAACATCCATCCCACTCACACAAAGACTAGTGACTACATTATCTATACAGGATCTAGACTGTGGGGTAACCCTGGTATACTCCTTAATAGTAGCCGAAAGACCAAAGGACTCAAAAAGAAACAAGAGTTGTTTCTGGAAAACTGTATCAGACCTAAAATCAGTATTAAAATCACCCACAAGGACAACATCAAAACCACTCGATGATACCCTACTCAATAGTAATTCAAGATTGTCTAAAAATAGATTTATATCACCTACACAAGAACGGTAGGTAGTAATAATAATAAGATTTAAACTTTTAATTTTTAATGCACAAAACTCAGAGTGGAACTCTTGATTGAATGAATCAACCTCAAGTTTCACACATGTCAAACCGTTTTTAAGAAAAATGCAAACACCGCCATGGATAGCAGTTTGTCGACAGAAAAAGCTGGCTAGATAATAACCTTGAATATTAATAGTCTTTAGATTAGATTCCGAAAGCCAGTGTTCAGATACACATAGGATACTTACATTTACATTAGATAGGAATATATTAAGCTGATCAACCTTGTTGGCTATAGACTGCACATTGATATGAAATAAACCAGTTATATCTCTCTTGTTAAAGAGATTTGTTATATTTTTAATCGCTAGGTCCCGATTTCTCAGATCGCCGAGGTCGTCAATGCCAGTCGGTGAAAAAACCGATTGACATAAGTGCCCTTTGGCCAGATTGATGGTTCCATTGCCCTATCAAAATTGTCGTCTGCAATAGTGACTTTAAAGCTTGAGTAGTACTGTGGAAATTTGGACTTCATCTGTTCGCATTTAACCTCTGGGAATAGTTGCTTTAGATATCCTGTAAGGTTTTCAGTCGTTGTCGTTGGACACAGTTTGTACACGTGAAGGAAAGCGAGTTTACTTGCTGCTCGTAGTGTAGACTGTGCATTGCCATTACCCTCCATGTTGCCGACTAATGGTTTAGGCTTATTATTAGTCTTGACCTTACGTTTAACCAGAATAAAATCCCCATCTCCTTCACCATTTGGTCCGGAATTGACTGTTTCTTTTGCTTTCTCGATCGCATTAGAAACATACTGGGGCGATATATTTATATAGTATATTACATACCGAAGAGGAAAGTGTTTCATTACTGTCAAGAGATTAGTTAGTAGTTATCCGAGACGCGAAGCGTCGAGGTTAACTTTAATCTCGTGACAGTAATGAAAACTTTCCTGTGAGGTTTGTATACTATTTTATTTACAACCACACCGTTAATTGAAAATTAGATAATATTTGATTTTTTCAAAAAATGTAGTAAAAATGACAAAATATGAGATTTATTGTTTTGACGCCAAACAAAAATATGCTGGTTGAATGACAAGAATGAGGGAAATGAGTAAGGGAAATGGGCGAGGGAAGTGGGTGAGGGAAGTGGAAGAGGGAAGTAGACGTAGGTAGAGTGACACTTCCAAACTTTTAAAAATGTTGTAATGTCAACATTACATGTATGGTTGTAAATAAATTTTTTTTAAATAGCCTAATAAGCTCTGGCTTGATTTAGATAACCTTTCGTTTGTATTTATTTTGGCATTTTAAAAATATCAAATAATAACAGTAACAAGGAAACTACGTTATAAAAATTGTTAAAAGTGACCTCCGCCTACTCTTATGCATGCGCCCGCTCTTCTTCTCATTAATGCCCGTACTTTTTCAAATACCCCCGGAGTATTTCTTATGGTTTCAAATCCATCTAATAATCGATTTCGTAAATCATCAACGGTATTCACTGGTGCTGTATACACTAGAGTTTTGAGGTGCCCACTATAGGAAAAATCAAGACTATTTCAGTCAGGGAACCTAGGGGGCCATGCCTGAAGCCCACCTCGACCTATCAACTTGTTCTCATACACTTCATTTAAATACTCCCGAGCCAAAATTGAAAAATATGCTGGGGCGCCATAGTGCATATACCACATTTCATTTCTCAGCAAAAGAGGTAAGTGACTAGATTTTTTCCTATGGGGGCACCTCGAAACTCTAGTGTATACAACACCAGTGAATACCGTTGATGATTTACGAAATTGAATATTAGATGGATTTGAAACCATAAGAAATACTCCGGGGGTATTTGAAGAAGTACGGGCATCAATGAGAAGGAGAGCGGCGCATGCATAAGAGTAGGCGTAGGTCACTTTTAACAATTTTTATAACGTATTTTCCTTGTAATTGTTATTATTTGATATTTTTAAAATGCCAAAATAAAACAAACAAAAGGTTATCTAAATCAAGCCAGAGCTTATTAGGCTATTTAAAAAAAATTTAATTTCATCTAGCGAAACATAGAAAATCTTTTATTTTTTTTCTCGATAACGATGGTAAATACGAAAAAACTACAAGAGATTAAAATGCTTTAGAACAAAACAAAAAATGCATTTTGTATTTTAGAATCTACCAGCGGCGCACAGTGGTTCCGATTAAGAATCTAGCTTGACAAAAGGTATTAAAGTTATAGCAATAAAAAGATGTAAATACCATTGTATTATGTTTCTATATAGTTGTGTAACTATAAAATACCACCAGATTTAGATAACAAAGTTATAGAATCTGCGCAAGATCAATTATATTCGTTGTTACGGGCAACTCTCGGTTTGCTGTTAAGGGTCGAGCGATAGTTACGTTTGGGACTACTACCTGTGAAAGTGCGTATTATTATTGTTGGACTAAGGTACTTTGTGGCAATAAACTACAGGTATTAGACTTTATTTTTATCATATTTTTAAATTTTTACGTATTGCTGTTGTTGTGTTTTGATATCATGTTAAGTAATGGTAAATTTCAATTATTTTTCTCATTATCTGATAATATAGCAAGCCCGCAAGGCCATCGAAGTCTGTTGTAAATTTGTATTTAGCGTATAAGTTAATCATCTGGGTATACGATTATAATAGTTTTTTGACCATGTTTAACCAACTTTTTTTTTATTACTATTTTTAGTAATGGAGGTCAGAATATCAAGACGAGACCTATTTGAAATTTGGCGAAATGAACCGAACATTTCACAAAGATTTTCCCGTGTTTGTGATTATATAATGACTGAAAGTGGTTTAGAGGACCCTGATGGACAAATTCGTAAAGTAGTGCAGAAAATAAGTGCAGAGTATTGCAAAAAACTTAAAGAACGATGGACCAAGAGCCATTATATCTTAAGACAATTTTTGGACAAAAATAGTGAGTGGTTAAATGTGAATATATCGCTTCTTGAAGCTGACAATTCTCAAGAAAAAAAAGCTACCGGTCGACCCAGAAAACTGTTTAATGAGAGCAATGATAGATCTCGAAAGAGGAAATTAAAACCTTTGTTAGACCAAACTCCTGCTAGTGAAATTATTCTTGCAGCTCAAATGAGCCTACGGTGTGCAGGTAGGCGCGATGCAGCTCAAATAGTAAAGGAAGTATCAATGTATTCACCCAAAAGAGGTACAAAAATAAAAAAAGCTTACTGGTCTCCAGAGAGTAAAATGCCATTTAAAATGACAAGTGATGAGGCATTAGCATTTTTTATAGATAACAAATTTACCAAACAACAATATATATCTATGCGTCAGATATCAAAAGCTCATAATGCTGATATTTTTCCAAATTACCACCAGCTTCTTGAAGCAAAACAAATGTGCTATCCACAAAACGTAAACATCACCGATTACTCTGGGGAAGTAGAGTTGCAGTCACTGCTTGATCACACCATAAATCGTTTGGTGTTAGTACAAATGGAGGTTTTGCAACAAGTACGTGTAGGATTAGAGACGCTTCCAATAATTAACATAGTGTTTAAATGGGGCTGTGATGGGGCCTCTGGACAAAGTCAATATAAACAGCTTTTTTCGGATACCCAGGAAGATGTAGATGATGCATATATATTTATCGTATCAATTGTCCCGTTGCAGATGACCACATACTCCATTGTTGGAAGTAGTACAAGAGAAGATAAGATCATTTTGTGGCAAAATCCTTTGCCTGCATCAACAAAGTACTGTAGGCCCATTAAATTAATTTTTAAAAAAGAGACCTCAGCGCTAACGAAAACAGAAATCAACAATATAAAAGTGCAAATAGCAGCTTTATCTCCAACAGTAGTACAAGTAGAAGGTCGTGATATTACAGTAAAACAAGAATTGGTTCTTACGATGATCGACGGCAAGGTGTGTAGTGTACTTTCAAATCAAGCAGCACAAAACTGCCATGTGTGTGGGGCCACCCCTTCTCAAATGAACAACATTTCTCTTGTTAGGCAAAAAAAGCCTAGTGAAGAAGCATTATCCCTAGGCTTATCAAGTCTGCATGCTTGGATAAAATTTTTTGAGTGCATATTGCACATATCTTACAGACTAGATATAAGATCGTGGCAAATACGAAAAGAAATGAAGGCTCAGGTTGACGCACGAAAGAAAATAATACAAGATCGGTTTCGACAGGAAATGGGACTTCTAGTTGATATACCCAAACCTGGGTTTGGAACGACAAATGATGGGAACACCGCGCGACGGTTTTTTGAAAATCCAGCCCAGGCATCAAATATTACTGGCATTAGTGAAGAGCTCATTCGGCGATTCGGAACAATCCTCAAAACCATAGCGAGCGGATTTAGTATCAATATTGAGGAATTTGAAAAATATTGTTTCACAACAGCAGAATTATATGTTGAAAAATATAAATGGTATTATATGCCACAAAGTGTACATAAGATACTACTCCATGGCACACAGCTAATAAAATCAGCCATACTTCCAGTCGGAATGATGTCGGAAGAAGCACAAGAGGCCCGGAATAAAGATTATAAGAATTTTAGGGAATATCATACCCGAAAATTTTCTAGAACCGATACAATGACGGACATGATGCACATGTTATTGCTTTCTTCGGATCCAGTTCTTAGCAGTCTTCGAATGAAACGTCAAAAAGGAAGTAAAAGTATTTCTTCCGATGTGCTGAGACTACTTCAACCTTCTGATCAAAATGACAATGATAGTGATGATGAAAATTAAATATATGTACGTTTATTTCATATACGATTTTATTTATTTCTATTACTTTCTTATATTTTCCAAAATTTCAAAGAAAAAAATAAGAAAATTTTGTTTTTATTTACAAGAAATCATATAAAATCATACATTCTTTTTATATTTTCACCAAATTATACAAGGAAATAGTTTTGTCAAGTCAGATTAGCTATCGGAACCACTGTGCGGCGCACCGAAAAAAAGTTCATGGGGGAGAAAAAGGGGTATGACCCCTGAAAAAATATCTCTTTGTAATTCGAAGAAATCGTCCATTTTTCTCAAAGAGACCTGATTTTGAATGTATTGAATTGTAAAAAAGACCGTGACTTTGCGTCTTTTTTATCTCTTTGTAGATTCTTAAAACCATTTGGCATGCCCAATGATGTAAGTCCTACAGCGTAACCTATATTCTAAATTAGAGCTAAATATCTGAAAAACTACAAGAGCTATAAAGAAAAAACTAAAAAAATCTTGAAATTTCAACACCCTGTATAGATCGGCAACAAAGCGTTTGCGGACCTATGTTTATATGAATTTTTAGTCATTAAATAAGCCAAAAAATTACCCCTTTTCGTATTTACATGATATTTAGGAACAAATTTTGTACAAAAATTGAATTTTTTAAAGAAATAATTTGTATCCAGAGTCTGGTGCATTTAAATGTGGCACGCATAAAAATTATATTTTTTTAGAATTCTTTGGACTGAATTCCAACCTATTCCAATTGTTACACCAAATATGATTAATAAATATTAGGCTTTTAATAACTTGAAGAAATCGTCCATTCTTATCAAAGAGACCTACTATAAGTAAATTGAAATAGAAATACACCAAGTCACGGTCTTAAATTGTGTATTGACAAGAAGAATTGGTTACAGTTACACGTGTTTCTCCCTTTAGGGGTGGGCGAAAATGGAAAAAGCTACAGCATTGCAGACGCGCGGGATTTTTTTTATTGCGTGCCCCCTTGCTGTTTTTTTTTAAACAATATATTGCCGATTTGTCGGATTAATTTCCGAACATGGGCGAAGGGCAGAAAAAATACGAGAGGCGACAATGATAGTTTGCAGGTCTATTTGATTCGATTATAACCGTAAACCTAACAAAATTAATTTAGCAATACATTTAGGGGGGGGGGGGGCAATCGCCCCTGTCGCCCCCTAAAAAGCGCCCCTGGTTATTCCTTATTAACTAACCTTCGATCTCTACAGTAAACAAATTTTTAAACTTATGCAAGCGATAAAATGCACTCGAGTTAACAATAATTTATTAATATGACTTGACCCAATTAACTAATAATTATTTCTGGTAAGTAGTACTAATTAACTCTTAAATTGCAACAATTATTACAATATTACTTTTCATGGGTTTCGCATTGTTCATAAATCGTAACATCTACTTAATTGGCTATATTTTGACCGCTCCGCGCCCCCTTAACTTTTTATCTAAAGGCCGATTCATACTGTAGGTAGATCAAGTCACGGTTCAGTCACAGTCATCAGATCAAAATATTGTTGGACAGATATACCGTCTCGTGGCTTGACTGAACGTGATCTGACGTTGTCTGACAATGTAAATAGTGTAAAATAAAATATAGGCAACAATATTTGATCGGACCGTGACTTGTCGGCCTTTAGAGATAATATTTAACTTTTTTAGCGGACTCTTTGCGGCGCTTGGGCCCCCTTGTTCGAAAATAAAATTCTTCTCTTCTCGCGTTGTCTGGACGTGCCTCCACAGCTCCACGCCCTTCGCAATCTCCTCAGATCGACTACTGCGCGGCTAGAATAGCGTAAGGTTTACTTCTCCAACAGCAAGAAAGTGACGGAAGCGCAGCTTTGATGACTTCTAAGTCATCTTGTGGATTCAGCGTCTTGCACCCACATCAGGAACGATACAGGTTCGACTTTGTCGGAGCTCAGATCCTAGCCGTCTTCTGGGACTCCCCTACGGTTCAAAAGTCTGAGGTCCCGCTTTTAAGGAGTGGGAGTTGATTCCCTTTTAAGGCTAAGCGACTGTCCTTACTTCTTGCTTTCCTGGAGGTTGGTGGGGTGTCGTTACAAATCCGAACCACTTATTGCATCCCCTTTGACAAAGGCGGGAACTCCTGGTCCATTTGAACCACCCAGCGCAGCTATAAGGGACCGAGAGATTTAAAGCCCTTTCCTCTTCTTGACTTTTCTCTTTCTGGCCTTTCATGTTTTTGGGATGATCCAAGATAATTTGAAAATGGTTAAACTAGAGTACCTATGCCTGCCTGCCTTCATGCCTGCCTGTAGAATTGCAAAGATGTCAATTTTAAAAAGATAAATTTTTTTTGGGTAAAACACTATTTAGTTATTGCAATATTCTTTATATTTGAAAAAGCTGTGTCTATGTCACACAGAGTGAACCATTAAAAATGCTATTTGCCGGTTTTTTACAACTCTTAAATATAACCATTTCATTAATATTAGATGTATTATGATGGACAGGGCATGCAGGGTTATGATACATAAACTGATCAGCCTTTTATATAGAATATGACCCATTTAATCAAGAATGGCTCGGACCCGTCAAATTAATTATATAAGTGCATTTATTTTAGAAAAAGATATACTTACAGGATAGATCATAAAAATACTACGTGTATCAACTTTAATTTTTTTAACGAAACATTGTATTTTTTAATTTTTTACATTCTACAATCAATTCTAGACAAAATGGTCCAGTGGGTTAAGATCTGGCAATCTGGGTGGCCACTATATTGGCCCCCGTCTACCTATCCCCCGCCCCGGAAATTTAATTGCATGACCAGCATAATACGGGGAAGTATACCATCCTGTTGAAACCATAAGGTTAAACTTGATAAATCAGGACCATTATAATTTGGAAATAGAGTAGCAAGAGGTGGGACAAAATCATTTCGAAGAAAATTTAGATATTTTTTTCCAGTGAGGCCTCATCAAAGAAAAATAGCTCGGTTACCCTATTTTCAACAATGCCCGCCTAGACATTACACGAAGAGAAGACTATATTAGCAGTAGCTAGAAATCCATTAGTACCTAGTAGCAAAAAATCTACATTAATAGGCGCCGAAAAAACAACTGTTGTAGGTCATATACGTAGGTTCATTTTTTTGAAATGACTTGAATATGGTTGTTCTTTAATATTATTTTTTGCTGCTAAAAGATAACTTTATTGCCCTTAAAAAATATATGATGCAGTTGTAAAAAATATATTTTATTTATAAAAAAATATGATTTTGTGATTAATTGAGGTCATGTAGTTAAAAAAGTATTTCTAATCCTAAAAATTGTCTGCCAGGTATGAACAAACTATTTTTATTATTGATCTACCTAGCTACTAGTAAATTGCCTTTTTCTGAGCTCTTTTTATTAGGATTGGCCCTCAGTTACGTATTCGCCATTTTATTTCATTTTTTATTAGATTTCTTTAGCCAAATTAAATCTCTGCAGTGACAGTGACGTTTTGAGCCAGTTACATAGGTATAGGTACCTAGTTTTAAAGAATGAAATAAAAAATTAATAAGTCCAGTGGATGGCCTTATTTTATATATAATACTTTTTAATCTATTTGCATTTTGCCCCAGACTATCACCAGTGATGTTTATTTTGAGAAAATAAATCAAGGAAACCATAATAAAAATAAAATGGCGTAGAAGTTCTTACCTAAAAAGAAACATATCAGTTGGGATAAGGCTTATTAAAACACAAAAAATAACGATAATAAAAAAATATTGTGGCATATCGGACAAGTGTGTAACTATTTTTTATATTGGAATACACAGGGATCCAAGTTTAATGGATACCCTGGGGCGGGTAGACCACGACGGCCGTTTCGTCCTTGTTAGGACTCGATGGGCAGCCATAACCCAAGCAATTCCAAGAACGACGGAAAAATGTACTAAAAGCCTTCTTGCAAAATCAAGGCGGCCATCAATACACCATAGCGCCATCCCAGCGGAATTAACTCCAATATAAAAGGTCGTTACACTGGTAATAATCGAAAGGTAGATACCTAAATGAACCACGAAGTGCATCACAATCTAGTATAGGGAACGCTATTCGCGTTTTCACTGATAACATCTGCCATTTTGCAGAACAGAAAACAGATCAACGCTGGCACCCACCAGAATGCGCGCAATCCGTTTGAGTTTTGAGCCATAAAAATGTTTAGAAGATGATATAGTGTCCGCGAAAATATTAAAAAAAAAATATTGTGGCATATCGGACAAGTGTGTAACTATTTTTTATATTGGAATACACAGGGATCCAAGTTTAATGGATATCCTGGGGCGGGTAGACCACGACGGCCGTTTCGTCCTTGTTAGGATTCGACGGGCAGCCATAACCCAAGCAATTCCAAGAACGACGGAAAAATGTACTAAAAGCCTTCTTGCAAAATCAAGGCGGCCATCAATACACCATAGCGCCATCCCAGCGGAATTAACTCCAATATAAAACATACTTACAGTTTATGCAGTTGATGATATATGTTTCTTATTGATTTTATTAAAATCTATTATTGGAATCTACCTATCAAAAAATGTAAGTTGGTTCTAAAAAAATTATAGTTTTAAGGGGATATTTCTAGTTTAAAATAACTAGTTTATATGGTTTGTGCGGTGTGGATTTATTTTAACATGCCATACGCACTGCCAAATTCCCATTTAGCGAATAGAGAAAATTCCAATATAAAAAATAGTTACACACTTGTCCGATATGCCACAATATTTTCTTATAATATTTTCGCGGACACTATATCATCTTCTAAACATTTTTATCCATCATCCACCCACCAACAACGATAATCCAATCATATGTATGTTTGAAATTACTCCGTTCAACTTAAACCACGCGGAGCAACGACAAATCATTGTTTTAAGTTAGTTCATCCCTCTCTGTTCCGTTGTAGTAAGGGATAGATATTAGCGCTCGCTGAAAGTTACCTGAACGATTTCTCCATATTTAAAAAAAAGGGAACTATGTAGTTCCTAAAAAGTATATTTTTGTTATAAAGAGAGCTTATTTTTAGTTTATTTTTGTGATTATTAGATAACTTTGTAGGAATTAAAAAATCATCCATTAAAAATAATTTATTCATTATATATATATTAATGGTTAAACGGTATTTTGTTACCAGAAAAAATATCGAATAGGCGCTAAAAGATGTCAAAAAACGCTTTCGTGTGTGTCTTATTATAATTTTTTAGGGATTAAAGGATTTTTTTTTTTTTAAAACATGTACTGAATGATTTTTTTTCAGTGTACTTTCGTTAATCCGGAAAATTACTTAATTCTACTTTCTTCTTAATTTTCAAGCGGAAACTTTTACAACGTATTATTAGCCGGCAGCAGGCTTATTATTCTGATTAAAAATATCTTGAGCGTAAAATAAAATTTAATTGAGTTTTTATGTCCGCTTTTCCTTTTACTAAAAAAACAAACAACGAAACGTTCTTATTTTAAAAATAGTATATTATTATAGTATTTTAAATTTAGTATATTATAGTATATATTATACACGTTTTGAAAATGGCCCTTGTTGTTTGTTGAAAGTGAGACGTTTGTAACAATTTTGTGAGTGTGAAAATGTGTTCAACACTACACTATTTCTACAGTGACAGAAAATAGAAAATTTTATAAGTGTCTCTGTTATATAATTCAGAACATCACTTTCAGGTCAGTCGTGTGCAAAAGATTTGCAGTGGTGGGATGCACAAAAATTGCGCCCCATGCAAAATGCTCCGCAGGCGATCATTTTTTTAGGATCAACCCCAGATATATTGGGTTAATAATTTATAATAAATACTACTGCTATTACTGGTTCGTCTAAAAAAGGTCCTCATGGAAAACAGGGTAGGCGGTGCTCCCATCGTTTCCATATTTCATAGTTAAAAGCTATTTTTATAAAGGAACGAAAGAAAAACTCAAAGTCTTCCTCCACAAAGTTTAATGATAAAATTATTTATCAGAAGTCTCTACATGTTTCGAACGTAGTGACGTTCATCATCAGGAGACAAAATAAAACTTAGTGCTGATGGGTTTAGCAGGAGAGAAAATGGTGTCCAACCTTAATGGAGCTTTTATGGAATTAAAAATTTGATATGTAAATCAAACTTAATATGAAGAAAATGATGAAATTTAAAAACATACTGAGTATATGAGAAGTCAGAAACTGAGGTCTAAACCAACCAAATAAACTAGGGGGGAAAGAAATTTTTTTTTTCCAAAAAGGTGTCGAAGAAAATTTAAAATTAAAAAAAAAACATTATTAGGTAGGAAATTGTCATTGTGAGGACAAAATTAGAATTACATGTAGGTTATAAAAGTTTCATTCAAGAAATTTGTTTAGTGGGGTACTGCGGTTTCAAATTTCTTGAATGAAACTTTCATAACCTACATGTAATTCTAATTTTGTCCTCACAATGACAATTTCCTACCTAATAATGTTTTTTTAAAAACGACACCTTTTTGGAAAAAAAAATTTTCTTTCCCCCCTAGTTTATTTGGTTGGTTTAGACCTCAGTTACTGATTTCTCATATACTCAGTATGTTTTTAAATTTCATCATTTTCTTCATATTAAGTTTGATTTACATATCAAATTTTTAATTCCATAAAAGCTCCATTAAGGTTTGCTGGTTCGACACCATTTTCTCTCCTGCTAAAACCATTAGCACTAAGTTTTATTTTCTGTCTCCTGATGATGAACGTCACAACGTTCAAAACATGTAGATACTTTTGATAAATAATTTTATCATTAAACTTTGTGGAGGAAGACTTTGAGTTTTTCTTTCGTTCCTATACTTTCAACTCCACTTTAAACATGGACTATTTTTCATATTTTTATAAAGTTTATATTACAATACAATAATTCAATAATTGATTAAGCCTGCCAATTTTTTAAGGGTTTGTTTCTAAAATTTGTTTAAAAATGATTCGTCGCCGTGTTTTTACTTCAAAAAGGAAGAAAACAAGTCAATTAAACTATAAAATCGAACATGAAAACAAAAAAAAAAAACAGCAAAATAACCAATCTTCAACGTTATCGCCTACCTTACCTCAAGTCAAATATTAGTTGGTATACCTATAACTTGTATTGATTTTTACAATTTGGTAAAAATTTGGGTACGTTTAAAACATTTTCAAGCACAATTTCTTGTTCAATAATTCGAAAAAGTTTTTGCCCGATAACTTGATCCGTGAAATACTTTCACCCTTGGATATTGCCCGAAAAATGGGCGTACCTAATTAGATTGCAGGGCTGTAAACAGTGGCGTAGCTAGCATGGGTGACACCCGGGGCGGAATTCGTGGTGTCACCCCAAAAATGAAAACTGATTATTATTTTTTTCTAATTAAAATATAAATGAGTAAACAAAAATATGTGAGTGCCTTAAAAGCTCTTTTTTCTAGATTTAACAGCTGCAAACTCACTAATTACGTCCTCAAAATTTATTTTTTGCGTTGCCTCGTGTTCTATTGTTAACATGCTTAGACTGTTGAGTCTTCTTTCGCTCATTGTAGCCCTCAAATAGTTTTTTATTAATTTGAGTTTGCTGAAACTTCTTTCACACGAGGCTACCGATACGCAAATTGTTACAAATAGTTTGAGAGCGACCACAAGATTTGGCACAGATTCTATAAAATCCCATTGCACAATAAACTTTAAAAAGTCTAGAGACAACCAATTAGACACTGATATATTGGCCGCTTGAATATGTCGGCGGAGTCTTGGTATCTCCAAGAGGAGTTCGGCTTCCGATACTTCATCGTCATAAATAACACATTTTGTATGTATGTTAATAACCACTGAATGATCTTAAAAAAAAATAAAAGTGGCTTTACTCAGTGATTATTATTGTTGATAAAAATTGTCATAATTATGATTTGTGTATTTTTTTCACTATCGGGTGGGTCGGGTGTCACCCCTAAAAGGGTGCCACCCAGGGCGGTCCGCCCCCCGCCCCCCCTCTAGCTACGCCACTGGCTGTAAATAAAATATACCAAAACATGCACCGGGATAAGGATAATGCATGTGACATGGCGTGTGTTTCTCTTCATTTTCATACCTATAGACCTAGTTAGATGTGCTTAAATTGATCATAATAAAATAAAGTTTTAAATCACGATACATCACTACTCCATACTTACTGAAAATATGAAATACCGGGTATTTTTACCCTTATTTGGGCATAATAAAATCATACAACGGCTGTTACTAGTCATTGTTTATATTCCAATCCGAGTATCCGAGTCATTAAAAGCACAAACACAATTCACTAAACTACACAAAAACTAGAAATTCAAAAATATTAAACACCCACAATCCACAATAGCAAAGAAAACAACAAGGAATCCACAGAGAAAAATTAAAACACAACAACAAAAATGACACCGAGCCGGCTTTAGAGTGTACTTTAAGCATGTCGCTAAAGAAGAACAGGTAGATAACAAGAGGTTTGTGCGCATGCTGCTGGGAGGAAAGGCAGCTGACCGGCGAGCCGTGCGCTCGGACGTATTTTTTCACCCATAAAACTTTACTTTTGTTTGCGCATGAGATAAGATGTACGTATCTAAAGGTAAATATTGGTAAATGATCGGGGGCAGTAGCTGTAGCTACGGTTATAGCTTGGAGGTTTAATTGGCCGGTTGCCTAACAATAAGAAAATACCGTCCATCTTCCATGCTATTGTTGCAGAATAAAAAAAATCTAGTTTCCTTCTTTCAAATAGATTGTTCTCATTATTAACCATGGTCAATAATAATTGACAAGGTGGAGAAAAACGACTTGTAAGGTTACGCGATATGACGTTTTTGCGTTAATTAGATTTTTTTGCAACTAAATTGTTTTACCGATAAATAATTTTAGCGGAATGTTGTTGCCCAAACAGTTTCAGTTCTATTCAAGGAAACAGTAAGGTCAGTAAGCCTCAAAAAACTTTTTTCTTTGTGAATCGATAGACAAACCAGAAAAATATTTGCAATGCAGGACTTGGTTGACACTTGTCATTTTAAACCTAGAATTGTCAATTGAAGACGGTTTTAAATTTAGACCCATCTAGTGAATACAGCTGTTAAAGTTTAAAGTGGGTTGTGTTTTAGTCATGATAATAATAAGTCAAGTTAATGAGCCTAATGAATAAAAATTAAGCAATTACTTGAAGCAATTACTTTTTAGTAAAAGCAATTGCTTGGCTAGCAAATGCTATATCTAAGTCTAAGTAAAAGCAATTGCTAGATCTGGATATGAATAAAATTTTGAAGCAATTGCTGTTTTTCTTATAGGGGAGACCTGGGCAAGAAGATCCCCTGGGGTCAAACGATCCCACGTCTTTTTGTCGCTCCTGTATGCACAAGAGCATCCGTAGACTTGGCAACAGTGCCTTTCATGTACGGCGGGTTAGTACAATAAATGACAGCGATCAGTGTGCAAGTGTTTTGGCAGTGTAAAGCATTTTATGATTTTTGCCGACTTGATAATAGGAAAGCATTTCATATTATCCATGTTCGTTACTAAAAAACAGTTAGGTATAAAAATATTCGATGGTAGCTATGAGAAAGTATAGTGTAGTGAACAAACTGGTCGATAGTTTTGCCAATTTTAGTAAGTACGTTTAAAAACAGTGAGGTTAACTTTATTATGCCGCTTACAAATGGGGCAAAATGATCCCCTAAAACAATAGGGCAAAATGATAACTTTTAGGATTTTGTTAGTTTTATATTTTTTTCGGTTCATTTTCTTTAATAAAAATGCTTAGAAAACGGCTTGTTAATTTTATATCCACAAATTTAGCAAAAACAAGAAAATTTCATTTAATTTACATAGGGAATCATTTTGCCCCAAGTAGCGGGGCAAAATGATTACTGTGCATATGTCTACTTCACTGGTTGAAATTTTAAAATCAACTTAACCAAAAGATATAAAAATATAAACAACATATAAACAACATATAAAACTACATGCTTGCCGAAAGACAAACTCCTAACTCTCAGTGGAGGGGACATCTAAGGCCAAAACTATTAGGGGGATCTTCTTGCCCCGGTCTCCCCTACCTCTGTAGCAAATGCTTATTCAACACAAGTTCAGACGTGGCTTATCCACTTGTTCAGATTTTAGATTTCATGTTCAGTTTGGTGCCTAATTTGCAAAAGAGTTGACGTAAATATATGCAACAACGTTGGTCTATTTATTTAGTACCTATAATAGTAATCTGTTACGTTTTTGTGGAAAATCGGAAACTATATTTGTGTGAAAATGAGGAAAGTGATAGTAGTGATGAAGAAATTAAAGACAGGCAATTGCTATTCGTTCACAAATTGAAGGAATATAAATAAATCTCTCTGACCACAACAGCTTCAACACTTGTAGGAAATTTAATAAAAATATTGGCCTTCTCCAAAACCGCATCCCTTACAGAAGTACCAAGATGTCTTACAGACAGTAGTTTAGTGAACACCGAGTTCTTCACCTACAGAATTTTGAAAGCCCGGAAAGACTTTAATCTTATTTAAAGGCGACAGTGCACCCTCTCGCCTTTTACCAGTATCAGTCAAAAAATAATTTGCCAACCACTCAACATTATAATTTTCTGAAATCATATTATCTGCAATTTTTAGGTACACTGTAGATTTTCGTTTACGGACGTTCATATATTCAGCAAAAATTGAAGACACAAATTAAGAGCAACGCACGTGTATGCCGCGGAGAACAACTAAAGTTGACTGCTACCAACCAAATGATGCAGGGGTCGACCTACCTTAAAAAGTTGAAAGCAATTGCTACACTAGAAAAAGGAATTCCTTAATTTATTCATCACATTTTAAGCATTTAAGCAAACGATAGCGATTGCTTCTATTTTTTAAGAAAAAGCATTGACTAGAAGCAATTCCTGCACTTTTAAGCGATCGCTGGACGCAAAAGCTATTACTTTAGTTTTTATTCATTGGCTTTCAAGACATTACTTCGATTTTATAAGAAAAAGCGATCGCTACATTTTTATTCATCAGGTTCAATATCAGAATGTGCTTATTAGCTAATTTGTTGATAATATTTATGGCTCCTAAGGAGGGAGGGGGGTAAATGCTAATTTGCCACTCCTCTAGCTACGCCGGCGTTTGGCGCTGTTTCATTTATATAACGACATTTTCCACTTTAGCAGCTTGATTACTTCCTTGTCTTACGTTCTACGTTACTTTCTCAAGCAGGTAAACCCAAATTCCCGATCATGTAACACGTTTAAAGATGATATCAAATTTAAAGCTTTACTATGCCTTAAAGCAGTTTTCGATAACCTTTGATGACATTGCAGAGTGTTCCTATTTCCGTAATCAAATCTCACTTTGGTTCATATTTGCTTATAGTCTATGAATTATAATTTTGTCGTTTAATATAATGTAAAATATTCATCAAGTAAAGGCCTTATTAGTCGTAATATTGTTTAACAAAATTTAAATGTTTCTTTTAAATCGGTTTTATAACTCGCCCATTATTACAGGTACCTAATAAGAAGATTATTATTATTTTTATTATTAATATTATTATTAGTTCTCTTTCTCACAGCTTTTTGTTGGTATTGCTGGTATTTTTTATAGCACAGAAAATAAATTTAACTTATGTACCTGTACTTCCGTACCTTCTGAACCTTCTATGTAGCAAGTTTGGAGAATGATGCTTTTTTGGGTTGGTTGGTATAAATCAAATCAATCAAATCAAATCAAATCGTTTATTTTCTCAGAGACAATTTACAATTGTAGGAGAATAGTCGGGGTACATTTTAAATTTTAAAACTAGAAACTAAAGTAACTATTTAAAAATGAACAACAACAAACAAAACATTTCAATACGCAATATAAATAAAACATGTACAAGCATTAAGACAGACAATTAAAAAACTCATCCAAGCTGTCAGTGCCGTCTTCCATATGATTGGGGCTCTGGGAAAACATTTTTTGGTGCCACGCCCTATTTAGGGTGTTTGGAAGGCGCCGAAGACGCTCTTCTGCGCCCGCTTAAAATAAATAGTTAGGAATTCGACCAGCAATATAATTATTTTTAAATATTAGGTTTCACGAGAAAAATCTTCGATTTGCAAGGTCAGGGTCAAATTTTCGTAAAATTTAGTCGAATTTTGACATAGTATTTTAAAATCGAATAGTACCTGGACACCTGATGCTAACTGTGTTTGCTCGATTTCATATCCTAACTAGGATGGATATGAAATTATATCCGTTCAGTTAACTGGAATTGCCTGCTTATCCATTCTGTAGATTGTGAAGAAATACCTAATATGCAGATGGAAGTAGAGAAAAACTATTTATTCTAACTAAAATATAAAGAAGAAATCTCATCCTAAAACATTAATGTTAATAACAATAACTGTAAATAATCCGCGCTATGTAAACAATTGTTTTCTTGATCGTAGGTGTGCAAAATCGTCTATTATGTCATCAAAATTTATTCCTAGTAAGATCTCATTTTCTATGAATGAAAAATGCATTCCAACTCTAATTCTTTTCCATTGACATCAGAACTATAATTTTCTACAAATCTTGAACAACTAAGGTGCAAATCGACTTTACTGATTGTTTTTAAAATTATGAGGAAACCAAACCGATTGAATATGCTGTCGTATGCAACAAATCGCCGGTTAAGTTCAGCTATTAATGAATCCATAATTGGGAAAAAAACTTCAATTTTAAATTTTTCTTTGCCACTAAATTGGGCTTCTTCAGCTGGTCCATCAAAACATTTGATTCCCGAACTCCGTTCAGTTTTGCGTTGTGTATTCTGTTTGAAGTCACTATCTGGAAATTTATCTTTAGCAATGCTATAGTAGTTTTCGAAATCATTTCTTTCATTATTCAGAATCTTAATTAGTGATTTCAATAACTGTACTGCTACTTCCATCGTAAGAGATCTACTTAGTAAACTAACATTTACTTTATTTACGGTTGTTAATACATTATTCCATATTTCCGTAAGAACAATTATTTCTAACTTCTGCATTTTTCTGGAAATGCCAACTGCTTCACATCTAGTTCCCGGGCCCCGAAGACGAAGACAGCGGGGACCGTGGGGCCTCTAAGACAGCGGAGCCCTGGGCCCGGGACCGGCGGGCCCGTACGGAAAGACGGCACTGCAAGCTGTAGAAACATTCAGATATTAAAAATGATTTTAATGACTTTTTAAAACATTGTATACTCTTACAATCCTTAATTTTTTCGGGCGAAACATTGTACTCTATAACACCCAGACATTTACGAGAATTATAGGCTACTAATCCTCTAGAGTGCGGAGCACGAAAACTATTTTTGTGCCTTGTATCAAAACCGTGCACATTCCTGTTTTGTACAAATTCACCTTACCTAATTACAAAAGACAAACACTGCTAATTCCAATATGTATAGGCTAGGAAGAGGAAGTATATTAAAATTTTTAAAAATGTCTCTACAACTATACCGATTAGGAACACCTGCTATACATCTTAAGATTTTTTTTGTTTTGCAAAAATATTTTTATATAGGATCGAAGTACCCCAGAAAGTCAGACCATATCTGTAAGTACGATTCTACATATGCGTATTACAACATAATTAGGTGTTCTTTACCTAAGATAAAAGGATGAATTGAGTTTAGACATAACATGTTCACAATGTACCTTCCATGTCAAATGATCTGAAAGGCATAGTTTTTCCAAGTTTGGCTTAAAGTTTTTCGTCAACTCCCTCCACCGATATTATGATTGGAATTATGTCTTTTTGTTTAAGTCTCCATATACAGTGGGTCCGTGGATAGAGTTTGGAAGAGGATACACTTTTTTATTAGTCGGTATAGAAGAAAAAGTCATTCTTTATAAAAACGTCTGCTTGTGCTGAAACTACAATTTCAAATATCAGATTTGCGATTACTATACAGGGTTCTTCAAAAACAACATTCTTACTTTTAGGATTTTTTTTTCAATTATCATTTTTTTCAATTCTTTGATTTATTAAATAAATTTTGCTTGTACTGAAACTACAATTGCAAATATTACATTAGCGATTACTATATAGGGTTCATCAGAAACAACATTTTTAGTTTTTAAGATTTCGTTTAAAATAAATGTACGTAAAAACAAACAACTATTGTTGCTTTGAATATGATTTTATATCTGGCCAAGTAACGGTTTTGTTGTAAGAAAACCATTTTTTTATTTGCCTACTTTTGAGGTATTTTTGATATTACATGTCATATTTCTTCAATCCATTCAATCATAAATTATAAAACTTTTATTGAAACGTGGTACCACCGAGTTAGCGTGTATTTCTCGACATTTAAATTTCCGATAACAGTTCCTAACTTGCTGTATTGGGATATTTGCAGAAACTACTCTTATTTTTTGTTTTAATAGATCAAAGTTATTATTGAAATTAGTTTTATACACATGTGGCTTCAGATATCTCCATAAATGAATGTCGATAATTGTGAGATCGGGACTCCTATACGTGCCAACTGATTTGGACCATATAGGTACCTTCTAATCCATTCGTTCCCAAAGTGATGATGATACCCTGTATGGTGATTGCAAATCTAATAGTTAAAATTGTACTTTCAACACTAGCAAAATTCATTTAAAAATGAAGGAAGTGAAAAAAAATATCCAAAAAACTACAAATGTTGTTTGTGACGAATCCTGTATAGTAATCGCAAATCTGATATTTGAAATTGTAGTTTCAGGTAGGGCTGGGCGATATTGAAATTCCAATATCGAATATCGATATTTAAAAAAATATCGATATAGTCGATATATCGATAATATCGATAATATCGATATATATCGACAAATATCGAATATCGAACATCGATTTTTGTTGTGTACATGTGTTATTGTGCCATACGATAAATATATATATATCGATATTTTATTTTTAAACATCGTTATTCAATATATCGATAATATATATTATCGATAAAACAAAAATATTATATTATAAATTCAGTGTCATCAGTAAAATCCGCATCATGTGGGATTTTTTTTATTAATAGCTTTATTCAAATGCATCAGTTCTGCTTCGATCGAGATGAAAATTAAGCAAAAAAATTGTAGTTTTAATTTTTCCCAAAAAATAATTCAAAAGTGGGGTTTTTTCTGAAAAAAGCGAAAAAAGTTATTGGAAAAAGTTTTTCTAAATGCAGTTTCTAGCCCACATGCAAAATTTCAGCTGCATAAGATAATTTTGATTTTTTACCTATATTTTGTAAATTGCACCACTTTTGCAAATGAAGACTCAACAGAACCTACATAAAACTTCTCAGTTTTGACAAGGCTTTATTTCAGATACATTTTCTTTAAAGTAGCGCCATATTAAATGTGTGTTTTTCTACAAAAACGTTATTATGGCATAGCTTAATAATAAATTATAGGGGTTTTAAATTAAATCGTTGAACATAGATAAACTTTACGTTGTTAAACTAAAATTTATTTTCCACTTAAAAACACTTTACTTAAGACACTGTGTTCTTTTTTGTCTTAATATTAAGGTGTATTACTTTCAGACACAAACTACGTTTTTAAAAATACTTATTTTATGAAGTTACCTTATACAGGGTAGAAAACAAATAAACTTTGCATCACATACGACCAACTTTTAATAGCCCCATTTTGACTTTGTAGAAAAACACACATTTAATATGGCGCTATGTATATAGAAAATGTATATATCGATAATATCGATAATATGATAATATCGATAATATCGATAAATATCGATAAATATTGATAATATCGATAATATCGATATATCGATATTTTATTTTTTTAATATCGTTTATCGATATATCGATATATCAATAAAAATATCGATATATCGAATTTTTGCCCAGCCCTAGTTTCAGGGCAAGCACACATTTTTATAAAGAATGACTTTTTCTTCTATACCTACTAATAAAAAAGTTTTTCCGCTTTCAAACTGTATATTAATTTAATCTCTAATAATACGTTTTTTTTTTTCGATTTTAGAGAGGTTGTGTGTTAGTGGGCACTATATCAATTATGAAAGCTTTTTTGTTATTCTTTCGGTGTGGTTTACTATTCTATCTTCTTGGCCGGTCCCAATATAAGAGATTTTGAAGAGATTCGAGAACGTATTTGGGTGTTTCTTCCAAAAGCGTACCTATTTCCTATCAACAATTTTAGAAAATTCAAATTTGAAAATTTATTTTATATAAGTATTTTCTCCTTCAGTTTTATTTACTTGTTAATAAAAACCTAGTGGTCATAAATCTAGGCTACGATTTAAGAAAAAAAACAGCAATTTTTAAGAAGCGACTTCACGGAGGTGAGAGGTTTTAAACGGTAAAGAGGATTCTAGGGACACTACCTAAAAATCACTTTCGTTTTTTAGTATTACGTTAACTAAATCTGAAAACAAGTTGTAAGACGTAAGAAAAACCTTAATTTACCAGATGAAAAACAACCAAATCTAGAATAAACCTATTTTATTATTTATACTTACAAAATATATTATATAGGAAAGGAAAACTTGTGATTATATTTTAAATAGAAACCGTTTTAATTAATAATAATTATCAAAATTTAACATAAATTTTCTACCCTGGGAATTTTAAAAACATGTTAACCATGTTTAATTTCTGGATCCTGAAACACAGAATATTAACAGCAAGTCCTGAAGTACAGCTACTTATATGATTATTTAAAATACTGGACTCATCCGACACGTAAAATTTGTGTATCGTTTTTCTAATCTCTGTGGAAAGTGATTTTGGATGAGTTCTAGGTTGTTTTCTAAAAAGCCTATAAGAAGACAGTGACTGTACTTGTTTCTGAAATTTATATTTTTTTATTAAATGGCCCGAAATAGCACCTACTAGCTTCTCTTTCCCTTAGATGTTTTCTGAGTGCGAATATTTTTTTAAATTTGATCCGCTAGCACTTCTCCAAAAAGTAGTTTTCTTTTAACATTTACAGCCATATTAGGGGATCTCAGAACATTTGTAATTCAAGTGTTAGGACTGTTGATCTTAGCTTTATTTCTTATGCGCTGTAATCTCTTTTTATATTTTTCTTTCTTTATTTGTTCTTTTCGTAGCTGGTTCTTAAGTTTCAATATTTGGTTTTTAAGTTTTTGTCTATTTCTTCTTGCTTTTCGCTTTCCTGCAATGTTTCTTCCGGATGGACGTGGGGTTTCATCGGCATTTACAGTAGTAGGTGTGATCGCAGCAATATAATTAAACTGTGTGGGTGATGATGGGGGTGTATCTGCAAGAAACCTTTGCACATTTCTATGTAATTTATTTTTTTTATCATAACTTTTCTTGCTTCGTATTCTCCATTGTTTTCTTACTTTCCTTTGTTTTCGCTCGTTAAGGTCGGATATTAACTTAATTTTTCCCCCAGCCTTTCGTCTTTGGTATCTTTCTCTCTCTCTTTCTTTGTACGCCTCATGTTTTTCTGGGTAATTTTTAATTTTTTCCCTTAATCTTTGCATAGTATCTTTTTTCTTTTCATTTCGTAATTTACGCTCCTTTTCGCTAAGTTTATTTACTTTTTGTTTTTTTTTCTCAATTCTGGACTTTCCATTTTGCCCTTGAAAAAATAATTTACTGTTTGTACTGTAATTTGACATTCCTAAGCTAAATTATCACTTCTGTGGTAAGTACCTCACAGCCGTGAATAATGTATAGTAGGTAACGGTCGTGAGACCACGGAAGTGAGAATTTTATAGGTTTAATGGCGGTAAATAATTTAATAACAATTTAAATTTGGCGGGTTTCTAGAACTTATAACGTTAATAATAAAGCAAAAGATTAACATAATTAGTTATTATTTTTTTCTTCAATTATCATTTTAAAATAGTACAACGGTAATGAGAAAATTGAACTTACCTCACACCACTAAAAGCACTTTTTTAACTAAAATTTTCCAGATGCTACCAATCACGTGCCGTCACCTTAACTGTCGAACTTAGACTGAGACTGAACTGTTGAACAGTTTAAGCAAGCATAAACACCATTCGCGCCACCTTACAGTTTTTATTGGCACTTTAATTTGCATTCACGGTAGTGATAAAAAAATATTGGGACAACACCATTTATAGTAAAAATCGGTTATTGGGGTTATTATTTGAAAGAATAATACACTAAATTAAAAATATTTTGAGTTTATGTATACAAACTATAAAATATATTAAAATTTAATTGATAATCAGACTTGCCAGAAACGATGGAACTGTTCAACCTACAGTAGGGGACATGGCACGGTAGTGAGAATTGGGCTGTTGAGATAAAAAAAAATAAAAAGGGAAATTAATTATTCTCATACTTATATGTGGCCTAATTGTATATACTCTTGAAGCTTTATTTAAGCCGTAAAATGTTTTATTTTTCCTGTTAATAATTCAGATTCCAAGCGGGGACTAAAAGAGGTACGTTTTTGGGAGAAACACCCATTTATAGTAAGGAGGGAGGTTTTCTTTTAGGCCTAATTTACAAGCCAGATCTTTGTGGATGATCTTTGCCACCTGATTATGTCTTCCTAGGTAAGCGTTTGCCATTGCAGCACAACTCCCCGTACAATGTTCTATTGTTTCTCCAGGGAATTTTTTTTTTCAGCTTTTTCTATAAAAAGACTAGATACCTATGTCATTTTACCCTAGTATAAGCCTAAAATGACATACTGTACAGTTTTTTGTTAATTCGGGTGTCATTGCATTTTCTGTACACGTATCTTCCATGCACACTCCCTTTTAAGATGACCTTTTGATAGTTTCTTGTTCGAATGACACGGTCTTGGATAGAAATTATAAATTCTTCTGTCTCAGCATGCCTGTTCTTTCTAACCAACTCAGTGACATTTCTCTATCTATGTGTGGATTTTGAAGTGCCGGTAGTGTATTTACCTTGCAAAGCTTTCTCTTGCCACGTTACTGGCTGTTGACTTGGTGGCGCGCGGATCAGGTTGGGTAATCCATTCTGCTGTAGTGTGAGTGCTGTATATCCAGCGTCTGAGCCTACCCCTTTTTGTAGAATTTCTCCATTTGATTCTTGGAAGTATTATTATTATTATTGTTATTATTGTTAATATTATTATTATATTTACATCATTTTTAGAATTTGATGCCAAAGAATTTATAAATAATCTTCGAACCAAAGGAGCATATTTAGCTTGTGATGAATCTTCTGAAACTTTTAACAACCAGAATTTACCACCATACTATGACGAAGAAATGTATAAGAGGTATGTTAAGTAGTTTTCTTGAAGTTGTTAAAATACTTTCAACTTTCAGGTAGATTATCAAATTTATTTAATTTATTTTTAACCTGTCTAGTAGGAACAAAAAAATTAGCAAAGGTTGGAAACACAATATTATTATTATAATTTTTTATGCACCAACCTCAATACCGGCACCTACTATGTTTTATATTACTTACAATACTGTATTAATTGTATAGATATAATATGGAATGAAAAAGACAATGATAATAAAGTTTAAAAAGTCATTTCAATCTGCCGAAAAAATCTATGAAGTTACAAAAAGTCTATAAATAAATAAATTTTTATAATTCAATTTTACATTAAACTACCTACTAGGAGTATTTTTCAAGAATAATAAGAATAACTTATATTCTATGCAATATTAATAACAATAAAGTACAAAGCTAAATGTTTAAAAAAAATTGTGGAAAATATTTCAAAAAATTATAAAAGCAGAAATCAATAATAATAGCTGCGGACCTATACAGGGTCTCCTAAAAGGTATGGTTAATAATTTTGAATTGAGTAGATGGGTTGAAAATAAGGTAAGAACTTCATATAAAATTGTGTCCTATGTTCACTTATTACGAAGCTACAGCCAATTAAAAGAGGTACTCTGAACATGGGTTTTTTCTAAGTATTTTCTAAACCTTTGTAGATCAAAATTTAAAATTTAGGTATTTTGGTAAACTTTGTACACTGAATATAACTGTGATCTTAGAAATGTTGATATTTCAAAAATGTGGCCAGAAATAGGTGATAGTGGGGTAAAAATAGACATAACTTTTTTTACGCTAACATTTATACTTTTTTATGTCAAAGAAACGACGTATTTTACGAAAAAAAGGTACAATTGGTAAGACATATTTGGTGCGCCGTTTTCTAGATATATTTATTTAAAAATAGAAAAATCGCTAACTTACTAGTAGTATTAACAAATCCCAAAATTTTATACAATTTAATTTAATTTTCCCTTTTTTCATAAAATAAACTTGAAGTTTTCCTTTTTGGTTATTTTTGGGTATTATTAATTTTAGAATTTGTGAATATTAGAAAATATCATATATGAGCGATTTTTTCTATAGCAAGGTAATTTTTAAATAAATTTATCTGTAAATCCAATTGCCCTGCCTATGTCAGGTTTCTCTAATTTTACATAAAAAAGTATAAATGTTAGCGTAAAAAAGAGTTATGCCTAATTTTACCTCACTATCCCCTATTTTTTAAGGCCACAGTTCTAGTCAGCGTACAAAGTTTACCAAAATATCTAAGTTTTAAATTTGTATCTGCAAAGATTTCGAAAATACTTAGAAAAAAACATCTTCAGAGGACCCCCTTTAGGGGGCTGTAGCTTTGTAGTAAGTGGACATAAGACACAAATTTATATGAAGTTCCTAGTTTATATTTAACCAATCCCCTCTATCCTAAATTATTGGCCGTACAAACAATAAACTAGGGGAAACTAGCCTAAAATGACATACTTGGGTAAAATGACATATGGGACATATTGCTACTTTGAGACGTGATAACGCCGCCCCAAATACCTAACTGCAAATGTTTTTTATCCGCAACCTTAGTCGAGTTTATTCAGTGTGGCAGGCGACACTCTTCTTGAAGAAATATCAATAAGTAATTTTTCTCGATCCGAATAAATATTTGTACGGTCACCTAATTTGACTGTAATAATTGATAGAGTGCAATAAGCTTAAGTTGGCTTGATACAGGTAAACAAATATACTTTTTTCTTTATTTTAGTATAATTAAACTTTTGTTTTATTTCTTTTACTTATTTTATTTAATAATTTCCAAGAAGTCCTTATTTTGGGTAAAACGACATACCTATGTCATTTTAGGCTAAAATGCATTTTTATTTTAATTTCAGCTTTGGCTGCGGTGTCAAAAATGGAAGAAGTGGAGTCATGGAGATTGTGCAGATGTTTCCCCCCAAACAAAGTTTTCTACATGCGACTACTTTAACTTAGCGACTAAACTTTTTTTTATGTTTTATGTTTTTCTATAGTTGAGCTTGTTAACTCTTCTACTTTTGTTGACGTTACCTTTACTTTTGTTCATTTTTTTTTCAACTTTTTCTATAGAATGACTACCTATGTCATTTTACCCTAGTTTACCCTAAAATGACATACTGTACAGTTTTTTTGTTAATTCGGGTGTCATTGTTTAAAAAAAAAATTAGGTTTTGTGCCTTTAATAGGAAGCGGCATAAAGTAATTGACCCATTGAACTGAAGATGGATGCTAAAATTTTTTTTTTCAAGTTATGTGAATGCTTTTGCTCAAGGTATGTCATTTTAGGCCAGTTTCCCCTACAACCGATTGCGACGTACTTTCTTTTTGACAAAGTCATCATCAATGACTTCGTTGTAATCAATGTCCCGCAAAAGGTCTGATTCTATATGTAAAATTGCTAAAGAATGACGTCTGTCTTTTTCCATAGTTGATCTTAAATATGTTTTAATTCGCTTTAGTGCTGAAAATGAGCGTTCTTTCCGTTTGCCGCCACTAAAAATTGCCGGCCCAAGCGCGCTGTGCATTTATCGTCATTTAATAGTACAATATGACATTAGGAGAATAAGGCCCCCATAGACCTCTTTCCTTTACGGCAATTTTACCGGTCCGGGTAAAACTGCCCAATTAAGAACGAACAACGTCTATATCCACACACTTCGCGTTCTTGTCATTCGGTTGTTTTGAAACTTTCGCGTTTTAAACATGAATTCTGTGATCACGTTAGCAGTGGCGGCGCGCATTGGCTGTACAAATACGAAATTCAAAAAGAAAACGTTCAAAATGGGCTAAAGAATGGTCGCTTCAACGAACGCGTTTTCCCACGTAAATCTATTAAATGAGTTACGGCTAGAAGCAGATGATTGGTTTAATTATCTGCGAATGGACGAAGAAATATATCTAGAACCACTTACCTTAGTAACCTTTAATTCAGAAGCAGGATACCTATATGAGAAAAAGTATTTCACCACATGAGCGCCTTACCGCCACATTAACATTCCTTGCTACTGGAAGGAGTTATGAAGATCTAAAGTATTTAGTAGGCTTTATTTTTTGTCTCGATCAGAGCACTCTGCAGACTTAATCTTCCAGATGCACGGATGGCTTCTATAAAGTTCTATAAATTTAATTATAAATTCTTTGCTGCAATTTTTTAAATCGCTCATCTCTTTGGCTTAAGCATACGACATGAACACCACACACACTTAGACTACATACAAACAACAATACAGGTATTGATTTTAATTTTTTTTATGCTACCACCTTCGTTCAGGCAGCTAAATTTAGAACTATTAAAGAAACGTCTAAAAAAATACCTAATAACAACTACTCCCTATTCAATATTCAATACGGGAATTCCAAAAGGCTGTGAGAGAGAACAGGAATATACATATTTTGGTTTAATTTTTTAAAAATTTCGTTTGTAAAGCATTTGAGTAGTCTGTCTGTAGTATGTTTTGTCATGTTATATATTGTATACCGTTAATTTACTTTATTTCTCTGTGTACTATCATTTGACGGATCAATGAAATGTATATTTCTTTTGACCAATAAATTTGAAATTGAAACCACATAATACAAAAATCCCGCTCCCGACACTGCTAAAGATCGCCGTTCTTAACTGGGTATGTCCACACACTGACCGACTAGCACGAGCATGTTCAAAACGGTTCTGAAAAATCAAGCATCGGCAGATATTTCTGAACGCCGGCAAGAAGGACGGTTTTTAGCCACACACCTCGGTTTTGCGACCGTTTTACCCTTGCCCAGACAGCACACAATGTCTTAAAGACGTCGATTTTAGGTCTTAATTATGTCTGAATGCCCGCAGACCTACAAAAGACATCTTAAAGGCGTTTTTTTCAAGACATACATAAGATGTTGTAAGATGACGTCCATAAGATGTCGCTAAAATATCGTAAATATGACGTTCGTGTTTTTTTTAGGTTATAGCACAGAGAGGGATTTGTCTCTCTTCTGTCTTTGTAGTATCCCTAGTCTTTCTCTAGCTTATATATTTTTTAAATGGACACTTTGGATTGCCGCCATCTCGGATCGTCAGCTCGAACAAACCCGACCGTCGCCGTTCTCAGAACTTTTATTATTTTTTTGTATACTTGTCTAATCGAATTTAAATGATTGTTACCAATTCGGACGTTTTCTTGAATCGTTTTTTTTTGTAAACGACAAACAATAGAGTTCAATTTTAGAATCGGTAAATTTGGCAACATCGCGAACAACTTAGGATTGGCAACAAAGCGCTCCCCTTTGCCATTTGAAATTGACGCAAGGTCAACACTGTCAACTGTCGATGGGCTTGATTTTTGATAGTTTTGCTAATGATGACTTGCAGTTTTTTACTTTCTACTTAGTGAACCGTTAAAAGAAAACGAATTGTAGATTAAAAAACGTTTTGTATGGTACTACATATTTTTCTGTGGTGTGGTGTTTGTTTTTAGTTTTCGAATAATTAAAATTGGTCTATAATCAGTGGATGCAGTGTCAATAAATCTGCTGACAAAACATGGCTTCAAAACAGTAGAAAAGATGCCGAGGATGCCATCGCGACGTGGCTAAGAAGGGCCACAGATAGGCGAAATTCATTATTAAAAAAGTTTTAATTATGTAATACGTTAATAAAACCAATTGTTAAGCAATATGATGTTTCATGTTTAACAAACAAAACAAAATGTTTTAGGGCTCTGCGGTTTGGCCTATAAAATGTATCTAAGGTGTCCATAAGACATGTATAAGGTATTCATAAGACATCTATAAGATGTTCATAAGACATCTATAAGGTATACATGAGACATCTATAAGTTGTCCATAAGATATCTGTAAGCCGTCCATAAGATGTGGTATAGACGTTGGGTTTTGTAACATACGAACTTTTTAAGATATCCATAAGATGTCTTGATGGCGTTAAGAAACGTCCATAAGACGTCATGAATGTCTATTGTTGACATCTTTTGGATATCTTTAAGATGTCTTTGTACTGTCTGGGTGTTGATTTACCCGAACGGGTAAAATTGCTGTAAAAGAACGAGGTCTATAGGGGCCTTAAGAGATACTTTATGTGCTGAGCGTGCTTAATCCATGCAAAGCGCATAAGACAGAAAGTATCTCATTCTCCGAATATCATATACTATTTTTTCTTCAAACGTGCATCATATTATTCGAGATAAAACAATAAATGAAAACGAATTTTTTAATAAAGATAACAAGATTAAATTTTAAACTTATTTCACTGTATATTCCCTTTTTGGTATCGTTATCATGGATACGTACCTACTTGTTTAGCATCAATCAAAACAAATATTTTTATACGCCTAGGAGTATAAGTACCGTGCGAGCAAAAATTATTTGCATCAAAGAGGGGCTTGCATATAAGGACGTAATGCTTAGCCGTAGAGCTTAATACCTGTTGGGTGCCAGTAACTACCTGAGTTAACAATCAATCAGTTATTCCGTCATCTTTGACAGTCGTTAGTCGTTACAAGTAATTTGATTAATCGCTAATTTTTACAATTTCTTGAACAATTCAAACAATGGGCTTTACAGAACAGCACAAAACATTCATGGTTGAAGCGTATTTTCGAAACGGGGTTAGAGTAAATGCTGAGTGGCAATACAATCCGGGTTTGTGCATGGACATTTTCCTAACGTTGCTTTTATTGCTGGGGATTTTTATCATATTGCCTGAAAAGAACCGTGGCTGTATATAGGGAAACAGGTTCTATACAACACAAAAAAGGAGCAGGAAGACCAACTGTAAGAACAGAAGAACTTGTTGCAAACGTTCGTGAAATAATGTTAAATACGCCAACAAATTGTATAAGACGCATGTCCCAAGAAGTGGAAAGATCTTATGGAACATGCATTACTATTCTTAAGAAGCAGCTAAATTTATTTCCTTATAAAGTGCAAGTACTCCAAGAAATACAAGCCGCAGATTTTGAAAGACGCAGGAATTACTCTCAATGTTTTACCCAAAATTTATTGATTTATTAGACCTGACATTTTTTTCGGATGAAGCCTGGTTCCACCTCTCCGGTTATGTCAATTCTAAGAATACATTTTTCCTTTTCTTTCTTACTTTGTTAATTTTGTAAGCAACAAAAATAAATTTGTATTTGTCTATTTATTTTATTACTCATTAGTTTGGCATATCATGTCATAATATGAATTTGACAAAATTTTAACCTAGATTTGGTTAAGATATATCGTCCCCATATCATTGTGATCTGAACCAAGCCCTACGTTTTTTAATCCAAGCCCACTTTGATGCAAATAATTTTTGCTCGCACGGTACTTATACTCCTAGTCATATAAATGACATTTAAAGGCAATGACATCTAATGTCATTGAGAAACGTCACATAAGTTATCACTTATATGACGTTTGAAGAAAAAATATTTTAGAAATTGTCATAATTTCCCATGCGAAATTATTTTTTTTTTTAATTATTATTTTCTTTCTTGTATTGTTCGGTCATATTTTAGGGGTCAAGCCTTCTTTCATAAACACATATTTGGAATGTTTCTGGGCACTCTATTAGGCGTAATATGTGGTCTAGCAATAAAATCAAGTTTAGCCATTATAATATTAACAAGAAAGTCCGGCTCCGATTTGACAGCATACAAAAGATATGTCGCTACTCTTTTCCACATGATGATTTGGTACGATAGTGAGTTCAGGCCCGGGTCAAAGTAAGCCTTTCTATTTTAGTACATTGACATTTATTTTTCTATAAGCCTTTCTATTAAGTATATTGAAATTTGTTTTTTTTTTTTGGTAATTTTTTGTTTTAATATTGGTGCCATTTGACAAAATACAATCGGTTGATTTTGATACAGTTCTATAAGGGTAATGACGAAGTTTTAACTCCAAACCCAAAATGCAGCAGAAAAACGCGGTTGAAACCACATATTATGGTTAAATCTGTAAACTGACAGATGTCATGTTTATTTTCTTGTCAAATGAGCAAAGTTATATCTATAAATCAATTCCACCAACAGAAATTTAACAAACGAAGAGTGAAGAAAAAATTTGAAGACATTTTTAGGTATGCATATTATGCAGAAACGTAGTTAGAAAAATAATTAAACCATATTTGTCACTGCTTTAGAAAACAGAGAAGTCCAAGCGAATTAAATAAAAGAGGAAGTTAAATAACAGTTCTAAAAAGAAGATTTAAAGAATTGTCTATGATAAGACTAAGTAAAACCCAATTTTTTAGATTTAGATAGATAGATATAATAATGAGTGATGGAATAAACTCGTTTTGTTGAAATAAAATACTTCTCTAAAGCTGTTTAGGGCACTGAGTTTTGCGACGACTCAGTAACCCATAGGCGTAGGGGGGTACTTGGGGGTGCTAAGCACCCCCGAAATCTAAATTAGCGCCCCCAAAAAAAAAGTTACAACATATAGGCTAATTTTAGAACTAACCTATTTTTATAATATAGGTACATTATATGTAATGAATTTTTCATATTAATATTTCAAGCATTCGGATTCTGGTACAAATTCAAGTATATTTAGGTAGTTGCGGATTCTGTTCAAAATTTCTCTCCGTGTACCGTGTAGTTCACGCCCAGTTTACTTGTCAGAGCGGGTCTATGATCATAAAAATCTCGTAAAATACGAGAGCGGCATAATAGCATGTGTATGTCATGTTCTGCAATTCTGCATTAATTTGATAATTTAAATTTAACCAGTCGTAGTCGTTCAAATTCGCGGAAATTTTTAGCCGATATTTTGACTATTTTTTTGTTTATTAAGGTTTAATATGGTGTTATTGAATTCAGTTAAAGTTTAAAGTTAAATAAACACGAAAAAACAATGAATGCGTCGTCGGATATAAAATACACCGTGAAATTTTTGAAAAAATCTTTTAGCAAGTTACCGTTGGAGGAGAAAGTGATTATTAAGAACATTGAAAGACCTAAACCTGCTATTAACATCACATTAAAATATTTACTAAAAATTATTGACCAAATTTGGGCGTGGTCTTAAAAAAATTTCGCCTGCTTTTGTGCACCCCCACATTAACATGTCACGAGCCGCCACTGGACTTCAGCACCCCCAGTGTTGACCGTCTAACTACGCCTATGCAGTAACCCCAGTAAACATTATTTTCCAAACGTAGGTAGCTACATTTAAAAAAAATATATATGAAATTTTTAGAATATTTTTAAAAATGATCTTAATAAACACACGTGATTTCTCGATTGTGAATCTTATTCGTAAAATAATGAGATGCTGCGAACTTGCAGTTTAATTTTCTATGGTAATTAACTAAACAGGTTTATATGGATTTTTACACTTTTTCATGTGGCTAACAGTAAAAAATCCCTAAATTTTTAGGTTATGGGAATCGTTAAAGGATGTCAAATCAAAACACAATACAGCAAGCAAGAAGTCGTTATGTATCCTTAAATATAGAATAAATCAAACAGACATGGCCTTAACGCAGTTTGTTTTTATGGGCCTCGTACTAACACGAAGTAAAATGTTGGGAATTTACGAACAAAACGATGAAGACTTGAAATGTTTTGTTCATGTTTGGAGGGTCCTAGGTTATGCTTTGGGAATTGACGATGAGTAAGTACAAATAGATAGAAATGTGAAAACTTTTTGTCTATGATTCTACATTTGAAGGGACAGTTCTTAGAACACATTTTTGAAAACCATAAAAAACTAACTAATAGTTAACTGTTAATAATCGATTATCAGTGGGCAATTCGCAGCAGGCGAAACATTTTTGAGGCCATGCCCAAGTTTATTAAAAAATTATCCAGCAAGTGGGGGGGGGGGGGGGGGGATTAGTGACAGAATATTTATCAGGTTCTTTATAGACTTTAATATTTTGAAAAACACATAAACAGTCCCAAGCAGCATTTTTCCGACGTCCGACCAATATTGTACTACTTGCAAGGTTACAATAGGTATAAATAATAGTCAGCACACTGACTCTGACTAAATGACTTCAGTACAAAGGCCGTACTGGCCATATAATGAAGGGCTCTGGGGCGCCGCCCTCCCTGCAATTATTTCAAACAGAATCCAAAAATACTTCACTTAAAAAGCCAATGTATGTAAGCAATCAATTAAAATAATTCAAACCAAACGTAGCCCTATTCCAACACTCATAGACAAGTGAGTTGCGCGCTCTCAAGGTTGTACTAAGCGCGGGAGGCGGCGGGCGACCGATTATCCGTCCCGAACAGTGCTGGATTTACCATTAGGCTGAGTAGGCTGGAGCCTAGGGCGGCAGATTTTAGGGGGCGGCAAATTTGGCCCAAATGTTTTTTTTATCTTACAGAAATAAATGGTACAATCTTTATTCATGGTCGACGTGTAGTATTTTTTTAAATAAACTTTATTGTTGGCCGTGTCTGTTAATGGGGATAAAAAAAAGGTAGTTGGAACTTTACTGGCTTTGCAGAAAGAAATTTCATTTTCAATAAAATAAGTAGGTAATCATAAATTTTTAAAAATATTTACTAAAAATTATTGACCAAATTTGGGCGTGGTCTTAAAAATTTTTGCCTGCGGCGCATTTCGCCTGCAGCGGGCTTTTTCTTTCCTGAACACTTGATCACAACTCACGAGCCGTCACTGGTATGGGGGCAGCAAAAATTGAATAGCCTACTAGCGGCAAATTTATAAATCCGCCACTGGTCCCGAATGTCCCGATTCAACGCGCCTTCTCGATGGGTTGTCATGACGACGGAGGCCTGACGTCACCTACACATCGCATAACGAGCGGCCACGGAGAGCTCCAATTTTCCGCGCCCACTGTTCGCGAATCGCGATGCGTCCTGTCGTCTGTAGATGCCGCTGACTCCCTGACGTTTTGTTTATTTGTTTTGAGTTATTTATTAGTTGTTATAAAGTTGGAAAATTTCGTCTAATATGAAGGTCAGTGATTTACAGAAGGTTGTGTTTAGTTCTCTGAGCTTAAGTGAAAAACTTGATTTAAAAAATGCAGGGCGGCCACTACCAATATTGAACATTGTACAAGTGCAATCAAAATGTAAAAGTAAGGCACAGTTTACGTGTAAGTTTGACAAAGAAATATATAATAAAATATTCTGGATATGCGGTTGTGAGGACAAAAATTTTTTTTTTGTTTCGTGTGTCTTCTTTTTGGCGGGGATGATAATTGGACTAAAAATGGGGTGCAGCACTTAAAACATCTTTCAGAGAAAATAAAAAACATGAAAATAGTGCAAAACATCGTTATAATGTGGTAAGTTTTGAGATGTTAGGACAAACTAATATTTTAACTTGTTTAAGTAGTGCTTATGCTGATGAAATTAAAATTCACAACGAGAAAGTTAGAAAAAACAGACACGTACTTTCGAAAATAATAGACATTTTAATTTTTTTTAATTTAAAGCCAGCGCCCCCCTGACTCACTAGTCACGAGCCGCCACTGCCGACGTGGTAACAATGGCACTACACAATTACTTAATTTCAGTAAATATAATTACAAACTACCCTACGTCGCGCGTCGGCGTCGGCGCGATCTCGGCTTCACAACAACTAATTAATTAATTATTTTTAGTTGTTTAGGTATTTTGACTTTTATGTTGGTAGTTGGTGGTTGAACTATTTTATAAACATTTTAACCCTACTTTTTTTAATATTAATCACACAAGATCATGGCGTAGTGCCAGTGGTGTACCTAGGTCCGAAAAATACTGGTATTTATTTGTGATTACAAGCCGAAAAGATGAAATGTAATTTTAAAAATTAATTACGAAAATTGTTATCTCGTCATAAAAGGACAAGGTCAGTTTGCTTAAAAAACACCACTGGAAGGCGTCATTAGTTCAAAATTTAGTTGCTCAGGGGACTAGGCCATTTTGTCTATTTTCAAATCGTATCTATGGCAGCCATAAACGTTTAGATTTCCTGTTAGGTTTTAATACTATTGCCACAACCACCTTGAAAAGGAGCCATGAAGTGACATCGGGCAACGCCGCATCAGCTGGGAGTTGCGGATCCACAAGCTATTATTTTTATTCTTTCTGATATTTTTTGTGTTTTTTCTGGCTCTGTTGCCACTATATTAATATTGAAAAATGTACCAAAAAGTAATAAATACTTTTGGATAACAATAAGTACAACTTACCTAATTATTAAATAATAGTTATATTGCGTTGAGAATCTGTTTTTGTTTCACCACGAGTAGATTTATTTGATCGATCAAAAGTAATATTCTATTATAGAAATTATTATCTTCTGCGTTTAAATTACAGGATTAACTATCGACTTCTGAAGTTTCAAAATTTAGTAAGCTTAAGGCTTTGTTTAAGAAATCTACGCTTGTCTTAAGAAAGTCACCTACTACCTATCTGGGTAACTTCGTTACTTTCACATTGTATGAATTGGTACCGAGACAATAAGTTTTCAAGCTGAGAACACCTGCTTAATTTCATTTCAAAGGGTAAAATCCATTTCAAATCATTGTAAGCTAATTCATTACCTTTTAAAAAAACCACATACATACTAAACCATGGCTAACCTAAAAAAAGTCACGTGACACATGGATCTTCAAGCAGTGTTGTCGATGTTTTTGTTTCACGGCTTCTTTCAAGGTGGTTGTGCTACTGCCAAATAACAACATAACACTTTCTAACTTGTTACAACTTTATAATAAAGCAGAAAGGACATTCTTTTACAGCCCGAAACCAAATTATTAATTAAAAAAAAGTTTTTTCCACTGAACATTTTTGTTTTTTGAGCGGAAGGTTAAACCTCATTCATCCTCTCCCCCACCCTAACTACTGCTTTAAATGATACAGTGACATATTTGTAAAATTATATGAATTACCAGAAACATTTTTTTTTCTTAATAAAGTCTGAATTTTTAAATAGATAATTGTGACTGTTTCTGGATTTTAAAGGGCTCTTTTAATTGACAATTTCATACTGATGTTCAGAAACAAAATGTTTCATCCCATGATACCTTTTACCCTAAATAAACTACTTATTTCTGACTTAATTAACAGTATAAAAATAATAATTAAAAATGTGAAAGAACGCGTTTGTATTTGACTTGTTCACATGTATTCGTCTTTATGTAGATCAAGCCTAAGAAGAATCATAACCTTTACCACCGGGAAGACAAACTGACTGAACTAATCTACGACGTACCGCAAATATGGAGAATATGACGTAACGGTCAGCAGTCATTGAACATACTTTAGGTATACTTTAAGCTCCATAGTTTAGTCAACCGAAGTTTAAAGTAGACGTGCGTTTAATATGTTTTTCTGTTGCATTATAACATATTAATGAGGCGCAACTTCAACATATTGTGCTAAGTTTTGCACTATATAACTGTATCATCTTTTTGTTGCAGGTTTAATATTTGCAGAGATTCCGTCGATGAAACCAGAAAAATATGTGAAGAAATTATTTCAGATTTTACGATTCCAGAAATCGAAAAAAAATATCCAGAACATAGAAAAATGTGTTCACATTTCGTAAACGGCTTGTGGACCATTAATCCGTTTGTTAATCTAAACACTTTGTGGTTTTATTTAGAAGCAGTTTTAAGCAACGATCTTTCTACAATCAATAATAAAAACTTAAATTACAAACAATTAACTTTTGGTGAAAAATTATTACTTCATGCAATATTGTTTTCAACTAGTCTGATGAGGTTTTCTGTGATACGAATTATGTTGAGGTATTGGCAAGTGCAGTCGTTATGGGTGGCCAAAATATTTCCATATTTAGCATATTATAAATTTGGGAAACAGAATTCGCATATCAACGTTATAGGTAGTCACTAAAAACCCGTTTAGGTATGATAGTCTTGGACAGGGGTCTCACAGCTGTAGCAGTAGCTAACTACTAAGTAGTTAAGCTTTTTTGGTAGAAAATAGCTTTATTCTAATGTATATATTTTAATTTATAACTGTAGGTAATAATTGTATAGTATTTGCAGAATTATACCGTTGACTCTTACTGCCAAAAATAAACTACCTGATTAAACCCTATTGTATACGGCTCAACCTCTTCAAAGGGGATTAAATGGGATCAGGGTCGGCTTGAAAATGTACCTATACCACATGATTTATTTTTTTTAATTTAAAATAAATAAATAGGTATTTTTAGTATAATAAATGTAAAATAATAATAACAATTAATGATAATTGAAAATAATATAATTTAAAAGTATAACTATTAGGATAACAAGTACAATAAAAATTAATTAAATTCTAAAAAACTATTGAAAATTTATTCAAAATTTAACTCTGTATCACTATCACTATCTTCATCTAAGCCTAAACTTATAATTAAGGGTTGAACATTTGTAATCATACAATTGTAAGAATTTTTCACCTTAAGTACATGCTGTACACAGTTTTTCCAGCTGTCTGCAGAAGTTTTTCTTACTTCGTTTTTAATTAATTCTACTACAGATGCATTTAATGTAGGAGAAATATTATTTCTCCTAATATTGGATTTTAATTGGTGCCATATTAGCTCAATAGGATTGAATATACAATAGTATGGAGGAAGACGCAACACTGTATGTCAATTTTCTGCTGCAAGTTTGTCACACTCGTATTCCTTATTTATTTTAAAAGCTTTTAATACTTCTAGCAGTTCTCGTTTTTTGTAAGTTTCTTCAAAATATAAATCATTTTCAATCATAAAATTTTGAATTTCTGCTTTTGTATTATTAGAATTGGGAATGATTTTTGCTGCCGACTATAATAACTAGCATTGTCCATTACAATGACGCTATTTTCAGGTATATTTTTAAGGAGTTTATGTTTAAACCAAACTTCAAAAAGTTGTGCGTCGGTATCTTGATGGTAATCTAAAGAAGAATCTGCTATGTTTTTAGCTGAAAGCAACAGACAATTTGGAACAAACCCGTTCTCTGAACCAGCATGTAATATTGTGATTCTTTTGCCTTTATTTGATGGTGCCTTGGTTTGACATTTTTTGGAAGAATCATCCCAACCTTTTCTTAGAGTGTCATGGGTATCGAACCATGTTTCGTCAAGGTAAATAATTGGCCGATTTTCTTCTCTAAATTGTTTAACAGCTGTTAAATATTTAAGTCTCCATTCCCGTAAACGTTGAGGTTCCATTAATGTTTGTCTTTTATTAATGCTTCGGTATTTAAAACCCATTTTACGCAATATTTTCCTAAGGCTTGAAAGGCAACAAGAGATATTTGTTTCGTCTTTAATCAGCCGCTCTTTGAGGGAAATCAAAGTGGGTACAGTTTGTGCCTTATACATTTGGTAAATCTTTCTTCTTAATAAATCCATGTCATTTTCATCAATGCTTCTAAAAATGTGCCAGAATCACTCCGATTTTTTCTAGGATTAACAGGTTTAAGTACTATGTCTCTTACCGAAGATAAAGGAGTATTTGTCAAAGTAGACGTCTCTGCTAAAGCATCCATCGAATTAAAATTTCTACTCAACAAAGATTGATACACATTTTTAATTATTAGTTTGGCATCGGTAGATAAATGCTTTCTTTTAAAAATGACACTTGAAGATGCCCCCCTATCAGCACAATTCCAAGGACGCCACATTCTACCACTAATAAGCCTAACTAAAAATTACTCGCCGGAAAACCACTAAAGACTAAAATTAATAAAAATCAGTTTGTATTTATATATGAATCAGGCATAGGTATAAATTGAATTTGTACCTGGTCCGGCTCTGCTCGAAAAGTTTAAAATTTGTGATTTCATTATTTATTTTATGGTCAAAGGGATAATGAGGGTTTATTGCAGTCAAAAGATCAACGGTATAATTCTACAAATACTATACTTCGCAAAGTTGGTAGTTGGCAGATTTTTGGATAAAATGAAGTATTGATCAAAAAACCACATGATGAATGTGTCACTATAGTATTTGCTCTCAAAGTACCGGGTGGCCAAATAAGAATGGACGGCGGCAATATCTTAAGAACAGTTTTATCTCAAAGTTCTGACATAAACTTTTTTTATGACAAAATCGACCAACAAAAATTGCTGGAAAAGTTCCTAAAATTACCGCTAGAGGGCGTTCAACCTATGACTGAGAAGATTATCGGGTTTTCACATAGACATTTATCTTTAGATACGTACAGCTTATCTCCTGAGCAAACAAAAGTTTATGGGTGAAAAAACACGTCCGAGCGCACGGCCCGCCGGTCAGCTGCATTCCCGCGCAGCAGCATCGGGCATGCGCACAAACCTCTTGTTATAGGCCTGTCCTTCTTTAGCGACATGCTTAAAATATACTCCAGAACCGGCTCGGCGCCATTTTGTTGTTGTGTTTTGAGGTTTCTCTGTGGATTCCTTGTTGTTTATTGTGGGTGTTTAATATTTACGGATTTCTAGTTTTTGTGTAGTTTAGGGACTTGTGTTTGTGCTTTTAGTGACTCGAATTGAAATATAAATAATGACTCGTAACACCCATTATATGATTTTATTATGCCCAAATAGGGGTAAAATACCTGGTATTTCGTATTTTCAGTAAGTATGGAATAGTGATGTACCTATCTTAATATATAACTTTATTTTATTATGATCAATTTAACACATCAAACTAGGGCTAGACTCAGCGGCGCAACCAGGATTTCGTTCTAGGGGGGGCTACCAGAGAGGATCATTTTTTCTTTCTTTCTTACTTAAAAAAAGCGCCGCAGGCAAATTTTTTTTGGCTGCCACGCCCTTTTTTGGTCTATTAAAGAAAATCTAAAAAGGCTACCTTTAATTTTTTGGAAGCATAAAAAACTGTAGAAATAATAATTAGCCTCACGATTTTTTATAATTTTTAACGTGCTTAAAAATTTTTTCTTACACTTTCTAGGATAAGTAGAATATTAAAACATCGTTAAACACATACCTACTTTAAATAATTATTTTAAATCTTCTTAACTATTTCGTAGAAAATATTTTTTTCCACGGCTGTTAAATAAAACACGCTACAATAAAAAAAGACTAGCCAAATACTACAAACTTTTATTTTAAACTAAGTGTAAACATAACGTATTTATTGAAACTTTTACAAATTGAACTGAAGTCTACGAGGTCCCAGATTTTGAAGTTCTTTTATCACTTCATCAACCGATACTGGTATTTCTCGATGGATGTTTAAATGGGCTAGACCATTTAGTCTATTTTCTGTCATTGTATTGCGCAAATAAGTTTTGGAACTTCAAAGGGGGGGCTTTAGCCCCCCTAGCCCCCCCCCCCGTAGTTGCGCCACTGGCTAGACTACACAAGCAAAGTATAAAAATAAAGAGACACACCAAGACAGATTATCTTTTTCAAATTCTTGAATAAGAAATTGGGCTTGAAAATATTTTACACGTACCCAAGTTTTTGCCAAATTGTAAAAATCCATACAAGTTATATACCAACTAATATTTGACTTGAGGTTATGTAAGCGATAACATCAAAGATTGATTACCTATTTTGCTGGTTTTGTTTGTTTTTTATATTTGATTTTATTAGTTTTATAGTTTATTTGACATGTTCTTTTCCTTTTGGAACTAAAAACACGACGACGAATCATTTTTAAACAAATTTTAGACACAAACCCTTAAAAATAATTTTCTGTCCTCAAAATCTGATAGGTTTGCAACTACTAAAAATGCCAGAAATTACTATATTATTTCCCAATTTCCCAAACAGAAATTGAGATGAAAATCCAATTTTTCGGCAAGAATTTGGGGCAAATTTTAGCTGTTTACACGTAAAAACAAATTAAAGGTCAACTTTTACAATTTTCTGAGCAGGATTTAAAAATTTTAATCCCGGACCTGTCTACTTTTCCATTCGTCAAAATGATAATGTTGCAGTGCGCATGTCTAATCGTGTGTAGCTTTGCTTACATGCACGAGGCCATAAATTTGCCACTTTCGTGATTATTGTTTGCTTATCTAATGGTCTATGGGTTTTCATCGACAATATGCCCAATAAAGTTATTTCAAAAATTAAGTGTTTTAATACTTTGAATTATACGAGTTGTGTAAAACATTATAACTACAGAACTACTTGACAGATTTAACGAGTTATTAAGCTTTTTTTCTGCGCAAAAATGAGAATTTCAACTGCTGAAGTATAATTTAGGCACGTAGATAAGGAGGGATACTGGGGGACAGTACCTCCCCTAAGCCAGTTGTGTCATCAATTAACAAATACATTTTCACTATGCTAACATTTTAGATGCTTTATAAAAAATAATATCACTTTTTATGTGTGAGAACCCCTTTCAGGAAGAAGAGCCACAGCTGAAGAATGCTGTGCAGTGGCGCAACCAGGGGGGGGGGGGCTGCCGGGCTGCAGCCCCCCCCGAGCTTAGAAACTTAGCCTATTCGTTTAATTGCAAACCAATTTTTCATGTCACGCGAACTATTTTCGCATATTTTTTGCGATCTCAATGTTTTATGGATTTGTAATTTTTTTGCTTATCAATGTAACATGGAATCTTACGTTTTTTGAGTAATTAAAGTATAAATTTTAATAAATAGCTTAAAATTGTACATAATGATTAAAAAAAAAATTTCGGATTCGAGTTTTTTCCGTTTCTTTGCATTTTTTGAGAATATTTACCATAGTAATGTATATATTTTTTTACACCATCAGAAAGTGGAGATTTCAACGAACAAAACGCCCACCGACTTTTTTAAAACAGCAGATATTTTGACGTGAGAATTTTCGATTGAAAATAAGGGTGCTTTTTCGATATTAAGTCAAAATAAGGTGATAAAATAAATATTTTAAATCAAAATACTTACAGTTTGTTTGGGACATAAAAAGGTAAGTTATCACCAAATTTCGTGAAAACATAATTTTTTTTGTAAAAGATAAAAATAAAAAAACCAAAACTTGGTTATTTGAATTTTTCACATAAATTTTGAGGCAATGTGAAAAAAGTGTTAATACAAAAGTTGTAGATCTTTTTATTACCTACAACTTTGCCATTTAACGTTTTTCCATAAGACTTGTAGTTTTCCCGGAAATCGAGATAACTCGTTTTCTAGCCTTAAAAACTCACCCACTTCCACTTCCCGACCTCGGACCGCCCGTAAATTATTTTTTCTTTCGTTTTTGTTATGTTCTCTTTCTTTTCCAATGGGTTTCATCCTACTATTATTTTTTTTTGTATCAAAAATTATCGACCCTGGTCTACCTATTTATGCGAACCACGATATTGATATTACCGTGGAAGAAATTCTGGAGGAAATGGCAAAAACAAAACGAAGAATTTTACTTTAATATTAGTATTATTAGTGATTACTTACAACTTATTGTATAAGGTTTTTGTTTTGTTTTAGTATAAGTATGCTTAATATATGCGTTACTTATTTTAAATACATTTTTACTAATTAAAATAAAATCTCTAAATATTTTTCATAAATATTTCGTTAGGGCTAGTGTTATTGCAGAAGTTTTAGGGGGCTGTCGCTCTCGTCAATCATACGTATTTTACCCCAAAAAGGGCGTGGCACCCAAAAAAATAAATAAATAGATTTTCGCCCGCAGCGCAAGAAGTTAAAGCCCCCCCCCGAACAAAATTTCTGGTTGCGCTACTAATGCTGTGGAAGAGCTATCTCCGTGCCTGGTATAATTTGCCGCAAAATTCTTTCTAAAAGTAAATTGAGATATTAACAATAGTTATAAACTAGTTTAGTTAAACCTTTGTGTTGCTGAACTTACAATACGTATTTTTTTTAAATGTCGGCTCCCAGCAGCCGATCTCATAGTAGATATTTTTTTCTGTAGTAATAGTTGTTGAGGGGAGGCTTAGTGCTAAGTACCATTCAAAAAAATATATAATTTTTTTCTGTATCACTAACTTAAATTAAGATATGAACAATAACAGTTTTCTTCGCTTTTAATCTATTTTGTATCTAAATAAATATGTATTTAAATATGGTTTCATTTTAAATTTTTGAAAAAAATTGAAAAACCTAATTATTGTGCACATAACCCCCTCTAGCGGCGAGGAGTAAAACAAAAAGTAGTCAATAATTTTTAAATGTTACTATTGGACAAGCTCTTTCAAACAAGACTAAGTTTGTCATATTTGGTTAAGGTAAACCGGAGTTATGAGTATTTCTTTCAAAAGAGGTTACCTCTCCTTCCCTCAGTCCATGTGCGAGTTAGACCAACATGTATTGTATCTACATTGCACCTTATATTTCAAAGAATAAGACACTTTATTTTGATATATTTTTATTTGGCATATTCTTAGTCATAGGTTGAACGCCCTCTAGCGGTAGTAGGAACTTGAAAATAATTTCCATTCTTATTTGGCCACCCGGTATAAAGACAAATCAAGTTTTTTAAATATTGCTTAATAAAAATGTTTATTTAATTTATATTTTTTTCAATAGGCATTTTCCTAAAAATCGGGCTATGTAACCGGTACTAATGTAAAATTGAACTATAGGTATATATTTATATATTTAAAATGTTTTTTAGTATTAAGGTTGTAAAAACGCAGCAATCGTTAGGTTATTCTGAATTCGCAGACCATATAAGCAAAATTAATTGTGCCGAATTTTGCAACTGCAACAAATGCAACTGCAATCATAATGCAACAGCTTTGAAGCGCAAAGTGGGCTAACTTTCCTTGACAGTACCTTACACATTATTAATCAATAAAACATAAAACTGATCTCTATACCTAACTACCTTGACCTTGTTCTGGGCTACTGCAAAGAGTATCCGCGTCTGGTTCACATTCACAGCGAATTTTATTGTATACATATATACCATTTACTGTAAGAGTACGGCGGTTTTCTTAACTATTAAACGAACTTCACTTTCTTGCATATATTATTATGTATAATATGTTGATAATACACTGCTGTGGTCTTAGTTTGCAAAAAAAGGTATTCGGGGGACGGTGGAGGTGCTCAGCGCCCATAGCTACAGCGGAACATAGCCTTTCTACATTGCGCCAACTACCAACTTGCTGCGTAACAGCATGAAAGAAGAACAACTAATGGGCTTAGTGTTACCACAGAATATATGTATAGCTCATTAAAATATGTAATTAAATTAAAAAAAAAAATAAACGGATTTGATAAGTGTCACAAACGAAACTTGACTTTATTTTGTAGTTTTTATATTGCTATTAAATGTAAATTACCTTTTTTGTATTTTATAGTTTTATTATTTTTACACAAATATTATATAGATCAGAAGATATACATTCTGTCAGACAGCCAAGCTGTTCTTAAGGTGGCATTCTCAACGTTATTCCATCGATTGCCAACCTATAACCTATTTTGCGTTGCTTTTTTTAGTTTATTATTAGATTAACTAACATTTAAATAAAATCAATATTGTCGGTACAATATTTAGGTAATATCTGACATATTATAACAAAAATATCTATTCATTTTATTTGCTAATTTTGGGATAATTGTATAGTGAAAGAACAATGACATAATAATGTTAAAAAAAATTACCCGATATTTTTCGCTATACAATTATTCTCCTAAAATATTTAATAAAATTCCTTGATATTTATTTAATATGTCAATAATAAAATTATTACCTATAAAATATGAAGACGATAATGATTTTATTTAAATTTTGTGTAAAAGCTAGAAAAATTAAATAAATATACGTGAAATAGGTTATAGGTTAGCAAGCATGTTGATACTCGCACCTTAAGGTGGGAGTATCAACATGCTTGCCAACCTATAACCTATTTCGCGGCGATTTATTTATGTTTTCTAGCTTTTATACAAAATTTAAAGAAAATCAGTATCGACTTGATATTCTATAGGTAATAATTGACATATTTAATAAATATCAAGAAATTTCATAACTTATTTTAGGAGAATTGTATAGCGAAAAATATCGGGTAATATTTTTTTTAACATTATTGTGTCATTGTCACTCATTGTTCTTTCACTATACAATTCTCCAAAAATTAGCAATGAAATAAATTGATATTTTTGTAATATATCAGATACTACCTAAATAATGTACCGACGATATTGATTTTCTTTAAATGTTAGTTATTAAAATAATAAACTCAAAAAATTAACACGAAATAGGTTATAGGTTGGCACTAGATTGAATGACGTTGAGAATTCAACCTTAAGGCTCTGAGCTCCAACCGATTGACATCACAATGGAATGCCTTAACAATCTGAAAGAATTGGCAGTCAGAAACAACAAGGTCGAACTCCTGTGGGTTCCTGGTCGCTCAGAGAAAATGTAGTCAAACTATAGCGAGAACCAGATCTGCTCAAAATTTCAGGGGCCCTGAACCCTCCCTTGGGATATTAAAAAAAGGAACTAAAACAACATTAGACAGATGGGCGCAAGAACATCTTTCCCGATGGAACGGTACACCTGGTCAAACACACATTATTTGGAGAGTACTCAACTGGGCTGTTACTAATAACTCGTGTCCAGTAAAGGCAAGGGACTGGCTTATTAACAGGCCATTGTCACTTAAGAAAACACCTTCAACGTATATACGAATTTACAATGGACCAATTGAATGGAAACTTTGCGGTAAAGAGGACGAAACTTTCATATTATCTACAGCTGCGAAGCATTAACCCGGAAAAGATTCAGAATCTTCGGAAACAATCAACGCGGTGACAACCTCTCACATGACACACTTGAAAGGAGGCTAATGGTAATGGACCTTATAAGGAACCAATCTTTTCTAACAAGACTGGGGTGTACAATATGCCAGAAGGCTGCAGTATAGGAAGCTTGAACCACACACGGGACCCCCGCCTTTAACAAACCAACCCCCTCCAGCCTCAATTCTCCCAAATCCGTTGTTTTACTTAGATTGGTTTTTAAATTTTCAAATTAAGATACAGGTGAATTTATTTGGCACTTATGAGGAGTCTAATATCTTTGTTTTTTCATAATCAACGAGCTCAAACAAGCAAACGATTCATTGATTTAACATACGGTAGAAATAGCGATTATGCCCTTCAAAATAAAGATGCAAAACGTGTGCAAAAGTGATTTGGCAGTTGTAATTCGAATACGAATATGTAAAAATGAAGTTGTTTAGCACGCGTAAGCATATTGAACTTGTAGGATTAATATGAAGACTACTTCTATTGCATTAAAATTCCTGTGAATACATTTACATTGTTTAGCCGGGCCCCAAAGAAAGTACTTCTAGTATCGCCGATGAGCCTAATGAATAAAAATTAAGCAATTACTTTTTAGTAAAAGCAATTGCTTGACTAGCAAATGCTATAAGTAAAAGCAATTGCTTGACTAGCAAATGCTATAAGTAAAAGCAATAATTGCTAGATCTGGATATGAATAAAATTTTGAAGCAATCGCTGTTTTTTTACAGCTCTGTAGCAAATGCTTATTCAACACAAGTTCAGACGTGGCTTATCCACTTGTTTAGATTATAGATTGCATGTTCAGTTTGATGCCTAATTTGCAAAAGAGTTGACGTAAATACAACAACGTTGGTCTATTTATTTAGTACAATAGTAATCTGTTACGTTTTTGTGGAAAATAGGAAACTTATATTTGTGATATGGCAGATTTCAGTAAAAATAAGGAAAGTGATTGTAGTGATGCAGAAATTAAAGACAAAAGCAATTGATATTCGTTTACAAATTGAAGGAACATAAATAAATCTCTCTGACCACAAGTTCAGCTTCAGCACTTGTAGGAAATTTAATAAAAATAATATTGGCCTTCTCCAAAACTGCATCCATTACAGAAGTGTACGTCTTACAGACAGTAGTTTGGTGAACACCGAGTTCTTCACCTACAGAATTTTGAAAGCCCGGATCCGACAATTTCCGCAGAAAGACTTTAATCTTATTTAAAGGCGACCGTACACCCCCACGCCTTTTACCAGTATTAGCCAAAAAATAATTTGTCAACCACTCAACATTTTCGCAGTCAAATCGATATAACTTTCTAAAATCATCATATCTGCAATTTTTAGATACATTGTAGATTTTTCTTTTACGAACGTTCATACAGTGTGTCCGAAATTCAAGTCTCTATATGGGTATCTCGCTTAATAGATGAGATAAAAAGTTGGTTAAATGGGGAATATTTTAGTGAATTTAATGCCGATCTCGAATCCTTTTTCAATATTATTAAAAGTTTTGTAGTTTTTCACTTAATAAACAAAAACTAAAAATGGCGCATTTCGTTTTTTTTAAATAGGGGCTTAACGGTTAATTTGACATATCCCAAAGTGTTACATTCTTAAGACACTTTTTAGGGAAGAACATTTCTGTATAAAAAGAAAATGCAGATTGTCTTTTGTTTGTGAGTTACCCACAGTAACTTTGTTATTTCTTATGGCGGCCATCTTGGATTTGTACATAAAATTATTTCTCTTTGAATTACCTTTTAAACGATGTGCCACATGCTACCAAAATTTTGGAGAAATACTCTTAAATTATTAAAAAACCCGTTTTATCGTTAACTTGGCAACAGCGCATGCATCTAACATAGCATGTGGGTACATCCAAGGGTATTGGTTTAATAACAAAAACATTTTCTGCCCCAAATAATCATTGTTTTCTAGCCAATAAAATAATTAACGCATTTTTTGTCAACGGTTTTAAATAGGTTTGGCAACGCCGCGATAAAAAAAATCTTATTCGAAATGAAACGAAAATTAATTCAATTAGAAAAAATAGGGCTTTCAACTAAAAATCGCGTCTTTTTTTGTTTGCAATTACATTTAGTTAAAATATTAGAAAAAATAGATCAGAATAAATACTTACAAACAAAAAAAAATGCAAACCTTTTTTAATTTTGCCAAACCTAAGTTTTATTACATTAAAATTATTTGGTATACTCAAATTATTATAATAACGGAAGGATTATTGTTACATGGTATTCCGTGATATTTTTGCATGGTAAAAAAAGGTCATGATATTTTTACATGGTAGGCCATGATATGCAATATTAGAAAAAATGAAGTGCCTATTTATTTGTCATTCAGGATTCTAAAAAGTGGTTTAAATTGTATGATATTACCTACATCTTATCTTATTTTGAAAATGGCACAAATTTTAAATGAAGAAAAATTTGATATGTTGGCACTTTATTTGCAATCACACCGAAATGCTGAACTAACTTCTGCTAGATATTTGGAATTGTATCCAGAAAGACATCAACCGCATTAAACCTATTACAGGAAATTAATTTAATTTAATTTAAGTTATCCTTCTTGGTTTTGGTTAGGTTAGGTCACGTTTAGAATTTAAGGATCTTGTAAGAAACTGTATTCTATAAAAATAAAAGTTTAAGAGGTGCTTTAAATGGTTTAATTACTATCTGCTATGTTAGATGCATGCGCTGTTGCCAAGTTAACGATAAAACTGGTTTTTTAATAATTTAAGAGTATTTCTCCAAAATTTTGGTAGCACACGGCACATCGTTTAAAAGGTAATTCAAAGAGAAATAATTTTATGTACAAATCCAAGATGGTCGCCATAAGAAATAACAAAGTTACTGTGGGTAACTCACAAACAAAAGACAATCTGCATTTTCTTTTTGTACAGAAATGTGCTTTCCTAAAAAGTGTCTTAAGAATGTAACACTTTGGGATATGTCAAATTAACCGTTAAGCCCCTATTTAAAAAAAAAACGAAATGCGCCATTTTTAGTTTTTGTTTAATAAGTGAAAAACTACAAAACTTTTTATAATTTTGAAATAGGATTCGAGATCGGCATTAAATTCTCTAAAATATTCCCCATTTAACCAACTTTCTATCTTATCTATTAAGCGAGATAGCCATATAGAGACTTGAATTTCGGACACACTGTATATTCAGCCATAATTGAAGACACAAATTAAGAGCGACGCACGTGTATGCCGCGGAGAACTAAAGTTGACTGCTACCAAGCAAATGATGCAGAGGTAGACCTACGTTAAAACATTGAAAGCGATTGCTATACTCTAAAAAGCAATTCCTTAATTTATTCATCACATTTTAAGCAAACGATAGCAATTCCTTCTATTTTTTAAGAAAAAGCATTGAATAGAAGCAATTCCTGTACTTTTAAGCAATTGCTGGACTGAAAAGCAATTACTTTAGTTTTTATTCATTGGCATTCAAGTAATTACTTCGATTTTATAAGAAAAAGCAATCGCTACATTTTTATTCATTAGGCTTAATGTCTGTAATATGTATTTATATTCCTATCTTCCTTAATATTCTTAATTCGAATGGCATGGCGTTAAGTTTCGCAGGTAATTTGGGTTTCTCTTCTTTATCTTGGTGGTTCTCATTTGACTGTGCGTAGTGTGGGTACTACAGCGTACATTTGACATTGGAGAGGGTACAAGAGTGTTACGGATCAAGTGTACGGTAAATTATTATTACCGATGTATTATATTATGAAGTGCGGTTCATAAATTTTATCGGGTGATATTAAATACGAGTTTTTAATTTTTAAAATGTGTTTGGGTAAGCAATGTAAATTTTGTAATGCCAAAGCCTCAATAAACGAGGGCTGTGAAAACTGCCAAAACAAATATGAGGATGAATCAAGGCGGACTAAAGGTAATTAATATAGGAATTAAAAAGAGCGGCAAAAATCGAAAGGGAAACAGTTTATAGAATGATATTATTATGATTTTTTCAATTTTTTACTTTTTTCCTAAAGAAAATTTGTAATCGCGAAGCTCTAAGCCGGATAAAATTTGGCTTTACTTTATATATATACAGGTGAGGTTAACGGTGGATTGGTTAACACAAAAGGACGGCAATTGACCTATTACGTAAAATGATTTTTGATTCTCCAGTGTGGCTTAATTAAAGAAGTGGAACGAAAACTATATAACATATTTTTCATTTTCCTAGCAATGGTGAAAAATTGTTAAAGATTAAAAATTAATTTACCGTGTGGTCAAATAAGCGAGGACGTCGGCTTTATCTTGGAAACCATTAATCGTACAACTTTCGGAAAGATTTTTTTATGAGTAAGTGGTCAAGAGAAATTGCTGGAAATTACTTTTAAGTTCCTCATTTCGCCGCAAGGGGGCACAATTAAAAATTGTTTTTTTAAATTCTAAGTTTCTCCGAAAATTTCCATATTAAGGTATAACTCTGATTACATCATTGGAAAGCCTAGACAATTCTGCATCATTTTGGTTCAAGGCTCATTGGCGTACCGACCTTGATACGAGTGGGAGAAGCTATTGCAAGTGTAAACATTAAAATCGCTGTAACTTCTAAACGACTTATCCGATTTTACTAAATTTAAGCTTGCTTGGAAGGGAAAAATAAGTATCTTCAACTGCCGTATCCAACAGTACACGATAGTGTTTAATAAAATTGCTAGACGGCGCAATTTGTAATAATAACAGTTTTTTCGATTTTATCCTGAAAATTCAAACCATACGGTATAACTATGACATCATAATCGAAAAGTAGATAAAATTTGCAAGAAAGGATATGAAGACCGCAATTCGATATCTTTGTTCGTTTCAGAGTTATTGTCAAAACAATAATTTTTAATACAAATTGCGCCCTCTAGCAATTTTATTAGAAACTATCGTGTACCATTAGATACGACAATTTGAAGGTACTTCCAAACAAGCTTGAATTTAGTAAGATCGGATAAGTCGTTTAAAAGTTACAGCGATTTTAATGTTTACACTTTCAATAGCTTCTCCCACTCTTATCAAGTGAAAGTGTAAACATTAAAATCGCTGTAACTTCTAAACGACTTATCCGATGTTACTAGATTTAAGTTTGTTTGGAAGAAAAATATAAGTACCTTTAATTGTCGTATCCAATGGTACAGGATAGTTTCTAATAAAATTGCTAAAGGGCACAATTTATATTAAAAATTATTGTTTTGGCAATAACTCTGAAACGAACAAAGATATCGAACTGCGGTCTTCATATCTTTTCTTGTAAATTTTATCTACTTTTCGATTATGATGTCATAGTTATACCGTATGGTTTGAATTTTCGGGATAAAATCGAAAAAACTGTTATTATTACAAAGTGCGCCCTCTAGAAATTTTATTAAACACTATCGTGTACTGTTGGATACGGCAGATGAAGATACTTATTTTTCCCTTCCAAACAAGCTTAAATTTAGTAAAATCGGATAAGTCGTTTAGAAGTTACAGCGATTTTAATGTTTACACTTTCAATAGCTTCTCCCACTCGTATCAAGGTCGCTACGCCAATGAGCCTTAAACCAAAATGATGCAGAATTGTCTAAGCTTTCCAATGATGTAATCAGAGTTATATCTTAATATGGAAATTTTCGGAGAAATTTAGAATTTAAAAAAACAATTTTTAATTGTGCCTCCTTGCGGTGAAATGAGGAACTTAAAAAGTAATTTCCAGCACCCACCACTTTACTCATAAAAAAATCTTTCCGAAAGTTGTACGATTAATGGTTTCCGAGATAAAGCCGACGTCCTCGCTTATTTGACCACCCGGTATATATATGTTCGTGTATAAGGCCGTACTGGCTAAACGGCAAGTTCTAACGGATTCTTTCGAAATAGAACGTCTCATTTGGCTCTCTTTTAAAATTAAGTACATGCAGGCAAAAGCAATTCCTTTTCCCTCTCAAATGCTGCCACTGTTTTCTCGGTCTGTCCGTCTAAACTCTGTTAGCTTGAAAGCTTCAAAATTACTTGACGTGGAATGACGAAATTTTTTAGGTTGTTTATGTATTAACTCTGCTCAAAAAACTTAAATTCCGGTTATTTAATTTCATTATTATTGCTTAGTTTTACTATACATACTATCTTACTACTTTAGGTACTTTTAACGATCCCATGTAGGTAGGCATACAGAATGGTCATTGAGACGGCCTGTTATATTAAATTTCCAAAATGGATCGCAGGACGCAGATTGATCCCAACTGTTTGTTTGCGTAAAAACTTGTACGTTATTTTATTTTTTATTATGATTTTCTTACTTTATTTTCCCAGAGTAAACATTACTGGTGATAGTCTGTGCCAAATTACCTATAGATTAAAAAGTATTGCAATTATATAAAACATGGCCTATACTGATGACCTTATAAATTTTGCCTTTTATTCTTTAAAACTATATACAGGGTTCCCAATTTAAAACGAAACAGGCTAAATATCTGGTTCCACGTTAATTTAAAAAAAAACGCTCGGACCCGTCGATTTTTATTTCGAGGGGGACATCTTTTGCGTATATTGTCAATCTTATTACTTTAAGCCCCTAGGAGGGAGGGGTGGTAAGATCTAAATCTTAAATGGATACCGCTATTTTATATAATTTTTTTGGATTCTGCATAAAATTGTGAACATTTTTTAATAAAAGCATTATTAGTCTATACTCTCTATACTAAACAGTTTCCGAGATATTGACTCTTGAAAAATGAGATTTTTGAACTTTCGACAGCGTCTAGCTTTCTAACTGTACGTCTTAGAGTAAAACGGCCTACATGTCCCTATCTTCGATTTTTATTATCTTTCCAATAGTGCCAACTTCCGGTTAAACCGGTTCTAAGAAATATAGTACTTCCGGTTTAATCGGAAGTTGACACTATTGGAAAGATAATAAAAATCGAAGATAGGGACATGTAAGCCGTTTTACTCTAAGACGTACAGTTAGAAAGCTAGACGCTGTCAAAGTTCAAAAATCTCATTTTTCAAGAGTCAATATCTCGGAAACTGTTTAGTATAGACTAATAATGCATTTATTAAAAAATGTTCAGAATTTATGCAGAATCCAAAAAAATTATATAAAATAGGGGTATCCATTTAAGATTTAGATCTTACCCCCCCCCCCCCCCTCCTAGGGGCTTGAAGAAACAAGATTGAAAATATATGCAAAAGATGTCCCCCTCGAAATAAAAATCGACGGGTTCAAGCGTTTTTTTTTAAATTAACGTGAAACCAGATATTTAGCCTGTTTCGTTTTAAATGGGGAACCCTGTATGTACCTTGATAACTGGCTCAGAATGTCAGGTTTAATTTGAGTAAAAAAAATAAAGAAATCTAATTAAATGAAAAGATGGATACGTCACTGAGGGCCAATCCTAAAAATCAAACATAAATGATGGAGGATCCTCACCATTGTGGCAAACGAACTCGAAGGAAAACTTAATTCGTTGGATTGTTGAACACGAAACTCCCAAAGCATCAGAAACTCTCTAAAACAGATATGTATTCAAAACTCCTGTTTTATTATATCTACTTACCTCGTAAACTGCGCTAAAAGGTAAAAGAGTCTTTTTTTTATTGATACCCTATTTTGCTTATTTAAAGTACGCCTCAGCGTGTTTAAATCCCACTTTCAAAAACGCGCGTGTTTTAAAGTTACCATGGCGACATCAACAACCCGTAAAATGTGAAGTCTAAATATGTCAACTTTTTAATTATTGATTTGACAGAATTACCTTTTAACGTCAAATAAAATATTTTTTTAAGCAATACACAACCAATGTCAACGGTGACAACAATGAATCTTATGTGACAGATTGGAAGTTATTTTTGTTCTCCTCATTTTCATGACAACGACAGGTATATCACATCACGAATTCGACCATTTCACTTACTTACTAAGTTATTATTTCCATTTTTTGTAATATAAATACCAATAAGTGTACCAATAAAAAAAAATAATGTAAAGTATTCGTGGATAACTGATCTTTAAAACACTTGCTCTATTTCAAGCACTCCGGCTGCGCCGTCGTGCTTGCAAAATCGCGCGTGTTTTAAAGACCTTAATATCCACTTATACTTTAATATACTATTCTTTCTCTCTGAAAAAATCAAATACCTTTAAAATTAATGCTTGTTCTTTTTTACAATACCTTGACATTTTTGAAATAATGTTGATAAAAAATGTCACTGTCAAAAATGACAATAAAACTTATTTGACTGCTAAAGTTATACCACATTTATTATTGACTCAAATTTACTATCTCACCTGGTTCACGAATGTTAGAAAGATAAGCACTAGTCGTGAAATAACGGTCCGCGGTCATTGCACAGACTTTAGCCTTTTCGATTTTAGAGAAATGAATGAGATTTCATCCAAAAATAAATGCTTGTGGCCACCAGTGTATTTCTACAGAAGCTTATTCCATGGCCTTTCAATAAAAAACATCTACTGAATAATTCGTATCAGAGCCGCTTTATCACCATTTCTTCAAAGTCTAAAAAATGCAAAAACATCATATAGTGTTGATTTAGTCGTTTTCCTTATTCCAACGTTATCAAAGAGTGAAAGAGGGTAGGGAGCCAGCTCGTAGTCAAAATATTCTAGAAGTTCGTCATTACTTTTTCTTATGCACATCTATTTTCTTATAATGTAAATATTAAATTATTGTTAAAAACTTCCTTTTAACATGTATTTTTTATAATAAAATTAATATATGAAGAATTTTTTAGATAAATAGGGACTAAAAACTGCATTTTTTATATAAATATCGTAGATATTGTTTAATCGATATAAATAATTTTGTCCCCGCCCCAAAAGGTTTCTGAATTTATACAGTATGTCTCTGTAAGCTTGCATCATATGGAAAACTTTTTTATTATTCATTTTACGAAAAAAAGTTATTCCTTATAAAAAGCTCTGCATGGCCTAAAACCTAAAATGCAACTATCAAATATCGAAATTTTCCAGTCATATACGAGGTTTGTCAAAAAATGTGAATTTTTCCCAAGAATGTAAATTTTTCCCAAGAGTAAAGTACCTTTATTTTTGACATTATCAAAAATTGTTATTAAAAAAAGTTGATCAGAACTAAAAACCACGTCTAAATGTGCAATAACACGCATTAAATTAATTAAATAATTAAAAAATTAAATGATTAATAATAAATTAATAAAATAATTTTTCAACATAAATGCGAAAAATTGCAAATTTAGACGTGGTTTTTAGTTCTGATCAACTTTTTTTAATAACAATTTTTGATAATGTCAAAAATAAAGGTACTTTACTCTTGGGAAAAATTTACATTCTTGGGAAAAATTCACATTTTTTGACAAACCTCGTATATGACTGGAAAATTTCGATATTTGATAGTTGCATTTTAGGTTTTACGCCATGCAGAGCTTTTTATGAGGAATAACTTTTTTTCGTATAATGAATAATAAAAAAGTTTTCCATATGATGCAAACTTAGGGAGACATACTGTATAATATAAAAAAACAAAATTAAAAAAAAAATCATCAAAATCGGAGCTGTTCTTGAGGATTTTGAAGGAAAAGGATTCATTGACGCGACTAATAGTTTGGTTTGTACCTTTGCCTCACGAGTTGAACATGAAAGTTTCATTTTTCTTTAATGAACAGGCCTGTATTCTTTATTATGTTAATTTACTCCTCCCTAAATATCAGAAGGAAACCAATAAAATCTGAGTCTTCCAATTAAAATTCGGCTATAGTCCTAACACATTGTCATATCCATAGACAAGCGAGTTGCGCGCTCTCAAGGATAGATAGGCAACTTAACATACTAAATTGGTTCCCTGATAGCGCCACATGCGACCGGGGGCGAAACTAAATATAGTCGTGGTGGGGGTAGGCGCCAAGCATAAAAATTTAAATTTTATTATTACTTTGAATTCAAATGTTCGCGCTTCTAACTTAACTGAAAAGTTTGAAGCGCGAAACATCTGATTCAAGTTAAAATAATTTGGGAGAACGAAAGGAAATTATAACAACGTTTCTGATATGGCGACAAGATTTATTAATAATTATATATTTACATAAATAGGTTTTAAATAAAAAAACAGCTTAAATTATTATATTATTATTTTCTGTAGATTTTTCTAACAATTCCGTGTTATTGTCAAAGTTTTTATTTAATAAACTAGTTATTGTACCTTGTAGTTCATTAAGTTGTGAAGTAAAGTTTCTTTCTACATCTTTAATAGCTTTCTCTGTACTTTCCAATCGTTGGGCGACATTATTGAAGTCTTCAGGAGGTTCCACGCTTTTGTTAATTGCCTTGGTTTTTCTTCCCGATTTCTTTGGTCGCGACATATTAAATATATATGATTCTCAAACTACCGACTGCGCCATGTTAAGTTTATAAATTATATATGAATAATTATTTAATAATAACCTTATTTTTTGTATATCTTACAAATCAATCATAAAATGACAATGACAATCTTTCACCAGTCCAGGTAAGACTTCAGGATCTGTCACAATAAGCCATATTTTTATCTTTCTCGCACATACTTATGCTGGTACAGTTTAATACAGAGAGAGAGAGGTACAGAATGTTGGCCATGCTCATTCTAAATGAATATTCTGTTCCTACCAACGTTTAGGAGATGAACAACCTTATAAAACAAAATTCCTACAATAGCGCCGCTAGCGACCGGGGGCTAAATTAAACGAACAGGGGACGACCTTCACCATTTAAGTTATCCTAGCCTGGTCATATCATTAAAATTCTCCGTGTCAGTTATTGACATTTACTGGTGCTTTTATTATGAAGTTTCAAAACTTTTTTTAATTTCGCCAATTTCGGATTTATACCTTTTATTTATTAAATAAATCACGTCATAATCTCGCAAATTAATTCGTCAAATGATTCGCTTTAATACGTAAAAATAAGTGAGAACAAGAGAGCTATTATTTAACCTCCTTAACTTTTGCATGCGAGTTCCTATGGTACGCCAGCCCACGCCCCATGCACCATATAAATGCATAGAGCAAACAAGTAAGTAATTTATAATAAGAATTTTAGAACATAAAAGAAGCTTTTTCTGCGATAAAACTAATTCAACTTTTGTCTATTTTGGAATTGGCTGTATGGCTAATTGGCAATTGTCATTAAAAAAAAACTTTTGCCAATCATCTTTAACGAGAAGATTACACCTTTGACGATAATTTTATTACTTTAAATACTGAAAACAAAAGCCAGCAACTTAACCTTTTGGAAAGCTTAGAAATAATAAATGATTAATTATAACTAAATAAGTCATCAAAAAAGTACTTTGTCGGATTTCCATTATCTTTATTTTGTTCTTAACACAATACGTACCCAACCAGTACATGGAATGGTTCGCGTCACACGCAATTGATACTGCGACGATAAAACCTACTTAGATATATTCATGATATTGAAATTTAGTAATAGTATAAGATAATCCATTAGATTCATCATGGAAACACAACAACATTCTACTAGATCTTTCCACGATGTGTCACGTCAAACGAAGTGCTGAAAGCATGAAAACTTTAGTGTACAGAAAACCCACTCACACGGGGCTATACCTTAACTACACATCAATTCTTTTAAACTCTATGAAACGGCATAATTCAAAATCCTTTTACGGAGAATCTCGCACTTGCAACAATTCGGAATACCTTAATTGGAAATTTCAAAAAAAGAATAAACAGATTGGTTACTCTGAACCTTTTGTAACTGAAAGGTACCATCTCAAACCTTAAAAATCGCAAAGTCAAAACTAATACAGAAACGAACGAGAAGCAGGCATTTCTTAGAATACCTTATGCTAAGGGGATTTCTGAAAAGATTAGAAGGATAACAAAAACCATAATATCCAAACAGTCTTCAAATCCGGAAATGCGCGTAAAAGCTTTATTATAAAAGTGACTCCGCAGTAATGAAAACACAAAAAAAATGCATCTATCAAATCCTTTGCTAGTGTGGCGAATCATACATTGGTGAAACAAAAAGACCCGTTTCAGAAAGAGTTAAAGAACATCTAAAACATACCCAAAGAGGAAGAGGTAAGAGTTCGAGATCAGGAATAGCGGACAGTGGCGTAGCGTGCAGGGGGCCAGGGGGGGCAATCGCCCCCCCCGCCCTTTGAGTCCTTTCCTAAACGGCGCCCCCTTCCCACTTCCAGGTTTTAATTAGGTTGTAATTTGTTTATAACTTTTAGAGTATAGGAATAAATAAAATAAACCTGTTACCAATTTCGAGATTCTATTTTATTTTCACTACTTGATTTAATTTATAATAAAAATATTTTGCCACGACCAATAATTTGTATTCTTTCAGTTATTTTGCTTTAACAATTAAAAATTGCTTGAAATCTCTAATTTACTAGAGACTAAATTTTATCTTTTTAAAAGTGTGTTATTGTCGCCAATGAGAATATATATACCTGAGAGTTTTAACAAAATTCCCCTTGCTGGTTCATATTTTTTATTATTTCGTATTTTGATTTTTATTCATAAAATAAATTTAAATATAACAGCACCATATTATGAAAATTTCTTGACAAAATTTAATGAAGTTCATATTCATGAAACAAGAGGAAAAAATAACTTTATTTTGGATCATATAAATTTGAAATCGACTCATAAATCAATATTTTTTAGTGGTGCTATAGAATATAACAAGTTAGGAAATGAAATTAAAAGGTGTAATTTAAAACTAAGTATTTGTAGAAAAATTAAAGAATCAAATTTTATGTAAAAAAGTTTAATAAAATAGCCTTTCTAGATTGTAATTATCTATCAGGAGAGAAGAAAAAAATTTATAATTAAAATGTACTTAAAGAGTTCAATGAACTAATAAAAATTTGTTATTATTATTATTATTATTTTGTTTTCATGTGGCCATTTTAGAAATGACGAAACAAAAACTTTATTTCTCTTGCCAAAATTTACTAAATAAACGAAATTATACATTAGCAGTGAGGAGCCCCTTGAACAAGGGCGTAGATAAGGGGGTAATTACCCCCCCCCCAGGACCCATAATGAGTCATAAAAACGAAACACTTTTTTACTTGATCAATTTTTTTGTGATTTTTTTATGGATCTTGTGTATTTTATATTTTTCCTATATACTTGAAAATCAGACATCATTGGAAAAAGGGCGTAGCACCCAAAAATTTTTCGCCTGCGGCGCTATTTCTTTTGTCGCCGCAACCTCTTTTACCCCTCTCCATAAAAAACCATATCCACGCCCTTACCTTTCGCCCCCTCCGCCCCTTCAACCACGCTACGCCACTGATAGCGGAACATGTTTGGAATAAAGTACATCATAATATGCAGAGGTCAGAAGCCAGGGTCTTGGACAAGGAACAGAATCGGCGAAAATGCAAATTCAAAGATACAGCTTCTATATGAACCAAAACGCTATTATATTTAATAAACCAAGTATAGATATCTCCAACATCTGGAAGCCTCTACTTGTCCAAAACAAACAGCTCAACAACCTTCGCATTCCAGTAAGCACATAGGCGGAGTCATCGAGCTTCATTGCACATGGATAGTATCTAAGACAGTAGCTCTAGATATAATTCAGTTTATACTTGAAAATGGTTGGAGAGACTAACTAACCGAAACGTTGTGTTAAGTAACGAAATAAAGACAAGGGAAGTCCGACAAAGTAATTATTTTTATCGTCAACCGTCAGTAAAGCCGTACATTATCAGAGTGATTTCCGGAAGTAAACGAACACTTTATTTTATTGTAAAATAATAGTTACTTATGTACCAAGGCAGTAAAGTGATTCTTTATCGAACGAGTCTGAAATTATGAGATGAGCGAGCGAGGCGAATAACAGGCGAGTCGATAAAGACACTTTACTGACGTGGTGCATACAAAATTTTATCGCCAACCGTTTAGACTTTATAATATAAAAAATTGAGGTATAACTCATCGAATTTTATTATAAAGGGAGAGGCGTGACAGTGACAGACGATTTTTAAATAGTAAATGTCAAAATTGTCAAAGTCACTAATTTGCGGCAGATAATAGTTATTTGTTTCACTAGGCAGAAAAGCACAAGATTTAATGCCGCGGCTGGTGTTTCATAGACGAGGCGCAGCCGAGGCTAGGAAACCAGCCAAGGCATTAAATCTGATTTTCTGCCTAGTAAAACATATCATTTTTTCTCCAAATTTGTTCCAATTTCACGCAAAATCGTATTTTTTATATTTATGTATGTTATTTATGACATTTATTGAATTGTTGTGTTTACTTGTCATTCTAAATTTTAATTTTTAATGACACCTTTTGAGCCTGTCAGGTGTCATTAAAAGACCGCTTTTAATGTCATTTGGAGAAAAAGTATTTTATTTTACAATAAAATAAAGTGTTCGTTTACTTCCGGAAATCACTCTGATAATGTACGACAGACTCGTCCGATAAAGAATCACTTTACTGCCTTGCCTTGGTACATAAATAACTATAATACTTCATTATCTAACACCTTTAAACAAATTAATACGTCATCATTGGCAAATTTACCCCATTAAAAGAATGCATGGATGATCTTTACGAATATCCAGGGATTGATGCAACAACTCCTATAAGCAAGGAGTTGTTGATTGATGGCCAGACATTAAAACTAGACTGGGTACATATCGCTAATCGTCAGCCGAGAGTGCATCTAATATTAGTACTAAAAAAAAATTTACAATAAAAAAATACTTTTCTTTTCTTTTTTTTCTATTTACTATTGCTTTTTTTGCCTCACCTTCCTGCGGAACGTGAAGGGGAAACATATCGCCAAATTGTCATTATAACAACTGACCAAAACTAGACAATGGTGCAAAATTTCCATTTTCTCGTATAGATAGGTAGTTTTCGGAGGCGGTGCCGTATAGTGCTCAACGTCCCGTTTCCAATGCCGCCTCGCTCGTCTGTCGGCCATATTGCAATCTCTTTGTCCACCTATATGTATAGTTTTATTTGTGGGGTCATACCGCCTAACGGCGGTATAAAGTACATTTTCATGTTACGTTATATGTTTTACGACGTACTTAGTTATTTCACACAATATTATCATTATTACTACAGAGATTATGCATAGTTTTTTAACAGTCAAAGATTATGCATAGTTTTTTCACAACCAAAGATCGGTGAAGATTATGGCATAGTCTTATGACAAACAAAGATTATGGCATATTTTTTATGACAAACAAATTTTAAGGCATAGTCTTATGACAAACAAAGATTACGGCATAGTCTTATGACAAACAAATATTATGGCATAGTCTTATGACAAACAAAGATTATGGCATAGTCTTATGACAAACAAAGTTTAAGGCATAGTCTTATGACATACAAAGATTTTGGCATAGTCTTATGTCAAACAAACATTAGTGCATAGTCTTATGACAAACAAATATTATGGCATAGTTTTATAACAACCAAAGATTATGTATATTTTTATGACAAACAAATTTTAAGGCATATTCTTATGACAAACAAAGATTATGGCATAGTCTTATGACAAACAAAGTTTAAGGCATAGTCTTCTGACAAACAAAGATTATGGCATAGTCTTATGACATTCAAAGATTTTGGCATAGTCTTATGACAAACAAATATTATGGCATAGTTTTATAACAACCAAAGATTATGTATATTTTTATGACAAACAAATTTTAAGGCATAGTCTTATGACAAACAAAGTTTAAGGCATAGTCTTATGACAAACAAAGATTTTGGCATAGTCTTATGACAAACAAACATTAGTGCATAGTCTTATGACAAACAAATATTATGGCATAGTTTTATAACAACCAAAGATTATGTATATTTTTATGACAAACAAATTTTAAGGCATGGTCTTATGACAAACAAAGATTATGGCGTAGTCTTATGACAAAAAAAAAGTTTAAGGCATAGTCTTATGACAAAGAAAGATTATGGCATAGCCTTATGACATTCAAAGATTTTGGCATAGTCTTATGACAAACAAACATTAGTGCATAGTCTTATGACAAACAAATATTATGGCATAGTTTTTATAACAACCAAAGATTATGTATATTTTTATGACAAACAAATTTTAAGGCATAGTCTTATGACAAACAAAGATTACGGCATAGTCTTATGACAAACAAAGTTTAAGGCATAGTCTTCTGACAAACAAAGATTATGGCATAGTCTTATGACAAACAAAGATTTTGGCATAGTCTTATGACAAACAAATATTATGGCATAGTTTTTTCACAACCAAAGATTGGGCATAGTTTTTTCACAACCAAAGTTTAGGCATCGTTTTTTCACAACCAAAGATTAGGCATAGTTTTATAACAAACAAAGATTAGGCATAGTTTTTTCACAACCAAAGTTTAGGCACAGTTTTTTCACAACCAAAGATTAGGCATAGTTTTTTTACAACCAAGGATGGTCTTATCAATTACGTATAATTTTTGATTTTCTTTAAAAAATTCATAAGAACGTTATTTTGTATATTTTCTTTGCTATTTGTGAGTTTTACGTTATTTTCGATGAAGATTTATAGAAAAGTTGTCATATTTTCGAATTTTAAATTTTTGAAATTTTTTCATGTACCATATAGTCATGAAAATTTGATGAAATCAATAAGGTAACATTTTCCTCGGAAAGTATAAGAGATATGGCAACAATGTATATAACTATTAAGTAGCATCCTTATGAGATCTTCACTTTAAGTTCTTAGTAATTTTTTGTAGGTCTTATAGTTTTTGAGATATGGAATTAAAAGTGGTTTTCATATATTTGGCAATATCTCGGAACTGATAAAACTTAGATAAAAACTTTTTAAATAAAAAAGTAGCCTTTTTCTATTCTCCATATAAAAAGTTATATTAATTTCTATTCTAAAAGCGATAGTAAGGGACGTATTGAGGAAAATGTAAAAACTGGCAGAAATATTAGACTTTTGGTATTTTTTTAAAAATTCATAAAATCGTACTGGGTACATATCGCTAATCGTCAGCCGAGAGTGCATCTATTATTAGTACTAAAAATTTGTATTTAAAAAGTATTTTTCTTAGTTTCTTTTTTCTATGTTTTCTATTGCTTTTTTTGCCTCACCTTCCTGCGGAACGTGAAGGGGAAACATATCGCCAAATTGTCATTATAACAACTGACCAAAACTACACAATGATGCAAAATTTCCGTTTTCTCGTATAGATAGGTAGTTTTCTGAGACGGCGCCATATAGGTGCTCTTTAAAAGTTTTATACGACAGCTGTCATTTTGACAGGTAACTGTAATTTTTTTTTAAAGCTTTTTTTGTATCTTGCATTATAGATGTAAGAATCCGAAATTTAAAAAAATTTCAGTATCTAAATAACAAAGTTTTATACGACAGCTGTCAGATTTTGACAGGTAAGTTTCAATTTTTTTTTAGCTTTTTCGTAGCAAGAGTTACTACTGTAAGAATCCTAAATTGAAAATTTTTTCAGTTCCTAAATAACAAAGTTTTATACCATAGCTGTCAAATTTTGACAGGTAAGTGTCAATTAGAACAATATATTTGAAAAAAGTAGTATTTGAGATGACCTAAGCGAATCTCCAAACCAAAAATATGTGGCACGCACGCAATTCGATTTATTATCGATCCAACATACCCCTACATTGATTTAAAAAAAATCAGAAAATTGACTTCCCAACTTCCGATCGCCTTGGCAAACAATAGGCTTCTATAGCGGACGGTCGTCTATGCGCCGAAAAAGTTTAAATCAAAAAAACTCATTTTTACGACCTGTGTCGAATGCCAACGAGATCCCGATATTTCTCCACTTTAAAAATTAATAACTTTTTTTCGGCACACCCTGTATATTCGAAATTTTTACACAATGTACCCCCACTATTCCTATCTAAACCCTAAAAGTTTCAATCGTCCCACTCTAACCGTTTCCGAGAAAAAAAAATCGCAACTGTGAAAATGTCTTACATAGACGAAATTGTTCAAGAGCTGATCGGGGTTTTCGAGATTCCGCGCGGAAGAGACGTATATAATACTAGACTGGGTACATATCGCTAATCGTCAGCCGAGAGTGCATCTAATATTAGTACTAAAAAAAAATTTACAAAAATTTACAATAAAAAATACTTTTCTTTTCTTTTTTTTCTATTTACTATTGCTTTTTTGCCTCACCTTCCTGCGGAACGTGAAGGGAAAACATATCGCCAAATTGTCATTATAACAACTGACCAAAACTACACAATGGTGCCAAATTTCCGTTTTCTCGTACAGATGGGTAGTTTTCTGAGACGGCGCCGTATAGGTGCTCTTTAAACTCGCACACCTTTGTGCAATGTGGGATATACTTTCCATATTTGCTCTATAAAAATATGTAAGTATTCAATCGATTAAAACATAAGCAAAAAATTATTCTTACATGGAAGCTATCAATTATCAGCTAATAAATTTGTAGAAATATTATTGTGCCGAGCCCTTCGGGCACGGCACTGTTCTAGTTCGTTCGTTTAATTATACGAGAGCTGTCACTTTGACAGGTAAGTGTCATTTTTTTTAGCTTTTTCGTAGCGAGGGTTATAGCTGTAAGAATTCGAAATTAAAAAATTTCCAGGTACCTAAATAAGAAAGTTTTATACGACAGCTGTCAAATTTTGACAGGTAAGTGTAATTTTTTTTTAGCTTTTTCGTAGCAAGGGTTATAGCTGTAAGAATCTGAAATTAAAAAAAAATTCAATACCTACCTAAATAACAAAGTTCTATACTACAGCTGTCAAATTATGACAGGCGGGTGTAAATTTTTTAAAGCTTTTTCATAAAGAGGATTATAGCTATACGAATCCGAAATTTAAAAATTTTTTAGTACCTAAATAACAAACTTTTATACGACAGCTGTAAAATTTTGACAGGTAAGTGTCAATTTATTTAAACTTTTTCGTAGCGAGGGTTAAAGCTGTAATAATCCTAAATTAAAAAATTTTTCAGTACCAAAATAACAAAGTTCTATACGACAGCTGTCAAATTATGACAGGCGGGTGTAAATTTTTTTAAGCTTTTTTAATGTAGAGGATTATAGCTGTACAAATCCGAAATTTAAAAATTTTTCAGTACCTAAATAACAAACTTTTATACGACAGCTGTCAAATTTTGACAGGTAAGTGTCAATTTATTTAAACTTTTTTCGTAGCGATAGTTAAAGCTGTAATAATCCTAAATTAAAAAAATTTTCAGTACCAAAATAACAAAGTTCTATACGACAGCTGTCAAATTGTGACAGGCGGGTATAAATTTTTTAAGGCTTTTTTCATATAGAGGATTATAGCTGTACAAATCCGAAATTTAAAAATTTTTCAGTGATTAAATAACAAAGTTCCATACGACAGCTGTCAAATTTTGACAGGTAAGTGTCAATTTTTTTAAAGTTTTTTCGTAACGAGGATTATAGCTGTAAGAATCCCAAATTGAAAAAATTTTCAGTACCTAAATAACAAAGTTCTATACGATAGCTGTCAAATTTTGACAGTTAAATGTCAATTTTTTTAAACTTTTTTCATAACGAGGATTATAGCTGTAAGAATCCTAAATTGAAACATTTTTCAGCACCTAAATAACAAACTTTTATATGACAACTGTCAAATTTTGACAGGTAAGTGTCAATTTATTTAAACTTTTTTGTAGCGAGGGTTATAGCTGTAATAATCCTAAATTAAAAAAATTTTCAGTACCCAAATAACAAAGTTCTATACGACAGCTGTCAAATTATGACAGGCGGGTGTAAATTTTTTTAAGCTTTTTTAATGTAGAGGATTATAGCTGTACAAATCCGAAATTTAAAAATTTTTCAGTACCTAAATAACAAACTTTTATACGACAGCTGTCAAATTTTGACAGGTAAGTGTCAATTTATTTAAACTTTTTTCGTAGCGATAGTTAAAGCTGTAATAATCCTAAATTTAAAAAATTTTCAGTACCAAAATAACAAAGTTCTATACGACAGCTGTCAAATTGTGACAGGCGGGTATAAATTTTTTAAGGCTTTTTTCATATAGAGGATTATAGCTGTACAAATCCGAAATTTAAAAATTTTTCAGTGATTAAATAACAAAGTTCCATACGACAGCTGTCAAATTTTGACAGGTAAGTGTCAATTTTTTTAAAGTTTTTTCGTAACGAGGATTATAGCTGTAAGAATCCCAAATTGAAAACATTTTCAGTACCTAAATAACAAAGTTCTATACGATAGCTGTCAAATTTTGACAGTTAAGTGTCAATTTTTTTTAGCTTTTTCGTAGCGAGAGTTATAGCTGTAAGAGTCCGAAATTATAAAATTATCAGGTCCCTAAATAACAAAGTTCTATACGATAGCTGTCAAATTTTGACAGGTAAGTGTCAATTTTTTTTTTAGATTTTTTGTAACGAGGGTTATAGCTGTAAGAATCCTAAATTTAAAAATTTGTCAGTACCTAAATAACACAGTTTTATACGATAGCTGTCAAATTTTGACAGGTAAGTGTCAATTTTTTTTTAGATTTTTTGTAACGAGGGTTATAGCTGTAAGAATCCTAAATTAAAAAATTTCTCAGTTCCTAAATAACAAAGTTCTATACGACAGCTGTCATTTTGACAGGTAAATATCAAGTTTTTTTTAAGCTTTTCTTGTATCTAGGATTATAGCTGTAAGAATCCGAAATTTAAAAAAATTTCAGTACCTAAATAACAAAGTTCTATACTACAGCTGTCAGATTTTGACAGGTAAGTGTAATTTTTTTTTAGCTTTTTCGTATAGATTATTATAGCTGTAAGAATCCAAAATTTAAAAAATTTTCAGTACCTAAATAACGACATTAAAAAAAAAATTTAAAAAAAAAGAAAAAAAAACACTGGGGTTTGAACCCTCGACCTTCGTCTCCAAAATCAACTGTCTTTAGTACTACGCCACCGAAGCTTTTAGATTGATTTGTGGTAAATAGGATATTAATAACGTATTCGATATTACATAGAACGTTGAGTATTGAAGATACACACAAATAATACACTTTTTTCAATTATTTTTGGTCAACCGCAAAGAAAAAGGTGCAAGACAGGTGTTTCATACATTAAATTCTCTCCAAATATTATAAAAACTATAAAAATTGAAGGTAATATGCCTCCTGCAAGCCATTTTTATTATTACAAGTACGGGATAAATGCGATATTTTCCCCCTTATTTTTGGTCAAACGAAAAAGATAAAGGTTCAAGGTAGGTATTTCCCACAAAAGACGTAGTCTAAATGGTCTAATTCCTCTAAAAAATCAATTTGGAAATCGCATTTTTCACCTATTTTTGACAGATGGTATAAAAGTTAAAGTTCAGGAAAACGCGCGTGGTAAAACCATGGCCAACTTTTTCTAAATCGAATGGTGTTAGAATTTGAAAATTGTGCCTGTTTCCGCACCCAAAAAAGCTACTTTGCTCAAATTTGCGAATATATTTTGATAAGTTTGGACATGCAGGAATATTGAGAAGTAATCAGCGCATATTTTGAGAAAAAAATAAAACGGTTTTGTTAAAAATTGAATAAGCTACAGTCGATATAGTAAAACCTCTGGTGAAGGAACCTATAAAAAAATCATAAACTAATTTTTTTGAGCCACAAAATATGTTTTCCCAAAGATCGCTTATAATACAAATTAAAGCTTCTTTATCCGTTGATATAGTGTACCAAGAAAAAATTCAAAATGTTATATATTATAGACACTTGCAGAATTATTTAAGCAAACCAGTGCAACGCCAACAGAAATTACGGGAAAAAGTTTATAAGCTGCCGTTTTTTCCGTATTAAAGATAAAAAAACGAAAAAATATCTCTTAAATACAATTTGACGGCTCTATCCGCTAAAGTATACAACGTTTCAATCAAAAATCGTTTTCCGTACGAAAAAAAATAAACGGAATAAAAACGGAGAAAAAAATCACGCCTTACACTGTGGTTTCCAGTTTCTTACCATTTTCGGCAATTTCCATTCCAGTTAGGTATAGAACGATATATTGGAAAAAGGTAGATTTTGAGATGGCCTAACCGATTATCCAAACCGCATGTCGATTGGATGCACCCAATTCAACTTATTAGCGATCCAAGAGGTACCATTTTCGACCAAATTTTGACTTTGAAAAAATCAAAAAAATTACTTCCAAACTTTCGATCGCGCTCACAAACAATAGGGTTCTGTAGCCCACGGTCGTCTACGCGTCGAAAAAGTTTAAATCGAAAAAACTAATTTTTGTGGCCTGTATTGAATGCCAACGAGATCCCGATATTTCTCGACTTTAAAAATTAATAACTTTTTTCCGGCACACCCTGTATATTCGAAATTTTCACACAACGTACCCCCACTATTCCTTTGTAAACCCAAAAAGTTTCAATTGTCCCACATTAACCGTTTCCGAGAAAAAAAATCGCAAATGTGAAAATGTCGAAACTGACGACGCCGACACGGACAACATACGCACATATTTCAAATGAAGCAGACGATATAGTGCAAAATTTTCGGGAAGCAGTCGGGGTTGCCGTGATTCCGCGTGAAGGCGACGAATAACATATCGCGGAAAGCGATATGTTAACTAGACTGGGTACATATCGCTAATCGTCAGCCGAGAGTGCATCTAATATTAGTACCAAAAAGATTTACAAAAATTTACAATAAGAAAATACTTTTCTTTTTTTCTATTTACTATTGCTTTTTTTACCTCACCTTCCTGCGGAACGTGAAGGGAAAACATATCGCCAAATTGTCATTATAACAACTGACCAAAACTACACAATGGTGCAAAATTTCCGTTTTCTCGTATAGATAGGTAGTTTTCTGAGACGGCGCCGTATAGGTGCTCTTTAAACTCGCACACCTTTGTGCAATGTGGGATATACTTTCCATATTTGCTCTATAAAAATATGTAAGTATTCAATCGATTAAAACATAAGGAAAAAATTATTCTTACATGGAAGCCATCAATTATCAGCTAATAAATTTATAGAAATATTATTGTGCCGAGCCCTTCGGGCACGGCACTGTTCTAGTTCGTTCGTTTAATTATACGAGAGCTGTCACTTTGACAGGTAAGTGTCATTTTTTTTAGCTTTTTCGTAGCGAGGGTTATAGCTGTAAGAATTCGAAATTAAAAAATTTTCAGGTACCTAAATAAAAAAGTTTTTTACGACAGCTGTCAAATTTTGACAGGTAAGTGTAATTTTTTTTAGCTTTTTCGTAGCGAGAGTTATAGCTGTAAGAATCTGAAATTAAAAAAAAATCAATACCTACCTAAATAACAAAGTTCTATACTACAGCTGTCAAATTATGACAGGCGGGTGTAAATTTTTTTAAGCTTTTTTCATATAGAGGATTGTAGCTATACGAATCCGAAATTAAAAATTTTTTAGTACCTAAATAACAAACTTTTATACGACAGCTGTCAAATTTTGACAGGTAAGTGTCAATTTATTTAAACTTTTTTCGTAGCGAGGGTTAAAGCTGTAATAATCCTAAATTAAAAAATTTTTCAGTACCCAAATAACAAAGTTCTATACGACAGCTGTCAAATTATGACAGGCGGGTGTAAATTTTTTTAATCTTTTTTCATATAGAGGATTATAGCTGTACAAATCCGAAATTTAAAAATTTTTCAGTGATTAAATAACAAAGTTCCATACGACAGCTGTCAAATTTTGACAGGTAAGTGTCAATTTTTTAAAAGTTTTTTCGTAACGAGGATTATAGCTGTAAGAATCCCAAATTGAAAAAATTTTCAGTACCTAAATAACAAAGTTCTATACGATAGCTGTCAAATTTTGACAGTTAAGTGTCAATTTTTTTTTAGCTTTTTCGTAGCGAGAGTTATAGCTGTAAGAGTCCGAAATTATAAAATTATCAGGTCCCTAAATAACAAAGTTCTATACGATAGCTGTCAAATTTTGACAGGTAAGTGTCAATTTTTTTTTTAGATTTTTTGTAACGAGGGTTATAGCTGTAAGAATCCTAAATTTAAAAATTTGTCAGTACCTAAATGACACAGTTTTATACGATAGCTGTCAAATTTTGACAGGTAAGTGTCATTTTTTTTTTAGATTTTTTGTAACGAGGGTTATAGCTGTAAGAATCCTAAATTAAAAAATTTCTCAGTTCCTAAATAACAAAGTTCTATACGACAGCTGTCATTTTGACAGGTAAATATCAAGTTTTTTTTAAGCTTTTCTTGTATCTAGGATTATAGCTGTAAGAATCCGAAATTTAAAAAAATTTCAGTACCTAAATAACAAAGTTCTTTACTACAGCTGTCAGATTTTGACAGGTAAGTGTAATTTTTTTTTAGCTTTTTCGTATAGATTATTATAGCTGTAAGAATCCAAAATTTAAAAAATTTTCAGTACGTAAATAACGACCTTAAAAAAAAAATTAAAAAAAAAAGAAAAAAAAACACTGGGGTTTGAACCCTCGACCTTCGTCTCCAAAATCAACAGCCTCTACTACTACGCTACCGAAGCTTAGAGAGTAATTTGTGGTAAATAGGATATTAATGACGTATTCGATATTACATAGAACGTTGAGTATTAAAGATACACACAAATAATACACTTTTTTCAATTATTTTTGGTCAACCGCAAAGAAAAAGGTCCAAGACAGGTGTTTCATACATTAAATTCTCTCCAAATATTATAAAAACTATAAAAATTGAAGGTAATATGCCTCCTGCAAGCCATTTTTATTATTACAAGTACGGGATAAATGCGATATTTTCCCCCTTATTTTTGGTCAAACGAAAAAGATAAAGGTTCAAGGTAGGTATTTCCCACAAAAGACGTAATCTAAATGGTCTTATTCCTCTAAAAAATCAATTTGGAAATCGCATTTTTCACCTATTTTTGACAGATGGTATAAAAGTTAAAGTTCAGGAACACGCACGTGGTAAAACCATGGCCAACTTTTTCTAAATCGAATGGTGTTAGAATTTGAAAATTGTGCCTGTTTCCGCACCCAAAAAAGCAACTTTGCTCAAATTTGCGAATATATTTTGATAAGTTTGGACATGCAGGAATATTGAGAAGTAATCAGCGCATATTTTGAGAAAAAAATAAAACGGTTTTGTTAAAAATTGAATAAGCTACAGTCGATATAGTAAAACCTCTGGTGAAGGAACCTATAAAAAAATCATAAATTAATTTTTTTGAGCCACAAAATATGTTTTCCCAAAGATCGCTTATAATACAAATTAAAGCTTCTTTATCCGTTGATATAGTGTACCAAGAAAAAATTCAAAATGTTATATATTATAGACACTTGCAGAATTATTTAAGCAAACCAGTGCAACGCCAACAGAAATTACGGGAAAAAGTTCATAAGCTGCCGTTTTTTCCGTATTAAAGATAAAAAAACGAAAAAATATCTCTTAAATACAATTTGACGGCTCTATCCGCTAAAGTATACAACGTTTCAATCAAAAGTCGTTTTCCGTACGAAAAAAAATAAACGGAATAAAAACGGAGAAAAAAATCACGCCTTACACTGTGGTTTCCAGTTTCTTACAATTTTTGATAATTTCCATTCCAGTTAGGTATAGAACAATATATTGGAAAAAGGTAGTTTTTGAGATGGCCTAACCGATTATCCATACCGAATGTCGATCGGATGCACCCAATTCGACTTATTAGCGATCCAAGAGGTACCATTTTGGACCAAATTTTGACTTTTAAAAAATAAAAAAAATTATTTCCAAACTTTTGATCGCGCTCACAAACAATAGGCTTCTGTAGCCGACGGTCGTCTACGCGTCGAAAAAGTTTAAATCGAAAAAACTAATTTTTGTGGCCTGTATCGAATTTCAACGAAAATCCGATATTTTTCGACTTTAAAAATTAATAACTTTTTTCCGGTACACCCTGTATATTCGAAATTTTCACACAACGTACCCCCACTATTCCTCTCTAAACCCAAAAAGTTTCAATCGTCCCACTCTAACCGTTTCTGAGAAAAAAAATCGCAAATGTGAAAATGTCGAAAAAGACGGCGGCGGCGGCGGCGACAACATACATACATTTTTTTCACCGAAGCGCCGTATAACATATCGCGGTGTAGCGCGATATGTAACTAGACTGGGTACATATCGCTAATCGTCAGCCGAGAGTGCATCTAATATTAGTACTAAAAAGATTTACAAAAATTTACAATAAAAAAATACTTTTCTTTTCTTTTTTTCTATTTACTATTGCTTTTTTTGCCTCACCTTCCTGCGGAACGTGAAGGGAAAACATATCGCCAAATTGTCATTATAACAACTGACCAAAACTACACAATGGTGCAAAATTTCCGTTTTCTCGTATAGATAGGTAGTTTTCTGAGACGGCGCCGTTTAGGTGCTCTTTAAACTCGCACACCTTTGTGCAATGTGGGATATACTTTCCATATTTGCTCTATAAAAATATGTAAGTATTCAATCGATTAAAACATAAGCAAAAAATTATTCTTACATGGAAGCTATCAATTATCAGGTAATAAATTTGTAGAAATATTATTGTGCCGAGCCAATACGTCCCTTATTATCGCTTTTAGAATAGAAATCAATATAACCTTTTATCTGGACCATAGAAAAAGGCAACTTTTTTATTTGAAGAGGTTCTATCTAAGCTTTATCAGTTTCGAGATATTGGCTAATATATGAAAACCGAACTTAAAGTAAAGATCTCTTAAGGATGCTACTTATTAGTTATATACATTGTTGCCGTATCTCTTTCAGTTTCCGAGGAAAATGGTCTTTTATGGATTTCATAGCATTTTCCTGAGCATATACATGGAAAAAATGCCAAAATTTAAAATTCGCAAATAAGTCAATTTTTCGGTACATTTCCATCAAAAATAACGTAAAACCCGAAAATAGCGAAGAAAATATGATAATTAACAATTCTATGAATTTTTACAAAAATATCCAGAAAACTCGGATTTTTTTGTCGGTTTTCAAAGTTTCCTCAATACGTCCCTTATTACGGCCTTTGGAACAAAAGTTAATATAACGTTTTATCTGGACAATAGAAAAAGGCAAATTTTTTATTTAAAGAGTTTCTATCTAAGTTCTATCAGTTTCGAGATATTGGCAAATACATGAAAACCACTTTTAAATCCATATCTCAAAAACTATAAGACGTACAAAAAATTTCTAAGAACTTATAGTAAAGATCTCTTAAGGATGCTACTTATTAGTTATATACATTGTTGCCGTATCTCTTTTAGTTTCCGAGGAAAATGGTCTTTTATGGATTCCATAGCATTTTCCTGAGCATACATGGAAAAAATGCCAAAATTTAAAATTCGCAAATAAGTCAATTTTTTGGTACATTTCCATCAAAAATAACGTAAAACCCGAAAGTAGCGAAGAAAATATGATAAATAACAATTCTATGAATTTAAAAAAAAAATCCAGAAAACTCGGATTTTTTGGTCGGTTTTCACAGTTTCCTCAATACGTCCCTTATTACGGCCTTTGGAACAAAAGTTAATATAACGTTTTATCTGGACAATAGAAAAAGGCAAATTTTTTATTTAAAGAGTTTCTATCTAAGTTCTATCAGTTTCGAGATATTGGCAAATACATGAAAACCACTTTTAAATCCATATCTCAAAAACTATAAGACGTACAAAAAATTTCTAAGAACTTATAGTAAAGATCTCTTAAGGATGCTACTTATTAGTTATATACATTGTTGCCGTATCTCTTTTAGTTTCCGAGGAAAATGGTCTTTTATGGATTCCATAGCATTTTCCTGAGCATACATGGAAAAAATGCCAAAATTTAAAATTCGCAAATAAGTCAATTTTTCGGTACATTTCCATCAGAAATAACGTAAAACCCGAAAGTAGCGAAGAAAATATGATAAATAACAATTCTATGAATTTAAAAAAAAAATCCAGAAAACTCGGATTTTTTGGTCGGTTTTCACAGTTTCCTCAATACGTCCCTTATTACGGCCTTTGGAACAAAAGTTAATATAACGTTTTATCTGGACAATAGAAAAAGGCAAATTTTTTATTTAAAGAGTTTCTATCTAAGTTCTATCAGTTTCGAGATATTGGCAAATACATGAAAACCACTTCTAATTCCATATCTCAAAAACTATAAGACCTACAAAAAATTTCTAAAAACTTAAAGTGAAGATCTCATAAAGATGCTACTTATTAGTTATATACATTGTTGCTTTTTTTGCCTCACCTTCCTGCGCCAATTTGTCATTATAACAACTGACCAAAACTAGACAATGATGCAAAATTTCCGTTTTCTCGTATAGATAGGTAGTTTTCGGAGACGGCGCCGTATAGTGCTCAAAGTTCCATTTCCAATGCCGCCTCGCTCGATTCGCTACGACTTTTCGTTACGGAGATATATGATATTTAATATTATGATATTGATATTTATAGGTGCTCTTTAAACTCGCAATGTGGGATATATAGAAATATTATTGTGCCGAGCCCTTCGGGCACGGCACTGTTCTAGTTCGTTCGTTTAATAATACGACAGCTGTTACTTTGACAGGTAAGTGTCATTTTTTTTTAGCTTTTTCGTAGCGACGATTATAGCTGTAAAAATCCTAAATTAAAAACTTTTTCAGTACCTAAATAACAAAGTTTTATACGACAGCTGTCAAATTTTGAAAGGTAATTGTCAATTATTTTTTAGCTTTTTTGTAGCGAGGGTTATAGCTGTAATAATCCTAAATTTAAAAAAATTTTCAGTACCCAAATAACAAAGTTCTATACGACAGCTGTCAAATTATGACAGGCGGGTGTAAATTTTTTTAATCTTTTTTCATATAGAGGATTATAGCTGTACAAATCCGAAATTTCAAAATTTTTCAGTGATTAAATAACAAAGTTCCATACGACAGCTGTCAAATTTTGACAGGTAAGTGTCAATTTTTTTTTAGCTTTTTCGTAGGGAGAGTTATAGCTGTAAGAGTCCGAAATTATAAAATTATCAGGTCCCTAAATAACAAAGTTCTATACGATAGCTGTCAAATTTTGACAGGTAAGTGTCAATTTTTTTTTTAGATTTTTTGTAACGAGGGTTATAGCTGTAAGAATCCTAAATTTAAAAATTTGTCAGTACCTAAATGACACAGTTTTATACGATAGCTGTCAAATTTTGACAGGTAAGTGTCAATTTTTTTTTAGATTTTTTGTAACGAGGGTTATAGCTGTAAGAATCCTAAATTAAAAAATTTCTCAGTTCCTAAATAACAAAGTTCTATACGACAGCTGTCATTTTGACAGGTAAATATCAATTTTTTTTTAAGCTTTTCTTGTATCTAGGATTATAGCTGTAAGAATCCGAAATTTAAAAAAAATTCAGTACCTAAATAACAAAGTTCTATACTACAGCTGTCAGATTTTGACAGGTAAGTGTAATTTTTTTTTAGCTTTTTCGTATAGATTATTATAGCTGTAAGAATCCAAAATTTAAAAAATTTTCAGTACCTAAATAACGACATTAAAAAAAAAAACTTTAAAAAAAAGAAAAAAAACAGTGGGGTTTGAACCCTCGACCTTCGTCTCCAAAATCAACAGCCTCTACTACTACGCTACCGAAGCTTAGAGAGTGATTTGTGGTAAATAGGATATTAATGACGTATTCGATATTACATAGAACGTTGAGTATTGAAGACACACACAAATAATACACTTTTTTCAATTATTTTTGGTCAACCGCAAAGAAAAAGGTCCAAGACAGGTGTTTCATACATTAAATACTGTCCAAATATTATAAAAACTATAAAAACTGAAGTTAATATGCCTCCTGCAAGCCATTTTTATTATTACAAGTACGGGATAAATGCGATATTTTCCCCCTTATTTTTGGTCAAACGAAAAAGATAAAGGTTCAAGGTAGGTATTTCCCACAAAAGACGTAGTCTAAATGGTCTTATTCCTCTAAAAAATCAATTTGGAAATCGCATTTTTCACCTATTTTTGACAGATGGTATAAAAGTTAAAGTTCAGGAAGACGCACGTGGTAAAACCATGGCCAACTTTTTCTAAATCGAATGGTGTTAGAATTTGAAAATTGTGCCTGTTTCCGCACCCAAAAAAGCAACTTTGCTCAAATTTGCGAATATATTTTGATAAGTTTGGACATGCAGGAATATTGAGAAGTAATCAGCGCATATTTTGAGAAAAAAATAAAACGGTTTTGTTAAAAATTGAATAAGCTACAGTCGATATAGTAAAACCTCTGGTGAAGGAACCTATAAAAAAATCATAAATTAATTTTTTTGAGCCACAAAATATGTTTTCCCAAAGATCGCTTATAATACAAATTAAAGCTTCTTTATCCGTTGATATAGTGTACCAAGAAAAAATTCAAAATGTTATATATTATAGACACTTGCAGAATTATTTAAGCAAACCAGTGCAACGCCAACAGAAATTACGGGAAAAAGTTCATAAGCTGCCGTTTTTTCCGTATTAAAGATAAAAAAACCAAAAAATATCTTTTAAATACAATTTGACGGCTCTATCCGCTAAAGTATACAACGTTTCAATCAAAAATCGTTTTCCGTACGAAAAAAAATAAACGGAATAAAAACGGAGAAAAAAAATCACGCCTTACACTGTGGTTTCCAGTTTCTTACCATTTTCGGCAATTTCCATTCCAGTTAGGTATAGAACGATATATTGGAAAAAGGTAGTTTTTGAGATGGCCTAACCGATTATCCAAACCGAATGTACATCGGATGCACCCAATTCGACTTATTAGCGATCCAAGAGGTACCATTTTCGACCAAATTTTGACTTTGAAAAATTCAAAAAAATTACTTCCAAACTTTCGATCGCGCTCACAAACAATAGGGTTCTGTAGCCCACGGTCGTCTACGCGTCTAAAAAGTTTAAATCGAAAAAACTAATTTTTGTGGCCTGTATTGAATGCCAACGAGATCCCGATATTTCTCGACTTTAAAAATTAATAACTTTTTTCCGGCACACCCTGTATATTCGAAATTTTTACACAACATACCCCCACTATTCCTCTCTAAACCCAAAAAGTTTCAATCGTCCCACTCTAACCGTTTCCGAGAAAAAAAATCGCAAATGTGAAAATGTCGAAACTGACGGCGACGACGACGACGACGACGCCGACAACATACGCACATTATTTTCACCGAAGCGCCGTATAACATATCGCGTTGTAGCGCGATATGTAACTAGACTGGGTACATATCGCTAATCGTCAGCCGAGAGTGCATCTATTATTAGTACTAAAAATTTGTATTTAAAAAATAATTTTCTTTTCCTTTTCTCTATTTACTATTGCTTTTTTTACCTCACCTTCCTGCGGAACGTGAAGGGGAAACATATCGCCAAATTGTCATTATAACAACTAACAAAAACTAAAAAATAAAAAAACGGATGCAAAATTTCCGTTTTCTTGTATAGATAGGTAGTTTTTGAAGACGGCATCGTATATTGCTCGCCGTCGTATTTCCATTGCCGTCTCGCTCGATTCGCTACGACTTTTCATTACTGAAATATATGTTATTTAACATTATAATATTGATATGGACATTTATAGGTGCTTTAAAGCTAATAAGCTAATAAATTTGTGGAAATATTATTGTGCCGAGCCCTTCGGGCACGGCACTGCTCGAGTTCGTTCATTTAATTTTATACTTTTCACAAAACCATTTGTTAGCAAGCCCTAACTGTTAAGCACTTCGATTCGTGTTCAATAAAATATGTGTAGTTTCTTCACAACCCAGGTCGCAATAAAAATATAAGTATGTGTAATTTTTTACTGCTCAAGTTCGTTTTTTTCGTACTGATGATTGACGCTGTAAGAATCTGAAATTCAATCATTTTTATGATTATTTTGGTAAATAAGAAAGTTTTATACGACAGCTACCATTTTGACAGGTAAATGTCAAGTTTTTTAAAGCTTTTCTTGTATCTGAGAGTATAGCTGTAAGAGTCCGAAATTTAAAAAAAATTCAGAGGTAACAAAGTTCTACACAACAGCTGTCAAATTTTGACAGGTAAGCGTCAAATTTTTTTTACCTTTTTCGTAGCGAGGGCTATAGCTGTAAGAATCCTAAGTTGAAAAAAATTCCAGTTAATAAATAACAAAGTTGTATACGGCACTGTTCTAGTTCGTTTGTTAAATTATACAAGAGCTGTCACTTTGACAGGTAAGTGTCATTTTTTTTAGCTTTTCCGTAGCGAGGGTTATAGCTGTAAGAATTCAAAATTAAAAAATTTTCAGGTACCTAAATATGAATGTTTTATACGATAGCTGTCAGATTTTGACAGGTAAGTGTCAATTTTTTTTAGCTTTTTCGTAACGAGGATTATAGCTGTAAGAATCCTTAATTGAAAAATTTTTCAGTTCCTAAATAACAAAGTTCTATATGACAGCTGTCATTTTGACAGTTAATTTTCAATTTAGGATTAAAACGGTATAATTCAACAAATACTATAATATATAACATTTCGATCAGATGTTGTTTTTCGTGCGAAAAACAATGATAACCGTAAAAGAATCGTGTCTTAAAAAGTAATTCTTACTTTTTTATAATTTGCACCCTTTTTATTACCGGTAGGTATAGAACAATATATTTGAAAAAAGTAGTATTTAAGATGACCTAAACTAATCTCCAAACCAAAAGTGTGTTAGACGCACCCAATTCGATTTATTAACGATCCAACATGACCCTACATTGATTTTAAGAAAATCAAAAAATTGACTTCCTAAATTTCGATCGCGTTCGCAAACAACAGTGTTTTGTAGCCCAACGTCGTCTACATGCCAAAAAAGTTTAAATCGATTAAAATGATTTTTGCCACCTGTATCGCGCTACAACGAAAAAAAAAAACATATTTTTCAACTTTGACTTTAATAACTTTTTTCCGGTACACCCTGTATATTGGAAATTGTTCCCAGAACGTGCCCCTACTATTCCTCTCTACGTCCAGAAAATTTTAATCGTTTTGCTCTAACCGTTTCCGAGAAAAAAATTCGCGAATATCGAAATATCGAACAGCCTCCCACCACGTGGCGATGCATTTTCAATGTCGGAACGTCATCTTTAAAATCGAGATTACAACTACTTCTGAAACATTTTGGGCAAATACTTTGGTCAATAAAATTAGAAGAAGGTTCAAGGTAGATATTCCATCCGATTTAAAATCTGGAAATGTTCTTATTAGTCTAGCAAGTCAAGCTCAAAACACCAATTTTTCGCCATTTTTGACAGCCGGTTTTTTACTTACATTAACCAAAGCAGTCAAAGCACTCTAGTCAAAATTGAATGGTATTAGAATTTGCAAATGTTGCTTGTTTCCGCACTCAAAAACTTGATTTTTCTTAAACTTACGAATATATTTTAATAATTTTGGATATGTAGAGGTGTTGAGAATAAATCAGCGCGTCTTTTGGGAAAAATAAAACGGTTTTGTTAAAAATTAAATAAGCTAGTCGATATAGTAAAACGTCGGATAAAAATATCTCTTGATAAATCATAAATTAATTTTTTTGAGCCACAAATGATGTTTTCTCAGAGCGCGTTTACTATGCAAACTAAAGCTTGTTTATCGGTCGATATGGTGGATCAAGAAAAAATTCAAAAAGTTATATTTATAGACACTTGACACTTGCAGAAGTATTTAAGCAAACCAGTGCGACGCCAACAGAAATTACTGGAAAAAATTCATAGGCTGCCGTTTTTTCCGTATTAAAGATAAAGAAACGAAAAATATCTCTAAAATACAATTTGAAGAGCTCTATCCGCTAAAGTATACATTTCACGTTTCGATCAAAAGTCGTTTTTAGTACGAAAAAAAATAAAAACTGCGAAAAAATCACGCCTTACTCTGTGGTTTCCAGTTTCTTACAATTTTTGATCATTTCCATTCCAGTTAGGTATAGAACGATATATTGGAAAAAGGTAGTTTTTGAGATAGCCTAAATGATTATCAAAACCGAATGTTGATCGGATGCACCCAATTCGACTTATTAGCGATCCAATAGGTACCATTTTTGACCAATTTTCAACTTTAAAAAAATCAAAAAAATTACTTCCAAACTTTCGATCGCGCTCACAAACAATAGGGTTCTGTAGCCCACGGTCGTCTACGCGTCGAAAAAGTTTAAATCAAAAAAACTCATTTTTACGAACTGTATCGAATCCCAAATTAATAACTTTTTTCCCGTACACCCTGTATATTCAAAATTTTTACACATTGTACCCCCACTATTCCTCTCTAATCTGAAAAAGTTTCCATCGTCCCACTCTTACCGTTTCCGAGAAAAGAAATCGCAAATGTGAAAATGTCGAAACTGACGACGACAACTTATTTTAAATGTAGCCGCCGTATATAATACTAGACTGGGTACATATCGCTAATCGTCAGCCGAGAGTGCATCTATTATTAGTACTAAAAATTTGTTTTTAAAAAGTATTTTTCTTAGTTTCTTTTTTCTATGTTTTCTATTGCTTTTTTTACCTCACCTTCCTGCGGAACGTGAAGGGGAAACATATCGCCAAATTGTCATTATAACAACTGACAAAAACTAAAAAATAAAAATAACAGGTGCAAAATTTCCGTTTTCTTGTATAGATAGGTAGTTTTTGAAGACGGCATCGTATAGTGCTCGATGTCCCGTTTCCAATGCCGTCTCGCTCGATTCGCTACGACTTTTCGTTACGGAAATATATGATATTTAATATTATGATATTGACATTGAACCTGTCAGCACCGATTCTTCAAAATCGCACAGCAAAGGGTGTAATGTGAGATATATTTTCCAAGTTTGTCCTTTAAAAATATTTATTCAATCAATTTAAACATGAGGAAAAGAAACTATTCTTACATTGATAGCTGATAAATTAGTGAAAATGTTATTGTGCCGAACCCTTCGGGCACGGCACTGTTCGAGTTGGTTCATTTAATTTCATACTTTTGACAAAACCATTTGTTAGCAACCTTTAATTGTTATTGGTAAAGCATTTCAATTCGCGATAAAAAATAAATTTAGTTTCTTCACAATCCCAGTTCGTTTATTTCGTACCGAGGATTATCACTGTAAAAATCCTAAATTTAAAAAACTTTCAATAGGTACCTAAATAACGAAATATTAAAAAAATAAAAAGACGGGCCTGGAATTGAACCCGGAACCCGGTATCATCGCGACCACAAGTCGTAACCTATTATATACCTACCTACCACTAGGCCCGACCACTTTGAAAATAAATTATAATATAGAATATTTATATTGCCGTATTAAAAATGAAAAAAATACGATTTATTTAAGCTTGACGAGCTCTTTCCGCTAAGGTACATTACATTTCAATCAAAAGTTGTTTTCCGTACGAAAAACAATGAAAACCGTAAAAGAATTAAATAGTAATTCTTACTTTTTTATAATTTGCACCCTTTACATTACAGGTAGGTATAGAACAATATATTTGAAAAAAGTAGTATTTGAGATGACCTAAACGAATCTCCAAACCAAAAGTGTGTCAGACGCACCCAATTCGATTTATTAACGATCCAACATAACCCTACATTGATTTTAAAAAAATTAAAAAATTGACTTCCCAACTTCCGATCATGTTCGCAAACAACAGTGTTTTGTAGCCCAACGTCGTCTACACGCCAATAAAGTTTAACTCCATTAAAATGCTTTTTGGCACCTGTATCGCGCCACAACGAAATAAAAACATATTTTTCAACTTTCTCTTTAATAACTTTTTTCCGGTACACCCTGTATATTGGAAATTGTTCCCAGAACGTGCCCCTACTATTCCTCTCTACGTCCAGAAAATTTTAATCGTTTTGCTCTAACCGTTTCCGAGAAAAAAATTCGCGAATATCTAAATGTGGAACAGCCTCCCACCACGTGGCGACGGATTATCAATGTCGGAACGCCATCTTTAAAATCGAGATTACAACTATTTCTGAAACATTTTGGGCAAATATTTTGATCAATAAAATTAGAAGAAGGTTCAAGGTAGATATTCCACCCGATTTAAAATCTGGAAATGTTCTTATTATTCTAGCAAGTCACGCTAAAAACGACCATTTTTCGCCATTTTTGACAGCCGGATTTTTAGAATTAATAATTAATTTAGATATATCAATATCAAGGCACTCTTAGTCAAAAGTGAATGGTGTTAGAATTCGTAAAGATTGCCTGTTTCCGCACCCAAAAAAGCGACTTTTCTCAATTTTGCGAATATATTTTAATAATTTTGGATATGTAGAGGTGTTGAGAAGTAATCAGCGCATTTTTTGAGAAAAAAATAAAACGGGTTTGTTAAAAATTGAATAAGCTACAGTCGATATAGTAAAAAAAAAGCTGCCGTTTTTTCCGTATTAAAGATAAATAAACGAAAAAATATATTTTAAATACAATTTGACAAGCTCTATCCGCTATAGTTTACAACGTTTCGATCAAAAGTCGTTTTCAGTACGAAAAAAAATAAAAACCGTCAAAAAATCAGGCCTAACTTTATGATTTCCACTTTCTTACAATTTTCGGCAATTTCCATTCCAGTTAGGTATAGAACGATATATTGGAAAAAGGTAGATTTTGAGATGGCCTAACCGATTATCCAAACCGAATGTACATCGGATGCACCCAATTCGACTTATTAGCGATCCAAGAGGTACCATTTTCGACCAAATTTTGACTTTGAAAAATTCAAAAAAATTACTTCCAAACTTTCGATCGCGCTCACAAACAATAGGGTTCTGTAGCCCACGGTCGTCTACGCGTCTAAAAAGTTTAAATCGAAAAAACTAATTTTTGTGGCCTGTATTGAATGCCAACGAGATCCCGATATTTCTCGACTTTAAAAATTAATAACTTTTTTCCGGCACACCCTGTATATTCGAAATTTTTAAACAACATACCCCCACTATTCCTCTCTAAACCCAAAAAGTTTCAATCGTCCCACTCTAACCGTTTCCGAGAAAAAAAATCGCAAATGTGAAAATGTCGAAACTGACGGCGGCGGCGACGACGACGACGACGACGACGCCGACAACATACGCACATTATTTTCACCGAAGCGCCGTATAACATATCGCGTTGTAGCGCGATATGTAACTAGACTGGGTACATATCGCTAATCGTCAGCCGAGAGTGCATCTAATATTAGTACTAAAAAAAAATTTACAAAAATTTACAATAAAAAAATACTTTTCTTTTCTTTTTTTCTATTTACTATTGCTTTTTTTGCCTCACCTTCCTGCGGAACGTGAAGGGAAAACATATCGCCAAATTGTCATTATAGCAACTGACCAAAACTACACAATGGTGCAAAATTTCCGTTTTCTCGTATAGATAGGTAGTTTTCTGAGACGGCGCCATATAGGTGCTCTTTAAAAGTTTTATACGACAGCTGTCATTTTGACAGGTAACTGTAATTTTTTTTTAAAGCTTTTCTTGTATCTTGCATTATAGATGTAAGAATCCGAAATTTAAAAAAATTTCAGTATCTAAATAACAAAGTTTTATACGACAGCTGTCAGATTTTGACAGGTAAGTTTCAATTTTTTTTTAGCTTTTTCGTAGCGATAGTTACTACTGTAAGAATCCTAAATTGAAAATTTTTTCAGTTCCTAAATAACAAAGTTTTATACCATAGCTGTCAAATTTTGACAGGTAAGTGTCAATTAGAACAATATATTTGAAAAAAGTAGTATTTGAGATGACCTAAGCGAATCTCCAAACCAAAAATATGTGGGACGCACGCAATTCGATTTATTATCGATCCAACATGCTCCTACATTGATTTAAAAAAAATCAGAAAATTGACTTCCCAACTTCCGAACGCCTTGGCAAACAATAGGCTTCTGTAGCCGACGGTCGTCTATGCGCCGAAAAAGTTTAAATCAAAAAAACTAATTTTTACTACCTGTATCGAATGCCAACGAGATCCAGATATTTCTCGAATTTAAAAATTAATAACTTTTTTTCGGCACACCCTGTATATTAGAAATTTTTACACAACGTACCCCCACTATTCCTATCTAAACCCTAAAAGTTTCAATCGTCCCACTCTAACCGTTTCCGAGAAAAAAAAATCGCAACTGTGAAAATGTCTTACATAGACGAAATTGTTCAAGAGCTGATCGGGGTTTTCGAGATTCCGCGCGGAAGAGACGTATATAATACTAGACTGGGTACATATCGCTAATCGTCAGCCGAGAGTGCATCTAATATTAGTACTAAAAAAAAAATTTACAATAAAAAAATACTTTTCTTTTCTTTTTTTCTATTTACTATTGCTTTTTTTGCCTCACCTTCCTGCGGAACGTGAAGGGGAAACATATCGCCAAATTGTCATTATAACAACTGACCAAAACTAGACAATGGTGCAAAATTTCCATTTTCTCGTATAGATAGGTAGTTTTCGGAGGCGGTGCCGTATAGTGCTCAACGTCCCGTTTCCAATGCCGCCTCGCTCGTCTGTCGGCCATATTGCAATCTCTTTGTCCACCTATATGTATAGTTTTATTTGTGGGGTCATACCGCCTAACGGCGGTATAAAGTACGTTTTCATGTTACGTTATATGTTTTACGACGTACTTAGTTATTTCACACAATATTATCATTATTACTACAGAGATTATGCATAGTTTTTTAACAATCAAAGATTATGCATAGTTTTTTCACAACCAAAGATCGGTGAAGATTATGGCATAGTCTTATGACAAACAAAGATTATGGAATATTTTTTATGACAAACAAATTTTAAGGCATAGTCTTATGACAAACAAAGATTACGGCATAGTCTTATGACAAACAAATATTATGGCATAGTCTTATGACAAACAAAGATTATGGCATAGTCTTATGACAAACAAAGTTTAAGGCATAGTCTTATGACAAACAAAGATTTTGGCATAGTCTTATGACAAACAAACATTAGTGCATAGTCTTATGACAAACAAATATTATGGCATAGTTTTATAACAACCAAAGATTATGCATATTTTTATGACAAACAAATTTTAAGGCATATTCTTATGACAAACAAAGACTACGGCATAGTCTTATGACAAACAAAGTTTAAGGCATAGTCTTCTGACAAACAAAGATTATGGCATAGTCTTATGACATTCAAAGATTTTGGCATAGTCTTATGACAAACAAATATTATGGCATAGTTTTATAACAACCAAAGGTTATATATATTTTTATGACAAACACATTTTAAGGCATAGTCTTATGACAAACAAAGTTTAAGGCATAGTCTTATGACAAACAAAGATTTTGGCATAGTCTTATGACAAACAAACATTAGTGCATAGTCTTATGACAAACAAATATTATGGCATAGTTTTATAACAACCAAAGATTATGTATATTTTTATGACAAACAAATTTTAAGGCATGGTCTTATGACAAACAAAGATTATGGCATAGTCTTATGACAAAAAAAAGTTTAAGGCATAGTCTTATGACAAACAAAGATTATGGCATAGTCTTATGACATTCAAAGATTTTGGCATAGTCTTATGACAAACAAACATTAGTGCATAGTCTTATGACAAACAAATATTATGGCATAGTTTTTATAACAACCAAAGATTATGTATATTTTTATGACAAACAAATTTTAAGGCATAGTCTTATGACAAACAAAGATTACGGCATAGTCTTATGACAAACAAAGTTTAAGGCATAGTCTTCTGACAAACAAAGATTATGGCATAGTCTTATGACAAACAAAGATTTTGGCATAGTCTTATGACAAACAAATATTATGGCATAGTTTTTTCACAACCAAAGATTGGGCATAGTTTTTTCACAACCAAAGTTTAGGCATCGTTTTTTCACAACCAAAGATTAGGCATAGTTTTATAACAAACAAAGATTAGGCATAGTTTTTTCACAACCAAAGTTTAGGCATAGTTTTTTCACAACCAAAGATTAGGCATAGTTTTTACAACCAAGGATGGTCTTATCAATTACGTATAATTTTTGATTTTCTTAAAAAAATTCATAAAAACGTTATTTTGTATATTTTCTTTGCTATTTGTGAGTTTTACGTTATTTTCGATGAAGATTTATAGAAAAGTTGTCATATTTTCGAATTTTAAATTTTTGAAATTTTTTCATGTAATAAATATAGTCATGAAAATTTGATGAAATCAATAAGGTAACATTTTCCTCGGAAAGTATAAGAGATATGGCAACAATGTATATAACTATTAAGTAGCATCCTTACGAGATCTTCACTTTAAGTTCTTAGTAATTTTTTGTAGGTCTTATAGTTTTTGAGATATGGAATTAAAAGTGGTTTTCATATATTTGGCAATATCTCGGAACTGATAAAACTTAGATAAAAACTTTTTAAATAAAAAAGTAGCCTTTTTCTATTCTCCATATAAAAAGTTATATTAATTTCTATTCTAAAAGCGATAGTAAGGGACGTATTGAGGAAAATGTAAAAACTGGCAGAAATATTAGATTTTTGGTATTTTTTTAAAAATTCATAAAATCGTACTGGGTACATATCGCTAATCGTCAGCCGAGAGTGCATCTATTATTAGTACTAAAAATTTGTATTTAAAAAGTATTTTTCTTAGTTTCTTTTTTCTATGTTTTCTATTGCTTTTTTTGCCTCACCTTCCTGCGGAACGTGAAGGGGAAACATATCGCCAAATTGTCATTATAACAACTGACCAAAACTACACAATGATGCAAAATTTTCGTTTTCTCGTATAGATAGGTAGTTTTCTGAGACGGCGCCATATAGGTGCTCTTTAAAAGTTTTATACGACAGCTGTCATTTTGACAGGTAACTGTAATTTTTTTTTAAAGCTTTTCTTGTATCTTGCATTATAGATGTAAGAATCCGAAATTTAAAAAAATTTCAGTATCTAAATAACAAAGTTTTATACGACAGCTGTCAGATTTTGACAGGTAAGTTTCAATTTTTTTTTAGCTTTTTCGTAGCGAGAGTTACTACTGTAAGAATCCTAAATTGAAAATTTTTTCAGTTCCTAAATAACAAAGTTTTATACCATAGCTGTCAAATTTTGACAGGTAAGTGTCAATTAGAACAATATATTTGAAAAAAGTAGTATTTGAGATGACCTAAGCGAATCTCCAAACCAAAAATATGTGGGACGCACGCAATTCGATTTATTATCGATCCAACATGCCCCTACATTGATTTAAAAAAAATCAGAAAATTGACTTCCCAACTTCCGATCGCCTTGGCAAACAATAGGCTTCTGTAGCCGACGGTCGTCTATGCGCCGAAAAAGTTTAAATCAAAAAAACTCATTTTTACGACCTGTGTCGAATGCCAACGAGATCCCGATATTTCTCCACTTTAAAAATTAATAACTTTTTTTCGGCACACCCTGTATATTCGAAATTTTTACACAATGTACCCCCACTATTCCTATCTAAACCCTAAAAGTTTCAATCGTCCCACTCTAACCGTTTCCGAGAAAAAAAAATCGCAACTGTGAAAATGTCTTACATAGACGAAATTGTTCAAGAGCTGATCGGGGTTTTCGAGATTCCGCGCGGAAGAGACGTATATAATACTAGACTGGGTACATATCGCTAATCGTCAGCCGAGAGTGCATCTAATATTAGTACTAAAAAAATAATTTTCTTTTTCTTTTCTCTATTTACTATTGCTTTTTATACCTCACCTTCCTGCGGAACGTGAAGGAGAAACATATCGCCAAATTGTCATTATAACAACTGACAAAAACTAAAAAATAAAAAAACGGGTGCAAAATTTCCTGTTTCTCGTATAGATAGGTAGTTTTTGGAGACGGCATCGTATAGTGGTCGACGTCCTATTTACAATGCCGTCTAGCTCGATTCGCTACGACTTTTCATTACTGAAATATATGATATTAACTATTCTTACATAGATAGCTGATAAATTGGTGAAAATTTTATTGTGCCGAGCCCTTTGTGCACGGCACTGTTGGAGTTCATTCGTTTCATTTTATACTTTTGACAAAACCATTTGTTAGCAACCTCTAATTTTGAAACATTTCAATTCGTGTTAAAAATAAATTTAGTTTCTTCACAAACCTAGTTGATTTTTTTCGTACCGAGGATTGCCGCTGTAAGAATCCAAAATTTAAAAGACTTTCAGTACCTACCTACCTAAATAACGAAATATTAAAAAAATTAAATAACGCGCCTGGAATTGAACCCGGGATCATCGTGACCAAAAGTCGTAATCTAATATATACCACTAGGCCACCGACCACTTTGAAAACAATATAGAATATTATTGCCTTATTAAAGATAAAGAAACAAAAAAAAAACTTTTTATTGTAGTTTTTTTTATGATCCAAAATAGTATTTGAGATGACCTAAACGAATATCCAAATCAAAAATATGTGGGACGAACCCAATTCGATTTATTAACGATTCAACATGTCCCTACATTGATTTTAAAAAAAATCAAAAAATTGACTTCCCAACATTCGATTACCTTAATAAACAATAGGCTTCTGTAGCCGACGGTCGTCTACGCGTCGAAAAAAATTAAATCGAGAAAACTTATTTTTACGACCTGTGTCGAATTTCAACGAGAATCCGATATTTTTCGAGTTTGGGGTTTAATAACTTTTTTTCGGCACACCCTGTATATTCGAAATTTTTACACAACGTACCCTTACTATTTCTATCTAAACCCTAAAAGTTTCAATCGTCCCACTCTAACCGTTTCCGAGAAAAAAAAATCGCAACTGTGAAAATGTCTTAAATTGTTCAAGAGCTGATCGGGGTTTTCGAGATTCCGCGCGGAAGAGACGTATATAATACTAGACTGGGTACATATCGCTAATCGTCAGCCGAGAGTGCATCTAATATTAGTACTAAAAAAAAATTTACAATAAAAAAATACTTTTCTTTTCTTTTTTTCTATTTACTATTGCTTTTTTTGCCTCACCTTCCTGCGGAACGTGAAGGGGAAACATATCGCCAAATTGTCATTATAACAACTGACCAAAACTAGACAATGGTGCAAAATTTCCATTTTCTCGTATAGATAGGTAGTTTTCGGAGGCGGTGCCGTATAGTGCTCAACGTCCCGTTTCCAATGCCGCCTCGCTCGTCTGTCGGCCATATTGCAATCTCTTTGTCCACCTATATGTATAGTTTTATTTGTGGGGTCATACCGCCTAACGGCGGTATAAAGTACATTTTCATGTTGCGTTATATGTTTTACGACGTACTTAGTTATTTCACACAATATTATCATTATTACTACAGAGATTATGCATAGTTTTTTAACAATCAAAGATTATGCATAGTTTTTTCACAACCAAAGATCGGTGAAGATTATGGCATAGTCTTATGACAAACAAAGATTATGGCATATTTTTTATGACAAACAAATTTTAAGGCATAGTCTTATGACAAACAAAGATTACGGCATAGTCTTATGACAAACAAATATTATGGCATAGTCTTATGACAAACAAAGATTATGGCATAGTCTTATGACAAACAAAGTTTAAGGCATAGTCTTATGACATACAAAGATTTTGGCATAGTCTTATGACAAACAAACATTAGTGCATAGTCTTATGACAAACAAATATTATGGCATAGTTTTATAACAACCAAAGATTATGTATATTTTTATGACAAACAAATTTTAAGGCATATTCTTATGACAAACAAAGATTATGGCATAGTCTTATGACAAACAAAGTTTAAGGCATAGTCTTCTGACAAACAAAGATTATGGCATAGTCTTATGACATTTAAAGATTTTGGCATAGTCTTATGACAAACAAATATTATGGCATAGTTTTATAACAACCAAAGATTATGTATATTTTTATGACAAACAAATTTTAAGGCATAGTCTTATGACAAACAAAGTTTAAGGCATAGTCTTATGACAAACAAAGATTTTGGCATAGTCTTATGACAAACAAACATTAGTGCATAGTCTTATGACAAACAAATATTATGGCATAGTCTTATGACAAACAAAGTTTAAGGCATAGTCTTCTGACAAACAAAGATTATGGCATAGTCTTATGACAAACAAAGATTTTGGCATAGTCTTATGACAAACAAATATTATGGCATAGTTTTTTCACAACCAAAGATTGGGCATAGTTTTTTCACAACCAAAGTTTAGGCATCGTTTTTTCACAACCAAAGATTAGGCATAGTTTTATAACAAACAAAGATTAGCCATAGTTTTTTCACAACCAAAGTTTAGGCACAGTTTTTTCACAACCAAAGATTAGGCATAGTTTTTTTACAACCAAGGATGGTCTTATCAATTACGTATAATTTTTGATTTTCTTTAAAAAATTCATAAAAACGTTATTTTGTATATTTTCTTTGCTATTTGTGAGTTTTACGTTATTTTCGATGAAGATTTATAGAAAAGTTGTCATATTTTCGAATTTTAAATTTTTGAAATTTTTTCATGTACCTATAGTCATGAAAATTTGATGAAATCAATAAGGTAACATTTTCCTCGGAAAGTATAAGAGATATGGCAACAATGTATATAACTATTAAGTAGCATCCTTATGAGATCTTCACTTTAAGTTCTTAGTAATTTTTTGTAGGTCTTATAGTTTTTGAGATATGGAATTAAAAGTGGTTTTCATATATTTGGCAATATCTCGGAACTGATAAAACTTAGATAAATACTTTTTAAATAAAAAAGTAGCCTTTTTCTATTCTCCATATAAAAAGTTATATTAATTTCTATTCTAAAAGCGATAGTAAGGGACGTATTGAGGAAAATGTAAAAACTGGCAGAAATATTAGATTTTTGGTATTTTTTTAAAAATTCATAAAATCGTACTGGGTACATATCGCTAATCGTCAGCCGAGAGTGCATCTATTATTAGTACTAAAAATTTGTATTTAAAAAGTATTTTTCTTAGTTTCTTTTTTCTATGTTTTCTATTGCTTTTTTTGCCTCACCTTCCTGCGGAACGTGAAGGGGAAACATATCGCCAAATTGTCATTATAACAACTGACCAAAACTACACAATGATGCAAAATTTCCGTTTTCTCGTATAGATAGGTAGTTTTCTGAGACGGCGCCATATAGGTGCTCTTTAAAAGTTTTATACGACAGCTGTCATTTTGACAGGTAACTGTAATTTTTTTTTAAAGCTTTTCTTGTATCTTGCATTATAGATGTAAGAATCCGAAATTTAAAAAAATTTCAGTATCTAAATAACAAAGTTTTATACGACAGCTGTCAGATTTTGACAGGTAAGTTTCAATTTTTTTTTAGCTTTTTCGTAGCGAGAGTTACTACTGTAAGAATCCTAAATTGAAAATTTTTTCAGTTCCTAAATAACAAAGTTTTATACCATAGCTGTCAAATTTTGACAGGTAAGTGTCAATTAGAACAATATATTTGAAAAAAGTAGTATTTGAGATGACCTAAGCGAATCTCCAAACCAAAAATATGTGGGACGCACGCAATTCGATTTATTATCGATCCAACATGCCCCTACATTGATTTAAAAAAAATCAGAAAATTGACTTCCCAACTTCCGATCGCCTTGGCAAACAATAGGCTTCTGTAGCCGACGGTCGTCTATGCGCCGAAAAAGTTTAAATCAAAAAAACTCATTTTTACGACCTGTGTCGAATGCCAACGAGATCCCGATATTTCTCCACTTTAAAAATTAATAACTTTTTTTCGGCACACCCTGTATATTCGAAATTTTTACACAATGTACCCCCACTATTCCTATCTAAACCCTAAAAGTTTCAATCGTCCCACTCTAACCGTTTCCGAGAAAAAAAAATCGCAACTGTGAAAATGTCTTACATAGACGAAATTGTTCAAGAGCTGATCGGGGTTTTCGAGATTCCGCGCGGAAGAGACGTATATAATACTAGACTGGGTACATATCGCTAATCGTCAGCCGAGAGTACATCTAATATTAATACTAAAAAAAATTTACAATAAAAAAATACTTTTCTTTTCTTTTTTTCTATTTACTATTGCTTTTTTTGCCTCACCTTCCTGCGGAACGTGAAGGGAAAACATATCGCCAAATTGCCATTATGACAACTGACCAAAACTACACAATGGTGCAAAATTTCCGTTTTCTCGTATAGATAGGTAGTTTTCTGAGACGGCGCCGTATAGGTGCTCTTTAAACTCGCACACCTTTGTGCAATGTGGGATATACTTTCCCACTTCCCACTTCCCACCTTATATTATATAACATTTCGATGAAAAGTTGTTTTTCGTACGAAAAACAATGAAAACCGTAAAAGAATCGTGCCTTAAATAGTAATTCTTACTTTTTTATAATATGCACCCTTTATATTACCGGTAGGTATAGAACAATATATTTGAAAAAAGTAGTATTTGAGATGACCTAAACGAATCTCCAAACCAAAAGTGTGTCAGATGCACCCAATTCGATTTATTAACGATCCAACATGACCCTACATTGATTTTAAAAAAATCAAAAAATTGACTTCCCAACTTTCGATCGCGTTCGAAAACAATAGTGTTTTGTAGCCGAACGTCGTTTACATGCCAAAAAAGTTTAAATCGATTAAAATGATTTTTGCCACCTGTATAGCGCTATAACGAAAAAAAACATATTTTTCAACTTTGACTTTAATAACTTTTTTCCGGTACACCGTGTATATTGGAAATTGTTCCCAGAACGTGCCCCGACTATTCCTCTCTACGTCCAGAAAGTTTGAATCGTTTTGCTCTAACCGTTTCCGAAGAAAAAATTTGCGAATATCGAAATGTCGAACAACCTCCTACCACGTGGCGACGGATTATCAATGTCGGAACGCCATCTTTAAAATCGAGATTATAACTATTTCTAAAACATTTTGGGCAAATATTTTGGTCAATAAAATTAGAAGAAGGTTCAAGGTAGATATTCCATCTAATTTAAAATCAGGAAATGTTCTTATAAGACTAGCAAGTCAAGCTCAAAACACCCATTTTTTGCCATTTTTGACAGCTGGATTTTTAGAATTATAATTTACATCAATATCAAGGCACTCTCGTTAAAAGGGAATGGTGTTAGAATTTGTAAATTGTGCCTGTTTCCGCACCCAAAAAAGCGACTTTTCTCAACTTTGCGAATATATTTTGATAAGTTTGGATATGAAGAGTTATTAAGAAGAAATCAACGCGTGTTTTTAGAGAAAAATAAAACGTTTTTGTTAAAAATTAAATTAGTTACAGTCGATATAGTAAAACGTCTGGTGAAGAAACCTATAAAAACATTATAAATTAATTTTTTTGAGCCACAAAATATGATTTTTCAGGGTGCGCTTACTATGCAAACTAAAGCTTGTTTATCCGTCGATATGGTGGATCAAGAAAAAATTCAAAATGTTATATATTATAGACACTTGCAGAATTATTTAAGCAAGCCAGTGCAACGCCAACAGAAATTACGGGAAAAAGTTCATAAGCTGCCGTTTTTTCCGTATTAAAGATAAAGAAACGAAAAAATATCTCTTAAATACAATTTGACGGCTCTATCCGCTAAAGTATACAACGTTTCGATTAAAAAACGTTTTCCGTAGGAAACGAAAGGAAGAAAAATAAAAACGGCGAAAAAATCACGCCTTACTCTGTGGTTTCCAGTTTCTTACAATTTTTGATAATTTCCATTCCAGTTAGGTATAGAACAATATATTGGAAAAAGGTAGTTTTTGAGATGGCCTAACCGATTATCCATACCGAATGTCGATCGGATGCACCCAATTCGACTTATTAGCGATCCAAGAGGTACCATTTTGGACCAAATTTTGACTTTAAAAAAATAAAAAAAATTATTTCCAAACTTTCGATCGCGCTCACAAACAATAGGCTTCTGTAGCCGACGGTCGTCTACGCGTCGAAAAAGTTTAAATCGAAAAAACAAATTTTTGTTGCCTGTATCGAATGCCAACGAGATCCCGATATTTCTCGACTTAAAAAATTAATAATTTTTTTCCGGCACACCCTGTATATTAGAAATTTTTGCACAACGTACCCCCACTATTCCTATCTAAACCCTAAAAGTTTCAATCGTCCCACTCTAACCGTTTCCGAGAAAAAAAAATCGCAACTGTGAAAATGTCTTACATAGACGAAATTGTTCAAGAGCTGATCGGGGTTTTCGAGATTCCGCGCGGAAGAGACGTATATAATACTAGACTGGGTACATATCGCTAATCGTCAGCCGAGAGTGCATCTAATATTAGTACTAAAAAAATAATTTTCTTGTACTTTTTTTTAATTTACTATTGCTTTTTATACCTCACCTTCCTGCGGAACGTGAAGGAGAAACATATCGCCAAATTGTCATTATAACAACTGAAAAAAACTAAAAAATAAAAAAAGGGGGGAAAAATTTCCGGTTTCTCGTATAGATAGGTCGTTTTTGGAGACGGCATCGTATAGTGGTCGACGTCCTATTTCCAATGCCGTCTCGCTCGATTCGCTACGACTTTTCGTTACTAAAATATATGATATTAACTATTCTTACATAGATAGCTGATAAATTGGTGAAAATTTTATTGTGCCGAGCCCTTTGGGCAAGGCACTGTTGGAGTTCGTTCGTTTCATTTTATACTTTTGACAAAACCATTTGTTAGCAACCTCTAATTTTGAAACATTTCAATTCATGATAAAAAATAAATTTAGTTTCTTCACAAACCTAGTTGATTTTTTTCGTACCAAGGATTGTCGCTGTAAGATTCCAAGATTGAAAAATTTTTCAGTTCCTAAATAACATACGGCAGCTGTCATTTTGACAGTTAATTTTCAATTTAGGATTAAAACGTAAGATAGTAATTCTTACTTTTTTATAATTTGCACCCTTTATATTACCGGTAGGTATAGAACAATATAATTGAAAAAAGTAGTATTTGAGATGACCTAAACTAATCTCTAAACCAAAAGTGTGTTAGACGCACCCAATTCGATTTATTAACGATCCAACATGACCCTACATTGATTTTAAAAAAATCAAAAAATTGACTTCCCAACTTTTGATCGCGTTCGCAAATAACGGTGTTTTGTAGCCCAACGTCGTCTACATGCCAAAAAAGTTTAAATCGATTAAAATGATTTTTGCCATCTGTATCGCGCTACAACGAAAAAAAAACATATTTTTCAACTTTGACTTAAATAACTTTTTTCCGGTACACCCTGTATATTGGAAATTGTTCCCAGAACGTGCCCCTACTATTCCTCTCTACGTCCAGAAATTTTTTATCGTTTTGCTCTAACCTTTTCCGAGAAAAAAATTCGCGAATATCGAAATATCGAACAGCCTCCCACCACGTGGCGATGCATTTTCAATGTCGGAACGTCATCTTTAAAATCGAGATTACAACTATTTCTGAAACATTTTGGGCAAATATTTTGGTCAATAAAATTAGAAGAAGGTTCAAGGTAGATATTCCATCCGATTTAAAATTTGGAAATGTTCTTATTAGTCTAGCAAGTCAAGCTCAAAACACCAATTTTTCGCCATTTTTGACAGCCGGTTTTTTAGAATTAATTTACTTACATTAACCAAAGCAGTTAAAGCACTCTAGTCAAAATTAAATGGTATTAGAATTTGCAAATTTTGCTTGTTTCCGCACTCAAAAACTCGATTTTTCTTAAACTTACGAATATATTTTTATAAGTTTGGATATGTAGAGGTGTTGAGACTAAATCAGCGCGTCTTTTGGGAAAAAATAAAACGGTTTTGTTAAAAATTGAATAAGCTAGTCGATATAGTAAAACGTCGGATAAAAATATCTCTTGATAAATCATAAATTAATTTTTTTGAGCCACAAATGATGTTTTTTCAGAGCGCGTTTACTATGCAAACTTAAGCTTGTTTATCGATTGATATGGTGGACCAAGAAAAAATTCAAAAAGTTATATTTATAGACACTTGCAGAAGTATTTAACAAACCAGTGCGACGCCAACAGAAATTACTGGAAAAAATTCATAGGCTGTCGTTTTTTCCGTATTAAAGATAAAGAAACGAAAAATATCTCTAAAATACAATTTGAAGAGCTCTATCCGCTAAAGTATACAACGTTTCGATCAAAAGTCGTTTTCCGTACGAAAAAAAATAAAAACTGCGAAAAATCACGCCTTCCAGTTTCTTACAATTTTTGATCATTTCCATTCCAGTTAGGTATAGAACGATATATTGGAAAAAGGTAGTTTTTGAGATGGCCTAAACGATTATCAAAACCGAATGTTGATCGGATGCACCCAATTCGACTTATTAGCGATCCAAGAGGTACCATTTTTGATCAATTTTCAACTTTAAAAAAATCAAAAAAATTACTTCCAAACTTTCGATCGCGCTCACAAACAATAGGGTTCTGTAGCCCACGGTCGTCTACGCGTCGAAAAAGTTTAAATCAAAAAAACTCATTTTTACGAACTGTATCGAATCCCAACGAGAATCCGATAATTATCGACTTTAAAAATTAATAACTTTTTTCTGGCACACCCTGTATATTCGAAATTTTTACACAACGTACCTCCACTATTCCTCTCTAAACTGAAAAAGTTTCAATCGTCCCACTCTTATCGTTTCCGAGAAAAGAAATCGCAAATATGAAAATGTCGAAACTGACAACGACAACTTATTTTAAATGTAGCCGCCGTATATAATACTAGACTGGGTACATATCGCTAATCGTCAGCCGAGAGTGCATCTAATATTAGTACTAAAAAAAAATTTAGAATAAAAAAATACTTTTCTTTTCTTTTTTTTTATTTACTTAATTATTGCTTTTTTTTTTGCCTCACCTTCCTGCGGAACGTGAAGGGGAAACATATCGCCAAATTGTCATTATAACAACTGACCAAAACTAGACAATGGTGCAAAATTTCCATTTTCTCGTATAGATAGGTAGTTTTCGGAGGCGGTGCCGTATAGTGCTCAACGTCCCGTTTCCAATGCCGCCTCGCTCGTCTGTCGGCCATATTGCAATCTCTTTGTCCACCTATATGTATAGTTTTATTTGTGGGGTCATACCGCCTAACGGCGGTATAAAGTACATTTTCATATTACGTTATATGTTTTACGACGTACTTAGTTATTTCACACAATATTATCATTATTACTACAGAGATTATGCATAGTTTTTTCACAACCAAAGATCGGTGAAGATTATGGCATAGTCTTATGACAAACAAAGATTATGGCATATTTTTTATGACAAACAAATTTTAAGGCATAGTCTTATGACAAACAAAGATTGCGGCATAGTCTTATGACAAACAAATATTATGGCATAGTCTTATGACAAACAAAGATTATGGCATAGTCTTATGACAAACAAAGTTTAAGGCATAGTCTTATGACAAACAAAGATTTTGGCATAGTCTTATGACAAACAAACATTAGTGCATAGTCTTATGACAAACAAATATTATGGCATAGTTTTATAACAACCAAAGATTATGTATATTTTTATGACAAACAAATTTTAAGTCATATTCTTATGACAAACAAAGATTACGGCATAGTCTTATGACAAACAAAGTTTAAGGCATAGTCTTCTGACAAACAAAGATTATGGCATAGTCTTATGACATTCAAAGATTTTGGCATAGTCTTATGACAAACAAATATTATGGCATAGTTTTATAACAACCAAAGATTATGTATATTTTTATGACAAACAAATTTTAAGGCATAGTCTTACGACAAACAAAGTTTAAGGCATAGTCTTATGACAAACAAAGATTTTGGCATAGTCTTATGACAAACAAACATTAGTGCATAGTCTTATGACAAACAAATATTATGGCATAGTTTTATAACAACCAAAGATTATGTATATTTTTATGACAAACAAATTTTAAGGCATGGTCTTATGACAAACAAAGATTATGGCATAGTCTTATGACAAAAAAAAGTTTAAGGCATAGTCTAATGACAAACAAAGATTATGGCATAGTTTTATGACATTCAAAGATTTTCGCATAGTCTTATGACAAACAAACATTAGTGCATAGTCTTATGACAAACAAATATTATGGCATAGTTTTTATAACAACCAAAGATTATGTATATTTTTATGACAAACAAATTTTAAGGCATAGTCTTATGACAAACAAAGATTACGGCATAGTCTTATGACAAACAAAGTTTAAGGCATAGTCTTCTGACAAACAAAGATTATGGCATAGTCTTATGACAAACAAAGATTTTGGCATAGTCTTATGACAAACAAATATTATGGCATAGTTTTTTCACAACCAAAGATTGGGCATAGTTTTTTCACAACCAAAGTTTAGGCATCGTTTTTTCACAACCAAAGATTAGGCATAGTTTTATAACAAACAAAGATTAGGCATAGTTTTTTCACAACCAAAGTTTAGGCACAGTTTTTTCACAACCAAAGATTAGGCATAGTTTTTTCACAACCAAGGATGGTCTTATCAATTACGTATAATTTTTGATTTTCTTTAAAAAATTCATAAAAACGTTATTTTGTATATTTTCTTTGCTATTTGTGAGTTTTACGTTATTTTCGATGAAGATTTATAGAAAAGTTGTCATATTTTCGAATTTTAAATTTTTGAAATTTTTTCATGTATATAGTCATGAAAATTTGATGAAATCAATAAGGTAACATTTTCCTCGGAAAGTATAAGAGATATGGCAACAATGTATATAACTATTAAGTAGCATCCTTACGAGATCTTCACTTTAAGTTCTTAGTAATTTTTTGTAGGTCTTATAGTTTTTGAGATATGGAATTAAAAGTGGTTTTCATATATTTGGCAATATCTCGGAACTGATAAAACTTAGATAAAAACTTTTTAAATAAAAAAGTAGCCTTTTTCTATTCTCCATATAAAAAGTTATATTAATTTCTATTCTAAAAGCGATAGTAAGGGACGTATTGAGGAAAATGTAAAAACTGGCAGAAATATTAGATTTTTGGTATTTTTTTAAAAATTCATAAAATCGTACTGGGTACATATCGCTAATCGTCAGCCGAGAGTGCATCTATTATTAGTACTAAAAATTTGTATTTAAAAAGTATTTTTCTTAGTTTCTTTTTTCTATGTTTTCTATTGCTTTTTTTGCCTCACCTTCCTGCGGAACGTGAAGGGGAAACATATCGCCAAATTGTCATTATAACAACTGACCAAAACTACACAATGATGCAAAATTTCCGTTTTCTCGTATAGATAGGTAGTTTTCTGAGACGGCGCCATATAGGTGCTTTTTAAAAGTTTTATACGACAGCTGTCATTTTGACAGGCAACTGTAATTTTTTTTTAACGCTTTTCTTGTATCTTGCATTATAGATGTAAGAATCCGAAATTAAAAAAAATTTCAGTATCTAAATAACAAAGTTTTATACGACAGCTGTCAGATTTTGACAGGTAAGTTTCAATTTTTTTTTAGCTTTTTCGTAGCGAGAGTTACTACTGTAAGAATCCTAAATTGAAAATTTTTTCAGTTCCTAAATAACAAAGTTTTATACCATAGCTGTCAAATTTTGACAGGTAAGTGTCAATTAGAACAATATATTTGAAAAAAGTAGTATTTGAGATGACCTAAGCGAATCTCCAAACCAAAAATATGTGGGACGCACGCAATTCGATTTATTATCGATCCAACATGCCCCTACATTGATTTTAAAAAAAATCAGAAAATTGACTTCCCAACTTCCGATCGCCTTGGCAAACAATAGGCTTCTGTAGCCGACGGTCGTCTATGCGCCGAAAAAGTTTAAATCAAAAAAACTCATTTTTACGACCTGTGTCGAATGCCAACGAGATCCCGATATTTCTCCACTTTAAAAATTAATAACTTTTTTTCGGCACACCCTGTATATTCGAAATTTTTACACAATGTACCCCCACTATTCCTATCTAAACCCTAAAAGTTTCAATCGTCCCACTCTAACCGTTTCCGAGAAAAAAAATCGCAACTGTGAAAATGTCTTACATAGACGAAATTGTTCAAGAGCTGATCGGGGTTTTCGAGATTCCGCGCGGAAGAGACGTATATAATACTAGACTGGGTACATATCGCTAATCGTTAGCCGAGAGTGCATCTATTATTAGTACTAAAAATTTGTATTTAAAAAAAATTTTTCTTAGCTTCTTTTTTCTATGTTTTCTATTGCTTTTTTTGCCTCACCTTCCTGCGGAACGTGAAGGGGAAACATATCGCCAAATTGTCATTATAACAACTGACAAAAACTAAAAAATAAAAAACGGGAGCAAAATTTCCGGTTTCTCGTATAGATAGGTCGTTTTTGGAGACGGCATCGTATAGTGGTCGACGTCCTATTTCCAATGCCGTCTCGCTCGATTCGCTACGACTTTTCGTTACTAAAATATATGATATTAACTATTCTTACATAGATAGCTGATAAATTGGTGAAAATTTTATTGTGCCGAGCCCTTTGGGCACGGCACTGTTGGAGTTCGTTCGTTTCATTTTATACTTTTGACAAAACCATTTGTTAGCAACCTCTAATTTTGAAACATTTCAATTCATGATAAAAAATAAATTTAGTTTCTTCACAAACCTAGTTGATTTTTTTCGTACCAAGGATTGTCGCTGTAAGATTCCAAGATTGAAAAATTTTTCAGTTCCTAAATAACAAAGTTCTATACGACAGCTGTCATTTTGACAGTTAATTTTCAATTTAGGATTAAAAGATAGTAATTCTTACTTTTTTATAATTTGCACCCTTTATATTACCAGTAGGTATAGAACAATATAATTGAAAAAAGTAGTATTTGAGATGACCTAAACTAATCTCTAAACCAAAAGTGTGTTAGACGCACCCAATTTGATTTATTAACAATCCAATATGACCCTACATTGATTTTAAAAAAATCAAAAAATTGACTTCCCAACTTTCGATCGCGTTCGCAAATAACAGTGTTTTGAAGCCCAACGTCGTCTACATGCCAAAAAAGTTTAAATCGATTAAAATGATTTTTGCCACCTGTATCGCGCTACAACGAAAAAAAAACATATTTTTCAACTTTGACTTAAATAACTTTTTTCTGGTACACCCTGTATATTGGAAATTGTTCCCAGAACGTGTCCCTACTATTCCTCTCTACGTCCAGAAATTTTTTATCGTTTTGCTCTAACCGTTTCCGAGAAAAAAATTCGCGAATATCGTAATATCGAACAGCCTCCCACCACGTGGCGATGCATTTTCAATGTCGGAACGTCATCTTTAAAATCGAGATTACAACTATTTCTGAAACATTTTGGGCAAATATTTTGGTCAATAAAATTAGAAGAAGGTTCAAGGTAGATATTCCATCCGATTTAAAATCTGGAAATCTTCTTATTAGTCTAGCAAGTCAAGCTCAAAACACCAATTTTTCGCCATTTTTGACAGCCGGTTTTTAGAATTAATTTACTTACATTAACCAAAGCAGTCAAAGCACTCTAGTCAAAATTGAATATTAGAATTTGCAAGATTTGCTTGTTTCCGCACTCAAAAACTCGATTTTTCTTAAACTTACGAATATATTTTTATAAGTTTGAATATGTAGAGGTGTTGAGACTAAATCAGCGTGTCTTTTGGGAAAAAATAAAACGGTTTTGTTAAAAATTGAATAAGCTAGTCGATATAGTAAAACGTCGGATAAAAATATCTCTTGATAAATCATAAATTAATTTTTTTGAGCCACAAATGATGTTTTTTCAGAGCGCGTTTACTATGCAAACTTAAGCTTGTTTATCGGTTGATATGGTGGATCAAGAAAAAATTTAAAAAGTTATATTTATAGACACTGCAGAAGTATTTAACAAACCAGTGCGACGCCAACAGAAATTACTGGAAAAAATTCATAGGCTGTCGTTTTTTCCGTAATAAAGATAAAGAAACGAAAAATATCTCTAAAATACAATTTGAAGAGCTCTATCCGCTAAAGTATACAACGTTTCGATCAAAAGTCGTTTTCCGTACGAAAAAAAATAAAAACTGCGAAAAATCACGCCTTCCAGTTTCTTACAATTTTTGATCATTTCCATTCCAGTTAGGTATAGAACGATATATTGGAAAAAGGTAGTTTTTGAGATGGCCTAAACGATTATCAAAACCGAATGTTGATCGGATGCACCCAATTCGACTTATTAGCGATCCAAGAGGTACCATTTTTGATCAATTTTCAACTTTAAAAAAATCAAAAAAATTACTTTCAAACTTTCGATCGCGCTCACAAACAATAGGGTTCTGTAGCCCACGGTCGTCTACGCGTCGAAAAAGTTTAAATCAAAAAAACTCATTTTTACGAACTGTATCGAATCCCAACGAGAATCCGATAATTATCGACTTTAAAAATTAATAACTTTTTTCCCGTACACCCTGTATATTCAAAATTATTACACATTGTACCCCCACTATTCCTCTTTAAACTGAAAAAGTTTCAATCGTCCCACTCTTACCGTTTTCGAGAAAAGAAATCGCAAATGTGAAAATGTCGAAACTGACGACGACAACTTATTTTAAATGTAGCCGCCGTATATAATACTAGACTGGGTACATATCGCTAATCGTCAGCCGAGAGTGCATCTATTATCAGTACTAAAAAATTTTATTTAAAAAGTATTTTTCTTAGTTTCTTTTTTCTATGTTTTCTATTGCTTTTTTTGCCTCACCTTCCTGCGGAACGTGAAGGGAAAACATATCGCCAAATTGTCATTATAACAACTGACCAAAACTACACAATGGTGCAAAATTTCCGTTTTCTCGTATAGATAGGTAGTTTTCTGAGACGGCGCCATATAGGTGCTCTTTAAAAGTTCTATACGATAGCTGTCAAATTTTGACAGTTAAGTGTCAATTTTTTTTTTGCTTTTTCGTAAAGAGAGTTATAGCTGTAAGAGTCCGAAATTATAAAATTATTAGGTCCCTAAATAACAAAGTTCTATACGATAGCTGTCAAATTTTGACAGGTAAGTGTCAATTTTTTTTTTAGATTTTTTGTAACGAGGGTTATAGCTGTAAGAATCCTAAATTTAAAAATTTGTCAGTACCTAAATAACACAGTTTTATACGATAGCTGTCAAATTTTGACAGGTAAGTGTCAATTTTTTTTTAGATTTTTTGTAACGAGGGTTATAGCTGTAAGAATCCTAAATTAAAAAATTTCTCAGTTCCTAAATAACAAAGTTCTATACGACAGCTGTCATTTTGACAGGTAAATATCAATTTTTTTTTAAGCTTTTCTTGTATCTAGGATTATAGCTGTAAGAATCCGAAATTTAAAAAAAATTCAGTACCTAAATAACAAAGTTCTATACTACAGCTGTCAGATTTTGACAGGTAAGTGTAATTTTTTTTTAGCTTTTTCGTATAGATTATTATAGCTGTAAGAATCCAAAATTTAAAAAATTTTCAGTACCTAAATAACGACATTAAAAAAAAAAACTTTAAAAAAAAGAAAAAAAACAGTGGGATTTGAACCCTCGACCTTCGTCTCCAAAATCAACAGCCTCTACTACTACGCTACCGAAGCTTAGAGACTGATTTGTGGTAAATAGGATATTAATGACGTATTCGATATTACATAGAACGTTGAGTATTGAAGACACACACAAATAATACACTTTTTTCAATTATTTTTGGTCAACCGCAAAGAAAAAGGTCCAAGACAGGTGTTTCATACATTAAATACTGTCCAAATATTATAAAAACTATAAAAACTGAAGTTAATATGCCTCCTGCAAGCCATTTTTATTATTACAAGTACGGGATAAATGCGATATTTTCCCCCTTATTTTTGGTCAAACGAAAAAGATAAAGGTTCAAGGTAGGTATTTCCCACAAAAGACGTAGTCTAAATGGTCTTATTCCTCTAAAAAATCAATTTGGAAATCGCATTTTTCACCTATTTTTGACAGATGGTATAAAAGTTAAAGTTCAGGAAGACGCACGTGGTAAAACCATGGCCAACTTTTTCTAAATCGAATGGTGTTAGAATTTGAAAATTGTGCCTGTTTCCGCACCCAAAAAAGCAACTTTGCTCAAATTTGCGAATATATTTTGATAAGTTTGGACATGCAGGAATATTGAGAAGTAATCAGCGCATATTTTGAGAAAAAAATAAAACGGTTTTGTTAAAAATTGAATAAGCTACAGTCGATATAGTAAAACCTCTGGTGAAGGAACCTATAAAAAAATCATAAATTAATTTTTTTGAGCCACAAAATATGTTTTCCCAAAGATCGCTTATAATACAAATTAAAGCTTCTTTATCCGTTGATATAGTGTACCAAGAAAAAATTCAAAATGTTATATATTATAGACACTTGCAGAATTATTTAAGCAAACCAGTGCAACGCCAACAGAAATTACGGGAAAAAGTTCATAAGCTGCCGTTTTTTCCGTATTAAAGATAAAAAAACCAAAAAATATCTCTTAAATACAATTTGACGGCTCTATCCGATAAAGTATACAACGTTTCAATCAAAAATCGTTTTCCGTACGAAAAAAAATAAACGGAATAAAAACGGAGAAAAAAAATCACGCCTTACACTGTGGTTTCCAGTTTCTTACCATTTTCGGCAATTTCCATTCCAGTTAGGTATAGAACGATATATTGGAAAAAGGTAGATTTTGAGATGGCCTAACCGATTATCCAAACCGCATGTCGATTGGATGCACCCAATTCGACTTATTAGCGATCCAAGAGGTACCATTTTCGACCAAATTTTGACTTTGAAAAAATCAAAAAAATTACTTCCAAACTTTCGATCGCGCTCACAAACAATAGGGTTCTGTAGCCCACGGTCGTCTACGCGTCTAAAAAGTTTAAATCGAAAAAACTAATTTTTGTGGCCTGTATTGAATGCCAACGAGATCCCGATATTTCTCGACTTTAAAAATTAATAACTTTTTTCCGGCACACCCTGTATATTCGAAATTTTTACACAACATACCCCCACTATTCCTCTCTAAACCCAAAAAGTTTCAATCGTCCCACTCTAACCGTTTCCGAGAAAAAAAATCGCAAATGTGAAAATGTCGAAACTGACGGCGACGACGACGACGACGACGCCGACAACATACGCACATTATTTTCACCGAAGCGCCGTATAACATATCGCGTTGTAGCGCGATATGTAACTAGACTGGGTACATATCGCTAATCGTCAGCCGAGAGTGCATCTAATATTAGTACTAAAAAAAAAATTTACAATAAAAAAATACTTTTCTTTTCTTTCTCTCTATTTACTATTGCTTTTTTTGCCTCACCTTCCTGCGGAACGTGAAGGAGAAACATATCGCCAAATTGTCATTATAACAACTGACCAAAACCAGAAAATTTCCATTGTGGCCGACGTCCTATTTCCAATGCCGTTTCGCTCGATTCGCTACGACCTTTCGTTGCGGAAATATATAATATTTAATATTATGATATTGACATTTATAGGTGCTTTTTAAACTCACACACCTTTGTGCAATGTGGGATATACGTTCCATATTTCATTATCATAATCACATTATCAGCTAATAAATTTGTGGAAATATTATTGTGCCGAGCCCTTCGGGCACGGCACTGTTTAAGTTCGTTCGTTTTATTTTATTCTTTTCACAAAACCATTTGTTAGCAAGCCCCAATTGTAAAGAATTTCGATTCGCGATAAAAAAAATTTGTGGTTTCTTCACAACCCAGGTGGCAATAAAAACATATGTGTAATTTTTCACTACCCAAGTTCGTTTTTTTCGTACTGAGGATTGACGCTGTAAGAATCTGAAATTCAAAAATTTTCAGTACGTAAATAACAAAGTTCTATACGACAGCTGTTATTTTGACAGGTAAATGTCAAGTTTATTTTAAGCGTTTCATGTATCTAGGATTATAGCTGTAAGATCCCAAAATTTAAAAAATTTTCAGTACCTAAATAACAAAGTTGAATACAACAGCTGTCAAATTTTGACAGGTAAGTGTCAATTTTTTTAACCCTTTTCTTGTATCTAGGATTACAGCTGTAAGAATCCTAAATAAAAAAATTTTTGAATTCCTAAATAACAAAGTTTTATAGGACAGCTGTCATTTTGACAGGTAGATGTAATTTTTTTTAAAGCTTTTCTTGTATCTAGCATTATAGATGTAAAAATCTTAAATTAAAAAAAAAATTCAGTACCTAAATAACAAAGTTTTATACGACAGCTGTCAAATTTTGAAAGGTAATTGTCAATTATTTTTTAGCTTTTTCGTAGCGAGGGTTATAGCTGTAATAATCCTAAATTAAAAAAATTTTCAGTACCAAAATAACAAAGTTCTATACGACAGCTGTCAAATTATGACAGGCGGGTGTAAATTTTTTTAATCTTTTTTCATATAGAGGATTATAGCTGTACAAATCCAAAATTTAAAAATTTTTCAGTGATTAAATAACAAAGTTCCATACGACAGCTGTCAAATTTTGACAGGTAAGTGTCAATTTTTTTAAAGTTTTTTCGTAACGAGGATTATAGCTGTAAGAATCCCAAATTGAAAAAATTTTCAGTACCTAAATAACAAAGTTCTATACGATAGCTGTCAAATTTTGACAGTAAAGTGTCAATTTTTTTTTAGCTTTTTCGTAGCGAGAGTTATAACTGTAAGAGTCCGAGATTATAAAATTATCAGGTCCCTAAATAACAAAGTTCTATACGATAGCTGTCAAATTTTGACAGGTACGTGTCAATTTTTTTTTTATTTTTTGTAACGAGGGTTATAGTTGTAAGAGTCCTAAATTTAAAAATTTGTCAGTACCTAAATAACACAGTTTTATACGATAGCTGTCAAATTTTGACAGGTAAGTGTCAATTTTTTTTTAGATTTTTTGTAACGAGGGTTATAGCTGTAAGAATCCTAAATTAAAAAATTTCTCAGTTCCTAAATAACAAAGTTCTATACGACAGCTGTCATTTTGACAGGTAAATATCAAGTTTTTTTAAAGCTTTTCTTGTATCTAGGATTATAGCTGTAAGAATCCGAAATTTAAAAAAATTTCAGTACCTAAATAACAAAGTTCTTTACTACAGCTGTCAGATTTTGACAGGTAAGTGTAATTTTTTTTTAGCTTTTTCGTATAGATTATTATAGCTGTAAGAATCCAAAATTTAAAAAATTTTCAGTACGTAAATAACGACATTAAAAAAAAAATTTAAAAAAAAAGAAAAAAAAACACTGGGGTTTGAACCCTCGACCTTCGTCTCCAAAATCAACAGTCTTTAGTAATACGCCACCGAAGCTTACAGATTGATTTGTGGTAAATAGGATATTAATGACGTATTCGATATTACATAGAACTTTGAGTATTGAAGATACACACAAATAATACACTTTTTTCAATTATTTTTGGTCAACCGCAAAGAAAAAGGTCCAAGAGAGGTGTTTCATACATTAAATACTCCCCAAATATTATAAAAAATATAAAAATTGAAGTTAATATGCCTCCTGCAAGCCATTTTTATTATTACAAGTACGGGATAAATGCGATATTTTCCCCCTTATTTTTGGTCGAACGAAAAAGATAAAGGTTCAAGGTAGGTATTTCCCACAAAAGACGTAGTCTAAATGGTCTTATTCCTCTAAAAAATCAATTTGGAAATCGCATTTTTCACCTATTTTTGACAGATGGTATAAAAGTTAAAGTTCAGGAAAACGCACGTGGTAAATCCATGGCCAACTTTTTCTAAATCGAATGGTGTTAGAAATTGAAAATTGTGCCTGTTTCCGCACCCAAAAAAGCAACTTTGCTCAAATTTGCGAATATATTTTGATAAGTTTGGACATGCAGGAATATTGAGAAGTAATCAGCGCATATTTTGAGAAAAAAATAAAACGGTTTTGTTAAAAATTGAATAAGCTACAGTCGATATAGTAAAACCTCTGGTGAAGGAACCTATAAAAAAATCATAAATTAATTTTTTTGAGCCACAAAATATGTTTTCCCAAAGATCGCTTATAATACAAATTAAAGCTTCTTTATCCGTTGATATAGTGTACCAAGAAAAAATTCAAAATGTTATATATTATAGACACTTGCAGAATTATTTACGCAAACCAGTGCAACGCCAACAGAAATTACGGGAAAAAGTTCATAAGCTGCCGTTTTTTCCGTATTTAAGATAAAAAAACGAAAAAATATCTCTTAAATACAATTTGACGGCTCTATCCGCTAAAGTATACAACGTTTCAATCAAAAGTCGTTTTCCGTACGAAAAAAAATAAACGGAATAAAAACGGAGAAAAAAAATCACGCCTTACACTGTGGTTTCCAGTTTCTTACCATTTTCGGCAATTTCCATTCCAGTTAGGTATAGAACGATATATTGGAAAAAGGTAGATTTTGAGATGGCCTAACCGATTATCCAAACCGCATGTCGATTGGATGCACCCAATTCGACTTATTAGCGATCCAAGAGGTACCATTTTCGACCAAATTTTGACTTTGAAAAATTCAAAAAAATTACTTCCAAACTTTCGATCGCGCTCACAAACAATAGGGTTCTGTAGCCCACGGTCGTCTACGCGTCGAAAAAGTTTAAATCGAAAAAACTAATTTTTGTGGCCTGTATCGAATTTCAACGAAAATCCGATATTTTTCGACTTTAAAAATTAATAACTTTTTTCCCGTACACCCTGTATATTCGAAATTTTTACACAACGTACCCCCACTATTCCTCTCTAAACCCAAAAAGTTTCAATCGTCCCACTCTAACCGTTTCTGAGAAAAAAAATCGCAAATGTGAAAATGTCGAAAAAGACGACGGCCACGACTGCCACGACTGCCACGACGGCGGCGACAACATACATACATTATTTTCACCGAAGCGCCTATATAGGCAGAGTATCAAGAGCAGTCAGGATTGTCGTGATTTCGCGCCGAAGCGCCGTATAACATATCGCGTGTTTGCGCGATATGTAACTAGACTGGGTACATATCGCTAATCGTTAGCCGAGAGTGCATCTATTATTAGTACTAAAAATTTGTATTTAAAAAAAAATTTTCTTAGCTTCTTTTTTCTATGTTTTCTATTGCTTTTTTTGCCTCACCTTCCTGCGGAACGTGAAGGGGAAACATATCGCCAAATTGACATTATAACAACTGACAAAATTATTTATATAATACTATTGCTTTTTATACCTCACCTTCCTGCGGAACGTGAAGGAGAAACATATCGCCAAATTGTCATTATAACAACTGACAAAAACTAAAAAATAAAAAACGGGAGCAAAATTTCCGGTTTCTCGTATAGATAGGTCGTTTTTGGAGACGGCATCGTATAGTGGTCGACGTCCTATTTCCAATGCCGTCTCGCTCGATTCGCTACGACTTTTCGTTACTAAAATATATGATATTAACTATTCTTACATAGATAGCTGATAAATTGGTGAAAATTTTATTGTGCCGAGCCCTTTGGGCACGGCACTGTTGGAGTTCGTTCGTTTCATTTTATACTTTTGACAAAACCATTTGTTAGCAACCTCTAATTTTGAAACATTTCAATTCATGATAAAAAATAAATTTAGTTTCTTCACAAACCTAGTTGATTTTTTTCGTACCAAGGATTGTCGCTGTAAGATTCCAAGATTGAAAAATTTTTCAGTTCCTAAATAACAAAGTTCTATACGACAGCTGTCATTTTGACAGTTAATTTTCAATTTAGGATTAAAAGATAGTAATTCTTACTTTTTTATAATTTGCACCCTTTATATTACCAGTAGGTATAGAACAATATAATTGAAAAAAGTAGTATTTGAGATGACCTAAACTAATCTCTAAACCAAAAGTGTGTTAGACGCACCCAATTTGATTTATTAACAATCCAATATGACCCTACATTGATTTTAAAAAAATCAAAAAATTGACTTCCCAACTTTCGATCGCGTTCGCAAATAACAGTGTTTTGAAGCCCAACGTCGTCTACATGCCAAAAAAGTTTAAATCGATTAAAATGATTTTTGCCACCTGTATCGCGCTACAACGAAAAAAAAACATATTTTTCAACTTTGACTTAAATAACTTTTTTCTGGTACACCCTGTATATTGGAAATTGTTCCCAGAACGTGTCCCTACTATTCCTCTCTACGTCCAGAAATTTTTTATCGTTTTGCTCTAACCGTTTCCGAGAAAAAAATTCGCGAAGATCGTAATATCGAACAGCCTCCCACCACGTAGCGATGCATTTTCAATGTCGGAACGTCATCTTTAAAATCGAGATTACAACTATTTCTGAAACATTTTGGGCAAATATTTTGGTCAATAAAATTAGAAGAAGGTTCAAGGTAGATATTCCATCCGATTTAAAATCTGGAAATCTTCTTATTAGTCTAGCAAGTCAAGCTCAAAACACCAATTTTTCGCCATTTTTGACAGCCGGTTTTTAGAATTAATTTACTTACATTAACCAAAGCAGTCAAAGCACTCTAGTCAAAATTGAATATTAGAATTTGCAAATTTTGCTTGTTTCCGCACTCAAAAACTCGATTTTTCTTAAACTTACGAATATATTTTTATAAGTTTGAATATGTAGAGGTGTTGAGACTAAATCAGCGCGTCTTTTGGGAAAAAATAAAACGGTTTTGTTAAAAATTGAATAAGCTAGTCGATATAGTAAAACGTCGGATAAAAATATCTCTTGATAAATCATAAATTAATTTTTTTGAGCCACAAATGATGTTTTTTCAGAGCGCGTTTACTATGCAAACTTAAGCTTGTTTATCGGTTGATATGGTGGATCAAGAAAAAATTTAAAAAGTTATATTTATAGACACTGCAGAAGTATTTAACAAACCAGTGCGACGCCAACAGAAATTACTGGAAAAAATTCATAGGCTGTCGTTTTTTCCGTAATAAAGATAAAGAAACGAAAAATATCTCTAAAATACAATTTGAAGAGCTCTATCCGCTAAAGTATACAACGTTTCGATCAAAAGTCGTTTTCCGTACGAAAAAAAATAAAAACTGCGAAAAATCACGCCTTCCAGTTTCTTACAATTTTTGATCATTTCCATTCCAGTTAGGTATAGAACGATATATTGGAAAAAGGTAGTTTTTGAGATGGCCTAAACGATTATCAAAACCGAATGTTGATCGGATGCACCCAATTCGACTTATTAGCGATCCAAGAGGTACCATTTTTGATCAATTTTCAACTTTAAAAAAATCAAAAAAATTACTTTCAAACTTTCGATCGCGCTCACAAACAATAGGGTTCTGTAGCCCACGGTCGTCTACGCGTCGAAAAAGTTTAAATCAAAAAAACTCATTTTTACGAACTGTATCGAATCCCAACGAGAATCCGATAATTATCGACTTTAAAAATTAATAACTTTTTTCCCGTACACCCTGTATATTCAAAATTATTACACATTGTACCCCCACTATTCCTCTTTAAACTGAAAAAGTTTCAATCGTCCCACTCTTACCGTTTTCGAGAAAAGAAATCGCAAATGTGAAAATGTCGAAACTGACGACGACAACTTATTTTAAATGTAGCCGCCGTATATAATACTAGACTGGGTACATATCGCTAATCGTCAGCCGAGAGTGCATCTATTATTAGTACTAAAAATTTTTATTTAAAAAGCATTTTTTTTAGTTTCTTTTTTCTATGTTTTCTATTGCTTTTTTTGCCTCACCTTCCTGCGGAACGTGAAGGGGAAACATATCGCCAAATTGTCATTATAACAACTGACAAAAACTAAAAAATAAAAATTACGGGTGCAAAATTTCCGTTTTCTTGTATAGATAGGTAGTTTTTGGAGACGGCATCGTATACTGCTCGATGTCCCGTTTCCAATGCCGTCTCACTCGATTCGCTACGACTTTTCGTTACGGAAATATATGATATTTAATATTATGATATTGATATTGATATTAACATTGAACCCATCAGCACCGGCTTTTTTTTAAATAGCACAGCAAACGTATCAATGTGGAATATACTTTCCAAGTGTGTCCTATAAAAATATGTATTCAATCAATTTAAACATAAGTAAAGAAGCTATTCTTACATTGATAGCTGATAAATTAGTTCAAAAGCTTATTTTGCCGAGCCCTTCCGGCACGGCACTGTTCCAATTCGTTTATTTTATTTCATACTTTTTACAAAACCATTTGTTAGCAATCTTTAATAATTGCCTAAAGAATTATCCAAACCGAATGTCGATCGGATGGACCCAATTCGACTTATTAACGATTCAATAGGTACCTGTTTAGTCCCATATTTAACTTTGAAAAAATTTAAAAAATGATTTCCAAACTTTCGATCGCGCTCACAAACAATAGGGGTCTGTAGCCTACGGTCGTCTACGCGTCGAAAAAGTTTAAATCGAAAAAACTAATTTTTGTGGCCTGTATCGAATGCCAACTAGATCCCGATATTTCTCGACTTTAAAAATTAATAACTTTTTTCCCGTACACCCTGTATATTCAAAATTTTTACACATTTTACCCCCACTATTCTTCTCTAAACTGAAAAAGTTTCAATCGTCCCACTCTTACCGTTTCCGAGGAAAGAAATCGCAAATTTGAAAATGTCGAAACTGACGACGAACAACTTATTTTAAATGTAGCCGCCGTATATAATACTAGACTGGGTACATATCGCTAATCGTCAGCCGAGAGTACATCTAATATTAGTACTAAAAAAAAATTACAATAAAAAAATACTTTTCTTTTCTTTTTTCTATTTACCATTGCTTTTTTTGCCTCACCTTCCTGCGGAACGTGAAGGGAAAACATATCGCCAAATTGTCATTATAACAACTGACCAAGTGCAATGGTGCAAAATTTCCGTTTTCTCGTATAGATAGGTAGTTTTCTGAGTTGGCGCCATATAGGTGCTCTTTAAACTCACACACCTTTGTGCAATGTGGGATATACTTTCCATATTTGCTCTATAAAAATATGTAAGTATTCAATCGATTAAAACATAAGCAAAAAATTATTCTTACATGGAAGCTATCAATTATCAGCTAATAAATTTGTAGAAATATTATTGTGCCGAGCCCTTCGGGCACGGCACTGTTCTAGTTCGTTCGTTTAATTATACGAGAGCTGTCACTTTGACAGGTAAGTGTCATTTTTTTGAGCTTTTTCGTAGCGAGGGTTATAGCTGTAAGAATTCGAAATTAAAAAATTTTCAGGTACCTAAATAAGAATGTTTTATACGATAGCTGTCAAATTTTGACAGGTAAGAGTCAATTATTTTTTAGCTTTTTCGTAGCGACGATTATAGCTGTAAAGATCCTAAATTAAAAACTTTTTCAGTACCTAAATAACAAAGTTTTTTACGATAGCTGTCAGATTTTGACAGATAAGTTTCAATTTTTTTTTATCATTTTCGTAGCGAGAGTTATAGCTGTAAGAATCCTAAATTGAAAATTTTTTCAGTTCCTAAATAACAAAGTTTTATACGACAGCTGTCATTTTGATAGGTAATTTTTAATTTCGGATTAAAACGGTATAATTCTACAAATGCTATACTTATATAACATTTCGATGAAAAGTTGTTTTTCGTACGAAAAACAATGAAAACCGTAAAAGAATCGTGCCTTAAATAGTAATTCTTACTTTTTTATAATTTACACCCTTTATATTACCGGTAGGTATAAAACAATATATTTGAAAAAAGTAGTATTTGAGATGACCTAAACGAATCTCCAAACCAAAAGTGTGTCAGATGCACCCAATTCGATTTATTAACGATCCAACATGACCCTACATTGATTTTTAAAAAATCAAAAAATTGACTTCCCAACTTTTGATCGCGTTCGAAAACAATAGTGTTTTGTAGCCGAACGTCGTTTACATGCCAAAAAAGTTTAAATCGATTAAAATGATTTTTGCCACCTGAATCGCGCTATAACGAAAAAAAACATATTTTTCAACTTTGACTTTAATAACTTTTTTCCGGTACACCCTGTATATTGGAAATTGTTCCCAGAACGTGCCCCAACTATTCCTCTCTACGTCCAGAAAGTTTGAATCGTTTTGCTCTAACCGTTTCCGAAGAAAAAATTCGCGAATATCGAAATGTCGAACAACCTCCTACCACGTGGCGACGGATTATCAATGTCGGAACGCCATCTTTAAAATCGAGATTATAACTATTTCTAAAACATTTTGGGCAACTATTTTGGTCAATAAAATTAGAAGAAGGTTCAAGGTAGACATTCCATCCAATTTAAAATCAGGAAATGTTCTTATAAGACTAGCAAGTCAAGCTCAAAACACCCATTTTTTGCCATTTTTGACAGCCGGATTTTTAGAATTATAATTTACATCAATATCAAGGCACTCTCGTTAAAAGAAAATGGTGTTAGAATTTGTAAATTGTGCCTGTTTCCGCACCCAAAAAAGCGACTTTTCTCAAATTTGCGAATATATTTTGATAAGTTTGGATATGTAGAGTTATTAAGAAGAAATCAACGCGTGTTTTTAGAGAAAAATAAAACGTTTTTGTTAAAAATTAAATTAGTTACAGTAGATATAGTAAAACGTCTGGTGAAGAAACCTATAAAAACATTATAAATTAATTTTTTTGAGCCACAAAATATGATTTTCCAGGGTGCGCTTACTATGCAAACTAAAGCTTGTTTATCCGTCGATATGGTGGATCAAGAAAAAATTCAAAATGTTATATATTATAGACACTTGCAGAATTATTAAAGCAAGCCAGTGCAACGCCAACAGAAATTACGGGAAAAAGTTCATAAGCTGCCGTTTTTTCCGTATTAAAGATAAAGAAACGAAAAAATATCTCTTAAATACAATTTGACGGCTCTATCCGCTAAAGTATACAACGTTTCGATTAAAAAACGTTTTCCGTAGGAAACGAAAGGAAGAAAAATAAAAACGGCGAAAAAATCACGCCTTACTCTGTGGTTTCCAGTTTCTTACAATTTTTGATAATTTTCATTCCAGTTAGGTATAGAACAATATATTGGAAAAAGGTAGTTTTTGAGATGGCCTAACCGATTATCCATACCGAATGTCGATCGGATGCACCCAATTCGACTTATTAGCGATCCAAGAGGTACCATTTTGGACCAAATTTTGACTTTTAAAAAATAAAAAAAATTCTTTCCAAACTTTCGATCGCGCTCACAAATAATAGGCTTCTGTAGCCTACGGTCGTCTACGCGTCGAAAAAGTTTAAATCGAAAAAACTAATTTTTGTGGCCTGTATCGAATGCCAACGAGATCCCGATATTTCTCGACTTTAAAAATTAATAATTTTTTTCCGGCACACCCTGTATATTCGAAATTTTTACACAACGTACCCCCACTATTTCTCTCTAAACCCAAAAAGTTTCAAGCGTCCCACTCTAACCGTTTCCGAGAAAAAAAATCGCAAATGTGAAAATATCTTACATAGACGAAATTGTTCAAGAGCCGATCGGGGTTTTCGAGATTCCGCGCGGAAGAGACGTATATAATACTAGACTGGGTACATATCGCTAATCGTCAGCCGAGAGTGCATCTAATATTAGTACTAAAAAGATTTACAAAAATTTACAATAAAAAAATACTTTTCTTTTCTTTTTTTCTATTTACTATTGCTTTTTTTGCCTCACCTTCCTGCGGAACGTGAAGGGAAAACATATCGCCAAATTGTCATTATAACAACTGACCAAAACTACACAATGGTGCAAAATTTCCGTTTTCTCGTATAGATAGGTAGTTTTCTGAGACGGCGCCGTTTAGGTGCTCTTTAAACTCGCACACCTTTGTGCAATGTGGGATATACTTTCCATATTTGCTCTATAAAAATATGTAAGTATTCAATCGATTAAAACATAAGCAAAAAATTATTCTTACATGGAAGCTATCAATTATCAGCTAATAAATTTGTAGAAATATTATTGTGCCGAGCCAATACGTCCCTTATTATCGCTTTTAGAATAGAAATCAATATAACCTTTTATCTGGACCATAGAAAAAGGCAACTTTTTTAATTGAAGAGGTTCTATCTAAGCTTTATCAGTTTCGAGATATTGGCTAATATATGAAAACCGAACTTAAAGTAAAGATCTCTTAAGGATGCTACTTATTAGTTATATACATTGTTGCCGTATCTCTTTCAGTTTCCGAGGAAAATGGTCTTTTATGGATTTCATAGCATTTTCCTGAGCATATACATGGAAAAAATGCCAAAATTTAAAATTCGCAAATAAGTCAATTTTTCGGTACATTTCCATCAAAAATAACGTAAAACCCGAAAATAGCGAAGAAAATATGATAATTAACAATTCTATGAATTTTTACAAAAATATCCAGAAAACTCGGATTTTTTTGTCGGTTTTCAAAGTTTCCTCAATACGTCCCTTATTACGGCCTTTGGAACAAAAGTTAATATAACGTTTTATCTGGACAATAGAAAAAGGCAAATTTTTTATTTAAAGAGTTTCTATCTAAGTTCTATCAGTTTCGAGATATTGGCAAATACATGAAAACCACTTTTAAATCCATATCTCAAAAACTATAAGACGTACAAAAAATTTCTAAGAACTTATAGTAAAGATCTCTTAAGGATGCTACTTATTAGTTATATACATTGTTGCCGTATCTCTTTTAGTTTCCGAGGAAAATGGTCTTTTATGGATTCCATAGCATTTTCCTGAGCATACATGGAAAAAATGCCAAAATTTAAAATTCGCAAATAAGTCAATTTTTTGGTACATTTCCATCAAAAATAACGTAAAACCCGAAAGTAGCGAAGAAAATATGATAAATAACAATTCTATGAATTTAAAAAAAAAATCCAGAAAACTCGGATTTTTTGGTCGGTTTTCACAGTTTCCTCAATACGTCCCTTATTACGGCCTTTGGAACAAAAGTTAATATAACGTTTTATCTGGACAATAGAAAAAGGCAAATTTTTTATTTAAAGAGTTTCTATCTAAGTTCTATCAGTTTCGAGATATTGGCAAATACATGAAAACCACTTTTAAATCCATATCTCAAAAACTATAAGACGTACAAAAAATTTCTAAGAACTTATAGTAAAGATCTCTTAAGGATGCTACTTATTAGTTATATACATTGTTGCCGTATCTCTTTTAGTTTCCGAGGAAAATGGTCTTTTATGGATTCCATAGCATTTTCCTGAGCATACATGGAAAAAATGCCAAAATTTAAAATTCGCAAATAAGTCAATTTTTCGGTACATTTCCATCAGAAATAACGTAAAACCCGAAAGTAGCGAAGAAAATATGATAAATAACAATTCTATGAATTTAAAAAAAAAATCCAGAAAACTCGGATTTTTTGGTCGGTTTTCACAGTTTCCTCAATACGTCCCTTATTACGGCCTTTGGAACAAAAGTTAATATAACGTTTTATCTGGACAATAGAAAAAGGCAAATTTTTTATTTAAAGAGTTTCTATCTAAGTTCTATCAGTTTCGAGATATTGGCAAATACATGAAAACCACTTCTAATTCCATATCTCAAAAACTATAAGACCTACAAAAAATTTCTAAAAACTTAAAGTGAAGATCTCATAAAGATGCTACTTATTAGTTATATACATTGTTGCTTTTTTTGCCTCACCTTCCTGCGCCAATTTGTCAATATAACAACTGACCAAAACTAGACAATGATGCAAAATTTCCGTTTTCTCGTATAGATAGGTAGTTTTCGGAGACGGCGCCGTATAGTGCTCAAAGTTCCATTTCCAATGCCGCCTCGCTCGATTCGCTACGACTTTTCGTTACGGAGATATATGATATTTAATATTATGATATTGATATTTATAGGTGCTCTTTAAACTCGCAATGTGGGATATATAGAAATATTATTGTGCCGAGCCCTTCGGGCACGGCACTGTTCTAGTTCGTTCGTTTAATAATACGACAGCTGTTACTTTGACAGGTAAGTGTCATTTTTTTTTAGCTTTTTCGTAGCGACGATTATAGCTGTAAAAATCCTAAATTAAAAACTTTTTCAGTACCTAAATAACAAAGTTTTATACGACAGCTGTCAAATTTTGAAAGGTAATTGTCAATTATTTTTTAGCTTTTTTGTAGCGAGGGTTATAGCTGTAATAATCCTAAATTTAAAAAAATTTTCAGTACCCAAATAACAAAGTTCTATACGACAGCTGTCAAATTATGACAGGCGGGTGTAAATTTTTTTAATCTTTTTTCATATAGAGGATTATAGCTGTACAAATCCGAAATTTCAAAATTTTTCAGTGATTAAATAACAAAGTTCCATACGACAGCTGTCAAATTTTGACAGGTAAGTGTCAATTTTTTTTTAGCTTTTTCGTAGGGAGAGTTATAGCTGTAAGAGTCCGAAATTATAAAATTATCAGGTCCCTAAATAACAAAGTTCTATACGATAGCTGTCAAATTTTGACAGGTAAGTGTCAATTTTTTTTTTAGATTTTTTGTAACGAGGGTTATAGCTGTAAGAATCCTAAATTTAAAAATTTGTCAGTACCTAAATGACACAGTTTTATACGATAGCTGTCAAATTTTGACAGGTAAGTGTCAATTTTTTTTTAGATTTTTTGTAACGAGGGTTATAGCTGTAAGAATCCTAAATTAAAAAATTTCTCAGTTCCTAAATAACAAAGTTCTATACGACAGCTGTCATTTTGACAGGTAAATATCAATTTTTTTTTAAGCTTTTCTTGTATCTAGGATTATAGCTGTAAGAATCCGAAATTTAAAAAAAATTCAGTACCTAAATAACAAAGTTCTATACTACAGCTGTCAGATTTTGACAGGTAAGTGTAATTTTTTTTTAGCTTTTTCGTATAGATTATTATAGCTGTAAGAATCCAAAATTTAAAAAATTTTCAGTACCTAAATAACGACATTAAAAAAAAAAACTTTAAAAAAAAGAAAAAAAACAGTGGGGTTTGAACCCTCGACCTTCGTCTCCAAAATCAACAGCCTCTACTACTACGCTACCGAAGCTTAGAGAGTGATTTGTGGTAAATAGGATATTAATGACGTATTCGATATTACATAGAACGTTGAGTATTGAAGACACACACAAATAATACACTTTTTTCAATTATTTTTGGTCAACCGCAAAGAAAAAGGTCCAAGACAGGTGTTTCATACATTAAATACTGTCCAAATATTATAAAAACTATAAAAACTGAAGTTAATATGCCTCCTGCAAGCCATTTTTATTATTACAAGTACGGGATAAATGCGATATTTTCCCCCTTATTTTTGGTCAAACGAAAAAGATAAAGGTTCAAGGTAGGTATTTCCCACAAAAGACGTAGTCTAAATGGTCTTATTCCTCTAAAAAATCAATTTGGAAATCGCATTTTTCACCTATTTTTGACAGATGGTATAAAAGTTAAAGTTCAGGAAGACGCACGTGGTAAAACCATGGCCAACTTTTTCTAAATCGAATGGTGTTAGAATTTGAAAATTGTGCCTGTTTCCGCACCCAAAAAAGCAACTTTGCTCAAATTTGCGAATATATTTTGATAAGTTTGGACATGCAGGAATATTGAGAAGTAATCAGCGCATATTTTGAGAAAAAAATAAAACGGTTTTGTTAAAAATTGAATAAGCTACAGTCGATATAGTAAAACCTCTGGTGAAGGAACCTATAAAAAAATCATAAATTAATTTTTTTGAGCCACAAAATATGTTTTCCCAAAGATCGCTTATAATACAAATTAAAGCTTCTTTATCCGTTGATATAGTGTACCAAGAAAAAATTCAAAATGTTATATATTATAGACACTTGCAGAATTATTTAAGCAAACCAGTGCAACGCCAACAGAAATTACGGGAAAAAGTTCATAAGCTGCCGTTTTTTCCGTATTAAAGATAAAAAAACCAAAAAATATCTCTTAAATACAATTTGACGGCTCTATCCGCTAAAGTATACAACGTTTCAATCAAAAATCGTTTTCCGTACGAAAAAAAATAAACGGAATAAAAACGGAGAAAAAAAATCACGCCTTACACTGTGGTTTCCAGTTTCTTACCATTTTCGGCAATTTCCATTCCAGTTAGGTATAGAACGATATATTGGAAAAAGGTAGTTTTTGAGATGGCCTAACCGATTATCCAAACCGAATGTACATCGGATGCACCCAATTCGACTTATTAGCGATCCAAGAGGTACCATTTTCGACCAAATTTTGACTTTGAAAAATTCAAAAAAATTACTTCCAAACTTTCGATCGCGCTCACAAACAATAGGGTTCTGTAGCCCACGGTCGTCTACGCGTCTAAAAAGTTTAAATCGAAAAAACTAATTTTTGTGGCCTGTATTGAATGCCAACGAGATCCCGATATTTCTCGACTTTAAAAATTAATAACTTTTTTCCGGCACACCCTGTATATTCGAAATTTTTACACAACATACCCCCACTATTCCTCTCTAAACCCAAAAAGTTTCAATCGTCCCACTCTAACCGTTTCCGAGAAAAAAAATCGCAAATGTGAAAATGTCGAAACTGACGGCGACGACGACGACGACGACGCCGACAACATACGCACATTATTTTCACCGAAGCGCCGTATAACATATCGCGTTGTAGCGCGATATGTAACTAGACTGGGTACATATCGCTAATCGTCAGCCGAGAGTGCATCTATTATTAGTACTAAAAAATTGTATTTAAAAAGTATTTTTCTTAGTTTCTTTTTTCTATGTTTTCTATTGCTTTTTTTGCCTCACCTTCCTGAGGAACGTGAAGGGGAAACATATCGCCAAATTGTCATTATAACAACTGACAAAAACTATACCTAAATAACAAAGTTTTATACGACAGCTGTCAAATTTTGACAGGTAAGTTAAAAATTTTTTTTTAGATTTTTCGTAGCGAGATTTATAGCTGTAAGAATCCTAAATGAAAAATTTTTCAGTTCCTAAATAACAAAGTTATATACGACAGCTGTCATTTTGACAGGTAAATTGCAAGTTTTTTTTAAGCTTTTCTTGTATCTAGGATTATAGCAGTAAGAATTCGAAATTAAAAAAAAAAATCAGTACCTAAATAACAAAGTTCTATACGACAGCTGTCAAATTTTGACAGGTAAGTTAAAAATTTTTTTTTAGATTTTTCGTAGCGAGATTTATAGCTGTAAGAATCCTAAATGAAAAATTTTTCAGTTCCTAAATAACAAAGTTATATACGACAGCTGTCATTTTGACAGGTAAATTGCAAGTTTTTTTTAAGCTTTTCTTGTATCTAGGATTATAGCTGTAAGAATTCGAAATTTAAAAAAAATTCAGTACCTAAGTAACAAAGTTCTATACTACAGCTGTCAGATTTTGACAGGTAAGTGTAATTTTTTTTTAGCTTTTTCGTATAGATTATTATAGCTGTAAGAATCCAAAATTTAAAAAATTTTCAGTACCTAAATAACGACATTAAAAAAAAAAACTTTAAAAAAAAGAAAAAAAACAGTGGGGTTTGAACCCTCGACCTTCGTCTCCAAAATCAACAGCCTCTACTACTACGCTACCGAAGCTTAGAGAGTGATTTGTGGTAAATAGGATATTAATGACGTATTCGATATTACATAGAACGTTGAGTATTGAAGACACACACAAATAATACACTTTTTTCAATTATTTTTGGTCAACCGCAAAGAAAAAGGTCCAAGACAGGTGTTTCATACATTAAATACTGTCCAAATATTATAAAAACTATAAAAACTGAAGTTAATATGCCTCCTGCAAGCCATTTTTATTATTACAAGTACGGGATAAATGCGATATTTTCCCCCTTATTTTTGGTCAAAGGAAAAAGATAAAGGTTCAAGGTAGGTATTTCCCACAAAAGACGTAGTCTAAATGGTCTTATTCCTCTAAAAAATCAATTTGGAAATCGCATTTTTCACCTATTTTTGACAGATGGTATAAAAGTTAAAGTTCAGGAAGACGCACGTGGTAAAACCATGGCCAACTTTTTCTAAATCGAATGGTGTTAGAATTTGAAAATTGTGCCTGTTTCCGCACCCAAAAAAGCAACTTTGCTCAAATTTGCGAATATATTTTGATAAGTTTGGACATGCAGGAATATTGAGAAGTAATCAGCGCATATTTTGAGAAAAAAATAAAACGGTTTTGTTAAAAATTGAATAAGCTACAGTCGATATAGTAAAACCTCTGGTGAAGGAACCTATAAAAAAATCATAAATTAATTTTTTTGAGCCACAAAATATGTTTTCCCAAAGATCGCTTATAATACAAATTAAAGCTTCTTTATCCGTTGATATAGTGTACCAAGAAAAAATTCAAAATGTTATATATTATAGACACTTGCAGAATTATTTAAGCAAACCAGTGCAACGCCAACAGAAATTACGGGAAAAAGTTCATAAGCTGCCGTTTTTTCCGTATTAAAGATAAAAAAACCAAAAAATATCTCTTAAATACAATTTGACGGCTCTATCCGCTAAAGTATACAACGTTTCAATCAAAAATCGTTTTCCGTACGAAAAAAAATAAACGGAATAAAAACGGAGAAAAAAAATCACGCCTTACACTGTGGTTTCCAGTTTCTTACCATTTTCGGCAATTTTCATTCCAGTTAGGTATAGAACGATATATTGGAAAAAGGTAGATTTTGAGATGGCCTAACCGATTATCCAAACCGCATGTCGATTGGATGCACCCAATTCGACTTATTAGCGATCCAAGAGGTACCATTTTCGACCAAATTTTGACTTTGAAAAAATCAAAAAAATTACTTCCAAACTTTCGATCGCGCTCACAAACAATAGGGTTCTGTAGCCCACGGTCGTCTACGCGTCGAAAAAGTTTAAATCGAAAAAACTAATTTTTGTGGCCTGTATTGAATGCCAACGAGATCCCGATATTTCTCGACTTTAAAAATTAATAACTTTTTTCCGGCACACCCTGTATATTCGAAATTTTCACACAACGTACCCCCACTATTCCTCTCTAAACCCAAAAAGTTTCAATCGTCCCACTCTAACCGTTTCTGAGAAAAAAAATCGCAAATGTGAAAATGTCGAAAGAGACGACGACGGCGGCGGCGGCGACAACATACATACATTTTTTTCACCGAAGCGCCGTATAACATATCGCGGTGCAGCGCGATATGTAACTAGACTGGGTACATATCGCTAATCGTCAGCCGAGAGTGCATCTAATATTAGTACTAAAAAAATAATTTTCTTTTCCTTTTCTCTATTTACTATTGCTTTTTATACCTCACCTTCCTGCGGAACGTGAAGGAGAAACATATCGCCAAATTGTCATTATAACAACTGACAAAAACTAAAAAAAAAAAAACAGGTGCAAAATTTCCGGTTTCTTGTATAGATAGGTAGTTTTTGGAGACGGCATCGTATTGTGGTCGACGTCCAATTTCCAATGCCGTCTCGCTCGATTCGCTACGACTTTTCGTTACTGAAATATATGATATTAACTATTCTTACATAGAAAGCTGATAAATTGGTGAAAATTTTATTGTGCCGAGCCCTTTGGGCACGGCACTGTTGGAGTTCATTCGTTTCATTTTATACTTTTGACAAAACCATTTGTTAGCAACCTCTAATTTTGAAACATTTCAATTCGTGTTAAAAAATAAATTTAGTTTCTTCACAAACCTAGTTGATTTTTTTCGTACCGAGGATTGCCGCTGTAAGAATCCAAAATTTAAAAGACTTTCAGTACCTACCTACCTAAATAACGAAATATTAAAAAAATAAAATGACGCGCCTGGAATTGAACCCGGGATCATCGTGACCAAAAGTAGTAATCTAATATATACCACTAGGCCACCGACCACTTTAAAAACAATATAGAATATTATTGCCTTATTAAAGATAAAGAAACCAAAAAATACTTTTTATTGTAGTTTTTTTTATGATCCAAAGTAGTATTTGAGATGACCTAAACGAATATCCAAATCAAAAATATGTGGGACGCACCCAATTCGATTTATTAACGATCCAACATGTCCCTACATTGATTTAAAAAAAATCAAAAAATTGACTTCCCAACATCCGATTACGTTGGTAAACAATAGGCTTCTGTAGCCGACGGTCGTCTACGCGTCGAAAAAATTTAAATCGAGAAAACTTATTTTTACGACCTGTATCGAATTTCAACGAGAAACCGATATTTTTTGACTTTGGGGTTTAACAACTTTTTTTCGGCATACCCTGTATATTCGAAATTTTCACACAACGTACCCCCACTATTCCTCTCTAAACCCAAAAAGTTTCAATCGTCCCACTCTAACCGTTTCCGAGAAAAAAAATCGCAAATGTGAAAATGTCTTACATAGACGAAATTGTTCAAGAGCCGATCGGGGTTTTCGAGATTCCGCGCGGAAGAGACGTATATAATACTAGACTGGGTACATATCGCTAATCGTCAGCCGAGAGTGCATCTAATATTAGTACTAAAAAAATAATTTTCTTTTTCTTTTCTCTATTTACTATTGCTTTTTATACCTCACCTTCCTGCGGAACGTGAAGGAGAAACATATCGCCAAATTGTCATTATAACAACTGACAAAAACTAAAAAATAAAAAAAAAGGTTCAAAATTTCCGGTTTCTCGTATAGATAGGTAGTTTTTGGAGACGGCATCGTATAGTGGTCGACGTCCTATTTTCAATGCCGTCTCGCTCGATTCGCTACGACTTTTCGTTACTGAAATATATGATATTAACTATTCTTACATAGATAGCTGATAAATTGGTGAACATTTTATTGTGCCGAGCCATTTGGGCACGGCACTGTTGGAGTTCGTTCGTTTCATTTTATACTTTTGACAAAACCATTTGTTAGCAAACTCTAATTTTGAAACATTTCAATTCGTGATAAAAAATAAATTTAGTTTCTTCACAAACCTAGTTGGTTTTTTTCGTACCGAGGATTGTCGCTGTAAGAATCCAAAATTTAAAAGACTTTCAGTACCTACCTACCTAAATAACGAAATATTAAAAAAATAAAAAGACGCGCCTGGAATTGAACCCGGGATCATCGTGACCAAAAGTCGTAATCTAATATATACCACTAGGCCACCGACCACTTTAAAAACAATATAGAATATTATTGCCTTATTAAAGATAAAGAAACAGTAGTAGTTGTAGTTTTTTTTTATGATCCAAAGTAGTATTTGAGATGACCTAAACGAATCTCCAAATCAAAAATATGTGGGACGCACCCAATTCGATTTATTAACGATCCAACATGTCCCTACATTGATTTTAAAAAAATCAAAAAATTGACTTCCCAACATCCGATTACGTTGGTAAACAATAGGCTTCTGTAGCCGACGGTCGTCTACGCGTCGAAAAAATTTAAATCGAGAAAACTTATTTTTACGACCTGTATCGAATTTCAACGAGAACCCGATATTTTTTGACTTTGGGGTTTAACAACTTTTTTTCGGCACACCCTGTATATTCAAAATTTTCACACAACGTACCCCCACTATTCCTCTCTAAACCCAAAAAGTTTCAATCGTCCCACTCTAACCGTTTCCGAGAAAAAAAATCGCAAATGTGAAAATGTCTTACATAGACGAAATTGTTTAAGAGCCGATCGGGGTTTTCGAGATTCCGCGCGGAAGAGACGTATATAATACTAGACTGGGTACATATCGCTAATCGTCAGCCGAGAGTGCATCTAATATTAGTACTAAAAATATAATTTTCTTTTCCTTTTCTCTATTTACTATTGCTTTTTATACCTCACCTTCCTGCGGAACGTGAAGGAGAAACATATCGCCAAATTGTCATTATAACAACTGACAAAAACTAAAAAATAAAAAAACGGGTGCAAAATTTCCGGTTTCTCGTATAGATAGGTAGTTTTTGGAGACGGCATCGTATAGTGGTCGACGTCCTATTTCCAATGCCGTCTCGCTCGATTCGCTACGACTTTTCGTTACTGAAATATATGATATTAACTATTCTTACATAGATAGCTGATAAATTGGTGAAAATTTTATTGTGCCGAGCCCTTTGGGCACGGCACTGTTGGAGTTCGTTCGTTTCATTTTATACTTTTGACAAAACCATTTGTTAGCAACCTCTAATTTTGAAACATTTCAATTCGTGATAAAAAATAAATTTAGTTTCTTCACAAACCTAGTTGATTTTTTTCGTACCGAGGATTGTCGCTGTAAGAATCCAAAATTTAAAAGACTTTCATTACCTACCTACCTAAATAACGAAATATTAAAAAAATAAAAAGACGCGCCTGGAATTGACCCCGGGATCATCGTGACCAAAAGTCGTAATCTAATATATACCACTAGGCCACCGACCACTTTAAAAACAATATAGAATATTATTGCCTTATTAAAGATAAAGAAACCAAAAAATACTTTTTATTGTAGTTTTTTTTATGATCCAAAGTAGTATTTGAGATGACCTAAACGAATCTCCAAATCAAAAATATGTGGGACGCACCCAATTCGATTTATTAAGGATCCAACATGTCCCTACATTGATTTAAAAAAACTCAAAAAATTGACTTCCCAACATCCGATTACGTTGGTAAACAATAGGCTTCTGTAGCCGACGGTCGTCTACGCGTCGAAAAAATTTAAATCGAGAAAACTTATTTTTACGACCTGTATCGAATTTCAACGAGAAACCGATATTTTTTGACTTAGGGGTTTAACAACTTTTTTTCGGCACACCCTGTATATTCGAAATTTTTACACAACATACCCCCACTATTCCTCTCTAAACCCAAAAAGTTTCAATCGTCCCACTCTAACCGTTTCCGAGAAAAAAAATCGCAAATGTGAAAATGTCTTACATAGACAAAATTGTTCAAGAGCCGATCGGGGTTTTCGAGATTCCGCGCGGAAGAGACGTATATAATACTAGACTGGGTACATATCGCTAATCGTCAGCCGAGAGTGCATCTAATATTAGTACCAAAAAGATTTACAAAAATTTACAATAAGAAAATACTTTTCTTTTTTTCTATTTACTATTGCTTTTTTTACCTCACCTTCCTGCGGAACGTGAAGGGAAAACATATCGCCAAATTGTCATTATAACAACTGACCAAAACTACACAATGGTGCAAAATTTCCGTTTTCTCGTATAGATAGGTAGTTTTCTGAGACGGCGCCGTATAGGTGCTCTTTAAACTCGCACACCTTTGTGCAATGTGGGATATACTTTCCATATTTGCTCTATAAAAATATGTAAGTATTCAATCGATTAAAACATAAGGAAAAAATTATTCTTACATGGAAGCCATCAATTATCAGCTAATAAATTTATAGAAATATTATTGTGCCGAGCCCTTCGGGCACGGCACTGTTCTAGTTCGTTCGTTTAATTATACGAGAGCTGTCACTTTGACAGGTAAGTGTCATTTTTTTTAGCTTTTTCGTAGCGAGGGTTATAGCTGTAAGAATTCGAAATTAAAAAATTTTCAGGTACCTAAATAAAAAAGTTTTTTACGACAGCTGTCAAATTTTGACAGGTAAGTGTAATTTTTTTTAGCTTTTTCGTAGCGAGAGTTATAGCTGTAAGAATCTGAAATTAAAAAAAAATCAATACCTACCTAAATAACAAAGTTCTATACTACAGCTGTCAAATTATGACAGGCGGGTGTAAATTTTTTTAAGCTTTTTTCATATAGAGGATTGTAGCTATACGAATCCGAAATTAAAAATTTTTTAGTACCTAAATAACAAACTTTTATACGACAGCTGTCAAATTTTGACAGGTAAGTGTCAATTTATTTAAACTTTTTTCGTAGCGAGGGTTAAAGCTGTAATAATCCTAAATTAAAAAATTTTTCAGTACCCAAATAACAAAGTTCTATACGACAGCTGTCAAATTATGACAGGCGGGTGTAAATTTTTTTAATCTTTTTTCATATAGAGGATTATAGCTGTACAAATCCGAAATTTAAAAATTTTTCAGTGATTAAATAACAAAGTTCCATACGACAGCTGTCAAATTTTGACAGGTAAGTGTCAATTTTTTAAAAGTTTTTTCGTAACGAGGATTATAGCTGTAAGAATCCCAAATTGAAAAAATTTTCAGTACCTAAATAACAAAGTTCTATACGATAGCTGTCAAATTTTGACAGTTAAGTGTCAATTTTTTTTTAGCTTTTTCGTAGCGAGAGTTATAGCTGTAAGAGTCCGAAATTATAAAATTATCAGGTCCCTAAATAACAAAGTTCTATACGATAGCTGTCAAATTTTGACAGGTAAGTGTCAATTTTTTTTTTAGATTTTTTGTAACGAGGGTTATAGCTGTAAGAATCCTAAATTTAAAAATTTGTCAGTACCTAAATGACACAGTTTTATACGATAGCTGTCAAATTTTGACAGGTAAGTGTCATTTTTTTTTTAGATTTTTTGTAACGAGGGTTATAGCTGTAAGAATCCTAAATTAAAAAATTTCTCAGTTCCTAAATAACAAAGTTCTATACGACAGCTGTCATTTTGACAGGTAAATATCAAGTTTTTTTTAAGCTTTTCTTGTATCTAGGATTATAGCTGTAAGAATCCGAAATTTAAAAAAATTTCAGTACCTAAATAACAAAGTTCTTTACTACAGCTGTCAGATTTTGACAGGTAAGTGTAATTTTTTTTTAGCTTTTTCGTATAGATTATTATAGCTGTAAGAATCCAAAATTTAAAAAATTTTCAGTACGTAAATAACGACCTTAAAAAAAAAATTTAAAAAAAAAGAAAAAAAAACACTGGGGTTTGAACCCTCGACCTTCGTCTCCAAAATCAACAGCCTCTACTACTACGCTACCGAAGCTTAGAGAGTAATTTGTGGTAAATAGGATATTAATGACGTATTCGATATTACATAGAACGTTGAGTATTAAAGATACACACAAATAATACACTTTTTTCAATTATTTTTGGTCAACCGCAAAGAAAAAGGTCCAAGACAGGTGTTTCATACATTAAATTCTCTCCAAATATTATAAAAACTATAAAAATTGAAGGTAATATGCCTCCTGCAAGCCATTTTTATTATTACAAGTACGGGATAAATGCGATATTTTCCCCCTTATTTTTGGTCAAACGAAAAAGATAAAGGTTCAAGGTAGGTATTTCCCACAAAAGACGTAATCTAAATGGTCTTATTCCTCTAAAAAATCAATTTGGAAATCGCATTTTTCACCTATTTTTGACAGATGGTATAAAAGTTAAAGTTCAGGAACACGCACGTGGTAAAACCATGGCCAACTTTTTCTAAATCGAATGGTGTTAGAATTTGAAAATTGTGCCTGTTTCCGCACCCAAAAAAGCAACTTTGCTCAAATTTGCGAATATATTTTGATAAGTTTGGACATGCAGGAATATTGAGAAGTAATCAGCGCATATTTTGAGAAAAAAATAAAACGGTTTTGTTAAAAATTGAATAAGCTACAGTCGATATAGTAAAACCTCTGGTGAAGGAACCTATAAAAAAATCATAAATTAATTTTTTTGAGCCACAAAATATGTTTTCCCAAAGATCGCTTATAATACAAATTAAAGCTTCTTTATCCGTTGATATAGTGTACCAAGAAAAAATTCAAAATGTTATATATTATAGACACTTGCAGAATTATTTAAGCAAACCAGTGCAACGCCAACAGAAATTACGGGAAAAAGTTCATAAGCTGCCGTTTTTTCCGTATTAAAGATAAAAAAACGAAAAAATATCTCTTAAATACAATTTGACGGCTCTATCCGCTAAAGTATACAACGTTTCAATCAAAAGTCGTTTTCCGTACGAAAAAAAATAAACGGAATAAAAACGGAGAAAAAAATCACGCCTTACACTGTGGTTTCCAGTTTCTTACAATTTTTGATAATTTCCATTCCAGTTAGGTATAGAACAATATATTGGAAAAAGGTAGTTTTTGAGATGGCCTAACCGATTATCCATACCGAATGTCGATCGGATGCACCCAATTCGACTTATTAGCGATCCAAGAGGTACCATTTTGGACCAAATTTTGACTTTTAAAAAATAAAAAAAATTATTTCCAAACTTTTGATCGCGCTCACAAACAATAGGCTTCTGTAGCCGACGGTCGTCTACGCGTCGAAAAAGTTTAAATCGAAAAAACTAATTTTTGTGGCCTGTATCGAATTTCAACGAAAATCCGATATTTTTCGACTTTAAAAATTAATAACTTTTTTCCGGTACACCCTGTATATTCGAAATTTTCACACAACGTACCCCCACTATTCCTCTCTAAACCCAAAAAGTTTCAATCGTCCCACTCTAACCGTTTCTGAGAAAAAAAATCGCAAATGTGAAAATGTCGAAAAAGACGGCGGCGGCGGCGGCGACAACATACATACATTTTTTTCACCGAAGCGCCGTATAACATATCGCGGTGTAGCGCGATATGTAAAAGCTGCATATCGCCTGATCGTCACTGTCGTGACTCTAAAGGTAAAAGTAATTACATAAAAGAATTTAAAAAAATTTGAATTTTTAATTTTTTAAATTTTTTTTTCATTTTTTATAATTTTTTTTTTAAATATTCTGTTTTACTATATTATTTACTTTTGTATCACACTCCTTCGGACTGTGATGTGAAAACATATCGCCTAATTTGTCAATATAACACCTGTCAAGAAATATTTACAAATAAAAAATTAAAAAAAAAAGAAAAAAAAACACTGGGGTTTGAACCCTCGACCTTCGTCTCCAAAATCAACAGTCTTTAGTACTACGCCACTGAAGCTCACAGATTGATTTGTGGTAAATAGGATATTAATGACGTATTCGATATTACATAGAACGTTGAGTATTGAAGATACACACAAATAATACACTTTTTTCAATTATTTTTGGTCAACCGCAAAGAAAAAGGTCCAAGACAGGTGTTTCATACATTAAATACTCTCCAAATATTATAAAAACTATAAGAACTGAAGTTAATATGCCTCCTGCAAGCCATTTTTATTATTACAAGTACGGGATAAATGCGATATTTTCCCCCTTATTTTTGGTCAAACGAAAAAGATAAAGGTTCAAGGTAGGTATTTCCCACAAAAGACGTAGTCTAAATGGTCTTATTCCTCTAAAAAATCAATTTGGAAATCGCATTTTTCACCTATTTTTGACAGATGGTATAAAAGTTAAAGTTCAGGAAAACGCACATGGTAAAACCATGGCCAACTTTTTCTAAATCGAATGGTGTTAGAATTTGAAAATTGTGCCTGTTTCCGCACCCAAAAAAGCAACTTTGCTCAAATTTGCGAATATATTTTGATAAGTTTGGACATGCAGGAATATTGAGAAGTAATCAGCGCATATTTTGAGAAAAAAATAAAACGGTTTTGTTAAAAATTGAATAAGCTACAGTCGATATAGTAAAACCTCTGGTGAAGGAACCTATAAAAAAATCATAAATTAATTTTTTTGAGCCACAAAATATGTTTTCCCAAAGATCGCTTATAATACAAATTAAATCTTCTTTATCCGTTGATATAGTGTACCAAGAAAAAATTCAAAATGTTATATATTATAGACACTTGCAGAATTATTTACGCAAACCAGTGCAACGCCAACAGAAATTACGGGAAAAAGTTCATAAGCTGCCGTTTTTTCCGTATTAAAGATAAAAAAACGAAAAAATATCTCTTAAATACAATTTGACGGCTCTATCCGCTAAAGTATACAACGTTTCAATCAAAAGTCGTTTTCCGTACGAAAAAAAATAAACGGAATAAAAACGGAGAAAAAAATCACGCCTTACACTGTGGTTTCCAGTTTCTTACCATTTTCGGCAATTTCCATTCCAGTTAGGTATAGAACGATATATTGGAAAAAGGTAGATTTTGAGATGGCCTAACCGATTATCCAAACCGAATGTCGATTGGATGCATCCAATTCGACTTATTAGCGATCCAAGAGGTACCATTTTCGACCAAATTTTGACTTTAAAAAAATCAAAAAAATTACTTTTCAATTTCCGATATCCTTCATCTACGAACTTGCTCTTTATTTGACGGATCTCTCCAACCTCCAGAAATGAAAATCGAAAAAAATAATTTTTGCGACCTGAAATGCGTTACAGCGGATTTCGCATATTTCCCGACTTTGACTTTTAATAACTTTTTTTCGGTACACCCTGTATATTTAAAATTTTTCACAAAATGTGCCCCCGTTATTGCTCTATAAAACCAAATAATCAAAATCAGTGCGAAATGTACCACTTTAGAGAAAAAAAATCGAAAATGTCAAAAATCGTGATTTCAAAAATCGGGTACGACGACAACCCTCGAACATTTTCAAATGTAGGAGGAGATATACATATCGCTCGAAAGGGGCGATATGTAATAAATACATTGTTATAGATATAATAAATTTTTAATGTACCTATTTTGTATCTACATAAACTTTAATGTTAAAAAAGTAATGTAGAGCAAATTAGTTACCACCAAACGGCCGAACAGTGGCGTACCGAGGGGGGGGGGGGAGGTCAGCACCCCAGGGCCTGGTGAAATTTCTGATTGTTTTATTTGATCTAAAATCAAGCCTAGCATTAAATAGCCTAAGTTAAGTTTCGAATAACTAGAAGTTTATTATTTTATTTTTTGAAAAATATTTATTAACAAAATAATTACAAACAATATATAATTTTACAACATTCTCCAATAAGTGCTTAAAAGCTCTGGCCTCGAGAATACTAAGCTATTAGTAAAAGAAAACAGTCTGATTATGTTTCCTCTTTCTAACCTTTCAGAACATTAGCAAAGTGATTTTTGACATTTTTTATAAACAATGCACACCTTCCTATCCTTTTTAGATTATTTGGCAATTGATTAAAAACTTAAGATGCATGTACAATGGGATTATAAAGACCCATATTTGTTCTAGTATTTATTTGATATCATTAATAATTCGTGTTTCATAATTATTGTGAACATGATTTGACAATATGATATTAATGTTAGGTTTTTGATGCCTATGTAGTACTTTGTAGACAAGCTTGCATTGCTCAATCCTCAAAAGGGGGTCTAATTTAAAAGTATCTTATTCTTTATACAGCCTGTCAGTATGAGTACCTAAGCCTATCATAGTTATACAATACTTTAAGGATTTTATTTTGTAAAGTTTGTATTTTATTAAAATTTGTTTTATCACACATTCCCCATATGGGCAGTAGATATCTTATATGAGAAAGAAAAAAGCATTATAAACCATTGTCTTGGTTTTCTTTGATAATTGATAATTTCTACATTTAAAAAATGCTGACATCATGGGTACAATAATTGTATCAGAGATGTTATTTATATGATCAATAACTTCTGTACAAAAGGCTTTATCTGGGTTTGTGAATGTATCTGGCACATTAAGTATTCCCTTCTCACAGTGGCGCAACCAGAAATTTAGTTCGGGGGGGGGGGGGTTAACCTCCTTCGCCGAAGGCGGTCTTTTGCGCCGCAGGCGAAAATTTTTTTGGGTGCCACGCCCTTTTTTGGGTAAAATACGTATGATTGACGAGAGCGACAGCCCCCTAAAATTTCTGCAATAATACGCCGCTGGCCCTAACTAAATATTTATGAAAAAAAAATTAGAGATTTCATTTTAATTAGTAAAAATGTATTTCAAATAAGTAACGCATATATTAATCATACTTATACTAAAACAAAACAAAAACCTTATACAATAAGTTGTAAGTAATCACTAATAATACTAATATTAAAGTAAAATTCTTCGTTTTGTTTTTGCCTTTTCGTCCAGAATTTCTGCCACGGTAATATCAATATCGTGGTTCGCATAAAGAACTGCCAAACCATTTAATCTGTCCTCTTCCGTGGTGCTATGCTGATATGCCTTTAAATATTTTAAATTTGAAAAGGACCGTTCAGATGTGATGTGGCGGTTGTAATAGGCAAAGTGAAAAAAATTTGTAAAAGCCTTTTTATATTAGGAAATATATTGGCATCACATTCGGAATTCGGAATACACTTTGTCTAAATCTTCCTTCAGTTTTTGTTTTTGCACTTTTTATACCACAGCTCAAGTTCAGCTTTTAACATCGTTTTAATGGAAAACTCTTCAAGGAACTCATTCTTGTAGAAGCTGTGAAGTTTCAAAAAACATTTAAATTTACTATCAAAATCTTGATTATCTTATGGAAAGAGGCATTCAAAATTTTGAAGGGTTTCTCGATGTTTTAAAAACCGATCCTCGAGATTTGCTATGAGGCCATCAAAAACGGAATAAAAATTGTTATTTTAAAATACTCAGCAGCGGAATCGGTTTTTATAACCAATCTTTGTGTTTGTCTTGGCGGTAGTCTAGGTACTCTCATTTCAATATCGTATTTCGAAAGTAGATCTTCAGCTTCCTTAAAAATATTTTGAAAATTATCATCTGCCAGGCCTCTTATTTCTTTAACTTGATCTGTTACGTCATTAGCTAACTGTAATGCTTAATAAAGGTTTAAATTGACTGTTTGTAGAATCTTGCTTAAAGGCAGTGTGTAGGCATATATTCTTTCTGTACACATTAGTGCGATTACAAATTTGGGACTTATAATGTTGGCCAGTAATCCAGATGCCTCAGTGGAAGTATTTCGGTCGGTCCATTCAGTCAGACGTAGTATACTTTCACTATTGATAACATGATTGATGTAAATTATGTGGCTGAATATAAAATATTAGTAAAAGGCGTGACATGAAAAATTGGTTTGCAAATAAACGAATAGGCTAAGTTTCTAAGCTCGGGGGGGGCTGCAGCCCGGCAGCCCCCCCCCCCCTGGTTGCGCCACTGCCTTCCCAAAGTAATATTATCGGTGCGTTATTGCATGCGAAGAAGCTACAAGGTAGCGAAACGCGTCATGTAAAGAAAGTTAAAAAGAAAGAAAAAGTAGTAAAAATTTGTCAAGTACTTTGTCGTTTATTAAGTAAACAAAAAACTTCCATCAAGTAAATGCCTTTACTATTAAAATATTAAACTTTTCTTTAATAGTTATAGTTTAACGGAGTTATACACGTGGTTACCCATTTTAATACAAGGACGAGGTATTATCTGAAACAATTTTTCAAAGTTTTTTTTAATTTCCTATAAAATGAAAAAAATTATAAAAATCTCAATGTGTGTATGATATATTATTTTGTCACACAAATGGGCCATGAACCCTGTATAACCAATCCAAACTATGCTGGGTTTGGAGTACAGTTAATACCTAATCACAAACTACACTAATATACCAGGGTGGATAATTTTTGAAACCAAAAAAAATAATAGTAGGATGAAACCCATTAGAAAAGGAAAGAATATAAGAAAAATAAAAGGCAAAATAATTTACGGGCGATCCGAGGTCGGGAAGTGGAAGGGTGTGAGTTTTTAAGGGTAGAAAACGATTTATCTCGCTTTCCGGCAAAACTACAAGTCCTATGGAAAAACGTTAAATAGCAAAGTTGTAGGTAATAAAAATATCTACAACTCTTTTATTTACACTTTTTTCACATAACCTCAAAATTTATGTAAAAAATTCAAATAACCAAGTTTTTGGTTTTTTATTTTCATCTTTTGCAAGAAAATTTTTTTTTTCACGAAATTTGGTGAAAACTTACATTTTTATGTCCCAAACACACTGTAATTTTTTTGATTTAAAATATTTATTTTTTCACCTTATTTTGACTTAAGGTGGGAGTATCAACATGCTTGCCAACCTGTAACCTATTTCGCATAGATTTATTTATGTTTTCTAGCTTTTATACAAAATTTAAAGAAAATCAGCATTGACTTGATATTTTATAGGTAATAATTGACATATTTAATAAATATCAAGGAATTTCATAACTTATTTTAGGAGAATTGTATAGCGGAAAATATCAGGTAAGATTTTTTTTAACATTATTATGTCATTGTCACTCATTGATCTTTCACTATACAATTCTCCCAAAATTAACAATGAAATAAATTGATATTTTTGTAATATATCAGATACTATAGTCGATTCAACGAGTAAACCTGCAAGATGGCCGACATGTCATAATGACAATAGTCATATTCCAGCTATTTAATTTTTAGTAAGAATAATATTGGCAGCAATAGGTCAGGACCGGACTTAGAAATTGTTGTATAATGTTACCTAATTTCCATAAAACAATTTTTTGAAATATACAGGGTATTCCTTAATGACTTAGTAATATCTTAGGATTACTTCTCATGATATTTTCAAGAGAATAGTTAATCTGAACATATGCCTGCAACGGCTACACTTTTTTGCTACAGTGTGTTTTATTTTCTACTATCTCTGAAAGTACCTACTTAAGATTATTTAAAATTTTAGTACCTGTCTTAATAGGACATAAAACCACATATTTTATTTAGAAAAGTTAGACTGCTCCACCAGTGGCTGGCAACCATGTCTTCTGATAATTTTTTATAAAACAAATGGTGCACTGCCATCATTTTTCCGCATGGGTATTTTTTCTATCATTTTCCGCCACTGCATTAGGTAGAATAAATCTTTTAGTCAACAATATTTTTTAAATTTATTAATTTATTGTTACACAGATTTATAAAGTAAATATTAACATTTTCAATTTATTATTAAAATTTTAAAACTAGCCTATTATAAATACATAACATAATAAATGAAAATGGAAAGAACATAAACTTGAGTAAATCAGACATACATAACACACATATAAGTCGCAAGATTCACGTAGGACTGAATTGCTTCTCAATGGAATAGAAGCAATTATTGCATGTGAGATAGGATTTAATTTCACATTTGAATCTATTTATATTGGCTACTTTTTGAACAGGGGCAAGTGATTAAAAACTACAGAAATAGCAAGGACTCTTTTTGAATGCACTAAGCCGAAAGCCAGGAATGTGAATACTGCTCCTGCAATCCCACATATAGTAGGGGTGAAATTTGTCAACTGTCCCAAACTTGTCATGATGTTTATCAATAATTAAATGTTTGGCATTTCTCTGTTGTAAGATAAAATAAACGTATAATTATTAATAAGAGGTAAAAACATTCTGTCTAGTACCTAGTACCTACACAAGAACTGAAAGCAAAAAATGGTACACAAAAAGGATCAAAATATAGATAGTAAAAAATAACAACATTAAATTAGCCCTACTCGTCATCATCTGTTGAGTCAGAAAACTCGCAATCGCTATCAACATTTATCAGAATAGGATTATTGGGAGCAATAATATTTTGTTCTTTGTCCCACGCTTCCTTAATTACTTTATCAGTATGACAAACATAGTTCCTCCAGTTTTCTTGTGAAACATTTGCAAGAGCCACTTCCCACGTCCCTAAAATATTTTTTGTCTCGACAATGTGTTTGTCATAGAACCGCTTCGCTTGACTCCACACCATCTCAATGGCATTGTACTGGCAGTGATATGGCGGTAACCTTAAGACTTGATGCCCTGCTTCATTTATTAAATTCTCTACTGCGTAGAATTTATGTTTTGGCACTTGAGATATCAATGTCCATAGGTCAGCTTTTTTGGCAGTATCAGGAAATTTAATTTGTTTTGCATTTAACCAATTCTTCATATTTTCCTTTGTCCAACTTTTAATCGGAAGCCTTTCCGACTGCCTACTGTGGTAGCTTGCATTATCTAGTATAATAATAGATGGTCTTTGCAAGTTCGGGAATAACTTCTCCTTTAACCAGGTTTCAAAATTAACGGCATTCATCTCTCCATGATAGTCCCCTACATTGATTTTGGATTTAAAAATTAGTGAAGAATTTTCAACAAATCCTTCTTCAGTACCTGCATGTAATATTATGTATCTAAAAAGAAGATCAGAAAATTAGTTATATCAATTTATTATTATTATTATTATTATTAAGAATACAATGTGAGCTACCTAATATGAAGGAAATGTGGCATACCTGTTTCCCTCTGCATTAACTTTTCGGACAGATCTTACATCATCATCCTGCCAAGACCGTCTAAAAGAGCCATTGGAAAAAATCCACGTCTCATCAAGAAAGACGTATTGTTCCTTAGCATCAGCTTTCAATTCATTCTCCATATACTTTTCCAAAAATCGACGTCTTTGAAAAGCTATATGAGGTGTTTCCATTAAAGCTCGTCGGTTATTGTCCCTTTGATATGAGAACCCTATCCTTTTTAAAAGATTATGTAAACTTGTTTGCCCACCTGTATAATTTTGCCTTAATTTTAACCGATGGAGCAGCGTTTTTATTGTGACTGGAGTTCCTAAAATGGTATAGAACATGCGTTAGTAATCAATAACACTCAGTACAATACAATCAAATTTATTTTAGTCATGTTATCACTTGCTCACTATTCACAATAACAAATTACTACAAATGCATGTGTGCAATGTGCAATGTATATCAATATTTTACAAATAATGAATTTAGCCGAACACTACCAGGATTTTAAAAGAATCTATATACAGTATGTCCGCGGATGCGGTTAACACAACACAACACAACACAACTGGACTAAAAATTGAAAGATACGAAGAAAAGTCAATCTTGAAAAAAAAATTTGCTTGTCGAAAATATAGGAACTACGATGAGAAAATTGATTCTTATTATACAAAAATTCAAAAACATGCAAAAACATAAAATCAAACACTAGCAAGCAGTCATTTTTTGGCCTTTTAACGTGAAATAACAAATAAAAACTTGCTCCAAATTTAGTCCTATCCCTGATTCCGAACTTACTGAACAAAATTGGAATTCACGAAATTCAATAAAAAAATTAAACATTTTTGCAAGTTCGCATTTTTTTTAAACTATGACTTTTATTGTGTATTATGTTTCGTCCACTGTAAATTTATTTTTATTAATGTTTAGTAATATAAAGGTAATAATCAAGTAAAAGTAGTAAAATTGGGACTTGCAAAAATGTTGAATTTTTTTTTATTTCATAAATTACAATTTTCTTCAGTAAATTTGGAGCAATTTTTTTTTAATGATTTCGCGTTAAAAGGCCAAAAAATGACTGTTTGCTCTTGTTGGAATTCATGCTTTTACATTTTTGAGACGCTCTGTATAATAAGAATCAATTTAAATAACTTATGCCATTAAAACATTCTTTTAAGGGCATTATTACTAACAAGACAACAACCAATTAAAACAACATCCATTTAAAAATTTAAATATTTTAGCAATATGGTATTTAATAAATAATATTGTAATTTTTCCTTATGACCTGCCCACAAGAAAAAAATCTATATGACTTAAGTTCAGAATACATGTTGTATATTTTGTTTCTTATTTCCATGCAGATGCTTTTAGGTGCTTCATCAGTTAAATATTTGCGTCTGGATCGTTTTAAAACCAGTGTGGATTCCTGGCATCCATTTTTATATTTGCGTACTGATTCGACTGAAATTTGCAAGGCTTTGGCAGTTTCCTAAAATTGACATGGCACTATAAATATGTGATAAGTAATCTGAAAAACTTTGGACTGGAAAGTATGTCATGTTATGAAAGAAACCTCAATTACTACTACAGTTACTAACCTTGGTTGGAGGTAACTCAGGGTGGTTTTCAACAAAATATTTAAAAACATTTTGAACAAACTGCTGGGCAACTTTATTTCCTTGCATAAGGCAATAACCTTGTTTTAGCGAAGAAGGTCCTTCAGCACAATAATCATGGTCCATTACTTGTTCACTCATATTTTCCTACAAATACAATATTATTAGTTATTTATGAAAATAGAGGTGAGAAATCAGAATTAATTACAAATGTCTAAAAATACTTACCGGCAACACAATAGCACAATGGAATAGCTCTGAAAAGAACTGTTTTTAGAATTAAATAAAGTTTCAAGGCACAAAACTGGATAACAACGAATTAAAACGACAAATCAAAACACCAAAATTGAACAATGTCAGCTAAAACCGTATTGCGTGGAAACCCCGGAAACGGTCTCATGTTGCGCTTTACAAAAGCAATGCCTGGCCTGCCCTGTGATCATATAACGGTTCGTGTTGGTTAGCACCGGTATGTGTCTCTCTCTATCATGCATTTAACTCGATACGAAGAAACAAGAAAGATATATGATTTAGGGACTTAATAATAGTTGCTTTTACTTATGTTTGGAATTGAATTTTAATAATTTCTGGTGTGAAATCCTAGTAACTTTTTGCCTTAATTTATTTGTGATTGGAGAGCGCTAACATGGATTATCCGCCGCCATCATGCAGGTTTACTCGTTGAATCGACTATACCTAAATAATGTACCGACGATATTGATTTTCTTTAAATGTTAGGGTTTAAAATAATAAAATCAAAAATCAACGCGAAATAGGTTATAGGTTGGCAATAGATTAAATGACGTTGAGAATTCAACCTTAATATCGAAAAAGCACCCTAATTTTCAATCGAAAATTCTCACGTCAAAATATCTGCTTTTTTAAAAACTCGGCGGGCTTTTTGTTCGTTGAAATCTCTACTTTCTGATGGTGTAAAAAAAATATACATTACTATGGTAAATGTTCTCAAAAAATGCAAAGAAACGAAAAAACTCGAATCCGAAATTATTTTTTTAAATTATTATGTACAATTTTGAGCTATTTATTAAAATGTATACTTTAATTACTCGAAAAACGTAAGATTCCATGTTACATTGATAAACAAAAAAAATTACAAATCCATAAAACATAAAGATCGCAAAAAATATGCGAAAATAGTTGTTCTAAATATAATTAAAGGTAGGATTTAAAGGGGATTTCATCACATTTACGATAGTAATGTATATTTTTTAACACCATAAGAAAGTAGAGATTTCAGCGAACAAAAAGCCCACCGACTTTTTTTAAAAAAGCAGATATTTTGACGTGAGAATTTTCGATTAAAAATTAGGGTGCTTTTTCGATATTAAGTCAAAATAAGGTGAAAAAATTAATATTTTAAATCAAAACAATTACAGTGTATTTGGGACATAAAAAGGTAAGTTTTCACCAAATTTTGTAAAAAAAAATTTTTCTTGTAAAAGATAAAAATAAAAAACCAAAAACTTGGTTATTTGAATTTTTCATATAAATTTTGAGATTATGTAAAAAAAGTGTAAATACAAAAGTTGTAGATCTTTTTATTACCTAGGTACAACTTTGCCATTTAACGTTTTTCCATAGGACTTGTAGTTTTGCCGGAAATCGAGATAAATCGTTTTCTACCCTTAAAAACTCACCCCTTTCCACTTCCCGACCTCGGATCGCCCGTAAATTATTTTTTCTTTCATTTTTGTTATATTTTCTTCCTTTTCCAATGGGTTTCATCCTACTATTATTTTTTTTCACTTTTTACCATTTTCAAAGGCTTCAGCCCTGGTCTATAAATTTAATCAATAATTTAATTTTTATGAATTATTACTTTGCCAGTAAAACATAAAAAAAATTACCACAATAACTATTATAATTTTTTTTGAACCGTTTATATAAGAGAAAACACTGTGACGTGACCCATTCGTCATTTTATTTTCCTAATATAATATTGCGTTAATTTTCTGTTTTCTTAAAAAAGCGGAAAAATACTCTGTAGCAATTACCCGCAGTTTTCAGTTAACAAATTTTTTTATAAAATTAATAAAAGCAAAAAACGAATTTTTGTCTAAAAGCAGGTTATATTCTTGGGGTTTATTAAAATCGGTAGAATAGATAACAGATAAATGTGCGTGTAATAATAAATCCTATAGAAAGTTTATTATTACTTAGATAAGCAGTAAACTAGGTAGATATCTCCCTGTTGTGTTTTGATACGCTTAGTTGATCTTTCAATTAAGGTCACTGATTTCAAGCAGCTGTTTTTAGAGGATAGTCAGTGAAAATACAAAAGAAAGAAAAATTTTCTTGTATTTCTTCCGCTAATAAACATTGGTGTTAAATCAATTTTAATGCTACCGCCAATTGACAATTTCTCGACTTTCAGTATCGCATAAAACTACATAGGATTAAAGTAAATTATGCCTAATCCTTATCCTAACCATCAATTATTTTAACAAAAAGTACATCATTTGGTTCTCATATGTCTCAACTTCTTTCTCCATGTATACAACATGCATATGTGTATACCAAAATATCTCTAAATTTTACTATACTATAGGTGATAGATGAAAAAGTGAGTCGTTTACAGCACAGCTAACCCTTCACAGCGACCTACTGCGGTCTATTGTGACTCACACCATATTTATATTTCTCCCAATAGGTCTAACTTTTTGATAAAGTTAATAATGGTATTGGGAGAGACATTTTGCATGTCATCTGGCAGCAGATGACATGCAAAATAGGGCGGATCCGATTAATGATTCTTCCTGCTGCGAGGCAAGCGCACATTACGTGTTCTGCTGTTTCTGCATCTTCCAAGCAAAGCCGCCATTCATCAGTTGGGGCTATTCCAATTTTATACATATGGTGTCGCAGTCTGCAGTGGCCGGTGTACAATCCCACAAGTGCTTTAAGGCATGACCTATTGAGCACTAGTAGTTTGTCAGTTAGCTGTTGGTTTATATGGCTGTTTATAAATGCTTTTGAGTGTGTTAGACCTGGTAAATTTAACCAGTGTCTTTCTCATTTGCTTTTTGCTTGAGCTAGTATTGTTTTCTTGGCCGTAGCATGTGATATACTTATTGCCGGCTCCGGTCCTGTGAATTTTAGTGCTGCACCTCTCTTGGCGAGCTTGTCGGCAGCCTCATTACCCTCCAGACCCATGTGTCCCGGTATCCATATTAAGCATACTATAGTGTAAATATAACATATCCTTTTGCCAGTGGCGTATTTAGGGGGGGGGGGGGGTCCGAGGGGTCTGGACCCCCCTCCCGTGGGCTCAACATTAAAAAAAACTCAGAACAGATCAGATGCCTTGTTGCATTTAATTTCTAATTTAAGTGAGTAAAATAATATATACATGGTGATTGATAATTCGATTAATTCCTCGCAGGAGGTAATTTGTTGAAAATGCTTGGTTTTCGAGTTATTTCAATTTTTTTCTTGTTTTTTACCTGCGTGTCTAATTTATTTAATTTTAAAAAATTGAAATGATGTTCACTTAGTTTTGTAATTTTTTTGCAAACTAGAACTATTAGCAATACTTTGTTTTTACAAATAATTACGTAACTGTGTCACAGATAACAAAACAACATGGCCAAACTTGGCAAAAAAAAATGGCAAAAATAACTTGAAAACCAATCATTTTCAGAATCGGTCATATTATGTAGAAATATATATTTTTAAACATAAATATTTAAAAAAATATATATTCCCATTATTGCGTTTATATTTAAAAATTTCTTAATTTCTTCCTTTTTTGGGTTCAGCTATCAAAACATAGAAATTATAAATTTTAATAGTTCAAAATAGGGCGTGGCACCGAAAATTTTTTCGCCTGCGGCGCTTTTTTAAAGAAAGAAAGAAAGGGAGAAAGAAAGAAAGAAAGATAACACGAAAGGTATAGACCCTCCCCCCCCCGTGGCAATATTCTAAATACGCCACTGCCTTTTGCAAACTTAACAACTTGGTGGATGTACTTGTAAAACTTTGGGTTTGTTCGAGTGGGTGGATTAAAGATTGATAAAACAATTAATTATGAGGCAATTAAACGTTAAATTATTAACTACAATAATTTGGGCGAGAATGCCTAGAAACAAGTAAACAACCACTGAAGTAATAATGTTGTTTTCGGTTATATCACCATAGTGAAAAACTTATTGTACAGAGTTATCCACATAAGATGACCCGCACTATCCGATCTCAGAATTTGTAACATAACACCTATGAAGAAAAGTTAAATACAAAAGTTTTGTGGATTAACTTCTTTTTTAAAAATACATTGTTTTCGCGTCTACAGGGTGATTAGTTTCTCCTGACTAAGTACCAACTTTCTTATTTTAAATGAAACACCTCATAATTTTTTTTATTTTCGAATTCTACATTTAATTACAAACAATAATTATTACAGCATGTTTTTTAAATTATGAGTACCTAGTTTTTTAGTAATTCGATTCAAAATTTTTTTTAACAAAATCAGTTTTTGGAAAAATTACGTGTGTTTAAGTTCAAAACTATTTCTTTCCCAATAGTGTTAATGTATTTGTTCTATTATTTGATTTGTGTCATAACACTGGTCCACAGCCGTCAATTTTTAGACAGTAATATCTTAACTTCTTTAAACGAGACACCCTGTATATAAAAATTCTGAATCATGCAGAATTTATGTCTCTATCATTTGCCTCATTATACCCGAAATTAACGATTTTCCAGATATTGGAATATTTCTAAGACCTGTGCCCAATATTTTTTTAAAACAAATCGTTTATTCAAGCTTTGCATTTTTGTTACAATTTTATTGTGACAAACTGTCTTGCGTGTCATTTATAAGATAATTAACAAACTTTAATTTAATTGAAAAATAAAAAAACCTTCTGTCCATCCTTAATACTTTTTCGTCCATAAATGCTCAAAAGGCTTCCACTATTTGGCAATATTCTAAAAGCAATGAAACTCGTTTTGCACATTTCTAATTACTTCGGGAGAAACTAACACTCATGTCTTATTTATACTGTCAACTCCTCAACATTTGACAGAAAATTAAAATGTGAATACTCCTTAACATTTGACAGGAAATTAAAATGTGAATTTGGTACTTATGTATAATAAATATTTTAATAACTATCATTTAAAGAAAATCAATATCGTCGGTACATTATTTAGGTAGTATCTGATATATTACAAAAATATCAATTTATTTCATTGCTAATTTTGGGAGAATTGTATAGTGAAAGAACAATGAGTGACAATGACATAATAATGTTTAAAAAAATCTTATCCGATATTTTTCGCTATACAATTCTCCTAAAATAAGTTATGAAATTCCTTGATATATATTAAATATGTCAATTATTACCTATAAAATATCAAGTCGATACTATTTTTCTTTAAATTTTGTATAAAAGCTAGAAAACATAAATAAATCTACGCGAAATAGGTTATAGGTTGGCAAGCATGTTGATACTCCCACCTTAAAATTAGTGATAAAAACTTAGGTTGCCATGTAAAAAAATTGTCGATATCGTCATATTATGTTATTATCATATTATTATGTTATTATTATATTAACATTATTTTTAGATTTCAATGCCAAAGAATTTCTAAATAATCTTCTAACCAAAGGAGAATATTTAGCTTGTGATGAATCGTCTGAAACTTTTAATAACCAGAATTTACCACCATACTACGACGAAGAAATGTATAAGAGGTATGTTAAGTAATTCTTTTTGATGTTACAATACTTTTAACAGTTTTTAACTAGTTGTTCTACCAAACACCAAAATGTCAAATATTTTTTAGTTCTTTAATGAGAACTGAACTGGTAGTTGGTGACATTTGCTTCATCTCTATTCATACAGAAAACTTATAGCTCTTCCTGCCTGGATTCTCGCCATTTTCTGCCCAATGAATCTAGCATTTTTATTAGAAATTAGAATTCATAAGTTTGTCAGTTTTTTTTTGAAATTATTAGTATCGCCTTAGGATAGGTATATATACGCACAGAACTTTATAAAAAAAAGTAGAATGCTTAATAGGCTGTATAAATGACACACTCTATAATGTGTAGGTATCAGCAAAATGGAATAAATTCGATAGTAAATACATGGGGGCGTGTCCGAAAAAACGCTCGGACACGTCGATTGGTATTTCTAGTTGCGCCTTTTTTCCAATAAAAACTTTTTATACAGGGTGTGTAATGTAACAGTGGCCAATACTAACTTTCTTATTTTAAATACAACACCCTCTATATTATTAAATTTTTGGATTTTTCAGAAAATTTTATACATATTTTATGTTCAATATCCTATACCTATCTTCAACTGTTTTGGAAATTTTAAGTGTTTTCAGATTTATTGCATTTCAGCGTTTCCTTTTACTGATATGAAATAAAAAAAAGATATAAATAGTTTTGTTTACTTTTGTTTAAGACTTTTTACCAGTGTGGTACAGTGTTATAGGCGATTGAATTTCGTTAACTGCATATTGTGACGGAATTGATCTAGTATATTACTGATTACTAATTAATTACAAAAGCTGGTTCATTATCACTGGGAGCGTTTCTGACCAAGAATACCTACTAGATCTGTCCTTTCACATAAGGGTAGATTTGGGAGAATAAAAATAACTAAGGGTATAAAACCGAACCTGTTAATTACCGACCAATATACCTAATAAGCAACCTCTCCAAGATTTTTGAAAAAATATTGAAAGTAAGAATAGAATCATATTTGGATAAATATAGAATAATTTCAAAAAATCCATTTGGCTTTAAAAGTATCATGTCAACCGAAGACGCAATGGCGGCTTTGATTGAAAAAATTTACAATAGTCTTGATAAAAGTAAACCGTCTATTTGCGTTTTTGTTGACTTAGCCAAAGCCTTTGATACAGTCAGTCACTCAAAGTTGCTACTTATTTTTGAAAATATTGGATTCCGCGGTATGCCGTTACGACTTCTACAAAGCTATCTAGATAATAGGAGACAATGCGTGAGAGTAAATAGTGAGGTAAGTGGGAGTAAATCCGTTGAATATGGAGTGCCACAAGGTACCGTCTTGGGTCCAGTGTTATTTACAATTTATATTAATGAGCTTTTTAATATTAATTCACAATCAAATATAATAAGTTTTGCTGATGATACTGCAGTTTATTATCAGGGTGATAGCTGGGAACAATTAAGAACTGTGATTGAACGGGATTTCACTAATATAGTATAGTAGGTTTAATTGTCGATTAATAAGTATAAATTAAAAAAAAAACTTTATTTGTGCCATTCACTTCATATAGCGATTCATTACCTACTTTTAATAGTATCTCTTTTAATCTCAATAATCAGGTAGTACAAATAAAATCATGTAATAAAATAAAATATTTAGGGGTTATTATTGACTGCCACTTACGATGGAATTTTTATATAGATTATGTAACTCAAAAGATTAGATGTTTATTATTAAAGATTAGGTTATATAGAGATATTTTTAATGATTAACACCTTAAAATATTATACTTTGCACTTGTTCAATCTCACCTAACTTACGGTATAATTGCATGGGGTGGAGTCGTAAATAAATACTTATATAAATGTTATTCAAAAATGGATTCTGAAAATTATGCTTCAGAAAAGCGTCCTCTATCCGACGGCTAGTCTCTTTACGGAAGCTAGAGTTTGGGATATAAGACAGCTGTTTTTTGAAAAAATTACGTTAAGATTATTTCATAAAAAAGATTGTTTACCGTCTACAGAACATGAATACTATACAAGACACAGGAAGGGCTTCGTAAGAAAGCCTAAGATTTTCAGAGCTGTGGGGCAAAGATGTTTCAATTACTTATTATCCACTGTTGATAATAAAATCTCTGGAATCGTCAGGACAGTGCATTCAAGGGGACTTTTTAAGAAGTTAATAAAAAATCACTTATTAAATGTAGTATCCTCAAACTTTATATATCAACTGTTAGATGACAAAAATTCTTACAACATTACACTTGCATAATGCAATTTTATAATGATGATTAGGTAATTAGGTATTGTTTTTGTCCTGATTAGGTACTTTTGCGTTCACTAATTAAAAATAAAAATTGCTACCTTTGTTTTGGTTTTTCACAGTGGCGGATTTACAAATTTGCCGCTAGTAGGCTATTCAATTTTTGCCGCCCCTATACCAGTGACGGCTCGTGAGTTGTGAAGTGTTCGGGAAAGAAAAAGCCCGCTGCAGGCGAAATGCGCCGCAGGCGAAAATTTTTTAAGACCACGCCCAAATTTGGTCAATAATTTTTAGTAAATATTTTAAAAATTTATGATTACCTACTTATTTTATTGAAAATGAAATTTCTTTCTGCAAGGCCAGTAAAGTTCCAACTACCTTTTTTTATCCCCATTAACAGACACGGCCAACAATAAAGTTTATTTTTTTGTACCATTAATTTCTATAAGACAAAAAAATTTTTGGGCCAAATTTGCCGCCTCTTAAAACCTGCCGCTCTAGGCTCCAGCCTACTCAGCCTAATGGTAAATCCAGCACTGGTTTTTTAACAGTAAAATAAAGTGTCTTTAATTTATTCATTAATCTAGGGAAGACATTATCATTTAGTTATTAATAATAATATTATGAATGTATTTCTCTTTTATTTATTTTATTTTATTTTTTTTTGTTCTGTATAGGTATTAAGAATAATAAATACTTATACCGACATTAGGGTTTATGCTGTTCATAATATACTATGTTGAACTTAGATATAATATTTCAACCCACGCACGAGTTATCTCCTGTGGGTATTGTGTTTATTGTTAAATTCTTTATTTCTTTTCTTAATGTATTTTCTTGTGATCAATAAATGCTTTTATTATTATTATTATTATTATAATATAGCAAGAGCACTCTTGAAGACAATTAAGAGTAGTTCTGGATAGTCTCGGCGTCATCATGGAAGTCATGGATTGTTAGTTGAGTTTTTGTTAAGTTTCAACGACTTACCAATGTAATCTGTATAATATATCTGTACTAATTTTATTTTTATTATTCTAGTCCTACTAACTCTAATATTTTTCTTTAAAAAATGGATAAAAATAACATTTTCACTTTTTTTCTCTTGTGGTTTTGTATTTAATCAAGGATTATAATCTTGAAACTAGTCCCGATGGCAGTTGCGTGCGGAAAAGTGTTACCGCACTCGTTAGGATAATAACTAGATATATAAAAATTCTTTTTCTTTCATTGTTCCGTTATATTTTAGGGGTCAAGCCTTCTTTCATAAACATATATTTGGAATGTTCCTGGGCAATCTATTGGGCCTATTTTGTGGTCTAGCAATAAAATCAAGTTTAGCCATTTTAATATTAACAAAAATGTCCGGCTCCGATTTGACAGCCTACAAGAGATATGTCGCTACTATTTTCCACATGATGATTTGGTACGATAGTGAGTTCAGGCCCGGGTCAAGGTAAGCCTATCTATTTAAAAATAAGTATACAGGGTGCTACATAGTGTCGTAACTATAGCCTCGGTATTCGGAGGGGCTTTCTTATCGAGAAAAGATTTATTTTTCAACTCGTGTGCATAAATGAGGGATTATGGCGATCTTGAAATAAAAAGGTATATAAAAAATACGAAGATGGTTAAATTAAGGCAAAGTTGTTTTTTTTGGGGCTTAGTAATTTGGCGAAAGAAAATTCTATGTATATAAGTATTTCCGAATACCTTCGGACATCCAAAAAAACCTAAAAATTAAGTTCTGGTTTTTAATTTTTTCCGCCTCAATTTTTGACTTGGGAAGAAAAGAAAATACACTTTTTATAGCCATCAGTTTTATGTTTCACAAGATGACGTTATTAATTTTAAAATTCGAGGTTTCGTTTTTTAGTTGCCACCGTATAAAGAAAGTATTTTGTTAATACGTACCTGGAATTTAAATATATCGATTTCTAAACTTTAAAAAATTAAAGCAGTCAAAGTATTTTTAAATTTTACCGTTTTATCATTAAACTAATTAGGTATAGGGACACCCTACGTGGACACATAGAAAATGTTCTCACCCATACATTGAATGACCCACTCATGGAGCATTGTATTTAAAAAAAACAGTTTTGAAAAACTTTTGATAAAGATCAAAAAGGCTACTTTTCCACTTCCCTGTATAAATAATTCCATTCTCCGACAATTCATTATCAAGAACAATAATATCGAATTCCACAACCGGAATTTCGAGTTTCACTCTTTTATCTTTAAAAATATATTCAATTTTATTCAACACCCTTATAAAGGTCATAATTTGAGAAAAACTATTTTTTCTCACAAAGGAAAGAGTAGGAAAAAAATTAAATAAAAGTGATTAAGAATGAAAACAGAAACAATATATAAATATATTATTTAGTGTTCTATTAAAAATAAGTAAGTTTGTGCCAACTTCCGTTATAACCGAAAGCTTCATATAATCGCTGTTATTTTATTTTAAAAGAACGTCACCGAAATCACATAATTCAAATTTGCAGGATTCAACTAGCATTACTTTCCGAAATATTCTAATGATCGGTCACCTGGATAGTATTTAAGACAGTAGCCTTAGAATTATAATTTAGTTTACACTTGAAAACGGTTAGAGATACTAACTAATCGAAACGTTGTGTTAAGTAACAAAATAAAGACAATGGAAGTCCGACCAGCTATTCTTTTTTAATATTACTTCATTGTCTACCACCTTCAAACAATGAGGGAAATATTAATTTTTATTCCTGAAAATAATTGCTAGGGCCGTAATGATTATAAATAACTGATAATTTAAAGTACTGAAAATGTTTTATTCGATGACGAAACATTAAAGTTCAAAAACCTTTAAATTGTTGTAAATTTATAAGGTGTAAAAATCTCTATAATCGAATTTAGAATTCCAGGTCCCTATTTAAAAAAAAACTTCTTTTTGACGATGGTACCCAAAAAACGAAACGTCGAATTTTAGGAAACTGATAACGCAAACTTGTGATGAAAAAGTGTTTCTTGTTTTATTCCTAAGCCAAAAATTATGGCGAAAAAAAATAAAAAACGAAACAGAATTTTTCGGTTGTTCGAAGGTATTTTTTGGAATATACATACAATGTCAGTCAGGTATTGTTTATGAAATTTGAAATCACTACTAGAGAAAATTTGTTTATGAATTTTCAAATATTTTATTAATATGTTTCTTGTCTCCTGGACATAATTTGACGAGTAAGTATTCTCACGTAGTTTGTTCCTACTGTGTGTTTACTCCTGTTTGTGTTTTTCTTTTAGAACCTAAGCCCTAATGATGGCCTCATAATGGGCCAAAAGCGCTAGGCAATAGTAATAAAATTACGTTTAACCCAAAAAATGTTTCATTTAGGTATTTAATTTTGCCCGATTGTCGCTTTCGGAAATAACAGATAAAGTAGTTTCTCGATGAAATCAAAATAATAGAATGCTCCGACAAAGTTACAGTTTAATTTTTCATGGCAAATAAATAAAATATAACTGAATTTTTACACTTTTTCGTATGATTGCCAGTTAAAAATCCCTAAATTTTTAGGTTATGGGAATCGTTAAAGGATGTTAAATCAAAACACAATTCAGCAAGCAAGAAATCGTTGAATGTCCTAAAATATAGAATAAATCAAAAAGATATGGCTTTAACTCAGTTCGGTTTTATGGGCCTCGCATTAACAAGAAGTAAAATGTTGGGAATTCACGAGCAAAACGATGAAGACTTTAAATGTTTTGTTCATGTTTGGAGGGTCCTAGGTTATGCTTTGGGAATTGACGATGAGTAAGTTAAAAAAGATAGAAATGTAAACTTTTTTTGTGATGATTCTACATTTGAAGGTTCAATTCTTGGAATAAAGTTTTGAAAACCATAAGAAAACCAAACGAACAGTTAACTGTTAATAATAATCGATTATCCATAGTCCATAGCATAGTCTATGAAATCTAATTTTATTGGAATTGATCCGTTACTTGGTGACAATACATTTTGACTATGTAAAATGAAACGAAAAGTATACTTTGTTATTTGCCATTAATTTTTTTTTATGAAATTAGTGACAAATAACAAAGTATACTTTCCGTTTAATTTTACATAGTCTAATTTTGATAGGTCAATTTAAACTAAAATAATGACTAATAGGCCACATAAATAAGGTGTAAAATAAAGAGAAAAAACACCCAGCGCGATTAAACCGATGCATGTTTTGGTAAATTTTATTTGCAACGCTGCAATTACTCTAATTAGGAACGCTTATATTCCTTGCAGTATATTGCTTTAAAAAGTATAACAGACAATTTTCTCTATACTTAGATTTAAAAGAAAAAAATAATATGTTTATGTTAATCCAAGTGTTTATTTGAAAGTATTAATCTAGAGGCCTTTAGACATAAAAATATACATCAGCATCATTGTAATCGGCCTAGAAAGGCTATAAGCGTATGGGAAGGAGCCTCATCAAACCAGGCATTATTTTCTAGAGTTGTATATCGTAAATTTAAATTTCATATTATTATGTTTGACAAGCACGTTACTTGTTCCATAATATATTAAAATATGACTAAAGAAGCCTTTAAGGCATCCCTCAACGACTCTGCATATTAGCCTATAGTAAGACGTGACTACACTACAAATTTTAAAGCCCGGACCTGTATATCTTCTCATTTGCTAAATGGCAGTGCATATGCCCATGTAGTTAAAATAAATCCACACCGCACAAACCATATAAACAATAGATATTTTAAACTAGAAATATTTAAAACTATAATTTTTAAAAACAAACTTAAATTTTTTGATATATAGATTTTAATAATATACCTTATTAAAGTCAATTAGAAACATGTATCATTAACTGCAGAAAGAAAGGCATAGTTTGCAAAAAAAAATTAAATTATTTTAAATACATTAGAAATATAATTGATATGCAAAATAAATAATAATGACAGACTACCTCGAGGGACTCCTACATTAATAAGTAACTTAGAAGAAATTAATTTTTTACATTTTACAACTTGTTTTTATTTTGTTATATAGCGTACGTAGTTTTAAAGTTTTTTCAAAATGTTGTATCTATTTATTTACTGTGTTCGTGTAGCCTTCTTAGATCTAGTGAACTTATTGTTACCACTACTTTTCCATTATCAATAGTACTTTTTCATTTATTTAAAATGTATTGTATGACATATTCAGAATTGGCATTTTCACTAAATTGTGACTTTGACCCTACCACATAGATATAATGAAAGAAAAAATAAAATTTTCTACAGTGTCAGTTTTCAAAATCTTGAATTATTTATTTACTAAGAAAATAAAATACCTTCTGTAATAAAATCACGCGAAATCACTGATTTACATTGTGACCAGTAAAGTCCATAGACAATTTACCTTATTGTCTATAGTCTATGGTAAAGTCCGCATCATATGGGATTTTTTTTTATTAATAGCTTTATTCGAAATTTGACTTTGGCATCAAGGTCTGCTTCGATCGAAATGAAAAGCAAAAAAAATAGTAGTCACGTGATTCGCATTATCTGACAAATTTTAATTTTTTCCAAAAATAATTTAATTTTGGGGTTATTTCTGAAAATAACGAAAAAAGTTATAAGAGAAAGTTTTTTTAATGCAGTTTCTAGCCCACATGCAAAATTTCAGCTGCATAAGATAATTTTGATTTTTTACCCATATTTTGTCGTTTTTGGTGCATCATTGTAATTAATTTTTTGGAAACTGCACTTTAATAATAAACGACTATTTTTACTTTTTTTATGACATAGCTTAATAACAAGTTTTAATAAAGGGGTTATAAATTAAATCATTGAAAATAGATAAACTTTACGTTAATTTTAACTAAAATTTATTTTCCACTTAATGAACACTTTACTGATGACACTATGTTCTGTTTTGTCTTAATATTAGGGTATATTATTTTCAGACACAAACTAGGTTTTTAACAATACTTATTTTATAAAGTTACGTTATACAGGGTCAAAAACAAATAAACTTTGCATCACATGATACCAAATTTTAATAGCCCAATTTAAATTTTGTAGAAAAACGCTCATTTAATATGGCGCTACTTTAAAGAAAATGTATCTGAAATAAAGCATTGTCAAAACTAAGAAGTTTTATAGGTTGCGTTGAGTCTTATTTTGCAAAAGTGGTGTAATTTACAAAATATAGGTAAAAATTCAAAATTATCATATGCAGCTAAAATTTTGCATGTTAGTTAGAAACTGCATTTAAAAAAACTGTTTCTAATAACTTTTTTTGATATTTTCAGAAATAACCCCACTTTTGAATTATTTTTTGGAAGTAATTAAAATTTGCTAATGATAATGCGAATCACGTAATTACTATTTTGATGCTTAATTTTCATCTCAATCGAAGCAGAACTTGATGCTAAAGTCAAATTTCGAATTAAGTTATTAATAAAAAAAAAGTCCCATATGATGCGGTCTTTCCTGATGGTCACACTGTATGTATAAGACCCACCTCGATCAGTGCTTACTTACTTACTTACTTTAAAATATCTTTATTAATTAATATTTTAACATGTTATGTCAAGTTCTTACACAGTTATTAGTTCACGTAGATATTATGATGCTATCTAGGATACGCCCGAGCAAAGCTGGGTGGGCTGTTGTTTACCCTTGGTATAAGAAAAAAGACTTTATCTTAATTATTGTTTAACAGCCAGTTCACGGTAATCTCTTTACTGCTATGATACTTTTTATTTTTTGCCTGTTGGCTTTGAAAATGTGGGTTATTTATTTCTGAATTTACGCGGTCTTATCAGTTTGTTATTGCTGGAAAACGATAGGAAAAAACCAGCTTTATTTTTGGTTCAGGTACGCAGGTAGCAAAAATGTTATAATTCCTTGATAAATGTTTTAAGAAAAAACATATAGTTCTCATTCATTCTCCTTTCGCCTTTCCTTTCATTCTTCATTCATACTTTTATTGGTAGATTTTATTTGTAGCAGGCGTGACTGATTTTTGTGGGCGGGGTAGTTTTTATGTATTGATTTAGTAGTGATTTTTAATCGTTATGTATATTTTGGAAGTATAGGGGTAATCTATGGTAAATTGGTTTGTTTACATTGTCATTGTTATGTCTTTGTTGTGTTATGTTTTGTGTTAATATTGAGTTATGTATTTGTGTATGGTAGAATTTTGTTGCTATGTCATGTACGTAATCCATAAAATATTGTGTGTTTGTTGCTTGATGTAGATGTCTTATGGGTGCTGTTTTTATTTCAGAAGTTACATATCTTAGCATTATATTTTGCAGTATTTGCAGTCTTTGAAATTGCGTATTTGACATGCTGCACCAGACTGGTGCAGCATAGGTAAGGACAGGTCGTATTATTTGTCTGTAAATTGTAAGTTTGTTTGTTGGAGAAAGACATGATTTTCTGTTCAAAAGTTTATAGAGTTGTCGGTTGGCTATGTTGAATTTACGTATTGTATTTGTGGTGTTTTGAATGAAAGTTAGTCTTCTATCTAGTATGACACCTAAATATTTTATTTTATTTATATATTTACAGAAGGCATATTTACAGAAAAGAAAAACAAGTATTTAAAATAAATATAAAATTCAACAAGTTTTCCCTATAACAGAGCGCCTAGGTTTAAGAAAACCTGTATGCGCCTATTTTTTATCCCAATCTAGTTGGATAACCTATATAAACATGTATTATACTATCCGCTTGTCCCCCTAAACCCCACAGCAATTACCACGATCATCAATAATCGCAGGTATCATAATAAGAAGATGAGAAAAGTGTAACAGAACAAGCAAAATTCATGTTCAAAACAGACACATAAAATTATCACGATTTTGCCAACAGTACCTTTTAAACAGAGTATTAAACTCTTTGTACTTTTTAACATTTCTAATACTTAGAGGAATGAGATTATAAAATTTAGGAGCCAGATATGTTATAAAACGCAAGTTCAAATCACATCTTGACTGGGGGATGTTCAGCTCATGAGCAGTGTTTGCCCGGGTCATAAAGTTATGGGACACACAATTTGATTTTAGTTTTTCATTTGTGTGCACAAAACCACACACTGCAAGGACATATAGTATTTTTATGTTGTTAATTTCTAAAGAATAAAGTTGGTTGGTAGGATATAATCTAGCTTTTTTTAGAATGATCCTTACAATGTAGTTCTGCACCACTTTCAATTGAGAAAGATGTGTGCTGTACATCCCACCCCACACAACTATGCCATACCTTAAGAGGGGCTCAACAAGTGCCCTGTAGATCATCAGTATTAATTTCTGCGTCATAGAGTTGCGTAAAATATAGAATTTATGGATAAAAAATCTAATTTTTTTGTTCAAACAAAGCACATGTTGATCCCATTTCAGATGTTTGTCAAGAACAACCCCCAAATATTTAATATGGGATACTTCCTTCAAAGGCTGTTCCACATTGTCAAGCGCAATCTGATCAAAAACTGGTCTATTAGCCATTGTTATAGAAAAAGCAATGTAGTGAGATTTTTTTATATTTAAAGTTAATTTGAATGTCTCTAGGTAGTTCTTAATTTTGGCAAAACCAGTCTTTAATTTTTCACCCACCATCTCCCAAGTCCTCGCATGAAATACCACCGCAGTATCATCGGCATAGGCAATTATCTTACCATCAACCTCAAGGCTGCAGAGGTAATTAACGTAAACATTAAAAAGAATCGGGCCTAGTACTGTTCCCTGAGGTACTCCGTGCTGAACCATCTTTGGTTCGCTCAAAGCCTCTGCAATCCTGACATGCTGCGCTCTATGCGCCAGATAATCCGCAAAAACATTCAACACAGCACCCCTAACCCCATGTCCCTCCAAGGCTTGAAGGAGTAAGGGATGAGATACCGTGTCGAACGCCTTCGCTAAGTCCAGGAACAAAGCAATGCACTTATCACCATTGTTTAAATGACACACAATCTTAGACACTAGCTCATAAACTGCATGTGAGGTACTTAAACCCTGCCTAAAACCGAATTGATTCTCAGACAGGAGCCCGTTTGATTCCAAAAATTCCAGCAATCTGGCCTTGAGACACTTTTCAAATATCTTTGCCAAGTTTGAGATGATACTTATTGGCCTATAGTTACCTATTTCCTCTCTATCTCCAGCTTTATGAATTGGGATTACTACGGAGGTCTTGAACTGTGTAGGTACTTTTCCTGTTTTAAAAATCAAATTAATTATATGAACTAAGGGATCTAAGAGATGGACATGTAGCTGTTTGATAATTTTAGTAGTCAATTTATCTAACCCCGGGGAGCAACAGTTTTTTAAACTCTTTATATGTTCAATAATTTCATTACGGTTTGTCGGTTTTAAGTACATTGAATAGAGAGGGCTATTTGCAAATTGAAACGATCCGGTGGGACTTTTTATTTTTTCGGACATTTCTCTGCCTATATTAATGAAATAGTCATTCACAAAATCAGCAATTTTTTTCTTTTCAAAAATCTTGCTTTTCATTTCATCCCTTATGCAAGTAATAGAACCTTTTGTTAGGTTTTCATTTGTTGCCTCTTTGACCAAATTAAAAAATTTTTTAATATCATGTGAGTTCTGATTAAATTTGTCTTTGTAATAGTTATTTTTTGTAAATGTAATGATCCTATTAAGGCGATTTCTATATTCTTTGTATTCCAAAATCTTTGCTGGAGAAGGGTTGACCCTAAGGGTTCTTTTTAGCCTATCCCGATTCTTAATAGATGTTATTATTGCATTTGTTATCCATGGTTTAAGTTTGTTATAACTATTTCGGGTGTTTTTCCTAAATTCAGACCTCTCTATAATTGAACTTAACTTTTCTAAAAGATAATTTGTGGCTTTTTCCGCCTGATCAAATCTCAAAATGTAGGACCAATCTATCTCAGCTGCGAGATAATTTAGTTTACTCATGTTAATACATTTAAAATCATGCGGACTACTTGATTCTGTGGAATTTAAATTAAAGTCATTTGAAATGTGAAGCATTAGAGGTAGATGATCAGTTATGTCGTGTTCTATAATGAACGTATCTATTTTTCTAGAAAAGGTTTTATTTTTATCTCTCAAAAATATGTGGTCAAGGCAGGTCTTACTTACTTCCCTAGTTACTTCCTGACAATGTGGAACAAACCCATGCGAAAACATTGAGGAGAGATATCTATTTACATTAATATTGTCACTATTAAGAAGATTCACATTAATATCACCAATCAAAATATCAATATTACTATTACTATTTACAGTAGTTTCAAGATACACATCCAGATCATTCAGAAAGTCATTTATACTCGCAGAAGGAGACCTATATATTTATTGCAGATATCCTATAAGAAATATTTTTCACAGTTAATGTCATTTCCGTTACAGTAACACCTGAGTTTTGCAGTTTATAGTTAACAATACTTGGGTTTAGTTTTATCTTCGAATAGATAACAACTCCATCAAAAGTGTTATAGCTACCATTGTTGTAATATGATTCATACCCCGGTATATCAAATTGCTGTACTGATTCTAATTTATGACATTCGGTTAAAACTATAATATCACAGTAACTATTAATACCATAAGTTTCCAAAAGTATCAGTAGATTATTAAAATTAGTGGTCAGACCTCTAATGTTTACGTGTAGAATATTGATAAGTTTTTTCACTACGTCTACCTTATTGGCCAGATCATTCGGATTAACTCTCAAGCTAGTGTTCACAGACTCAGGTATGCTTTCGAGAAGTTCAGTAGTAGGATCAGCCATAGTTGATTCTTGTTCTAGCGTTATCTAGTCTGTATCTGTAGGTAGGGCATGTCTCGTCGTTGGCCCTGTGCTCAGTATCATAGCTTGTTGAGTATCTTCTGTTTGCTTCAACACAATTGTTACACTTAGGTCTTGACACTACACTTTTACAGTCCTTTGTTTCATGTTCTCCAGCACAATTGCAACAAACCGGTCCATTGGGACAGTCACTGTACTTGTGGTTAAACTGTTGACACTTAAAGCACTTAAGTATATTTACATTTTCGTACACTGGGAACCTTTCCCATCCCATATAAATTTTTTTCCTTTCCATAAACAAATGAAACAGCTTAGGGGAACATTCTGCAAAAACAGTTTTATGCTTTTTTGTTTTAAAGGACTTAATATAGGTGACCTTAAAGTATTCATCGCCTATAAACGGGTTTTGTTTCTTTATACTGGATTCCATATCCATTTCACTACAATCTTGTAGGAATCCGGGAATTTTTATCTGAGGATTTTTTAGAGTAGTTTGTATAATTTCATAGTTTTTGCCTAAAACCTTAGTTGATGTGTCTCTCATTTTTACCATATCCCCCTCAGATGGGAACTTTAGAAGAATTTTACCATTCGCCAGCTCTTTTTTCGTATTTATTCTAACTCCAATTTCCAGTGGCTTTATTTTTTCCATATCTTGTTTGGATTTTTGTGAGTCCTGTTTATTCTTTGGCTTAATAATTAAGTTAGGCAAATTTGGTGGTTTTACCGCTGATTGTTTGTTGCTGTTTGCAACAAGCGAGTAAGTTGGCCTAGAGTAAAAGGGTTTCTCCATGCCAACTGATATGGTACTAACTTTTTCCTCAATACTTGTAAGTTTTTCACAAAGGGTTTTCATCTTATTACCATAGGCCTCAATCTGCATTAGTTGCTTAAGCTGTTCCCTGCAGGCAGGGCACATCCAAATAAGAATCTTTAAAATCTCTCCATTCATTTTTTTATATTGTTGGCTGCTAATTCCCACACAGGATATATGATACCAAGATTGGCATTTACCTTCACATAAAAGACCCTGTTCTAGGCTGGGCCGAAAAAGTGAAAAATTGGAAATTGCAAATGGCATAGTTGCCAATATCTGACTATACATCTAAAAGTAATTTGTGGAAAATTTTATTAAAATCCGTAAATGTTTAGCCGCGCCCCTGTGACCTTGAAAATGAGTAAAAAGGCAGATTTTTCAATATTTAATATTTTTTAAATCCAAAATTATAATTTTTTTGTGACTTCTTGTGGATGTGGGAATGTGTATAAAAATAATTTTTTCAATAAAATATTTTTCTGTTGGATAGAAATTACAAATTTGTCCTCAAAATCTTCATTTACACGTAATTTAACGTTTTCAGAGACAAATTTGTGATTTCCATCCAACAGAAAAATATTTTATTGAAAAAATTATTTTTAAACACATTCCCACATCCACAAGAAGTCACAAAAAAATTATAATTTTGGATTTAAAAAATATTAAATATTGAAAAATCGGCCTTTTTACCAATTTTCAAGGTCACAGGGGCGCGGCTAAACATTTACGGATTTTAATAAAATTTTCCACAAATTACTTTTAGATGTATAGTCAGATATTGGCAACTATGCCATTTGCAATTTCCAATTTTTCACTTTTTCGGCCCAGCCTACTGTTCATTGTCCTTTACTTCCTTTTTACATATTTTACATAACGGATCTCCATCTCCGCTCTCTTCATCACTCCCTCCCATTCTCGTCAATCCTTCATGATTTTAGGACTCAAAGTGTTGATTGGTAGCTAAGTCCAGATTATTTTGTGGACAGCCTAACACATCCACGTTCACTTTTTTTCTCTGTGTTAATATCAAGCCTAGACTCCGTTTTCCCGCTTAATCAACATATTATAGGTTATGTGACTTGCGAGAGTTTTATCCAATTTCGTTCGATCTCTGCCCTTTCAGGACTGTTCTTCAATGTCCCTGGCGTAATATGCTCTCCAATCTAACTTGTTACTCACTTTTTCTTTGTTGATGTGTATAAATTACCAGAAAAGGCCAAAAGTTCACTGTACAGGAAAAAAACAAAGCCGCCCCACCACTTTGACACTAGTTGTGATAACATGTCATTAATTATTCACGACGTTTTCTTAAACAACTGAATCCTAATTCTCATTCCAAATTGATATAATTTATAATTTATTTTAATGCTATGTACCTAATAAATTTTCTCTGAACTGATTGAAGCTTGCCAATATAAACTTGATACTCTAGATACTCCAAACACTAGTCATGTGGGTAATATTTCAATATTGTTTATTTTTATGGGTTCATTGATGTTTATGTTAGTCTTTTTCCTGGATATAACTATACTTTCACACTTATCTTGGTTTATTTCTAATTTCCATTTCTTATACCAAGGCAACAATGTGTTTAGATGGTTGGAAATGTGTTGCCTGGCCACATTTGCATACGACGAGCTTGCATATAGCAGTACGTCGTCTACAAAAATGGCCAGATTGGAGTTTGGGAATGGTGGGATATCTGCTGTATATAGGTTGAATAAGGGAGCTGCTAGGGTTGTTCCCTGTTGTAGCCCTGCGTGGAGTGCAACAGGGTCAGAGAGACTGCCTTCAACTTTTACTTGGAGTGTCCTTCCCATTATATAAGAATAAATTAAATTCACTAAATATACTGGGAAGTTGTGAAAATATATTAGTTTATATATTAAACCATTGTACCATACGCTGTCGAAGGCTCGTTGTATATCCAGGGCCAGGAGCACCGTGCTCTGTTTCGCTTTGATTTTGGTCATTATTTGTTGTGCAACATGTGCAATAAGTAGCGTGGTGCTCCTGCCTTCCCTGAACCCGAATTGTTCCTCCGGCAGTTTCTGGTCCAACTTCATTTTTTTGATCCTCGAGTGAATTATTTTTTCTGCAACCTTCCCGACAGAGCTTAAAAGAGCAATTGGCCTGTATGATTCCGCGTTGTTTGCCGGTTTTCCGGTTTTTAATATTGGTTTTACCAATGCTCTTTTCCACTGTGCCGGGAAATGTTGGAGTTGAAACATTGAGTTGATGATATACATAAATTGGACTCTTGTTTTTAGCGGTATGTCGTCGATTATGTCGATTATTGTTTTATGATACCCCAAGGTTTTTATTACATTGTGTCGAGCCTACCGGTAACCAAATGAATTCCGGTAGAAATAACGACATAGGCTTCATGACGTGTTAACGATAAATCGTTAGTATCAAATCAAATCTAACCTAAAAATGCATAAGTGTATAATAAAGCAACAGTATATTTTAAGCCCCATTTGATTTCTAGTTTAGTCACCCGGAGTTTAAATGTACACCGGTATTTCTATAGATTTTTCTAGTGCATTATCACATATTAATGAGTTTAAAACTTTAAAATCTTCAACATAATATATTATGCAGTATATCCATATTACCTTTTTGTTGCAGATTTAATATTTGCAGAGATTCCGTCGATGAAACCAGAAAAATATGTGACGAAATTATTTCAAATTTTATGCTGCCAGAAATCGAAAAAAAGGATCCAGAACATAGAATAATGTGTTCGTATCTTGTCAACGGCTTGTGGGCCATCAATCCCTTTCTTAATCTTAATACGTTTTCATTTTATTTAGAAGCAGTTTTACATAACGATTGTTCTTCAATCGATAGTGAAAATTTGAATTATAAACAATTAACTTTTGGTGAAAAATTAAGGCTTCATACAATATTGTTTGTGACTAGCATGATGAAGTTTTCTATAGTACGAATTGTGTTAAGATATTTGCAAGTGCATTCGTTATGGATGGCAAAAATATTCCCATATTTGGCCTATTATAAATTTGGGAAACAAAATTCGCATGTAAATATTATAGGTGTTCACTGAAAACTAGTTAAGATAATATGATAAGTAGTCTATGAAGTAGCGTCCAAATTCGACGATGAAAGGATACCGTCTGCCAGTCGGTAATCAATCAATACTTAACTTTTTCTCTGTGAGGTGTGGTGAGCCGATAGATGGAGGAGAAAACCTTTTTTTAATCAAATGTATTATACCGATATATGTCCGCATATACATGGTGACCGTCCAATAGAATATTTTGGAAAGAATTGCTACTTGGGATCCTGCAAATTTGAATAATGGCGACCATATTATGCGACTTCCCTTGCTTATTTTAAACGGAAACACATTTTTTTGTGTTTCTTTTTTCATTTTCATTTCCAAAAATTGTTTTTCTGAAATTTTGACCCTTAAAATTGAATATATTTTTAAAGACAAAAGAGAAAAACTCGAAATTCCAGTTGTAGAATTAGATAATATTGTGCTCGATGATGGATTGTCGCGAAATGGAATTTTAGATACAGGGAAGTGGAAAAAATAACAATTTTTGATCTTTATCAAAAAACTTCTTTTATACGCTATGTTGGTAGTTCATTCAATGGATAGACCAGAACATTTCCTACCTATCCTATCCATACGGGTCCCTATGCCTAATATTTTGATAAAGATCAAAAACTATTACTTTTCAACATCCTTTATCTAAAATTTCATTTTCCGGCAACTCAGAGCTTACTTTTACTAGTCACTCGTCTTGAAAACTCGCTTAATAGCTCATTAACATGTAGAGAAAAATGGACGTAAATCGTGAGATTGATAAAAGAAAAGAGACGACACCAAAACGACTTACCCTGTGATCCGTCGGCTTGGGGATGATCTTGGCGGGTCTTCACAAGGTACCTCTGGGGCCGCTGCTCCTCTTTTAACAACCGGCGTAGGCGTTACCCATAAGGGGTAAAATTTGGCGGCTAAACTAGTTAGGATATAAAATCGCGGGGTTTTTGGCCACACCGTTTTACGGTTCTTGAGTGACTCTTTTTTGGCGGAATTATCGTGGGCAAGACGCGCGCGCTGATAGTCGCTTTAGTGTCGAAATGTTTAGACAATTATTAGAGAGATTTTAAACAAGTTAAAGAGCCATAATCGAACATTCCGCCCGACCAAAATGGATTGCTTTAAGCAATGCATTTTCAAAAATCCAATATATGAAATATATATATAAAAAAAATAAAAGAATTTTCAATGCGCGAAAAAGAAAGAAAAAAAAGAAAAAATTCCTATTTTAAATAAATTTGCACCTTCATGCTGATATAACAACAATACGCAACTAAAAGATATACTTACAGCATTCTTAGATGCAAACAAAGCGTACAAGAAAAGACTAAGTAACAAAATCAAAGTAAATTATATACAAGTAAAATAGTAATTACATTGGAAGTGGGCACAATTTGACCAAAGGTCTTTTGAATGTGCCACTAGCAGTTTTTACACTTGCCACACGCGCAACACCATCTTTACCTGGACTTAGAGAAATAATGCGACCCAATGGCCACTGAGAGGGAGGGTTATTCTCAGTTTTTATTAAAACTAGGGTGCCGATATCCGGTAAAGCAGAGGAATCTAACCACTTGCTGCGTTGTTGCAACGTGTGCAAATACTCTCTGTGCCAGCGATGCCAGAAATCTTGATGCATGCGTTGCAGAAGTTGAAATCTTGACAGCCGGCCCAGAGGTATATGAGACATATCCGGTAAGGGTAGTAAAGAGACAGGCTCTAAAGTTAAAAAATGAGAAGGGGAAAGAACATTTAGATCATCTATGTCAGAACTAGTAGAAGTAAGGGGGCGAGAGTTCAAAGTACTTTCAATCAAGGTCAGGACAGTGTAGAACTCCTCGTAGGTGAGAATTTGTTCTCCTACCACGCGACTCAAATGAGATTTGACTGATTTGATTCCAGCTTCCCATAGCCCACCAAAATGAGGTGCAGAAGGGGGGTTAAACTTCCAAGCAATATTTTCTTTCGAAACAGCAGTTTCAAACAAGGACTTAATTTCTTTATCGGCACCAACAAAGTTAGTTCCGCAATCACTATAAAGGCAACTTATTCTACCTCGACGAGCTAGAAAGCGCTGAAGAGCAGCCAGAAACGCTTCTGAAGATAAACTACTGACTAATTCCAGATGAATGGCCTTTGTGGCAAAACACACAAATAAGCATATATAGGCTTTATAAGTTTTTGCACCCCGATAGCGACCCATAGAAATTTTAAAAGGTCCACCAAAATCAACCCCAGTGTGCGAGAATGCCTTCGCTTGAGAAACTCTGGAGGCAGGTAAATCGCCCATAGGAGGTTGATAAGATTTTGGGTTTGTTTTCCAACAAATCATACATTTACATAAAACTGAATTTATACTTCTTCTGGGACAAAGAATCCAAAAGTTTTGGACAAGCAAGAAATGCAGGGTCCTTAGACCCGCGTGTAAATGCTTTTCATGATAATATTTTATAATTAAAGTAGTTAATGGAGATTTTCTAGGCAAAAGGATGGGATGCTTAGCATCATATGACAAAGAAGAGTGTTTTAAGCGTCCACCCACTCGCAGAATATGTTGATCATCTAGAAAAACTTTGAGTTTGCGTAAAGGTTTTGAAAATTGTTTATTATTGAACTCGTTTTCAAAATAAATTTCTTGCGTACGCTTTACTAACAGATGCAGGGACTTGGTCAGTTCATCAGCTGTAAGTGGCCCTACAACTTTTTGGGATGTTGCTTTTGCGTTATTAATAAAGCGTAAAATATAAGCCAGAGTGTGTTGAATAAACAAAAAAGAAGAATGATTGTCGACAAGATTGTCAAGAATATTAGTAGCAGAAGAAAATGTTGCAAAAACCACCTTTTTTTCTTCTGTAAGTTTTGCACTATCGAGAAAATTAGATTCAATTGGCGGGGGCTGCATACTAGTCAAAAAATCGGTTTTAGACCGCAAAAATGGGGGTCCATCAAACCAGAGGGAGTTATGTAATAAATCTGATGGAAGCAATCCTCGGGAGGCGAGGTCTGCAGGATTATTTTTGGAACTGACATAATACCAAGAATCAGGGCACACCTTCTCTTGGATGTAGGCAACACGATTGGAAACGAACGTCTTCCATCGGTGTGGGGACGACCGAATCCAAGCTAAAGCAATTTGAGAATCTGACCATGCGCAAACCCTCTCAAAAGAAAGAACATCATTGTACACTTCTAGAACATAATGAAGAAGTTTGGCTAAAAGAACAGCTCCACAGAGCTCTAAACGAGGAATCGTAATGCTTTTAAGAGGAGCTACTTTCGTTTTAGCACAAATAAAGTGGGTTCTTAAAGTTTTGTCAGACTGAATAATACGAAGATAAACCACAGCAGAGTATCCTCGGGACGAGGCATCAGAAAATCCGTGCAGCTCGTAGGCAAAATCTTCATCTGATAAAATAAATCTAGGTATTTCAAGCTGTGATAGAAGTGGAAGTTCCAATTTATATTGATTCCAACTTCGCACAATGTCTGCTGGCGGACTTTGGTCCCACGAAAGCCCGAGTGACCAAAGATTTGAAAGAAGAATTTTATTATAAAAAGTCAGGGGGGCTAGAAACCCGATGGGGTCAAAGAATCTAGCTAACTCTGATAACATATGGCGTTTTGTACATGGACGATCTAAAGGAGATATCGAGAATAGAAAACAGTCCTTGGGCGAGTCCCACTGCAAACCAAGGATTTTTAAAGAAGTGTCGGAATTTTCAGGATCAAATGATATAAGGGTTGGATTCAAATAATCTTGGGGTAAATCGTCTAACAATAAAGGACAATTACTGGACCATTTTCGAAGTTCGAAACATCCCTTTTTAAAAAGTTCAATAAGTTCATTCTTTAAAATTTTAGCATTTTTAAAAGTTGATGCACCAGTAGTGACATCGTCAACAAAAGTATGATGGCGAATAGCATAAGAAGCGTTTGGATATAGTGAACCTTCATCATCGACTAATTGACGTAAAGTACGAAGAGCTAAGTAAGGAGAGGGGGACAACCCATAGACTAGAGTCGTCAATTTATAATCCTTTAAAGGTTCCTCAGGCGAAAACCTCCAAATAATCCGTTGATAGTCGTGCTGGCTAGGATCGACGAGTATCATTCTGTACATTTGTTTGATATCGGCGCAAATGACATATTTGTGACATCGAAAACTAAACAAAATCTTTACGATGTCAGGTTGAAGTTTAGGACCAGTCAATAACTGATCATTTAAAGACATAAGATTAGGTAGCTTGGCGGAGCCATTAAAAACAACACGGAGTTTAGTCGTAGGACTATCTGGGCGTAAAACACAATGATGAGGGATGTAGTAATTATTTGGTGAAGTAAAAGGATTCAAAATTAACTGCATGTGTTCTAGGTCTAAATACTCTTGCATGAATTTACAATATTCAGTATATAGATTGGGTTGTTTAAGAAGACGGCGTTCTAGAGATAGAAATCTATTGACAGCGAGATCTCGCATACCAGGAAATGAGGGCGAGGGGTCATTTAGTGGCAAAGTCACAATATATCTACCATCATGATTCCGGGCATGCGTGGTAGAAAATTGATTCTCACATGTTTCATCTTCTGAGGAGAAAAAGGGGTTAGCAGGACAAGGAACGGATTCAATTTCCCAAAATTTTTTGAGAGTGCAATCTATAGACGATTCCAAGTTTTTGCAAAAAAATGATAAAGTTTCAGAAAAAATTTGGTTGTGTTTTCCCATCAACACGTAACCGAAAAGCGTGTTAATAGCGGATGGTTCATTATCGGTTCCAGGAATATGAGAATCCAATAAAATCTGCGAGAAAATATCGGCGCCGAGCAAAGCATCAATTTTGCCGGGACGATAAAAATTCGGATCGGCGAGGTTTAAATGGCAAATATTCGACCACGTCTGAGTGTTAATTTTTTGACAAGGCAAATTGTCACATATTTTTTGTAAAACTATGGCGTCGGTAAGAAAACTGATGTTATCGTTACCATGAGGACGAAATTTGAGCGTTACAGTACCGCGATTAGAGCTTGCTTCCATCGCGCCAAGTCCCTTGATTTCAAAGTGACCCTCAGATTGGTGCAAACCCAATCGCGTCACTGTATTTTGCGTTACAAATGAAGTCATGCTCCCCGAGTCAAGTAAACACCTCATAGACTGAAAGCAGCCTTGGTTGTCTAAAACTTCAACAACGGCGGTAGCTAAGAGAACAGTTGAGCGGTGATGCAACATTCCAGCACCAACGAAGGCATTAGAAATTAAAGATTGCGAACGATTTTGTACGATATTTGAAGCGGGTTGTTCTGAAATAATAGATCGTGAAGAAGACACAGGGGTCGAGGTTTCCTCTAGAGTAGTTATACTACACGTTGGCGGGGTATTGGACAAAACTGGACGAGAATCACCAGCAAGATTTGTCAATTTTGGTAAATGTAACAAAGAATGGTGGCGTTGGTTGCAAGTGCGGCAAGTGAAAGTTGATTTACATGTTTTTAGATCATGTAGATTACTCAAACAATTAAAACAAATACGTTTGCTTCGGCAAAAGTTGAAACGTTCTTGCGGGGTTTTCTTTAAAAACAACTGACATTGATATAGGGTGTGATTGTCTTTACATAAAGAACAGTTCAACCTTTTAGTTTTGTTCGAGTCATTAATAAAAAAATTGCGTGTATTACCGCGTGGAGGAGGAGATTTTAACTGTGAAAAAGTTAAAGTGGTGTATGCAATGCAACATTTTCCTAAAAATTCAATTAAATTTGTATATTTAGGAATCTCATTGGAACCATGGCTTAATTCAAACTTAGTAGCAGTGTCACTATCTAAACGTTTTAAAAGCATCATAACTAAAATAAAGTCCCATTCCTCTGTGGGAAATCCTAACGTTTTGAGAGCGCTTAAATTTTCAGAAAAAATATCAAGAATTTTTCGTAAACCACTAGGATTTTTAGAAGTTAAAGGTTGTGTATTTTCAAGAGCCTGCCAGTGCTCTTGCGCGCGAAGTCTTTTATTAGCGTAGCGATCGACAACAATGTCATAAGCGGTATAATAATTTGCAGCAGTCATAGGCAAAGTTCGTACAAGTGATAGCGGAGGACCTTCTAATGAAGTAATCAAATAATTGAATTTTTCAATATCTGCCAATGCACTATTAGAGTGAACAAGAGCGTTAAATAAGTCGATAAAAGTTGTAAATTCTTTGTAATCGCCTTTAAAAATAGGTATGACAATTTTAGGTAGGCGTGCCTGTGACCCTGGATTATTCATGGAGCTTTGGCGTGTTAATGACATACTGTTGTTTTGATTGTTCTCAAACAGTTCCATGTAACAGGTTTTTACAGAAAAAAAGTCGCTCAGAAATCCATCATGTACTGTATTTTCAATATTTAGATCGACTTCTTCGTCATTTAATAAAATAGCAATGATATCTTCATGATAACCAAGAAATTCGGCCTTCAAAGTGTCAAGCTCAGCACATCGAACTTTAAATAAATTTATAATCGACTTTTCTGTTTTGGTACGATTAGCGAGGTTTAGTAAAATTTGAATTTCATTAAGACAAGTGTTTCTTTGGAACTTTAGTTTTTTAAATTTTCTAGCTTCGGACATTTTGCGTGAGTTTAATTAGTGCAATACAAATAAATAATTGCTCAAATTTTAAATTACAAGCCCAATATTAAGCGACTGCCCGAAATAGAAAGTGTTCTTTTGAAATGTAGAATTAGCGTCAATGTAAAAGTTTTAAAAAATACTCCCTAATTAATTTTACTTTTAAAGGTGATAAAGAATTAACAGCTGATCGATGTGCTAAAGGAGACAGACAATCAAGGTTTCAAGTTGCAGATAATATAAAAAAGATATTTATCAATCTTTGAAGTTCCAGTTAAAATAACATTTAGCTATATTGACCAAATCGACATTAACCGGCAGTTTACCTATGACTCGAAATTCTACCTCAATAGAAGCAATAAACAATTTTGGCGATAAGGTTTTTTGTTGCGTACCGTAGGTTGTGCCTGCCCAATTTTACAGAGCATAAAATGGCCAACTTGAAGGTGCAGATTTTAAAATTATTTTAAAGGTACAATTTTCAGAAAAAGGCTGAAAATTTTGCGGAAAATGTAAGATTTCATAAAAAGATATGAGTAAAATTACATTTACAATCAAAATGAGGTAACGCGATTCACCGTTAAGAGATTTTAACAATGAAAAAATTAATTAAAAAATAAAAATAACTTTTAATTTTTGAAAGTTAGAAAGTTCCTTAAATTCGGCGGTGAAGGACCAATGAAAACTCGCTTAATAGCTCATTAACATGTAGAGAAAAATGGACGTAAATCGTGAGATTGATAAAAGAAAAGAGACGACACCAAAACGACTTACCCTGTGATCCGTCGGCTTGGGGATGATCTTGGCGGGTCTTCACAAGGTACCTCTGGGGCCGCTGCTCCTCTTTTAACAACCGGCGTAGGCGTTACCCATAAGGGGTAAAATTTGGCGGCTAAACTAGTTAGGATATAAAATCGCGGGGTTTTTGGCCACACCGTTTTACGGTTCTTGAGTGACTCTTTTTTGGCGGAATTATCGTGGGCAAGACGCGCGCGCTGATAGTCGCTTTAGTGTCGAAATGTTTAGACAATTATTAGAGAGATTTTAAACAAGTTAAAGAGCCATAATCGAACACGTCTATAAATAATTTTAGCTATTGGAAATAGTACAATTAGCATCGAGCACAAGAATATCTCATTCTATAATCGGAATTTCTAATTTCTCTCTTTTACCCATGAGAAGATATTCAATTTTACGCGACATCCTGTTAAAGGTCAAAATTTGAAAAAAAAAATTGTTTGTTTTTCTAATTGTCTCAGAAATGGATAGAGTGCGAAACAAAAACAGTTTATAAAAGTTCATGGAAATAAAGAAAGGGAACCATAAAAGTATCATATAGGGTGCTCCATTTAAAATAAGCAAGTTTAAGAAAACTTTTGGTTTAACCGGAAGTCTCATATAATCGCCGTTATTTCATATGAAGAGAGCTTCTCCTACTTCGAAAATATTCTAATGGATGGTCACCTTAAGACACCCTGTACAGTAAGTATATTATGTAAAGTATTTTTCACCCTAAATGGTATCGACTTATTGACTGCAATAAAACTACCGGTTTAATTCCATTGTTATACACAATCAAAAAGCAAATACACTACAGGGTAGGACTTTAGATATTTAATTCGTTATTAATAATATATTATTTATAAATAGTTATATTAGCACAAGATGGTTAAATATTACCTGCTATAATTACAAATTATAATCCGACCCTGACCGACAGTTTATTTGCATTTTTATGGCCGAGCTCTTGCAAAACGTCCCAGGTAGTTAAACGGAGTCAACCATTTATTGTGAAAAATACTTTACTCCAATAATTACGCTGGATGGAATTTCCGGTCGGCCAGCGGTAACCTAAAAAAGATTTTTTTAGTTAGCGGACCAAGCTCAGAGCAACATGTTAGTTTGGCATGTACAGTACTGTACTGTAGTGGCAGACATTGACAGATTCGGCAGTGGCGGATCTATGATAAATAGACTACAGTGAATATCGCCGGGTATGCCCCTTCTTGCGCATGCCCTAAACTGCGATGGCGAATAGGTATTACAAAGTATTATCGGGCCCGACGCCGACGGCGGTAATTCCACGAATTAGGAATTACTTATAGGTCAAGTCACAGACGGTTAAGTTTTTAGTAGTGGGTTTTATCTTTGGGGTTTGAAGTTCTGCACGAAGCTTCTGTATGTTTAACAATTTTGTTCGGTGGTGATTTTACTGATTTTTGTAGTGCTAAATTCTACAGCTGTAAAAAATGGATTTTTCAAATAAAACAAAATAATTCTTTATTTGGCATGCGTTTTTCTTTCTATCTTTCATGGCGAAATGAAATAACCATAGACATATACCTTAATAGTACCTATATATTTCGGAAGCAAACAAATGTTAGGTTTTATGGATAAAAAAAGCCAAATTGGCATGCGCACAGCTCTCTTGTTTCAGCTGTCGCTTCTTTAGGGGCATTATCTGAACACACTCAAAAACGGTATCAAAGTCATTGAGCCTAATAAATAAAAATGTAGCAATTATTTTTTCTTATAAACTCGAAGTAATTTCTTGAAAGCCAATGAGTAAAAGCTAAAATAATTGCTTTTGCGTCCAGCAATTGCTTAAAAGTGCAGGAATTGCTTCTAGTCAATGCTTTTTCTTAAAAAATAGAAGCAGCTTAAATTATCATTATGTTACATCAAATAAATCAACGAAATATTTTTTTAAAATATATTTTATTTAAAAATATTTTCACACGCATTGTAAAAAGACATCCTGCATACTATTGGGAATTTTACACAAACAGTATTGCATCAGTTGTACTTTCAGATATACTTATCGTGTACCTATGTATAGTCCCCATATCATTTTATGTTATACAATAAAATTTCTTTATAATTTAAGGTGCCGTTGTACTATAGATAATGGCCCTATCGTACTAGTTAATCCATAGTCAAACATATTTTTGGTTACTTACAATACCGGGTGACAACGAATGTTGTTACCCCCCTATTTTTTCCGTAGTTTTATTAATACAAATTTTAAACTTTCAGGAGATTCTAAGTGTATATTTTGTTACTTTTTAGTGAAATCGTACTTTCAAAATCACTTCCGGTTTGACCGAAACTGGTATTAACTCTTTTATTTTAAATGGAAACCTATTATTTTTATTTATTATTTGAATTCTACGGCCAATTTTCTTTAAAGTGACGTATCACACATAATCATTTGTTTTTAAAATGGCTTCCAGGCTAACTTTTCAAGGAAATCCTTAGATGGCCATGGATTCGCTAATACAACATGATTCTTTGAGAGTGGGCCATGGAAGTTTTAAAGTGGTCTCTTTTAACCTGTTTTATGTTGAACAATTACATTCTTTGCGAAAGATGCTTCTGTCAAAAATATTTTAGATATATCATATTTTTTTAAACAATGAGGAAGAATTACTCAATATTTTTAAATGACAACAAGGCATTTTTTAGGGCCAAAAAATAGCTTATTAAATTACCTTTTTGAAAATGTATCATAAGTAGTGATGTGAGAGGAGAATATTCTCGAGAGAATATTCTCGAGAACGGGAATATTCTCGAGAATATTCTCTGTAAGAAAATTCTCCCGAGAATATTCTCTAGAGAAGTTTTTCTACATAATTTACACCGCCTCGATTTACACTGAAAAATTTTGCAATGATTTTTAAAATTTTGAGTTTCTCTAACCTTTTCTATAACTCTGGCAACAGTGTTTTATGTCTGGCAACAGTGATTCAGGGACATCCCCTAAAAGCGCGAACGTATACTCGTATGTTTTTAATAGTTAAATGCTAGGGGTAATTCACTGAGAAAAATTTGTACACCATTTTCCATATTGCCGAATTTTCTTCGTATTTTCCTTGTATTTTCTGTATTTTTCTCGTAATTTCTTTATATTTTCCTAATTTTTCTCGTATATTCTGTATTTTCCTTGTATTTTCTTAATTTTTCTCGTATTTTCTGTATTTTCCTTGTATTTTCTTAATTTTTGTCGTATTTTCCTGGTATTTTCTAGAACTTGTACACCATTTTCGCCAAAAAAATTACAAAAAATTGGCTTACTAAATCAACATCCATTGGAAAAACCGTTTTTTTTTAATAATAACGGAACTGGCGACCTTTTTTTTTTTTTAGAAGTCAAACAAATTCTCGGCAGCGTCGTTCTTCCAGAATCTTAAGTCGGTTATTCCCATCACTAAAACCGTCGAAAACCCGGCAGCGTTGTCAAATCTTCCAACGATTTTACGTCATTGCCAAATTGATTGCCACGCGTATTTTCTATATTTTCCTTATGTTGCCTGTATTTTTCTCGTATTTTCTTCGTATTTTCTGTATTTTCTGCATTTTCCTCATATTTTCTGTATTTTCTTTTGTATTTTCTAGAAGTTGTACACCATTTTCGCCAGTGAATTACCCCTCGGTTAAATGTGATCTTTCTTTATTTGACTGTTTTTTTTTTTGTTTAGGTTTTAGTTATTCTTGGAAAGGTATGTTATGTTTTTTAAATAAACATTTTATTTCTTTACGTTTTGTTTGATTAACGCCGTTTGACATTTGCCGAAAATAAGCAGAATAGGTAATTTTTAATTTCTTTTTATTGCCATTTCTAGTGGTTTTCTTACATTCTCAGAAAATTCTCTAACTTAAGAATATTCTCGAGAATATTCTTGAGAATATTCTCCAAAAGATTATTACCGAGAATTTTACATCACTAATCATAAGTATGGTACTTAAAGGAGCGGCCAAAATTGAAAAATAATCGAGATAGGTCATATTTCAAAAATATGACATATCTAAAATATTTTTGACAGAAGCATCTTTCGCAAAGAATGTAATTGTTCAACATAAAACATGTTAAAATAGACCACTTTAAAACTTCCATGGCCCACTCTCAAAGAATAATGTTGTATTAGCGAATCCATGGCCATCTAAGAATTTCCTTAAAAAGTTAGCCTGGAAGCCATTTTAAAAACAAATGATAATGTGTGATACGTCATTTTAAAGCAAATTGGCCGTAGAATTCAAATATCAAATAAAAATTATAGGTTTTTATTTAAAATAAAAGAGTTGATACCAGTTCCGGTCAAACCGGAAGTGATTTTGAAAGAACGGTTTCACTAAAAAGTAACAAAATATACACTTAGAATCTCCTGAAATTTTAAAATTTGTATTAATAGAACTACGGAAAAAATAGGGGGGATAACAACATTCGTTGTCATCTGGTATAGAATTTCTAAACAATAAAATTATTTATAAATTTTAAAAAATACATGGATACATATTTACAATTAGAATAACAGTAACGTCTGTGTTCATTAACAAATAATGTTAAATTAAACCCAACAAACAATAAAGTCTAAACAACGTGACTTTTACCTAAGGTTTTTACTATAAAGCCCGATAGGCCGCTTTACATAGTCAGAAGTTAGTAATTTATACCACTTTATCACCTAGTGGGGAATAAAGCCAAGGTAATAAACTGTTAAAAAACACCAGTCATTAGGAAAATTGGGCTTCATAGACAAGGCCAAGTAGTGGTCTTCTTCGTGGTAGTAAAGAGGTGTTTTTTTACCTGTGTTTAACCTTTGTGGGCCTATGTTGGGCCTGTTATGGGCTATGAAGTTTATAGAAAACCATAACCACAATTTTAGAAAAAGATGAAAATATAATGTTGTTGTGAGCAGAAGGCAGGAGTTTTCTTAAATCAGAACATGTCATGTCAGACGCTATTGATTTTTAAAATGGAGTGGTAGTATATACTTATAAAATCACTATTTTTATAGATCGATATGAGGTAAAAAACTAGGTGTGCGTAAAAATATGTCGTATAGATTTCAATTTTATCTTGATTATTTCGTACACCTGTCAATTTCGCCTTTTCGTCCAATCAAACCGTCCCGTTTAAACCAATCAGCTAGTATAATAGTGATTAAACTACGTGGGATTTTAGCGATTAAACGTCGCCGTCTAGTTCTGTCACAATATTTCGAAGTATAAATTAATGTCAATTATTTTTTTAGAACTTTTTCGGATAATTTCTGATATTTTAATACAATAACATTAATAGGTACTATATTTATTTACCTACTTGTTTTTATATTATAATGCACCCATGCCTATGTTTATTCTAATAAAGTTGCTATTCTTTATAAATTACACCACATTTTAAAAATACTTATCAAATGTCATTATAGAACTAATTAAAATTCTGACTTCTGCTTATAAGGCTGGCAACCAAACATACAATTATAATTGTATGTTTGGTTGCCAGCAGTAAACTAAACAGTTTTCGTTGAGTGGTATGTTATGCAATTTTACTAAAAATAACTATTCCAAGTAATACACCACAGGCTACCTGTAGAAATATATAAAACATTATTACTCAATAGATATGGATGGGACATTTGGGGTTTACGAAATAATCGTGCCAAATATCACTCGACCATAATTTTTTTATTGGTTAAATTTTCCATTTTCACTCAAACTTTTTTGGCAATTTTTCTCGTTGAACTTTGGGCATGTTTATTCAAAGATTAAATCCCTTGAGCTTCGCTCTCGGGATCTAATCAGAATAAACATTTCCAAATTCAACTCGTAAAATTTCCAAACAAAAAAGTTTTCGTGACAGCTGAAAAATTTAACCGATAAAAAAACGAGGTCTTGTGATATTACTGTTGATTATTTCGTACACCTGTCAATTTCGCCTTTTCGTCCAATCAAACCGTCCCGTTTTAACCAATCAGCTAGTATAATAGTGATTAAACTACGTGGGATTTTAGCGATTAAACGTCGCCATTGGCCCGTCTAGTTCTGTCACAATATTTCGAAGTATAAATCAATGTCAATTATTTTTTTATAACTTTTTCGGATAATTTCTGATATTTTAATACAATAACATTAGTACTTTATTTATTTACCTACTTGTTTTTATATTATAATGCACCCATGCCAATTTATTCCAATACAGTTGCTATTCTTTATAAATTACACCACATTTTAAAAATACTTATTAAAAATGTCATTTATTATAGAACTAATCTAAAATTCTGACTTCTGCTTATAAGGCTGGCAACCCAACATACAATTGTAAACTTAATTATAATTGTATGTTTGGTTGCCAGCAGTAAACTGTTTAGAAATATATAAAACATTATTACTCAATAGATATGAATGGGACATTTGGGGTTCACGAAATAATCGTGCCAAATATCACTCGACCATCATTTTTTTATTGGTTAAATTTTCCATTTTTCACTCAAACTTTTTTGGCAATTTTACTCGTTGAACTTTGGGCATGTTTATTCAAAGATTAAATCCCTCGAGCTTCGCTCTCGTGATCTAATCAGAATAAACATTTCCAAATTCAACTCGTAAAATTTCCAAACAAAAAAGTTTTCGTGACAGCTGAAAAATTTAACCGATAAAAAAACGAGGTCTTGTGATATTACTGTTGAAAAAATAACCCCCCCCCCCCCCCCCAAAAAGGCATTTAATTAAAAAGAAACAAGGAAAATTCAAATTGAAAATACAAAAAATTTAAAATATAGCCACTATTTGTGCTTGGACGAATAAATTAGCTCGTTTATGTGCTCGTTTTTGTTTTAGTGGTACACGTAATTTAACAAAATTAATTTAAGATAATACACCATGTTAAAAAAAACGGCTTCAGTAAAATATATTTCCTAAAGGTGATGATTTCCTAAAGAAGACTGTTTGGCTATAAAGAAATTATTTCAGTCAGCTTACTATAACCTATTTCTTCTGGGCTTTAAGTACCTATAAAATGTAAGAGTAATATAGAGAATACATTACCTCAGAAATGTTTACATTGACCTTGAAGATATATTAAAGACAAATAGAAGTTTGTTATTCTTCATTTATGGGCCTAAAAGATTTTTGGGCCTTAACGCCCAATCTAAGGTAAAAAATAACCTGCTTTGACGTTTATTACTGACTTTCGTTAACAACCGAAATATTGTTGTTTTGCAGGTCTCTCCAATGCTTGTCTCGACCTGAAAAACACTACTTTTCGGTCTTGTAACGTAAATTACTATTATTGTCGACATCTGTCAAATACCAAGAACGCCTACTTTTGTGTCAAAAGTCGCAGATACACTAGATGTTTCTTTGTTATGGTTTCCATGGTAACTAAGGAGCATTTTGGTTTATTCGCTAGGCGAGCGACAAAATAAAATAACGCTCGCTCCTAGAAAAAGTGCAACTTTACGCTTTCTCTTGGAAGTGCAAATTTCTACTTTGCGGTGAGTTGTTGAAAATTATAATTATAACGAGCTTTTAACGTCCATTTTCGGGGCCAAATAATCTTATAATTATAATAGATTGCGGTAGCGGAATCATTTAAGATAAACCGAGATAAGCACTGGACTTAATTAAAACGGTAAAATGATTTCGTCCGAACCTTCAAGTTGGGAACAGTTAAGCTGCGAAGATAACATTGATTGAGACCTAAACATGAAATATGGGATTTATATTTTATCTCATGCTTTAAATCTTTTCTAGGGGGACCGTTATCGACAGTTTGTCGAGAACTTCGTTACACTCGCGACAGGGTTTGTATCAAATATTATTACTGCGAAAAAAGGCGAATTGGGCATCATACGAGACCTTAAAAAATACAGGTGTACATTAAGGGGGTTTCTTTGTTCTTTAAAATTGGACTGTGTGCGTCATATTATACTGACTGAAAACAACATATCGCATAATGTCGAAATGTGATATGATAAATTTATTTAGGCTATTAGAAAAAACCAATAGACCACCAATATTCTTCTGATTTGCTATTTAAAGATTTCAAAAAAAAATGGATATTAAACAAATCCCAGATAACCAAAACTGTATCCAAAAGCGCTTAAAAAGTACTTGTTATCTGTTACTGTAGAATCGGAGAAGCGCTTTCATATTTAACTTGCAAAGCGCCCCGGCGTCCGGACGGCCGGCTAAATCCACGCGGTACTTTTTCAGCAAATATGGCCGCCGGGCTCGCTATAACGATTGCTAAAAAAGCACTTTAAAAGCGCTACCTCTGAATAAGTATTCTACGCGCTTTAAATGCACTGCTTTCAAGTGACGGAATTTCAATGCTCCAGGTCTTAGTTAAGGCACATACAGGAGGAGGCGATATAACTAAAGGAATAAATTCCGTCTAAAAGGTACAGGGTTAGGAAAAATTACCAGAACGTTCGATTATTTTAAAATATACAGGGGTTATCAAAAAACGTCTTTTATAAAAAATGTAGGGCTGTTAAAAATCTACATATCGGTGATAAATTAAAATATACAGGGTCGCCCACAAAGTTGTGGAGAATGATAGTTATATTTTTTTAAATGGAACACCCTGTATATTTTTACATTTTTAAATTCCACATAAAATTATAATTATTTTTTTTTTAATGCACTATTAGTCTATACTTCATAGTTTCCGAGATATTGACTCTCGAAAAGTGACATTTTTGAACTTTGACAGCTTATAACTTTTTAACAGTACGTCTTAGAGCAAAACGGCTTACATGTCCCTGTCTTCAAATTTTATTATCTTTCCAAAAAAATCAACTTCTGGTTAAACCGGATGTAACTCGAAAGAAGGAAATATAGTTGTTCCGGTTTAACTGGAAGTTGATTTTTTTGGGAAGATAACAAAAATTGAAGATAGGGACATGTAAGCCGTTTTGCTCTAAGACGTACTGTTAGAAAGTTATAAGCTGTCAAAGTTCAAAAATGTCACTTTTCGAGAGTCAATATCTCGGAAACTATGTAGTATAGACTAATAGTGCATTTAATAAAAAATAATTATAATTTTATGTGGAATTTAAAAATGTAAAAACATACAGGGTGTTCAATTTAAAAAATATAACTATCATTCTCCACAACTTTGTGGGCGACCCTGTATATTTCAATTTATCACCAATATGTAGATTTTTAACAGCCCTACATTTTTTAAATAAGACGTTTTTTGATAACCCCCTGTATATTTTGAAATAATCGACCGTTCTGGTAATTTTTCCTAACCCTGTATATGGTGTCCATATAAAGTGCACATTTTAATTATTATATTTTGTGTAATTTTTAAGATTTTTTTATGTATCGCTACAACGTAATTATTTTATTTGGTCGCACCAAAAATGAATGTACCAAAACCTAGACCTTTTCCTTTCGCAAGCATTAAATTTTCTCCAGTATTCTAAAACTTAAGGGAGTAGGGGAGAAAATTAAATAAGACTTTTAAATGCAAAATAATTTTAATATTTAATTTTTTTACCTCGTCAGAAACATTTATAATTAATACATCGATAAACTAAAAGTAGCATATTAGTTATGACATTGATTAATACAAGCATTTTGGACTTGCATTGTCAAGTTTCAACTGGTAAGTATCTCCAGTCATCTTCAGGTGAATACTAAATTAGTAAAGTAAAGTAACTACAGGTCTATTTATACTATCTAAATAGGTGCACTGAAATATGTGCAGTCATGCATTTAATTCGAGGTCTTATTCTAAGATTACATATCTTAACAAAGGTTTCCATATATTTCCTATGTCCAATGATGTTCAAGGAAGCTGTGGCTATTCATCAAAACCTAGGTTGCTTCAGTAAATATTAGTAGACAAAAGAAATATATTGAAACCTTTGTTAAGTAGATGTAATCTTATCATAACTGCACACATATTTCAGGCATGCTTCAGTCGAGGCTTCAGTGCACCTAGCTAGTATAGACCTGTAGTTACTTTTCTTATTTAGTATTCACCTGAAGACGACTGGAGACACATACCAGTTGAAACTTTGTGATTTAAACCAAATAAAGACAATGAAAGTCCAAAATTCTTCGATCAATCAAGATCATGCATTGTCTCCAACCTCAGACAGTTAAAGACACTGTTTATAAAAATAAGATTAGACCCAGCAATAAACAGTTTTATATTTATAGATTTAATGCCTGGATCTTCGAAACTGTATAAAAGTGCTGTGTTTAAAAGATTAGTTAGTTTTGTAACCAGCTGTATAAGTACGTAAATATATACATATAAATACATAGTTGCACATGGAGACAAAAATTATTTTAGCAATTGCAAAGTGGTATATAATATGTGCCACACATACAACTTGGTAACACAAAGACATAAAAATACGGAAGACATTTTAAAGATAATATATATAGTATACATACAATTTTGTTTCTTTTAAATCAGCTTGGTATCCTGGAAATTATAGATTGGACAGCAGTAAAACTAATAATTATGCAGTTCTTTTTCCCCTTCCTCCTTCTCTGTTGCTTAGATATAATTTAATTGTACTTCTACATCTTTTTCGGTGGCATTTCTTGAAAAACATTTTTTTTCTTACAGCAACGTACTACAAAATAAAAAGCAAACTTTTATATTTAAAGCACTTTTATCTACAAACTTTAACACTATTAAAAATAGGCTTTTTAAATTTTAATTTTCAATGTCAAAAATGATTAATTTTAAGATGGCAATTTTAAGTCTTACTTTAAACACCAGTGTAAAAAAATAGTTTTACTTTAACACCATTAGTCCTTACTAAGTAAGGTGTTAGAAGCTGTAACACCATGCGTAATGGTTAATTTTAATTTTGAAAAAGTTTTTAAAATATTATCGTCTATTTTAGTGCCAAGTTCAACAGTTTTTGTAAAAATAATGTATGATGTAAGTATCCCTTAAAAGTGGTTTTATCTTGTTCCTTTCTACTAAATAAATTGGAACTTTTAACACTATAACATCATGAACTACTATTAATTAAACTAAAAAAAATGTCAATAATTATTGTTTTAAACAAATTCACAAAAAAATGTAGTTTTAAAAATTGACTACCTATATAGTTTATTGACACACACAGATATAAAGTGTCTATAACCATCTAGCTGAGCTTGGATATTTAAATATATACGGTTAGTAATGAAAATATACTTATAATATTGTCTTTTACATCCTTACCTAAAATTAATTTTCAAACTTCAGTCAATTGAGAAAAAGTAATCTTATTATTACGTCTTGTCCAGTTTAGTTCCTTCTGCGAAAGTGTTCTTAATAATTTGCACTTATTATTATTCGAGTTGTGTCAATGGAGTCGTCCACCTACAACTTCAAAATCCTCTCTGACCTAAAAGGTTATAGTAAAATTTAATGTACATTCACGTTATTTGCAAAATATTTATTTGTTAATTATATACCTGCGCATTTTTAGGTAAAAGTTATTTAATATTTAGTAATAAATGATTTATTTTTACTTTTAATTATCAGTATTTTGCACGAAGCTACAAAAATATCACTAAATACTAAATCTCGTATATTCTTTAGTCATAACCCCCATTTCGCTGCAGAGGGGAAGGGTAAATATTCTTTTAGAAATGCATTTAGTCTTATAGTCATTATCAACTGTAAAATTCATAGTAGGTATAAGAATTTAAAGTTAATTTATTTATATAAATTTCATATAATGCCAAAAGCGACCAATATGGCCGCGGGTCATTTCTATCTTTTTTTTCTGTGGTTTCTATCCTGAAGCCGAATAAAATGGAAAACTCAACAGCTCTTGCCGTTATAGCCCGCTATTACATAGTTCCTTGCTTAATTAAGTAATTTGCAGTTACTAAAATGTGTAAATTATAATATACATACCTCATTTTCTTGAAGTTTCTTGCTATATAATTTCACTAAACAAGTGTACCAAACAAAAAACCAATTAAAAATGGACGAAGTGACGAAAGTCGAAGACCGAAGACCAAAAACGACGAAACTATATAACCTCACTCGGTGTGACTGAACTGTCAACGTCTTACGCGCTTTTAAAGCGTATTACTTTTAAGTGCTTGCACAACATGCACAAGATATGCACTTCTGGCATACGGTTACAGAGGTGCTAATTTTATAAATGCCGGCCGTTATATTTTAAGCGGTTGTTCGTTAAAGCTGAAATAAACCAACGAATAATTATTGCTTTTTCCGCACCACAAAGTGAGTAATCCTTTTATGACTGCCGGCCAACGCAATATCGGCAGATTAAAACCAAGTGTGTTATCTGGGATATTTTCTTACAACATGTTAATGAATATATTTAAACATAAAAATAAAATAAATTATATAAATCACACACATGAAACTCGTCATAAAAATACTATTACATATAAAAATAGAGTAAATAAAACAATAGCACACAAACATATTTTAAACATCAATCCATATATTTTTGATATGCTATCACAGTCAATTAAAATAATTAAATCATTAAATAATTATAGAAATAAAATTAAAAATTGGATATTGACTCCCGGCGGCCAAGCTCTTGCAAAACGTCCCAGGTAGTTAAACGGAGTCAACCATTTATTGTGAATCATACTCTTGAAAAAGCTCTAGAAAGGCGAAACATATGTAAAGCAATTCTATAATAAATACTAATGAAACATTAAAAAGTTATAAGTGTTTTACTATAAAATATATATTATTACTATCATTATTGTGTTAATATCTACTTTTAAGAGCATACGTTTGGCAAACAAAGTGGTGGGGCGCAATTGGGAACAGGAGTTACGTCAGAATGGAATACGATTTTGTCAATAGGTTCGTTTGTTATTGCTTTATCTATAGGTAGCAGATCATTGGTTTTACCCTAGTATCGCTTTTTCTCGTCTCGCCTCGTTCTCGCGAGACGAGAGTGTTCCGGTCTCCTGCGAGACGAGAGTATTTTCTGCGAGAATCCTGTGAGACGAGACCAAGGCCGTAGCCAGAAAATAATTTCGGGGGGGGGGGGGGTTTGTTCCCGTGGCGGATTTAGGATTTGTTTTAGGGGGGGGGGCGCGCAAAAGGGAACTGCGCCGAAGGCGTTCTTCAGCGCCGCAGGCGAACATTTTTTGGGTGCCACGCCCTTTTTTGGGTAAAATAACCGTAAAGCTTAATCTGCGGCAATATGCCAGACTTTAAAACACTCTTTTAATTTAAAAGAAATTCGAATTTTGAAAGGTCGGTCTACAAAATAAACAATAAACTATTTATTTTACTAATTAACATGTCTCTTATATTAAGTCATAATTATATCTAAGTATAATAATTATTATAATAAATTATATTATGTAATAATAAGATCAAAAACAAAATAAGAATAAAAATGAAAAATAAACAATAAGAACTAAAAAAATATCTGAAGTACCTACTTACTTTGTACTAAATTACAAAATCAAGTTTCCTCTTCTTAGAAGAGAAAATATTTATGAAATTGTTTACATCTACGTTTATATTACGGTGGACAAATGGGAAAGCCAGACCATTTAGGCGATCTGCAGGCATTGTAGCCCGTAAATAAGATTAACTATTATGTTGTGTAACAACAAAGTGAGACGGGTGCACTGTATATAACTGCAGTCTCATTAATACTTATTAAAAGTCTAAAATAAATATATTATTTTATTTCGGGTGGGGGATACAACCCCCCTAACCCCCCCGCCCCTGGCTACGGCCCTGGACGAGACCATACTCGCGACATATTAAGATTTTGATTAGGATTTGCGATAAACTTTAAAAAGAATCCCGTTAGCATCACTCGACAAAAAAGCTATCTTTATTACCGATATTGCAAGGTGGCCAGGGAAAAATCGGACATGTTGCCGAAAAGCAATAGAAACAAGGAGCAAAAGAAAAATTAACATTTTTTTTATAAAGTTTATAGTTTTTGTCGAAATGATTGATACAGAGAACCGTTTGATAAACGATAATCATTTTCGCGAATTAAGTATAAAATATTATGCCACTTTCAGCAAAATGTAGGGAGTAAACTAAAATTACATAAAGTCGCCACAGTGGATCTTTTCCCGTGCGTCATCACCTTCACGTCATCAAAATCGTATGAATCTACTCAAAAATTACGAGACGAAAAAAGTCAAAACTAAGTCTAAGTTCATAAAATGGACGTGCCTGCCTACCGTTCGACGTAGGTACCTACATAATATCCCGAAAAATTATTTATAATTCCGAGTTTCTCTCGGGGTTTATTCCTACTCTAACGCAGTAAAATTAAAATTAAAATCTAGAAAAGTTTGGTGTTTTATTGACTATTAAAATCGCAAAAGTCAAATTTTTGATATCCTTTCATTTAAGGGAATTTAGCCACTGCCGTAAACTTTTCAAAAAACTATCACGGTTAGAATATTTAAAATAAATAAATTATTATAAAAATCCATAAATACTTACCGCCAAAACAGATGGTGGGTATAATTAGCTCTAAAATGAAATATTTTTAGAAAAAAGAACAGTTTTAAGGCACACAAATTTACAAAATAGGAATTAGATTGGCAGATCAAAACAAGGTTGACAATGACGTTCTAAAATACAACGGTAGCCAACTAAACAAATAAAAAAAGTAATTAATTGACGTTTATAGTTTTATTCTTGTCTAGCACGTTATATTATTGTGAAATCTTGGAGACAATCTTTTATGCTTTTATTCAAACGTGTTACTGTAATAAATAAGGATGCAGAGTTATTAACCACGTTGAGTCCTGATCGTTGATTGATGACGCACGGGAAAAGATCCACTGTGGCGACTGTACTATTTTGTGGGTGTCCAGTTGTCTCTGGGACTTGCTTTTATTCATTTTTATAATTAATTTGTGTTGGGCTACATGGTTGGTGAAACTGTTGTTCCATTGCACAGGAAGAAAAAATAATATTTAGTTGTTATGATTCACGAATTTAATCAGTTTCCTGAGACGTGTTTCGGCCCTTGTGGGTCATTGTCAAAGGAGTACAAGAAGATACTACATTCTACGTGACATTACAAAGGTATTTATATCATATTATGGTATTATAAACATGTCATAAAATTAAAATTAGGATTAGAAGATGGAATGGTTAACTGTGGGTTTTCCTAATTTTTAAAGGTACAGATATACATATTTAGTCCTAAATATGTGTGCTATCATCCTTTGAAAATGACCCGCAAGGGCCGAAATACATGTCAGGAAACTGATTTAATTTGTGAAACATAACAAGTACCTACTTATTGTTTTTTCTTCCTGTGCAATTCATTTTTATTTCCATAAATTAGAACTGGCCGGAAATTTTAAGGTAGATAAAGGTTCTTACATTGTTTTAAGGAATTATGATAATTTGATTTGCACCCTGGAACACTGCAACTTTAATTTTCGGTATGATTATTTGAAAATAATGCCGTTGTCAATCAAAACAATCTAGCTTCATTGTCACTATTTGCATACTGACAATAATATAATCGCAAATTACAATATTATAACACTGATTTGCTGTTAGGTTATCATACAGACATACGAAACGAATATTACAACAGGCAATAAAAATAATTTCCACAATGGTTTATTTTTGTTATTTATTTTATTTATTAAAAAAACACAAGGGAAGGTCCCGGTTTATTAATGAGCCAATTAAAACAATATTAAACTATAATTTACACTATATTTAAAACATATTATATATCGTGCACCCGGAAGAAGATGACATCTCAAAATTACTAATTTTTCAGGAGAGGTGTTTAAAGATTACGTCTTTTTTATTTTTGCTAATATTTTTTTAAATGTATTAATAGGATAATGATTTTTTGACTTGTGTTACAGACTTTGTGCCTCCATTGAATTGTAAAATTCATTGTTTGCTATTGCTTAAGATCAGGGAGAATTTGATAGAAGTAACCTTTTTAAATATAAAATAAGCAAATATAAGTACATATTTCGTCTTGTCACCTTATTAAATATAAATAAATCTATTTTTCTAAACAGAAACTATCTTTTGCCACAAGACAACTAGAAATGTCACCTTTCTCTAAGATAATTCGCGACGTGCTCTTCACAAAAGACACAGGCAAACTGAGATAAAGTCGATTCACCCAGTAAACCTGCAAGATGGCCGACATGTCATATGACAAAAGTCATATTCCAGCTAAATAAAATGAATTTTTAATTTTCAATGACTTTTGTCATATGATATGTCGGCCATCTTGCAGGTTTACTGGGTGAATCGACTTTAACACCATCTTCTCGATAATCTCGATACGTGTTGAGTAAAAATGGCGAATTCAGTAAAGCGACAACACGCCATCTCTCGGTCAATAAGTAAAGCTCACATGTAACTTTTTTTCTCATGATAAAACACAATATTTAATATTGATTTCTCTATATAACTCAATTTTGCCAAATTTTGAGATGTCACCTTCTTCTTCCGGGTGCACGATATATACAGGGTGGGGGATATATACAAGGAATGTTTTTTTTTCAAATGTAATACTACTCTTTTTTTATTGAATTCGATTCCTTCCATCAACATTACCATTTCCTGATAGTATCAAATTTTTATCTCAAATAGTTCTATGGGAAAAAAAGTTAATTAGTTACAACTCTTACTCTAAAAAGATTCAATCTACTTCCATTTAAAAACGTTTCAAATAATGTGAAAAGGCAGGTTAGTGGACATAATGTACCTAATAGTATCGATAACGATAATAACAACTAACAACTACTAACAATAACATAGCTAGTAAAAATTACTTACATATTATCGGATTCATAATCAAATTAATGTAGGTAGTGTACTATACCTAATATGTAAGTAATTTTTACTAGCTATGTTATTGTTAGTAGTTGTTTGTTGTTATTATCGTTATCAATACTATTAGGTACATTACGTCTACCAACCTTCCTTTTCACATTATTTGAAACGTTTTTAAATGGAAAGAGATTGAATTTTTTTAGAGTTAGAGTTGCTAAGTAATTAATTTTTTTTCCCATACAACTATTTAAGATAAAAATTTTATACTATCAGGAAATGGTAATGTTGATGGGAGGAATCGAATTCAATAAAAAAAAAGTAGTGTTACATTTGAAAAAAAAAACATTCCTTGAGTTACAGAAAAAACTGAAAACCTGGCAACGTCGCAATTGTCAATTTTCAATTCAATTTTTTAAGTTATCCACCTGTAACAAACTCCATTGATTTAGCCTTGGTAGTTTTGAAGAAAATTAGCCGTTCCGGTTATTTTAACTAACCCTGTATAACATATTTTACACACATTGTTTACCAAAAAAAGACAGATAAAACAAAACAGACACATGTTTTCAGAAGCCTGACGCAGGTAACTGACCTATTTTTGCACTTGCGTGCATTCTGTTCCGCCCCGTGCAGGCAACCAGCATAACCGTTTTGTGCCTTGAATACTCAAAAAGGGTCAAGCTTACTTTTAATATTCGAAAATTATATTTTTGTAGACACATGCGTATTTGTTAAGTAATATAAGTAGATACTATAATTTTGGTCATGAGTTGAGTGTTAGCAACACTATGCCAGAACTGCAAGATTTTAACTTTACACAATTTTGAAAATCGTTTCAGAAGGATGCAATTCTTTACAGTGTGACCAGTAAAGTCCGCATCATATGGGATTTTTTTTATTAATATTTTTATTCGAAATTTGACTTTGGCATCAAGTTCTGCTTTGATCGAGATGAAAATTAAGCAAAAAAATAATAGTCACGTGATTCGCATTATCTGTCAAATTTTAATTTTTTCCGAAAAATAAATTAAAAGTGGGGATATTTCTGAAATAACATTTTTTCCGAAAAATAAATCAAAAGTGGGGTTATTTCTGAACGTATCAAAAAAAGTTATAAGAAAAAGTTTTTTTAAATGCAGTTTCTAGCCCACATCCAAAATTTTAGCTGCATAAGATAATTTTGATTTTTTACCCATATTTTGTAAATTGCACCACTTTTGCAAAACAAGACTTAACGCAACCTACATAAAACTTTTTAGTTTTAACAATGCTTTATTTCAGATAAATTTTCTTTAAAATAGCGCCATATTAAATGTGTGTTTCTCTACAAAATCAAAATTGGGCTATTAAAATTTGGTTGCATGTGATGCAAAGTTTATTTGTTTTTGACCCTGTATAAGATATTTTCATAAAATAAGTATTTTTAAAAACGTTGTTTGTGTCTGAAAGTAATACACCTTAATAATAAGACAAAAAAGAACACAGTGTCATCAGTGAAGTGTTCATTAAGTGGAAAATAAATTTTAGTGGTGGGTACAAAATCAAAATTATCTTATGCAGCTTAAATTTTGCATGTTGGCTAGAAACTGCATTTAAAAAAAACTTTTTCTAATAACTTTTTTCGATATTTCCAGAAATAACCCCACTTTTGAATTATTTTTTGGAAAAATTTAAAATTTGACAGATAATGCGAATCACGTGTGTGTGTTTTTTGCTTAATTTTCATCTCGATCGAAGCAGAACTTGATGCCTAAGTCAAATTTCGAATAAAGCTATTAATTAAAAAAAATCCCATATGATGCGGACTTTACTGCTCACACTGTATACTACTCACATGGTAATAATAAAAACCCTTATGTACCCACTCGAAGCTTTTGCAGAATTTTTTTTGTGGTCATATTGCGAGAACGAGAAATTATAAGACTCTCGCGAGACCAGACGAGAAAACATCTTGCGAGGCGAAATTTGGAAAAATCGATACGAGAGTTTTTAAAAAAATGCGAGATTTTTCGTCTCGTAAAACACTGGTTACAAAATTACACCAAAACACAAACTGAGTATTTACAGATTCTCGGTAAGTATATAGTCATGCTTTCTAAAACCATTATCATTCATTTTACTAGAGCTATTGAGCGGAATCTCCACATTGACATTAGATACTGTAGAAACAAGAGAATTTCTATTGGTAGCTCCACTGGACTTACTGGTATTTCTGCTTATCCCACGTGGTCTTTTAAAGTGGGCGGTATAAGGTAACGGTTTGCCTCTTATCGCTCCCCGATTGGAGTTTGCATGTTCCTTACACATTCCCAACTTACCCATGAGTATAAAAAAATCTTTTCGATACTGTTGAGTAAGTATAGCGTATAAACAAGGATTTGCGCAAGAATTTAGAGGGTAAATAAACACGAGAAGTATTTTTGTCTGGGTAACTGTGATAAGAGGGTAGCCTAGTAATGCCGTTATGCCAAAGAAAGCGATCGGCGAGAGACAAGCGAAGTCTGTGAAGACCAATAGGGCCATTTTCTTAGCTACCGTGTGATCGTTGCGGACTGAGTTGGCTATTCCTGTTTTGCTACCTGAAAATCGGAAAGAAATAATTATAAATAATAAACTTTCTTTAAAGGAACCCATTGACTGCTGCTTTACTGGCTGCTTTGCTCAACGACAATCAAGCAATCAAGATAGACCGCGCATCTCATTTATGTAAGTCAGGCGCGGATACAGGGGGGGGCAATTGCCCCCCCCCCCCCTGAACAAGCAAAAACTTTTTGGGGCACCCTTGTCAGTATGTCAGTGTGGGTAGGCGAAAAGCCCGAACATTTTTTTAACTATTCGTCCCAATTTTAACAAATTTGGCCAATAATTTAGAGCAAAATTTTTAAAATCGACTATATATTAAGATTTTTCACTACTACATATCAGTTTTTTTCTCAAACAATGTTCTTATATCCATGATTTCTAAAAATAAAATACTAACATTTTAGTAGGTATGTCCTACTTTAAGGAATAATAAAAAATATGATTTCATAAAATTGTAATAGAGTTGCTAGATATATCAAACTCAAAGCGCAAATCAAAATCCCGAAGGCGCCCGAAAGCGCACCTGCAAAAGGAGCACATGATGCGAATAGGAAGTAGTGAAACATTTATTGGTTCTCATGAGTAGAACCTAAAAACACCTCTAATAAAAATTAAAGGGCTAATTTTCTTTAAAAAACTCCCACAATGCCATTAAGCGCTCAATCTGGCAGCCCTGTAAACACTGCCTATTATATGTGATTTGTATTTTATTTTTTTTTGGACAATAAATTAAAATTTTATGAAATTTTTATTTAGAACGAATTCTCTGGAAGGTAAAATCACAAAAATTAACCCCCTCCTAAATGCACCTGTTTTGTTTTGTATTTTTTATTTTTCCCATTTGAAAACCAAGCACCACGATTCAAAAAAGGGCGTGGCACCCAAAAAAATTTTTTTAGCGCCTTTGGCGCTTTTTGCCCCCCCTGGGCAAAATCCTAGATCCGCGCCTGATGTAAGTGATTTTGTTTCGTTCCCACATCTCACTGTTTACAGCGCCGTAACTAGAAATTTAGCGCCCGCGGCCAGGGTTAGGTTGGCGGCCCCATATAAATTTTATAAACTGGTAAAGACAATTTATTTATTGTCATTTGCACCGCATTATACAGGGTTAGGAAAAATTACCAGAACGGTCAATTATTTCAAAATATCCAGGGGTTATCAAAAAACGTCTTATATAAAAAATGTAGGGCTGTTAAAAATCTACATATCGGTGATAAATTGAAATATACAGGGTCGCCCACAAAGTTGTGGAGAATGATAGTTATATTTTTTAAAATGGAATACCATGTATATTTTTACTTATTTTGATTGTCGACTTAATTTTAAACATTTTTTATTAACCATGTATTATACCTAAATTCATTACTTTCCTACATAAATTGATCAGCTACAAAACACAAAATAAATTTCAAGAAACAATTTATTAAGTTAACTTTAAACAAAAACGTATAACAAATCATGGCAAAACGGCTCTATTTTTTAATAAGTGTTGAAAATTACCCCCATTTACTAACTGACAATGATACAAATTATCGCAAAAATGTCTTTGGGTGTTTAAAACCATTTCCCTTGCTATTCTCGCACTTTCATTGACAATTTTCATTCTTAATTCTTCTAAATTATTGGATTTATTTTGATAAACTATGTTTTTCAGGTGACCCCAATAAAAAAAATCTAATGGCGAAAGATCGGGGGACCGTAAAGGCCATTCGATAGGCCCTCTTCTTCCTATCCATCGATTTGGGAACGTGACATCCAAAAATTCTCTAACTTCGCAAGTAAAATGCAGAGGAGCTCCATCTTGCTGATACCAAAAACAAGGTAATATCAACATTTAAATTGTTTATAGCTTGAACTATTTCTTGCCGAAGAAGCCGGAGATATCGATCACCGTTCAAATTTCCCTCGATAAAAAAGGGTCCAATTACATGTCCCGCAAACAATCCAGCCCAGACATTAACTTTTCTTGGGAACTGTGTATGCAGCTCTTCATTAAGGTTATTTCGCGCCCAGTAACGGTAATTTTGCTTATTCACCATTCCGTGTAGTGTAAAAGTCGCTTCATCCGAAAACACAATATTGTTTGAAAAATTCGAGTTTTCTTCCATATTTCTAGTCATTATTTCGCAAAATTCTAGCCTTCGATCACAGTCAACGTCAAAATGTTCTTGTACAACATTAATTTTGTATGGATGCATTTTCTCAGTATGAAGAACGGTTCGTACAGATTTTTGATCAATTTCATGATCCAAAGCAAGCTGATTGGTGGATTGTTTGGGATTTTCTTCTATCGCAAGCAGAACGTCCAGCTTTTTTTCCTCGGAGGTAGCAGTCCTAGGTCTTCCAGATCTTGGGCGGTTTTTTACAGTATCAGTCATTCTGTAACGCTCAATAGTTCGAAAAACTGCATTTTTTTAAATGTGCCTGTCTGGATGCTAATTATTGTAAATATTACATACCTCCTGATATGATCTCTGTTTATCGCCAAACCCCCTTAAAATTAAAATATCTGTTTCAGTAAGTAAAAATGCCATGCTATTTTCTTTTTTGTCTATTTCTGTCAGAATTTGAGTTTCAGATGTCAAACTATTAATTATTTATTAGTAACCATCGTGTCTTATTTGTTGTTCACTATGTTCGGAAATCGTATCGTTATACGTTATTATTTGAAACGCCGATTTCTAGGAAAGTAATGAATTTAGGTTTAACACATGGTTAATAAAAAATGTTTAAAATTGAGTCGACAATCAAAATAAGTTAAAATATACAGGGTGTTTCGTTTAAAAAAAAAACTATCATTCTCCACAACTTTGTGGGCGACCCTGTATATTTCAATTTATCACCGATATGTAGATTTTTAACAGCGCTACATTTTTTATATAAGACGTTTTTTGATAACCCCTGTATATTTTGAAATAATCGACCGTTCTAGTAATTTTTCCTAACCCTGTATAATCCAGGATTACTGCTTAACACTGGATTTCGGAATAAATTTTACTTGCACTTGCAGTCGAAGATTATCACCGATTATATTTTAATCCTAAGAAATTAAGGGATTATTTCGGAATTAAGTCCTAATTCTTGAATTCTAAGCTTAAAAAGAGTTTGCTTTTGGTTTGATCGTTTGGTGTTAGTTTTGTGGTTTTATTTGCCACACAAATCACGTTTTGCTTTGACGTATTTTGATCAATGAAAGTATGGATGCATTGATGGACTTTGTTTTTGAAGATAACATTTTTGAAGAGGATTTAGATCCTTGATATAATCGATTTTGGTTTAGGAGTAATTTTTTTGAAGATTTTAATGAGCTGCAATTTTTTCAAAGATTTAGGCTGAGGAAAGCCACAGTACTTGCTGTGCTTGCAAAAAGTGAAATTGATTTGGAATATACCCATGATTGGTACTGAGACTTATTTAGGTCTTTCACTATCCAATGAAATAATATATCTATTTAAATCTTGTGAATTACTGTGAAATACTTTCCTATGCAACGGGGTAACACATATCATCAGTTGCTGATTATATTATGTATTATGGTCATACACACCTCAACAGCGTCAAGGATAATATCCAAGGTTTTAAGAGTGCTTACTAATCTTACACCTAGGAATATCAATATGCCTGAAAATGATGATCTATTGGATGTACAGACCAAGTACAATGATATTGCCAAGTTTCTGAGGGTACCTAATAGGCTGTATGGATGGCACTCATATCCGTATTTAATCTTTAGGTCTAAATACTTTGTTTTATTAAACATCAGTTTTTAAAAAATATTTGCTGATATATTACCCAATAACAAATTTCTAGGAGGATATGCTGCAGAATTGCTTCGAAATAGAAAGGGATATTTCTCTCTTAATACCCAGGTAGTGGGTGATGCAAATTTAAGAATACGGGAAGTTAATTGGGCATTCAAAAAATATGTTGTTAAGGCCTTCCACTTGTCCACACTAAGGGCCGGTATTTTCATCCTCGGTTAAAACTCGGTTATTTTTATTGCTTAGTTAAACTTGTTTTGTGACACATAAAGCATGTTATAAAACATCAAATGTCAAGTTTAACCGAGGAATTAAAATAACCGAGCTTTAACCGAGGATGAAAATACCGGCCCTAAGTGCGCTTGTATACAAACCGATATTTATCGGATGTCGGAATAGTAATTATCGGAGTGTCGGGGGTCTCTCGTACATTGCGTATGATTTTTATCGGAGGTTACGCCATTTTCGTTTGTAAAGTGACAGTTGTATTAAACAATTTTATCAGCAAGTTTAGCGAATATGCGAACAAACGCCCTAACAGAGTGCGCTCTCCTTTGTTTATATCTAATTACCGCGGGTTTTTACAATTTATGACAGTACGAAGTTGACACAGAACCGAATATACTGGTGAAAAAGAAAATCCCTATAAATATGCCACGTTGCCATATTGTCACGAGGGGTAGTTTTTTTGCGCGATCGACGCCTCAGTTCCCCCACTTAACCCAATGGCCGGGACAGAGTGGGGAACCCAGCCGCGACCGGCATCATGGCGAGCATGGGCTGCGCGGGCAGGGGCGGGGCATCACCTATCTCGCAGCCAAGCGGGCACGCCGCCCAGCATTTTCCTGAGCCGCCAACTTTACGCGGCGACACTTTTCCCCGACACCGAATGAAGAAGCCAAATAATAAGTAAGGTAAGACTGGGTATTTTGATATTTATTTTTAAATAGCTAATTTATTGTGTTAATAAATAGTTAATTAAGTATGATGACCGCCTTTTAATCAAGGAACCCGGTTTCCTCGTGACAATATTATCCGAAAGCTCTAATCCGAAATGTGTTAATTCCCTATAATATTTTATTGGTGCAAATAAAAAAATAGGTAGTCTTGTATGTAGCATTGGGTACAAGGCCTGATTTATCTTTTAGTGTTACGGTTCTCAGTCGGTTTTTAGAAACGGCCAATGAAACTTTATATGTGGCATTAAAACGAGTGTTTAGATAGATAAAAGGAACATTGTACCTTAAACTGAAATTTTTAACTGATAACGAGGAAATTATTTGTGGTTATGTGGATTCAGATTGGGGTGGTGACGTAATTGACAGAAAGTCAACCACTGGTTTTGTTTTTAAAGTTTTTGATTGTCCTGTTTCATGGTGTAGTAAAAAGCAACAAACAGTATCAATCTCGTCAACCGAATCTGAATACATAGCATTATCTTTGGCAGTAACGGAAGCTTGTTGGTTACAAAAAGTTTTATCAGATTTTAAGGTTTTCAACTTAAATACTTCAACGAAGATATATGAAGATAACCAATCAGCTATCAAAATAGCCAACAACCCTGAAAATAACAGAAGGTTGAAACATTTAGATATTAAGTTTTGTTTTCTAAAGGAAAAGATCGAGAAAGGTTTAGTTAACATATTGTATATCAAAACAGAGGATCAACAAGCAGGTATGTTAACAAAACCCGTATCAAATATTAAAATGCTAAAGTTTAGGGAAAGTCTAAACTTAATTTAAAGTAAGGAATCGTTGATTTTATGGAGTTGTTTTTATTCAGGGGGCGATATCCGCAATTTTAAATGTAAGGGACTTAAAAGGTGCAAAATAATTTTATTGAGGGGGCGTGTTGAAATAAAAGTATGCAATAGAATTATTTGGCAACCTTTCTGTGTAGTTAAGGAGGTGTCAACACCACCATCAGAAAATAAGTTAGTATTGTCAAAAATAGTAGTTGACAAGATCCGTTGTTTTAGTTATATAATTTAGTGATTTCCTAATAAAAATAAGTAAAAGTATAACTCACGGTTTATTTTAATTACTCGCAAACATCATATAACAACAGCTTCAATCATGAATGTTTAGTGCTGTTCCGTAAAACCCATTGTGTGAATTGTTCAAGAAATTGGAAAAATTTGCGATGAATCAAATTACTTGTGTCGACTGTCAAAGATGACGGAATAACTGATTGATTGTTAATTCAGGTAATTACTGACACCCAACAGGTATTAAGCTCTACGGCTAAGCATTATGTCCTTAGATGCAAGGCCCTCTTTGATGCAAATAATTTTTGCTTGCACGGTACTACTAGAACATTATACGTTCGTATAATTGAAAAAATTCCCTACCTGCTTTTATGGTCCTGTACATACTTCCATAGCATACGCATATTAAAGTAAAGGCTGTACAGTTAAAGGTGAGAAGTGTCGCCAAATAAACTGCGTCATAGTTGTTTTTATGTTCAAGTGGTAGACATATACTTGTTCTGGCATAACTGCTTATTCCACGCAAAGGTAAAAAAGCCATAAACAGGGCACATACCCAACCTAGAAACATTATTTTCACTGAAGTTCGCAGCTTAAGGCGCTTGTTGAGGTGAGTTGCCCAAGTTATAGTACACCTGAAATTAAAGAATAATGATGAGTAGATTGATGAGAGTAGTATTCTAGCTGATGACCATTTTTTACTAAAACGATATCATCAGTGGTATTGATCTTATAGCGAGAAAGGTAGGTTGTTCCCAGTAGTAGTGTTAAAATACATGCTCTTTATCCACTACCCTGAAGAGTACCTAAGATTGAGAAAGGTGATAAATCTACTTATACTTTGAGGAAATCTTTAAAGAGGCATTATACGAATAAGATCAAGGTATCATCCTTAACGGAGCAATTATAAATAATTTTAGATATGCGGACGATACTGTACTCCTCGCAAGCACAATAGAAGACTTGCAAGAACTTGTGACCTGTGTGGCAGACAAGAGTAAAGAGATGGGACTTAAACTGAACACTAAAAATACCAAATGGCTAGTAATAAGCAAGGAGAAGGACGTGTCAAGTCGTTTGGTGTACGATGGGAAACTCATAGAACGAACTCAACATTATAAATACCTGGGATGTATACTAAACGAAAGTTGGGATAACACACAAGAGATAAGATCCCGAATAGAACAAGCTCGAGGCACTTTCAACAAAATAAGAACCGTACCTACTATGCAGCCGCATAGCCTCCCCTTAAGAGTTCGCATTCTCAGGTGTTATGTATTCAGCACACTTATGCACGGGGTTGAATCATGAACGCTTACAGACACCATGTGTAGGAGACTGGAAGCCTTTGAAATTTGGACATACCGGCGTAAGTTGCAGATTTCGTGGGTTGATAGAATCAGGAACACAGAAGTACTAAACCAAATGAATAAACAAACAGAAGTTATATACACTATCAAAAAGAGAAAATTAGAGTTCTTCGGACATATTCTGCGTAACACAAAGTACCAGATGCTCCAGCTTGTTATGCACGACAAGATCGAAGGTAGAAGTTGCCCGGGTCGCCGATGAACCTCCTGGCTGAAGAACTTACGGCAATGGTATGGAACCAGCACAAGGACACTTTTCAAAAGGGCAGTGGACAAAGTCCAAATAGCGCTGATGATCGCCAACGTTCGATAGGACACGGCACCATAAGAAGAAGAAGATAAATCTAAATTAAATGATTATTATTGATAATAAGTAATTTTAATATAAACTCACCGACAAAAAAAACCGGCACCTACATTTTTTTAGTAATTTCAATATGGCATACCTTTTTTATTTTTGACTTTATTGCAATGATTTTTCACTGGGCGATAGATATATTTATTAAAATTACGCTGCAGTTTGTTCTGATTAGATGTAATTTTGGTTGCTTAAATGTTTATATACCAGGGTAAGTCAAAATGATGTTTTTAGTCGGAAGTTTAAAACGTCCTATGGAAAAAACACGCCAGAGAACCTTGTTTAAAAATTATTAACGATAAAGCTGGCTGTATTCCTAGCATTTTGTTTTTTGAATCATCTGGTTATCTTGTTTCTTTTACGAGCTACGCATTTTTAATTGAAACGCTGCATTTAAAAAACATTTTTTACTTCAAACATTAAAAGTTGTCATTAGAGCACATAAAATTAAAATCAAATGTTAATAACGAGTGTGTACACATCTAGCCGCAATGGCAGCTTGCATTCTTCGTGGCATGGAATCAATTAGAGTGATTATTTTTTCTTGAGGAATAGCTTCATATTCTTCATTTAATGCTAACCTGAGCTCTGGTAAAGTTGTAGGTTTGTTGGGACGGTGACGAACGCGTCTTTTTAATTGATCCCAAAGATGCTAAATTGGGTTAAGATCTGGGCTACAGGGGGGCCATTCTAACCTTTGAATTCCAACTACATCCAAAAACTTATTTACTACATGTGCAAAATGTGGTCTGGCGTTGTCTTGCATGAGTATAAACTCTTCTCCAATGACAGGGGCAAATGGAATGACAGCATCCTGTAGTATCTCTTCAATATATATGTGGGCAGTTAGAGCTCCATTTTCCACAAATATTAGGTTTCTACGTCCTTCTCGAGATCAGCCATCTTAGCCAACAACCAAGTAAGTAAAAATGTTTTTTTTAATGCAGCGTTTCAATTAAAAATGCGTAGCTCGTAAAAGAAACAAGATAAATAGATGATTCAAAAAACAAAATGCTAGGAATACATCCAGCTTTATTTTAAATCATGTTTAAACAAGGTTATCCGGCGTGTTTTTTCCACAGGACGTTTTAAACTTTCTACTAAAAACATCATTTTGACTTACCCTGGTATATAAACATTTAAGCGACCAAAATTACATCAGAACAAACTGCAGCGTAATTTTAATGAATATATCTATCGCCCAGTGAAAAATCATTGCAATAAAGTCGAAAATAAAAAAGTGATGTCATATTGAAATTACTATTATCGTGACAAAAAGCTAATTCCTCCCTTGTAAAAGTATCTACCTATTCTTATGTAATTTACTGTAAAAATTCAGTGGTTTTCTTAATTAAAGACCCATTTCCTGGCAGTGGTTTTCATAATTAAAGACTCGTTTCCTGGCTTGTCATTTAAAAAAACTCGGAACAACGGCAGAATTAGAATTAGAACCTATTAAAAATTTATATAAATAATAGGGGAAGGTCGCCCTTGATGGCATACTTCCCATGATGGCATACCACAGGTATCTCTGGAATAAACCGGGTTTGCGTCATCCCGCATAGTTAGACGGGCGCGCGTATTGACCGTCCAGTTGTGAGTCGAATTTCAGTCGTGACGGACGTTTTTATGTAAAGTTATTTATTAGAACAGAAATTGCTAAGTGGCGAAGTAATATTAGCCAGTTTTTAAACCAAAAATTTATTATGTTAGGTGCATTAAATTAGAATGCACGATTTTTTTCCGATAACTATAGGATATATAAGTTACTTTGCTATGATTATTTTAAATCTAAGTTGTGGTTTTAATTTTTTATAATTTATATACTAGAAGTGTGACATAATCCTAAGATGGCATATCCATTAGTTTCCTATGATGGCATACCTATAAATACATATAAATAAATATGCCATCATAGGCGTCATATTCAAAACGGCGCTACTTTGACTTTTCTTTGTGTCTATGTCCCTAAACACTACTTATATGCTTTGTAAAGTTTTCGAATATATCTTTAGAATGCACTTTCCTGATAATGTTTTAAGTTTTTTTCTTTAAGTTTTAAACATGTTCCCTAGAATGTAATATATTATTTTAAGTCTTTTTAAACAGTTTTATGTGCTTGAATTTTTTAACAATAAAAATGTGCAAACTGTAACAAAAATATTTCTTTTACATGTATGCGTCCTTTAGATTTTTGCATTTTACTGGAGTATGCCATAGCATACTTGGTGGTTTTTTCTTTTCTATTCTTTTTACCAAAAAAATAGTTTTTGTATATTTTTAAAGTTTTATAATGAATATTTAAGTAGTAACAAATATTTTAACATGGTTAAATGGGTTAAAACCTTTGAACTAAAATATATATTAGGTGGTAAAAAAAAGGTGCCATCATTGGCGACCTTCCCCTACAAATCTACTTGGAGAGTTTGAAAAGGTATGTAAAAAGATAGTAGAAAGTCTGAAAACCATAAGCGTAGAGGAGAGGGTGGATGATTCGGCTAGTTTGTCTTAAAAATTATTTTATAAAAAATAAGATTGAAATAAAATAAAAATTGTATACAGGTATGGCCGTTAGGCATTTCTATGTTCCCCTTAAATCGGACTGGGGTGAAAAAATATGTTATAGAATTTTGAAAGTTAAATTAAAAACATCTGTAAAATGGTTGAAGCCTCCACTATTAGGGGTAGATTCGGCTAGTGCTCAAGGAGGGGGCCAGAGTTTAAATTCTTACAAGTATTTATTTCTATATATTTGGATAGGTAGGTACAAAAGATGTTTACTTAAACTAACTTAAACTACAAAGGTTTATTCTAGAAAACTACAAATTAAAAAAAATCTATATTTTTACATATTCTTAAAAAATATTAGGTTTATCGTACGCCAGTGGCGCACCCAGGGAGGAAGGCCAAGGGGGCCTTGGCCCCCTCAAAACCCCCAATGAAATAAAAATTATGAAAGTGGATAAGTATTTTAAAAAGTCAATTTTCTTAGATTTACCTCACGGGCCTCGTTTGAGGGGGGCCAGGTGGGGCATTTGCCCCCCCCCCCTCCTTCCCCTGGAAGTTGACTTATTGACAAAAGTTGACTTATTGAGGTTTAATATGGTTTGATTGAATTTATGAATTTATTATTTCGAGTTTTCCTTTATATTATTGTTATTATTTTGGGGTAGTAAAGACTTATTTTAATAAAAATAAACAGTTTTAATGCCAAAACGACTATGAATTTTAGAGAAACAATTTTAGCTCATTAAGTATTGAGCAAAAAATTGAAATTAAAACTAAGGGAAGACCTAAACTCTCGAAATTAACTTGATACATACCACAAAGTGTAAATCTAGGGACTTTATTGTTATTGATAAGTTTGCTGCAAATAAAAACAGATGAATGAACTTTACTTTTAAACAACGTACCCACTAATGAAAAATAAATTAGCATTTCTATTTTTTATCTTATTTCATTTTCAATAGAATAAGAAGGTAATCATAAATTTTTAAAGTATTTACTATAATAATTATTAACGAAATTTGGGCGTGATCTTAGAAAAATTTCGCCTGCGGCGCATTTCGCCTACAGCAGGCTTTTAGTACACCCCCAAGTTAACAAGTCACAAGCCGCCAATGCCCCCCCCCCCCCCTAAGAAACCGTTTAACGACTCCCATGACTAGGCTATTGCGATCTTCCCTGCAAGAGTACCTGTTAAAAAACTTCCAAAGTTCTAGAAAAATGCGTAACTTAAAAGTTTATTCAAAAATTTGCTTCCAGCACTGTTTGGCGGGCCCCCCCCCCAAACATAAAATCCTGGGTGCGCCGCTGTCGTACGCGTCCATTCTCTGGAAATTATAATTAAATCGAAAAAGCGATTGGGTTCTTGCAGGTCCCGTATTTTGTGGTTCTATGAGTTTAGCTTCAATATCGTCAAACAGAACCAACGCTATGTTATGAGCAATTGGAAAATGGAAACTTGCAAAATTTCCTTTTCGCCTTAAGAACTTTACTTTATAAAAACTGTCATTAATTGCAAGAACTTCGGCTATATAAAAACAAATATAATTTTTTATTTTCTGAAATTTAACTAGGAGAAAATCATCGATGGATATATTTTATTTAATCCATGTCTTGCAGTGACGTAAAATATTCACTACTATCTGAAGCATCCATTATTTATATTAAAACATCCGATTCAGTTGATGATTCCTTAGCCAGCTTCTTTTATTTTTCTTTTAAAAACACTTTTCTCTTTACTGTCTTGTTATTCTTCACCATTTTCCTAATTCCTTGTTCCCTCTCAATAGTTTGTTTAGCAATTAGTATATATTGTTGACTTACTTTCTCGTTTTCTTTTCTTAATAGTCACTTGGCGTTAAGTTTTTGGAAAAGGTCGAATTAATTCAAGAAAACTAACACTAACTCCATCGGTGCACTTTGATGTTGAGGGTTGTGCAGGGCCGATCCTAGGGTGTCGGCCGCCCGCGTGCAAAGACCTATTATGCCGCCCCTCTAAAGAATTTTTCCTATTTTGAGTAATACTTAACGTTGACGTCAGTGGCGCAGCCAGAAATTTCGTTCGGGGGGGGGCCTTAACTTCCTGCGCTGCAGGCGAAAATTTTGTTGGGTGCCACGCCCTTTTTTGGGTAAAATACGTATGATTGACGAGAGCGACAGCCCCCTAAAACTTCTGCAATAATACGCCGCTGGCCATAACTAAATATTTATGAAAAAAAAAATTTGAGATTTCATTTTAATTAGTAAAAATGTATTTAAAATAAGTAACGCATATATTAATCATACTTATACTAAAACAAAACAAAAACCTTATACAATAAGTTGTAAGTAATCACTACTAATACTAATATTAAAGTAAAATTCTTCGTTTTGTTTTTGCCATTTCGTCCCGAATTTCTTCCACGGTAATATCAATATATCGTGGTTCGCATAAAGAACTGCCAAACCATTTAATCTGTCGCACTCGCAAACTACTTAACAACCAACGTATCAACGATAATTAGGTAAATACAAAAGCACCAAACCTCACAAACCTTAATAAATAAAATTCATAATAATTCGGTGTACAAAAGGGTAGCGGGTAGAAACATCGCTTTCAAATTAACGGACAGCTCGAGCTTAGTCGTGAGTGTCACGTGCCAATATGATACGTTTGAAACAAAAATAGACATTTTATAATTAGAAATGTAAAACAATAGTATTTACCAGAAAATATAAAATAACAAAAAGTACTAAACCATAAATCTCGCGAAACGAAAAGTATATAAATCAGTCCTTCAACGAAGACTACCTAATAATTAACTATAAAATAATTTTTCTGGCTTTCAGAGAAGCAAATTTGTCAATAATTGCGGTGAGATCAATTTTTTCAGAGATTTCGGATTCAATAGAGATGATGGCCAAATCTGAAAGTCTTTCTTGTGTCATATTATTTCTCAAGCAATTTTTAATAATTTTTAATTTACTGAAACTTCTTTCACCTGAAGCCACAGAAACAGGTAAAATAAAGTTTCTTTTGTCCCATTGACCTGCGAGCCGCGTGCCGTCAGCCGACCGCGGCCGTTTCATTAAAAATTTTTAATAAATAAATACATTTAAAATAATTCACAAAAATATTGTTTTCTTCTTCGACGTTAATTTAAAGTTATCTTTTATAGTTTGATAAATGTCATTTTATTTTTATTTCGAGAAATTCGTAAAAAGTTTTGCTTGATTGACAGAACTATCTGCCTACGGCCGCCCCTTGTTTTGGCCGCCCGCGTGCGGTGCACGCACTGCACACTTGCTAGGATCGGCCCTGGGGTTGTGGATTATCATGGGATTATGATAAGGCATATATATCTATCTACAAAATCAAATGAATTAAAAAGAATAATACGACGTGGGGATGATTTCGGCCAGCCGAAATGCACCCCCTGATTGGTGGCCGAATTATCACTCGTAGAACCAGTTAGAATAAAGTATTAGTAAAAAAGTTACTCTTGATATTTGAGGTTATGTTACGTGGGCAAAATTATCTTCATTCTGATGTATACCTATTGTGTACGGTAAATGAAATATTTCTAAATATTAAGAACAAACAAGAGTTTTCCTTGTTTATAAATTGTAAAACTTACCTTTTTATTTGAAAAAACGCATGGAAAATTACCACAACTGAAAAACACCGGCAAAATATCGCATATATTTTTGAATACTAGACCAACTAGAGGTGGGTTGCTAAATAGCAGCCTGCTTTTTTTTAACTGCTATTTGATTCGGTATAATGCTAAATGCTACGAGCTTTAAAATTAGCTGCTAATTTTTAGCAGGTAATATTGACAATATTATTGACTTTTGACTGTGAACTGGCGCTGATAGAGCGAAAGGGGCGGTTGTCAGGTCAGGTTAGGTAATTTTGGTTATCTGCTATGCTATTTCGAAGTGCTATTTCGATTTACTTACAGACGTCTATTTACTTACTGCGAAGTAGAGAGGGGTTGCTAAATAGCAGCCTGTTTTTTTTAAACTGCTATTTGATTCGGTATAAAGCGGTTGGCAGTAGTGCTGTGACAGGATTGATCTGGTATATCACTAATTACTAGTTAATTACGTGGTAGCGTTCTGACTATAATAAACATTATTCATTATCAATGGTAGCGTTTCTGACCGAGAATACCAGACCTGGTCCTTTCACATAAGGGTAGAATTACTAGTATAAATAACTAAGACAAATATATATATAGCAAGCGCACTCTTGGAGATGATGGAGTTCTTCATGATAACTTCAACGTCGTCTCGTTCTGTTAGTTGTATCTACTGTTAATACCAAACGACTTACCAATGTCGACCAAACAGCAATATCCAGGTGATGATGTTAACAATAACGTCGCCGCGACGCGTCTTTAGGGCGCGAGAGCGAACCGTTCAACCTTTGTTAATGACACCCTTTATATTGATTGTTACAATAAAACAACACCCAGTTTAAACAACAACTTATAAATCTATTAACAACAATTATAAAGAAAGGTAGAAAGAAAAGTTACTGAACAAGAAAAAGAAAGACTGTAAAACTAATACAAAATATGTATTATGCTAACTAATAAAGAGAGATTGTTCTATTTAAATGCGTTTACTGTACGAATCCAAAAATTACCCATTTAATATTTAAAACCCTGTGAACAGATAAAATTACTATTTTTAAATCAATACAACCCTGTAATTTAATCACCCAAAGATTAATTTATGATAATCCCCGAAAACTGAAAAGTCTAAACACTAAAACCCTGAAACTTATAGGTAAAACAACAATTATACTTAAAACCCACAATTTAACTTTACACTTTTAAGAAACAAAGGATTCACTACACAAGAGGTATATCAAAGAGAGAAATGAGTCCGAAACTATGTACTCTTAAAAACCCACCTAGTTACACCTGAAAATAAAGCCTCTTTGGTACTTGGTCAAACCGAACCCGATAACAGAAACTTCGGAACTTAGTAAACCGAACACGACAATAGAACTTTAGGAACTTAGTAAACCGAAACCGTTAAAAGAACTTTAGGAACTGCTAAACCGAAACCGCTAAAAGAACTTTAGGAACTTAGTAAACCGAACACGACAATAGAAACTTAGGAACTGAATTGTGAAATTTCCCGATTAAACATCTAACTTCTAAAGACACCCCTTAAATTATGCTAATTCAAATATTTAGCTATTTGAACCTATAGAACGTACTAAAATCATTATTACCCCTCGGTACCACGTCTTAGGGTATAAACAGTTTATTCTATGCAACCAATCAGAGGTCATTTCTCTCTAAGACTCTGCCTTAGATCATAAAACAGGGTCGTCCCAATATATGATTGTAGACATTACCGCTAGGTGACTCTAGTTATACCCTCTCGATATTTAATTAAAACCTTTTCTCTCTTTATGGACATTTAACCTTAAAAATCATATCTATAGCTAAACAATACATTCCATACTTATAAAATAACCGTAAAAACGGTCTTACAAATAACATTCCTAAATTAACCTTACAGTTAAAGTACAGCAATCAGATTTACTTAAAAAAAAACCCTTTTAAGCTGTTCCAGGGAAAATAAAAGAATAAATCTGATCCGACTTTTACATAAATAGAATGGTCAAAATACAAATTCCAGGTTCTTCCTATATTTTCCATTTTTTTCTCAATAATATGGTTCATTAGCTCATTATAATGGACCACCCACGAAAGTCCCTTTATTTATTATTCCCATCTGGGGTTAGTATAGATTCTTATAAAGTTTACATTATCTTTGACAAAACGTGCTCTTCTATAGATTCTATTATTTATTTGAGTTTTTGCTAACAACCAGCTTTTAGGGTATTATAGAAAAATAAACTTTATGACTTAACAAATCTTTAGGATAACTTGGGCAATTTATTTGTTTAAGAAAAACCGTTCGTATTTGTTTAAAATAGTTAGCTACATTTGGGTTTTATTATCATATTTATGCTTGGAATAAAAGCTTTTAGAGCCCTTCTTTGAATTTTAAAATAGGAAACATATTGTTTTGCCTGAGAACGCACTTTAAATAAAAATAACTTAAAATAAAAACATAGATTTTTGCGTTCTATTACATTGCCCCCACCTTAGAATGAATCATATATTGACTAAAAAAAAATAGGAAAATAATATCTACGCCACTGGTTTGCATCTTGTACATTCGAAACTCAACACAATATCTACCAATTAAAAAAAAACTAAATCAAAATTACTATCAACAAAGCACTGATAACCATTCTGCTAAATGCAGTCTTTACGGGGCGATTCTCACACTTACCGACACGAACCCACAAATTTTTAGCATACACTCCTGTTCTTCCGCGATTTATTAGTTCCGATTCTGTCCAAATTCGTTACACTAAGTCTTTTCTAACCTCGCACTTCTGTTCTGTCTTGCCACGACAATTGGCTGCCTTACATGCCGCTTCCTGGTCTGGGATGTTTTGGGTATCTCATTCCCAATGGTACAATGGGCTTCACCATCACTCTATTCTAGCTAGCTTGCTTCTATATACTATATAGTAGTTATTAACAGCTCAACAAATAACTAACTATGCAAGCTTATCCATCGAGAACTTCACAAATGGAAAATGGATTTCCATCTTGAACAAAAAGCCTGATACCTCCTCCGCTGCAGAGTGTGCCATGCTGGAAATTCGTGCTGCGAGAATAAATTGGGCATAAACTAGGAACCGGCGTTGTCAATTGCCCACTATCCTCCTGGTAACCTGGATAGTTACTGCTTCCTAGTGTCGGGTATAACAGTGTCTGTTGAACTCTATACATGTCTTCCTGCGTATATATTCCATTGGAACTTATTGGGGAAATGGAAAGTCCGCGCATTGAAATTCTGTCTTCCTCCTCATTGGCGTCTAATTCAAAGACATCAGTGGTCCCTCTCAACTCTGGCTAACTTCCATCCAATAGTTAGCTGGGTCTAGTGGTTGCCATTCCACTTCTGTTCCACGTTCCACCAATATATGTGTAATAGCGGTACGGAACAGATTTCAGTTTTGTATAGCACTTTACAGTGTAGAGTACTTCTTCCAATACTCCACTCACGTAACCTGAAGTCTGCTTTACAAGGTTTCGTACGACATCTGGCGATTGTTTGTCTAACGCTAATCTATTTTTAGGAATCTTTTCTCTCAGTTGGCATCTCTTCATGATGGACATAACCTCCTGGTACTGTGCTACGATGGCTGTCCAATGTCCAATTGCTTGATCATCATTTACTTGGTACGTAAAGTCATGTTCCGGTACGTACTGTCTCTTCTGGTCTACTTCTATTCTTTGGTATGATCTCCATATAGCTTCTTGGGTCCTGGCAAGGCTTCTCGGGTAATAGGGATACCTATTTTTAGCTCTCTGGTCTTGTCTGCACAATCATACGCTATTACTTCTGGTTAAAACATAGGGGCTAAGGATTCTAATAAAAAGATTCGTGGCATCATAGTTACTTTCCTTCTAAAACATCAAGACATTACTTTTGCTCACAACGGGTTATATACACAGTTCAACATAAAAAAAAACCAATAATAAAAAAAAACTATTATATTATTTAACTACTCTTACAAACTAGACTTATACTATGCCACACACTTAAGTAATAAAACCTTATATTTCCATTGACTGTACGAGAAGTCAATCGGCTATACTTCATCTTCTATATTACACTTTCCTGGCTGGGCTTGCTCTAAAAAATTAAAGTTATAAATCAATTTCCCCTTGAAATACGTTCAACTATTAATTTCAGTAAACTTCTTTAATCTTCCACTTACCCTTTTTCCAAACTAGTTCACGATTTTTTTTAAAACTGATACCTAAAAATGTCTTCCCATTTTTGTCTTACCCAAACCAAATTTACCATTTTCTATATCCTTTTTCTTTAACATTTCTTCTATTCCTATCTACAGTTCTTCTTGTAGAACTCAAGGAATTTAGTAAGATATTCGATAAGGAATTCGATAAAGAATTCGACAAGGTGCTTTCGTGTTCGACGCATGCTCTGAAAATCCGTAATAACTTTTACATTTCTACCCATAGGCCTATTTCTTCTTGTAAAAAGATATCTCGGTAACTTCCCAAAACTACAAAAACTCTTGGTTTTCTTACGGAAACCTAAATTTCTGCTATGTTCACTACCGAGTCTCCTGATGTTTTCCTGCTACGTTCACTGAAGAGCCTCCTAATATACTTACTACAGAACATACTGATTTTTCCTGCTATGCTCGCTATAAAGCTTCTTGATACTTTCCTGTTACGATACTTTCCTAGTATGATACTTTCCTGAAATTATACCTTTCTGATATGATACTTTACAGCTTCCCTGCTATTGTCTCCTTGTTATGAACGCAACATCTCCTCCTGCTACTATCTTTTTAGGCTCGCTACAACTCCTTCGGCTACTACTCTCCTGCTACAACTTCTTATTATGCACGCTATTACTTCTCCTGCTACTATCTCCTCATTATACACACTATTACTTCTCCTGCTACTGTTTCCTTAGGCTCCTCCTGTTACTATCTTCTTCGGCTCCTCCTGTTACTATCTTCTTCCGGGATCTTGCAATTGGCTTTAAATTTATTCTATGCTCACCGCGGAGCCCAACATCATTTACTTTTCCAACACAGAACTGTGGAGAGAATCTGTCCTATCCAAACTAACTACATCACCAATTTTTTTAACAGGGGTGGGGGGATTATTTATGGTCTGAGGTGAGGCAATATTTAGAAATCGGACAACAGTGTTCTATTTTGTTTGTTTGTGGTTTTCAATGTTTACTATTTCTGTCGCCATACAAATGCCGATACATGTGTGATTTGTTGACTCGCAAATCATAGTACGTACGTCTACGAAACTAGGAAATTGCATCCGTGAAAAAACCGGTAATTCTAAGTCTTCATGCAGTCTTGTTACTAGGGGTGATCAGTCCTTAGGGTTCGACTGTTGAAGTTTAATACTATTGTTAATCAGGTTGTTGTCCTTTTCTTCTGGTCTATTATTCATCTGGAAAAATCTTCTGTGCATCATCGGGACTCCATCCTTAAGATTTACAGCAAAATTTTTATTACTATTTATTGGTGAACCAACAGAACTAGACATGCATGCTTCATATTCAAGGTTAGGTACCATCTCCCCGGCACAACTTGAGCTATGTATCTCTCTTACACGCTCCTATGCGCCCAGCACTCTCCTGAGCTATGTATCCCTTGTACACGCTCCGTGCTCCCTGGCCATATGCCAGTAAATTCAATTTCATTTTTCTCGTCGATCCCTTGAAGTGTCTCGCCTGCACTTCTGAAGCATACAGATAACACTCGCCTATCTATGCTATACGCTAGTTCCATCGCATCGTTGATGTGATTTTCAACGAGGTAGAGTCGTTCTGGATAACCATTTGCAATATCAAGTTATATCCACACAGCACCATTCTTTTAGATTCTTCTAGTCTTCTATAGACTTAAATTGATCCATAAAGCTCATTTGTTCTACCATCTTTATCCATGACTCACTGATATGTCTTTGTAATATTTCTAAATGGAACTCAGTCGTTTCATTGTCAACACCACAATTATCAAAGTATTCATCAACTAAGTATTCGTAAATGGATCTGTGTTTTCTGGATATATCTTCTTTTCTCCGGGAATACTCAACTATCCGCCAATTTCTGACGTAAGACAGCACATTACCACTTTACTAAATTCACTTACTTTACAAGATTCCACAAAGCAACCTTTACCGAAGATTCCTTAAAATAACAATACGTAGACGAAAGGTAACAAACCACCTTTAAAAAAAAACAATAATTATAAAAAAAAATCATACTTTACATGACTTAATCCGGATGTTAATTCATTGTTAAAGAAAAAATAGCATTTTACCGGAAAGGTGATTCTCGTACGCGTTAAATAATAAACCTTTTTTTTAATCGCAAACACCTTTCAAAATACCGATCGGAATACCGATCGATCGTAAAACTATTATTATGCAAATGTAGCACCAGACCCCAGACTATCATATTTTGTGACGCGCCAGTTTAAAAGAAATTATTAACTATACAATATCATCAGTCGGTTACATCCGTAACCCCAAACAATAAAGATAGGGTAGGTACCCTTTAATCATAAACACCTTGATGGGCTACTACGTTCGCATAATAAAATACCTTGTGCAAATTAATTTTATTTAAATGAGGGTATAGAGTACTGATTCTCAAAAATCTACTTTCAATGCAACTACAATATAATGCAAATAAATATTTCCATGCCTCTTACCTTTGTACCACAAAGTTTTTATACCCTTTTCAAAAAAACGAAATCGAAAAATTATATCCACAAAACCAAATTCCAATTAAACAACAAACAAAAACAATAACAATAACCTTATTAATATGTTCAATGTAGGTCCTGAAAGAAAAAAAAAATACCTGAAAAGAAAAATGTACCTAAATAAAATACGCTGCACTGCATTCATAATATTGAAAATTCGCTGCTATTCCGTCATCAATATCAGATCAGAACTGATTACAATCGGACCTGTGAAAAAATAATTTATAACTGTATGTAAATTGTAATATCGCAATTTAAACGATGGACAGTCGTACTACCATAATAGTACTGGTCACTTTCCAAGAGACTGAAATAAAATCAATAAATAATTATCAAAAATCATAATGGAACGCTACTACTTTACACTGCTCAAAAGAACTTTTTCATTAAGACACGGATGGTTCGTTTACGAGTTTATAACAGTTTGTAGCTTCCAGGTAACAAAATATTACGCTGAAATAGAAACAGATTAGTTTGTCAGTTAAACAAAAATATGTATACCTACAACAAAATTTCAATATTTAAATTATTATGGCCGGTTATTAGAAAAAACATCGCTAACAATATTATGTTATTATTACAATTATAACATACCACAGAATGACATAAATAGACGCAGCTGTTCTGAATAATATCAACCTCAATAAGAGCTGTTATACAGCTTCACTCAGTAAATATGTTTTCTTATATTTACAAGAATCGCAAAAGGGTTGAATTTCATTATCTAAACAATAAATGATTTCTACACCTCATTTAAACAAAAATACGATGACATATATTTGCACCATACATGTCAAAGGAGCACCAAAGTTCTATTAGTATTCAACTACTCCACAAACAGTCAAAAATATGTTGTGTTTTATACATACAAACCGAAAAAAACTTAATACTGATGGAATCTTTTATCTTTGTTATTACACGTCAAATTACGTATTCTTTTTACATTTTACTTTTAATCCTTAAATCGGGTATGCTCTAAAACCGCATATCGAGTAAACAATTATTACTTTAACACAACACATTATGACCTAATTTAGTAAACATGCAATCCTTCTTCCTGTTGGATTCTTACTGCTGTGCCCTTACTATTTCCTGAAAATCCCTATCTCTACATCTCACATTAACCCGCTAAAATCGAGATTAAGAACACTTTAATTATTGAGAAAATTAATCTTTAACTTTTCATAGACTGTTAATTTTGAACCATATACCTTAAAAAAAAATACGCGCTTTACCTTTACTTAATGATCAGTAATTTCCGTTAATTTACTATTATTGCGGTAACATGCAATTTCTGCGACAACCGAAAAACAAAATAATCCCAAGAAAAGCAATTGACTGTTACAGATATATTTTATTCCAGTGAATAAAATAAGTGTAAGAAAAAGTTACATTTTCCAAAAATGTATTACATACTCGATATATAGTAACATGACAGATTGATTAAAATTAGAACATATCGACGATGAAATACGCTAAAATTCACGGTTTATACGATTTTATTGTGACTTTTAATCAATTAAATACAATTATTACTTAAACAAACAGATCAAAGATTAATACATACCACAAAATAAATAAATTTCTTTCGAAATTCATTCATATTCATATTCCAATATGTAGGTCCATTTTTAGCTAATATGTTCCAATTACCACAATCAACTCGATATTTAAAACAATACTATGCTTTTTGACTCAAAAGCAATTACTTTTCCAGGTAAAATTTACTTTATTTACCTACTATCCGACAAATATTCCGTCAAACAAAGAAAACAAGAAAAACTGAATGAACAGAGAATGGGTTCTCTGGTTTTTGATAAAGAATTATATTATACGCATTTTATGATCATCGTTATTTGGGGCTATTAAAACCATTCAAGCTGGCGTAAGGTTCTCTATATCTTTGTTGCTCAGCTTACATCAATTACAATCATATTATTACTGATAACAAAAACATTGTTACATTATCCTTTTGACAACAAAAAAAAACTATCCAAAAAGAATACACAGCGTACAGGTATTAACTATTTTTTTATGAAAAAAACATTGAAATTTTTCAAAAAGAAATTTGATACGCTGACAATAAGCAAAAGAGAAAGTAGTGGTCACTTTTTATGTGAAAAAAAAAACATTTTAATTCAGCAAAAGAAATTCCCTAGTTGACCAACAATTTTTTTATCAAAGATTGTAAGCTAGCAAAAAGACATTCACTAAGCTGCCACCAATTTTATGTGACAGGATTGATCTGGTATATCACTAATTACTAGTTAATTACGTGGTAGCGTTCTGACTATAATAAACATTATTCATTATCAATGGTAGCGTTTCTGACCGAGAATACCAGACCTGGTCCTTTCACATAAGGGTAGAATTACTAGTATAAATAACTAAGACAAATATATATATAGCAAGCGCACTCTTGGAGATGATGGAGTTCTTCATGATAACTTCAACGTCGTCTCGTTCTGTTAGTTGTATCTACTGTTAATACCAAACGACTTACCAATGTCGACCAAACAGCAATATCCAGGTGATGATGTTAACAATAACGTCGCCGCGACGCGTCTTTAGGGCGCGAGAGCGAACCGTTCAACCTTTGTTAATGACACCCTTTATATTGATTGTTACAATAAAACAACACCCAGTTTAAACAACAACTTATAAATCTATTAACAACAATTATAAAGAAAGGTAGAAAGAAAAGTTACTGAACAAGAAAAAGAAAGACTGTAAAACTAATACAAAATATGTATTATGCTAACTAATAAAGAGAGATTGTTCTATTTAAATGCGTTTACTGTACGAATCCAAAAATTACCCATTTAATATTTAAAACCCTGTGAACAGATAAAATTACTATTTTTAAATCAATACAACCCTGTAATTTAATCACCCAAAGATTAATTTATGATAATCCCCGAAAACTGAAAAGTCTAAACACTAAAACCCTGAAACTTATAGGTAAAACAACAATTATACTTAAAACCCACAATTTAACTTTACACTTTTAAGAAACAAAGGATTCACTACACAAGAGGTATATCAAAGAGAGAAATGAGTCCGAAACTATGTACTCTTAAAAACCCACCTAGTTACACCTGAAAATAAAGCCTCTTTGGTACTTGGTCAAACCGAACCCGATAACAGAAACTTCGGAACTTAGTAAACCGAACACGACAATAGAACTTTAGGAACTTAGTAAACCGAAACCGTTAAAAGAACTTTAGGAACTGCTAAACCGAAACCGCTAAAAGAACTTTAGGAACTTAGTAAACCGAACACGACAATAGAAACTTAGGAACTGAATTGTGAAATTTCCCGATTAAACATCTAACTTCTAAAGACACCCCTTAAATTATGCTAATTCAAATATTTAGCTATTTGAACCTATAGAACGTACTAAAATCATTATTACCCCTCGGTACCACGTCTTAGGGTATAAACAGTTTATTCTATGCAACCAATCAGAGGTCATTTCTCTCTAAGACTCTGCCTTAGATCATAAAACAGGGTCGTCCCAATATATGATTGTAGACATTACCGCTAGGTGACTCTAGTTATACCCTCTCGATATTTAATTAAAACCTTTTCTCTCTTTATGGACATTTAACCTTAAAAATCATATCTATAGCTAAACAATACATTCCATACTTATAAAATAACCGTAAAAACGGTCTTACAAATAACATTCCTAAATTAACCTTACAGTTAAAGTACAGCAATCAGATTTACTTAAAAAAAAAACCTTTTAAGCTGTTCCAGGGAAAATAAAAGAATAAATCTGATCCGACTTTTACATAAATAGAATGGTCAAAATACAAATTCCAGGTTCTTCCTATATTTTCCATTTTTTTCTCAATAATATGGTTCATTAGCTCATTATAATGGACCACCCACGAAAGTCCCTTTATTTATTATTCCCATCTGGGGTTAGTATAGATTCTTATAAAGTTTACATTATCTTTGACAAAACGTGCTCTTCTATAGATTCTATTATTTATTTGAGTTTTTGCTAACAACCAGCTTTTAGGGTATTATAGAAAAATAAACTTTATGACTTAACAAATCTTTAGGATAACTTGGGCAATTTATTTGTTTAAGAAAAACCGTTCGTATTTGTTTAAAATAGTTAGCTACATTTGGGTTTTATTATCATATTTATGCTTGGAATAAAAGCTTTTAGAGCCCTTCTTTGAATTTTAAAATAGGAAACATATTGTTTTGCCTGAGAACGCACTTTAAATAAAAATAACTTAAAATAAAAACATAGATTTTTGCGTTCTATTACAGTGCTAGGATAACTAGTTTACGGAATGGGCGACTTTTTTTTTTTTTAGAAGTCTAAATACCTGGGCAGCACTCGCAGTGATTGTATTTACATCAGTTATTTTGCTAATTTCCAACTGCTATTCAGGAAGTAGCCCCACAATTAATTTACTAAAATAGCAACTGCTATTAAAATAGCAGCTATTTCTAACTGTTATTTTTGTTTAGCGATAGCAGAAGCAGCTGCTAAACAAAAATAGCGGGTCGGACCCATCTCTAAGACCAACAGACCAACTGTCAAACGTTAAGAAACCTTGAAATTTCACGCAAAATTTAAAATATGAAAGTGTTACAGGAGGTGGCCCAATCCTCCCGGAGGCCGAATCCTCCACCCTCTCCCATACTTCATCCCATTGTAATGAGGTAGAAAATCAGTGCCGGATTAATAGGGAGAAATTTTTTGGAGGCGACAGATCGACGTTGAAAGAGAAAATTATTATAAATTAATTAAACTAAGAAAACTTAAAACTAAATAAATCCATAAATTGTAACCCAAAAAATTTGCACTTAAATACAAAAGTTATTTCCGTATTTAACATAAACCGGTCTTACAGGTTTACCCGTTCACCAGGAAGTTTGGATTTTTGGATAAGGACAATAGTGACAATAAATATTCTTAGTTGCATTGTTTAAAACTTACAGCACAGCCCACAGTATGTAAATCGAATAATTATGTCGCATAAAACTAAATTTATAAAGTGCAAATAGCACTAAAACCAGCAAAGTACTATAAATCATATTTACAACTAATAATTTAGACATTTGTATGGATAACGCGTTAAAATTAAGGAAAAATCACTATATAGATAGGGCTTTAGCGCAGGGCCGTAGCCAGCCTTGAATTTTAGGAAGGGCCCTTAACATTTCTGGAAGGGCGAACTTATTAAATTTTTTTTTAATTTTCGTAGGTACCGTAAAGCGGGGTTATTTCGAACGGGTTGCCTAAATTCGAACATTCCCCCCTCTTTTCGCTTTTCTCGTAGCCACGCGCATATTCTTAGACTGGTCAAACTTGTTTGATCGCGAATCAAAAGTAGGCAGTCGGTCGAATGTCTTTGCGGTGTTTGAACCAGATTTGAGCGGTAAGTAACTACGGAGTAAATTTTACAATGTAATTCATATTTTTAACGTTTTATAGATGGGTTGCAAAGAAACCTCTGTAACACTGATTCTCAAAGTCATATCTCTATATAATCTTGTAGAAATATTGCTTGACATGTCCTTAACATGACTTGCAATACAAATTTTGTTTTTAGTAAATAGGGTAACTAGACTGGGTACATATCGCTAATCGTTAGCCGAGAGTGCATCTATTATTAGTACTAAAAATTTGTATTTAAAAAGTATTTTTCTTAGTTTTTTTTTTCTATGTTTTCTATTGCTTTTTTTGCCTCACCTTCCTGCGGAACGTGAAGGGGAAACATATCGCCAAATTGTCATTATAACAACTGACAAAAACTAAGAAATAAAAATAACGGGTGCAAAATTTCCGTTTTCTTGTATAGATGGGTAGTTTTTGAAGACGGTATCGTATAGTGCTCGATGTCCCGTTTCCAATGCCGTCTCGCTCGATTCGCTACGACTTTTCGTTACGGAAATATATGATATTTAATATTATGATATTGATATTAACATTGAACCCATCAGCACCGGCTTTTTTTAAAAATCGCACAGCAAACGTATTAATGTGGAATATACTTTCCAAGTTTGTCGTATAAAAATATGTATTCAATCAATTTAAACATAAGTAAAGAAACTATTCTTACATTGATAGCTGATAAATTAGTTTAAAAGCTAATTTTGCCGAGCACTTCCGGCACGGCACTGTTCCAATTTGTTTATTTTATTTCATACTTTTTACAAAACCATTTGTTAGCAATCTTTAACAATTGCCTAAAGAATTATCCAAACCGAATGTCGATCGGATGGACCCAATTCGACTTATTAACGATTCAATAGGTACCTGTTTAGTCCCATATTTAACTTTGAAAAAATTTTAAAAATTATTTCCAAACTTTCGATCGCGCTCACAAACAATAGGGGTCTGTAGCCTACGGTCGTCTACGCGTCGAAAAAGTTTAAATCGAAAAAACTAATTTTTGTGGCCTGTATCGAATGCCAACGAGATCCCGATATTTCTCGACTTTAAAAATTAATAACTTTTTTCCCGTACACCCTGTATATTCAAAATTTTCACACAACGTACCCCCACTATTCCTATCTAAAACCTAAAAGTTTCAATCGTCCCACTCTAACCGTTTCCGAGAAAAAAAATCGCAACTGTGAAAATGTCTTACATAGACGAAATTGTTCAAGAGCCGATCGGGGTTTTCGAGATTCCGCCCGGAAGAGACGTATATAATACTAGACTGGGTACATATCGCTAATCGTCAGCCGAGAGTGCATCTAATATTAGTACTAAAAAGATTTACAAAAATTTACAATAAAAAAATACTTTTCTTTTCTTTTTTTCTATTTACTATTGCTTTTTTTGCCTCACCTTCCTGCGGAACGTGAAGGGAAAACATATCGCCAAATTGTCATTATAACAACTGACCAAAACTACACAATGGTTCAAAATTTCCGTTTTCTCGTATAGATAGGTAGTTTTCTGAGACGGCGCCGTATAGGTGCTCTTTAAACTCGCACACCTTTGTGCAATGTGGGATATACTTTTCATATTTGCTCTATAAAAATATGTAAGTATTCAATCGATTAAAACATAAGGAAAAAATTATTCTTACATGGAAGCTATCAAATATCAGCTAATAAATTTGTAGAAATATTATTGTGCCGAGCCCTTCGGGCACGGCACTGTTCTAGTTCGTTCGTTTAATTATACGAGAGCTGTCACTTTGACAGGTAAGTGTCATTTTTTTTAGCTTTTTCGTAGCGAGGGTTATAGCTGTAAGAATTCGAAATTAAAAAATTTTCAGGTACCTAAATAAGAAAGTTTTATACGACAGCTGTCAAATTTTGACAGGTAAGTGTAATTTTTTTTTAGCTTTTTCGTAGCAAGGGTTATAGCTGTAAGAATCTGAAATTAAAAAAAAATTCAATATCTACCTAAATAACAAAGTTCTATACTACAGCTGTCAAATTATGACAGACGGGTGTAAATTTTTTTAAGCTTTTTCATATAGAGGATTATAGCTATACGAATCCGAAATTTAAAAATTTTTTAGTACCTAAATAACAAACTTTTATACGACAGCTGTCAAATTTTGACAGGGTAGTGTCAATTTATTTAAACTTTTTTCGTAGCGAGGGTTAAAGCTGTAATAATCCTAAATTAAAAAAATTTTCAGTACCAAAATAACAAAGTTCTATACGACAGCTGTCAAATTGTGACAGGCGGGTATAAATGTTTTAAAGCTTTTTTCATATAGAGGATTATAGCTGTAGGATTCCGAAATTTAAAACTTTTTCAGTGATTAAATAACAAAGTTCCATACGACAACTGTCAAATTTTGACAGGCAAGTGTCAATTTTTTTAATGTTTTTTCGTAACGAGGATTATAGCTGTAAGAATCCCAAATTGAAACATTTTTCAGTACCTAAATAACAAACTTCTATACGACAGCTGTCAAATTCTGACAGGTAGGTATATATTTTTTTAAACTTTTTTTGTAGCGAGGGTTATGGCTGTAAGAATCCTAAATTGAAAAAATTTTCAGTACTCAAATAACAAAGTTCTATACGACAGCTGTCAAATTTTGACAGTTAAGTGTCAATTTTTTTTTAGCTTTTTCGTAGCGAGAGTTATAGCTGTAAGAGTCCGAAATTATAAAATTATCAGGTCCCTAAATAACAAAGTTCTATACGATAGCTGTCAAATTTTGACAGGTAAGTGTCAATTTTTTTTTTAGATTTTTTGTAACAAGGGTTATAGCTGTAAGAATCCTAAATTTAAAAATTTGTCAGTACCTAAATAACACAGTTTTATACGACAGCTGTCAAATTGTGACAGGTAAGTGTCATTTTTTTTTTAGATTTTTTGTAACGAGGGTTATAGCTGTAAGAATCCTAAATTAAAAATTTTCCCAGTTTCTAAATAACAAAGTTCTATACGACAGCTGTCATTTTGACAGGTAAATGTCAAGTTTTTTTTAAGCTTTTCTTGTATCTAGGATTATAGCTGTAAGAATCCGAAATTTAAAAAAATATCAGTACCTAAATAAGAAACTTCTATACTACAGCTGTCAGATTTTGACAGGTAAGTGTAATTTTTTTTTAGCTTTTTCGTAGCGAGAGTTACAGCTGTAAGAATCCTAAATTTAAAAAATTTTCAGTTAGTAAATAACAAAGTTCTATACGCTAGCTGTCAGATTTTGACAGGTAAGTGTCAATTTTTTGAGCTTTTTTCGTATAGATTATTATAGCTGTAAGAATCCAAAATTTAAAAAATTTTCCGTACCTAAATAACGACATTAAAAAAAAAAGAAAAAAAAAGAAAAAAAAACACTGGGGTTTGAACCCACGACCTTCGTCTCCAAAATCAACAGCCTCTACTACTACGCTACCGAAGCTTAGAGAGCGATTTGTGGTAAATAGGATATTAATGACGTATTCGATATTACATAGAACGTTGAGTATTGAAGATACACACAAATAATACACTTTTTTCAATTATTTTTGGTCAACCGCAAAGAAAAAGGTCCAAGACAGGTATTTCATACATTAAATACTCTCCAAATATTATAAAAACTATAAAAACTATAAAAATTGAAGTTAATATGCCTCCTGCAAGCCATTTTTATTATTACAAGTACGCGTATAAATGCGATATTTTCCCCCTTATTTTTGGTCAAACGAAAAAGATAAAGGTTCAAGGTAGGTATTTCCCACAAAAGACGTAGTCTAAATGTTCTTATTCCTCTAAAAAATCAATTTGGAAATCGCATTTTTCACCTATTTTTGACAGATGGTATAAAAGTTAAAGTTCAGGAAAACGCACGTGGTAAAACCATGGCCAACTTTTTCTAAATCGAATGGTGTTAGAATTTGAAAATTTCGCCTGTTTCCGCACCCAAAAAAGCGACTTTTCTCAATTTTGCGAATATATTTTAATGATTTTGAATATGTAGAGGTGTTGCGAAGTAATCAGCGCATTTTTTGAGAAAAAAATAAAACGGTTTTGTTAAAAATTGAATAAGCTACAGTCGATATGGTAAAAAAAAAGCTGCCGTTTTTTCCGTATTAAAGATAAAGAAACGAAAAGATATCTCTTAAATACAATTTGACGAGCTCTATCCGCTAAAGTTCACAACGTTTCGATCAAAAGTCGTTTTCAGTACGAAAAAAAATAAAAACCGTGAAAAAATCAGGCCTAACTTTATGATTTCCACTTTCTTACAATTTTCGGCCATTTCCATTCCAGTTAGGTATAGAACGATATATTGGAAAAAGGTAGATTTTGAGATGGCCTAACCGATTATCCAAACCGAATGTACATCGGATGCACCCAATTCGACTTATTAGCGATCCAAGAGGTACCATTTTGGACCAAATTTTGACTTTAAAAAAATAAAAAAAATTATTTCCAAACTTTCGATCGCGCTCACAAACAATAGGCTTCTGTAGCCGACGGTCGTCTACGCGTCGAAAAAGTTTAAATCGAAAAAACTAATTTTTGTGGCTTGTATCGAATGCCAACGAGATCCCGATATTTCTCGACTTTAAAAATTAATAATTTTTTTCCGGCACACCCTGTATATTCGAAATTTTTACACAACGTACCCCCACTATTCCTCTCTAAACCCATAAAGTTTCAAGCGTCCCACTCTAACCGTTTCCGAGAAAAAAAATCGCAAATGTGAAAATATCTTACATAGACGAAATTGTTCAAGAGCCGATCGGGGTTTTCGAGATTCCGCGCGGAAGAGACGTATATAATACTAGACTGGGTACATATCGCTAATCGTTAGCCGAGAGTGCATCTATTATTAGTACTAAAAATTTGTATTTAAAAAAATTTTTTCTTAGCTTCTTTTTTCTATGTTTTCTATTGCTTTTTTTGCCTCACCTTCCTGCGGAACGTGAAGGGGAAACATATCGCCAAATTGACATTATAACAACTGACAAAATTATTTATATAATACTATTGCTTTTTATACCTCACCTTCCTGCGGAACGTGAAGGAGAAACATATCGCCAAATTGTCATTATAACAACTGACAAAAACTAAAAAATAAAAAACGGGAGCAAAATTTCCGGTTTCTCGTATAGATAGGTCGTTTTTGGAGACGGCATCGTATAGTGGTCGACGTCCTATTTCCAATGCCGTCTCGCTCGATTCGCTACGACTTTTCGTTACTAAAATATATGATATTAACTATTCTTACATAGATAGCTGATAAATTGGTGAAAATTTTATTGTGCCGAGCCCTTTGGGCACGGCACTGTTGGAGTTCGTTCGTTTCATTTTATACTTTTGACAAAACCATTTGTTAGCAACCTCTAATTTTGAAACATTTCAATTCATGATAAAAAATAAATTTAGTTTCTTCACAAACCTAGTTGATTTTTTTCGTACCAAGGATTGTCGCTGTAAGATTCCAAGATTGAAAAATTTTTCAGTTCCTAAATAACAAAGTTCTATACGACAGCTGTCATTTTGACAGTTAATTTTCAATTTAGGATTAAAAGATAGTAATTCTTACTTTTTTATAATTTGCACCCTTTATATTACCAGTAGGTATAGAACAATATAATTGAAAAAAGTAGTATTTGAGATGACCTAAACTAATCTCTAAACCAAAAGTGTGTTAGACGCACCCAATTTGATTTATTAACAATCCAATATGACCCTACATTGATTTTAAAAAAATCAAAAAATTGACTTCCCAACTTTCGATCGCGTTCGCAAATAACAGTGTTTTGAAGCCCAACGTCGTCTACATGCCAAAAAAGTTTAAATCGATTAAAATGATTTTTGCCACCTGTATCGCGCTACAACGAAAAAAAAACATATTTTTCAACTTTGACTTAAATAACTTTTTTCTGGTACACCCTGTATATTGGAAATTGTTCCCAGAACGTGTCCCTACTATTCCTCTCTACGTCCAGAAATTTTTTATCGTTTTGCTCTAACGGTTTCCGAGAAAAAAATTCGCGAATATCGTAATATCGAACAGCCTCCCACCACGTGGCGATGCATTTTCAATGTCGGAACGTCATCTTTAAAATCGAGATTACAACTATTTCTGAAACATTTTGGGCAAATATTTTGGTCAATAAAATTAGAAGAAGGTTCAAGGTAGATATTCCATCCGATTTAAAATCTGGAAATCTTCTTATTAGTCTAGCAAGTCAAGCTCAAAACACCAATTTTTCGCCATTTTTGACAGCCGGTTTTTAGAATTAATTTACTTACATTAACCAAAGCAGTCAAAGCACTCTAGTCAAAATTGAATATTAGAATTTGCAAATTTTGCTTGTTTCCGCACTCAAAAACTCGATTTTTCTTAAACTTACGAATATATTTTTATAAGTTTGAATATGTAGAGGTGTTGAGACTAAATCAGCGCGTCTTTTGGGAAAAAATAAAACGGTTTTGTTAAAAATTGAATAAGCTAGTCGATATAGTAAAACGTCGGATAAAAATATCTCTTGATAAATCATAAATTAATTTTTTTGAGCCACAAATGATGTTTTTTCAGAGCGCGTTTACTATGCAAACTTAAGCTTGTTTATCGGTTGATATGGTGGATCAAGAAAAAATTTAAAAAGTTATATTTATAGACACTGCAGAAGTATTTAACAAACCAGTGCGACGCCAACAGAAATTACTGGAAAAAATTCATAGGCTGTCGTTTTTTCCGTAATAAAGATAAAGAAACGAAAAATATCTCTAAAATACAATTTGAAGAGCTCTATCCGCTAAAGTATACAACGTTTCGATCAAAAGTCGTTTTCCGTACGAAAAAAAATAAAAACTGCGAAAAATCACGCCTTCCAGTTTCTTACAATTTTTGATCATTTCCATTCCAGTTAGGTATAGAACGATATATTGGAAAAAGGTAGTTTTTGAGATGGCCTAAACGATTATCAAAACCGACTGTTGATCGGATGCACCCAATTCGACTTATTAGCGATCCAAGAGGTACCATTTTTGATCAATTTTCAACTTTAAAAAAATCAAAAAAATTACTTTCAAACTTTCGATCGCGCTCACAAACAATAGGGTTCTGTAGCCCACGGTCGTCTACGCGTCGAAAAAGTTTAAATCAAAAAAACTCATTTTTACGAACTGTATCGAATCCCAACGAGAATCCGATAATTATCGACTTTAAAAATTAATAACTTTTTTCCCGTACACCCTGTATATTCAAAATTATTACACATTGTACCCCCACTATTCCTCTTTAAACTGAAAAAGTTCCAATCGCCCCACTCTTACCGTTTTCGAGAAAAGAAATCGCAAATGTGAAAATGTCGAAACTGACGACGACAACTTATTTTAAATGTAGCCGCCGTATATAATACTAGACTGGGTACATATCGCTAATCGTCAGCCGAGAGTGCATCTAATATTAGTACTAAAAAAAAAATTACAATAAAAAATACTTTTCTTTTCTTTTTTTCTATTTACTATTGCTTTTTTTGCCTCACCTTCCTGCGGAACGTGAAGGGAAAACATATCGCCAAATTGTCATTATAACAACTGACCAAAACTAGACAATGGTGCAAAATTTCCATTTTCTCGTATAGATAGGTAGTTTTCGGGGGCGGCGCCGTATAGTGCTCGACGTCCCGTTTCCAATGCCGCCTCGCTCATCTGTCGGCCATATTGCAATCTCTTTGTCCACCTATATGTATAGTTTTATTTGTGGGGTCATACCGCCTAACGGCGGTATAAAGTACATTTTCATGTTACGTTATATGTTTTACGACGTACATAGTTATTTCACACAATATTATCATTATTACTACAGAGATTATGCATAGTTTTTTAACAATCAAAGATTATGCATAGTTTTTTCACAACCAAAGATCGGTGAGGATTATGACATAGTCTTATGACAAACAAAGATTATGGCATAGTCTTATGACAAACAAAGTTTAAGGCATAGTCTTATGACAAACAAAGATTTTGGCATAGTCTTATGACAAACAAACATTAGTGCATAGTCTTATGACAAACAAATATTATGGCATAGTTTTATAACAACCAAAGATTATGTATATTTTTATGACAAACAAATTTTAAGGCATATTCTTATGACAAACAAAGATTACGGCATAGTCTTATGACAAACAAAGTTTAAGGCATAGTCTTCTGACAAACAAAGATTATGGCATAGTCTTATGACATTCAAAGATTTTGGCATAGTCTTATGAAAAACAAATATTATGGCATAGTTTTATAACAACCAAATATTATGTATATTTTTATGACAAACAAATTTTAAGGCATAGTCTTATGACAAACAAAGATTACGGCATAGTCTTATGACAAACAAATTTTAAGGCATAGTCTTATGACAAACAAAGATTATAGCATAGTCTTATGACAAAAAAGTATAAGGCATAGTCTTATGACAAACAAAGATTATAGCATAGTCTTATGACATAGTCTTATGACATACAAAGATTTTGGCATAGTCTTATGACAAACAAACATTAGTGCATAGTCTTATGATAAACAAATATTATGGCATAGTTTTATAACAACCAAAGATTATGTATATTTTTATGACAAACAAATTTTAAGGCATAGTCTTATGACAAACAAAGATTACGGCATAGTCTTATGATAAACAAAGTTTAAGACATAGTCTTCTGACAAACAAAGATTATGGCATAGTCTTATGACAAACAAAGATTTTGGCATAGTCTTATGACAAACAAATATAATGGCATAGTTTTTTCATAACCAAAGATTGGGCATAGTTTTTTCACAACCAAAGTTTAGGCATAGTTTTTTCACAACCAAAGATTAGGCATAGTTTTATAACAAACAAAGATTAGGCATAGTTTTTTCACAACCAAAGTTTAGTCATAGTTTTTTCACAACCAAAGATTAGGCATAGTTTTTTCACAACCAAGGATGGTCTTATCAATTACGTATAATTTTTGATTTTCTTTAAAAAATTCATAAAAACGTTATTTTGTATATTTTCTTTGCTATTTGTGAGTTTTACGTTATTTTCGATGGAGATTTATAGAATAGTTGTCATATTTTCGAATTTTAAATTTTTGAAATTTTTTCATGTATATATATAGTCATGAAAATTTGATGAAATCAATAAGGTAACATTTTCCTCGAAAAGTATAAGAGATATGGCAACAATGTATATAACTATTAGGTAGCATCCTTACGAGATCTTCACTTTAAGTTCTTAGTAATTTTTCGTAGGTCTTATAGTTTTTGAGATATGGAATTAAAAGTGGTTTTCATATATTTGGCAATATCTCGAAACTGATAAAACTTAGATAAAAACTTTTTAAATAAAAAAGTAGCCTTTTTCTATTCTCCATATAAAAAGTTATATTGATTTCTATTCTAAAAGCGATAGTAAGGGACGTATTGAGAAAAATGTTAAAACTGGCAGAAATATTGGATTTTTGGTATTTTTTTAAAAATTCATAAAATCGTACTGGGTACATATCGCTAATCGTCAGCCGAGAGTGCATCTATTATTAGTACTGAAAATTTATATTTAAAAAGTATTTTTCTTAGTTTCTTTTTTCTATGTTTTCTATTGCTTTTTTTGCCTCACCTTCCTGCGGAACGTGAAGGGGAAATATATCGCCAAATTGTCATTATAACAACTGACCAAAACTAAAAGATAAAAATAACGGGTGCAAAATTTCCGTTTTCTTCTATAGATAGGTAGTTTTTAAAGACGGCATCGTGTTGTGCTCGATGTCCCGTTTCCAATGCCGTCTCACTCGATTCGCTACGACTTTTCGTTACGGAAATATATGATATTAAATATTATGATATTGATATTAATTGAACCCATCAGCACCGGCTTTTTTAAAAATCGCACAGCAAACGTATTAATGTGGAATATACTTTCCAAGTTTGTCCTATAAAAATAGGTATTCAATCAATTTAAACATAAGTAAAGAAACTATTCTTACATTGATAGCTGATAAATTAGTTTAAAAGCTTATTTTGCCTAGCCCTTCCGGCACGGCACTGTTCCAATTCGTTTATTTTATTTCATATTTTTTACAAAACCATTTGTTAGCAACCTTTAATAATTGCCTAAAGGATTATCCAAACCGAATGTCGATCGGATGGACCCAATTCGACTTATTAACGATTCAATAGGTACCTGTTTAGTCCCATATTTAACTTTGAAAAAATTAAAAAAATTATTTCCAAACTTTCGATCGCGCTCACAAACAATAGGGGTCTGTAGCCTACGGTCGTCTACGCGTCGAAAAAGTTTAAATTGAAAAAACTAATTTTTGTCGCCTGTATCGAATCCCAACGAGACTCCGATAATTATCGACTTTAAAAATTAATAACTTTTTTCCCGTACACCCTGTATATTCAAAATTTTTACACATTGTACCCCCACTATTCCTCTCTAAACTGAAAAAATTTCAATCGTCCCACTCTTACCGTTTCCGAGAAAAGAAATCGCAAATGTGAAAATGTCGAAACTGATGACGACAACTTATTTTAAATGTAGCCGCCGTATATAATACTAGACTGGGTACATATCGCTAATCGTCAGCCGAGAGTGCATCTATTATTAGTACTAAAAAATTTTATTTAAAAAGTATTTTTCTTAGTTTCTTTTTTCTATGTTTTCTATTGCTTTTTTTGCCTCACCTTCCTGCGGAACGTGAAGGGAAAACATATCGCCAAATTGTCATTATAACAACTGACCAAAACTACACAATGGTGCAAAATTTCCGTTTTCTCGTATAGATAGGTAGTTTTCTGAGACGGCGCCATATAGGTGCTCTTTAAAAGTTCTATACGATAGCTGTCAAATTTTGACAGTTAAGTGTCAATTTTTTTTTTGCTTTTTCGTAAAGAGAGTTATAGCTGTAAGAGTCCGAAATTATAAAATTATTAGGTCCCTAAATAACAAAGTTCTATACGATAGCTGTCAAATTTTGACAGGTAAGTGTCAATTTTTTTTTTAGATTTTTTGTAACGAGGGTTATAGCTGTAAGAATCCTAAATTTAAAAATTTGTCAGTACCTAAATAACACAGTTTTATACGATAGCTGTCAAATTTTGACAGGTAAGTGTCAATTTTTTTTTAGATTTTTTGTAACGAGGGTTATAGCTGTAAGAATCCTAAATTAAAAAATTTCTCAGTTCCTAAATAACAAAGTTCTATACGACAGCTGTCATTTTGACAGGTAAATATCAATTTTTTTTTAAGCTTTTCTTGTATCTAGGATTATAGCTGTAAGAATCCGAAATTTAAAAAAAATTCAGTACCTAAATAACAAAGTTCTATACTACAGCTGTCAGATTTTGACAGGTAAGTGTAATTTTTTTTTAGCTTTTTCGTATAGATTATTATAGCTGTAAGAATCCAAAATTTAAAAAATTTTCAGTACCTAAATAACGACATTAAAAAAAAAACTTTAAAAAAAAGAAAAAAAACAGTGGGGTTTGAACCCTCGACCTTCGTCTCCAAAATCAACAGCCTCTACTACTACGCTACCGAAGCTTAGAGAGTGATTTGTGGTAAATAGGATATTAATGACGTATTCGATATTACATAGAACGTTGAGTATTGAAGACACACACAAATAATACACTTTTTTCAATTATTTTTGGTCAACCGCAAAGAAAAAGGTCCAAGACAGGTGTTTCATACATTAAATACTGTCCAAATATTATAAAAACTATAAAAACTGAAGTTAATATGCCTCCTGCAAGCCATTTTTATTATTACAAGTACGGGATAAATGCGATATTTTCCCCCTTATTTTTGGTCAAACGAAAAAGATAAAGGTTCAAGGTAGGTATTTCCCACAAAAGACGTAGTCTAAATGGTCTTATTCCTCTAAAAAATCAATTTGGAAATCGCATTTTTCACCTATTTTTGACAGATGGTATAAAAGTTAAAGTTCAGGAAGACGCACGTGGTAAAACCATGGCCAACTTTTTCTAAATCTAATGGTGTTAGAATTTGAAAATTGTGCCTGTTTCCGCACCCAAAAAAGCAACTTTGCTCAAATTTGCGAATATATTTTGATAAGTTTGGACATGCAGGAATATTGAGAAGTAATCAGCGCATATTTTGAGAAAAAAATAAAACGGTTTTGTTAAAAATTGAATAAGCTACAGTCGATATAGTAAATCCTCTGGTGAAGGAACCTATAAAAAAATCATAAATTAATTTTTTTGAGCCACAAAATATGTTTTCCCAAAGATCGCTTATAATACAAATTAAAGCTTCTTTATCCGTTGATATAGTGTACCAAGAAAAAATTCAAAATGTTATATATTATAGACACTTGCAGAATTATTTAAGCAAACCAGTGCAACGCCAACAGAAATTACGGGAAAAAGTTCATAAGCTGCCGTTTTTTCCGTATTAAAGATAAAAAAACCAAAAAATATCTCTTAAATACAATTTGACGGCTCTATCCGCTAAAGTATACAACGTTTCAATCAAAAATCGTTTTCCGTACGAAAAAAAATAAACGGAATAAAAACGGAGAAAAAAAATCACGCCTTACACTGTGGTTTCCAGTTTCTTACCATTTTCGGCAATTTCCATTCCAGTTAGGTATAGAACGATATATTGGAAAAAGGTAGATTTTGAGATGGCCTAACCGATTATCCAAACCGCATGTCGATTGGATGCACCCAATTCGACTTATTAGCGATCCAAGAGGTACCATTTTCGACCAAATTTTGACTTTGAAAAATTCAAAAAAATTACTTCCAAACTTTCGATCGCGCTCACAAACAATAGGGTTCTGTAGCCCACGGTCGTCTACGCGTCTAAAAAGTTTAAATCGAAAAAACTAATTTTTGTGGCCTGTATTGAATGCCAACGAGATCCCGATATTTCTCGACTTTAAAAATTAATAACTTTTTTCCGGCACACCCTGTATATTCGAAATTTTTACACAACATACCCCCACTATTCCTCTCTAAACCCAAAAAGTTTCAATCGTCCCACTCTAACCGTTTCCGAGAAAAAAAATCGCAAATGTGAAAATGTCGAAACTGACGGCGACGACGACGACGACGACGCCGACAACATACGCACATTATTTTCACCGAAGCGCCGTATAACATATCGCGTTGTAGCGCGATATGTAACTAGACTGGGTACATATCGCTAATCGTCAGCCGAGAGTGCATCTAATATTAGTACTAAAAAAATTCTTTTCCTTTTCTCTATTTACTATTGCTTTTTATACCTCACCTTCCTGCGGAACGTGAAGGAGAAACATATCGCCAAATTGTCATTATAACAACTGACAAAAACTAAAAAATAAAAAAACGGGTGCAAAATTTCCGGTTCCTCGTATAGATAGGTAGTTTTTGGAGACGGCATCGTATAGTGGTCGACGTCCTATTTCCAATGCCGTCTCGCTCGATTCGCTACGACTTTTCGTTACTATATGATATTAACTATTCTTACATAGATAGCTGATAAATTGGTGAAAATTTTATTGTACCGAGCCCTTTGGGCACGGCACTGTTGGAGTTCGTTCGTTTCATTTTATACTTTTGACAAAACCATTTGTTAGCAACCTCTAATTTTGAAACATTTCAATTCGTGATAAAAAATAAATTTAGTTCTTCACAAACCTAGTTGATTTTTTTCGTACCGAGGATTGTCGCTGTAAGAATCCAAAATTTAAAAGACTTTCAGTACCTACCTACCTAAATAACGAAATATTAAAAAAATAAAAAGACGCGCCTGGAATTGAACCCGGGATCATCGTGACCAAAAGTCGTAATCTAATATATACCACTAGGCCACCGACCACTTTAAAAACAATATAGAATATTATTGCCTTATTAAAGATAAAGAAACCAAAAAATACTTTTTATTGTAGTTTTTTTTATGATCCAAAGTAGTATTTGAGATGACCTAAACGAATCTCCAAATCAAAAATATGTGGGACGCACCCAATTCGATTTATTAACGATCCAACAGTCCCTACATTGATTTAAAAAAAAATAAAAAAATTGACTTCCCAACATCCGATTACGTTGGTAAACAATAGGCTTCTGTAGCCGACGGTCGTCTACGCGTCGAAAAAATTTAAATCGAGAAAACTTATTTTTACGACCTGTATCGAATTTCAACGAGAAACCGATATTTTTTGACTTTGGGGTTTAACAACTTTTTTTCGGCACACCCTGTATATTCGAAATTTTCACACAACGTACCCCCACTATTCCTCTCTAAACCCAAAAAGTTTCAATCGTCCCACTCTAACCGTTTCCGAGAAAAAAAATCGCAAATGTGAAAATGTCTTACATAGACGAAATTGTTCAAGAGCCGATCGGGGTTTTCGAGATTCCGCGCGGAAGAGACGTATATAATACTAGACTGGGTACATATCGCTAATCGTCAGCCGAGAGTGCATCTATTATTAGTACTAAAAAATTTTATTTAAAAAGTATTTTTCTTAGTTTCTTTTTTCTATGTTTTCTATTGCTTTTTTTGCCTCACCTTCCTGCGGAACGTGAAGGGAAAACATATCGCCAAATTGTCATTATAACAACTGACCAAAACTACACTATGGTGCAAAATTTCCGTTTTCTCGTATAGATAGGTAGTTTTCTGAGACGGCGCCATATAGGTGCTCTTTAAAAGTTCTATACGATAGCTGTCAAATTTTGACAGTTAAGTGTCAATTTTTTTTTTGCTTTTTCGTAAAGAGAGTTATAGCTGTAAGAGTCCGAAATTATAAAATTATTAGGTCCCTAAATAACAAAGTTCTATACGATAGCTGTCAAATTTTGACAGGTAAGTGTCAATTTTTTTTTTAGATTTTTTGTAACGAGGGTTATAGCTGTAAGAATCCTAAATTTAAAAATTTGTCAGTACCTAAATAACACAGTTTTATACGATAGCTGTCAAATTTTGACAGGTAAGTGTCAATTTTTTTTTAGATTTTTTGTAACGAGGGTTATAGCTGTAAGAATCCTAAATTAAAAAATTTCTCAGTTCCTAAATAACAAAGTTCTATACGACAGCTGTCATTTCGACAGGTAAATATCAATTTTTTTTTAAGCTTTTCTTGTATCTAGGATTATAGCTGTAAGAATCCGAAATTTAAAAAAAATTCAGTACCTAAATAACAAAGTTCTATACTACAGCTGTCAGATTTTGACAGGTAAGTGTAATTTTTTTTTAGCTTTTTCGTATAGATTATTATAGCTGTAAGAATCCAAAATTTAAAAAATTTTCAGTACCTAAATAACGACATTAAAAAAAAAAACTTTAAAAAAAAGAAAAAAAAACAGTGGGGTTTGAACCCTCGACCTTCGTCTCCAAAATCAACAGCCTCTACTACTACGCTACCGAAGCTTAGAGAGTGATTTGTGGTAAATAGGATATTAATGACGTATTCGATATTACATAGAACGTTGAGTATTGAAGACACACACAAATAATACACTTTTTTCAATTATTTTTGGTCAACCGCAAAGAAAAAGGTCCAAGACAGGTGTTTCATACATTAAATTCTCTCCAAATATTATAAAAACTATAAAAATTGAAGTTAATATGCCTCCTGCAAGCCATTTTTATTATTACAAGTACGGGATAAATGCGATATTTTCCCCCTTATTTTTGGTCAAACGAAAAAGATAAAGGTTCAAGGTAGGTATTTCCCACAAAAGACGTAATCTAAATGGTCTTATTCCTCTAAAAAATCAATTTGGAAATCGCATTTTTCACCTATTTTTGACAGATGGTATAAAAGTTAAAGTTCAGGAAAACGTACGTGGTAAAACCATGGCCAACTTTTTCTAAATCGAATGGTGTTAGAATTTGAAAATTGTGCCTGTTTCCGCACCCAAAAAAGCAACTTTGCTAGAATTTGCGAATATATTTTGATAAGTTTGGACATGCAGGAATATTGAAAAGTAATTAGCGCATATTTTGAGAAAAAAATAAAACGGTTTTGTTAAAAATTGAATAAGCTACAGTCGATATAGTAAAACCTCTGGTGAAGGAACCTATAAAAAAATCAGGAATTAATTTTTTTGAGCCACAAAATATGTTTTCCTAAAGATCGCTTATAATACAAATTAAAGCTTCTTTATCCGTTGATATAGTGTACCAAGAAAAATTTCAAAATGTTATATATTATAGACACTTGCAGAATTATTTAAGCAAACCAGTGTAACGCCAACAGAAATTACGGGAAAAAGTTCATAAGCTGCCGTTTTTTCTGTATTAAAGATAAAAAAACGAAAAAATATCTCTTAAATACAATTTGACGGCTCTATCCGCTAAAGTATACAACGTTTCAATCAAAAATCGTTTTCCGTACGAAAAAAAATAAACGGAATAAAAACTGAGAAAAAAATCACGCCTTACACTGTGGTTTCCAGTTTCTTACCATTTTCGGCAATTTCCATTCCAGTTAGGTATAGAACGATATATTGGAAAAAGGTAGATTTTGAGATGGCCTAACCGATTATCCAAACCGCATGTCGATTGGATGCACCCAATTCGATTTATTAACGATCCAATATGACCCTACATTGATTTTAAAAAAATCAAAAAAATTACTTCCCAACTTTCGATCGCGTTCGCAAACAACAGTGTTTTGTAGCCTAACGTCGTCTACATGTCGAAAAAGTTTAAATCGATTAAAATGATTTTTGCCACCTGTATCGCCCTACAACGAAAAAAAAACATATTTTTTAACTTTGACTTTAATAACTTTTTTCCGGTACACCCTGTATATTTGAAATTGTTCCCAGAACGTGCCCCGACTATTCCTCTCTACGTCCAGAAAGTTTGAATTGTTTTGCTCTAACCGTTTCCGAAAAAAAAAATCGCGAATATCGAAATGTCGAATAACCTTCTACCATGTGGCGACGGATAATCAATGTCGAAACGCCATCTTTAAAATCGAGATTACAACCATTTCTGAATCATTTTGGGCAAATATTTTGGTCAGTAAAATTAGAAGAAGGTTCAAGGTAGATATTCCACCCGATTTAAAATCTGGAAATGTTCTTATTATTCTAGCAAGTCACGCTGAAAACACCCATTTTTCGCCATTTTTGACAGCCGGATTTTTAGAATTAATTTAATTTAGATACATCAATATCAAGGCACTCTTAGTCAAAAGTGAATGATGTTAGAATTTGTAAAGATTGCCTGTTTCCGCACCCAAAAAAGCGACTTTTCTTAATTTTGCGAATATATTTTAATGATTTTGAATATGTAGAGGTGTTGCGAAGTAATCAGCGCATTTTTTGAGAAAAAAATAAAACGGTTTTGTTAAAAATTGAATAAGCTACAGTCGATATAGTAAAAAAAAAGCGGCCGTTTTTTCCGTATTAAAGATAAAGAAACGAAAAAATATCTCTTAAATACAATTTGACGAGCTCTATCCGCTAAAGTTTACAACGTTTCGATCAAAAGTCGTTTTCAGTACGAAAAAAAATAAAAACCGTGAAAAAATCAGGCCTAACTTTATGATTTCCACTTTCTTACAATTTTCGGCAATTTCCATTCCAGTTAGGTATAGAACGATATATTGGAAAAAGGTAGTTTTTGAGATGGCCTAACCGATTATCCAAACCGCATGTCGATCGAATGCACCCAATTCAACTTATTAGCGATCCAAGAGGTACCATTTTGGACCAAATTTTGACTTTTAAAAAATAAAAAAAATTATTTCCAAACTTTCGATCGCGCTCACAAACAATAGGGTTCTGTAGCCCACGGTCGCCTACGCGTCGAAAAAGTTTAAATCGAAAAAACTAATTTTTGTGGCCTGTATCGAATTTCAACGAGATCCCGATATTTCTCGACTTTGACGTTTAATAACTTTTTTCCAGCACACCCTGTATATTCGAAATTTTTACACAACGTACCCCCACTATTCCTCTCTAAACTGAAAAAGTTTCAATCGTCCCACTCTAACAGTTTCCGAGAAAAAAAATCGCAAATGTGAAAATGTCGAAAGCCACGGCGGCGGCGGCGGCGGCGACAACATACATACATTATTTTCACCGAAGCGCCGTATAACATATCGCGGTGTAGCGCGATATGTAACTAGACTGGGTACATATCGCTAATCGTCAGCCGAGAGTGCATCTAATATTAGTACTAAAAAGATTTACAAAAATTTACAATAAAAAAATACTTTTCTTTTCTTTTTTTCTATTTACTATTGCTTTTTTTGCCTCACCTTCCTGCGGAACGTGAAGGAAAAACATATCGCCAAATTGTCATTATAACAACTGACTAAAACTACACAATGGTGCAAAATTTCCGTTTTCTCGTATAGGTAGGTACGGCGCCGTATAGGTGCTCTTTAAACTCGCACACCTTTGTGCAATGTGGGATATACTTTCCATATTTGCTCTATAAAAATATATAAGTATTCAATCGATTAAAACATAAGCAAAAAATTATCAGCTAATAAATTTGTAGAAATATTATTGTGCCGAGCCCTTCGGGCACGGCACTGTTCTAGTTCGTTCGCTTAATTATACGAGAGCTGCCACTTTGACAGGTAAGTGTCATTTTTTTGAGTTTTTTCATAGCGAGGGTTATAGCTGTAAGAATTCGAAATTAAAAAAATTTCAGGTACCTAAATAAGAATGTTTTATACGATAGCTGTCAAATTTTGACAGGTAAGAGTCAATTCTTTTTTAGCTTTTTCGTAGCGACGATTATAGCTGTAAAAATCCTAAATTAAAAACTTTTTCAGTACCTAAATAACAAAGTTTTTTACGATAGCTGTCAAATTTTGACAGATAAGTTTCAATTTTTTTTTATCCTTTTCGTAGCGAGGGTTATCGCTGTAAAAATCCTAAAGTGAAAAATTTTTCAGTTCCTAAATAACAAAGTTATATACGACAGCTGTCATTTTGACAGGTAAATTGCAAGTTTTTTTTAAGCTTTTCTTGTATCTAGGATTATAGCTGTAAGAATTCGAAATTTAAAAAAAAATCAGTACCTAAAAAACAAAGTTCTATACAACAGCTGTCAGATTTTGACAGGTAAGTGTCAATTTTTTTTTAGCTTTTTCGTAGCGACTGTTATAGCTGTAAGAATCCCAAATTTAAAAAAAATTCAGTACCTAGATAACAAAGTTTTATACGATACCTGTCAGATTTTTACAGGTAAGTGTCAATTTATTTTAACTTTTTTCGTAGCGAGGGTTAAAGCTGTAATAAAACTAAATTTAAAAAATTTTCAGTACCAAAATAACAAAGTTCTATACGACAGCTGTCAAATTATATATACTTAAATAGTAATTCTTATTTTTTATAATTTGCTACCATTTCTATGCTGTTTAGGTATAGAACAATATATTTGAAAAAAGTAGTATTTGAGATGACCTAAACGAATATCCAAACCAAAATTATATCGGACGCACCCAATTCGATTTATTAACGATCCAATATGACCCTACATTAATTTTAAAAAAATCAAAAAAATTACTTCCCAACTTTCGATCGCGTTCGCAAACAACAGTGTTTTGTAGCCCAACGTCGTCTACATGTCGAAAAAGTTTAAATCGATTAGAATGATTTTTGCCACCTGTATCGCCCTACAACGAAAAAAAACATATTTTTTAACTTTGACTTTAATAACTTTTTTCCGGTACACCCTGTATATTTGAAATTGTTCCCAGAACGTGCCCCGACTATTCCTCTCTACGTCCAGAAAGTTTGAATTGTTTTGCTCTAACCGTTTCCGAAAAAAAAATTCGCGAATATCGAAATGTCGAATAACCTTCTACCACGTGGCGACGGATAATCAATGTCGAAACGCCATCTTTAAAATCGAGATTACAACCATTTCTGAAATATTTTGAGCAAATATTTTGGTCAGTAAAATTAGAAGAAGGTTCAAGGTAGATATTCCACCCGATTTAAAATCTGGAAATGTTCTTATTATTCTAGCAAGTCACGCTGAAAACACCCATTTTTCGCCATTTTTGACAGCCGGATTTTTAGAATTAATTTAATTTAGATACATAAATATCAAGGCACTCTTAGTCAAAAGTGAATGGTGTTAGAATTTGTAAAGTTTGCCTGTTTCCGCACCCAAAAAAGCGACTTTTCTCAATTTTGCGAATATATTTTAATGATTTTGAATATGTAGAGGTGTTGCGAAGTAATCAGCGCATTTTTTGAGAAAAAAATAAAACGGTTTTGTTAAAAATTGAATAAGCTACAGTCGATATAGTAAAAAAAAAGCTGCCGTTTTTTCCGTATTAAAGATAAAGAAACCAAAAAATATCTCTTAAATACAATTTGACGAGCTCTATCCGCTAAAGTTTACAACGTTTCGATCAAAAGTCGTTTTCAGTACGAAAAAAAATAAAAACCGTGAAAAAATCAGGCCTAACTTTATGATTTCCACTTTCTTACAATTTTCGGCAATTTCCATTCCAGTTAGGTATAGAACGATATATTGGAAAAAGGTAGTTTTTGAGATGGCCTAACCGATTATCCAAACCGCATGTCGATCGAATGCACCCAATTCAACTTATTAGCGATCCAAGAGGTACCATTTTGGACCAAATTTTGACTTTTAAAAAATTTAAAAAATTATTTCCAAACTTTCGATCGCGCTCACAAACAATAGGGTTCTGTAGCCCACGGTCGCCTACGCGTCGAAAAAGTTTAAATCGAAAAAACTAATTTTTGTGGCCTGTATCGAATTTCAACGAGATCCCGATATTTCTGGACTTTGACGTTTAATAACTTTTTTCCGGCACACCCTGTATATTCCAAATTTTTACACAACGTACCCCCACTATTTCTCTGTAAACCCAAAAAGTTTCAATCGTCCCACTCTAACCGTTTCCGAGAAAAATAATCGCAAATGTGAAAATGTCGAAAGTGACGACGCCGACAACATACGCACATTATTTTTACCGAAGCGCCTATATAGGCGGAGTATCAAGAGCAGTCAGGATTGTCGTGATTTCGCGCCGAAGCGCCGTATAACATATCGCGTGTTTGCGCGATATGTAACTAGACTGGGTACATATCGCTAATCGTCAGCCGAAAGTGCATCTAATATTAGTACTAAAAAAAAAATTTACAATAAAAAAATACTTTTCTTTTCTTTTTTTCTATTAACCATTGCTTTTTTTGCCTCACCTTCCTGCGGAACGTGAAGGGGAAACATATCGCCAAATTGTCATTATAACAACTGACCAAAACTAGACAATGGTGCAAAATTTCCATTTTCTCGTATAGATAGGTAGTTTTCGGAGGCGGTGCCGTATAGTGCTCAACGTCCCGTTTCCAATGCCGCCTCGCTCGTCTGTCGGCCATATTGCAATCTCTTTGTCCACCTATATGTATAGTTTTATTTGTGGGGTCATACCGCCTAACGGCGGTATAAAGTACATTTTCATGTTACGTTATATGTTTTACGACGTACTTAGTTATTTCACACAATATTATCATTATTACTACAGAGATTATGCATAGTTTTTTAACAATCAAAGAGTATGCATAGTTTTTTCACAACCAAAGATCGGTGAAGATTATGGCATAGTCTTATGACAAACAAAGATTATGGCATATTTTTTATGACAAACAAATTTTAAGGCATAGTCTTATGACAAACAAAGATTACGGCATAGTCTTATGACAAACAATCATTATGGCATAGTCTTATGACAAACAAAGATTATAGCATAGTCTTATGACAAACAAAGTTTAAGGCATAATCTTATGACAAACAAAGATTTTGGCATAGTCTTATGACAAACAAACATTAGTGCATAGTCTTATGACAAACAAACATTAGTGAATAGTCTTATGACAAACAAATATTATGGCATAGCTTTTATAACAACCAAGGATTATGTATATTTTTATGACAAACAAATTTTAAGGCATATTCTTATGACAAACAAAGATTACGGCATAGTCTTATGACAAACAAAGTTTAAGGCATAGTCTTTTGACAAACAAAGATTATGGCATAGTCTTATGACATTCAAAGATTTTGGCATAGTCTTATGACAAACAAATATTATGGCATAGTTTTATAACAACCAAAGATTATGTATATTTTTATGACAAACAAATTTTAAGGCATGGTCTTATGACAAACAAAGATTATGGCATAGTCTTATGACAAAAAAAAAGTTTAAGGCATAGTCTTATGACAAACAAAGATTATGGCATAGTCTTATGACATTCAAAGATTTTGGCATAGTCTTATGACAAACAAACATTAGTGCATAGTCTTATGACAAACAAATATTATGGCATAGTTTTATAACAACCAAAGATTATGTATATTTTTATGACAAACAAATTTTAAGGCATGGTCTTATGACAAACAAAGATTATGGCATAGTCTTATGACAAAAAAAAAGTTTAAGGCATAGTCTTATGACAAACAAAGATTATGGCATAGTCTTATGACATTCAAAGATTTTGGCATAGTCTTATGACAAACAAACATTAGTGCATAGTCTTATGACAAACAAATATTATGGCATAGTTTTTATAACAACCAAAGATTATGTATATTTTTATGACAAACAAATTTTAAGGCATAGTCTTATGACAAACAAAGATTACGGCATAGTCTTATGACAAACAAAGTTTAAGGCATAGTCTTCTGACAAACAAAGATTATGGCATAGTCTCATGACAAACAAAGATTTTGGCATAGTCTTATGACAAACAAATATTATGGCATAGTTTTTTCACAACCAAAGATTGGGCATAGTTTTTTCACAACCAAAGTTTAGGCATAGTTTTTTCACAACCAAAGATTAGGCATAGTTTTATAACAAACAAAGATTAGGCATAGTTTTTTCACAACCAAAGTTTAGGCACAGTTTTTTCACAACCAAAGATTAGGCATAGTTTTTTCACAACCAAGGATGGTCTTATCAATTACGTATAATTTTTGATTTTCTTTAAAAAATTCATAAAAACGTTATTTTGTATATTTTCTTTGCTATTTGTGAGTTTTACGTTATTTTCGATGAAGATTTATAGAAAAGTTGTCATATTTTCGAATTTTAAATTTTTGAAATTTTTTCATGTACCAGTCATGAAAATTTGATGAAATCAATAAGGTAACATTTTCCTCGGAAAGTATAAGAGATATGGCAACAATGTATATAACTATTAAGTAGCATCCTTACGAGATCTTCACTTTAAGTTCTTAGTAATTTTTTGTAGGTCTTATAGTTTTTGAGATATGGAATTAAAAGTGATTTTCATATATTTGGCAATATCTCGGAACTGATAAAACTTAGATAAAAACTTTTTAAATAAAAAACTAGCCTTTTTCTATTCTCCATATAAAAAGTTATATTGATTTCTATTCTAAAAGCGATAGTAAGGGACGTATTGAGGAAAATGTAAAAACTGGCAGAAATATTAGATTTTTGGTATTTTTTTAAAAATTCATAAAATCGTACTGGGTACATATCGCTAATCGTCAGCCGAGAGTGCATCTATTATTAGTACTAAAAATTTGTATTTAAAAAGTATTTTTCTTAGTTTCTTTTTTCTATGTTTTCTATTGCTTTTTTTGCCTCACCTTCCTGCGGAACGTGAAGGGGAAACATATCGCCAAATTGTCATTATAACAACTGACCAAAACTAAAAGATAAAAATAACGGGTGCAAAATTTCCGTTTTCTTCTATAGATAGGTAGTTTTTAAAGACGGCATCGTATTGTGCTCGATGTCCCGTTTCCAATGCCGTCTCGCTCGATTCGCTACGACTTTTCGTTACGGAAATATATGATATTTAATATTATGATATTGACATTGAACCTGTCAGCACCGATTCTTTAAAATCGCACAGCAAAGGGTGAAATGTGAGATATATTTTCCAAGTTTGTCCTTTAAAAATATTTATTCAATCAATTTAAACATAAGGAAAAGAAACTATTCTTACATTGATAGCTGATAAATTGGTGAAAATGTTATTGTGCCGAACCCTTCGGGCACGGCACTGTTCGAGTTGGTTCATTTAATTTCATACTTTTGACAAAACCATTTGTTAGCAACCTTTAATTGTTATTGTAAAGCATTTCAATTCGCGATAAAAAATAAATTTAGTTTCTTCACAACCCCAGTTCGTTTATTTCGGACCGAGGATTGTCACTGTAAAAATCCTAAATTTAAAAAACTTTCAATAGGTACCTAAATAACGAAATATTAAAAAAATAAAAAGACGGGCCTGGAATTGAACCCGGTATCATCGTGACCACAAGTCGTAACCTATTTATTATATACCTACCTACCACTAGGCCCGACCACTTTGAAAATAAATTATAATATAGAATATTTATATTGCCGTATTAAAAATGAAAAAAATACAATTTATTTAAGCTTGACGAGCTCTTTCCGCTAAGGTACATTAAATTTTAATCAAAAGTTGTTTTCCGTACGAAAAACAATGAAAACCGTAAAAGAATTAAATAGTAATTCTTACTTTTTTATAATTTGCACCCTTTATATTACAGGTAGGTATAGAACAATATATTTGAAAAAAGTAGTATTTGAGATGACCTAAACGAATCTCCAAACCAAAAGTGTGTCAGACGCACCCAATTCGATTTATTAACGATCCAACATAACCCTACATTGATTTTAAAAAAATTAAAAAATTGACTTCCCAACTTTCGATCGCGTTTGCAAACAACAGTGTTTTGTAGCCCAACGTCGTCTACACGTCGAAAAAGTTTAAATCGATTAAAATGATTTTTGCCACCTGTATCGCCCTACAACGAAAAAAAACATATTTTTTAACTTTGACTTTAATAACTTTTTTCCGGTACACCCTGTATATTTGAAATTGTTCCCAGAACGTGCCCCGACTATTCCTCTCTACGTCCATAAAGTTTGAATCGTTTTGCTCTAACCGTTTCCGAAAAAAAAATTCGCGAATATCGAAATGTCGAATAACCTTCTACCACGTGGCGACGGATTATCAATGTCGGAACGCCATCTTTAAAATCGAGATTACAACTATTTCTGAAACATTTTGGGCAAATATTTTGGTCAATAAAATTAGAAGAAGGTTCAAGGTAGATATTCCACCTGATTTAAAATCTGGAAATGTTCTTATTATTCTAGCAAGTCACGCTAAAAACACCCATTTTTCGCCATTTTTGACAGCCGGATTTTTAGAATTAATAATTAATTTAGATACATCAATATCAAGGCACTCTTAGTCAAAAGTGAATGGTGTTAGAATTTGTAAAGATTGCCTGTTTCCGCACCCAAAAAAGCGACTTTTCTCAATTTTGCGAATATATTTTAATAATGGATTTTGGATTTTGGATATGTAGAGGTGTTGAGAAGTAATCAGCGCATTTTTTTGAGAAAAAAATAAAACGGTTTTGTTAAAAATTGAATAAGCTACAGTCGATATAGTAAAAAAAAAGCTGCCGTTTTTTCCGTATTAAAGATAAATAAACAAAAAATATCTCTGAAATACAATTTGCCAAGCTCTATCCGCGAAAGTTTACAACGTTTCGATCAAAAGTCGTTTTCAGTACGAAAAAAAATAAAAACCGTGAAAAAATCAGGCCTAATTTTATGATTTCCACTTTCTTACAATTTTCGGCAATTTCCATTCCAGTTAGGTATAGAGCGATATATTGGAAAAAGGTAGATTTTGAGATTGCCTAACCGATTATCCAAACCGAATGTCGATTGGATGCACCCAATTCGACTTATTAGCGATCCAAGAGGTACCATTTTCGACCAAATTTTGACTTTGAAAAAATAAAAAAAATAACTTTCAAACTTTCGATCGCGCTCACAAACAATAGGGTTCTGTAGCCCACGGTCGTCTACGCGTCGAAAAAGTTTAAATCGAAAAAACTAATTTTTGTGGCCTGTATCGTGTGCCAACGAGATCCCGATATTTCTCGACTTTAAAAATTAATAACTTTTTTCCGGCACACCCTGTATATTCGAAATTTTTACACAACGTACCCCCACTATTCCTCTCTAAACTAAAAATGTTTCAATCGTCCCACTCTAACCGTTTCCGAGAAAAAAAATCGCAAATATGAAAATGTCGAAACTGACGGCGGCGGCGGCGGCGGCGACGACGACAAGAAACGCACATTATTTTCACCGAAGCGCCTATATAGGCAGAGTATCAAGAGCAGTCAGGATTGTCGTGATTTCGCGCTGAAGCGCCGTGTAACATATCGCGTGTTCGCGCGATATGTAATTACAAAAAAATTTAAAAAAATTATTTTACTTTTAGTGGGGTAACTTCGAACATGGTCCGAAAGTATAAAAAACGGCTTGGGGCCGCACATTATGGCAATTATACGAAATAATCTTTAGAAAAGGCACTCGAAGATCTGCGAAATAAGAAAATTAATTATAGACAGGCCTCGGAAGTTTACGGTATACCGGTAGCCACCCTGTGCAACAAAATGAAGAAAAATCATCCATTGCCAGCAGGTAGGCAACCAATTTTAACAAAAGAAGAAGAGGATAGTCTATCATCGGCAATTCAAAAAGCTGCAAAGTGGGGATTTCCACTAACTAGAAAAACTACTGAAGTTTTTCCTGACCAACCCGAGCTTTCATTGGTAAACTTTTAAGGCGAAAATCATCCGACATACTACACAATTATTTTCATTACCCAGATATTCGTTGATAAATCGAAATGACATTTTACAGAAACTTCAAGAGCCAAAAGATTTAAGGAGAAATCGATACACATTTATGGATTTACCCGCAAAATGTTCCATCGAATAAACTTTTGTTTAAGTTTTTATTTTGTTTATTCGTATTTACTTTTAAGAAGTTTTGTATTTGTGATTATTTTTACTTTGCAGTGGCATAAAAACTTAGTTTTAAATTTATTTGGCTTAGGACGTTTAGATTAATGTTACAAATCATTTGATTCTTAAATAAAGCATTGTTTATCAAAAAGCATGTATTATTTTTTTAAATTTTACAGCTCCTATAAGCCTAAAAGGTTTTAATTGTTCGAATTTACACATATCTAGGTCTAAAATGAAATTTCTGTGCGTTTTAAGCCTATGTTTGAACTTACCCCACCCATAGGGGTAAGTTCGAACAACTTTTATCCATAATAAAAAAAATACTATATAATTTTTTTCATAATTATGAAGATCGGAATGCCTAAAGGAATGTTCAATAATGTTATATTTAAATTTTGGGTAATTTTTCTTAACTTGCACCAACGCAATGTTCAAAAAACTTCAAAAAAACGTTCGAAGTAGCCCCGCTTTACGGTAGTACATAGGAAAGTATTTTATATAAAAATGAAAAAAAAACAAAAATAACATAATAAATCAAAAAATATTCTAAAACACGTTTGGATAATTACAACTGTCTTAACACTTAAAAAAGTTGTAATTTTCTGTTGCCTCTTTCATTAAATTTTTTTAAAAAGAGTTCAAAATCTAATTTTTCGGTCTGTTTCCTTTCAAAGGTCAGAAAGATCAGGTCAGCCATCCTCTGATGTTCCATTGCCATACGTTGGGGGGCGATTAACGGCCGTTAAGGTGGAAAACGAGGACAGACTGCTGTACAGCATCCAAAAGCTACGCTGGTAGCAAACAGTTCGTATGTATTTTTAAAGGCCTGCTGGCGTTGATTATACAGCTCATTGAATAAGTTGGTTGTTGCTTTGCGGGCCATATCGTCGGTCTTATGACATAAGGCCCTATCTCGAGATAGGGCCAAAATGCGTTAAGGTCATAGAATATGTTGTTTTAATGTATACTTGTTTTTAGCCAAGGGTCCTATCTTGAAATCATTTTAATTCTTTATAAAAGCGACAAAACACCTGGCCCTATCTCGAAATATAAACAGTTTTATTACAGCATAAAGGCGAATCTTGAGATAGGGCTTTTTGTCGTGACAATTTTCGATAGAATCTTGACTTAGGCCCGTCACTGGTGATCTAGAATCAAATCTATAAAAACGGATGACACCGGAAATAATTTTAAATGGTCGGATGTATTTGAGTTTTTTGTAAAAAGGGAAGATCCTAATAAAATATTTTTTAAAACTAGCCACGTAGGCAAGCAATACCGTTCAATGTCTTTCAAAAGGCAAATAATGCTACATTGTTTAATGGTCAAAAAATTAAATAAAGAGCAAAGGCCTATATCTATGTTAAAGTATGAAATCTAATGTCCCTTTGTTCTGGCATTAAGCCTGTTATTTCTTCGCCTGAAGATAAATTATTTTACCGCTCATTGCCACATACTCAAAAATAAAATAAAAGTTTTTTGTCGTATTTTTTTACTGTTTATAGTATTAGGCTGTAATAATAAAGATTTAAATTTTGTACAGATACATTTTTCGTTTTTTATGTTAAAATAATGACTATAAATTCCATTTGTTCCCGAGTTTATTCGCTTTTCGTTTTAAAATAATATTTTTAATCATGTTTTTTAAATATGAAATTTAGTTTTTCTTTATTTTTGTTATTTTTTACTGTTTTGTGTTTTACTTATTATAAAAAACATGCGTAAAATCGGTCATTTTATTTCTACTTCGAAGGGCCTATCTCGACCAAGATATACCAATAACATTTTTAGTGTCTTTACAAAAGACCCTATCTCACATAAACCATTATTACAACCAAATGTTAATTTCTATTTTGAAATATGGTATTTCACAAAAAACTTACATGGTTTGTTCTTCATAATTCCAAAAAAAAGTAGCGAAAATCGGTATAGATCTTTGTATTCTGTTGGGGTAAAGATATTAGTTTTTTTTAAATTGCTCTCCTGAAAACTTGCAAAAAACGAGATAGGGCCTTATGCCATAAGACCGACGATATATTATAGTCTTTGACAACTGCCAACCAGTGGCGTAGCGTGGTTGAAGGGGGCGGAAACTTCAAAAGTAAGGGCGTAGTTTCTTTTATGGGGAAGAAAAAAAAACGCGCCGCAGGCGAAAATTTTTTGGGTGTCACGCCCTTTTTTTAATGAAGTTGCCTGATTTTCAAGTAGGAAAAATATAAAATACACAAGATCCTCAAGAAAATCACAAGAAAATTAATCATTATGGGCCCTAGGGGTGGGGGGGTAATTACCCCCTTATCTACGCCCTTGTTGAAAGGGCGCCTCACTGCTAATGCATAATTTCGTTTGTTTAGTAAATTTTGTAAAATGTTTTTGTTTCGTCATGTCTAAAATGGTCACATGAACACGGCAAGGGGAATTTTGTTAAAACTCTATAAAATATTTTATGCATATTACATAATAATATGAGCATATAGGTATTCTCATTGGCGACAATAACACACTTTTAAAAAGATAAAATTTAGTCTCTAGTAAATTAGAGATTTCAAGAAATTTTTAATTGTTACAGCAAAATAACTGAAAGAATACAAATTATTGGTCGTGGCAAAATATTTTTATTATAAATTAAATCAAGTAGTGAAAATAAAATAGATTCTCGAAATGGGTAGCAGGTTTATTTTATGTTTCTTTACTCTTAAAGTTATAAACAAATAATAACCTAATTAAAACCTGGAACTGGAAACTACTGGGAGAGTGGGAAGGGGGCGCCGTTTGGAAAAGGGCTTAAAGGGCGGGGGGGGGGGCGGTCGCCCCCCCTGGCCCCCTGCACGCTACGCCACTGCTGCCAACTCTTCTTTCCTTTTCTTTATCCAGAAAGGGTTATTGTCATACAATTGTTGTTTTTTCCCAGGTAGGGCAAATTTTTCTCAGGGCGGCGCCCTGCCTGCCCCCCTCCCCCCCTTGGCTACGGCCTTGCTTTAGCGGTTAGCATCGCTTCGTACGCGGCAGAAAGAGTCAGTATACTAGTATAGTACTTATATGCGTTTTTTTAAAATCAATAAAAAATAGTTTTCATGTGTGATGACTTCTAAGCATAGGATAGGTAGGAATACAAAACATCACAACTTTTAAAAGAACGCTGTGATATTACAGTAGACTCCCGATTATCCAAATATGGTTTTATGTTAATGTAGCATAGAGAGTAAAAAACAGGTGCGTCTTTAATAATTAATTTAAACTTCTTACAATTAAAAAACACTTGCTCTTGAAATAATTGGGGTTTTCAGACAATCAAGTAATTTTAAAATAAGTTTACCATATTTCATGTATATTTTATTTACGCTGGGGTAAACATCCCCGATTTTCACGACTCTATAGTTCCCAACATTATAAGTTGAATTTTAGATAGACGTAAGTGGCTAGCGACGCGACGCCCCAGGGTATGCAAAACTAGGCAGTTTACCTAGCGTGCATATAATATAAGCAAAAAAGAGTTGATTATACCATACAAAATAGAACTAGCATAACATTATAAATTTGTTAGTATTATTAAAATTTGTTTTAAATCGTAAAATATATTCTTCGAAATTTTAAATTATTTTATGAATAACTTTTGGATTAACTTGAAATATTAACACTTAAAATTATTACGTGCTCCAGTCCATAACATAAAACACATAATTTCGTCCACTGTAAAGGTATCCCATCCTATAAGAGCTTTAAGGCAAGCACAAGGCTTTCCTCCTATACAAATCCATAGCGAAGCAAAAGCAGCGCTTTTGCATAAGTGGAACGAAGATGACCTACTATAAAACAGTAAATAAATTCATCGTGCTTTTAAGTTGCCTCGTCGATAACGGGCACTGTCGCCAAGGTTATAATAATTATTAAATAGTTGTCGAGTTCATTTTTAACCTTCCAGATGAGACTAGAGCCACAGCCCTCTCTACTCTATCAAACCACGTAATAGGAACACCGACAACACTGCTTGGCGGTACGCTTGTCACGTGACTTTTTGAAGTTAGCCATTGTTTAGTATGTAATTACGCGCGAACTAGGTTTATATTCTAGGTTTTTGACTGATATCTAATAGAAAATTTAAGTGGTATGGATGATTGCTATAAGAGCCTCTACAAAATTTTTGGTGCGGGCTTGCTGTAATAGCATTAATAAAGTGAGAAATCGAACAGCCTTCCCGGCCGGGCGGTTTGTTTACGTTGTCTTGTAAATGGCGGCAGAATTTTTGGGATAAACTTTATTGTTTTGTGGCTACAGTTAATTTATTAAATATTGAAGTGTTTATTTAGCTTAAAGGTATATGTGAATTAGGTTAAAAATATCACTAGTAGAGATAGTTCGTAAGTAGGTAGGATACTTCTAGATACCTAGGTACTTAGGTAAGTACTATTTTTTTTCTTTTAGTTTGTTTATTTATCAACATGAAAAACTCCTGCTGTATTCCTGGGTGTAACTCTAACTATAAAAGTGCTTTAAAAGCAGGTGAAGAGAGTGTATCAGTTTTTCACTTCCCAAAAGATGAAAATCTGATAATTTTATGGCTAAAAGCCATTCCAAGAGCTAATTGGTCGCCCACACAGTATTCTGTAGTTTGTGCTAAGCATTTTGTCCCCAGTCACATTATTCGTGACGATATTTATCTTTTGCCTGATGGCACCGCAAAAAAAAAATCAAAAACACCAAGTAAGTCTCCCTAAAAAGTGCGCAGCAGAAATACCAAGCACGATGTCTGGAGGTTTAGTACGCCAAAAGCGAGGAAAAAAAAACAGCTTCTCAACGCAATATTACTATTATTTGATAATTAGGTAAGTTGTTCTTGTTATCCAAAACTTTTTATTAGATACTTTTTTGTACATTTTTCAATAATATATAAATAAATAGTGGCAACGGAGCCAAAAAAACAAAAAATATTATCGGAATATTCGTGGCTTGATACGTAGAGAGGGCTGTGCCAGAGCATTGTGACCACAGAGGATTCGGACGCGTTGATATTTACCGAACGCTAGATGGTTTCGAACTTTCGACTTTTATACTTATTCTAACCTAAACATTTTGTAAACAATATTAATAATAATAATAATTAAATAAGTTGAAACTACAAATAATACAATAAAAATGAATTTTGTGCCATTTACAAAATATCTGTTTTTTGATGATGACAATGATAGCTGTGATGGGAAAATGGCGAAAGTATTTAGATTTTCTTGCCGAAGAAACAGCTCAAAATTTTAAGGATCATCAATTCATCAACAAAATCGGGTACGTTTCCCTTTTACAAAATGAAAACTTTATAATATACGATTGGCGAATTTGAGGAAAACGGAGCATTTATATTTCGTGCCTTTTGAAAATTTCCTCTTAAAAATTTAATTAAAAAAAGGACCGGGCGCGGAACAATCCGACAAATATGATGGTTAAACCGAACCATATAACTATATAAAAAAAATATAATGCTTATTAGGCTTTATAAACACTACCGTGCGAGCAAAAATTATTTGCATCAAAGAGGGCTTGAATTAAAAAAACGTAGGGCTTGGTTTAGATCACAATGATATGGGGACGATATATCATATATCTAACCAAATCTAGGTTAAAATGTTGTCAAATTCATATTATGACATGATATGCCAAACTAATGAGTAATAAAATAAGTAGACAAATACAAATTTATTTTTGTTGTTTACAAAATTAGCAAAGTAACAATACACAGAAAGAAAAATAATTTCATAAATAAATTTAGCTGCTTCTTAAGAATAATAGTCCTGCATGTTCCATAAGCTCTTCCCACTTCTTGGGACAGGTGTCTTATATAATTTGTTGGCGTATTTTGCATTATTTCACGAACGTTTGCAACAAGTTCTTCTGTTCTTACAGGTGGTCTTCCTGCTCCTTTTTGGTGTTGTATAGAACCTGTTTCCCTAAACACGAGCCACGGTTCTTTTCAGGCAATGATAAAAATCCCCAGCAATAAAAGCAACGTTAGAAACATGTTCGTGAAAATCGTCCATGCACAAACCCGGATTGTATTGCCACTAACTATTTACTCTAACCCTGTTTCGAAAATACGCTTCAACCATGAATGTTTTGTGCTGTTCCGTAAAGCCCATTGTGTTTGCAACAAGTTCTTCTGTTCTTACAGATGGTCTTCCTGTTCCTTTTTTGTGTTTCCCTAAACACAGCCACGGTTCTTTTCAGGCAATGATAAAAATCCCCAGCAATAAAAGCAACGTTAGGAAAATGTTCGTGACAATCGTCCATGCACAAACTCGGATTGTATTGCCACTCACCATTTACTCTAACCCCGTTTTGAAAATACGCTTCAACCATGAATGTTTTGTGCTGTTCCGTAAAGCCCATTGTGTTTGCAACAAGTTCTTCTGTTCTTACAGATGGTCTTCCTGTTCCTTTTTTGTGTTTCCCTAAACACAGCCACGGTTCTTTTCAGGTAATGATAAAAATCCCCAGCAATAAAAGCAACGTTAGAAACATGTTCGTGAAAATCGTCCATGCACAAACCCGGATTGTATTGCCACTCACCATTTACTCTAACCCTGTGTCGAAAATACGCTTCAACCATGAATGATTTGTGCTGTTCCGTAAAGCCCATTGTGTTTGCAACAAGTTCTTCTGTTCTTACAGATGGTCTTTCTGTTCCTTTTTTGTGTTTCCCTAAACACAGCCACGGTTCTTTTCAGGTAATGATAAAAATCCCCAGCAATGAAAGCAACGTTAGGAAAATGTTCGTGAAAATCGTCCATGCACAAACTAGAATTGTATTGCCACTCACCATTTACTCTAACCCCGTTTCGAAAATACGCTTCAATGTTTTGGGTGAATTGTTCAAGAAATTGGAAAAATTAGCGATGAATCAAATTACTTGTAACGATTGTCAAAGATGACGAAATATCTGATTGATTGTTAATTCAGGTAGTTAGTGACACCCAACAGATATTAAGCTCTACGGCTAAGCATTTAATTTACGTCCTTAGATGCAAGGCCCTCTTTGATGCAAATCATTTTTGCTCGCACGGTATATCTCTGTACTAACTGGGTTCTGGTTTTTATAGGTTGTCATCTGCTAATTTGAGTTGGCAACTTTGGAAATACAGGGTTATGTTATTTCGGTTTGTTAAAAGGTCAAATTTATGATATTTACAATAGATCTTAATAAAACAATGCACCTATTTGGATTCATTACCTGTTAAAAGCAATTAAAAGATATATCCTCTGCCACATTTCCCCACTATTAAAACAATTATGCACTAAACACAGTGGCATTGTTAATACCTATTGTTTTGAAAGTTTATAATCACAAAAATAACAACAAATTGTTCAATAAAATTATTAAACAAGTTAATGACAATAGGCTTGATTGGCTCGACGTGGTTCGACGAGACTCGTGCTTTTGGTCGACGTGAATACAATTTCAAAGGGTTGCTAATCTTTTTCTAGGGAAAAAATTAATTCCTCGATAAGACGGCCTTTACTCGAGGTGCTATTTTAATACGGCAGGTCTTATGGGAAGGAAATTAATTATAGGCATGTGGACCAAACACGCTTGGTATATCGTATTTTTTAAGAAATTTCGAATTATTTGCTCTAATTTCTAATTTAGAAGCGAGGGAATAAATTCAGTAAATCCAGTAGGTACAGTTTTTTTTTGGAAAAATGATTGGACACGGGTATCAACATTTTAAGATGGTATTTTTATAAAAAACATATTGATACAGGGTGTAACAAATTACCGATTTATTTCTTGTCATTTATCTGGTATGTTAAGGAGTTAAAAGCACGAATAAGGCATGAGTGTAAGTTAATTTCGCCCTAAGTAATTAGAAATGTTCAGAACGAGTTTTACATGCAATTAGGAAATTGCCAAATAGTGAATGGACAACATCTAGAGCATTTATTGACGAAAAAGTAATAAAGATGGATAGAAGTTTTTTTTATTTTTCAATTAAATTTATTTTTGGTTTGTTTAATATTTTATAAATGACAAAAAATAAAAATTTCAAATATTTTACTTATTTAGGTATAACTTGGTATACCGGGTGTTTCTCAAAAGACGTTCACCCCTATAACTTTTCTGTATTCATAGATATTAAAATTAAATTTTAAGATTATGCATAAGAGATGAGTCTGCATTTATTGGCATAATTTACTACTTGACTATAAATTAACAGATTTAATTGATTCGTAGCACTCTAGATTGAAAATAAAAAATAAACATAAAAATGTTATAACACGTCAAAAAATGACAAGTGAGGTGTCATCCTACTCAGAATGTTATGCCGAATCCCAATAAGTAAAAATATACAAGATGTCTCATTTAAAATACCAAAGTCAAGGTCACTTTCGGTCAAACCGGAAGCGCTAACAAATTGAAAATTATGCCAATAAATGCAGACTCATCTCTTATGCATAATCTCAAAATTTCATTTTAATATCTATAAATACAGAAAAGTGTTAGGGGTAAACGTCTTTTGAGAAACACCCGGTATGCAAACTCATCTCTTATGCATTATCTCAAAATTTTATTTTAATATCTATAAATATGAAAAAGTTATAGGGGTGAACGCAGTGGCGCAACTACGGGGGGGGGGCTAGGGGGGCTAAAGCCCCCCCCTTTGAAGTTCCTTCAAAACTTATTTTTCTCCACATGACATTAAAAGCGGTCTTTTAATGACACCTGACAGGCTCAAAAGGTGTATTTTTTGAGCCTGTCAGGTGTCATTAAAAATTAAAATTTTAAATGACAAGTAAACACAACAATTCAATAAATGTCATAAATAACATACATAAATATAAAAAATACGATTTTGCGTGAAATTGGAACAAATTTGGAGAAAAAATTATATGTTTTACTAGGCAAAAAAGCAGATTTAATGCCTTGGCTGGTTTCTGCGCCTCGTCTATGAAACACCAGCCGCGGCATTAAATCTTGTGCTTTTCTGCCTAGTGAAACAATAGTTATTTTTCTACAAATGACATTAAAAGCGGTCTTTTAATGACACCTGACAGGCTCAAAAGGTGTATTTTTTCTGCCTAAGCATAAAAAGTCCACTTTTTCTGACTAGGCAGAAAAATACACCTTTTGAGCCTGTCAGGTGTCATTGAAAGACCGCTTTTAATGTCATTTGGAGAAAAATAACTATTGCGCAATACAATGACAGAAAATAGACTAAATGGTCTAGCCCATTTAAACATCCATCGAGAAATACCAGTATCGGTTGATGAAGTGATAAAAGAACTTCAAAATCTGGGACCTCGTAGACTTCAGTTCAATTTGTAAAAGTTTCAATAAATACGTTATGTTTACACTTAGTTTAAAATAAAAGTTTGTAGTATTTGGCTAGTCTTTTTTTATTGTAGCGTGATTTATTTAACAGCCGTGGAAAAAAATATTTTCTACGAAATAGTAAAGAAGATTTAAAATAATTATTTAAAGTAGGTATGTGTTTAACGATGTTTTAATATTCTACTTATCCCAGAAAGTGTAAAAAAAAAATTTTAAGCACGTTAAAAATTTTAAAAAATAGTGAGGCTAATTATTATTTCTAAATTTTTTTATGCTACCAAAAAATTAAAGGTAGCCTTTTTAGATTTTCTTTAATAGACCAAAAAAGGGCGTGGCAGCCAAAAAAAATTTGCCTGCGGCGCTTTTTTTAAGAAAGAAAAAAAGAAAGAATGATCCTCTCTGGTAGCCCCCCCTAGAACGAAATCCTGGTTGCGCCGCTGGGTGAACGTCTTTTGAGAAATACCCGGTATATTATGCGCTTTAAAAATAGTCAATAAAAAAACAAGGGTGGTTGTCAAAAGAAAAATCATTATCGATATCGTCATATCTCTAACTTGGAACACACTATATCCATATATGTTTTATAAAAAATACCACAACTTAAAATGTTAATACCCGTGTCCAAGCATTTTTCCAAAAAAAAACTGTAGTGGATTTACTGAATTTATTCCAAGTTATAGACGCACATTGTATAGAATTCCTAATTCCTTGTCCTCAAATACACTTACGTATATTAAATATTGTTGTGGAAAGGTGTTTTCCATTATTTTGAAAATATATTAAATTCAAGAGGGTGGATTGACTGATCGGAGATTTTACGAGTGCTTTTTTTTTCATAAAGAATTGAAAATAAAAAAAATGTTATGTCGACAAGCGGAATTTAAATGTACTGCCGACCTGATTCCAAAATTAAAGGTGGACATTTATAAAATTAAATTGTTTGCTAGTGAGGCTTTATAGGCTACAGTTTAGAGCCCTGCACGGGCCGAGTTTTCATCTCGGGCTTCTACGCAACTCGGCCCGATTCTCGGGTTCGGGTCGGGTCGGGCCGGACCACTTAATCAATACATGTTTGCGACTTCGGTCCCTAATAAATGTTTTCTGGCCGACCGGGCTTTTCGGGCGCAACAGCTGATAGGCCGAAGACAATACATCATAAATTCTGATAGTTTAGGTTTTATATTTCATATTATGGTATGTACACACCAGCTAAACAATAGATTAGACTTGAAAAATTTGTGACGTTTAGTCTATTGTTTAGATGTCACAAATTTGTTCAATTACCTTTCCAGCCGGCTGGGTTTTTCGGGCCCACCGGGCTTTTTTGCTCTGAGTTAATAATTTCTTCGGGCCGCGTCAACATCTTGGTTGCCGGGCCGGGTCGGGCCGTAACATTCCGGCCCGTGCCGGGCTCTACTACGGATATAACAACAGACAGCACGTTTAAAGTGATACAAAATAATATCCAATTTGTATCCCGCTACTTGCTAAGGCCTGAGCCGTAGGGGTGTGCAACAAAATCGATTAATCGATTAATAGTCGATCAATCGATTATTCGATTAGAGATAATACTTTTATCGATTAATCGATATTTCGATTATTAATAAAAAACAACTATTTTTCGATTAATCGATTCTTCGAAAAAAAAAATTACGATTTTTTGATTAATCGATTAACCAAAAAAAATATTTTTCGATTAGGTAATCGATTAATTAGGCATTCGAAAAAAAAATTACGATGTTTTGATTAATCGATTATTAATCGAAAAAAAAAACGATTTTTCGATTAATCAATTGCCAAAAAAACTATTTTTTGATTATTTGAAAATATAGGTATGTTTTTGGATGATTGAAGTTGCTAGTTACTTATTATTGCTGTTGTCTCTATATATTTATTAGCAAACCTATTACCCTGAAAATCGGTTTAAAAAATATTATAGCATATTATTGTAAGACAATCAACGAAATAATTTGAACAAAGTTTCTGTGCGCCTTTCATAAAACTAATATTTTATATATATTATTATATTAACGATGTAATATTTGAATTGACTTTTTGATTTATTTTGATTAAATCAATCGATTATTTTTAATTAATCGATTATTTTCGATTAATCGATTGTTATTTTTGATTAATCATAAATAATCTATTATTATTATTTTCGATTAATTGTAAATAATCGATTATATTCGATTAATGGATTATTTTGGATTTTCGATTAATCGATTATTTTCGATTAATCGGATCTAACTAACTATTTTCGATTAATAGGAAATAATCGAAAATCGATTATCTTTTGCGGTAATCGCACAGCCCTACTGAACAGTGGGCACTTGTCCGAAATTTTAATATATCAGCAGCGACGTAGCTAGGGTGGGTGATACCCTGGGTTACCACATTATCACCCCACAATAGGTATAAAACCACATCACATTTAAAAAAATTATTATTGCCATGGAGATTGCCATTGGACCTTAGGCACAAGCTCAAACCCAATGCGGATATCACCCCCTTGGTTTAGTACCAGGGGCGAACCCCCCCTGCTGTATACTATAGTATCTATATTTCTCTACACTTTAATTTTACAAGGGGCAGAGATATACAGGGTGTCCCGAAATTAGCTGACAATATTTTAAGGGGATAAAGTACATTCAAAAATAAGACTAAAATCATCTATTAACATACCTTCAAAAACGCTTCGTTATGGGGCTAGAGCCTCCCGAATTGGAACCATGATAAGCAGTTTTTTCACAATATCCCAAAAATCGATTAGGGTATCGAAACAAAATTTGATACATGTTTTACCCATGATAAGACGCAATAAACGACTTAATTAGCTTAACTTTATTTCTTCCAGTGGCGTCCCACTGGGTAGGTAGTAGAATATAGCCCTAAGTTTTTTATTTTTAGGTTTTTTTAACTTTAGGTACAATTTTTAGAAGCCTTGAAGTCTGTTGTTGAAAAAAGGTACTCCTGTTTCATTGCGGTAGGATTCACCATTTTCCAGTAAAATCGATTTTAAAATTTTCGGTTTTTTGAAATCCGGTGAAAAGGCTAAGGTTTTGTTTTTGCATATCTCAGCAAACACTTAATATTAAAACATGAAACTTATTAGAACTTCTACTAGTGACAAGGCATATGTATTAAAGGATGTTACTTTAAAACATTTTTCCAGTGACGTCGCACAGGGTGGAGCCTTAAGTAAATATTACTTATATATTTTTTTAATTAATGTATTTTTTTTTAATTTTAAATTTTTTGTTAATAAAACGTTCTATTATTGTAATTTGACAGAATGTAACGTTTTTAAATTAAACGTATTTTTAGATTCCTTTGTTTTTTAAATATTTATTTTCATGAAGATTTTAAGAGAGTTTTAAAATAAAACTAAAAATAATAACAAATTGCAAATCAAATTTGATTGTGAACCACACGGAAAACTAATTCTTAAGCAAGTACCAGTCATGTGTCCCCAAAAATAATAATCAAGGGGATTTAAATCAAGTGATCTTGGTGGGCATGCTATGGCTACCAATCCACCTGGTAATTTTCTTCAAGCCAATTCCCCACTTGACGTCCGTAGTGAGCTGGTGCCCCATCATGTTGAAAGAAGTGCCCTGAACGTAAATCCAGTGGCACATTATCTAATAAATCCCTCAGTTGATTATGTATTATTATTATTATTTGTCGCTAGTAGAACTTCTAATAAATTTCATGTTTTAATATTAAGTGTTTGCTGAGATATGCAAAAAAAACCTTAGCCTTTTCACCGGATTTCAAAAAACCGAAAATTTTAAAATCGATTTTACTGGAAAATGGTAAATCCTACCGCAATGAAACAGGAGTACCTTTTTTCAACAAAAGACTTTAAGGCTTCTAAAAATTTCACCTAAAGTTAAAAAATCCTACAAATAAAAAACTTAGGGCAATATTCTCCCAACTACCTACCCAGTGGGACGCCACTGGAGGAAATACAGTTAAGCTAATTAAACCATTTATTTCGTCTAGCTATGGGTAAAATATGTATCAAATTTTGTTTTGATACCCTAATCGGTTTCTGAGATATTGTAAAAAAACTGCTTTTCATAGCTCCAATTCGGGGGGCTCTAGCCCCTTAACGAAGCGTTTTTAAAGGTATGTTAATAAAGGATTTTAGTCTTATTTTTAAATGTACTTTATCCCCTTAAAATATTGTCAGCTAATTTCGGGACACCCTGTATATGGCAGAGATATATAAAACGTTGACAGACGTTTGTGAAAATAGTCTAAGATGTAGGACTAGTAACGCATTCGCCATTTAATTTTTTGATAAATATTTTGTTACGTTTTGGTCGGTCAAATACCCATTTTTGAAGCACAATTACCTACGCAGTTTCAAGTTTAAAAAAAACTGTAAAGTTCTGAAGTAATAAAAGCAGAAAAAGAAATTAGGCGAATTTGGCCAAATTTGGTTTTTTGTTATGATTATCGTATCAATTAATTAATGTTGTATAATTTAATATTGTAACAATTAATAAAAATTAACGGTTTAGACCTTACCTACCTCATAGAGAAAGAAAAAAATTAAATTATCTACAGTTTCTGGTGTTAAATTCTTGAATAATTTACTGAGAAAATAATGCTGCGTTTAGTCAAAACAGTCAATCTATTTTTTGTGTTTCTCTGTTTGGGGGGAGAAGGGGTCATAATACCTGGATCCGCGCTTGCTTTAGTTCGGGTCAAGTTTCAGTGCTTTCATGCATGAGCTGCTTTTTACGATTGCCGCTTCGTCTATTTTTATTAGGATTTGTCTTTCCAGAACGTCAATACAAAATTCCACTTTTTTAGAACGGGTGGCGGACTTTTGCACTGCGCTGTATAATATCTATAATACATCTAATATAAACATACCACCTTTCCAGTGTTATCACCGCCAAAGTGTACACAGAGAGGACATTTCCAAAAATTGTTAAAAATCCAGCGACGTTACAGCCATACCCTGAAACAAAAATATTTAATTTGAAGAAATAGTTCACACTTAAAGTGAAGTTGAAAGTATGAAAAGAAAAGAAAAACACAAAGTCTTCCTCCACAAAACTTAATAGAATATAGATTAGTTAAAGGTCTCTACATGTTTCGAACGTAGAAACGTTCATCATCAGGAGACAGAAAAGTTTATTTTATGCTGATGGTGTTAGCCAAAAGAGAAAATTAGAACCTTAATGGAGCTTTTATGGACTTAAAAAAAAATTTAAATGTAGAAGAAACATGATATGAAGAAAATTGATAATGGTTAAACCATACTGAGTATTTGAAAACGTTATTAAAGAGGATCTAAACCAACCAAATAGAATGGGGAAGAAGAAAAAACCTTTCTAAGAAGGTGTCGAAGATTATTTAAATTTTAAAAACTTATCAAGCATAAGTATGTCTGTAAGACATTAAGAGGATAAAAGTGCAGTATCACAATAACATTATGTGGCAAAAAGCGTTTTTGGGGTATTAAGGATTAAACCTCAGTAACCCCGCGAGCAGTGGCGGAACAACGTAGCCACGGTACCGTGTGCGAAAAATTTGCTGGGCCCCCATTATTATACGGAGTATTATTATTGATAACCATATTAATTTATGAATTTTGAGTAGGTACACAAAAAAGCAATTATTGTTATGCTAATAAGTAGTTATGTTCCTGAACATAAAAAAATATCTGCAAGTACAAATCAAAAACAATGTATGATAAGAATAATAATTTATATATACGTAGGGTACCAGTAACAAACTGAAACAAAATCAAAAATATATTTTCTAAATATCATCTGACGAAGACACTGTGTGTCGAAACAATTGTTATGATATAACAATAAATTTAGTGAAGATTTATACACGAAGTATTTTTTATAGTTCTTATAATGGATCTTCATCAAGTAACGGCTACCTCTATACAATTTTCTAAATAAATACCTATAATAAAAATAAAATAACAAAATATTGGAAATATTACATCAACAATATAACAACAAAAATCCTCTCAAATACCTATTTACCAATAGTATATTGTGTATCTAGTATAGGAAAAATAGCAAATTCTGGAACGATGATAAAAATTGGTTGGTTATTATGAGTTCGGCGATCCGAGCTTAAACGAAGTTTCTAGCCCGCGTGCTGTTACTGTATATGCGCCCGGGCCCGTGTGCTTCGCACACATTTGAACACCAATAATTCCGCCACTGCCCGCGAGCGGTTAATTTAAAACCAATAGAGGTAATTAAAAAGTTAAACATTTTCAAAAGTCAAAAGGTTATTCACGTCCACGTTTCCACGTGCTGGGGCAAAAGTGCTACTTATGCTTGATAAGTTTTTTAAAATTTAAATTATCTTCGACACCTTCTTAGAAATGTTTTTTCTTCTTCCCTGTTCTATTTGGTTGGTTTAGATCCTCTTTTATAACGTTTTCAAATACTCAGTATGGTTTAACCATTTTCAATTTTCTTCATATCATGTTTCCTCTACATCATTTAATTTTTTTAAGTCCATAAAAGCTCCATTAAGGTTCTAATTTTCTCTTTTGCTAACACCATCAGCATAAAATGAATTTCTCTGTCTCCTGATGATGAACGTTTCTACGTTCGAAACATGTAGAGACCTTTAACTAATTTTTATTCTATTAAATTTTGTGGAGGAACACTTTCTGTTTTTCTTTCCTTTTCACAAAAATATTTGTTAGCTTAATGCATGGGCATACATTCTTTGACGTCAATCTGCTTTATTTAAAAAGATAAATTTTACGCTTTCATTTGTCCATAATCACCACTAAGCTACTGGTGTCAAGGTAGCGCATTACCTTCGGATAATGGGTATTTTTTTTGCGGCACATTTTCGGGAACCCTACTGTTCATGTCAGAAAATAACTTTTTGTTAACAATTTTTTTCGAAAATAGGCAAATTAAAAAAAATTATAATAACATTGTTGTAGGATACACGTTCAGATTCTATTTTATGAACAGTTTCTCTACCTTTCCATGGTGTTTTTCGGATGGAATTTTAGGCTATATTCTAAAAGGCTTTTATGAAGACTTCAATACGTATTTTTTCTCATTAAATAACGAATTTAGCTTTTGATTTACGCCGCTTCTTTAACGTTCGTCGTTCACAACGATTCGGGGTTTATTTTTGTTAAACCTAAGTCTGAATTTGTTCGAATCTAATACAGCACAAAAGAAATTGACTTTAAACATTGTTTCTGAATTGCTTATACAGTATGTCTCCGTAAGTTGGAACCATATGAAGCCTCCACGGCAAAAACGCTGAAACTCACTTTTATTACATTTGCTAGAAAATGAATTTTAAAGTTTAAAACGAAAGTTCGATGATTTCAAATTTAATTTTTTAAATCAAATTGTTAGTCACCGTGGTAATGAGTTATCGGTGAAAACGATAAAGGTGTTCTTAGACCGTTATGATTTTTCTATTTTCCTTTTTTTATTAACATACCTACATCGTTTTTGCTGTGTTTTGCATCGAGTTACAGCGTTTTTGTCGTGGACGTCATTATTTGTTTCATGAATAACTTTACGACGTTCAGCGATATTGCGAAGCAGCCCGGGCCACTCGATTCTACTTTTTACACGCATTTTTTTGGTAGTAATATCGTCTTTCACGATAAAAATGGACTTTCAGCGTTTTTGCATATGGAAAACTTTTTGAAGTGAAAACTTTTTTAGGCGCTTTTAACACTTTTTGTGGCCACTGAATTAAACTGAGCCGTCACGCGTCAGGCGTCAGACTCGGATGTGCTACGCTCGAATTCAACTGCTATATTCAATCCGAACTGACCCTGACCCAAATGAACGTTATATGAAAGAGCATGCCGCCATCGGTCGCATTCAGTATCGACGTATCGACGTGAAAACAGTCAGTGTGCGTTGTCTAGACACTCGTGTATTTGATATTGTTAATTTCACCTTGTTGAAGTTTTCACTTCTGTCGTGTGGTCTTAAGCACAAACAATTTTATTATTATTAATTTTACAAAAAAAAAGTTATTCTTATTAAAAAGTTCTGCATGGTTAAAACCTAAAATGCAACTATCAGATATTAAATTATTTTAAGCGTATACAAGGTTTGTCAAAAAATATGAATTTTGCCCAAGAGCAAAGTACCTTTAAAAAATAGGTTTTGTTATTTTTTAATAATTTTTCTGCATCATTTATTAATTATGAATGAACATTTATCTCTTGAATAAGAAAATATACATCCTAGATTACCTATAACTACTACAGACTGTACTGTTAAATTTGCATTGTTATTGTACACATAGGTACGTTTCAAAAAAGAAGAAATACATTTTTTCATCGTAAATGGATGAAATTACATATTTGAACGTGGTTTTTAGTTTTGATCAACTTTTTTTAATGCCAATTTTTGATATTGTCAAAAATAAAGGTACTTTGCTCTTGGGCAAAATTCATATTTTTTGACAAACCTCGTATACGCTTAAAAGAATTTATTATCTGATAGTTGCATTTTAGGTTTTAGACCATGCAGAACTTTTTATTAAGAATTACTTTTTTTCGTAAAATTAATAATAAAAAAGTTTTCTATATGGTTTCAACTTACGAAGACATACCTACTGTATATAGTTTCATCATAACTTTCGTAAGAAACAAGTTTTTTTTATTTTTTTATATTACGAAACTCTACCCCAGAAGGAAAAACTTCGTCAAGTTCAGAGTGTCGCGTAGTGTTTTGCGCTCTTTCGGCGGCCTTCGACGTACCACCTCCTGCTTATTGGCACCACTCGCACCACCGGGTCGGCACGCCCCTGTCTGTTAAAGTAATAGTCAAAATATGTTTTAATTTCAGAACGAAACATCTTTATCGACAAAGCTTGTAGAAATTTTAAGTAACAATAAAATAACGTAAGATGAAAAAAATCGTCCTAAAAATTGGCTTTGCACCATCATCGTAGGCAAGTAGTAACTGTATGTATGTAACCCATATAGGCATTTCCCTTTAAATACGTACTGCTTATCTCGTGCTCAAACTAAAGTTAGGTTTTGTGGCTGAAAAAATCAGAGAACTCAAAGCAAACGAGAAGCGACAGCTCGGCGTTTTGCGTCTCCTGATTTGGTACGCGCATGTGGCAAATAAGTTGTGTATCCCTAAAAACCATGTGCTCGTCCCAGTTGTGTTTAGTCCGCGAGCTGACGTTGCGCCTAGCTAATTGTGATATTATTTTGTTTTCGTTCTGTTACATTTGCACCTGTACTAAAAAGTAAGGTCGCTCAGTCTAGAAAATAAGCAAGTTTTCTCGGAGTATGAAGTTGTGGATCGACCGTTATTGTTGTGTGAAGGTCACTGAAAAACGACCAGTCGATATCAAAGGTACCGACAGGTATTGTCGCTTCTGGTTCGCTGTAATATTCTGTGGAAAAAATATGGGTAAACGCAAGGCACGATTGGGCATGGGCATGCGCACAAACCTCGACCTCGACCTGTCCTTCTTTAGGGATATGCTCAAAATACACTTTAAAACCGGCTTGGCGCCATGTTTGTTGTTGTGTTTTAAGTTTTCTCTACCTAGTAACAGCCGTTGTATGACTTTATTATGCCCAAATAGGGGTAAAATACCTGGTATTTCGTATTTTCAGTAAGTATGGAGTAGTGATGTATCTTGATATAATATAACCTAATTTTATTATGATCAATTTAAACACATCTAACTAGACCTAGGCTACATAAACAAGGTTTGAAAATAAAGAAAAACACACCAACGCAGATTATCCAGATGCATGTTTTGGTATATTTTATTTGCAGCACTGCAATCTAATTAGGTACCTACACCTATTTTTCGGGCAATATATTGCTTCAAAGGGTTTAAAAACTCTTTTTCCACTACTAACCTATAACATCGCCATTATTGACCGATTAATTAACGCCAGAAATCGTTTTTCTCTCCCTTCTCAGTTGCTATTGACAACGGTCAATAATAAAGCATTGAAATCCATTATTGACCGATCTATTTAAAACCAGGTAACTTGATTTGTTAATTCCTTAACAAATAACATGAAAGGTGATTTCTTGTGGTTAGGCAACCAACAATACATGACGTAAATAAACCAAAATTTACATTAACAAAGCTAACTGACAAGAAAACAAATTATCTTGCCAATATGCCAAAGCAGGTAACTTGATCAAAATATATATTTATACATACCTAATATTTTTTATAATTTATTAATACTGTACAAAATAATAGTGTTAGTAGTGGAAAAAAAATTATATTAACCACGGTTTAGACAGCCTATAGCCCTCGCGCCCTAAATCCCTCGTCGCTCCGCTCCTCGTGATTTAAACTTGACGCTCGGGCAATAATGATGGCTGTCTAAACCTTGGTTAATAATATACTATTTCGCTATACTTACAGTGGCGTAGCGTGGTTGAAGGGGCGGAGGAGGCGGAAACTGCAAAGGTAAGGGCGTTTTTTTCATGGAGGTGAGGGGGTAAAAGAGCTCGAAAAAAAAACGCGCCGCAGGCCAAAATTTTGTGGGTGCCACGCCCTTTCTTCAATGAAGTTGCCTGATTTTCAAGTAGGAAAAATATAAAATACACAAGATCCTCAAGGAAATCACAAAAAAATTAAACAAGTAAAAAAAATTGCTTCGTTTTCATGGTTCATTATGGGTCCTGGGGGGGGGGGGGGGTAATTACCCCCTTATCTACGCCCTTGTTGAAAGGGCGCCTCACTGCTAATGCATAATTTCGTTTGTTTAGTAAATTTTGGCCTGAGAAATAAAGTTTTTGTTTTGTCATACAGCAAAATAACTGAAAGAATACAAATTATTGGTCGTGGCAAAATATGTTTATTATAAATTAAATCAAGTAGTGAAAATAAAATAGAATCTCGAAATAGATAACAGGTTTATTTTATGTTTCTTTACTCTTAAAGTTATAAACAAATAATAACCTAATTAAAACCTGGAACTGGGAACTACTGGGAGAGTGGGAAGGGGGCGCCGTTTGGGACAGGGCTCAAAGGGCGGGGGGGCGGTCGCCCCCCCCCCTGGCCCCCTGCACGCTACGCCACTGTATACTTATATTATATGGAAGAAAAAAGTAAATACCTAGGTATGTTCAAGGGTGAAAGTATTTCACGGGTCAAGTTCTCGGGCAAAAACTTTTTTTAATTCTTGAACAAGAAATTGTTCTGTAAATGTTTTACACGTACCTACCCAAGTTTTATACGAACTAATATTTTACTTGAGGTTAGGTACGCGATAACATCGAAAATTGGTTATTTTGCTGGTTTTGTTTGTTTTTTATATTCGATTTTATAAGACTAGTTTAATTGACTTGTTCTCTTGCTTTTCGAACTAAAAACACGACGACGAATCATTTTTAAAGAAATTTTAGAAACAAAACTTTAGAAACAATTTTCTATCCTCAAAATATGATAGGTTTGCAACTTCTAAAAATACCAGAAATCAGTACCTTTTTTCCCAACAATCAAAAATTGAGATGACTTTTTTTGGCAAAAATGTAGGGCAAATTGTAGCTGTTTACACGTAAAAATAAATTAAATGTCAACTTTTACAACTTCTTGAGCAAGAACGTAAATTTTAAAGCCCGGACCCGTCTATTTTCCCATTTGTCAAATGATAATGTTGCAGTGCGCATGTCTAACACGGATTATTGTTTGTTTATCTAAAGGTCTATGATGTAACCTAATTCAATTCCTGTTATAAAATAATAGCTGATGTCACTGAAGAAGGAGTAGTGCAGAACATGCGAAGTTTTTTAACACGCTTTTATTAGCTTCACCTGTATGTTTGTTTGTTTGTTTGTCCGTAACCACTGACAATACAATAATCTACACGCAAAAAATTCTCCTGTCAAATTTTGACAGCTGTCAGGTATAAAACGAAGAAGCGATTTTGACGAAACAAATTATGGAGTCGTATAGTATTCGATGCCGAGACTTCGGGAAAAATAAGCAAAAAATTATCCTGTCAAAATTTGACAGCTGTCAATATGTCAAATCGTTTAAAAAAAAATGATATTAATGAAAAAACTATAAGGTCGTATGTATATTGACGGTGGAAAGTTAAAAAAATACGCACAAAATTCTCCTGTCAAATTTTGACAGCTGTCAGTTATAAAACGAAGAAGCGATTTTGACGAAACAAATTATGGGGTCGTATAGTATTAGATGCGGAGACTTCGGGAAAAAAAGGCAAAAAATTATTTTGTCAAATCGTTTAAAAAAATTATGTTACTGAAAAAACTATAATGTTGTATTTATATTGACGGTGGAAAGTTGAAAAAAATACGCAAAAAACTTTTGTCAAAATTTGACACCTGTCAATATGTCAGAATTATTACAATAACCGATAGTAATGAAATAAACGTGGGGTCGTATAAATATTGTCGCTAAGAATAGAGAAAAATTAAAAAAAAAAATTCTACCCGTCAAAATAAAATTTTGACAATTTTTTTTTTTAATATTGAAAATTTTTGTCGTTTGTTCGGGTTTGTATGTATGTTTGTTTGTAACCGACTTCTTTGAACCCGATTTTAACCCACTTTAAACGGTCAGATTTAATTTAAATTTAAATTTTTTTTCTTAACAATAACTCAAACTAAAAAATGAAAAATAAATATAGTTTAAAAAAACTAAAAAACACGCTTTAATAATTAATCAAACTAAAAAGCGGAAAATAAATATAGTTTAAAATAATTCTTGAAATTCTTAATATTGGCAGAAAATCATAATTAACGATAAACATTAGTATTATAGTGAAAAAAAAAGCGTGGTTCGCTTTGTGCTATATTTTTCGTATATCGAGCACCCCACGCTTTTTTCACAATAATACTAATGTTTATCGTTCATTATTATTTTCTGCCTATATTAAGAATTTCAAGAATTATTTTAAACCATATTTTTATTTTCCGCTTTTTAGTTTGATTAATTATTCAAGAGTGTTTTTTCATTTTTTTTAACTATATTTATTTTAAAGTTTGCTTTAACAGATTATTTGAGATTTTTTAAAATCATTTAAACATCACTTGAATATGGAATATGGGTTATTTACGTTATTCGACACGACATATTATAGCAAAATAATTTGTGATATAAATAAAGATTTACAAGAATCTCTATATCTTGCTTTACAAACCCAATAGTTTTTTTTACAAAATAAAGTAGAATGAAAACGATATTGATATTAATTTCCCCAGAAACAAGTTCCATATCTCAAAAGGGATTCTATTACAGCGAAATAAACATTTCAAAGAACTATATTACTTACTTCATAAAAAAGTACTTACATGCTAATGTTTACATGATTTTGTATAAATGTGTCCTTTTAAAAGGAATATTTTGAGTAATGTAAATCCTAAAAAAATTATAAATTTGGGGTTAGTAATTTATTTTAGTAATTATCGAAAATAACAGTATTAAGTAAACATTCGAAAGTTTCTAGTTATACTAAGAGAAAGTAGATTAGAACCACACCATCTTTTAATTTTTACTAATTTTTTGTTAATTATTTTAACTGGTTCAATACAATATTTTTACTATGCCATATAGTATTGTTGTATCATAAGCATAAGCTAACATTGTCCAAGGATTAAATTTAAGTCTATACCATAGACAATTTACCTTTAGATACGTACAGCTCATCTCCTGCGCAAACAAAAGTTACGTTTTATGGGTGAAAAAATACGTCCGAGCGCATGACTCGCCATCAGTCTTCCTTCTGGACACCTTCGTGCATGCGCACAAACCTCGTGTTATCGGCCTGCCTACTTTATCGACAATAATCGACATGCTCAAGATACTCAAAGTTGCAAGATATATACTCTCCAGAACCGGCTCGGCCGCCATTTTTGTTGTTGTGTTTTAAGGTTTCTCTGCGGATTCCTTGTAGTTTTCTAAAGTTTTCAGCTATCGGATCGGCTATCGTGGACTGGTGTTTAATATTTATGGATTTCTGGTTTTTGTGTAGTTTAGTTAGTGAATTGTGTTTGTGCTTTAACGCCGGGTTTATCCAACTACATAAGCATAGTTTTAATGCATAAACTTAATTTTAATAGATAAACGTAATATTAAATATATGTATTGTTATTAGGTGGTTTATGCAAATGCTTAATGCATAAGAAATAGTTTTAATCGATAAGAAATAACCTTGAAAGTTGCTAACTTTTATCTTCTTAGCCATTAAACACTAAATTTAAAGAAAGGTATAATTGCGCAGGCCCAAAAATCAGGTGTTCACGGTAAAAATGGTCAAATGTTAAACGTTTTTGAATTGAAATGTTTGGATTGGATGGATTTTTTAATCTGTGGAAAAACCAAATGGTGCAAATGGAAAAACTGTGCTTTTAGTCATTCGAGTATATTTTATAAACTGCTCTTCATCCCATTCCAGGGGCGTGCGGTGAGTTATGTAAATGGGGAAGCAGTGCTGTCGGCAGGCCCGCCGGAGGCAAAGCGCCGCAGGCGAAAATTTTTTTTTGAGGACCACGCCCAAATATTGGCAAGAATTTTGTTTTCGAGAGGTAGAAAAGGTTTTTCAACGTTTACAGGTAGAATATTGTGATTTATTTACTGTAAAAAAATGTGAGGTTATGTACCTACCTATGATTTTTCCGAGAGTTTTTAATATTCCTTCTATTTTCTAAATGGCTACACCTATGTTTTTTTATTAATTTTTAGGTAATTTGCCTGTTAAAACCCAATTTTTTACTGACCCAACGCTGCCTAAAGAGTCGTTAAAAACAAGTTAACAAAGTTTCATAATAGAAACTCTCGTAGAAACTAATACCCAAAAATATACATTTTTACCTTGAATTAAAAGTTTGATTTAATTTTAAACAGATACTGGGTGTGTAAATATTATGTGATGTGGTTAATTTACATTGTTCATGAAGAAAGAGACTGGAAACCATTTTATAAATTTTGAATTTACAATATATTTATATTACTACTTCGCCTGATAGATGGTATAATTGTAGAGCCTATATTTTGGATATTAACGACGTGGTCTTTAGGTGTTTCAAGTAAAAAAGGGAGATAGGCACCGCAAGAACTGTTTTTTAGTTTGACGTGAAATAAAAATATAAAAAAGAAACCACGTAGGTACATACCCTTTTCATTAATCCAAGAAACAAAGTCAATAATAAACTACAAACCACAAAACAGATAAGAGAGTTCTATAAACTACACAATTTTCATAAGACTGTCACAATTATTTATCATAACGTCGGACGCGAGCCACGTGCGAGAATCTGCGCGAGGGCGAGACACCACACAATTTTAATAAGACTGTCACAGTCACAATCATTTACCCCCACACATAAACGTCGGGCCAAGTGCGAGATGCTCTTCCGAGCGGAGTGCCTTACCAGCAAAAAAACTCGAGGCAAATAAGCTCGCGCCCGAAAATTCCCGACTAAAAACGCATGGAAAAATGAAATCTTTGACAAGTTTCTTTGTCGCGGGTGCAAACTTTGGCCGCTGCTCGTATTATTTAGCGATGGATTTCCCGAAATATAACGATTGCTGTCAGCCGATTGAGCCGATGTATTAAGCGGTATGCTGCGATGGTCAGAGATGCATGCAGGGCCGAATTTGGTTTGGAAATTAGAAATATATACTTGGATATTTCGATTGTATATAGATTAAATTATTTTAATATAATATTTGTTTTATCTTACGAGAGCGGTAGGGGGAAGCAGTGCTTCCATTGCTTCCATGGACCGCACGCCCCTGTCCCATTCTAAAGTTAACATATCTTTAATCAGAGTGGCAAATATTCCTTCTGTAAGTCTTTTTCTGTTCATGGGGCGAACTCCAAGGCTAGGGCTCTAATACAAGTCGATAATGTTAAAAACATAAATGATAAGCCTCGTGATAAGCCGATTGTAACAGCAGCTCTTTTGTCTAATATCCGTTTCACTTTGATATTGAAAATTTTAATTTTTTACCAATGATAAATACAATAATACAAAAGCGCGAAAAGAAAACAAAGTTAGGTGTTAGGTTTTTTAATCTTAAGCAAGAAATATTAAATTAATACACGTGGATAAACCGATTTAAAACATTTTTAAAGTTATCCGCTATCCTTATGCTTATCTGTAAATACTATGTTTAAGTGTTAAGTTTATGTAGTTGGATAAACCCGGCCTTTAGTGACTCCAATTGGAATATAAACAATGACAGTATATAACAGCCGTTGTATTATTTTGTTATGCCGAAAAAGGTGTAAAATATCGGGTATTTCATATTTTTAGTAAGTATGGAATAGTGATGTATCTTGATATATAACCTTATTTTATTATGAGCAATTTAAACATTCTTTTAGGCCTAGGCTACAAGAATAAGGTATGAAAATAATGAGAAACACACACCAAGACAGATTATCCCGATGCATGCAAAGAAAAAGTAAATACCTAGGTATGTTTATATTAATCCATGAGTCAAGTTCTCGAGCAAACACTTTTTCAAATTCTTGAACAAAACAAGTCTTTACCAAATTGTAAAAATCAATACAAGTTATATACCTACCAACTATTTGACTTGAGGTAAGGTACGCGATAACACCGTAGATTGGTTATTTTGCTGGTTTTGTTTGTTTTTATATTCGATTTTATAGGACTAGTTTAATTTACCTGTTCTTGTTCTCTTCCTTTTCGAACTAAAAACACGACGACGAATCAATTTTAAACAAATTGTAAAAACAAAACCTTAAAAACAATTTTCTATACTTAAAATCTGATAGGTTTGCTACTACTAAAAATGCCAGAAATCACTACCTTTTTTCCCAACTTGATAAAAAATTGAGAAGAAATTCCAATTTTTTGGCAAGAATTTAAATTTTAAAGCCCGGACCTGTCTATTTTCCCATTCGTCAAACGATAATGTTGCAGTGCGCATGGCTAATAGTGTCCAGCTTTGTTTACAGACGCGATGCCATAAAACTGCCACTTTCGTGGATTATTGTTTGCTTATCTAAAGGTAGATTGTCTATGGTCTATACCCGTAAAAATCAGTGGCGGCTCTTCATATAAGGCGCCGCCTAACTAAGTTTTTGTTAAATTTAATGTAAAAATAAACATATTATCATAACATTTATTTTTTTGAAGAAGTAGTCCATACTCAAAGTGGAGTTAAAGGTATAGAAAAAAGAAAAGCACAAAGTCTTTCTCCAGAAGTTTATTAGAATGACTAGGCAGACCTAGAGTAATTCATAATAATTCGACATGTTTCGAGTGTAGAAACACTCATCATCAGGAAAACAAAATAAATAGTACAATGCTGATGTTGTTAGCAATAGAGAAAATAATAAGTGGGATTGAGCCGTAATGGAGCTTTCAATGGTGTACAAGAGGTGTAAAAATTGAATAGTCAGAAGACCGACAAGACTTCAGCATACTGGAAAGTGAAGGGCTAGTGCAAAGGCCCTGTCTTGGGCAGAATAATGAAGAGAGCAAAAGAAAAATTAGAGAGTTTTAACAGACTTTGTGAAAATCATTTAGGTATAAGTAGTGAAAAATCTTAAGTTTCATTAAACTTTGTCGGAGACATGTTGTTATGGGCCAGTGTCTAGAGCGTCTCGACACTGCCAAACATGAACTTAAAATTATCGATGTAAGAAAACAACTTTCCACTTTAATACTTCTATTTTGGACCTTCCGTTTTACACCTTTTTAAATTTGAGAAAACGACTAAAATGTAACAATTCTCAACGTTAACTAACTTTTCTTAAATCTATATTCTTACTTGCTAAACTATTCAAAATCAAAAACGACCATTCATTGGTTCCCACTACCAAAAATGGGCGGTACAAAAATAAGAACCAACCAATAATTAAGAAATTTTGGCATAGGCCATAACCAAATTATAAATTATAAAATTACATTAGCATAACTACAGTCTGCAGATCTTAAGGGATTAAAATAAATTTTAAGAAGGGAATTACCGTAATAAAAATAAGGTATATTTATTGTATTTTAAGAATTTAGAAATTTGTAGATTGTCTAGACGAAGATAATATAATTGAAAGAGGATATTTAGAAAAATATAATAGGTGTATAATTAAGAAATGGTTATTGGAAATTTGGAAGATGAATAATATTTATATTGTGTCTGCAGTCTGTCGCTAATAGAAATAAACTAACAATCTTAAAAACTAAACAATACCGTTGGAATATACGAGGGGATTACAACACCTTCCCCCTTAAGAAGAGATTTTATGTATTGTCAATGGAATAAAATCTCTAAGGTTATTAAAAACAACTAATTGCTTAGCAAATTTTAAACTAATGTTAAACTTAAAATAGTAATGCTTCTGTATATTAAAAAAATTAATAAAAGTTTATTAAAAGTAACTAATTTCTTAACAAATTTAAACTATTGTTACACTTAAAATAGTAATATGTATATTTAAAAAATTTTAATTTATCTGAGTGATCGCCTCGTGGGTACATACCCAATGCCTTTGCGTTGAGGGATTTCTACTCTAACATTTTCTTCCTCAGAGTCTTCGGCATTTTCCGAGGTTCTACTCATACCACCACTATAACGAGCAACATATCTATTTCTATTTACAGAGGATGGTTCTACAGTTTGATTTACTCTTATGCATAAGTTAGGTATTAAACCACAACAGGAAGTTTTAGAACTAGACTGGGTACATATCGCTAATCGTCAGCCGAGAGTGCATCTAATATTAGTACTAAAAAAATAATTTTCTTTTCCTTTTCTCTATTTACTATTGCTTTTTATACCTCACCTTCCTGCGGAACGTGAAGGAGAAACATATCGCCAAATTGTCATTATAATAACAACTGACAAAAACTAAAAAATAAAAAAACGGTTGCAAAATTTGCGGTTTCTCGTATAGATAGGTAGTTTTTGGAGACGGCATCGTATAGTGGTCGACGTCCTATTTCCAATGCCGTCTCGCTCGATGCGCTACGACTTTTCGTTACTGAAATATATGATATTAACTATTCTTACATAGATAGCTGATAAATTGGTGAAAATTTTATTGTGCCGAGCCCCTTGGGCACGGCACTGTTGGAGTTCATTCGTTTCATTTTATACTTTTGACAAAACCATTTGTTAGCAACCTCTAATTTTGAAACATTTCAATTCGTGTTAAAAAATAAATTTAGTTTCTTCACAAACCTAGTTGATTTTTTTCGTACCGAGGATTGTCGCTGTAAGAATCCAAAATTTAAAAGACTTTCTGTACCTACCTACCTAAATAACGAAATATTAAAAAAATAAAATGACGCGCCTGGAATTGAACCCGGGATCATCGTGACCAAAAGTCGTAATCTAATATATATCACTAGGCCACCGACCACTTTGAAAACAATATAGAATATTATTGCCTTATTAAAGATAAAGAAACAAAAAAAAAAACTTTTTATTGTAGTTTTTTTTATGATCCAAAGTAGTATTTGAGATGACCTAAACGAATATCCAAATCAAAAATATGTGGGACGAACCCAATTCGATTTATTAACGATCCAACATGTCCCTACATTGATTTAAAAAAAATCAAAAAATTGACTTCCCAACATCCGATTACCTTGGTAAACAATAGGCTTCTGTAGCCGACGGTCGTCTACGCGTCAAAAAAATTTAAATCGAGAAAACTTATTTTTACGACCTGTGTCGAATTTCAACGAGAATCCGATATTTTTCGAGTTTGGGGTTTAATAACTTTTTTTCGGCACACCCTGTATATTCGAAATTTTTACACAACGTACCCCTACTATTCCTATCTAAACCCTAAAAGTTTCAATCGTCCCACTCTAACCGTTTCCGAGAAAAAAAAATCGCAACTGTGAAAATGTCTTACATAGACGAAATTGTTCAAGAGCTGATCGGGGTTTTCGAGATTCCGCGCGGAAGAGACGTATATAATACTAGACTGGGTACATATCGCTAATCGTCAGCCGAGAGTGCATCTAATATTAGTACCAAAAAGATTTACAAAAATTTACAATAAGAAAATACTTTTCTTTTTTTCTATTTACTATTGCTTTTTTTACCTCACCTTCCTGCGGAACGTGAAGGGAAAACATATCGCCAAATTGTCATTATAACAACTGACCAAAACTACACAATGGTGCAAAATTTCCGTTTTCTCGTATAGATAGGTAGTTTTCTGAGACGGCGCCGTATAGGTGCTCTTTAAACTCGCACACCTTTGTGCAATGTGGGATATACTTTCCATATTTGCTCTATAAAAATATGTAAGTATTCAATCGATTAAAACATAAGGAAAAAATTATTCTTACATGGAAGCCATCAATTATCAGCTAATAAATTTATAGAAATATTATTGTGCCGAGCCCTTCGGGCACGGCACTGTTCTAGTTCGTTCGTTTAATTATACGAGAGCTGTCACTTTGACAGGTAAGTGTCATTTTTTTTAGCTTTTTCGTAGCGAGGGTTATAGCTGTAAGAATTCGAAATTAAAAAATTTTCAGGTACCTAAATAAAAAAGTTTTTTACGACAGCTGTCAAATTTTGACAGGTAAGTGTAATTTTTTTTAGCTTTTTCGTAGCGAGAGTTATAGCTGTAAGAATCTGAAATTAAAAAAAAATCAATACCTACCTAAATAACAAAGTTCTATACTACAGCTGTCAAATTATGACAGGCGGGTGTAAATTTTTTTAAGCTTTTTTCATATAGAGGATTGTAGCTATACGAATCCGAAATTAAAAATTTTTTAGTACCTAAATAACAAACTTTTATACGACAGCTGTCAAATTTTGACAGGTAAGTGTCAATTTATTTAAACTTTTTTCGTAGCGAGGGTTAAAGCTGTAATAATCCTAAATTAAAAAATTTTTCAGTACCCAAATAACAAAGTTCTATACGACAGCTGTCAAATTATGACAGGCGGGTGTAAATTTTTTTAATCTTTTTTCATATAGAGGATTATAGCTGTACAAATCCGAAATTTAAAAATTTTTCAGTGATTAAATAACAAAGTTCCATACGACAGCTGTCAAATTTTGACAGGTAAGTGTCAATTTTTTAAAAGTTTTTTCGTAACGAGGATTATAGCTGTAAGAATCCCAAATTGAAAAAATTTTCAGTACCTAAATAACAAAGTTCTATACGATAGCTGTCAAATTTTGACAGTTAAGTGTCAATTTTTTTTTAGCTTTTTCGTAGCGAGAGTTATAGCTGTAAGAGTCCGAAATTATAAAATTATCAGGTCCCTAAATAACAAAGTTCTATACGATAGCTGTCAAATTTTGACAGGTAAGTGTCAATTTTTTTTTTAGATTTTTTGTAACGAGGGTTATAGCTGTAAGAATCCTAAATTTAAAAATTTGTCAGTACCTAAATGACACAGTTTTATACGATAGCTGTCAAATTTTGACAGGTAAGTGTCATTTTTTTTTTAGATTTTTTGTAACGAGGGTTATAGCTGTAAGAATCCTAAATTAAAAAATTTCTCAGTTCCTAAATAACAAAGTTCTATACGACAGCTGTCATTTTGACAGGTAAATATCAAGTTTTTTTTAAGCTTTTCTTGTATCTAGGATTATAGCTGTAAGAATCCGAAATTTAAAAAAATTTCAGTACCTAAATAACAAAGTTCTTTACTACAGCTGTCAGATTTTGACAGGTAAGTGTAATTTTTTTTTAGCTTTTTCGTATAGATTATTATAGCTGTAAGAATCCAAAATTTAAAAAATTTTCAGTACGTAAATAACGACCTTAAAAAAAAAATTTAAAAAAAAAGAAAAAAAAACACTGGGGTTTGAACCCTCGACCTTCGTCTCCAAAATCAACAGCCTCTACTACTACGCTACCGAAGCTTAGAGAGTAATTTGTGGTAAATAGGATATTAATGACGTATTCGATATTACATAGAACGTTGAGTATTAAAGATACACACAAATAATACACTTTTTTCAATTATTTTTGGTCAACCGCAAAGAAAAAGGTCCAAGACAGGTGTTTCATACATTAAATTCTCTCCAAATATTATAAAAACTATAAAAATTGAAGGTAATATGCCTCCTGCAAGCCATTTTTATTATTACAAGTACGGGATAAATGCGATATTTTCCCCCTTATTTTTGGTCAAACGAAAAAGATAAAGGTTCAAGGTAGGTATTTCCCACAAAAGACGTAATCTAAATGGTCTTATTCCTCTAAAAAATCAATTTGGAAATCGCATTTTTCACCTATTTTTGACAGATGGTATAAAAGTTAAAGTTCAGGAACACGCACGTGGTAAAACCATGGCCAACTTTTTCTAAATCGAATGGTGTTAGAATTTGAAAATTGTGCCTGTTTCCGCACCCAAAAAAGCAACTTTGCTCAAATTTGCGAATATATTTTGATAAGTTTGGACATGCAGGAATATTGAGAAGTAATCAGCGCATATTTTGAGAAAAAAATAAAACGGTTTTGTTAAAAATTGAATAAGCTACAGTCGATATAGTAAAACCTCTGGTGAAGGAACCTATAAAAAAATCATAAATTAATTTTTTTGAGCCACAAAATATGTTTTCCCAAAGATCGCTTATAATACAAATTAAAGCTTCTTTATCCGTTGATATAGTGTACCAAGAAAAAATTCAAAATGTTATATATTATAGACACTTGCAGAATTATTTAAGCAAACCAGTGCAACGCCAACAGAAATTACGGGATAAAGTTCATAAGCTGCCGTTTTTTCCGTATTAAAGATAAAAAAACGAAAAAATATCTCTTAAATACAATTTGACGGCTCTATCCGCTAAAGTATACAACGTTTCAATCAAAAGTCGTTTTCCGTACGAAAAAAAATAAACGGAATAAAAACGGAGAAAAAAATCACGCCTTACACTGTGGTTTCCAGTTTCTTACAATTTTTGATAATTTCCATTCCAGTTAGGTATAGAACAATATATTGGAAAAAGGTAGTTTTTGAGATGGCCTAACCGATTATCCATACCGAATGTCGATCGGATGCACCCAATTCGACTTATTAGCGATCCAAGAGGTACCATTTTGGACCAAATTTTGACTTTTAAAAAATAAAAAAAATTATTTCCAAACTTTTGATCGCGCTCACAAACAATAGGCTTCTGTAGCCGACGGTCGTCTACGCGTCGAAAAAGTTTAAATCGAAAAAACTAATTTTTGTGGCCTGTATCGAATTTCAACGAAAATCCGATATTTTTCGACTTTAAAAATTAATAACTTTTTTCCGGTACACCCTGTATATTCGAAATTTTCACACAACGTACCCTCACTATTCCTCTCTAAACCCAAAAAGTTTCAATCGTCCCACTCTAACCGTTTCTGAGAAAAAAAATCGCAAATGTGAAAATGTCGAAAAAGACGGCGGCGGCGGCGGCGACAACATACATACATTTTTTTCACCGAAGCGCCGTATAACATATCGCGGTGTAGCGCGATATGTAAAAGCTGCATATCGCCTGATCGTCACTGTCGTGACTCTAAAGGTAAAAGTCATTACATAAAAGAATTTAAAAAAATTTGAATTTTTAATTTTTTAAATTTTTTTTTCATTTTTTATAATTTTTTTTTTAAATATTCTGTTTTACTATATTATTTACTTTTGTATCACACTCCTTCGGACTGTGATGTGAAAACATATCGCCTAATTTGTCAATATAACACCTGTCAAGAAATATTTACAAATAAAAAATTTAAAAAAAAAGAAAAAAAAAACACTGGGGTTTGAACCCTCGACCTTCGTCTCCAAAATCAACAGTCTTTAGTACTACGCCACCGAAGCTCACAGATTGATTTGTGGTAAATAGGATATTAATGACGTATTCGATATTACATAGAACGTTGAGTATTGAAGATACACACAAATAATACACTTTTTTCAATTATTTTTGGTCAACCGCAAAGAAAAAGGTCCAAGACAGGTGTTTCATACATTAAATACTCTCCAAATATTATAAAAACTATAAGAACTGAAGTTAATATGCCTCCTGCAAGCCATTTTTATTATTACAAGTACGGGATAAATGCGATATTTTCCCCCTTATTTTTGGTCAAACGAAAAAGATAAAGGTTCAAGGTAGGTATTTCCCACAAAAGACGTAATCTAAATGGTCTTATTCCTCTAAAAAATCAATTTGGAAATCGCATTTTTCACCTATTTTTGACAGATGGTATAAAAGTTAAAGTTCAGGAAAACGCACGTGGTAAAACCATGGCCAACTTTTTCTAAATCGAATGGTGTTAGAATTTGAAAATTGTGCCTGTTTCCGCACCCAAAAAAGCAACTTTGCTCAAATTTGCGAATATATTTTGATAAGTTTGGACATGCAGGAATATTGAGAAGTAATCAGCGCATATTTTGAGAAAAAAATAAAACGGTTTTGTTAAAAATTGAATAAGCTACAGTCGATATAGTAAAACCTCTGGTGAAGGAACCTATAAAAAAATCATAAATTAATTTTTTTGAGCCACAAAATATGTTTTCCCAAAGATCGCTTATAATACAAATTAAAGCTTCTTTATCCGTTGATATAGTGTACCAAGAAAAAATTCAAAATGTTATATATTATAGACACTTGCAGAATTATTTACGCAAACCAGTGCAACGCCAACAGAAATTACGGGAAAAAGTTCATAAGCTGCCGTTTTTTCCGTATTAAAGATAAAAAAACGAAAAAATATCTCTTAAATACAATTTGACGGCTCTATCCGCTAAAGTATACAACGTTTCAATCAAAAGTCGTTTTCCGTACGAAAAAAAATAAACGGAATAAAAACGGAGAAAAAAATCACGCCTTACACTGTGGTTTCCAGTTTCTTACCATTTTCGGCAATTTCCATTCCAGTTAGGTATAGAACGATATATTGGAAAAAGGTAGATTTTGAGATGGCCTAACCGATTATCCAAACCGAATGTCGATTGGATGCACCCAATTCGACTTATTAGCGATCCAAGAGGTACCGTTTTCGACCAAATTTTGACTTTAAAAAAATCAAAAAAATTACTTCTCAATTTCCGATATCCTTCATCTACGAACTTGCTCTTTATTTGACGGATCTCTCCAACCTCCAGAAATGAAAATCGAAAAAAATAATTTTTGCGACCTGAAATGCGTTACAGCGGATTTCGCATATTTCCCGACTTTGACGTTTAATAACTTTTTTTCGGTACACCCTGTATATTTAAAATTTTTCACAAAATGTGCCCCCGTTATTCCTCTATAAAACCAAATAATCAAAATCAGTGCGAAATGTACCACTTTAGAGAAAAAAAATCGAAAATGTCAAAAATCGTGATTTCAAAAATCGGGTACGACGACGACAACCCTCGAACATTTTCAAATGTAGGAGGAGATATACATATCGCTCGAAAGGGGCGATATGTAACTAGACTGGGTACATATCGCTAATCGTCAGCCGAGAGTGCATCTAATATTAGTACTAAAAAGATTTACAAAAATTTACAATAAAAAAATACTTTTCTTTTCTTTTTTTCTATTTACTATTGCTTTTTTTGCCTCACCTTCCTGCGGAACGTGAAGGGAAAACATATCGCCAAATTGTCATTATAACAACTGACCAAAACTACACAATGGTGCAAAATTTCCGTTTTCTCGTATAGATAGGTAGTTTTCTGAGACGGCGCCGTATAGGTGCTCTTTAAACTCGCACACCTTTGTGCAATGTGGGATATACTTTCCATATTTGCTCTATAAAAATATGTAAGTATTCAATCGATTAAAACATAAGCAAAAAATTATTCTTAAATGGAAGCTATCAATTATCAGCTAATAAATTTGTAGAAATATTATTGTGCCGAGCCCTTCGGGCACGGCACTGTTCTAGTTCGTTCGTTTAATTATACGAGAGCTGTCACTTTGACAGGTAAGTGTAATTTTTTTAGCTTTTTCGTAGCGAGGGTTATAGCTGTAAGAATTCGAAATTAAAAAATTTTCAGGTACCTAAATAAGAATGTTTTATACGATAGCTGTCAAATTTTGACAGGTAGGAGTCAGTTTTTTTTATCCTTTTCGTAGCGAGGGTTATCGCTGTAAAAATCCTAAAGTGAAAAATTTTTCAGATCCTAAATAACAAAGTTCTATACGACAGCTGTCATTTTGACAGGTAAATGTCAATTTTTTTTAAGCTTTTCTTGTATCTAGGATTAAAGCTGTAAGAATCCAAAATTTAAAAAAAAATTCAGTAGTTAAATAACAAAGTTCTATACGACAGCTGTCAAATTTTGACAGGTAAGTTTACATTTTTTTTTTAATGTTTTGTAGCGAGATTTATAGCTGTAAGAATCCTAAATGAAAAAATTTTCAGTTCCTAAATAACAAAGTTATATACGACAGCTGTCATTTTGACAGGTAAATTGCAAGTTTTTTTTAAGCTTTTCTTGTATCTAGGATTATAGCTGTAAGAATTCGAAATTAAAAAAAAATTCAGTACCTAAATAACAAAGTTCTATACGACAGCTGTCAGATTTTGACAGGTAAGTGTAACAATTTTTTTTTAGCTTTTTCGTAGCGACGGTTATAGCTGTAAGAATCCCAAATTAAAAAAAAATTCAGTATCTAGATAACAAAGTTTTATACGATACCTGTCAGATTTTGACAGGTAAGTGTCAATTTATTTTAACTTTTTTCGTAGCGAGGGTTAAAGCTGTAATAAAACTAAATTAAAAAATTTTTCATTACCTAAATAACAAAGTTCTATACGACAGCTGTCAAATTTTGACAGGTAAGTGTCAATTTATTTAAACTTTTCTCGTAGCGAGGGTTAAAGCTGTAATAATCCTAATTTTCAGTACCAAAATGACAAAGTTCTATACGACAGCTGTCAAATTATATATACTTAAATAGTAATTCTTATTTTTTATAATTTGCTACCATTTCTATGCTATTTAGGTATAGACCAATATATTTGAAAAAAGTAGTATTTGAGATGACCTAAACGAATATCCAAACCAAAAGTATATCGGACGCACCCAATTCGATTTATTAACAATCCAATATGACCCTACATTGATTTTAAAAAAATCAAAAAAATTACTTCCCAACTTTCGATCGCGTTCGCAAACAACAGTATTTTGTAGCCCAACGTCGTCTACACGTCAAAAAAGTTTAAATCGATTAAAATACTTTTTGCCACCTGTATCGCCGTACAACGAAAAAAAACAAATTTTTCAACTTTGACTTTAATAACTTTTTTCCGGTACACTCTGTATATTGGAAATTTTTCTAAGACGTACCCCTACTATTCCTCTCTACATCCAGAAAATTTTAATCGTTTTGCTCTAACCGTTTCCGAGAAAAAAATTCGCGAATATCTAAATGTGGAACAGCCTCCCACCACGTGGCGACGGATTATCAATGTCGGAACGCCATCTTTAAAATCGAGATTACAACTATTTCTGAAACATTTTGGGCAAATATTTTGGTAAATAAAATTAGAAGAAGGTTCAAGGTAGATATTCCACCCGATTTAAAATCTGGAAATGTTCTTATTAGTCTAGCAAGTCACGCTGAAAACACCCATTTTTCGCCATTTTTGACAGCCGGATTTTCAGAATTAATAATTAATTTAGATACATCAATATCAAGGCACTCTTAGTCAAAAGTGAATGGTGTTAGAATTTGTAAAGATTGCTTGTTTCCGCACCCAAAAAAGCGACTTTTCTCAATTTTGCGAATATATTTTAATAATTTTGGATATGTAGAGGTGTTGAGAAGTAATCAGCGCATTTTTTGAGAAAAAAATAAAACGGTTTTGTTAAAAATTGAATAAGCTACAGTCGATATAGTAAAAAAAAAGCTGCCGTTTTTTCCGTATTAAAGATAAATAAACGAAAAAATATCTCTTAAATACAATTTGACAAGCTCTATCCGCTAAAGTTTACAAAGTTTCGATCAAAAGTCGTTTTCAGTACGAAAAAAAATAAAAACCGTGAATAAATCAGGCCTAACTTTATGATTTCCACTTTGTTACAATTTTCGGCAATTTCCATTCCAGTTAGGTATAGAACGATATATTGGAAAAAGGTAGATTTTGAGATGGCCTAACCGATTATCCAAACCGAATGTCGATTGAATGCACCCAATTCAACTTATTCGGTACCCAAGACGACCCTGCAATGGCCATTTTTCAACTTTAAAAAAATCAAAAAAATTACTTCTCAATTTCCGATATCTTTCATCTACGAACTTGCTCTTTATTTGACGGATCTCTCCAACCTCCAGAAATGAAAATCGAAAAAAATAATTTTTGCGACCTGAAATGCGTTACAGCGGATTTCGCATATTTCCCGACTTTGACGTTTAATAACTTTTTTTCGGTACACCCTGTATATTTAAAATTTTTCACAAAATGTGCCCCCGTTATTCCTCTATAAAACCAAATAATCAAAATCAGTGCGAAATGTACCACTTTAGAGGAAAAAAATCGAAAATGTCAAAAATCGTGATTTCAAAAATCGGGTACGACGACAACCCTCGAACATTTTCAAATGTAGGAGGAGATATACATATCGCTCGAAAGGGGCGATATGTAACAACATTTTTTATATATCTTATATAAGACAAAGAAAATTAATATTACAGCAATTATATAGGCTAACGATGAACCAGAAAAATTATATGCACTTGTTACAGTATGTTTTTCCAGATCGTCTGCTAGTTTTTCGATATCACTTAGCTTATGACTAGCAACGTTTAATTCGGGAATATGTTTACTTAGAGTTTTGTAGTGTTCACTGAACAATATTTCCGTAATATTTATTTTAGTTTCTTTAAATTTTTCACAACACTCGTCAACTATTTCTAGGGGGGGTATAAATTCACTTAACATTTTTGATTGGAATAAATTATCATGAGGTACAAGCATGGTTGATGCACTATAAGCCTTACATTGTTTACCAAGGGTGACACTACCACAATTTTTTAACGTTATATCAATTGGTTTATTGTCCTTTCTACAAGAAATAGTTAAAGTTTCTGGATAGGGTACTGCAAATAACCAGGTGTTGCTGGTCAATAATTGAAGAAAAATGCCTCTATTTGAATTAATAATACGTTTATCGCAATTTTCTGGTATTTTGGTGGTAACTTGTAATAATTTTACTTCGCAACTATCTACAAGGTGTGCAAGAGATACAGGTTTTTGCTGTTTGCAAATAATTTTGTTTTCTATTAATTTTAAACAAGATGTGTATTCAATATCAGAAAATTGTACAAATTGTTGCTTAGTTTCGTCAATTGCAATAAACTTTGAAGAAGGTTGAATTAGAACAAATTGGTTCGAAGTTATTAGTTTAGGAAAAGGTAATATCTTATAGAGATAAAATAGCTGTGTTTCCACTAGCGGTACGTTTATGATATATACTAAACGTTTATTTTCAAAAAAAACTTGTAAGTCAATTATATTAAGTAAAATGTTTGCGTTTGCGGTATCTAGAGGTACTGGAAAGTCTAATCCATGAGGGAGAGATTCGGTTACTAATTTTAGTTCTTTTATTAACTGAACGGGTGTGATAATAGCAGGATGTAATATGCCTCTTTTAGCAACAAGAATAGCGTTAGTGAGTGACATTATTTCTAGTTGAAGCTGATTTAAGATCATATTTGTAATCGTAATTTGTTCTTCTAGACTTGTTTTTAAATTTAGAAATTGTACGTCCTTTTGGTTTTTATCTAATTCGTTTACAATTTTTTTTATATTGTCCTTAAGAATGCTTTCATTGTAATCTAGGGTGCCTATTGTATTGTTAAAATTTATTAATGTCGATTGAACTATTTTTGCTTGTTCTTTCAAAAGGTGGAGGCTTCATCTTTTGAAAATTCGTTAATTTTTGTGTTATAATATTCTGCATCGTCATTATCCAAAATTCCAAATAAAATTTTTGATGTTTTACCTATAATGTCAAACCATCCTCTCTTATTTCTATTTATAATATTATGACCTACTAACTCATGCAGAACTTCTAATTCTTTACTAATTTTGTTGAAATTATATTTAGTTGATTTTATAAATGAATTACATATGTAATAATGATATTTCGCATTTTCATGACTACATAGTTCTAAAGATTTTTTATAATAATTGCTTAAACTTAAAAATTTGTCGCTAAGATTTTCTATGTTTACAAATGTTATTATTTTCCATTTGTTATTGAAAAGTCGCATTTCTCCAAGTTTTTCAAAATAAATGCCAGGACTGTGTTCATAGTGCGTGACGTTATAATCTGGTTGCGCCAAAATTAATCTTAAAAATAGGATGTTAGCAAAAAGAAGGACCCTGAAATAAAAGAAAACAATTGTTAATTTGAATTGAAGTAATTAATTAAAAATTATATGTTAGGTAAAATCAAAATTTTATTAATATTTAATATATTATATTTTTTTTTTGTTAGTCATAAAAGTATTTTAATCTATTTGCATGAACCGTTTGTTTATTTTTACCTTTTTGAATGATATAATTTACGTCAGAAATTTTATTTATTACTGTATATGGTCCTATCCATGATGAAGAGAGTTTTTTACTTCTGCCTCTACGGACAGACTCATCATAAAGTAGTACTTTGTCACCTATCTCAAAATTTCTAGAGTAGCTGTTCTTATCATAATTTCTTTTCGAAATAAGTTTGTTATGTAATAAAGTTTCCCTAGCTATTTGCCTAGAATATTGCAATTTTTGTTTTAAGTTTGCTACAAAATCATCGTATGAGTAAGTAGTTTTGATTGGTTGACTAATTGACGTAGGTAAACTAGGATTGTAACCGAATAAAAGTTCGAATGGCGTAAAATCCGTGGCTGTATGCGTACTTGTATTATAAGTGAATGTGGCGAAAGGAATCCAGTTATCCCAGTCTTCCTGTGAGTCTAATATAAAATGTCTTAAATATTCTTCCAGAACTCTATGTGATCGTTCTAATGCCCCATTTGATTCAGGATGGTAACTTGTGGTTTGAATTTTTTTTATTTTTAAAAGTTTACAAGTATTTTTAAAAAGTTCGCTTAAAAAATTTGTTCCTCGATCGGTAATTAAGTTTTCAGGTAATCCATATAAACAAATGATATTTTTTACGAAGTGGTCCGCCACAGTTGACGCTTCTTGATCTTTCATAGGAATATTAATATTAAATTTTGTTAAGTCGTCCTGAAAGGTAAGAATATATTTATTTCCTAATTCTATTTCCGGTAATGGGCCAACTACATCAAGAAAACATCTTTCAAAAGGTTTAGATGCGGTTGTCGTAATTGTCATTGGCATTTTAGTTTTACGCGACAGTTTATTTTTTTGGCAAGATTCGCATTTTTTTATAAACTTTTTTACGTCTTTTTTCATACCTCTCCAATTATATAATTTTGCTAGTTTTTTATAGGTACGGGATACTCCTTGATGGCCTGCTAACGGAGAATTATGAAATTCCTCTAGTAACGTATTTTTCTCGGACTCTATAGGGTTAATTAAATTGTTATTATATATGGTTATTTCGACGTCTAGATTTTGAAAAAGGTATCTAAGCATTGGGTAAATAATTTCCCATTTCATTAAAGGATTGTAATGATATTTAATTAACGAAAGCTTAATTGTTGCATTACAGACTAGATGTCTTAAATTTAACAAGCAAGACCAAATATTTTCATAACAGACATCGCTAAAGCTGTTTTCATTATCTATGAGCAAAAATATATTGGAATCTTCGCAATGATGAACAGAAGAAATATTGAGTTTTGAGTTATTATCGGTAATATTATTGAAACATTCCAAAAATTTATTGACTTGTTTGTTATTTTCTAGAATCTTGAATTTTTCTTTATTACAATTTTTAGGTATAAACATTACTAAGGGATCTATTTCATTTGTTTGAAAAAATGTAGTATTTTTTTCTTTTATTTTAGAGTTTAAAACTACGTTAGTTTTAAGATAGTTTTGAAATTCTGAATAGTTAGTTATTAGGTTTTTATTGACAGTGTTAATTACTCTACTTAACGCATCAGCGTTTGTATTTTTTTTTTCCAGCTTTATAGATAACCTCGTAATTATACTCTTCGAGTTTTAGCCTAAAACGTGTTAAACGAGAACCAGGATCTTTAATATTAAATACATAGAGTAAAGGTTTGTGATCCGTAACAATTTTAAATTTTGTACCAAATACATATGGCCGAAAATGTTTTACTGCCCATACTATTGCTGCGAATTCTTTTTCTGTAGTAGAGTAATTTTGTTCAGCTTTATTTAAAGTTCGACTCGCGAATGCTATCGGTTGATCGCTATTAATTTTTCCTTGAGACAGAATGGCGCCTATTGCGTAATTACTAGCATCTGTAGTTATAATGAATTCTTTTGAAAAGTCGGGGTACTGTAGGACAGGAGGAGATACTATGCTTTCTTTAAGAGTTTGAAATGAAATGTTGCATTCATTATTCCATGTAAACTTTTCATCTTTTTTCAATAATATAGTCAAAGGTTTAGCGATTTTAGCAAAATCTTTGATGAATTTTCTATAGTAACCAACTAAACCTAAAAATGATTTTACGTCTTTTGGGGTTTTAGGTACTGGGAATTTTGTAACACAATCTACTTTTGCGGGGTCAGGTTTGATTCCGTTTTCGGTAATAATATGGCCTAAATATAGACATTCTTTTCGTAAAAATGAACATTTTGAAGGTTGAATTTTTAAATTATGTTGTCTAAATCTTTGAAATATTTCAGTTAATCTTTGTTGATGTTCTAATAAATTATTTGCATAAAGTACGATATCATCTAAATAAATTAAGCACTTTATACCATTAAGACCGCTTAAAACAGCGTTCATTAACCGTTGAAAAGTAGCCGGGGCCCCTTTCAGCCCGAATGGCATTCGGTTATAAATATAATGACCAGTTGACGTACTGAAAGCAGTTTTAAGTTTATCTTTTTCATCCATTTGAATTTGGTGAAAGCCACTGGCTAGGTCTAAGGTAGTAAAGTAATTAGCTTTTCCTAATTGGTCTAGAATATCTGTTATGTTAGGTAAAGGGAATGCGTCTGCGCCCGTCGTAATATCATTAATTTTTCTAAAATCTACACATACGCGATATTTGGGTTCACCTGAGGAATCATTTTTTTTTGGCACTACTAATAAGGGACTATTCCAAGGGCTGCATGAAGGTGAGATTATATTGTCTTTAAGCATTTGATCTGTTTGTTCTTTTATAATTTCGCGATGTTTAAAAGGTAGTCTGTAAGGTTTGATATTAATTGGTCCTTTAGTAGGATCTGTTGGTATGGTATGTTTAACAGTGTTTGTGCAGGAAAGCTTATCGCCATCTAAATGAAATATGTCACTAAAATTACAACAAGTTTCTAATAGTGAGTTAATTTCTTCTGTATTTAAACCTTCAAGATTTATTGCGTCTTTTAGTTTTTTTAAACGTTTAATATCGTTGGAATAATTTATGTCTACAATTTCACACTGATTAGAAGAAAAAGGCTCAACATTAACTCTTGGCATTGGAATTATTATATCCATGCTTGAAATATTTAAAATACTAACAAAACATTTATGATTTTGCACTTTTGTCAACGTAGACCCTAAATAAAGATTATCAGAAATCTGTTTTGATAATACGATTCCTTCCGTTTCTGAGATATTTGCTAAAGCAGGTATTGCTACTTCACATCTAGCAGGAATAACTACTGTAATTGCTTCAGACGGTAAAATTTTAAAATAAGAATCTTCAAAATAAACAATTTCTTTCTCGTAATCAATTTTAGCTTTATATTTTTGTAAAAAATCGCGACCTAGTAGCCCATCGTTTTTTATTGGAGTATGATCAGAGACAACGTGAAAAGGGTGTATTATGGTTTTATTGTTTTGTAATTGTATTGGAATAAAACAGGTGCCTAGAGTGTAAACTAGTTGTGAACTAATACCTTTTAATTCTATAATAGAGTTTTTATTTATTTTAAAGTCATTCCTTAAACTAGCGACTTTTAAAAGCGAAACATCAGCGCCCGTGTCTAATAAAAGTTGAACTTCAGAATTGTGTACTTCAGGAGAGTTTAATTTAATTATGTCTAACTGTTCACGATTTTCGGAAAATAGAACGGTTTTGCATGAAATATTTGATGTATTGACAGAATTGAGATTTTTGTTATTATTTGTAATTGGTGAATCGGGTGATATATCATTATTTTTGTTATCTAAACAGCTATAATGCTTGGCCATGGTTGGCTGTTGGCAACCAAGGCCGCTTATTCGTTTCCCAGTAGATTTTCTTGATTTGTAGAATATAAAGGTTTATAATTATTGACTGAATTGTCTTAAGTTGATACCTGTGTTGCAACCGTTTGTATTTGTGGTACAGAAGAATTATTTATAGTAGAATTTTGTTGTACAGGAAAATTTTGTTGGTCAGGAAAATTTTGTTGGTCAGGAAAATTTTGTTGGTCGGGAAATCTTTTTTGTCTGTTTAAATGTTGATTAGAAAAATGTTCACGAGGGTAGTTTTGTTGATTACGATAATTTTGTGAATTAGAAAAATTATGTTGATTAGGAGGAGTTTGTTGATTAAAGGAAAATTGTTGAGTAGAGTTATTTTGATTTGTTAGATTATGATTAGCATAATTTTGTGGATTATGATAATTGGGTGAATGATAATTATTACGGTGGTTTGGAAATTGACGGTTAATATAATTATTTGGCGTGTGAGAAACATTCATTCGAAAATTATTTCGTCTATTGTTATAAATTGCACCATTATTATAATTTTGCTGAGGGTAAAAATGTTGATTATTATGCGAATTAAAATTACTGTTACTTGAGACATTTTGTTCAAAACTCTGAAGTTGTCTACATTGTGAAGTTAAATGATTATTTTTGTGACAAAACATGCATGAACTTTGATTGGAACCTACGTTAAAATTTCTATTTCTATATGTTTGAGTTAAATTAATGTTTCTAGGGTTTTGATTATTTTTAAATCTGTCGTTTTGTTCGATATCCATTTCTACAGCTATTGTAATGGCCCTACCTAAGTCTTCGGTATTTTCTGCTATTATACGTATTTGAATTTTTTCGTCATTTAGACCTTTTCTAAAATTATTTACTAATACTGATTGTAAATTACTTATTAGTACGTTTGCTTCGTTCGTTTCATAATTTAAATTACAAGTTTCTTTGTATTTATTAAATAACCCTTGAACGCGATCTCCATATTCCTTTATACTTTCCCTAAACTGTTGTTTAATATTCATTAATAAATTTAGAAAATGAGAAGGTGGTCTTTTATCTGTAAACTGTTCTAATAAAAAATCTTTTATTTCATCCCAATTAGAAAATTCCTTATATTGAGTTACCTCTTGTGCTTTCCCTTTTATTTTAGTTGCAAAAATTAATTCTGCCAACGTTTCTTTTTGTGTTTCTTTCACAACCTTCATCATAGCATCGCAACTTTTTAAGAAAAAATTTAGTGAGTTAACGTCCCCATATCCATCAAAAGCATCAATTTGGTTTAAAATATCAATTGCGTTTTTATCTCCCATTTTTTTTTTACCTATTAAAAATTAATATTACTTTAAATTATAATATTTTTATGTCGTTATTTGCAGTAACTATTCCGAATTGTAACAATAAATATCTAAACTTAAAAACTAAAACAAGGATTTGCAAAAAAAAAAGTAGTGTCACATGGAAACAAAGAAAAGACTTACTTATTCATCCTCCGGTACTGCAATGACGTTTCCAGGTTTCCCAACGTCTTGGCTGCTCCCTGAAATCGGACTTGCACGTATGTGGTTTCTAGAATTAAGTGTCCAGTTTCTTAGTGGATTTCCTATAGGATTTGTTGCGTCTTGGCGCGCCTCCAAATAGCCTATTGACGTCCTTTTTTTTTTGACTCCTCTGACTCCGCGAGCACTTGCTGCGTCTTAGCGCACCGTCAAAATAGCTCGTAGGGTTTTCCGCTGCCACCAATGTTATGGGCCAGTGTCTAGAGCGTCTCGACACTGCCAAACATGAACTTAAAATTATCGATGTAAGAAAACAACTTTCCACTTTAATACTTCTATTTTGGACCTTCCGTTTTACACCTTTTTAAATTTGAGAAAACGACTAAAATGTAACAATTCTCAACGTTAACTAACTTTTCTTAAATCTATATTCTTACTTGCTAAACTATTCAAAATCAAAAACGACCATTCATTGGTTCCCACTACCAAAAATGGGCGGTACAAAAATAAGAACCAACCAATAATTAAGAAATTTTGGCATAGGCCATAACCAAATTATAAATTATAAAATTACATTAGCATAACTACAGTCTGCAGATCTTAAGGGATTAAAATAAATTTTAAGAAGGGAATTACCGTAATAAAAATAAGGTATATTTATTGTATTTTAAGAATTTAGAAATTTGTAGATTGTCTAGACGAAGATAATATAATTGAAAGAGGATATTTAGAAAAATATAATAGGTGTATAATTAAGAAATGGTTATTGGAAATTTGGAAGATGAATAATATTTATATTGTGTCTGCAGTCTGTCGCTAATAGAAATAAACTAACAATCTTAAAAACTAAACAATACCGTTGGAATATACGAGGGGATTACAACAATGTGAAAGTAGTGAAATGAGAGGGAAAGAAAAAAATTGGTTTTTGTTAAAGTCAAAGCATCTGTAAAAGATAAAAAAAAGCAAATGTAGCAAATGAAATTTAATAAAATGAGGTAGATTGGCTTACCATTTAGCTTGAAGTAAAATGCTGTTGGGGTACCAGGCTTGTTACGGCCCAGTTACCCCTACAGGAGTCAAAACATACATATTATTTGATATTATGTGCAAAATTAATAAAATAAAAGATTTTTTAATTATATTATTATATTATATTATATTAAAAATGATTTTCACAAAGTCTGTTAAAACTCTCTAATTTTTCTTTTGTTCTCTTCATTTTTCTGACCAAGACAGGGCCTTTGCACTAGCTCTGGGGCTGGGAAGTTAAGAATGGTACGATAGGTGGTACCTTTAATTTTTCTTAAAGTGTTACTGTAAATGTTGACACCCACTATTTAAAAGAGATAAAAGTATAAACTGTCCTCGTCTTTAAATTTAATTTTTTCAAGCGAGCATATTTCTCCTTTATATTACCTTGAATTGTTTTCATTTTATTTTTATTTTAATAGCAAACTTAATAAAAATACAAAAGGATGCTCGAGGCTCGACAACACTTACCAAGAAAAAATACTACCAATTTATTTTTATTTATAAAGGGCCATTGAACGCGCAATAAATCTTTCGAAATTCGTTCGAAATTATCAATAAAATTCCAAACACGATTCAATATAATCGTCAATACTCATTCTGAAAAATTACTTTTAGTGACAAGTGTGCTGACGTGTTCGTAATAAAATTTAAAATGCCATTAAAAGATCTGTTCAGCTATTGTTTAGAAACGATCTTGGTCTAAAATATGGTTTTTACAGCAATCTACACTGAGAAAAATGATCTAATACGACAGATTTGCTAAGATATACCTAGTTTGTATCGATAACTTATTTTTTATTAACCCATATTAAATAAATTGCTAGTGTATCATACCCGCTTTAGTGTTATATCAATTCTATATTTGCTAAAACAGTATTTTTATTGGTAGTAATCAGTTCCATTAGTAGCACAGTCTTGTTGAATAATAAACTACTTTTCATAAAGTAGTTTTGTTAAGAAATAAACTTTATCTTCTACATGCGACGTATTTTCTTCCCAGTAAAGCGTTCCATAATTAAGAAAGCAGAACAGCATTCTCAAAAACGAATTGTATCCGTTAGAACCTATAATACACAAGACGTTGGTGGGGTTTGTAGCGATAGGCAATATCCGCGCCCGCGCGCCGTTTTATTAGTTTTAACGTATTTGTTGCGCAGGTCACATCGTTGTTCGGAGTCTTCTAGCTGTCCTGTCTGAATTTGAGTTTTATTGATCGTACCAATACCTGTTTTAATTAATTTTTTTTTACTTTGTATTTAGGTTTTTTTTTAATTTTTCATGTAAAATAAAGCAATAGAAGATTCTTATTTCGTACAACCCATTATTGGTATTGGACTTTATAATCAATGGACCATGCCATACCATTTTAGTAATGTTTTATAATAGATAATCACATGCAATGTTAAATGAGAAGAACAATATCACACTAGAACCTATTTAATTTTTTTAGAACTACAGTACTGATAAGTACTGGTAAGTATATGCTTTATTAACCGTAACAAGCAAATATTATGATTAATGTCAAGTTTCATTACAACTGCCATTCGGAACTAGTATATAAGACCAGACTACACCCCAAATAGGACTTGATAATTATATATTATATTCGGACCAATAATGACTATAAACCATTCTATGGTAGCGATAACTCCTATTTTCTATTGGCTAAATTACCGTGATATTATCACTACACAACGGTCTAGCAACTTTCGTTCTCTTACAGTAGGAAAGCGCGTCGCTGTCACATAGTATTAAACGGTTGTATAAAGAGTATGTGAATTCTTATAAGGAACAGAAGGTTTCTTTCTCGGTGTAGAGTGTCATATAAAAACTGAGGTACCTACTATGACAGAATGTATAGCCGTAGCTATATAGGTGTAGTACTATGTAAGCCACCTTTTGGATAATTAAAACAGTCATGAAAAAAGGATATTTGTGCAATCATCGCATAATGATATTAATCTCGTTCCTTGAGGTTTAATATTATTGTATAATATAGTAGTAGCGGTCCTCATGTTAGACAGTCCTGGTTTAATACTGCAAGATAATATAACGAACGTCGTCCTCGAGGGGTATTTATACTTCGGGGTAAATACAACAAAAAATGTGAGTTTTGGTTTTGCATACAAATCAAAACCTATCATACGCCAATCTTGAAACATCAATATAATTTTTATTTGTGTTGATCTATAGTGGAAGAGCTAGCATGACGGCAATATAAGTAATCCAAGATTATGAAAACATAATACAGTAATTAGAAGATAATAGAGTGTCGGCGAAAATAATTAAAAGCGAATATTCTGGCATATCGGACAAGTGTGTAACTGGTTTTTTTATTGGAATACACAGGGATCCAAGCACAATGGATACCTTGAGGCGAGTAGACCACGACGTCCGTTTTGTCCTTGTTAGGACTCTACTGGCAACCATAACCCAAGCAATCCCGAGAACAGCGGTAAGATGTATCAAAAGCCTTTTGCAAAAGCAAAGCGGCCATCAATATACATTAGCGCCATCCCAGAGGAATTAAGTTTTAATAATTAAGTAATTTAGTTGTCTACCTTTGTGTATTTAAACGATATATCTAACCAAATCTAGGTTAACATTTTGTCAAATTCATATTATGGCATGATATGCCAAACTATAATGAGTAATAAAATATATATACAAATTTATTTTTGTTGTTTGCAAAATTAACAAAGTAAGAATATACAGAAAGAAAAGGAAAGATAATTACATAAATTGTTGAAATTGTCCACCGCCATGCTCCAAGCATAAATTCACACGTCTCTTCATATTTTCGAAATTGTTGACCAGCATCTTTGGAGAAATGTTACCACATTCTTGGATAATCCTTTCTTGTATTGTTCTAAATTGGCAACCGGCGTTTTAAAAATAGTGTTCTTTAAATGAAGAAAAACGAAGTAATCCATAACCGTTAACCGGATTGGTCATTGTGCTTGGATCCCTGTGTATTCCAATATAAAAAACAGTTACACACTTGTCCGATATGCCACAATATTCGCTTTTAATGATACAGTAATATACAGGGTGTTCATTTGAAAATTTTCCACCTCGATTTTCCTGCTTTAAAATGAAAATGTGGAAAATCGCTCGGACCCGTCGATTTTTATTTCGAGGGGGACATCTTTTGCGTATAATGTCAATCTTGTTACTTCAAGCCCCTAGGAGGGAGGGGGGGGGGTAAGATCTAAATCTTAAATGGATACCCCTATTTTATATATTTTTTTGGATTCTGCATAAAATTCTGAACATTTTTTAATAAAAGCATTATTAGTCTATACTTAACAGTTTCCGAGATATTTACTCTTGAAAAATTACATTTTTGAACTTTGACAGCGTCTAGCTTTCTAACTGTCCGTCTTAGAGCAAAACGGCTTACATGTCCCTATCTTCGATTTTTATTATCTTTCCAATAGTGCATGTGAACTTTCAGTTAAATCGGACGTAAGAAATATAGTACTTCCGGTTTGACCAGAAGTTGACACTATTGGAAAGATAATAAAAATCGAAAATAGGGACATGTAAGCCGTTTTGCTCTAAGACGTACAGTTAGAAAGCTAGACGCTGTCAAATTTCAAAAATGTAATTTTTCAAGAGTCAATATCTCTCTACGAGTGTAGCCCACGCGACCAAAGTCGTAACAGAGTATTTTATTAGTGTTTCCTTAATTTTTTCGTTTTAAAAAAATATTTTTTGGTAAGTAACACCTAGTAATTAATTAATGTACTACTTATATTTTAATAATTTTACTGAAATTTTTAGTCCCAGAGATAAGAAAAAAAATCATGTCGCTGGCTAAAAAAAGAACAAACGATTAATGTAATTATGCGATTAAATAACAATTTTTTTATATTTTGTTTTCTAAAGCCCATAGACCAATATTTTTTTTATTGTTGTATTCCCTGTATATTAATATAACATATATTAACAAAAAGTTGTATTATTTTTATTTTAAAAAGTAAGATTAGTCCAAATTCAAATGGGCTACTATTGTAACCCGCGTGACCAACCTAGTGACAAAACACCACGCGCCTAACGAAGGGTTAATGGAGCTTTTATGGATTTAAAACTTGAAGTGTAGAAGAAGATAAGATAAAGATAATTTATTGGTGTTATTGTACATTGTACTTACACATGTCATATAAATAGAAAATAATTACTGAAAATAACAAACTACAGATATTACATACTATTACAAACAACATTAATTCATTACAAATAACATTTTTTTAAAAACAATTCTTAAATAATTTGCACATCACAATTTAAAAATTCATCTACATAATAAAATGCGCCCTTCGCGAGAAACGACTTAACCCTGTTCTTAAAAGCTTTAGTAGGTAAAAGCTTTATATTCGTGGGCATTTTGTTGTAGAGCTTTATCCCACTTTGGCATCTCTTTAACCGTTTGTAAACTATGGCTAAATTTTCTTTATTACGTGTATTGTAATTATGCAACTCAGAGTGAGATTTAAATTTATCTTCATTGGTTTTTATGTAAAGTAGAGTTTCAAGCATATAGACCGATGGAAAGGTAAGTATTCCATAATTTCGGAAGGCATCCCTGCAGTGCTCCCTAATAGACAGCCCCGCAATAGTTCTTATAGCTCTTCTCTGCATAGCAAAAACCTATCAGTATGGCACGAGTGACCCCACACAATAATCGCATAAGTAAGAAATGAGTGTATCAATGCGTAATATGCAGTTTTTAACGTATTGGTTGATACAGAAGTGCTAAGTCCTCTTAGTGCAAAAGCTCCTTTTCTAAGTTTTTCACAAACATAGTCGTTATGATAGTTGAAAGTAAGTTTGCTGTCGAGTTGTATACCAAGGAATTTTATTTTTTCTGGATTTTTGAGCAATTCAGACATGTCTCTTAGGGAAAAGATCATTTCATGAGTTTTGTCTTTGTTAAGTAAAAGCTTGTTGGCTTTAAACCAATCTTCAGCCTGTGATGTGCAACACACAACATTTCTGTCGCCATTTTAAGCGAGTCCGCCTGGTAGGACAGTGTGGTGTCATCCGCAGAGATTGTAAGTGAGGCCAGTTGAACGCCAAGTGGGAGATCATTTATGTAGATAAGGAACAACAGTGGTCCCAGAACTGATCCCTGCGGCACACCCACATCCACCACCCTCTCCTCGGATAAAGTTTCCCCCACCCGAACAACCTGGGTTCTATCTTTCAAATAAGATTTAAGAAGCCTAATGCTATCAGGGCTGAAGTTGTAGTATTCAAGCTTGCGCAGAAGTATGTCATGTGTGACACAGTCAAAAGCCTTGCTCAGGTCACAAAATGTCGTTGCGTGATATCTTTGGTTTTCAAAAGATTCCATTATATCAGAGACCAAGTTAAGTATACCCGGGACTGTGACCTTGCCCTGCCTAAAACCAAACTGTGTTGGACGAAGTAAATTGTTATTTTCAAGAAAACTAGCAATCCTAGAGGCCATACACTTCTCCATTACTTTTGACAAGATCGGGAGTAGAGAAATAGGTCTATAATTTGAGGGTAAGTTAATGTCTCCTGTCTTGAAAATTGGAGTTACAATTGCTTTTTTCATGGATTTTGGAAAAGTGTTATTACGAAAGCATAGATTTATTAGATTTGTTAGTGGAATGTATATAATGTTTTTAATACTTTTTATAATTTTAACATTAAGGCCATATACATCAGCACTGTTTTTATTGACAAGTTTATTGATAATATCTCTTACCTCTATATAGGTTACCTCAGTGAAGCTAAAAGTATTGGTAGTTTGTATAGTTTTCTCCAAGTTCTAAAAAGGACTTATGTTGGGGTCACTAATTTCTCTTATAAGATTGTGGGCAATGCTCGTGAAATAATCATTGAACTCTTTCGTAGTTATTTCAGAGTTTTTGCTATTGTGGGATGGGGGCTTACCTGTAAATTTATTTATAATTTGCCACATACTTTTAATTTGGTTACGTGATGTATGTATTAGTCTGTCATTTGCATTAATTTTGGCATCCTTCAGAGCTTTCTTGTAGATGTTTTTAAAGTTTTTATATTCAAGTTTAAGAAGAAGAAACATGATATTATGAAGAAAATTGATAGTGAGTATTGAAAAAGTTTTTAAAGGGGTGCAAACCAGCCAAGTAAAATGGGGAAGAAGAAAACCCTTCTAAAAAGGAGTCGAAGATTATTTAAAAACTTCTTAAAAAATTATCGAACATAATATATGATTTAAGATATTATGAGGGTAATTGTAGTTATAATAATATTATTACGTAAAAGGCATTTTTGGGGTACTGAGGATACGTAATAATATTATTATAACTACAATTACCCTCATAATGTCTTAAAGACATATGTTCGATAATTTTTAAAGAAGTTTTTAAATAATCTTCGACTCCTTTTTAGAAGGGTTTTCTTCTTCCCCATTTTACTTGGCTGGTTTGCACCCCTTTAATAACTTTTATCGTCAACCGTCAGTAAAGCCGTACATTATTAGAGTGATTTCCGGAAGTAAACGAACACTTTATTTTATTGTAAAATAAAATACTTTAGATAAATACTTATACCCTCCGCAAATTAGTGACTTTGACATTTGTTAATCAAAAATCGTCTGTCACTGTCACGCCTTTCCCTATTACCGCTCGATAATAGTTTTCTCGCGATTTATTGCGATGAGTTATACCTCAATTTTTTATATTATAAATTCTGAACGGTTGGCGATAAAATTTTCTATGCACCACGTCAGTAAAGTGTCTTTATCGACTCGCCTGTTATTCGCCTCGCTCATCTCATAATTTCAGACTCATCCGATAAAGAATCGCTTTACTGCCTTGGTACATAAATAACTATTTCAATACTCAGTATAGTTGAACCATTATCAATTTTCTTTATGATATCATGTTTCTTCTACACTTCAAGTTTTAAATCCAATAAAGCTCCATTAAGGTTCTAATTTTCAATGTTCTCTTTTCCTAACAACATCAGCAAAATAAATAAATAAAAAAAATAAATAAATAAAAACATTTCTATCTCCTGAGGATGAACGTTTCTACGTTCGAAACATGTTGAGACCCTTGAAATAAGAATTTTATTCTATTAAATTTTGCGGAGGAAGACTTTGTGTTTTTCTTTCCTTTTAATACTTTCAACTCCACTTTGTATGGACTATTTCTTCAAAGTTTATTTATTAGTTATTTAACTATTTTCGTTGATTTGTTTTGTGGACAAAAATTTCGCTCGCATTTTCTCCAGATTTGCGACCACGAGCCGCTACTGTAAAATATCCTTGGCAAAATGATTTTAATATAGACAAACCTCGCTGAGAGAGTGCTTTTTCCAATAATACTTCGAGATTTTACACTTATAGTTTTTTTTTTTTATTAAAGAGGTAGGGCCAAAAAGTATTAAAAGTGAAGTCTTGCCGACTGAACCAATAAACTGCCCTCGCTAATGTTGCTTGTCTATTTAAAATCTTTTGCACGTGTGAGCACTGAAATTGCCTTGAACAATAAACTTAAAAGTTTTATTAAACTTTTAGACTATAGAAAGCATAAAATACATAGGATTCAATATTTTAGCTGAGTATCCTTAAATTGCCAAAATACGCAACAACTTTTTATTGGAAAAGTTGCGAATGAAAAACAGACATTTATTATTATTATGTAGTACTTATTACTTAATACGCAATATAGCAGTAGACACACGGTATGTTTAGATTTTTTATTTCTTTAAATTTCAAATATTGTAAAATGTAACTAAAACTTTTAAACTTATTTTGCGGGTAATAATAAGTTATTTTTGTCTTTTAATTTTTTTCTGCTGCTGTTAACGAACGTAAAGATTAAATTGCCAAAATATGCAACAACTTTTTATTGAAAAAGTTGCGAATGAAAAACAGACATTTATTATTATTATGTAGTACTTATTACTTAATACGCAATATAGCAGTAGACACACGGTATGTTTAGATTTTTTATTTCTTTAAATTTCAAATATTGTAAAATGTAACTAAAACTTTTAAACTTATTTTGCGGGTAATAATAAGTTATTTTTGTCTTTTAATTTTTTTCTGCTGCTATTAACGAACGTAAAGATAAATATTTCAACTTTTTTATTATTAATTCTATGGAAAAACATACTTCTTATAAAAAAAGTTCTGCTTTCTAAGAAAGTTATATTAATATATTAATATTCAGACTTGAGATGTCATCTACAGTTTTGTTCATTAAAAAACGGTAGGTAGGGTAAAGTTGCCTAAATTGTACTACTTTTTGGGTTCTTATTTTTTTCTTACAACCTGATAAATGAAATTTATATATTTTAGTTTAAAACAATAGATAGGTCTTTTGGACACATAACAACAATTTTTAAAATATAACTTTTTATGTTAATTTTTAAGAAACAGTAGTTGCAAACGGTACGATTTGGGAAACTGGTTTCCAAAATCGTACTAAACTATATTCACGTTTGAAATACGCCCGATGTAAACACTGACTGGCGCGTGCTCTCCGCAAGCCGAACCGCCAGCTAACCTCGTGATTGCCAATTCTCGCAACGCTATTGGCCGCGCGGTCCTGCTGTTCACGTGCTTTTGTTGACATTAGGCGTATTTGAAATGTGAATATAGTTTAGTGGGTTCCTAAATTGTACCACAGTGCTCTTTTGGGGTATATTGAATAAAAATAACTACAGTTTATTGTTCGCATACCTATATAGAAAAAAAATTACAAAACTGGCTTTTATATTAAGTACTAGCGTGTACCCGGCCTGCGTTGCAGCCCTGCATTATACGACGTGAGATAATAACGCGAACAAACCTCAAACTCGACCGTTTGCCGGCCCGTCCACAATTCACATCCATGCATAAAACATAGTCTGTCTTCGTCTATTCCGGCTTCGGTGCTCCGGATCGATCTTTGAACGGGCCGGGGACCGGTTAGGTTGGGTCGTTCGTTCTCCCTACTCTAATTTATCAGTGTTTATCAGTGTTTCTCTATAATATTATGCATGTATTATACATAAAAACCTTCCTCTTGAATCACTCTATCTATTTAAAAAAACCGCTTCAAAATCCGTTGCGTAGTTTTAAAGGGTTTATAGGGACAGGACGAGCGATAGCGACTTTGTTTTATACTATGTTAGGATTTTACATAAAGAAGGTCATTTAAAAATAAATCAACCACACAGTACTTTTTAAAAAATTTCAAATTTACAAACAAAAGTCGCACACGTAGGCGCTCTTAGTAAGACGTGTCAGGTTGGAACTCATCATGTGCCCATTTTCTAGACTTGATACATTATTCCACCTGCAAACTATCTTTTTCAGGACAGGCAGTCTCTTATTACGTAGTTAACTCCTGGTTTAATTTTGTCCACTATAACAAGTTCCCAGTCCACGTGGGCCCCCTTACCACATTAATCCAAGGGGTGGCGCCCCATATAGGTACCGTTGGAAAAGCACTTGTCCGTCATTTAATTATATATACCGAAATAAATAGCTTTACTCATACATATTTATACTACTTACTAGATAGGTAGATAATAAAAATAAAAGCGACAACACGATTATACATTTAATACCGAAAATAAAAAGCCACTATACAGCATTTCTCAATTTCTCAAGATTATTTTATAGCCTGTTTAGATTAGGTGCAATTGCAAGCAAAACTTCGTGTATGCATGCGCTTTGATGACTTCTTAATCAGCTGATGCAATTTTACTCATTTAAAAACGACCATTTTTCGCGTGAAGTTGCATGCAGTTATTGCACCTAATGTAAACAGGCTTTTAGATCGTACAGTGACCGGCAGAAAGTGGGTACGCACCAAAGGGTTTTTTTTTTACCTCTCCCTCGTATACAGAGCAATATTTACTAGTTTTGCCTATGCTCTTTTTTGTTTAGATAGGGACATGCAGAACTTTTCCACAGCCAAAAAAATTTGATAAGTTTTGAAATAAAAAAAATCCCCTTTGGTGCGTACTTTCTGCCGGTCACTGTATATAGGTGTAAATATGATTATTTGACAGAATATTTTATTTTAGCGGTTCCCGCTTAGTTTGCCTTTAAATAAACGGTAAAAGTGTTTGCAAAAAGGGACTATAAAAAAAGTTACTGTCACAAGGCTTTATATATATACATGTATTTATTATTTGAAATTTTACGAATGTACTCAACAGAGAAAAAGGATAACGGATGTTATTTGGTATTACACAGTAAATCCTAATGTACGTTTTACGATAATGGCAAACATTAAAGAATTTGGATAAAAAATGGACGTAAAGACAGAGAATAAAGAACTGACATGTTGACATGTATGATAAATTGCATTTTGTACCTCCATTTTTGAATTTTTAACAATGCCTTTTGTGGTATACGGGCTTTTCATATTTTATTGTACTTAAAACCTCCTAAAGGCGCTATTTTGGGGCTAATAAATAAATAATAGTGACATTTGTACCATCTAGGTACCGGCGCAGCTAGCAATCTAAAGTTAATTTGACGTTACTTTCTGGGAATATTTGTAAGACGTATTAAGGACGTCTATATATCACAGGTAAAATAACGTCAACTTAGTTGACCTTAATACAACCCAATAATGACTTAACATGAACGTTAAGCTACAGAATCCCATGGAAATCAACTGCTATAATCTTGGTTTGCATGGTTACACTATCAACTGATGGTGTCTGAAATATATTATATTATTATTGTCTAGTACTGGCAATTACTGAAAATGTACCATGTATATCAAAAATCACCGAGCAGTTGATGGCTATCATGTATGATAACAATCTCGTAAAAGCCTGTGTACATTAGATGCCATCGCGGGGAGGCTTGAAACCATCCCCCCATTTTATATTTTGTTTTGGATGTGGGACGGGTTTGCATATTTTTTAACCTTTGCAGTAGGTTGCCACCCACTGGCCTATCTAGGATTTGGTCTTGGGGGGCACACAGGTACCATAAAGGTGAAAAGCGTGCTACAGGCAAAAGACATTTTGGTGCACGCCCAAATATTGCTTGTTCGATAATTTAATTTTAATTAATTATAACTTTATCACTTTTATACAGGGTGATCCACGAAGGCTGTATCGCCAAAATCATACATGCTGCAACTTTGGGGTAAAAAAATTATTATGAAATATGACCAAAAAAATCACTGGAAATTTTTTTTTAAGTTCCTAATTCTACCGCTATTGAGAGTAGTCGCTATGGTTTGATACAAAGTCCGTAATTTCTATTAGTATCTTCAATACAACGTAGGTCAGAAGTTCAGTTTTTATAATATCAGTAATATCCTTATAAACGTTAAATTGTTATTAAAAACTAAATTTTGTAATAACAATTTTTTCGTAGTTACCATTTTACAAACTTTGGCTCATTTTAAAGAAAGTTTTATCCTGATTGATTGTTTATGTAAATATTATTAAAATTGATTCGTGTGGTTAATAATAGAAAAAATTTATTGAATGATGAAAGAGTTTTGGACTTCCATTGTCTTTATTTGTTTTAAATAACAACGTTTCAACTGGTAAGTATCTTCAGTCGTCTTCAGGTGAATACTAAATAAGTAAAGTAACTACAAGACTATTTACACTAGCTAGGAGCACCGAAGCATAACTGAGGTGGGGGCAGTCATGCGTTCAGTTGGCACGCGATCTTATCCTAAGATTACATCTATCTAACAAAGGTTTCCAGATATTTCTTATGTCTAATGATGGTTTACTAAAGCAGCCTGGATTCTGGTGAATAGCAGCAGCTTCCTTAAACTTTCTTCTCCTCCAGTGTGGTTCCTTATGTAGGATTTCAGCTTCTGACCACATGATATGGTGACCATGTTTCCAGGCATGGTCAGCTGCACCTGACTTTTCGGTCTCTCCTTTTAACGTATATTGTTTTTGTGTTGTTTAATCCTTGTCTCGAGGAGTCGTAATGTCTCACCGATATAAGATTTTGCCGCACTCGCAGGGGATCTGGTAGACGCAGTTTTTCCTATCTTTTTGACTTATAGGCTTTGTCTTCGTCAGGTGGCTTCTTAGGGTGTCCCTCGAGTTGAATACAGTGTTGATGTTATATCGTTGTCCTAGCCTTCTTATTTTCTCAGATACTCCCTTAACATAAGGAATATTGAGTGTTGGTTGTGCCTCTCTGTCTGCTTCTTGCGCGTTGGGTCGATTCTTCCGAGTTACAGGTTGTAACTCCAACTTTCCTTCAAACAGTCAGAAAAAATATATTTGTAGCCTCGATTTCTTAAAAAAATGAAATGCAGCCATTCAACCATTTATTCTATAGCTAACTTGTAAGTAAAGAGAACTGCAAAAACCGTAGATCGTTTCCTTTCGTATAGTGGGAGATTGTAATTCCATTTCGGCTTTTAGCAAAGTTTTGCGCCTTGGCAATAAATGTAACATTTTGATTGTTATTGCATTTTTAGATAAATAAATATCGAAATATCATAATTTATTTTTTAAAAACGCCGAAAATTAATAAAAATAGCAAAAAAAACTATTCTTGTAGGATTTCAACGTTTTAATAAAAGAAAACTTTTCTAAAAGCCGAAATGTAATTACACTCTTCCACTATTTTTGCGATAACTTTTCAAAGACAACAGGAAACGACTTGCGGTTTTTGCAGTTCTTTTCACTAACTAGAATAGAGTTTGCATTTACATTGTTTAAGAAATTTTGGCTAGAATTTTTTTTTAAATTGGCCCCGATTATTAACCGCACGAATTAATTTTAATATTATAGATATAGATGTTCAATTAGGATAAAATGTCCTTTAAAATAAGCCTTAGTTGTTAATTTCAGTTAACGTAGACCGAAGTTACAGCCTTTTAAGTATTAGTATTGAAAATACTACTGGTGTCGTATATACGGGTCCGTTTCATGAAAAATGAACGACCTCGACATCAGCAAGCGTAACGCGTCACGCGTCACGCTAGAGCAGGCGGTTGTGTAAGAAATGGAGGAAGCTGACGCTCTTGAAATACAATATCACAGACCTTATTGATGGGATTTCGTTCGACGAAACCCATTTAGATTACTTTGTTTATGTTACGTCATGTATACTCTTAAGTTAGATATAGGAACACGTTATGGGTTATGGGTGCAGTGGTGCAGTGTTATAAAACTACCGAGACGATACGTTTGGTTTTAAAATATTATTCTGTATGCTTTAACTTTATTTGGACATAATAAAAACTAGATTATCTTTAATATTGTTCTATATTCTTACAGTTGCATAGGCCAAAATTAAGGACATAAATAACATGGCGGATCTGTAATAAGCCAAACGTTGAACCGGCTAGAGTAATTCTTATTGATCGGGAGCTCTGATAAATTGTAGGAATTAAAAAAAATAAACCAATAAATCAATTAAGAATAATTAGTCATGATTGTATTACATACCTACACCGTGTAACAAAAGTATGGAACGCTTTAAATATCTTTAATACCGTTTGTCCGACTTAACTAAAATTCGGTATCGGTATATAAGCGGTTATTGCGGAGCTGCTAGTGACATTTGCGATGTTGCCAAATTTACAGTTTTTTAGCAATCTATATTAATTTTTTGTCTCTGAGACAAAGCGAAATAGCGCGGCGGTGTTGGCGTATTACCGTATTACACAGAAAATCAGTGGTGAAGATTTCAAAAAAGGAGAAAAAACTCAGAAGTTAATATTTCTGGAACTAAGAACAATAGCGCGGAGGTCTAGAAATATTACAAAGGAAATTGGGGGTAAAAAAATTTAAAAAAAGTGGAAAAAACTAAAAAGTGAATATCTCTAAAACAAAGCGAAATAGCGCGTCGGTCTTGGCGTATTACACAGAAAGTCGTGGGAGAATATTTCAAAAGAGCAGAAAAAAACTCAAAAAAGAATATCTCTGGAACTAAGAACAATAGCACGGCGGTCTTGAAATATTACAAAGGAAGTTGGGGCTAAAAACATAAAGAAAGTGAAAAAAAACTAAAAAATAAATATCTCTGAAACAGCTGTGAAACGTTATTTAGAAGTTATAAACCTATTATTTTTACATTTATATGGATATACCAATCCAAAACATTTCATAGCCGACTTAAGATTTAGACATTTCATGAACAAAGAGTACAATAAGGACCAGCAGGTAGGGAACGTAAACCAAGAGTCCAAGCAATGGACTTTAACTTTTCTAAATTATATCTGAAGTTTCAAGCGTTGGCAACTATGTTTCGCTTTGGCATTTTTACAAATTGTTCGGTTTTGAATTTTCCCGCTCTAACCTAAATGCCCTATTCAGGAAGCACGTCAAAGTTAAGTTAAAGTATTTTTCCCCCTTTTTTGAATTTTCGACACATGGCAACAAACGGTCCATCTAGAATGTTTATTAAAAATTAATTTTCCAAGAAGTTTTTAAAATCGTTAAAAATTTGAATATGTGTTTGTATTAATTGTTTTGCACCGTTGTTTGTAATTTTACCTTTTAAATTAACGTTGAAAGGCCTTATGTATTGTTATTCCAAAGTCAGTGTGATGACATTCCATACGGCGGTAAACAGTCTCAAAGAGACCGACGTTTACCGCTGTATGGAATGATTGGAATGTCATCACACTGACATTGGATAAATTATACCGGGTGATTCATTAAGGGTAACAAGGTACCGTAAAACGGGGCTACTTCGACCAGATTTTACAGTTTTTTGCATTTTTTAAGGGTACAAATTTTCGCGATGCAATTAATGTTTTTTCTGTGTGATGTACTACATCCTTGCTAGAGTACTTCCTAAAAGAAAAAGTTTGTTTTTTTGTTCTAACATATATATTTTTTTTTGGTTGAAAAGTGTCCGAATTTACCCTACAAGGTGGGGCTGGATGGGACACCTTCTTTAAACCAAAAAATATTGAAGTAAACATGGCTTAATAATTACTTCGGACACGAATTTAAATTTCAAAAATATACAAGGTGGGTTTGTTCGGGGTTGTTCGGGTTTGTTCGGTACTAAAAAAAGTTAGCATAAAAGCTAGAAATATTTAAAAAAAAAGCTTTTATATTTACCATATCACATAATATGATATTTATTTTATAAAAATACAAAATATTTTCTTACAAAAATAATAACAAACATTTAAACAATAAAAACAATAAAAAAACTAACTCTTGAAACACATGAAAACAAGCAATCCATTATTATAGATGAATATTTGGCATATTATGAAACATAAATCGTTTTCTTCTTCATCAGAGCTTAGTACTGGTGGACGACCAGGATTTTTTTCATGGTTTCCTTGAATCTTATCGCTTATAGTGGATTTGGGAATCCCATAGAATTTCGATGCGCCTCTGACATATTGCTTTATTTCGTCGAACCGCTCCTACAGCCATTGCTATAGGGGCGACTCCCCAACTGCCTTCTGTATATGCGAACCATGTCCGAAGCTGCCCCTCAAATTTGAGTTTTTTTGCTTGAACCTCTCTAAAAAAAAAGACATATCAACTATAAATTTCAAATTTGTTAACAACATATAGGGCTACTAAAAAGTAAAATAAAGTTATCCCCTATCATAACTAGTTTCGGCTGTGCGCCAGTTACTTTTACCACTTTTGAAAAAGTTCAAAAAATGGCTTCATAATAAAATAACACGTGGAGACGATATACTTACCTTTAAACGCTGCTAACTGTCGGGATGTACAAAGGCAACTGTTAAGACACGTTTCTGAAGAGAAGCAGCCCGCTTGCATTATCTGTTTCCCCACCACTTATTATTTTAACCCTGATGTCGCGATGTCCGAAGTTACCCGCACTATCCGAAGTAGCCCCTTTTTACGGTACCGTATCTCAGGAACTAATAGTCGTACGAGTTTGAAAACAAAATCCCTTAAATGAAATCGGCTAAGAGAAATTGCTGGAAATATTTTTTAAATTCATATATCCACCGCTAGGGGGCGTAATTGCTTCGATCGTATAAAAAAATGCAGTTTTCTTGAAAATTTTCCAAATAAGTTGAGAAAAAAATACTACCACAGTAATACTTCTATAATTGTCCATCTTTTTGGTTTAACACTTTTTATTATAGATGGTGAACTTTTCCTGACTAAAGTGCCTATAGATTTGGTTAAACTTAACGGAATTTTGCAAACTAGGTCTCGTTGAAGAAAGGAGGGTATACTGAACAAAATAAAAGACAACTACGTCATTCTGGTTCTTACCGCCCTCGCTAGGGGGTGTATTTTACAAGGTTAACCGTTTTTTAAATTTTGTTCCGCGAAATCTTAAATGGAACAGTATGATTATTTTATTAGATTCGAAAAGTAGATTAAATTTGCAACAAAATGTTTAAGCCGCATGTCGATATCTTCATTCGTTTAAACGTTATCGCTTAAAGAATATTGCATTAACAAATCTATTAAAGAAACAAAATAGACTGCCCAAACCCAAAATCCCGCACCACGGCACCACACATTTACACTCCATCGATTTTGAAATTTAACTTCCCTTAACCAGTGAGGATTTGTTTCTGACCAATAGTGCATGTTGTGAGTATTAACTTTCCCTGAACTGGAAAAAGTAGCCTCGTCAGTCTACAATAGGTATTTTGGATAGAAAATTTCTGTTTCCGTTCACCATCCCCAATAGCCAATAACAAAAGTCGATGGTCGAAATCGGCTGATTTTAATAGGGAACTTTCCAATTTTTTTTCCATAATATGATTTAGTTAGGCCTAAAAAAAATATTCCCCAATTATTACCCCTCAAAAATCAGTAATAACTTGGTAAAAATTCTTTAAAGTTTCGCGCGTGTCAAAAGCATTTCAAACAACCTTTTAAGCGCGCCAAGCCCGATGACTTCACGAAGTATGACTTTTCCGTCATCCGTCATCCATCATCCGTCATCCGTCATCCGTCATCCGTCATCCGTCATCCGTCATCCGTCATCCGTCATCCGTCATCCGTCATCCTGATCGGTGGCCGAGCTACCGAGTGTGCATTTGGATTGCCGTGTGTTAATGTTATTGTATTGTTGTTTTAAGGTGGCATTCTTAACGTCGTTCAATTTATTGCCAACCTATAACCTATTTCGTGGATACTTATACTTGATGTCACGACCCGTTTTTACCCGCTTGGGATTATTTGAATTTTGGGGCATTTTTAAATCTTGCTAGCGGTCTTTTGGGACGAGATATGTTGTTTTTTTTTGCTGCCATATGTTTTATGACAATATACATACAGGGTGTTACAAATTCGAAGTAATAGCATTGCTATCTCGGTAACTATAAGACATAGAAAATTGGTTAAATTAAGGCAAAGTTGCGCATTTTTGTGCTGAATAATAAGCTAAAAACAAAATGTTAAAATTCCGATTACTTCCGGAGATATCCGAAATAAACAGAAAAAATCATTTTTGGTTTTTATTTATTTGCGGCCTTATTACTAGTGATTTCAAAAAACCAAAAGCACTTTTTATTGCACTTTTTTATGCTCTTCAAGAAACTATTTTTATTTTTTAGATACGACGTTTCGTTTTTTAGATACCAACATCAACATTAATTTTTTAAATACGGACCTGCACTTTTTATTGCATCTTTAAGTAGGTTTTGACGTTCCAAAACCAATAATGTATCACACTTGTCAGTCACTTGTTTGCTGTGGGATTTATTTGAAGTTTTTTAAAAATTAAAGAGTAGGCATTGACATTGAAACATCAGTAGTGTGCCTTGACTTTGACAACAGATTTTCATAAAAGTCACCCTTCTGTAACAACTCAAAACTTTATTTAAAAAATTAAAACTGACCAAAATATTTCGTAAGTAGTCAACAATGTCTAATTTCCTAGATGTTCAAAAAGATTGCCGATGACGTGAATAGTGAATACACTTGTTAATTTTCCTTGATATTTTATTTATTGTCCTGTATAAAGTACGCCTTGTTATGATGCGAAAAGCATTTCTAATGCGATTTTTTAGCTCTTCTAGGGTATTTATTTCGGTTTTGTATATTACATTTTTTAATGCGCCCCACAAATAAAAATCTAATAGCGAAAGGTCGGGCGACCGCGCTGGCCTGGCAATAAAACCACCATTTCCGATCCATCGTTGTGGAAATTATTGATTTAAAAAGTTCCTTACGGCCCTTGTGTTGTGGGGCGGCGCCCCGTCCTGCTGGTACCAGATTCAGCGTAGCCTGTCTCTGTGTCTTCTTCACTAACTTTACTTCCATATTTATTTCTACCTTTTTTAAATGTACCATCCTCTCTTAACCGCCTATCCAATCATGAAAACAATACTGGGGTAGGTTGCGGGTGTTCGGGATATTGTTGCAAATACATTTCCGCTGCATTTTTTGTGTTAAGGTGACATAAGTAATAAATATTAAGCATATCGCGTTTTTCCTCATTAAAAAAATCATTTTTAAAAGGGAACTGGGTAATTTAAGTTATATCAAACCTAAGCAACACTACTGTTGTCTGTTGTCAAGGCACACTACTGATGTTTCAATGTCAATGCCTACTCTTTAATTTTTAAAAAACTTCAAATAACTCCTACAGCAAATAAGTTACTGACAAGTGCGATACATTATTGGTTTCGGAACGTCAAAACCTACTCAAAAATGCAATAAAAAGTGCAGGTCCGTATTTAAAAAATTAATGTTGATGTTGGTATCTAAAAAACGAAACGTCGTATCTAAAAAATAAAATTAGTTTCTTAAAGAACATAAAAAGGTGCTATAAAAAAGGGCTTTTGGTTTTTTGAAATCACTAGTAATAAGGCCGCAAATAAATAAAAACCAAAAATGATTTTTTCAGTTTATTTCGGATATCTCCGGAAGTAATCGGAATTTTAATATTTTGTTTTTAGCTTATTATTCAGCACAGAAATGCGCAACTTTGCATTAATTTAACCAATTCTCTATCTCTTATAGTTACCGAGATAGCAATGCTATTACTTCGAATTTGTAACACCCTGTATACTTATGATTTATAGAATTTTTTCCCTATTTAAAATTTTTGTCAAGTTCCCTATTGTTGATGTAACATTACATGGTACGGATGTAATTTATGTTCTTTTAATAGGTATACGTTGAATTAAGGAATATGTCAATCCTAGATCTCTTACCAAATCTCGAATGCTTAAATGAGGGTCGACAGTAATATAAGCTAACACATTTATTATATTAACTTCGTTTCTTGCTATCCGTACTCTATTTGGAGCTACGACTGGCTGGACATGTCCGGTCTCCTTCAATCGTTTCGCTAATCTTTTGAAAACATTTTATGAATGATGACGTCGTGCAGGATATCTTAATGCGTATTCGTTCTCGGCAATAACGTCATGTTGCAAACATATCAAAAGCCTCCTCGTTCGTATACGGATTTTAGAAATTTAATTGTGCTCTTTACAAATTTAAATGTCAAAGAATAAACTATCCATTTGTTAAAAATCGCCGTTTCCATGGAAACTGTCTTCCAAGTCTTTTCACGGCCTTCTAAGATGAGCATTTAATTTTGGGCTAAATTGTTTTTTATTATTTGTCCATGGCATGCTCGATTATGAATTATCTATTTTGTTTCTTTAATAAATTATTAATGCAATATTGTTTAAGCGATAACGTTTAAACGAATGAAGATATCGACATGCGGCTTAAACATATTTTGTTGCAAATTTAATCTACTTTTCGAATCTAATAAAATAATCATACTGTTCCATTTAAATTTAAAAAACGGTTAACCTTGTACAACACACCCCCTATAGCGAGGGCGGCAAGAACCAGAATGACGTAGTTGTCTATTATTTTGTTCAATATACCATCATTTCTTAAACAAGACCTAGTTTGCAAAAACCAAATCTATAGGCACTTTAGTCAGGAAAAGTTCACCATCCCCTCCCGCCCTTATTTTACGTTCCACAATAAAAACTGTTAAACCAAAAAGATGGACAATTATAGAAGTATTACTGTGGTAGTATTTTTTTCTCAACATATTTGGAAAATTTTCAAGAAAACTGCATTTTTATACGATCGAAGCAATTACGCCCCCTAGCGGTGGATATATGAATTTAAAAAATATTTCCAGCAATTTCTCTTGGCCGATTTCATTTCAGGGATTTTTTTTTTCAAACTCGTACGACTATTAGTTCCTGAGATACGGTACCTCGTCACCCTTAATGAATCAACCGGTACAACTCCTGACCAAGTAAGTAATGAACCGTTTTACTTATTTTCACCAAAAAATTTTAAATTTTTTTATAAAAGTTTTTATTTTCCTACGTTTCTAAGTTCATTTATTACTTTGAAGGAGGCACTGAGGATGGCCGATCCGATAGGCCGAAAGCGCTTTGCTGTTAATATATAAACTTTACACCTAATACACAAGTTTCCTTCATCTATTACTTATAAGGTGTATACAGCCTTAACTATCCTTTAAGGAAATAATAACATTTATGTTAAAAATATACTAAATAAAATAATCGGAAAACCAATTTTATTAAATGTTTAAAAACCCATTACTAATGCTCCTGACTTTACCGCATTGCCTTATACCTTTTACTTTTTTACGCCTTATGCTATTTATCAATCTGACGTTTAAAAAGAAAACATGTGTCATAAAATAAAAACCATAATCCTGAAGCGAAGGAAGATATATTCTGCAACATTTTTCGATAGAACGGCTAAATCATTTCCCATATTCTTTAGAATTTAAAAGGTTTTTTTAGGTTTAAAAAAAACAGGTTATTATTATTTATTGTAGTCAGAGTCACTCCATGAATCAAAGTTATTTTGAAAATTATTTTGTTAATTTAAGCTAAAAAAATGGTTTCTGGTTTCCTAGCCTCGGCTGCGCGTCGTCTATGAAACACCAGCCGCGGCATTAAATCTTGTGCTTTTCTGCCTAGTGAAACAAATAACTATTATTTCATCCTGTCCAATAAATCTACTTACCCTGCACTCATTTGCGGCCGCTAAATGGAACATTTAAATCAGATACCGTAATGTGGTACCTAGCAACCATGTTTTGATTTTAGAAATAATGACTGTTTGCTTTTGATTTTTGACAAGTTGTCACTTAAAAATTGAAATAAAATATTAAAATATTCACTTATAATCTTCCTAGCAGCAGAATTATTACCGATAATTTTTTTTTAAGTCACGAATGGTTTTGTTGATAGAAAATTATCCCGAGTCGAAGACGAGGGAAATTTTCTATCAACAAAGACATGAGTGAAACCGAGAAAAAAATTATCAGGAATTAATTCTGCTGCGTCGGAGATTCGGTAAAAAAATTTCATAAATTGGAGTTTCTTTTAATGTTCCTGAAATTTTAGTAATAAACCTTAGTTACTAACAAGTAAAATCAACTTCTAAAAATACAGTGCGTCTTATGAAACTAAACTCATCGGAAATATGTTTTTTAAAGTTATATTTGAATTTAAAACTATAAAGACATTGGATTGTCTCACCTGTCACTTCGAAATGACTTAATATTTGAATTAAAATTAAGTCGTAGCAGTCGTAGGTACCTAAGAAAAATTATTACTTATTAATTTTATTAGGTTAATAGGCTATAGACTATCGCGATAGTCTCCCGTTGCTATAAGCAACAAATAAACATATAAACAAAAAGGAGCCTTCTAATTGGTTGAAAATAAATTTATGAAATTTAAAATTATTCAAAACATCAAAAAGTAACATTGCCTTAGGCGTAAAATATGTTGTCATTGTTTATTCTCTTTGACTATGAAATAAATAAATTAAAATAACTATAAAATAAAATAAATTAATAAGAAATATTGCTCCTAAAAAAATTATTTAAAAAATTCCTCAGGTCATACTTACTTCATCTATGAAAAAAAACACGTTTCTGTATGTTAATATTTTTATGAAATTGTTTCCATTACCAAAGCAATCCATATTCTTTGTTATATTATTTGATGATGTCGTTGGGATTGCTGCCGCAGCCTTAATTAAAATCTTATCCATAATTTCAGACCCAAATGTTGGGTTGCACAAAGGTTTTTAATAATAATTAACTAACCAGCAACTTTGACGGTGACATAAGTGACATTGGCAAGCGATTAAATTACTCACAATCAAAGCGCCTGATTATCAAGTTAAAAATTACGCTAACCAGTGCCAAACCTTGCGCTCACTGAGAAACTGACAACTTATCCAGCTGCATGTTATTTTGGCGGATTTGTACTGCCCCGCTAACGTAAATTACAATATGGCAACGCAGCATCGAACACGAAACATACGCAGGCGCATCGCTATTCTACATTAAATGCCGATTCGTTATTTTATAATAATGCTGAATATACCATTCATAGTACACAATAACTGTTTACCAAGTTTAACAAATGTTGAGCGTAGTCCAGAAAAACGTAGGCGCGGTTTTCTCCATTGCTAAATAAATCTACTACATGGGGGGGGGGGGGGGTAGTCGCTGTTTGCCCCAGGGCGTCAACTACCCGAGAGACGTTGCTTATAAGAACAATAAATAACATTGAACATAATTATTTGAACACCTATATTTAAATTTATTTTTCTAATTTGGTATCGTAACAAGTCTATTACGATACGCATTTGCGTATCGTAATGAAGCTATTTTGATACGCGTTTTTTCTTTATTTGATGGTAACATTTAAATGTTTTATTTCATTGACTTGCGCGGCCTTTGTGATTTGCGAGGAAACCCATTTTTCGCAGAAGAAAAATATCTTGACAACCTACTTTTTTATTCTGTGTGGATAACAGTCATGTATGTTGGTTGCATAAATCCATAAATCAATCGTTTGTAGATGCTTCAAGCTATCATTTTCTGCCAAATCCTATCCAAAATTCAATCTACTAACCTTCCAATGTCGATTTTAACTTCAACTTTATTTGAATTTTCCATCTTCCCTATACTTAATTGCAATGCCATGACGTAAAATCACGTCTTTTGAAATTCGAAAAAAAGTAGCAAAATCGCCCGAATTTCCGAACGCTCTGTATATGTACCGAATGTACAAGGATCACACAACGTATTCCGTCCAATTTCAAATCTCATATCGCTAAAATAACTTTAGAATCTCGTGGTGAAAATGGGTCAATAAATCAAAAAATGACAGTTCGCAAAATAATTTTTGTTGTCCAGAGGCTACTATGATAAAAAATAGTATTACCAACATAAAATTTAGTCATAAAAATGTACAAAATTTGAAGGATTTATTTTCTTTTTAAATATGTGTTTTTTATTGAAAAAACTACAAATTAGAAAAAATAGTATAACGTACGTGTTATATAAAGCAGTTTTAAGCACTTGTCCCGATATAAAACTCGCCGCAAGCGGCTCGTTTTTTAAGATGGACGCGTGCTATAAAATGATGCTTTATAAAACGTGTACGTTAATGTACTATTTTGTAACAAGTGGGTAAATATAATAAGGTTCTCAATTTTTTATTAATACTTTCAGCTTTTTTCCAAATATAACATATAAAATCTTATAGTACACTGGGGTCAAGTGTGGGGTGTATTAATAAAAATATTTCTGGCTGCAAATAGATTTTGTTATTATCACGGATGGTTTAAGAGGTTTAATATATTAAAGTAACGTATCGAAGTATTCGTTAAACTTAATTATTTTTAGGAATGTCTGCTAATTTTTTTAAACCCTATATGATTATAACCTTCCCAAATGCTTGCTTGTCTTGTCTACTTAGCTGCTACAACTAAAACATAAATTTCATGGTCCAATCTTATTTAAGCAGACAAGGTGTTCCACCGGAAACCTTTAATCTTAAAAGAATATGGTATGACTTACAAGATTTTCATCTCATGTTTGCAAACTTTCAGCTTTCGCGGCATCTTTTTAATTGTCTCTTGGAAAAGTTTGTGACCCTCTAGGAAGATTTTTATTATTGGGATGTATTTTTAATAGGTTCTAATTACATATCGCGTTTTTTACGCGATATGTTATTTGTCTCCTTCGTACGGAATCACAACCCTGATGCTGCCTCTTGAAAAATTTGCACTATATAGGCGCGTTCGTGAAGATAATGTATGTATGTATGTATGTTGTCGCCGCCGCCGTCGTCAGTTTCGACATTTTCGCATTTGCGATTTTTTTTCTCGGAAACGGCTAGAGCGGGACGATTAAAACTTTTTAAGTTTAGAGAGGAATAGTGGGGGTACGTTGTGTGAAAATTTAGAATATACAGGGTGTACAGGAAAAAAGTTATTAATTTTGAAAGTCGACAATTATCGGATTCTCGTTGAAATTCGGTACAGGTCGTAAAAATGAGTTTTTTCGATTTAAACTTTTTCGACGCGTAGACGACCGTGGGCTACAGAATCCTATTGTTTGTGAGCGCGATCGAAAGTTTGGAAGTAATTTTTTTGAATTTTTCAAAGTCGAAAATTGACCGTAACAGGTACCTATTGGATCGCTAATAAGTCGAATTGGGTGCATCCGATCGACATTCGGTTTGGATAATCGTTTAGGCCATCTTGAATACTACCTTTTTTCAATATATCGTTCTATACCTACCTGGAATGGAAATTGCCGAAAATCATAAGAAAGTGGAAACCATAATGTTAGGCATGATTTTTTTACGGTTTTTATTGTTTTTTCGTACGGAAACGACTTTTGATCGAAACGTTGTATACTTTAGCGGATAGACCTCGTCAAATTGTATTTAAGAGATATTTTTTCGTTTCTTTATCTTTAATACGGAAAAAACGGCAGCTTATGCATTTTTATTCCAGAAATTTCTGTTGGCGTCGCACTGGTTTGCTTAAATACTTCTGCAAGTGTCTATATATAACTTTTTGAATTTTTTCTTGATCCACCATATCGACCGAAAAACAAGCTTTAGTTTGCATAGTAAACGCACTCTGGGAAAACATCATTTGTGGCTCAAAAAAATTAATTTATGATTTATCAAGAGATATTTTCATCCGACGTTTTACTATATCGACTGTAGCTTATTCGATTTTTAACAAAACCGTTTTATTTTTTTTCCAAAACACGCGCTGATTTATTCTCAACCAGGAGTGTTATATCTAAACTTATAAAAATATATTCACAAATTTGAGAAAAGTCGCTTGTTTGGGTGCGGAAACAGGCAAAATTTACAAATTCTAATACAATTCACTGTTGACTAAGTGAGCCTTGATTTTTGATGTACCTAAATTAATTATTAATTCTAAAAATCCGGCTGTCAAAAATGGCGAAAAATGGGTGTTTTCAACTTGACTTGCTAGACTAATAAGAACATTTCCAGATTTTAAATTGGATGGAATATCTACCTTGAACCTTCTTCTAATTTTATTGACCAATATTTTTGCCCAAAATGTTTTAGAAATAGTTGTAATCTCGATTTTAAAGATGGCGTTCCAACATTGATAATCCGTCGCCACGTGGTAGGAGGTTGTTCGACATTTCGATATTCACGAATTTTTTCTTCGGAAACGGTTGGAGCAAAACGATTCAAACTTTCTGGACGTAGAGAGGAATAGTCGGGGCACGTTCTAGGAACAATTTCCAATATACAGGGTGTACCGGAAAAAAGTTATTAAAGTCAAAGTTGAAAAATATATTTTTTTTCGTTGTAGCGCGATACAGGTGGCAAAAATCATTTTAAACGATTTAAACTTTTTCGACGTATAGACGACGTTGGGCTACAAAACACTGTTGTTTGCGAACGCGATCGAAAGTTGGGAAGCAATTTTTTTGATTTTTTTAAAATTAATGTAGGGTCATATTGGATCGTTAATAAATCGAATTGGGTGCGTCCGACATACTTTTGGTTTGGATATTCGTTTAGGTCATCTCAAATACTACTTTTCTCAAATATATTGTTCTATACCTAAACAGCATAGAAATGGTCGCAAATTATAAAAAAATTAGACTTACTATTTAAGTATATATAATTTGACAGCTGTCGTATAGAACTTTGTTATTTTCCCTCGCTACGAAAAAAGTTTAAATAAATTGATACTTACCTATCAAAATTTGACAGCTGTCATATAGAACTTTGTTATTTAGGTAATGAAAAATTTTTCAATTTAAAATTTTTACAGCAATAACCCTCACTACAAAAAAGCTAAAAAAAAATTGAGACTTACCTGTCAAAATTTGATAGCTATCGTATAAAACTTTGTTATTTAGGTACTGAATTTTTTTTTATTTTCGGATTCTTACAGCTATAACCCTCGCTACAAAAAAGCTAAAAAATAATTGACACTTACCTGTCAAAATTTGACAGCTGTAGTATAAAACTTTGTTATTTACGTACTGAAAAATTTTTCAATTTAGGATTTTTACAGCTGCAACCCTCGCTACGAAAAAGCTAAAAAAAAATTGACACTTACTTGTCAAAATTTGACAGCTATCGTATAAAACTTTCTTATTTAGGTACCTAAAAATTTCTAAATTTCGGATTCTTACAGCTATAACCCTCGCTATAAAAAGACTAAAAAATAATTGACACTTACCTGCCAAAATTTGACAGCTATCGTATAGCACTTTGTTATTTAGGTACTGAAAAACGTTTTAATTTAAGATTTTTACAGCTATAACCCTCGCTACGAAAAAGAAAAAAAAAATGACACTTACCTGTCAAAGTGACAGCCCGAAGGGCTCGGCACAATAATATTTCTACAAATTTATTAGCTGATAATTGATAGCTTCCATGTAAGAATAATTTTTTGCTTATGTTTTAATCGATTGAATACTTACATATTTTTATAGAGCAAATAAGGAAAGTATATCCCACATTGCACAAAGGTGTGCGAGTTTAAAGAGCACCTATAAATATCAATATCATATCTCTCCGTAGCGAATCGAGCGAGGCGGCATGGGAAACGGGACGTCGAGAACTATACGGCGCCGTCTCCGAAAACTACCTATCTATACGAGAAAACGGAAATTTTGCACCATTGCCTAGTTTTGGTCAGTTGTTATAATGACAATTTGGCGATATGTTTCCCCTTCACGTTCCGCTGGAAGGTGAGGCAAAAAAAGCAATAGTAAATAGAAAAAAAGAAAAGAAAAGTATATTTTAATTGTATATTTTTGTAATTTTTTTTTAGTACTAATGTTAGATGCACTCTCGGCTGACGATTAGCGATATGTACCCAGTCTAGTTCATATTGACAAAAACATATCAAATTTGCCTTATTTGGAATAATATAAAGATATCAATAGCAAATTTTTTTTCTTAAATGAAATTACCGCTTTGTCTGAGCAAAAATTTCTTTACGAATATAGCAAAAAAACCTATTGCTCTATAAATACAAAAAAAACAACGCACCCTTACTTACATTTTTGTGTGACATCTAAGGAACGCCAGAATATTTTATGTAAAATAGGGGTAAATTTCATTCTGTTTTCGGCATTGAATGAAAATGTGTAAAGTTAATATAAACGCCTTAAGGCCGGCTGTTTTTACATGTATCAGATGTATCGGAGTTGTGCTTTTAAGGGTATTAAGTGCGCTAGTTCAAAAATATTTTACTGCAAATTAGAAACTTATAGCCACCTATAATAAATTACTCTATAATTGAGAAAATCCCCAAAATAATTATATCTGGTGGTATACGCCAGACTTTCCATGGGAAATCCGATGTAAATTTTGCTATTCTCATTGCCTTAATGTATAGGTACCGCGCATGATTCAAAATATAAAACTCCACAAGCTGCAGTCTTACGACCAACGACAATGAGCCTAATGAATAAAAATTAAGCAATTACTTGAAGCAATTACTTTTTAGTAAAAGCAATTGCTTGACTAGCCAATGCTATAAGTAAAAGCAATTGCTAGATCTGGATATAAATAAAATTTTGAAGCAATCGCTGTTTTTCTTACACCTCTGTAGCAAACGCTTATTCAGCACAAGTTCAGAAGCGGCTTTATCCACTTGTTCAGATTATAGATTTCATGTCCAGTTTGGTGCCCAATTTGCAAAAGAGTTGACGTAAATACAACAACGTTGGTTTATTTATTTAGTACAATAGTAATCTGTTACGCTTTTGTGGAAAATAGGAAACTTATATTTGTGATATGGCTGATTTCAGTGAAAATGAGGAAAGTGATAGTAGTGATAAAGCAATTAAAGACAAGCAATTGATATTCGTTCACAAATTGAAGGAACACACCACCGCTTAGCTTCCACAACAGCTTCAGCACTTGTAGGAAATTTAATAAAAATATTGGCCTTCTCCAAAACTGCATCCATTACAGAAGTGTATGTCTTACAGACAGTAGTTTGATGACAATTTCCGCAGAGAGACTTTAATCTTATTTTAAGGCGATAGTCGCCTTTACCAATATCAGTCAAAAAATTATTTTCCAACCACTCAAGATTTTTGCAGTCAAATCGATATAACTTTCTGAAATCATCATATCTGCAATTTTTACGTACACTGTAGATTTTTCTTTTACGGACGTTCGTATATTTAGCCATAATTGAAGACACAAATTAAGAGCAACGCACGTGGTATGACGCGGAGAACTCAAGTTGACTGCTGCCAAGCAAATGATGCAGGGGTCGACCTACCTTAAAAAGTTGAAAGCGATTGCTACACTAGAAAAAGCAATTCCCTAATTTATTCATCACATTTTAAGCAAACGATAGCAATTGCTTCTATTTTTTAAGAGAAAGCATTAACTAGAAGCAGTTCCTGCACTTTTAAGCAACTGCTGGACGCAAAAGCAATTACTTTAGTTTTTATTCATTGGCTTTCAAGAAATTATTTCGATTTTATAAGAAAAAGCAATTGCCACATTTTTATTCATTAGGCTCAATAGAGTGAGCGTCAAAAACCGCCAGTTGGGAAGCACAAAACCCAGCATGTTTCAAAAGTAAAAAGAGTGATCTCAAGAAAGAAAGATAGGCCCTTTAATATCTCTATCCCCGAAGCAACACAAAGGTGAGTGGAGTGCCTATTTTTATTTTTCTCTCGTGTCACAATTATACAGTCCACTAATTCATTTTTATCCGACCAAACCTAAATACCCTACAGTATTAGGTCCCCTATTAATTTTTAACTAATTTAAATGGAAAGTTAATGTTTATTATTTATATTATGCTTAAATCAGTCCTCGTCCGTTTACTGCCAAGAGTGACAAGCATTGGATACACGTACGTTAAAATATTGCCTTGCTGCCAAGCAATATCCTAAACGATCATAAAATTCCGTTCTTACATTATTAAGTTGTAACCATAGGCCTATACAAAAACGTAGAATGTTTATTTCTCATAAGACATGCGTTATTAAACAAGCATCTTTAGGAAAAGCTGACTTGACGGAAAATTATTTTTTTCCCTAGAAATAGTTGACAACCATTTGAAATTATTTTGACGCTAACTAAAAACACGAGTCTCGCCAAACCACGGCGAATCGGCGAGCCAATCAAGCCTAGACATTGAATTCCCACCTAGATCACCTTGTTTAACGGTTATGGATTACTTCGTTTTTCCTCATTTAAAGAACACTATTTTTAAAACACCGGTTGCAAATTTAGTACAATTACAAAAAAGGATTATCCAAGAATGTGGTAACATTTCTCCAGAGAAGCTGGTCGAAACTTTCGACGATATGTAAAATTAGGCAGATTGTGTTATACATAATACGCCGAAATGTCAAGGTCTCTTCATGAAGTGACGCGGCAGATCGTGTAATTTCATGTTTTTACACAATCTGCCGACGCTTCATGAAGTGACTAGGTTTTTCATGAAATGACGGATTTCACTATCAGCCTACGACATCTATATTATTGCATGGAGATTTTCTTCATGCCAGATATGCAAATTATGGCAATTTATTACTCCGTCTCGGGTAAAACCGGCGTCGTCCGTGAACAAAACAATACTAGTAAATTTGGATTCTGTTTAAATTGTCCAAAAAACCAATTTGCTTAATTGAGTCCTGCCGGATAATCAGCGGGAGACATGGCATGTACCTTTTGAACGTGATAAAGGTGTAGCAGTTGTTCTCGAATGGTCTCATGAATGACCCACTTTGACGCATGGACTTGAACCGACAGTTTTGTAACACTAGGTATTAGAGGGATTTTCAGCAATTCCATCCAGAATATCCTGCTTTAATTTAGGGTTCCTTACATTTTTTGGATGCCCTTCTCCACCTTTACGCAGCAAAAAGCTTCCTAAAATGGATTGGTAAAGGATTAGTTACTTTTAGCATTTTTTTAAATTTTACTTGACTTTTTACCTGTTTCTCTTAAGCTACGATCGACCTTTTTAAAAGTTCTTCGGTGCGATAAACGCCGATTGGGAAATGTATGAAAATAATTTCTTCTTGCCTCCACACAATTACCGAGTGCTTGTCCATAAGTTAGATGCATGTGAGCATTAATGAGATATAATAATTTATTTAATTATTTTAGTGCGTATTATTCTTAAAGTTATTTGATTAGTTATTGTGTTCAAATAGCTTATGTTAATAAACTTGATTATTAAATAAATTTCGAATCAATGCTTTAACGTGATATAAAACAACCTTATTTTTCTCCATCGAGACAAACGTAGAGTACCTTTTTTAAATAGAAATAACTGAAGTATTTCAAAAATCAGTTTTTAGCTCTGTAAAATGACACCTGTCAAAATTTTGGCCCAACGAGTGTGGTGGCAAGTCCGTTCCTGACTTCCCTGACGATGTAAAACATCTAATGTAGTACGGTTTAATGAGTCTCTATGGCCTACACAAAATACTAAAATTTCATTAAATTATGTGTCGGTTCAAAAGTTAGAGCCGAAAAGGTAAGTCGCTGGGTACCTCTTTGGGGCCCTGTATCTCCGTTAAGGGGCACTTTAGGTTTTTTTATATGACAAAGTAGAGTCATTTTGACCTCTCCTATACGCTCCCGAGAGTATGCCATTTATACAGCCAGGGCCGTAGCCAGGGGGGGGGGGGTTAGGGGGGTTGTAACCCCCCCCCCCCCCGAAATGTTAACAAAATCAAAATAATAATTACTACTGGCTCGCTTAATACTTAAGAAGTTTTAATAAATATTTGAACACCAAACTACACCGATTATTACAGTAAAACATCCAATATTCTAAAGTTAACACCAAAACAATTTTATTCCCCGGCAACTCCGGCAAGTTAAACTAAATTTTTAAAATATTTTTGAAGTCCGAACTATATTTTTTTTTACAATTGACTTGACTACCTTAAATTAATTACTGGTTCATAACAAACGTAGACGTAAACAAAATCATAAATATTTTTTCTTCTAAGAACAGGAAACTTGATTGTGTAATTTAGTACAAAGTAAGTAGGTAGGTACTTTAGATATTTTTTTTGTTCTTATTGTTTATTTTTCGTTTTCATTCTTATTTTGTTTTTGATCTTATTATTACATAATATAATTTATTATAATTAATTATGACTTAATATAAGAGATGTTAATTAGTAAAATAAATAGTTTATTATTTATTTTGTTGACCGACCTTTCAAATTTCAAATTTCTTTTAAATTAAAAGAGTGTTTTAAAGTCGGGCATATTGCCGCAGATTAAGCTTCACGGTTATTTTACCCAAAAAAGGGCGTGGCACCCAAAAAATTTTCGCGCAAAAGAGCGCCTTCGGCGCAGTTTCCTTTCGCCCCCCCCCCCTAGAATAAATTCTAAATTCGCCACTGGAACAAACCCCCCCCTCGAAATTATTTTCTGGCTACGGCCCTGTATACAGCCTATTAAGCATTATTTTTTTTATAGCCTGTAGTTGATACGCAGATTCGATCGCACACCCCTGAAATTTCCTTCTTTAGTTCTTCCAAATTTTGATACTGCACATTTTAATAAATAACACTTCAAATGTGACCCCCAGGAATAATAACAACAAATATAGTCCAATTAGGATTGTTATGATCTCAGTAAAATGTAAATGACTTTTTTTATTATTCCCTCTGGGTCTTATTATAACAAATACCAGTAAAATGGGTCGCTACATTAAGATTCTGTATAATATTGCAAACTGATCGTCTTACATATTAGATCATAAATGTATCTTTTTATATGCCTTAGTTGAGGGTAAAAATGGGTTAACTCTTATACAGGGTATCTTAAAAAATGTAACTCCGTTTGTTGTGAGTTTAATTTCAGTTTTATTTTTTATTAATTTAACCATATTGTGCACATTTAAAGTATCTTTAGTGACCCTATATATACAAAGTGGTCACTTAGTAAGCAAGAAAAATAGTAAATGACCTAAAACGAGTTTTAAATCCTAGGAAACAAATGAAGTAAAGTAGGAATAATATTTTATACCTAAAAGTTGTATCTTGGCCTTATATTTTACTACCTAAGTTGCAGTATTGTCCAATTACATCAGTAGATGTTAAAAGAAGAAGAAGCTTCTCTTTATATAAACATATTTATACTAATAGAAGACAAAACTTTTTAGTTGAAAATTTTGAAAAATATTTAGTAATGAATGCCTTTTATACAATTTTAGGTTAAAAAATTGTTTACTTTTATTTTTCTTTGTCTTTTTGCATTTTTTTAAATAAACATATTTTTTGGAACCCAATGTATTTTTTAATCTCATTTTACTATAATAAATTAAGATATATTATATCTATATAACAATATGCATATTTGGTAAAAAAATGCAAATAACTGCATATTTTAAAAGCGAACAAGGCGTATTATAAGCGCATATTTTGGCTGAATTTAAGTGCATATAATCCGCCCTTTAATTATAAATATCATAAAAAAAATTTTAAATTGTTAATTTCTCCCGAAGTAATTAGAAATACTTAAAGTATCTTCTTGTACTCCTTTGAAAATGACCCGAAAGGGCCGAAACACGTGTCAGGAAACTGAATAAATTTGTGAAACATAACAAGTAGTTATTATTTTTTCTTCCTGTGCAATGTAATTAGAAATGTGTGAAAACCAGTTTTATTCGCGTTTAGGATATTGCCAAATAGTGAATGGACATATTTTGAGTATCTATTGACGAAAGAGCATTAAAGATGGATAGAAGGTTTTTTTATAATTCAATTGATATGAAGATATATTAGCCAGCCGTAGTCTAGCTTACCTACCACTGGTGTTCCAGCTCATTATAATATACAATTATTCTCATTAACTAAAAATAAGATACGGCGAAATCGGTTGCACCATATATACAGGGTTGGGCAAATGTTCCGGAACGGCTTAATTACAGGCGAACGAAAAGTGATATCGGATCCGGGTTTTGGGCAATCTATAGGACTAAAATTTTACTATATGTCAGTAATGTCACCAACTGTCAAGTGTTGACGTTATTTTTTTTTAAATGGAACACCATGTATATTTTTACATTCTTAAATTCCATTTAAAATTATAATTATTTTTATTAAGTGCACTATTAGTCTATACTTCATAGTTTCCGAGATATTGACTCTCGAAAAGTGACATTTTTGAACTTTGACAGCTTATAACTTTCTAACAGTACGTCTTAGAGCAAAACGGCTTACATGTCCCTATCTTTAATTTTTATTATCTTCACAAAAAAATCAACTTCCGGTTAAACCGGACGTAACTCGAAGGCAGGAAATATAGTTTTCTTGACCAAGGATTTTTCGTTAGTAGATAGGCTATGCCGCTTCTAATTCAAAAACACGTGTATTTTTAGGTTGGTTTATTATGAAAAAGTCTTCTATGTTGTAGAAATGATGAAGGTGCCACTTCATGTCTTCATTCACTATTTAATGTTAACAATCTACGGTACTCATGCCCGTATCCAACAACATATATTTTTGCTGATTAAGGTTTAATTGTGATTAACTGATTAAATCGGTAACCACGAACCAACTTTTAACTATTTAACTTAATAATTATTTATTTAGGGTATGGTCCGAAAGTAACTAGTGTCGTGGTTTAGCGTTCCGTATTTAACCAAATGATAGCGGTAACCAAAAAATAGGTTTATTTTGGAACACGGTTTTCGGATACGACGTCACCCAAATGTCAAAATGCTCACCGGCTTTAAACGCCGGTTACAAGTGGTTTCTCCTGTCACTTGTCATTATAAAATATTGTTATGAATTTAATTTCAAAATATTTGGCCGATGGTTGGTAATTTATTAAGAGAATGAATCTCAATGAAATTATAAGTAAGTGTATTTAGCATTTCTGTAAATTATCAGTCTGTCGTGAACTTTTCAAAATTAAAGGTTATGATTTTAACGAACATGGTGATTTTTCGTCCCGAATATAACCGGATTTTTATGGTTGATCTGTCATTTGTCGAGGTTAACCGTGGTTACTGGTGGTAACATTCGGACCATACCCTTAATTGAGATTAGAAAACGTCAAGAAACGTCAAGAAACGTCATTTTGTTTAAAGTCGTAGTTTTTTTGGTGTTGCTATTTTGATTTTTGCTGAATATTTGCATTTCTAATACTGTTATGGACATAGAAGAGCTTGGCTTGTATGACGACGTTCTAGATGTACCAGATACTGTACAAGATGGGTTTCCTAGAAATTTTAATAGACCAAATTATATTGAAGAGATATCCTAAGTTTTTTTTTAAGATTTCGGTTGACAGAGCCTGCAGTGGTCGAAATATGAGAAGATATTCATCACCTTATTTACGACAAAGGAGTGTATATAACTTTATTTAAGTTGATAAAAGGTTAACTTGGAAGATCATACTTTCATTCCCAGAAAGCGACTTTATAACTACAAAGAATCCATTAAAACGAAAGGTAAAATTTATCCGATTGTGTCAAAAAATGACGTTTTATAGATAAAATATTTGTACGAAAAAGTAACCTTTTTAGCAAGGTATTGACTATTGCGCTGGTAACACTTTTCGTCCCAGACCGAAAAATATTTTTCGGACGCTAACATTTTTTCAACAAACTGTTTAATTTATTTTCAATATTTATATTAAATGTACAATTAGAACAATTTTGAACGAGAACAGCCCATCACTCATATTTGTTGGACGTTAAGCCATATAATTTCTATAATACTTTAGATATTCTCCCGTCACCGTAAATAATCTCGGTTTGTTTAATTTATTATAGGGACTTTTTATTAACAAAGCTGTTCCTAAATCTTGTATGTCATTAATCTTCATATGAGCCAGTTCTTCTCGACGACATGCGCCCGCGATTTCGAAAATAAAAGCAACCTGTAATTAAGAAAATTGTTAGTAAGGAATTTAAAATAAAATTATATAGTTATATTTACCTACAACATTAAGTATTTGTCATCTGGAGCATGGCAAAGGAATTTTTAAAACTCTTCTTTAGTTAGGGTCATTGATTTCTTTGGACAATAACCAACACTTTTTCGTTTCAATAATGCTCGTAATCTCAAGTATTTTGATATATCAATGTTGTGTTTAGCATTTACCATTGCACGTAGCATGGAATACTGCGACCACAAAGTAGATGACTTCACAGTTTTCGATAAATCCGCCATATACACTAAAAGAACGTTTTCCGAGAACGACTTTATACTTTTTCTTGCCGGTAATCCATAAATTTTTTTATAAGCTCTTTCCTACAATATAATAATATACAGGTTTCATTGTTAACCGACAAACATTAAAAGCGACAAATTACCGTGCAAGATGAAATGTATTGGTTTACTTTATTATTTTATACTCGGAACAAAACCACAATCGGATAAAAAATATCGTATGTCATACGGACGAAAAAATGTATTTCGGACTATGCGGGTACCGGCCTCGGTTTTGCCTCGTCCGGTAATCTCCCGCATTACATCCGAAATACTACATTTTTCTTCCTTGTAACATAATATACTATTAAATACGCGATGATTACTTAAATAGAAGTAATAGTAAATAAGAAAACTAAAATTATGGAAGATCTTGCCCCGAAAATGTCCACAATTAGGCACCAGTTTTGGGTCGAGCTTCCCGAAAATGATACCTTGATATACTTAATTAACGAAGATCTTTAATTAGTGTTTAAGTTTTGTTTAGTATTTTTTGCATTGTATTGTTTCTTCCATTATTAACCATTAAAATCCCCCTGTTTCGTTAAATCTATTGCTATTTTATTTCCACGGTAAAACTGTTTATGAATTATTATTGCTATTATTTATTCTAATTAATTTTTAATTTAAAAAAATACTCGGCTCTTTTGGCCGCAATAGAAATTATTATAATGCTCTACTCTTTTTATGTTCCAAATTTTATGGAATTATCTTTTTAAAAAAACGGCACTGCATAAATACGAAAAATCATTTTTCTCAAAACTCACTTTTTTCACATACTGTTTTGCCTTAGCAGGCAAGTTATTAACTGCCGCAGAACAAAAAATTCCTGAAAAAAGCGGGATCGCCAGCTAATTTTTCTCAATTCCAATTTAGTTACCGTGATTAGTAAATTATGCAAATAAAAACTTGGTGGATATGCAAATTAACCAAATCGTGATTAAAGCAAATTGGAGAACTAACTGATTCTAATTAACGTGTATATTGGTGGATACAGCCATCAATGTTTTCTAGTTAGGTTTTTTATTAATTGGCAGTATATATTTGTAGGTTAGCTCGGGTCAAACGCATCGTATTTTTTTCAGGATCTATAGATACAGTATGACCAGTAAAGTCCGCATCATATGGGATTTTTTTTGTGTGTGTTTTTAACGGCTCTAGTATATTATTAAATAGATAATTATTATAATATAAAATGGTATTCACTCACCATTTTAAAGTGGTGCAAATTCGCGAAATTAATGAAATTGAACCGGTTCCTTTTGTGTGACTTTTTTTTCTTCTTTCTTTCTAATTTTAACCTTCTGTAATAGGTGGCCGAATATTTAAACTCGCGACGAGTAGAGGTAAGCAGCTTTTTTGTTTCCATATTATCAATAATAAAATAAACAGAACCAAAACAAAACCTCACTTTTAAGTAGGAATAAGACTGCTGTGCCGACGTACGGTCCAACGACTAGCAGCAACTAAATACTTACCAAGAACATTTAGTCTGTTACCAACGTTGTATGAACGTTGCCCATGTGCCCAACAGTGCACTTGCTCATAGCTGGTCAGTAACCGACGTTTTACCAACGTCGGTTAGTATCCAAATCTTTGGGGTCGGGTATGCAAGGTTGGAACAACGTCGATTAGACGTCGGTTTACATCTTACCGTATTTAAGTGATATTTCGACTAAATCTGTAACTACCACAACGTCGCGCTTAGTAAAACTATAGCTGGAAGTCAGAAAAATGCTGTTTGGGGAAGAACTTTTTTATTCTCTAGCTTTGCCCAAAAAAATAGTAAGTAGACATTTTATTATTGGGTCTTATGTATAGCGTCCGCGACTTTGACCGTATAGCGAATTGATAACAATTAAATTGCCTAAGCGAAGCCGCTGGTATACCTACCAGTTAGTTATCTCTATTTTCGTGTCTTTGTGTAAATCTGAATGTAAGGTTGCACGTCGTTTGGTAAGGGTTAAAATTAAGAATATTGTAACCCCGATGAGAGAGCTTTGCTTTGTTTTCCTTGTTTGTTAATTTAGACAATAATGATTTATGTTTGATATTTACATCTAATATACATAAATGTCTGAACATGACAGTCGCTTAAGCCAGCAATTATAATTTTAAGTCTTCTTTGTTCTTAAAATTAAACTTTCTTGCTTTCCATTTATGACAAGTTACATATGGTGTGCCAACAGTGTAACAAAGTAAACGTCTGTTTAGTCGAAGCTACAAAAAAATGAATAAAAAAGAATTGTATAGGACCCTTAAGTGCGCATTTAAGAATAAATAATTATAGGGAGCTATAGTACATTTTTCCCCAAAAATTATATTTCTTATAATAATTCTAATTTACTGGCCAAGGATTTTTCGTTAGTAGATAGGCTATGCCGCTTCTAATTCAAAAACACGTGTATTTTTTAGGGTGATTTAATATGAAAAAAGTCTTCTATGTTGTAGAAATGATGAAGGTGCCACTTCATGTCTTCATTCACTATTTAATGTCAACAATCTACGGTACTCATGCCCGTACCCACCAACATATATTTTTGCTGATTAAGGTTTAATTGTGATTAACTGATTCAATCGGTAACCACGAACCAACTTTTAACTATTTAACTTAATAACCACTTAACTTTCACCAACAAAATTTGGCCAATTAGTTACTTAATTGCGATTAGAAAACGTCAAGAAACGTCATTTCTTTTAAAGTCGTAGTTTTTTTGGTGTTGTTATTTTGATTTTTGCTGAATATTTGCATTTCTAATACTGTTATGGACATAGAAGAGCTTGGCTTGTATGACGACGTTCTAGATGTAGTAGATACTGTACAAGATGGGTTTCCTAGAAATTTTAATGCGAGACCAAATTGTATTGAAGATATATCCTGGGTTTTTTTTGAAGATTTCGGTTGACAGAGCCTGCAGTGGTCGAAATATGAGAAGATATTCATCACCTTTTTATTTACGACAAAGGAGTGTATATAACTTTATTTAAGTTGATAAAAGGTTAACTTGGAAGATCATACTTTCATTCCCAGAAAGCGACTTTATAACTACAAAGAATCCATTAAAACGAAAGGTAAAATTTATCCGATTATGTGTCAAAAAATGACGTTTTATAGATCAGATATTTGTACGAAAAAGTAACCTTTTTAATAAGGTATTTACTATTGCGCTGGTAACACTTTTCGTCCCAGACCGAAAAATATTTTTCGGACGCTAACATTTTTTCAACAAACTGTTTAATTTATTTTCAATTATTTACAATATTTATATTAAATGTACATTAAGAACAATTTTGAACAAGAACAGTGTCCTAAAAATTTGATTTTGAGGATGTGTTATTATTTTTATTCTCCGTTATGATATTTAAACTCGATTGAAAGACGGATTGCGATAACTGAGTCGGTACTGATTGCAGCTCAGATTGTTGAATGTTAAATATTTTCTTGGTCAGCTCTAACTTATTGTTTAGGGAATCATCTATGTAGCCCTCGGCTATTCCAGAAGACTTCCAGCCTCCATACCGTTTTAGAGTTATGTCGGCTCCCGCATCTACAAGCAATGTGGCCGATATTCTTCGGAAACAATGTCTCGTGAATTCCTTGGCATTCGGCAGTTTTAGGTAAGACGCTATTTCCTGAGGTATGGAGCCAAATTTGTGCATACCGACAACTTGCTTATAGCATTTTCCATTGCGATAAGACACAAAAAATCGCCCATCACTCATATTTGTTGGACGTAAAACCATTTAATTTCTATAATACTTTAGATATTCTCCCGTCACCGTAAATGATCTCGGTTTGTTTAATTTATTATAGGGACTTTTTATTAACAAAGCTGTTCCTAAATCTTGTATGTCATCAATCTTTATATAAGCCAGTTCTTCTCGACGACATGCGCCCGCGATTTCGAAAATAAAAGCAACCTGTAATTAAGAAAATTGTTAGTAAGAAATTTAAAATAAAATTATATAGTTATATTTACCTTCAACATTAAGTATTTGTCATCTGGAGCATGGTAAAGGAATTTTTGAAACTCTTCTTTAGTTAGGGTCATTGATTTCTTTGGACAATAACCAACACTTTTTCGTTTCAATAATGCTCGTAATCTCAAGTATTTTGATATATCAATGTTGTGTTTAGCATTTACCATTGCACGTAGCATGGAATACTGCGACCACAAAGTAGATGACTTCACAGTTTTCGATAAATCCACCATATACACTAAAAGAACGTTTTCCGAGAACGACTTTATACTTTTTCTTGCCGGTAATCCATAAATTTTTTTATAAGCTCTTTCCTACAATATAATAATATACAGGTTTCATTGTTAACCGACAAACATTAAAAGCGACAAATTACCGTGCAAGATTAAATGTATTGGTTTACTTTATTATCATTTTATACTCGGAACAAAACCACAATCGGATAAAAAATATCGTATGTCATACGGACGAAAAAATGTATTTCGGACTATGCGGGTACCGGCCTCGGCTTTGCCTCGTCCGGTGATCTCCCGCATTACATCCGAAATACTACATTTTTCTTCCTTGTAACATAATATACTATTAAATACGCGATGATTACTTAAATAGAAGTAATAGTAAATAAGAAAACTAAAATTATGGAAGATCTTGCCCCGAAAATGCTCACAATTAGGCACCAGTTTTGGGTCGAGCTTCCCGAAAATGATACCTTGATATACTTAATTAACGAAGATCTTTAATTAGTGTTTAAGTTTTATTTAGTATTTTTTGCATTGTATTGTTTCTTCCATTATTAACCATTAAAATCCCCCTGTTTCGTTAAATCTATTGCTATTTTATTTCCACGGTAAAACTGTTTATGAATTATTATTGTTATTATTTATTCTAATTAATTTTTAATTTTAAAAAATATTCGGCTCTTTTGGCCGCAATAGAAATTATTATAATGCTCTACTCTTTTTATGTTCCAAATTTTATGGAATTATCTTTTTAAAAAAACGGCATTGCATAAATACGAAAAATCATTTTTCTCAAAACTCACTTTTTTCACATACTGTTTTGCCTTAGCAGGCAAGTTATTAACTGCCGCAGAACAAAAAATTCCTGAAAAAAGCGGGATCGCCAGCTAATTTTTCTCAATTCCAATTTAGTTACCGTGATTAGTAAATTATGCAAATAAAAACTTGGTGGATATGCAAATTAACCAAATCGTGATTAAAGCAAATTGGAGAACTAACTGATTCTAATTAACGTGTATATTGGTGGATACAGCCATCAATGTTTTCTAGTTAGGTTTTTTATTAATTGGCAGTATATATTTGTAGGTTAGCTCGGGTCAAACGCATCGTATTTTTTTTCAGGATCTATAGATACAGTGTCACCAGTAAAGTCCGCATCATATGGGATTTTTTTTTTATTAATAACTTTATTCAAAATTTGACCTTGGCATCAAGTTCTGCTTCGATCGAGATGAAAATTAAGCAAAAAAAATAGTAGTCACGTGATTCGCATTATCTGTCAAATTTAAATTTTTTCCAAAAAATAATTCAAAAATGGGGTTACTTCTGAACATATCGGAAAAAGTTATTAGAACAGGTTTTTTTAAATGCAACTTCTAGCTTACATGCAAAATTTCAGTTGCATAAGATAATTTTGATATTTTACCTATATTTTGTAATTTGCACCACTTTTGCAAAATAAGACTCAACGCAACCTACATAAAACTTCTTAGTTTTGACAATGCTTTATTGCAGATACATTTTCTTTAAAGTAGCGCCATATTAAAAGTGTGTTTTTATACAAAATCAAAATTGGCCTATTAAAATTTGGTCGCATGTGATGCAAAGTTTATTTGTTTTTGACCCTGTATACGGTAACTTCATAAAATAAGTATTTTTGAAAACGTAGTTTGTTTCTAAAAGTAATACACCTTAAAATATTAAGAAAAAAAGAAGACCAAAAAGAACACAGTGTCATCAGTAAAGTGTTCATTAAGTGGAAAATAAATTTTAGTTTAACTTAACGTAAAGTTTATCTATTTTCAACGATTTAATTTAAAACCCATTTATTTTATTTTTTATTTTTTTACTTTCAGACACAAACTACGTTCTCAAAAATACTTGTTTTATAAAGTTACCTTATACAGGATCAAAAACAAATAAACTTTGCATCACATGCGAGCAAATTTTAATAGCCCAATTATGATTTTGTAGAAAAACACACATTTAAAGAAAATGTATCTGAAATAAAGCATCGTCAAAACTAAAAAGTTTTATGTAGGTTGCGTTGAGTCTCATTTTGCAAAAGTGGTGCAATTTACAAAATAAAGGTAAAAATCAAAATTATCTTATGTAGCTGAAATTCTGCATGTGAGCTAGAAACTGCATTTAAAAACCTTTTTCTAATACCTTTTTTCGAAATTTTCACTTTTGAATTATTTTTTCAAAAAAATTTAAATTTGACACATAATGCGAATCACGTGACTATTTTTTTGCTTAGTTTTCATCTCGATCGATGCAGAACTTGATGCAAAAGTCAAATTTTGAATAAAGCTATTAATATTAATAAAAAAAAATCCCATATGATGCGGACTTTACTGGTGACACTGTAGAAATTAATTCACGAAAACTGATACAATTTTTGGAAATTATTAAAATTTCACTTATGGTATCGTAATCTGAAATCCTGGCTTAACTCTTAAATTTTTAACAGCTTTTTTTTAACAAATGTTCCTCTATCAAAAAATCGAGATGCACAAAGTCGACGTAACATTTAAACAAAATCAAAATAAAACGAATATAAACGCGTAACAAACGTAGGTAACAGCTAAAAACAAGTGTCTATAACCTAAGAATTTTCAATAGAGTAAGGCGTTTGGTGGTAATTATTCCGTGTGAACAGATAATTTCCCATATGTTCTAAAATCCTGACTAAAAATTATATTAAGAAGAAGAGACGTCAAAATTGTCGTACTGTTTGTATGAAAAAGCCGGGAAAAATTAGTAGGTATGTTTACAAATTAATTGTTTATATTATTAAAGATGAAATGGGGTTCAAAATTGCAGAGGTCGTTAACACAGGTAAGGATAGGACAATTTTCTGCTTCAGGAATTTCAAGCTTGTAAAAATAAATATTTAATTTTCTAACCACCTGAAAGCACCTTATACAATAAGGCTACATGTCATCTAACACAGTTATTAAATTTAATATACATTGTATATTCAGATTGCAAGATACTACTAAGAAATCTAACTTTTGGCTCTTATGGCGTTCGTAAATATTGCTTATATTTTTAGTTACTGAGAATTGATGCTCTGATTCCAATAAATGGTTGCAAATGGGGTTTTACATTATTACATTATTTAGAAGATGATGTAGGTAGTGTCCGCGAAAATAATTAAAGAAAATATTGTGGCATATCGGACAAGTGTGTAACTATTTTTTATATTGGAATACACAGAGATCAGAGATCCAAGTTTAATGGATACCCTGGGGCGGGTAGACCACGTTGGCCGTTTCGTTCTTGTTGGGACTCTACGGCAAGCGGGCGAACAAACCCAAGCAATTCCAAGAACGATGGAAAAATGTACTAAAAGCCTCTTTGCAAAATCAAAGCGGCCATCAATACACCGTAGCGCCATCCCAGCGGAATTAACTCCAATATAAATGGCTCAAAACTTCAACGGATTGCGTGCATTCTAGTGGGTGCCAGCGTTGATCTGTTTTCTGGTCTGCAAAATGGCAGATGTTTTCGGTGAAAACGCAAATAGCGTTTCCTATACTGGATTGTGATGCACCTCGTGGTTTATTTAGTTGTCTAGTTTATTCAGAAAGCATCTTTAAGGAAATCATGGAAGACAAAGATGTCGGAATTAAGGTAAATGGGGTATATATGAACAACATTAGATATGCAGATGACTCTATCTTAATTGCAGATAATATTGAAGATCTGCAACAAATGATCGACGAGCTGAATTATGTTGGTACAGATTATGGTCTTAAAATAAATAGCAATAAAACAAAGTTCATGATAGTAAGCAGACGCAAACTTCCGTACAACGATGCAAGATTAATAGCAGACGGCCAAACTTTAGAACGTGTAACACAATATAAATATCTAGGAAGCTGGTTGCATGAAGACTGGGATAATGACAAAGAAATTAAATGCAGAATCGAAATGGCCCGAAATAACTTCTTTAAATTTAAAAGAGTACTAACTAGTCGTGACATTAAATTAAAACTAAGATTACGCTATACCAAATGCTATGTATGGTCGGTGTTGCTGTACGGTGCAGAGACCTGGACATTGAAGGCATCGTCCGTCAACAAAATAAAAGCATTTGAGATGTGGATGTATCGTAGGATGTTGAGGGTGCCATGGACAGACAGAGTAACCAACGACGAAATTCTAAGAAGAATCGGCAGAGACCGTGAGTTAATGCTTAATGTCAAAATGAAGAAAACATCGTACTTTGGTCATATAATGCGAAACTCAAAATATCAACTGCTGCAACTTATTGTCGAAGGAAGAATAGAGGGAAAGCGAGGGATGGGCAGAAAGCAAAAGTCATGGTTAAGAAATATAAGAGAGTGGACGGGGTTAAGAACGATAGGAGAGTTGGTCCACACAGCAACCGACAGAGAAATGTATGGAAATATGGTCGCCAACATCCAACAATAGTGGATAGGCAGTCGAAGAAGAAGAAGAGTTTATTACCAGTGTGACTGCCTTTTATATTGGAGTTAATTCCGCTGGGATAGCGCTAAAGTGTAGTGGTGGCCGCTTTGATTTTGCAAAGAGGTTTTTAGTACATTTTGCCGTCGTTCTTGAAACTGCTTGGGTTGTGGCTGCCCGTATATTGAGTCCTATCAAGGACGAAACGGCCGTCGTGGTCTACCCGCCCCAGGGTATCCATTAAACTTGGATCCCTGTGTATTCCAATATAAAAAATAGTTACACACTTGTCCGATATGCCACAATATTTTCTTTTAATTATTACATTATTATATCAGTGTTCTGGTATTTGTCGACAAAGCTAAGATGTTTCTGAACTCTGGTTGATATTTTTTATCTCGTGCACACACAAAAGTTAAGTTTTATGGGTGAAAAATTACGTCAGAGCGCCGGTTCGCCGGCTTCTCTCCCAGTAGGATTGGGCATGCGTACAAAACTCTTGTTATGGGCCTGTCCTTTAGCAACGTGCTCAAAATACACTCCAGAACCGGCTCGGCGCCATTTTTGTTGTTGTGTTTTAAGTTTTCTCTGTGGATTCCTCGTTGTTTTCTTTGCTATTGTGGGTGTTTAATATTTACGGATTTCTAGTTTTTGTGTAGTTTAGTGAATTGTGTTTGTGCTATTAGAGTGACTGTGCATGATACTTGGATTGAAATTTAAACAATGACTAGTAAAAACTGTTGTATGATTTTATAATGCCCAAATAGGGGTTAAATACCGGGTATTTAGTATTTTCATTAAGTATGAAGTAGTGATGTATCCCGATATATAACTTTATTTTATTATGATCAATTAAAACACATCTAACCAGGCCTAGGCTGCACAAACAAGGTATGAAAATAAAAATGTAAAAATAAAAATAACACACTAAAACAGATTACCCCGATGCATGTACCCAAGTTTTTGCCAAATCAATACAAGTTATATACAAACTAATATTTGACTTGAGGTTAGGTACGCGGTAACATCGTATATTGGTTATTTTGCTTGTTCTGTTTATTTTTCATATTTTATTTTATATGACTAGTTCTCTTTCCTTTCTAACTAACAACACGACGACGAATCATTTTTAAACAAATTTTAGAAACAAAACTTTAAAAACAATTTTCTATCCTCAAAATCTGACGGTTTGCAACTACTAAAAATGCCAGAAATCACTACATTTCTTTCCAACTCGATCAAATATTGAGAAGAAATTCCAATTTTTTGGCAAGAATTTGGCCAAGCAGACCACAATACCAAAAAACTGTTTTAAAAATCGTAATTTTTTGGCTATTTGTCCTCCTGGACCACATATCCTGGGTTAGAATAAAGATATAGTATATATATATAGATAAGTATATTTACCTTCTTGCCAGTCGATAGCGAAGTTAAAATAGGCACCAATAGAGTGAGCATCAATTCCCGCCAAAAGTAACAAATGGATACCGATGCACAGATCAGCAATAGCAAGATTGCACATCAGGAACTTGGAGACTGTTAATCTAAAAAGATCAAATATTATTGTTTTAAAAGGAACTTTTTTAAAAATTACTGTAATTTTTATTAAGCGGGTTTTCGAAAAAGCTATGCACCTTTTGTAGCAGTGTTCGGTTTTAATTTTATGGCAAGATCAATTTTGATAAAACCTTTGATAAGATATACAGGGTGTCCGGAAAAAAGATGTCAATGTTAACCATACAGTGATGGGCTAAAATATGGAACAAATTCATTTAAAAATCAGGTATTCATTTTTTGAAAAAACGCTCGGATACGTCGATTATAATTCTTTCTTCCGGATTTTTTGCCTCAAAAAGAAATTATACCGGGTGTGTCAAAAAGTAGATGTAGCAAAATTTTTTGTTTTTTAAATAGAACCCCCCTATTTTTACTTATTACCCTAATTCTACGTCAAATTCTGCGCATAATTCATGTAGCATACTCTATCCTTATCTCTAACGGTTTTAGAGAAAAATTACATCATAAAAAAAATTCTTTAAAAAAAGGTTAAAAAATTAGTTTATTAAGTGTTGAAAATGCAAACCATTAACTTCTTGACAATATGCTAATCTACTTAAAAACCCTTCTAAAACATTATTTACAGTATTTTCATTAATTTGCCTAATTTCATATTTAATTTTAAATTTTAAGTCTTCCAAATGTTGTGGTTTATCCTTATACACTTTTGATTTCAAATAACCCCAAAGAAAGAAATCCATGGGTGTAAGATCGGGAGATCTTGCAGGCCATTTTATGGTTCCTCTTCTACCTATCCATCGTTCGGGAAATACAGTATTCAAATACTCTCGTACTTGTCGAGCAAAATGAGGCGGATCACCATCCTGCTGAAACCAAATAGACGCTTCTGGTAGATGAGGCTGATTCGGATTTGGAAAATCCGCTGCTAGTGTGGGAATTAATTCATTTTAAAGAAATTGTAAATACCGGTCTCCTGTAAGATTTCCACCGAAGAAAAAAGGTCCAATAATTATATCATTTAATATCCCTGCCCAAACATTTACTTTTTGTGGGTATTGCGTGTGCTGTTCTCTCATCCAACGGGGGATTATTTGTACTCCAATACCGAAAATTTTGTCTGTTTACCGAACCATTCAAACAAAACGTGGCTTCATCGCTAAAAAGTATGTTGCGATGGAAAAATAGATTTAAGTTGCAAATTTCCATCATAGTTTCACAAAACTGTAGTCGGCGGTCGGGATCATCTTCGTTTAGCTCGTGCAGCAACCTAATTTTGTACGGATGGTACTTTTCTTGTTTCAATACCCGCAACACAGATCGTCGGCTAACATCATTATTAAGGGCCACTTCAGTGGATGCACTATGAGGATTATCTTCAACCTCTAACAAAATGTTCAATTGTGAGTTTTCACTAATTTTTGGACGACCTGGCCGTAGACGATCCTTTACATTCCCTGTTTCCCTGAATTTCTTCTCAATTTTACTTACTGTAGATCTTGTAATCGGCCGTTCTGGATACTTAGCGTTAAACAAGTTACAAACTTCTTCTTGACTTCTTGTTTTGTCTCCACATCCAATTAAAATTAAAATTTCGATTCTTTGTGTTTCATTTAAATGCACCATGATCACCGTTTTTCAAAATTATACCTAAACTAATTTTTGATTGACACATGACTTGCTATCGTTAAATTTACCTGTTTACCTTTAAGTAGGTACATGTACCTTTTTTTAAAGAATTTTTTTATGATGTAATTTTTCTCTAAAACCGTTAGAGATAAGGATAGAGTACGCTACATGAATTATGCGCAGAATTTGACGTAGAATTAGGGTAATAAGTAAAAATAGGGGGGTTCTATTTAAAAAACAAAAAAAATTTGCTACATCTACTTTTTGACACACCCGGTATAATTTCTTTTTGAGGCAAAAAATCCGGAAGAAAGTTATAATCGACGTGTCCGAGCGTTTTTTCAAAAAATGAATACCTGATTTTTAAGTGAATTTGTTCCATATTTTAGCCCATCACTGTATATTCCTTGAGCAAAAATAATATGACTTTTATGATGTCATTTTTCATTTTTGACCCTCATGTTCAATATACAGAACGTCAAAGTTTAAAATTCAGAACTGATTTTTTAAAATTATTTGAGTATATGAAGAGATTAACAATAGTAAGTTTTTAGTAGGACAATAAAATAATTTCATTTAACTGGTTTAGTACAACAGGTTTTTATCTGTACGCCACTGCCTTTAAATTATTTTTCGCTATTCCTTTGAAAATTATGAGATTACCGTTGGCATCAGTTAAGGACCAATACTTTTCAAATTATCTCCAAAACACATCATTTTATCGAAATTCTATAGGAGTAAAAAAATAATCAAAAACAAATGATAACCTGAAAAAATATAGTTTGGAAGTCACTGGCGCACGTACTAAAAAATAGGAGGGTCAGCGGTTACCCCAATTTTGAATATTGGACAATTTTATTTTGTTTTGTTTTTCTTAAAAGATGTAACTTTTTATGTTGAAGGAATGTAACAAATTTAAAATTTAAATATAGGTAATTAATACTCGAATTATAAAAAAAAATCAGTTTTTAATTTTAAAATGGCATTATTAAAGTTATATTATTTTTGAACGGATTGACCTTCTTTTTTCTTACACTCCGTATATTTACTTATATGTTAGATATATAATAATTGTTCAATATATTTCCTACTTAAGTAAAGAAGAATTGCAGTGGCAAGGCTTTCTGTTCGTATTTTTGTTTGAATTTTCATGAAGACTATGCTCAAATTCATAATAACACGACCTAAATATAATATGTAAATGGCTTAAAATTAATAAATTATTATCATTAAATTTTAATAAATCATCTTTTGTGTTTATAAGTAAATCAAAAGTAAAAAATAATAATATTTCTTCACTGTCTTTTAATAATCATTTAATTAAATATACTAATACAATTAAATTTTTAGGTTTATATATTGATGAAAATTTAAGTTGGAAAAAACATATTGAATATTTAAGAAGTTACATCCCACCAATAATTGGCATTTTATTTAAAGCTAAAAATTATATATCATTAATATATTTAAAAAATATATATTATTCTTTGGTTTATTCAAAATTACAGTATATGATTTCAATTTGGGGATCAGCGAATTTAACTACAATTCAGCCATTAAAAAAACTTTGAAACAAAATAATTAAATGCATACATTAACTTCCTTTTTTAGAACCAACTATAAATTTGTATGAACCAAATGGATATTTAAATTTATAAAAGCTTTATAAATTAAAACTATGCATTCTAATACACTCTATTATTATTAAAGAAAAACAATCGAATATAATATTTCCTTCGACCAACATTATTCACATCACGAGACAAAATCATCATATTCAAACACCAATGGTAAAGAGTACTTTTGACCAAAAATCAATATTGTATAAAGAAATAACAATTTACAACAGTTTGCCAAAAAAAATTAAAGATATATCGAAGTTATGGACTAACACTAAAAAAATATTTTTTAAACCTTTAACCTATTATATATTAATATTTTTTTTGTAAATGGTTATTATATATTTTTTTTGAATAATTTCGATGGAGTTATTAATAGTTACTAAACATGATTTTTATTATTTCTGAATTTATATATTATAATATTTGGTGTTATATTTTCTGTAATAAACTTTATTAAGTTGGTTGAGAATAATAAATAAAATAAACTTGAAACCCTACATATTGTTGGGCATGGTGTGTCTGTCAAGTGTTTATTTTTCGTGAAAAGTATGTAGTAAATGAATTAATATTCTAGGAATTATATGTTTTGGTGCGTTGATTACGTCTCTAAATGAGTTATTTAATGTAAAAGCTTATAATTTTAAAATATTTTTCAATTTACATTCATTTTAGAGTTGATAACTCCATTGAAAGTGTTGTAGTTTTTCCTTTGTCCCTCTTTATTCTGCCATAGATAAGTACATTTTAAGATGACTTTCAAGTCGTTGAAATTACATTTAAATCTCCCGAACACAAAGATAATACAGCCGAATAAAACTCATCAGACGTGTTAAAAGAATGCACCTTGTTCTATTACTATTTACATCAAAGCGAGCATTTGGCTTATACATATAAATTTATTGTTGGTTTTAAGCGCGCAAGTGTAAAAATAACAATAAAAAATGTGTAGTCTTGCCCTGACCAATGCTCACGTTGTAAAAACACAATGTTACTACAAATCACATATAACAACGGTGACCATTACAAATTAACGTGATACTATATGTATGCATATTATTATATACTTACCTAAAATGGGATGTCCCGATAACAATTAATACAAATAGGTTACCGATAAGTGCCGAATGTGCAATGATCCAAACTGGCACTCGCAGAATCCAGTTCCCCATAAGATCTTCACAGGGATTAAAGGGATCTGGTTCCGGCGAGCATTGAACCTGAAAATTAAATAAGATTACCATAATAAACCTTTAGATAAGCAAGCAATAATCAGGAAATTGGCAAATTTATGGGCTTGCGCATATAAACAAAGCCATACAGGAACAAGCATGCGCACTGCACTGGAATATTCGATTTTATCGCATACCTTCCTGAGTCAAATATTAACTGGCAATATTAAATAATTTGTCATTGGGTACGGGTGAAACAACATTTTCAAGCACAATTTCTCAATCAAGAAGTTGAAAAACTTTTCCCTACCAGTCATTGTTTATAATACAAACAAAATTCACTTAACTACACAATTCAAAAGTACACGAACACTAGAAATTCGAAGTATTAAACACCCACAATCAACAATGACAGAGTTCCGTTTAGTTGCTTTTAAATAGCAAAATCAACGGCTGTTGAGTTAGGCTTTCCTTTTAAAAATTTAACTTGCTCAGCAAAGATTTTTTCCTCCTTCCTTTCCGCGGTTAAGTATGCCCATCTGTATTTCTCATACGATTATACGATTTGTTCGTAAAGCGTTCCTTGAACAACTTATAGTTAAGGAGCTAGCGTGCAAAAAACGCCATAGTTGGCTGCCCGTCAGTCGAGTTTGAAAAAACGTTGCCATTACTCCACTGAACACCCTGGTGCTTGAAGTTTTGCTTTTACCCATCAACTTTAAGATTTATTGGCAATAATGACATAGGGCGATTGGCCATAGTGAGGAGCCCGTCAGTCAGGTTGAAAATTAGGTTCTGTAGGTTGCCAAGATCATGTATCTAAAATTTCGTTGCGATCTAACCACTAGATCGTGAATTAGGCCAAATGGAAGATTATAATTTGTTTTTTGACCGCCATTTTGTTGGCCATAGTAAGGAGCCCTCCAAAACTTGTTTCTACCTCTTCGTTTGGATAAAATGACAGGAAAAATGCACTTGACTGACAAATCGAATTATGACGTTCTTCCCTGGGTGACCTACAAAATCTCGAAAAATCCAATTTTTCAGTCTTTAGCATGGCTTTTTCAGAAATTCAACCAAAATCATCAGTCAATCATTTTTCCTGATTTTTAGACATCCAATTAAGTAGAAATTACAAACGACTGACATTTTCCTCGAATATTTTCAATTTGGCCATACTTTGAAAATTTTCTGATTTTGGACTTTTTTATAATGGCTCAATAATGCTGTTCCAAATGGACTTAAAAGTAAAATAATGTATGACGATGATGTTTGATGACCTAAAAAACGTTTCAATACATAACTATCACCTATTTACCCCTTCCTCCACCCCTCTGCTACCCTCCACCCCTATTCATTCGTTGAATTTATGTTATATTATATTGGATTCAGTAATCAAAAAATATAGAATTTTTGCCACAAAAAGATACGATAACCAATTTCAGCAGTAAGAAATGAATAATTACTGAAGAAAATCGAGAATTAAATGGTTATTATTTATTGAATAAAATTGTTGGCATATTTGGGTTGAGCAAGCTGGGTTGTGTTAGTAACATTTCAATTTTAATATAGAAAAAAACATATATTTAATTGTTGATTATATTGTAACTATTACTTTTACTTAATATAATCGTTATATATTATATATATAGTAATAGTTATAATATAATCAACGTTTTTTAGGTCATCAAACACCATCGTCATACATTGTTTTACTTTTAAGTCTATTTGAAACAGCATTATTAAGCCATTATAAAAAAGTCCAAAATCAGAAAATTTTCAAAGTATGGCCAAATTGAAAATATTCGAGGAAAATGTCAGTCGTTTGTGATTTCTACTTAATTGGATGTCTAAAAATCAGGAAAAATGATTGACTGATGATTTTGGTTGAATTTCTGAAAAAGCTATGCTAAAGACTGACAAATTGGATTTTTCGAGATTTTGTAGGTCACCCAGGGAAGAACGTCGTGATTCGATTTGTCAGTCAAGTGCATTTTTCCTGTCATTTTATCCAAACGAAGAGGTAGAAACAAGTTTTGGAGGGGCTCCTTACTATGGCCAACAAAATGGCGGTCAAAAAACAAATTATAATCTTCCATTTGGCCTAATTCACGATCTAGTGGTTAGATCGCAACGAAATTTTAGATACATGATCTTGGCAACCTACAGAACCTAATTTTCAACCTGACTGACGGGCTCCTCACTATGGCCAATCGCCCTATGTCATTATTGCCAATAAATCTTAAAGTTGATGGGTAAAAGCAAAACTTCAAGCAGTGGAGTAATGGCAACGACTGACGGGCAGCCAACTATGGCGTTTTTTGCACGCTAGCTCCTTAACTATTAGCTAAGCAAAGATTTCTACTTAGCTATGCATTTTAAAAGAAGAAAAAGGAAATTACCTAACAGCAAAGAATACAAGAAAACGTAACAACAAAAATATCGCCGAGCAGGTACTGGAGTGTATTTATATTATGATGTCGATAAAGAAGGAAATCCTAATAACAAGAGGGTTGTGAGCATTGCCCTTCTCTGTTGGGGGCCAAGGGATCTGACCGCCGAGCCGTACATACAGATGTATTTTTTTACCCATTGTTTGCGCACCTGATAAGCTATGATACGGATCTAAAGATATATGTCTATGACGATTATCTATAACAATTACAAAAGAAAAATCGTCAAATCCTTTTGCTTGAATGCTGCTCTGAGGTAACCTAGTTTACAAATCTTGAATACAGATTACTAATCCCGTTATAATTCACAGTAAATAAAGCATTTGTAATTAAAATGCATCTACCCTAAAAAAAAAACGCCTTCTATTCATTATAAGAATTCATAAAAGTTGGCACGGGCGCGTCCAACAGGAATAAAATACAATGCAAACTATTTTATTCGATATCACGAAGGGCTTAGTCCTTATTGTTTGTCTTGTTTGATTTTACTTTTTTCAGGGTAAGCCTGTCCGTCGTAAGTAAGTTCGCCCTAAATAAGCTACTATTTAATTTACAAAATAAAACGAAAACCCTATATGAACAAAATTAAAATGTATTATTATGACAATGAATGGCTTGTTATTTTTTTCTGTCATACTCAAAACTCCTCGGTTTAAAATATATTTGCAAACTAGCTTTCAAAGAAAATTACTGACTAACAATTGAATACTGATATAAGACGATTTTTTTTAATATGGCCAAAACGGAAATACAACTGTCCTTTCTTGTTCAAAAAGTCGAGAATTCATATAAAAGCCCAAGCTATTATTTATATAAATAAACTAATTTAGTTTTCAATAAAAAGGACACTTAGAGTACAAAATAAAAGAAATAACCCGATAATTTTCTCCAAAAAAATAGCCTTCTTGTCCACTTCCGCACCTGTCCTACGTGGCAACTGCTAAATTGGATACAATTTAATTGTTTGATCAAAATACAATTATAATAAAAACAATATATCATAGATTTGGTTATTCTTTCTACTAAATTATTCAATGACATAACCGAGATAACCCGCAATAGTCTTTGCACTATTAGCTTTCTAGGACTGTCACCTCGGAAAAATCTCCATTCCGCACCTACGAAATCCACACATTAAGACAGCGTCAGTTTGGCATCAGTGCGTTTTTATCATTTCTGGTTTTGTTATAGTGTTGTGCGCCGCTTAAAGATATTGGTAAGTACTCGTTTTTTGATATATATTGGCAAAACAGTTAATTAAAAAAAGAAAGTAAAAAATGCTCACTTTCTTGCGTATCCTCTCTGCACCGCAGTTTCCGTTTACGTTACGTATTTCTTTTAGAAAAATATATTATGGTATGGTGCATTTTTGGGTCGGCAAAACATAACCTAAGAATAATTCGAATCAGCGTTGCCAGATTTTGTGAATAAATTAAAAAGTTAAAAAATGTCCATTCGGCACCGTCCGTTCCGTGCCTGTTTTACGTTGGTGCGGATTGGACAGTTAGGTGCGGATTTGACATAAATAAGTATTTATCGGTGTTGGTTAATGGTAATGTTGTCTTTTCTTAGTACTTATTTGAAATTTACATTTTGGTTTTTAATAAATAGTTCTTTACCTTTTTATATTGATTTAATCGAATTTAATCATATACGATGTCCAATCCGCACCTTAAGTGTCAAGTCCGCACCTTTTGTAAAGACGGAAAAAAAAAGTTGAGGCACCCAAATAATATTTTTAGTCTATTTTTTATAAAGACTCGAAACGTTCTTTAATTTTAATTTCCTTAAAATATTCTGGGGGCATTTATCGATAAAAAATATATCCCAAAATATTATTTTTATATTTGGGTCAATAAATTTTCCTCTTAGTTTTTTTCAAGATAGTATTTTATTCACACAAGATATATTTTTTGAAGATTTGGACGTCTATTCTCCAATTTAAGAGAAGTGAACGCTCTCTCGCGAGAAGGGACAACTCGCATCATATGCTCACATCGTATGGAAATGAATAGTAATTTTAAGTTTCAAGAATACAGTTTAAACATTTTTAAGAGAAAAAGTAATCACTTCTCTTGAAATGATCATTCGCCTATTTCGAGAATAGACGTCCTGTTGTAATTTAAGTTTTGTTAATATATAATGCATAATTTATTCTTACTTTTTAGCATAAAAAATTGCCTTGGTTTTTAAGGTGCGGAATGGACAAAATTATCAACCTTTTTGAGCAAAATAGCGTTTTGAGACCTTATTTTACAAAAAGTTGTTGATTTTATTCCCGAATATCTATCCTCACACCTTTGTTAAGTAAGGCAAATAACAAAAATATGAATATTTAAACTTTAAAAAATTAGAGTATAAAAAATGGTTTTGGCCATATTAAAAAGAAATCGTCATAAATGAAACATCTTTAATAAAAAAACTTAAAGAATTGAAGAAGAAAGATCTGACAACCCTGGTTGTGAGGTCGGTCTCTTTGAGACTGTTTACCGCCGTATGGAATGATTGGAATGTCCTCTAACTGAGTTTGGATAAATTATACCATAGAATTGTTTATAGCCCTAATTGCTCTGAATACTCACAGTAATTATCAAGTTCTATTTGTGGTGTAATCTGATTTTATTTACTGTATTAGTTTCGGCTGGCAGTTGTAATGAAATTTGACATTAATTATAATAATATTTGCTTGCTACCATTAATAAAGCATATACTTACAACAAAAAATCAGTACTGTAGTTCTCAAAAATTTAAATAGCTTCTAGTGTAATATTGTTCTTGTCTTTTAACATTGCATATGATTATCTAATATGCAACATGGTTTACTGAGATTGTAAAATTCGTCCATGGATTATAAAGTCGAATACCAATGATGGGTTGTGCAAAATAAGAATATTCGATTGCTTTATCTAACATGCAGTTTAAAAAAACCTAAATACAAAATGAAAAATCAATAAAATTCAAACTCAGACAGGATAGCTAGAAGACATCGAACAACGATGTGACCTGCGCAACAAAGACCTTAAAACAAATAATATGGCGCGCGGTGATTGCCGATCGCAACGAATCCCCACCAACGTCTTGTGGATTATTAGGTTCTAACGGATACAATTTGTTTTTGGAGATGCTGTCTTAGTTGTAAAGCGCTTTACTTACTTAACTTATTTCTTACCAAAATTACTGTATTAAAAGTAGTTCATTATTCAGCAAGATTGTGCTGCTATTGGAACTGATTACTACCAATAAAAACACTGGTCTAGCAAATCTGGAATTAATATAACACTAAAGCGGGTTTGATACACTAGCAATTTATTTATTATGGGTTAATACAAACTATGTCTTAGCAAACCTGTTGTATTAGATCATTTTTCTCCGTGTACGTGGAGCGACTAATATTAATAATTATTGTCGCTTACAGAAGGTTTGTTTACCTCTCGAAAATCCATAACCTTTCCATTATTACATAGGGGTGTGACTGAAAATTTTCTTGCCCCATCATGGAAAACACCGGTTTCGTCTCCCCATATATCGTCATCTACGGTGTAGTTTGAATGTGAATTCGATCCATCAAGTGGCGTCCAACTAAAAATTAAAAGTGTGTTGTAGCATCCACTATTCTACGTCAGTAATTAATTAGAAAGGTGTTTCGTTTCCTAATCAATAAAGATTGAATCTTTTACCTGTAGTAGACTTGGTAACAAAAAACTGATCCAGGCCTTAAAAAAATACAAAAACACAGGTACCTTTTTTAAATTAATAGTTATTTACACTACAAGGGAGGCAGTTGATACTTATCAGTCGAGGACATAGTTTGCGCCCGAGCGATAGCGAGGGCTTGCAAAATAGTCCGAGACTGGTCAAGAATACTGCCTCCCGAGTTTTGTATTATATTTTTTCTACTCCAGTTCCCTCAAATTAAAAAAAAACGTTTTTTAGTTTTATAATTTGAGCTATCCAACTGAAATACCCTGTATGTACGACAGGTTTTCTAGTGTTGACACGTTGATTGCTATGGAATTAATAATATTCATAATCAAACAAACGTTCTGTCAGTGTCAGTTTTTTTAAGAAATCGAAAAAATGGATATCGATGCAGTTGCGAATGCAGCTTGCGCTGCTCCATTACCTCAGAAATCGAAGGAACGGTACAATCGGTGTTGGGAAGGACTTCAAGGATTGGTGCATTATTAATGCAAGTGATGAAAGAGTCATCGAGAATTCTATGCTGGCGTACTTTGTACTTCCCTAGGGAGGTAAGTTACTTACCTCCCTAGGGAGGTAAAACGTACTTACCTCCCTCAAATCAGTATCAAAAGAAGTACTTACCGAGTAAGGAGTAGAAAAACAGTTTTTTCGATTCTTTCATAAATTTTACCCTTCATCCAGGGATGAAAACTCTCTCTCGCAAAAAAGGATTAAAAAAAAAATATGCAGAAGCAACTAAACTGTTTTTAACTTTATTACTCTTTACAGGTCCGTAGTTTGGAAACGACATTACGGATTCTAATGCGGTTTGCAGAGTTTGAAAGATTGTTTCTTGCAGATTAAGGGTGTGATTACAGAAAATGCATTCCTGCAACTTTGCAATTCTGCAAATATGGCGGACTTGCAGACACAAAATAATTGGCAGAAAGAACCCCGCACTTCTTCTCAAATTTGTAGTATGTTGTAGAGAATGCCATTCTGATCAAAAGTATCCATGGCCACAAGAAAATCTGATGACCAGTTTTTGAGAGTCAGAGTGTTCAAATTGCAAAATATAAATTTTTACTACATTATATTTTCGTAGCTTATAATATTAATTTGTATTGTTTACATTGGATAGAATACTATAAAAATAGTCTAAAATTTCTTATATAACGTGAGTGACGAAAATTATTTAATATTTTTTGTTAAATCGTTTTATTTTCAGTATTCAATTAATTGCTAATAAAGGGATACTGTATATGACATTAGCTTGGAGCAAGCTATCAAAATTTATATTTTTTATATTTATACAGGCTAACTCAATCTTTTTAATTAGTTTTTAAAGAAATTTTGTAGATATTTCTTTATTTACTACTTGTCGCTCATCGTATGGTTCCAAATATATATAATTATCAAGGTTATACAGGGTGTTTCCGATGATAAGCGATTAAAAATGTTTGTATTTATAAATCACCCGGTATATTAAAAATGGATCAGTTAAATCTCGTTATTTTTTAATATTTTTTGCTGGGAGTGCCTTACTTACATGTTTACTATTCATTTTCCTTTTCCTATTGCCAGTTATGGAGATTTACAGTGTCGGACAGACCGAAAACTAAAAAAAAAGCATTTAAATTTTTTTTTTTTAATTTTAATAAAATTACTTATGTTAGTTCATCTTATGGTTAAAAATAAATATATTTAATGCTATACAGGATGTTTCAAATAATTAAGGTATTCCTACACTGTATTATGCGAATAAGAAATATATATAAATAGTTTAAACTAGCAAAGTCTCAATACAAAGAATTAATTGTATCCACAAATAATGACGTTGTTGAGAAAACATAATTGCTGCATACAGAGTAATAAAATTTTGACAGACTATTCTATGGGCTATTGCAAGTTAGCATTTATACAGGGTGTCCATTTAGTGTGCCGGTGGACGATATATCGTAAACGGTCGACTTAAGGAATAAAACGTTTATACAAAGGTTGTACAGGTTAACGTCGCGCACCTTTTAAAAATAATTTTAAATATACAGGTTGGACCAAAAGTCCAGGGTGGGCTAGACATAACTTTTTTTAAATAAAACACCATATATTTTTTCCTTATATTGAAGCATTTATTAGTCCTCTATTCTGCTTTAAAAAATTTTGATCATCAAATGCGACGTTGTCAAGATATGATTTTTTCAATGGATTTTTGGCTAAAAATGAGTTTACATCAAAATCGTTGAATTTTAATTATCTTTAGAAATTTTTTTACTAAAACTTAGGAAGAAAAAGTTATAACATGTTAAATCACCAAACGGTTATTAGAATTGGTATAAGTAATACAGAGTGTTCAACATCTTGGTCCAAACTTAATGAATTTAAAACTAAGATTTCGCTTTTTTTTTTTATAAAACACCCTGTATTTAAAATTTTTTTCGAAAATATATTTTAATTCTCTTTAATTTGATACCAAAGTGTGATACCTCATTTTAAAAATTTGTCGATGAAAACATGATTTTAAAAAATTGTGTCATAAAGGCAAGCGTATATTCGTGATGCTTTCAATTTAATAACTAGTTGGCCATGCATTTCTATCAAATTTAACTTTTCTGCAAATGACAGACATAATAATCATCAATTATTTGACGTTTTATGGTGGCTCTGTCTACGTTAAGTGTCCAAATGCAGCAGGGGTATTTTGGGCCCATTGACAAAATAATGTTCTTCTTTCAAAATCATTGTCGCTTAATTCTTAATGTAATTGAACCTTATAGGGATGAAATTTGTTTGCCAATAAACAATTATTAACTGAAGATTTTTTTATTACCAAATTAGAACTAATTTTTCTGACACTTATTTCTGGATTCTCCACCACCGCCAATGCAATGGCTAGCTGGTTATCTTCATTAAGCACTGTTTTGGTCCTAGATGTAACGCCATAAAACAATTTTCATCACTTTCTCCAATTGCGTAATTCATATTTACTAATTCTACTCGTGTGTAATTAAAATTCATTTGGACAATTAACGTAGACAGAGCCACCATTAAACGTCAAATAAATGATGATTATTATGTCTGTCATTTGCAGAAAAGTTAAATTTGATAGAAATGCATGGCCAACTAGTTATTAGATTGAAAGCATCACGAATTTACGCTTGCCTTTATGACACAATTTTTTAAAATCATGTTTTCATAGACAAATTATTAAAATAGGGTATCACATTTTGGTACCAAATTAAAGAGAATTAAAATATCTTTTCGAAAAAAAATTAACATACAGACTGTTTCATTTAAAAAAAAAGCGAAATTTTGGTTTTAAATTCATTAAGTTTGGACCAAGATGTTGAACACTCTGTATTACTTATACCAATTCTAATAACCGTTTGGTGATTTAACATGTTATAACTCTATCTTCCTAAGTTTTAGTAAAAAAAATTCTAAAGATAGTTAAAATTCAACGATTTTGATGTAAACTCATTTTTAGCCAAAAATCCATTGAACAAATTATGTCTTGACAACGTCGCATTTGATGATCAAAATTTTTAAAATTAGAATAGAGGACTACTAAAGGCTTCAATATAATGAAAAAAATATATGGTGTTCCATTTAAAAAAAGTTATGTCTAGCCTACCCTGGACTTTTGGTATAACCTGTTTATTTAAAATTATTTTTAAAAGGTGCGCGACGTTAACCTGTACAACCTTTGTATAAAAGTTTTATTCCTTAAATCGACCGTTTACGATATATCGTCCACCGGCACATTAAATGGACACCCTGTATGTTACTTTTTTAAAAACTTATTTTGCATTTACCTATTCTTTGAATTGAGACCTTGCTTGTCTATATTATTTATATTTATTTTTTATTTGTTTTAGTGTTAGAATACCTTAATTATTCGAAACACCCTGTATAGCAAATTTTTATTTTTAACCATAAGATGAACATACAGAACAAATATTGAAAAAAAATAAGGTATTTTAATATGCTTCTTTTTTAGTTTTGGGTCTGTTCGACAGTGTAAATCTCCAGAACTGGTCATAGGAAAAGGGAAATTAATAGTAAACATGTATAAGTAAGACACTTTAAGCCAAAAATATTAAAAAATAACGAAATTTAACCGATCCATTTTTAATATACCGGGTGGTTTATTAATACATGCATTTTTATGTTTTTCCTCTATCGCATAACATCGGAAACACCCTGTATAACCTTGATAATTATATATATATTTGAAACCATACCATAACCGACAAGTAGTAGGTACCTAAAGAAATATCTACAAAATTTCTTTAAAAACTAAAAAAAAAATATTAACTTTTTTGAGTTACCCTGAACCTATAAATAGAAAAAATACAAATTATGATATCTTGTTCCAAGGTTGTGTCATCTAGAGTATTACTTTGTTAACATTTAATTTAGTGCCGAAAATACAATGATTTAACAAAAGATATTAAATAATTTTCGTCACTCACCCGGTATATAATAAGATAATTAGACTATTTTTATAGTATTCTATCTTATCTACGACTGGGTTAACAAAAATCTAGAAAAACAAAACGAATTAATATTATAAACTACGAAAATATCATGTAGTGTCTCTGTGTAAATTAATATTTTGCAACTTGGACACCCTGAATCTCAAAAACTGGTCGAAAATGGCTGAAAATTATTTTCATCTTCCTACATTAATCGCTAGAGGACGTTCAACCTATGACTAAGAAGATTATCGGATTTTTATCGATATTATGCCAATTATATCAAAAATTAGGTTCTTTGAAATATACGGTACAACTTTGATTTAATACATTGTTCTCTAAATTGTACCTTATAATTCAAGGAACTACAGGACACTTCATTTTTCATACTTTATTTGGCATGTTATCGATAAAAAACCGTTAATCTTCGTAGTCATAGGTTAAACGCTCTCTAGCGGTAAACTTAAAAATAATTTCCAGAAATTTTTCTTGGTCCATTTTCTTATACATTTTTTTGTCTCAAAACTTTGTGATAACCGGTTCCTTAGACAAGGCAGGCGTCCATTCTTATTTGGCCATGCACCCGGTATAGTGGCATACTTTACTCCTGAAATCGCTTTTCTAACGGATTAGCGGTAAGCAGTAAAAGCAATAAAGATTAAATAGATTATAAGTATTTCTGGAAAAGGTCACTAGCTAAAAACCCTTTATACCTGAAAAATAATTAATTGTTAGAAAGATTTTGCCTCAAAAAGTTTTAAAAGCTTTTAGATTTTTAATATCAGTATTTTTTATAAATTAATGAAAAATGTAAATTTTCTTTAAGGGAATTAATTATACTTACTTTTAAAAATATACGGGGTGCCCCTGGATGGGGTTACCACAAATGAACCTCTAATTTTTATTTTCTCGACGAAAAGTCATTCTTTATAAAAAGGTTGCTTATAAAAAATTTAAAGTCAGCCCAGCCCTTTCATAGCTTGCCCAGCTTTAAAAAATAATTACGCGAACATTTTTACAAACTATCCAAAAATGAAGGAACCCTTTTTTCATAGTTGATGCTGTTAAAATTTTTAATAATTTTGATGCGTTAGAGCTGTCACAATTTATTTTCAAAATTTGATTGTTCTTGATATAACATTCAAGCTTTTACGCTTCTATCCGTTATATGCTGTATTTCTTGGGGACAACACGGTGGCAGGGAACTGGTGCGGCATGCGAAAAAGTCTAATTCGGTACAGCGAGAAATTCTTTAATCAAGCTTCCATACTTTAATATTGACTATTTTCTAGAACAAAGAGAATCCCTTTTCAGTTTCCGGCAAATTTTAGAAACAACAAAATTTTATGGAAGTAGTCCATCTCACAGTGGAGTGAATATTTATTAAGGTAATAAAACACTCAGTCTGCTCCACTAGTATATATTCAAACTTAACTTACTTCGGACATGTTTCGAAAGCAAAGGCTTTCACACTGAGAAAAGCTCCAGAAAGAAATTATTTGCTAAGATTATTTTGGCTGCAACAATAAATTTTTAACCTACAATAGTAATATTGGTTTCTTATTGCAAAATAAACGATTTACCTGAAAACTCTTTATACCTGTTGCAAAACACTTTTCTATTGTAGAAAAATTTATATTATGATGACAGTTGAGATTTGCTTTATGAAAACGCCTCTCTTGTTACTACTATTTGCTTTGTTGGGGCAGCAATGCGACTTATTGTCATTGAAAGAAAATATTTATAAAACAATCTTTTCTGGAACTCCAAAATATCTTTCCAACGGTAAAAAAGTTTTTTATTAAAAATGGAAATTAGTCACATGTTCGATTCTAATCGGCTTTTTTCGTGGTCGCAAATTCAATCTGATTGGGCCAATTTTAATATTCGGTACCTACCCGCACCCGCCCAGCCCGTCTTCATTTCACGTTGAAAATTGAAAGCGTGCAGGTTGCCGTTCGAGCTGATCGCGATCATTGTATTATTATTGTATGAGAAAATTAAGTGTTGTTTTGTTGACAGTATGGAAATGGATACGTTTAATTTTAAAGATTTGATATCTAATTGGGGACTTCAAGATTATCTATATGGAAAACTTTGAACGTAAGTACTATACCTACATAAGTATTTACTTATTGCTTGTTTCTAAGTCCAAAGAACGTAATTCAATGGTGATTTTGGGCAAAAAGCTTCGAGTCACCCATTAAAATAAATGCCACCAGCAATGTAATTTTTATGATCACGTTTACCGTTTATACCAATTACAAAGCAGTATTTGCCCACAGCCGAAATTCTTGACACATTGTTGTTAATGTCTTCGTACATTGAGGTTATGATTTATAAACTTCAACATGTCACCCCACCCAGCCAAGGTTTCTAGAGTAAGTAATCTTTAATTTTGTTTTAGAATGTGAACAAGCTACACGAGAGCATAGTTCAGCATAGAAGAACGGAAGGAGAAGTTAAAAAAATTTGGCCTTACCTTTGGAGTTGTAGTTGGGAACTTGGAGAAACCCTCATTTGTAATAGTTGTTGATGATGTTCAGTATTGGTACACGGTGAATACTTGTATCAGGGCACTTGAGCTGCTTTTTAAGCTATTTCATGCTTTAGACGTCGCATATCCTTCCGAAAGTGAACATGTTACAAATAATTAAATAAGTTTGAATAATAAAAGTTTGTCTATTAGAAATGTATTATAGAATAATGTCTCCTACATTAAATAATATCAAAACTGCAACAAAATATTTGGCTTCTTTTTTGGGCCATACCATATATATAGGTATTTTGGCTGCCACAGTAGAGACCACTTTACTACGACAGCAATGTTTATTTGCTACCTTAGCTAAAAAGGTACCTATAAGTAGAGAGAAGAAATGCTGATCCAGCAAAGACCTTTGCTATAAGAAGCAAAACGCTATACAGGATATAAAAATTCTTTTTATTACAGCAAAGTGTTATACTGATACAGAAAAGTAACTTATTTTTAATGGAAACGACGCGGCAGGCGGAAAAAATATCTTTGTTGTTCTAGCAAAGTCTCTTTATAACGGGTAGTAAGTGACTTTGCAAACGCAGGATTTTATTTGTTTGGGTTACACGTGATCATTTTTTATAAAGTAACTTTATTACGCCAGCAAGGAAATTACAGCCAAATCGATTTTACTGTCCTAGGTAATTTTTCTTTTGTCCCCTATTTAAGTAAATTTTTTTATAAGCGGTATAAAGATTTTTATTACCGCAGCAAGAATCTTCTCTCAGTGCATCTTCAGCGAAATTTATATGTTATTAATTGGCAAAAAACGTCGAAGGAAAAAGTCACATTTTTATTCCAATTCCTATGTTGGGCCCAAACTTGATAATATACTATTGGGTAGAAAATTAATTATATTGTAATTTGAAAAAATTAGAAAAAATTAACCTTTAAAAATTATTTAATAATGTACTTAACCTGAAAAATGTTTGAAGGTTAATTTTTTCTAATTTTTTCAAATTACAATATAATTAATTTTCTACCCATTAGTATATTACCAAGTTTGGGCCCAATGTAAGAATTGGAATACAAATGTGACTTTTTCCTTCGACCTATTTTGCCAATTAATAACATATAAATTTCGCTGAAGATGAAAGCCTTTGCTTTCGAAACATGTCCGAAGTAATTTAAGTTTGAATATACTAGTGGAGCAGATTGAGTGTTTTATTACCTTAATAACAACAAAATTTCTCCTCTGGCTGAAAAATCAAATTTCTCTTAAAACACTTAGTCACTTGCCATTAATGGCACCCAAGCAACTCCACAGATTATGGCTGGGTTATGGCTGCCCGCAGAGTCCTAAAGGACGAAACGGCCACCGTGGTCTACCCGCCCCAGGGTATCCATTATGCTTGAATCCCTGTGTATTCAAATACAAAAGACAGTTACACACTTGTCCGCTATGCCGCTATATCTTGCTTTTAATTATTTTTCACGGACACAAAAATTATCTCCTAATTTAAAATTATATAAAATTTTAAGTTTATAAATAGCATTTTTAATTATCCACTAGTGCGGAAAAGTGCATATTTCCGTACGAAAATGCGTGCGGAAAAATATACTTTCTGCACGCTCATAGAAAAATAATAATATTTAGGTAGTTTCTTTTAATTTAAAAGTGTCTTTATTAACGCTTCGATCAAAATCCAATACGCCAGCAAAGCGGGATGATTTTAGTATATCAAGTTGGGGAGAATATTAAAATTACGAATCGAAATCCGGGAGAATCCTAGTATTACGGGAGGGTTGGCAACCCTAACTACGTGCTTAAAGGTTTAACCTAGCAGAAATGAGTCATTAAAGATGAGGTTTCCTAGACTGTCGTATTTATATCGCACGCTTGTATTCGACCGACGACCGCAATGGTTGGTTTGCTGATCGACAGGTCTTGGAAACCTCACCTTAAGGTCGGTTTCACACACACCGATCTTATCGGTATCGTTCACAGGCTTATAAAAAAAGTAAAATGCTAAATCCCCATAAGACCTGTGTTATTAAAATAGCATATTATCTAGGAACGGCTGTCTTGCCAGGGAATAATTTTCTCCTTAGAAAATTTATTTAAAAATTATTTAAAATTATATTATGAGCCGATCAAGCTTATTGTTATAAGTAAAAATCTTGAATACTCTCGCAAGATGGGGGCAAAGTCACGTGACACTCTGTCAATTTTGGTCTATTAAATTTTTATAAGTTTGCATGAATTACAGGACCGGACTTGAAAATTATACATGTGATACCTTCTAAAACAATTTATGCAATAGTCTCATCGGTTCTACCGCTTTAATATTGCCAAATAATAAGTAATAGGTTAGGTAATAATTTCTTTTGAAAGTTATGTTTTATAAATATTATAATTTAAGGTAGGTAATAAATAATAATCATGAATTTCTATATGGTTTAAAGATAAAGTGTCAAAATAGATTTAAAAAGTTTATAATATTATAAAGATCCAAACCTTAAAAATACTAAACTAACTGAAACACAACTTAAAATAGGATTCTGTCACTCATATTTAGAATAGATTTTTTTTGTTTTATTTGTTCAGATTATACCTATAGGTAAAATACCTACAGTTCAACATAAACTAATTGAATTCAAGTTATTACATTCACTGTCAAGAAAATCCCCATATATGACTTACGTAAGATACGTAGACCCAAATATGGTTTTTATAGAATTTGTTGGCTATGGTACGGGTACATTTCTAAACTTTTATGTGGGCTAACATAAAGTTAAAAGCTTCAATATAGCTAGGGATTTAATTTTTCTGTCAATGGAAACCCTAATTTAACAGTTTTTGACTTAACGTAAGGTAAGAAGACCCAAATACGGTTTTTATAGAATTTGTTGGTTATAATACAGTTACATTCCTAAGCTTGTATGTAGGCTAACATAAAGTTAAAAGCTTTAGTTTAGCCAGGGATTAAATTTTTCTGTCAGTGGAAACCCTACTTTAACAGTTTTTGACTTACGTAAGGTACGTAGACCAAAAAGTGGTTTTTATGGAATTTGTTTGTTAAAATGCAATTTATTGATACAGTTACATTTCTAAACTTGTATGTAGGCTAACTTTATGTTAAAAACTTTATTTTATTGTCATACAAACAATAATAATAGTAATATCAAACAATAATTTCACTTATGTAAGGTACGTAGACACAGAAAATAGAATTATATATTTGTTCGCTATCCTATTACATACTAATATGGTTGGCTATTTTAACTACTATAGTAACATAATGTTACTTACTATTACCTTACTATTGCCAAACAATAATAATATTTACTAATAACAATAATAAAAATAATTCCTTCAAAATCAAATAGCTGCTTTTTAAAGGTTAATAATATGGAAAGCTGTTTTGGCATATGGTAGAACTAGGCGATACCCGGTTTTATCAACCTACCCGGTTTTGTCCAACTCTCTCTTACCTACCTAAGTCAGGGAAATACTTAATTTCTACTTATTTTTCTTGAAAAAGAAAAGGATACCTAGATAATGTAATATGCGAAAATTATACATTAGAAACCTAACCTTAACGAACAAACATTTTAAGAACAAAAATTTTACAAACTAACTTTTCGACAAAAACGGCGTTCAGATGAAATAAAACTTATTACTTATCGATAAAATCAACTTAACGAGCAAGGCACACATTAATAATTATGATCACTAATGAAAAAGAATAAAAATTTTTTAACCTGTATCTAAATTTTTGGTCAAATGAATAATAATTGTAGGTACTTACACAAAAGTAATTAAATTAAAATTTTTAAAATGTAATTAAATGTAACATAACTCGGTGTTTGCGCTCATTACGGTCCGCTACAAATCTAGGGATATTATTATGTCCCAATATCAGCTGATCGATGACAAATAACCGCTGTCATCTGTTTTAAAACGAGACTATTCGTGATATTTAGTATATTCATTTGTTCGCGTGTTTATTTTGGTTCTTGTCAGTTGGGATGATTCTGCCAACTCAAAGTGGATGGCAACCTATAAAAACCAAATCTCCGTTCGTATAGAGATATTAAAGTGTGCCATTTATACCGTCTAATAAGCATTTAATTTTTTATAGGCCTGTGGAAGTTACCGTCAGTTGGGATGATTCTGCCAACTCAAGGTGAATGGCAACCTATAAAACCCAAATCCTCAATCGTATAGAGATATTAAAGTGTGCCATTTATACAATCTATTAAGCATTCTACTTTTTTTTTATAGGCCTGTGAAAGTTACAGTCAGTTAAGATGATTTTGCCGACGCAAAGTGGATGGCAACCTAAAAAAACCAAATCCCCATTTGTATATAGAGATATTAAAGTGTGCCATTTATACAATCTATTAAGCATTCTACTTTTTTATAGGCCTGTAAAAGTTACAGTCAGTTGGGATGATTTTGCCGACGCAAAGTGGATGGCAACCTATAAAAACCAAATCCCCACTCTTGTAGTGATATTAAAGTGTGCCATTTATACAATCTATAAAGCATTCTACTTTTTTATATGCCTATGGAAGTTACAGTCAGTTGACATGATTCTGCCGACTCAAAGTGGATAGCAACCTATAAAAACCAAATCCCCATTTGTATATAGAGATATTAAAGTGTGCCATTTATACAATCTATTAAGCATTCTACTTTTTTTATAGGCCTGTGGAAGTTACAGTCAGTTGAGATGATTCTGCCGACGCAAAGTGGGTGGCAACCTAAAAACACCAGATCCCCATTTGTATATAGAGATATTAAAGTCTGCCATTTAAACCATTTAATAAGCATTATACTTGTTTTATAGACCTGTGGAAGTTACAGTCATTTAGGATGATTCTGCCGACTCCAATTGGATGGTAACCTATAAAAACCAAATACCCACTCGTATAGAGATATTAAAGTGTGCCATTTATACGGTCTATTCAGCATTATACTTTTTATAGGCCTGTGGTATCGTCACAGAATATGTAGCTTTGCGTAAATATATCTTCTGTCGTATCGTTATCAGTGTAGGTGTGGGTGTCAGTGTCGGAATGACCCAAAATATTACTTTTAGACAAAGTCATTCACAGTCTCCGACCCGAAAACTCGGACTGTCGGATTGCTCTGTTAATATCGGGAAGTAAATTATCGTCCGTTTTAGTTCTAGTATGTAAACTAAATACGCTGATTCACATATACTAGACCTGTCGTTACCTGGATTTTATTAACATTTTTGATGCCAGTGTGTGTATAGGTATATCGGCAAGTGGGAAAGGGAGGCCAGACGTTTATAGCAACACCGATGTGTAAAACCGGTCTTAGTGTTTCGATGGGACGGCTATTATAAACTGTCTTTCGAATTAAAAACCTCAAAAGTGCATGTAAGGTAATGGTTTATGGTACGGTACTTTCTATAAAATAAAGTTGAATTTTAAATTATAAAATCTTTAAACCGGAGGGCATTTTTATCTACTAAAATGTGCGAAATTGGGAATTGCCAGGTTGATCAATTTATTTTTACCTAAACTCCAAAATGGATCCGCAGGATCTGCGACTCAGTTTAGATCAGAAGATCGACTAGATCGCCCCGGTCCCAGTACATATCCAATTCAGTCGTGAACGGCAGGGCCGTAGCTAGACGTTATTCATGGGGGGGGGGGGGGTGGAGTAGGTTATAAAGTAGCATTTTTGGGTGCCACGCCCTTTTATTTTTAAAATAGCGCCGCAGACGAAAAATTTGGTCACAAAACAAAATCCTAAGGAAAATTTATAAAACAATAACAATTTAACAAATAACAAACGATAAAAATGCATAACATAACATATATTATATACTATTCGACAAACATTTAACTTTAGGGTTTAACCTCTGGTTTAAGTGCATTAGTTTTATTTCACAATGTCTCGATTGAGTTGTGAGATGTCCAATAGTTTCCAGGTGGCAGGTGAATACTGACACACATTTTTAAACTCAATCGAAACGTTGTAATCATAAAGCTGAAGCAATACAAGTTCAAAATAACTGTTTTATTGAAGCTACCACATTATCAACTACATTTAAACGATCATTACAAAACTATGTTTCGTTTTTTTAAACATAATCTGTTTATCACATCTTCGGAACTGACATATATGTCTCTGTGTACCGACAGCAGCGCTAATCCGTTTAATCTTTCATTTAATATCGAATTTCTTAGCCATGATTTTAGTCGTCTTAAGGTTGAAAAAGATCTTTCTGGTGTTGCTGTAGAGCAAGGCAAAGTTGCTAATATATGTAACAGGTCTTTAATAATTGGAAAAAAGACCCATCGGTCTTTAAAAATGCTTCAATGGCCGTTCTTGGAACATTATTATCATGAATCCATTTGTTCTGCCACATATGAAATTCTGTGGTGTGGTAAATCAAATATGTATGAATATTTCGGGTTTAGTTTCAGTTGCAATACATTATTCTGGTATAAGTAACTGTAAAAAGGATATTAATTTGTGATGTTCAGAAAAACGATCTCAAACTCAAACGTGATCAATAAACGGAATGTACAAATTTCGAAGGTAGTATTGTTCAGCATTCATTCAGGAAATATTTTTTTTGGTATCTAATATTTTTTAGTAATATTTTTTTTAGAAAAGAATATTTTCTATCTTTTCTAGTAAGGCTAGGGAGACGACTTTTGAGTTGGGTAGTTCAGTCAAGTAATTTGTCATGGGGGGGGGGGGTTTAAACCCCCTAACCCCCCCCCCCCTCACCTACGGCCCTGGTGAACGACCTATTACAAGCTCGAACATGTTTGTTTATTATTATTTGTTACTTACCTAACAATTGATATATTGTTTTTGCAAGCATCCTGCAGCTTTTTCAAACCGCTAATATGTTTCTCGTATTCTTGTGGATCATGGGTTTTTGGATATTTAAAGGCACAACAATGGTAGGGATACGTCAACCAAGCTTCTTTAATATACTAGAAAAGGTTTCTATTATTATTAATTTAATAAGACAGTGTATTTTACAGTGGCTCGCGAGGTATTAAGCTGGATGTTGTTTACACAAGGAAAATACAGAGATGAATAAAAAAACGAAGTTTAACGGATTGGACGGATTTTAAACTAAACTTAAAATGATAATTTTTGCGAGAGGACTTTGACCCAAGGACTTTATGGATGAGCCGCCACTGCTATGTCACTTCATAGGACGAGTGCCGAAACAAGGGTTGTAACACAGCCCTCTCTACTTTGGTAAGTTAAGGTCGCTGTGGTTGTAATGTCGGCGTCGGTGCCTCCGTACAGTGCGCAGACATGCCCATTATTATAATATTGATAAAATAGAAATATTAAATACAGGGTGTCCCAATGTAGAGGCCCAGCCAAATAAAATAATCTAGCATATTTTATTAGACAAAGTTAAAAGAAAATAAACTTAAACAGTTTATTTAAACAATCACGTTAATCGATAATCAAATATAAGTCAAACGCTCCGGTTGATAGAAACTTAAATAAAACTATAAAAAGTCAAGTTTGACAAAAATAATAATTAAAATAATTAAAAATAAATTAAAGTTTGGAATAGAAAAAATATTTAAATTAATTTATAATAATAAAAAAGATAATCCCGCAAACTATGAACGCGATAGGTACAGCTAAATAATTATTAAATGATTAGGTACTACCGCACGAGAATGCAAAGTTATTATAAAAGTCAAACTTATTTACTATACTAGTACAAGTATTTTTATAAAATAGATCGGACAGTAAAACTATTATTGAAAGCCTATATGTTTAAATTGAATTAAAAAGAGAACAGTTCTAAGTCAGAGTATTAAAATAATTATGAAAAGCACAAAGACTCACCTCGCAGTCACAATGACAGGCGTGCAGCCATAAAACTGCAACTTGAAAAACGTTTTATTGCGGCTTTCTGAGATGCATGCGCCATATAGTATAACAACCTTGGAAAAGGAATGTACGGCCAGTGGCGCAACCAGAAATTTAGTTCGGGGGGGGGGGGGGGGGGGTTTAATTTCTTGCGAAAAATTTTTTGGGTGCCACGCTCTTTTTTGGGTAAAATACGTATGATTGACGAGAACGACAGCCCCCTAAAACTTCTGCAATAATACGCCGGTGGCCCTAACTAAATATTTATGAAAAAAAATTAGAGATTTCATTTTAATTAGTAAAAATGTATTTAAAATAAGTAACGCATATATTAATCATACTTATACTAAAACAAAACAAAAACCTTATACAATAAGTTGTAAGTAATCACTAATAATACTAATATTAAAGTAAAATTCTTCGTTTTGTTTTTGCCTTTTCGTCCAGAATTTCTGCCACGGTAATATCAATATCGTGGTTCGCATAAAGAACTGCCAAACCATTTAATCTGTCCTCTTCCGTGGTGCTACGCAGATATGTCTTTAAATATTTTAAATTTGAAAAGGACCTTTCAGATGTGGCGGTTGTAATAGGCAAAGTTAAAAAAATTTGTAAAAGCCTTTTTATATTAGAAAATATATTGGCATCACAGTCGGAATACACTTTGTCCAAATCTTCCTTCAGTTTTTGTTTTTGCATTTTTTATACCACAGCTCAAGTTCAGCCTTTAACATCGTTTTAATGGAAAACTCTTCAAGGAACTCATTCTTGTAGAAGCTGTGAAGTTTCAAAAAACATTTAAATTGACTATCAAAATCTTGATTATCATATGGAAAGAGGCATTCAAAATTTTGAAGGGTTTCTCGATGTTTTAAAAACCGATCCTCGAGATTTGCTATGAGGCCATCTAAAAACGGAATAAAAATTGTTATTTTAAAATACTCAGCAGCGGAATCGGTTTTTATAACCAATCTTTGTGTTTGTCTTGGCGGTAGTCTATATAGGTACTCTGATTTCAATATCGTATTCCGAAAGTAGATCTTGAGCTTCCTTAAAAATATTTTGAAAATTATCATCTGCCAGGCCTCTTATTTCTTTAACTTGATCTGTTACGTCATTAGCTAACTGTAATGCTTAAAAAAGGTTTAAATTGACTGTTTGTAGAATCTTGCGGCATATATTCTTTCTGTACACATTAGTGCGATCACAAATTGGGGACTTATATAATGATGGCCAGTAATCCAGATGCCTCAGTGAAAGTATTTCGGTCGGTCCATTCAGTCAGACGTAGTATAATTTCACTATTGATAACATGATTGATGTAAATTATGTGGCTGAATATAAAATATTAGTAAAAGGCGTGACATGAAAAATTGGTTTGCAATTAAACGAATAGGCTAAGTATCTAAGCTCGGGGGGGGGGCTGCAGCCCGGCAGCCCCCCCCCCTGGTTGCGCCACTGTGTACGGCTATTCATGACGTTAAGATGCAATTTATGACTCTAACTCTATAGTACTATAGGAACCCAAGGTATTATGGTAACAATGTAGACGGTTCACTGGAACTCTGGTCTCTGGTACGTGAAAATATGTGGTGAGAACTACTTAGCGTAGGTTTGATGTTATTATTTTGAGTAATTCAAGTGTAGCAAGTTTTTTGTATTTATTTGTATAGTTACTCAGGGAGAATTGTCACCTAAATTCTAAGTCAAATTTAGCGACGTCTGCAAATTCAGCCGGTTTAAGAGTGGTACTAACAAACCAATGCTGATAAAATAGAATTATTTGACTTTTGATCTCATAAATCTAGTTTTAATGGTAGTTTTAGTATAATTCTTAGGAACAATTAATTTTCTGCATCAAATTTCTTGTGAAATTGCTGACAAAGAGGTCATTGGTAGGGCTGGGAACATATTAATAATACCCCACTCTGCATACATTTTACCACCTATATATAAACTGGCGCATACCGCTGAAAGAGGGAAGTTCTACTCCGGCTCTCAACCTGTGCAAGTCAGTGTTTGAATAAATAGTTATCCATTGTTTATAAAAAGTTGTTAGATGTTAGAATCACGAACTGTTACCTAATAAGTGATTTTTGTGAAACTTTGATTTTGTGAACCAATGACGATGGGGTTGCAAGTTCATAGGTTAGTACCAAATAATTGTTAGTATCTAGACATTTCCTATTATTGACGATGATAAGAATTTCTAACCACTGTATTTTAAGGATATGAAATTTAGAATCTCTAAACATAAAAATTGCTAGACTATTCTATTTTTAATAAATGAATTTGTTAAAAATCTGATATTTACTTTTGAAACGACTCCTGTAAGGACAGGGCCAAGTGGCGGATTTACAAATTTGCCGCTAGTAGGCTATTCAATTTTTGCCGCCCCTATCAGTGACAGCTCGTGAGTTGTGAAACAGGTGAAGTGTTCGGGAAAGAAAAAGCCCGCTGCAGGCGAAATGGGCCGCAGGCGAAAATTTTTTAAGACCACGCCCAAATTTGGTGAATAATTTTTGGTAAATATTTTAAAAATTTATGATTACCTACTTATTTTATTGAAAATGAAATTTCTTTCTGCAAAGCCAGTAAAGTTCCAACTACCTTTTTTATCCCCATTAACAGACACGGCCAACAATAAAGTTTATTTAAAAAAAATACTAACAGTCAACCATAAATAACGATTGTACCATTTATTTCTGTAAGTAATAAAAAAAAATTTTGGGCCAAATTTGCCGCCCCCTAAAATCTGCCGCCCTAGGCTCCAGCTTACTCAGCCTACTGGTAAATCCAGCACTGACAGGGCCGTCGTAGGTCGTCATTGCAAGGAATATGATGCCTTATCTAACAGTGACTATGTTTATAATAGGGTGTATACAGATAAGACGTCGCACCCAAAGTTCATGAACCCACAAATAAATATTGTAGGTCACCCATGTGTGTAAAAGTGATAATTAGGCCAACATAGAGTAACTTAAAAGGGTAACGTATCTGAATACATGGGTCGACTAGTACACCAATAATTCTACAAAGTACAATAAGAACTCTCTTATGGTGTTATACATGATCCTTAGGAGCACATTTTAAAGTAAATTTCTTATTGCCATTTTTCACAAATATTTAGCCCCATGAAGTAACAATAATTTTGAAATTGGTCATAAATTATAAAGTACCTACCCTGTTTAGATTAATTCAATCCTATATCAAAATACTCAGAAAAGTGGGCGGAATTTAATTATTAAATGAGAATGAGGGTGTTCCATTTAAAAAAAATGTATGTTCGATATGAACTCGATTTACTAAAGACCCTGTATATCGCAATATATTTTTAAAATGCTCTCCTTAGGATCCTCCCAAGAATCGATCCAAACCGAAAAATGCTATCGTTAAATTGCTGTTACCGAAAAATGCCCATAGTTCACGAATCTCGTTGATGCCAGAAACTAAACGGTGCTCTTTTATGTAATATGAGTAATGAGTTCCTATCAGACATATACCTTTAGTTCAGCAAACAATAATTACGAAAGCGACAAATTTATGTCCCTGCGCATATAAATAAAACCCAATTTACTTCTCAGTATGTTTTTATACAAAAAATTAATTTTATAATTCATATCTCAAAAACGGGTAGAGATAGGTATAGATTATTATTTACAAAAGTTACTTAGGTATTAATAAGGTTTCCAAAAATGAAAAAATATACAGGGTATTTTATTTGAAATAGCAAAGTTCGCGATAACTTTTGGTATAACCGGAAGTGATTCAAACGTGACCATAATATAATACTTTAAAAGTTCAAAGTCAATTATATTTGCAACCAAATTTTAATAAGGATTGAAATAGCAAAGTTGGCGATAACTTTCGGTATAACCGGAAGTGATTCAAACGTTACCATTATATAATACTTTAAAAGTTCAAAGTCAATTATGTTTGCTACCAAATTTTAATAAACATTGAAATAGCAAAGTTAGCGATAACTTTCGGTATAACCGGAGTGATTCAAACGTGACCATAATATAATACTTTAAAAGTTCAAAGTCATTTATTTTTGATACCATATTTTAATAAGGATTGAAATAGCAAAGTTGGCGATAACTTTCGGTATAACCGGAGTGATTCAAACGTGACCATATAATACTTTAAAAGTTCAAAGTCAATTATGTTTGCTACCAAATTTTAATAAACATTGAAATAGCAAAGTTAGCGATAACTTTCGGTATAACCGGAGTGATTCAAACGTGACCATAATATAATACTTTAAAAGTTCAAAGTCATTTATTTTTGATACCATATTTTAATAAGGATTGAAATAGCAAAGTTGGCGATAACTTTCGGTATAACCGGAGTGATTCAAACGCGACCATATAATACTTTAAAAGTTCAAAGTCAATTATATTTGCTACCAAATTTTAATAAGTATTGAAATAGCAAAGTTAACAATAACTTTCGGTATAACCGGATATTACCGGAAGTGAGTCAAACGTGACCATATAATACTTTAAAAGTTCAAAGTCAATTATGTTTGCTACCAAATTTTAATAAACATTGAAATAGCAAAGTTAGCGATAACTTTCGGTATAACCGGAGTGATTCAAACGTGACCATAATATAATACTTTAAAAGTTCAAAGTCATTTATTTTTGATACCATATTTTAATAAGGATTGAAATAGCAAAGTTGGCGATAACTTTCGGTATAACCGGAGTGATTCAAACGTGACCATATAATACTTTAAAAGTTCAAAGTCAATTATATTTGCTACCAAATTTTAATAAGTATTGAAATAGCAAAGTTAACAATAACTTTCGGTATAACCGGATATTACCGGAAGTGAGTCAAACGTGACCATATAATACTTTAAAAGTTCAAAGTTAATTATGCCTGCTATCAAATTTTAATAAGGATTGAAATAGCAAAGTTGGCAATACCTTTCGGTGTAACCGGAAGTGATTTAAACGTGACCATATAATACTTTAAAGGTTTAAAGTCAATTATGTTTGCTACCAAATTTTAATAAGGATTGAAATAGCAAAGTTAACAATAACTTTCGGTATAACCGGATATTACCGGAAGTGAGTCAAACGTGACCATATAATACTTTAAAAGTTCAAAGTTAATTATGCCTGCTATCAAATTTTAATAAGGATTGAAATAGCAAAGTTGGCAATACCTTTCGGTGTAACCGGAAGTGATTTAAACGTGACCATATAATACTTTAAAGGTTCAAAGTCAATTATGTTTGCTACCAAATTTTAATAAGGATTGAAACACCAAAGTTGACGATAACTTTTGGTATAACCAGAAGTGATTCAAACGTAGGTAACCATATAATACTTTAAAAGTTCAAAGTCAATTATGCTTGCTACAAAAATTTTAACAAGGATTGAAATAGCAAAGTTGGCCATAACTTTCGGTATAATCGGAAGTTATTCAAACTTGACAATATAATACTTTAAAAGTTCAAAGTCATATATGCCTGCTACCAAATTTTAATAAAGGTAAAACCTTACTCTTTTCCGAGATTTTTTAATAGGTTACTCACCGTCATAGTCATAGTTTATATTCATATTCCAAACCGAGTCAATAAGTAATCAATTCAAAGAAGCAAAGGCACAATTGACTTAACTATACGCAAGAACTAGCAATAATAAACACCCACAATCCGCAATAATGAAACTGTAACAACAAAAATAGCGACGTGCCGATTCTGAAGTGTATTTAGATGATGTCGCTTAAGAAGGACAGGCCGACAACAAGAAGGTTGCACGCATGCCCATCGTTAATGGACGTCTAGAAATGTGACCTGTGGGCCATGCGTACAAACTTATTTTTTCAACCATAAAACTTAAACTTGTTTGCGCACGAAATAAGAGGTATGGGTCCAAAGTTCTATAGTTCCTATTAATTAATAACAGTCGAAATAATACCGTGCGAGCAAACATTATTTCCATCTTAGATTAAAAAACGTAGGGCTTGGTTTAGATCACAATGATATGGGGACGATATATCTAACCAAATCTAGATTAAAATTTTGTCAAATTCATATTATGACATGATATGCCAAACTAATGAGTAATAAAATACTTAAGTAAACAAATACAAATTTATTTTGTTGTTTACAAAATTATAATACTTGCACTTTATAAGGAAATAAATTTAGCTTCTTCTTAAGAATAGTCTTGCATGTTCCATAAGATCTTCCCACCTCTCGGGACAGGCGTCTTATACAATTTGTTGGCGTATTTTGCATTATTTCACGAACGTTTGCAACAAGTTCTTCTGTTCTTACAGATGGTCTTCCTGCTCCTTTTTCGTCTTGTATAGAACCTGTTTCCCTAAACACAGCCACTGTTCTTTTCAGACAATGATAAAAATTCCCAGCAATAAAAGCAACGTTAGGAAAATGTTCGTGAAAATCGTCCATGCACAAACCCGGATTGTATTGCCCCTCACCATTTACTCTAACCCCGTTTCGAAAATACGCTTCAGCCATGAATGTTTTGTGCTGTTCCATAAAGCCCATTGTGTGAATTGTTCAAGAAATTGGAAAAATTAGCGATGAATCAAATTACTTGTAACGATTATCAAAGATGACGGAATAATTGATTGATTGTTAATTCAGGTAGTTACTGACACTTAACAGGTATAAAGCTCTATGGCTAAGCATTTCGTCCCTAGATGCAAGGCCCTCTTTGATGCAAATAATTTTTGCTTGCACGGTACATGACATATTTATATTGAACCTTAGATTCTTTCACATTTACAAATTTAAAAAAAAAATTGGAGTTAATTTTTTCTATAAAAGTTTAAAATAATTAACAACGGGCTCGTATTAAAACTTTTGTCGTTATACCATTAAATATATTGGCAGGAATCTTGTCCTGTTGGGTAGTTAAAACGCTTGATTGATTTATAAGGCTTCGTTTATTTTAAAGCAATTAATTTTCGATTTCAGAAACTTTGCTTTATACCAAATTTTCTTCCTAAAGGCCAAATATTTAAAAGGCTTAAGTTTAAGTATTTAAGTAATATAGCAAATGTAGCTAATGACATCCCTTAATAGGTATTTCAAAGAAACTGCCATATAAAATTCCGAAGTTGTGGTAAAAATTACGTTACTGAAATTCCTTATAAATACTAAATATTGGAATTATTCCATGATTCTGCACATTTCATGTTTATGGTTTAAAACGTTTAAAATATTATATCGAAAAATAAATTCTATAACAGTTCTCCAGGGCTTTGGTAAATTATTTATATCTTTAAAAAGTTACCTATTCCATTTTGTTTAATTTTTAAAATTGTATATTGTTTTGCAAGTGCCGAAAATGACATTTATTGCAAGCGGAAGAACTGTTTACGAACTGAAGTAGAAAGCTGTAAGCTGTATAAATGGCACACTACCGTGCGAGCCAAAATTATTTGCATCAAAGAGGGCCTTGCATCTAAGGACGTAATGCTTAGCCGTAGAGCATAATACCTGTTGGGTGTCAGTAACTACCTGAATTAACAATCAATCAGTTATTCCGTCATCTTTCAGTCGTTACAAGTAATTTGATTCATAGCTAATTTTTCCAATTTCTTGAACAATTCACACAATGGGCTTTACGCAACAGCACAAAACATTCATGGTTGAAGCGTATTTTCGAAACGGGGTTAGAGTAAATGGTGAGTGGCAATATCATCCGGGTTTGCGCATGGACGATTTTCACGAACATTTTCCTAACGTTGCTTTTATTGCTGGGGATTTTTATCATTGCCTGAAAAGAACCGTGGCTGTGTTTAGGGAAACAGGTTCTATACAACACAAAAAAGGAGCAGAAAGACCATCTGTAAGAACAGAAGAACTCGTGAAATAATGCAAAATACGCCGACAAATTGAATAAGACGCCTGTCCCAAGAAGTGGGAAGATCTTATGGAACATGCAGGACGGTTCTTAAGAAGCAACCTAATTTATTTTCTTATAAAGTGCAAGTAAGTATTCCAAGAAATACAAGCCGCAGATTTTGAAAGACAAAGGAATTACTCTCAATGGTTTACCCAAAATTTATTGGAAAGAAATGATTTATTAGACCTGACATTTTTTTCGGATGAAGCCTGGTTCCACCTCTCCTGTTATGTGAATTCTCAGAATACATGCAATTATTTTTCTTTTTCTTTCTGTATATTCTTACTTTGTTAATTTTGTAAACAACAAAAATAAATTTGTATTTGTCTAGTTATTTTATTACTCATTAGTTTGGCATATCATGTCATAATATAAATTTGACAAAATTTTAACCTAGATTTGGTTAGATATATCGTCCCCATATCATTGTGATCTAAACCAAGCGCTACGTTTTTTAATCCAAGCCCTCTTTGATGCGAACAATTTTTGCTCGCACGGTATAATATCTCTGTACTAATGGAGATTTTGTTTTTATAGGTTGCCATCCACTAATTTGAGTTGGCAGCATCATTCCAACTGACTGTAACTTCGTAGCGATCGACGCACGCCAACTTTAAAAATACAGGGTTATGTTATTTTGGAGTGAAAGGTTGTTAAAAAATTTCTTTATGCTATTAATAATGTACCTTAATAAAACAGTGCGTTCCTATGACATTTATTACCTGTTGAGAGAGATATCCTCTGCCGCACTTTTTTCACTATTAAAACAATTATGCACTAAATACAGTGTCATTGTTAATACCTATTGTTTTGAAAGTTTATATATCACGAAAACAAAAAAAAATGAAAATCAAATTTCGATGTTTTATACAAATGAATATTCGTAGGACAAACCTTTTTTGTATTTTGAGGTGTGGTTAATAAATAAAATAATACTATGCGATTGGTTGTCCAAAATCACAGGAAATCAGCCATCTTATTTAATTCCCGGTCAACCAAGAAAAAGCGGAATGATATCTCGCATTAAATAATAAAATTTTATAGACCAAAAAGCTTTTAAGATTCCTAAGTTAAGAATGGGGGAACGATAGAAAATTTGTTTAATGCTAATGGTTTTAGCAAAAGAGAAAATGGTATAAAACCTTAATGGAGCTTTTATGGATTTAAAAAAAATGATGTGTAGAAGTGACATCATATGAAGAAAATTGAGAAAAGTTAAAATATACTGCGTATGTGAAAAAGTCAGTAAAGGAGGTCTAAACCAACCAAATAAACTGGGGAAAAACAAAAAAGGCCTTCTAAAAAGAAGGTGTCGAGGGTTTTTTTAAAAAATTTTGCAAAATATTTTTCATTTGTGGAAGTAAGCTATTGCGAAGATATAATGAAAATATTGTTAAAAAATGGTTTATAAACCATGGTTAATAATTTAAATCTTTATATTGTCTTACAGACATAATTAGGTATTTTAAAAAAATTTACAAAAAATAAAAAAAAAACCCTCGACACCTTTTTTTTAGAAGGCCTTTTTTCTTCTTTCCCAGTTTATTTGGTTAACCATGGTTCATAAACCATTTTTTAACAATATTTTCATTATGATTTCTTCGCAATACCTTACTTCCACAAATGACAAATTGTATCTTTATATTGTCTTACAGACATAATTAGGTATTTAAAATTTAAAAAAAAAAACCCTCGACACCTTCTTTTTAGAAGGCCTTTTTTCTTCTTCCTCAGTTTATTTGGTTAACCATGGTTCATAAACCATTTTTTAACATTATTTTCATTATGATTTCTTCGCAATACACAAATAACAAATTTTGTCCTTATATTGTCTTACAGACACAGTTAAGTATTTAAAAAAAACCCTCGACACCTTCTTTTTAGAAGGCCTTTTTTCTTCTTTCCCAGTTTATTTGGTTGGTTTAGACCTCCTTTACTGACTCATTTCACATACTCAGTATGTTTTAACTTTTCTCAGTTTTCTTTATATGATGTCACTTCTACACTTCAATTTTTTAATTCCATAAAAGCTGCATTAAGGTTTTATACCATTTTCCCTTCTGCTAAAATCATCAGCATTAAATAACTTTTCTGTCTCCTAGTCTCCTGATGATGAACGTTTTTACCAGTGGCGGATTTATAAATTTGCCGCTAGTAGGCTACTCAATTTTTGCCGCCCCTATACCAGTGACGGCTCGTGAGTTGTGAAACAGGTGAAGTGTTCGGGGAAGAAAAAGCCCGCTGCAGGCGAAATTTTTTTAAGACCACGCCCAAATTTGGTCAATAATTTTTAGTAAATATTTTAAAAACTTTATGATTAGGTTCCTACTTATTTTATTGCAAATGAAATTTCTTTCTGCAAAGCCAGTAAAGTTCCAACTACCTTTTTTTATCCCCATTAACAGACACGGCCAACAATAAAGTTTATTTAAAAAAATACTACCCGTCGACCATGAATAAAGATTGTACCATTTATTTCTGTAAGACGTCGGCGACACAATAAAACCTCGTAACTCCATTTTGTTAAAGTTTACAAAACGACTGTAGCATTTCATAAGTAAACCCTCTTAACTCCATGACAAATTTAAAATAGTATATTAAGTTTGTCGACAGAAATCCTCGTAACTCCATCAATAAAGTAAAACAGGTAAGTACATACTAGAATCGAAACATATCAGTTAAAAAAATATTTAAAAATATATAAAATAACTTACCTAAGATAAATTAAGATGATTATACTTTTAATACCAAATAAAAACAGTAAAAATTCAACTAACAAGCACGTGTCGATGTGTCTTTGACGTTTAGGTCATGACGGAGATACGAGGTTTTTCGTGTCAATTCTGAATGCATCGGAGTTACGAGGTTTTATTTAGCTGGAATACTTATTTATACTTAATTTTTGGAGTTACAAGACTTTTTTAGATGTGTAAATTTAGAGTTCCACTAACAGATGGCACAAAAAAGTAATTTTTGATATATTTGAAGTTACAAGGTTTTATTGTATCGCCGACGAAGATAAAAAACATTTTGGGCCAAATTTGCCGCCCCCTAAAATCTGCCGCCCTAGGCTCCAGCCTACTCAGGCTAATGGTTAATCCAGCACTGGTTTTTACGTTCGAAATATGTAAAGACCCCAAAAGAATTTTTATTCTATTAAATTTTGTGGAGGAAGACTTTTAGTTTTTTCTTCCTTTTCCATACTTTCAACTCCACTTGAAGCATGGACTATTTCGTCAAATTTTCTTAAAGTGTTACTTTAATGTTGACCAGCGGCGCACCCAGGATTTTATGTTAGGGGGGGCCCGCCAACCAGTGCTGGAAGCAAATTTTTTAATAAACTTTTAAGTTACGCATTTTTCTAGAACTTTGGAGCTTTTTAAACAGGTACTCTTGCAGGGTAGATCGCAATAGCCTAGTCATGGGAGTCGTTTAACGGTTACTTAGGGGGGGGGGGGCATTGGCGGCTTGTGACTTGTTAACTTGGGGGTGTACTAAAAGCCTGCTGTAGGCGAAATGCGCCGCAGGCGAAATTTTTTTAAGACCACGCCCAAATTTGGTTAATAATTATTATAGTAAATATTTTAAAAATTTATGATTACCTTCTTATTCTATTGAAAATGAAATAAGATAAAAAATAGAAAGGCTAATTTATTTTTCATTAGTGGGTACATTGTTTAAAAGTAAAGTTCATTCATCTGTTTTTATTTGCAGAAAACTTATCAATAACAATAAAGTCCCTAGATTTACACTTTGTGGTATGTATCAAGTTAATTTCGAGAGTTTAGGTCTTCCCTTAATTTTAATTTCAATTTTTTGCTCAATACTTAATGAGCTAAAATTGTTTCTCAAACATTAATAGTCGTTTTGGGATTAAAACTGTTTATTTTTATTAAAATAAGTCTTTACTACCCCAAAATAATAACAAAAATATAAAGGAAAACTCGAAATAATAAATTCATAAATTCAATCAAACCATATTAAACCTCAATAACTCAACTTTTGTCAATAAGTAAACTTCCAGGGGGAGGGGGGGGGCAAATGCCCCACCTGGCCCCCCTCAAACGAGGCCCGTGAGGTAAATCTAAGAAAATTGACTTTTTAAAATACTTATCCACTTTCATAATTTTTATTTCATTGGGGGGTTTGGGGGGGCCAAGGCCCCCTTGTCCCCCCCCCCCCCGGGTGCGCCACTGATGTTGACACCCACTATTTGAAAGAGCTAAAAGTATAAACTGTCCTTGTCTTTAAATTTAGTTTTTTCGAGCGATCGTCGAGCATATTTCTCCTTTACATTACTTTGAATTATTTTTATTTTATTTTTATTTTAATAGCAAACTTAAAATACGAAAGGATGCTTGAGTCTTGACATGTTTTCTGGATAGAATAATTACCTACAAGTACGTAATACGATCATACAAATCGAGATAAAAAGTCGAAAAGCATAAAAAAGTCTAAATTTTAGGATTTATAATTACTGTCACGTGGCTGTACTGATCTGATATAATAAAGAACGCTGGTCATTTTGATTGATCCATTTCAATTAGAATGAGTAAATGACCAACATACATCTGTTCCAGTTGTAAACACTTTTATTATATTTTTAATGGCCATATCAGTCAAGTCTTATGACACCCTACATAGTACACACATTTCAGTGTTTTCATTTTAAATATTGCTGATAACAAAGTGTGTTTCACTAAGTGCGCAACAAATGGAAATTTTTTTATTGGTTGCACAAGCAAAGTTTACTGCCAAAAGTTGGTACATATCCGATAACCACTTCGGATGCCATTGAAATGACTTCTAGTCAAATAGAATACAGGGTAGGGCAAAAAGTTTGAACATCATTCGAGTGTAAAGTACCCTTATTTTAAAAAATCAAGCAAAACGGCTTAAAGAAAAGGTATTTAGAATTATTTATTTAGAATGATATGTTCATTCATATGTAGGTAAATATACTTAATATTTTAAATTATAAAGTTGGATTAAATATCCTGGCAACGGGGGTAAAGTCTAGGGTTGCTTAAAAAAAATAAATTCAATTAAATTAATACTGATTTGAATAAATATTTAAAAAATTAGGCATATCTGATTTATTTTGCTTAAGTTACATATGGCCCTAAATTGAATATTATAAATACCAATATGATGGTTACATTGAACTTTCTTAAATAAAAAAATTGAGAGAGGATGCTATTTTTTAAAATATAAACATAACTTTTTATTTTAAACAACTTTTCTTTATGCCATTTTGCTTTATTTTTTTACTTTATTTTTGAATGATAGGCCGAAGGCAATACATCATAGATTCTGATAGTTCAGGCTTCATGTTTTATGTTATGGTATGTCACTTTACCAGTTAAACAATAGATAGATAGAATCACTTGAAAAAATTGTGACGTTTAGTCTATTGGTAAATTTGTTCAATTACCTTTTTTGCTCTTAGTTAATAATTTCTTCGGGCCCCGTCAATGTCTTGGTTATCGGGCCAGGTCGGGTTGGGCCGTAACATTCCGGCCCCGTGCAGGGCTCTAAACCATACAAATTTACCTTTAGAAGTTTATCTCGTGCGCAAATAAAAGTTAAGTTTTATGGGTGAAAAAATGTGTTTGTACGCATAGCTCGCCAGTCACATGCCCTGCTGCCCTACAGGTATGGGCATGCGCACAACCCTCTTGTTATTAGGTTTTCGGGGTTTAGCGACAACCTCAAAATCCACTCCAGAACTGGCTAGGCGCCATTTCTATTGTTATGTTTAACGTTTTCTCTGTGGATTTCTTGATATGTGAAGTTAGCGATATTTTTTCAGCAACGACATTTTTTGGGGTACGTGTGTCAATTCCTCCTGTAGCGTTTATAAACAAATTTTAATGTTTTTAGTGGCGAAGATTAAAATTCTTCATTTGGATTTATCGTTTTTAGTAAACTATCTTGAAGGGGTAAATTATCTGCTATATACAGTGTGTCCCATAACTTATGGGCCGTAGAGTAACTGGAGATACTAGACATCAAACTAAGCCGATTAAGTCATATAAGTTTTTCCGGATTGTTACTCGTTCTAGAGATACAGGGTGTTGAAAGTAAAAGTTTATTCTCGAAAATAAGCCATAATTTTAAAACCGTTTAATGAATCGAATTGAAAGTTGGCAGTATTATGTTTTTATGAGCAAGAAATAAGAATTTGTAGAAATTTTTAAGTTTCACACTAGAGGGCGCTAGTGGCATGCACTGGGCTTCATAAATCTATGATTTTTCTTTTTCTTATCTGTGATATTAGGTGTTTTTTAATTAAAGTTTCTTAAAGAAGGACATTTTCTGAGTCAAAAAGGTGTACTTCATTGATCTTTAACGATTTTCGAGATATTTCCCTTTAAACATCCCAAAGCATAAAAAACATAGTACATAATTAAATTAATATTTTAATTATCACAACGCAATAAATTTGAAACAGTGGAACAAAAACAAGAAGCTCATTTTAGTAAATGTTGAAAGTGACCACCGTTGACCCCAATACACTTTATTAAGCTTTTAACTAAATAAATAATAATATTAATAATAATAATAATAAACTTTAATTTCAACACCCTGTATCTCTAGAACGAGTAACAATCCGAAAAAACTTATATGACTTAATCGGCTTAGTTTGATGTGTAGTATCTCCAGTTACTCTACGGCCCATAAGTTATGGGACACCCTGTATATACGAATTTCCAAAAACCGGAGGAAAAAAGTTACAGGATAAAAATTCGGAAAAGTAGATACCGTTTGTAAATTAAATTTTAATTTTCTTAGTGTCAAAGATTGAAATTCTACGCCTATGGGATAGTTTACTAAAAACGATAAATCCAAATCGTAGAATTTCAATCTTCGTCACCAAAAAAATTAAAATTCGTTTACAAACGCTACTTTCCGAAGTTTTTATCCTGTAACTTTTTTCCTACGGGTTTTTGAAAATTCATATATAGCAGCTAATTTACCCCTATGGGGTAGGTTACTAATGACGGTAAATCCAAATGGTAGAATTTCAATCTTCGCTACAAAAAAAAAATCATCGCTGCATAAACGGTGCTAATAAATGAACGTCGCTAACATGATACATATTATTATGATTTCTTGTTATTTTCTATGCTATTGTGAATTGTGGGTGTTTAATATTTATGGTTTACTATTTTGTGTGTAGTTTAGTGAATTGTGTTTAGTGTTGTGCTTTTAGTGACTCGGATGCAATGACTAGTAAATACCAATGTATGATTTCATTATGTCCAAATAGGGGTAGAATACTGGGTATTTCGTATTTTCAGTGAGTATGAAACAATGATAGTTCTTGATATAGAACTTTATTTTATTAAAATCAATTTAAACACATCTAACTAGGCCTAGGATACACCAACGAACATTACAAACAAGATGTTAAAGCCCGGACCTGTCTATTTTCCCATTCGTTAAATGATAATTTTGCAGTGCGCATGCCTATTTCTGTGTGGTTTCGTTTACATGCGCAAGGCCATAAATGTGCTGCTTTCGTGATTATTGTTTACTCATCAGAAAAAGTTTCGTAAAATTTCTTACATTTTTTCCACATGGAAAACTTTGGTTGCAGCTCTTAAATCATCGTAAGAACACGTAAATCTGTTTAGCAACAGCTTACAGAGTTTTGTGAACATCGAAATTATGTACTATACAGGGTGTTTCATTAAGGTCGAAGAGCGGTCATATCTCGGAAACTACTGGGCATAGAAACTCAGGAAAAAAAAATTATATTAAAAGTGGCCATGAGAAAATTCTGGAAATAATTTTCAAGTTCCGCATTTTGCCGCAAGAGGGCGTAATTGAAAAGTAAATTTTTAAATTTTACATAACTCCGAAAATTCCACATTAAGGTATATGTTTGATAACACCATTTTATATCTTGGACAATTATGCATCATTTTGGTCTTATGCTCATTGGCGTACCGACTTTAATAAGAGTGGGGGAAGCTGTTGAAAATGTAATAATTTAAATCGCTGTAACTTATAAACGACTTATCCGATTTTAGCAAACTAAAGACTGTTTGGAAGAGAAATGTATGCACTTTGACCAGTCGTATTTAGTTGTCCATAATAGTTCTAAAAAAAAATGCTAGAGGGCGCAATTTCCAATAACAATACATTTTTTGATTTTACTCCGAAAAAATAAATCATACGGTATAATTATGATACCATAATCGAGAACGAGATGAAATTTGCTAGAAAAAATATTAAAACCGCAGCTCCATATCTCCGTTCGTTTCAAAGTTATTGCCAAAACAATAATTTTTAAGACAAATTGCGCCCTCTAGCAATTTTATTAGAAACTATCTTGTACATTGGATACGACAATTAAAGGTACTTACCTTTATCTTCCAAACAAGCTTAAATTTAGTAAAATTGGTTAAGTCGTTTAGAAGTTACAGCGATTTTAATGTTTACAGTTTCACTTGATAAGAGTGGGAGAAGCTATTGAAAGTTTAAACATTAAAATCGCTGTAACTTTTAAACGACTTATCCGATTTTACTAAATTTAAGCTTGTTTGGAAGAACCTTCAATTGTCGTATCTAATGGTACAAGATAGTTTCTAATAAAATTGCTAGAGGGCGCAATTTGTGTTAAAAATTATTGTTTTGGCAATAACTCAGAAACGAACGGAGATATCGAGCTGCGGTTTTAATATTTTTTCTAGCAAATTTCATCTACTTTTCGATTATGGTATCATAATTATATCGTATGGTTTATTTTTTCGGAGGAAAATCAAAAAATATATTGTTATTGCAAATTGCGCCCTCTAGCATTTTTTTTGATAACTATTATGGACAACTAAATACGATTGGTCAAAGTGCATACATTTCTGTTCCAAATAGTCTTTAGTTTGCTAAAATCGGATAAGTCGTTTATAAGTTACAGCGATTTAAATGATTACACTTTCAACAGCTTCCCCCACTCTTATTAAAGTTGGTACGCCAATGAGCATAAGACCAAAATGATGCATAATTGTCCAAGCTTTAAAATTATGAGTTATGTAAAATTTAAAAATTTACTTTTCAATTACGCCCTCTTGCGGCAAAATGCGGAACTTGAAAATTATTTCCAGAATTTTCTCATGGCCACTTTTATTATCATTTTTCTTTTCCTGAGTTTCTATGCCCAGTAGTTTCCGAGATATGGCCGCTCTTTGACCTTAATGAAACACCCTGTATTATAACTTTGTGCTTACATTTCAGAGGAACATCTAGCACGTATCTTGAAATATAGAGCAAGGAGAAACTGTAAAAACACTTTGGAACATTTCTGCTAAACTCGTCCAGAAAAAGTTTTATGAAGTGTTTAACCGAGAAACAAATCCGTTCAAAGAAGTTATCTTTGAATGCAAGGAAGGCGCGCGCAGCTAACAGGAAAAAGTTATAAGCAATTCCTGAAAAAATAAAAGTAAGCTCTGCTGCTCTTAATAAAGAAGAAAATAAGCAAAAGTGTGAAAAGCTTGGATGGAAATACACCAGACGGTTTGCAAATTTTTTTATCTGCTGCTGTCAAGCTGACGTGGTGTGAAAATTAAGCTTCTCTTGCTTAGTTGATTATTTATTGAATACAATACCATGTTCTCAAAGACAGCACACGGTGGAGAAAAACGCACCGCTGAATCTAAATGGTTGACACCAAATAAAAAGTGTAAGGATCAATGCCCAGTACCTCTGTCGGAAAAATTATTAAGCAAAAGAACGCCAAACATTAAAACCAATCGACTATTTTTGCACCAAATATTGAGTTTAGCAGAAAACAAAAAAATTATGGTATTAGAACTGTCCTGTAAACAGATTCTAAATAGCAAAAAATAACTAATCATTTGAATCGTTCAATAGCCCCCCATGCACCAACATAAAAGTTGGACCGATTTGATCCGTTCGGATTTGGTCTGCGAGCTAGGCTCGGCACGTACCAAAACTCTCGTCATTTTTAGGCACCCGAATTTGACTCGCCGACTTAAACCCGATTAGATTCATCTGAATAAATCTTCTCGTTAATGCGACAAAACTCCACGTTTTATAACAGTTTTGGCTTGGCTCGCGATCTTTTGGATTTCCTGAAAGATTTAATCAGTGGTTTTCGATCGACTCGGATTTATTTGTACTCGGTGAGTTTTAAAAATGAATAGCAATCGTAGAAGACGCGCTATAGCTTGTGCCAATAAACAAAAATCAAAAAAACGGAGCAAGTGGGTAAAAAAATGGATTTCTCGTAGAGATGAACTGAGTCATGTTACTCTGGAAAGAACTTCAACAAGACGAGCCAATTGATTTCCGTAACAATTTAAGGATGGATAATCATACTTTCAGACATTTGTTAAGTATGGTGGAAGTACATTTGAAAATTAATTCTTTTGACCAGTAACGTGAATCGGCAGACGTTATTTGTTATTATTATTATTTTAATTTAACCTCAAACCAAGTTGGACGACTTGATACGCGTCCCAAATTAACCTATCGAATCTATGACGGGTTAAAACCGGCTAATTTTATCCGTGGCAGATATTACATGGTCCGATGAAGCTCGGCTCTCCACATACACGTAAAGTTTTATCGGCGTATTTGGCTCGTGCCATATTAAATTCGTTAAGTCATCCGCTGGTGTATGGGGAGCTATTCGCCGTGAGTATTATTATATTCTTGATACAATCTGGAGCAAACTTGCAAGAAATGATCAAGTAACAGGCCACAACTGAATCTCTCAAGCCGTATCTATAAAGCTTACTAACGAATACAATGGAAAAATTATTAAAAAAATGAGAAACAATCATTCTGTCACCTCTACTACACCAACATTTTACTTTCTGTCGACTGGTTGCAGCTGCTATTAGGAGGGTATGATTTTTCGCTTGTTAGTAGAGAGCGTATTTTAATTTGCAAAACGGTCTAGTAGTGTTAGTGTATTGTACATAAACTAATTGGGTAAATCTTGAATCTATCATTTATGCTGCTGTTCCTCATTTACCTTTATAAATCCCATTTAATAAAGTTAGCTCTAGGGGTGGGAAAAAGCGTGATTTTCCTGTCACAGCTCCAAGCTGTGACAGCTCCATGTCTGAACCTGTGACTTGAACCTGTGACTTTGTCACAGCTCCGGACTTGCAATTTGCGGGGATGCTGGCTGCGAAAGCACAAACGAACGGCAGCGTACCAGCGCGGTAGCGGTTTCACACTTATTTATATTCCGCTCCGCCAACAAGCTCCTTCTGCGCTTCGACACAGCACGTGATTTATATTTTATAGAAGCGGCGGCGGCGACGCTCAAATGAATTCTCCGAATTACTTTTTGAACGAGTTCCGCGAATTGTTTATTTTTCTTTTATTAAATTGGTATTTTCTATTTTATTATAATATAATACGGTGTGGTACTCCTACCGATTCCAATTCCGGCATTTCCAGCGTTTCGGCAGGACCTGTTTTTACGCTCGCGTCGCTCACTCACATCCAGTCCAGTTTCTACCGCACCGTTAGGTTCTTTTTTATGCCGCACCGTCGGGTCCGCGAACCTCATATCCAGCGCGGTCACGTGAGTCACGTCGTCGCAGGTCCTTTAGTCGAAGCGGAAGCCGCAGCGCGCACCGGCCGGTCCGCGAACCTCATATCTAGCGCTGTCACGTCGTCACAGCTCCTTTAGTCGAAGCGGAACTGGTCGCGACTGTGACAGGCCCGGAGCTGTGACAAAATCACAGGTCGTGAAATCACACCACACCCCTAGTTAGCTCAGCAAACATACGGAAATGGGACTGAAACCACTGTTGTCGGAAAGCTAAATCAACCATGTAAGTTAATGCTAATTACTAATGATTACTCATGGCCTAGTGGCAGGTCGTAAGTTAAGAAAGCGGTCGTGTTAAGGAGGGGCAACCCCCGAGCTGGACAAACTAATGGTCTGCTCAGACATTTAGGTATTTATAGAAGCTTTATTTTAGTTAGTGTAAAAAACATGACTATGGGAAATTTCTTTTTAATTTTGTGGCTTCTCTATTAATGTTACTTTAAAATTGTATGATACTTTTTTGAAGGTTCTTGCATGATGGAATCGCACACAAAATTTTATTATTTGGTAAAAAGCCAATTAAAAGCTATTAAGAAAAACTCATCTTAAAATTTTTGAAAATTAAATACCTCTGTCATACAGACTGTCCGCGGATAGGGTTTACAATAGCACAAATGGGTGAAAAATTTCATTTTTCGGGAAAAAGTAATTCTTGATAAAAAGTTTTGCTTGTAAAAAAATGCAATTCACGAAGAGACAATTTTGATTTTTTATACTTACAGGGTTCGCAAAAACTTCAAAAACATGATTTTTCTCCAAGAGTAAACTACCTTTATTTTTCATTTTTGACCAAAATGCCAATTAGAAAACTTATTTAGAATAACGTTTGTAATTTAAATCAGAGATTAAAAATAAATCTTCGATTTTTTTAGTTTTTTTAATTTTTAGAGTAAATGAAAATTTTGCTGCTCAATAATAGCTATTTATGTATCAAGGGCGTTACGGGGACTATAATGCCCTGAAGGTAGAAATAGCCCGAGGGCCTCTGGCCCGAGGGATAGGTTTCTGCCTGATGGGCATTATAGTCCAGTAAAGCCCGTGGTGCATACAATGCTTTATGTTTTACCTAAAAAAGAGTTTTTCAATGACTAATTACATTATTTATTCGCAATATAAAAAATAAGTTGCACCTGTACCTGTATACGTAAGTAGATAATGACTGGTGTTAAGTTTGACTTTGATGTTTCTGTCAGTTAGTCAGTTGGCATTTTTTATTTAACGATTTGCTCAAAATGGAAGAAATTCCACAAAATATAAGAGAAAAGGTCATAAAAGCGACCGAAAATCTTTTGCCAGTTAAATCAAGGCAACAGTATGATCGGGAGTATGGCATATTTGGTATTTGGAAAGATACGAACACAATTCTTCAAATAACCGAAAATGTTTTAATGGCATATTTCCAGGAACTGGTAAGTTATTGATTTTATTTTAATACATATGTTTAACAAACTTTATTATTTTTAGTCGGAAAAATACAGTCCGAACTCTCTCTGGACCAAGTATTCTACAAGCGGGCATTATCATAATGCCCGCTTATAATGCCCTAGGTGTGATAGCAGGTATTATTGCTATCATAACATATTCCGTTTCTAAGGTATTATAGATCAATAATAGATAGGTAAAACATAAAAATATTAATATAACATTTTATTAGACTCTATTTTTATATAATATGTAGTGGTGGTTAAAATTTTAAATGCATTCCTAAGATCTTTTGTAAAAACAAGGAATTTTTTTACTTTTTTATTACTTTGCTTTACGTATGGGGCAAATTTGAAGTTTTTAAATAGAATTAGATGTGTTTTGAAAATGTTGACCTTAGAACAAAAACAAAGGGTTTATTTAGTTCAATGTTACGGTGCAGGCGAAAGTTCTTACAACTTTGTGATAGAGAAATTTAATCAAAGATACTATAACGTTTACGTCTCAAAAATGGGACTTCATAAATTATTAAGAAAATTTCACGCCATCAATATTCATCCAATGAAATATAATTATTTCATAACGTTGCCATGGCAACCTTTGTATTTTTTCGGAAATTTTTTCTTGCTGGGGTACCCTGGAGTGTATTACAGTGGAAATTTTTTGACATAATATAAAGTGACAACACGGAACTTTATAAGATATCAACTGGAACTGTCAACAATCAACCAGTACGTTTTGTCAAACTTTTTATAGTTTTAAATTTCTTTAATTAATGTTAGTTAATATTAAAGGAATAAAAACGCCTAAACAATACAAAATAATTTATTTTTTAGATACATAATTTTTAGTTACAAACTGTAAATGTACCTTAAATCCTCTTTCTACCTCTTCCCTTTTCAATGGCCAATAATACGATGGACCAATTCTATTGAATAAATGTCTATGTTTTAAATAATATAGGTAATATTTGGACAAAATTTTGTTAACTTCTTGTCCACGTAATAATCTTTATTTTATTGATTTTTTAAAAGATATTGCTGGATGATCGAGAACAAATTTTCTTCCTCTAATTCACCACCGCATTCGGCAATGAGATCTTCCAAAAAAAAACATGTACAGTACGAACGGTGATGGGTTCAAAATCATATGACTTCTCGAGGCAAAAGTCAGTAAACTGTCGCCAAACACTTGCTTTAGATTTTTTTGTATTAGCAGGTGTTAACCCCACAATTTCTTGCCTAACTTCTTCCATATTATTTTGACCAAAGCGATTCATCTTGTGATCCCTATCTGCACTTCATAAACCAACACTAAATGTTAAATAACTGCGATCTTGTGATGCGGTTACTCTTATATAGGCACAACTACAACTGACATATTTTTTTTTAAATTTGACATTTAAAGTAATTTCAAAGCATTCTATATTTATTGACGTATAACTGTCTAATAACAAATATCTATTATAAAATCATTTTGTTGTGAAATTTTCTTACCAAATACCATTCGAAATCAAATTATACCTTAAAAATTTTTCTCGCACACGAATATTTTAAGAAAATTTTCTCTCGCCTCCGGCTCGAAAAAATTTTCAAAATATTCGTGTGCTCAAAAAAATTTCTGGATATAATTTGACTTCTAGTGGTATTACAAGTGAAAATTTCACACCTGTACTTTTTAACCAATAAGATACCTTAATTATGACTAGTTACCATGGCAACTAAAAGCATTTCCGGAAATTTCTTTGAGGCGCCACGATATTTAAGTAGAAATTTTTTGACAGTTGAAAAGGTAAACATATGATCTACAACCATTAAATAATGCACATATACCTGTGAATAATGTAAAATATCTGAATCATGTAATAATATTATTTATTATTCGCTGTAACGTTTCATTAAACAGAAAACACAAATTTGTTTAATTATTATGCATAAACAATTTATATTTTAACAAACGTCGGCTGTACAAACATAAGATTTAAATGTTGCTTGCATTCTAACCCATCCTCTCTTCTTAATGGTGAATAGGAAGGTGACGAATTAATTAGATGTCTATATAAGCTATAATAATTACATTTATTTCGTTATTATTTTGCTTATTAGTGGATATCATTAGAGATGAAGATATTAGTTCAACATGAAATAAATTCTAAAATATATATAAATAATAGGTATATCCATCATATTTCGTTAAAAAAAAAATACCAACTTTAGTTACACCAAATGCTATAACACAGATGGGTATTAGTTCAGTCTATCGCCCTTTCATAATTTTAGGTTACTAAAGGTGGTAGAAATGTATTTTTTATTATTAAACTCAACACTCAACGTACAGACGTTTTAAACTATATACCTAGTAATTATTAAGCTTTGTGACAGAACCGGTTAAACAAAAATGACAATTCAACATATTATGTCAAAATACCCTGGCCAACTTGACAAGCAGTGAAATTAGTTTAAAATGTCAAGTTTGATTAATAATTTTTTTTCCAAATTATGGTGTGAAGTGGTGTGAAATTTTCTTACCGAATCCCACGCGAGCTTAAATTATTCCTGGAAATAATTTAAGCTCTTGTGATATTATAAGTGAAAATTTCAGCAAACTGATTCAGTTTCCAATTAAAAAAAAAAACAAACTATGATCAGAATGAAGCAGCTTCTCTAATCGTATTGCAGTCTGTTGCTGACAATCCTACCCTTTCATTATGAAACCGAGCTCAAGAACTTGATGTTGTAAAAAAAACACATATTCAGTTTATTTTAAAAGCAAAAAAATATTCCCATTGAAGCCAACATTTAATCAAACGTTGGAAGAAGGAGACGAAGCCAAACGTTTGGATTTTTGTCTTTGGGTCGGAAACAAAATTGTAAGTGAAAACAGGAATTTTCATAAATTTATCATGTTCTCCGATGAATCGACATTTTCAACAGACGGGAAAGTGTCTTCTGCGCATATTAGATACTGGAGCGAAAATAATCCCCGTTTAAGAATTCCTGCAGAAAAGTTTTAGAATTCCTGCAAGAAGACAATATTACAAAAAAGTAATTGTCTGGTGTGCGATTTCTTATTGGCATTATTGGCCGATACTTTTTCGAAAACACGTGTAACCGTAGGAGTTACCTTGAAATGTTGGAAACATTCCTTTCTGACAACCTAAAAGAATCGCATCTCCAATTTAGGAATGAAATGTACTTTCAACAAAATGGTCGGAATGGTTCGGTTCTGTGGCCCCTAAGAAGTCCCGATTTAACTATTTCAGAAGCCTCAAACAATTAGTATATTCCCGTCCAATTGAGAACGACGTACAGCTTCTGAAACAGCGAATTGTTGAAGCTGTTCAAACAATTTCCATTGAAGAAATTCGAAGAAGTTTTGACCACATTCGTTTACAGCTGGAAAAATGTGTTGAATATGGAGGGGGAGTATTTGAATATCAAATTATGAAATTATTATTTGTTGTTATTATAAGATTTTTTTGTGTTATATATGTAGAATACCATAACAGAAGAGTGATTCGACAAGAGTTTTGTATATACTTTCTAATAATTTTCGAGACAGTGTTTTACGCAGTTGATAAAACTTGTAAATAAGTTTTCGTACTTTCTTTGTTGGAAATTTATATGATTACTCCATTTTAAGTTCTCGTCAATCATTATGCCCAGGTATTTTCTTTCATTTATTTCTTTGATTTCATCAACCATATTATTTATTTCAATACTAGCCAAGTTAGGTTTGTTTATTCCTGTTAAGGTAAAAGTAAAGGATATATAATGAGTAATTAGTTTTACTTGCATTCAAGGAGAGCTGATACATATCCAGCCAATTTTTTATCTTCTCCATACCCTATTGGCCATAGGTCGGTACATATAAACAGTTTATAAGGAATCAATATCTGACACAAAGACGAACAAACATAAACAAAAGTTATAGCAAGTCAGATTAGCCGAAGGATTTTCCGCTAAAGGATATCTCTACAGTCTACAGTCATTGCAGCATGAATAAAGCAAGCCTAATTTTTTCAGTGTTAGAGAGAAAGAAAGGCTGAATTTCTTGTTTCGCCAAACCATTTACAGAGAAAATGTTAAATTTAAATTTTCGTACACAGCACTGCTGCAGATGATGTTGGCTCGGAGTGAATTATAAAAGTATATTTATTTTAGCGCGGTTATGAAGGCCTTTATATGCGTTTTAAACGGTTTAAATAGGGGTGGTGTAAATCTATTGCAGCCACGGCCGCGTATTTAACTTTTAGTGGTTTTAATTCATGCGTTCTAAACTGGACTGGGTCATGGGTGTAAATTGTTGTTTTATTTTATCCATTGAGCAAATTTATTGTGTTAGTTTGTTTGATTCAGCTTGTGTGTGTGGTACAAATATGTAGGAAATAAAGGAAATAAAAGAAATTTAAACTGACTTGTAGGTGAAGTAAATATTTATTTCTTTATTTCTAACAAGCTCGTACTTATAATAAGTTTATTTAAAATTTAATAATATAATAAATATGTTTACGTTGTCTTCTATAAACTTATTCTTCAATCCCCTGAAGCTGAGCATGATAGGGTAAAATCTTATTTTTTTTTGTTTTAGTATGTAAAATCATAAATCATAAATATGTAATAAGAATCAAGTTTTAAAGTAGAAATGTGAATTTATAGTATAGGTAAACGCAGTTTTTTTTTTTAAATATATTACCTATAATAAAATTATTAATTTATAATTTTTAAGTAAAAAATATTACTTATATAAATTATTCAGAACAATAGGTACTAATTAAGGCATTTCTAAAAATATTTTCAAATTGTCTGTTTTTAATATCCATGTTTTTATTTCAATTTTTAATTTTTTTAATGAAATCAATTTTTTAATTTTTGTTGGTAAATAATCGTTTAAATAAAAACATAAACATTGAAATTTTTTTCTCCTATGGACTTATTTATTTTAGGCATTTTTATGACGTGTATTATGATTATGGTTTTTAAATTGTATAGTGTTTTTATTTTTAAATATATATATTAAGATTTTATATAAATGTAAATTTGTCTTATGTTCAACTTTTTTGTTTCTGAATATAATTCTTTTGAAGGATAAATATAATCTTCATTGAATATCATTTTTAGAAACCTTTTTGTAATATTTCTAATTTTTTAACTAAAGTTCTATTTATTCCTCCCCAACCTAAAATGCTGTAATTTAATGAGTTTTAACTAACGCAATGTCTTACATTTAAAAATTTTTAATGTTTTTAAAAATCGGTAGTTAACTTCTTAATTTTTTAATTAAGTATTCTAAGTGAAAATTCCAATTTAATTTATTGTCAAAAATAATTCCTAAATATTTTATTTTATTAACTTAAAAAATTTGAATGTCTTCATTTATTTGAATACTATTCATATTTCGTGGTAGGTTATTTAGGTTTAAAGTAAAAGGAACATAATTTGTTTTATTAAAACTAATTGTTAACAAATTTTTTTATAATTTTAAAATCTTTTTTAATTTTATTATTTAAGTTGTCCCAATTTGTATCGGTATAAAAAATTGTAGTATCATCTGCAAAAAATAATTAATAATTTTAATTGACTGTTTAATTACTTAATTACTACTACATTTTTGTAAAACCAAAAGAAAAATTGTTAAAAGTGCTCTTCACCTTCAAAGATACATGCTTCAGCTCTCCTTCTTATATTAACACTCTTTGAAAAATGTCTTCAGTATTCCTTACTACATCCAGAAATTTCTTATGCGATTCCTACAGAGTTAACTGTAGTTTTATAATATCCCCATAATAAAATATCTCAACATTTTAAATCTGAAAACCTCCGTGGTTATACAATGTACGACCTAAATATTCTCTTGCTTCCAGACTGAATTGTGCTAGTACACCATCAATCATGAATCATATTTTATTTCTAATTAAAATTGGCACCTCTTCAGGCAATATGGACTAAACCTCCTTTAGAAATCGGCGATAGGAAAGGCCACTTAGCCTTTCTGGGAGAAATAAAAGGTCCAATTAAGTGATTTTCTACAACTCCAACCCATGCATTTAACCAAAAATTGCTCTTGCTGGTTAAATTCCACAATTGAATGCGGATTTTCTTGTGCCCAGACCCAAAGATAATATTGGGGAATGTTTTGATGGCGTTTCTTAAGACGGTAGTCTTGTGTTTAAACAATATTTCGAAGTTGATTCGTAAAGGAAAATCTCGGGGAAGGAAGGCTTGGACCCGTTAAATGTAATACGGATATAACAAAGAATTCTCCAAACTAGAATGGGCGATAATATGTTGTTGTTATAAATATTAAATTTTTCTAGTGGATTATTCTGGATTTTCATCAATCCAATTTAAAACTAGTTCCTCAATTTTTGTGGTTCTTGTAGTCCTATGGACACCTTTAATAGTACCTCTTTTATCTATGAAGCGCATTTAATACAATAGCCTAGCTAACGATGCGCTGCTATCAGTCAAAACATACTCGTAATAAATCTCGGCCGTATCCTGATTAGCGAAATTAACCATTCTCTTTGAAAATAACATTGTAAAGATATTGTCGAATATGGATTGGTATCCTTAAGGATGGATTACTCATCTTGCACTTCACTGTAGTGCAAATACTCTTAGTGGGTGTTGAGCTTGATAAGAAGAGGTGTAGTGGAAATATAGCGTATAGAACAAGGACAAGGACATGTCTAGTTTCTTAGGAGGAGTCGGTAGATGAATGTTGATAAAAAATAATTTTTTGTAATTGGTTGGGATAAAGGGTTCCTCTTCGAATAATACATCCAGGGAAATCCCCTCTTTTATTAACGTGCAAAATTATTGCTGACATAGCAAATCGGAACCCCTTCTTCCAATTGGCAAGGGTTGCAAAACTGTATAAAAACTGGAAGGAACACTTACTCGGAGAGTTGTAACAATTGTTTAAGTGTAAAAGTAACCTCTCCCGTTTTTCTACTCAGTTTTGAGTCAACATTAAATTCAACAATTTTGAAGTCATGAAGAGTACTGCACTAGAACCAATGTATTTTGCTCCAATTGCGTAAGTGCTCTTTGAGTAATTTATTTAACCGTTTATTGTGTAAAATTGTATAATTCTTATTTTGAATAGAGTAAGTTATTAAGTTAGTCTATTAAGTGGAAATTGTTTCTTTAAACTTGCTGGAATAACACATTTCTAAAGTCAGTTAAAAGGGACAATCTCTCTGCTTATTAGAGAACTATTTAAATTCACCGTTTTATATTTTTAAGTCGTTAATTTGTATTTTATTCGCACTATTTATTGTAACCTTTCTTTCTTTTTTTGCTTTGCTGGATTGCTGCTCATCAAATAAATCTCTTAAAAATCCTTAGTAATTCAGTGATTAAATAGCGCACCATAAGGGCACAGTAAATAATAAAGAATTACTCTTAGTAGAAAATAAGATCATAAATCAAAACCATCTAAGCTACATAACCCAGTCGCCTGCCATTCTGAAACGCGACATTATTTTAACTCAGATTAAGTAGTTAAATTTTTAATATCCTGCTTTTACTTTAAAGACATATTTTGTTCTTAATTTTTTTACCGAAAAACAAGTTACGACCCATTAACAAAATATTTTTTGTTTTAAAAAAAGCAGTGGTCTATAATTTTTTAAAATCAAAGTTAAAGATAACTTTCAATTAAATATTAATTGGGACGCAACTGGTTAAAACCAAAAATTCAATTTCTACACAAGCGATGTATCTCCATACATAGTTTACACTTACCAAGTTTCCTAAAAATATTTAATGTTTTTTTAAAGTTAATAAAAAAACTATTTATCAAAAAAAAGTGACCGCACCATGTAAAATAAAAAGAAAGCGGAACATAATATGTTTATATAAACTTTTTGTCTTAAAACTATGCATAGATTAGTCTGCTCCTATATTGACATTTAATTGTGAAGCACCTTGTATAATAATAATAATAATAATAATTGTAATTATTTATATTCATTTTAAAATATTTCCATTAAATGGAAACAGTATGACAACGTGATGCTAATTTTCAAATTTGATACGTATAATATAACGTTATATATTAGCACGAGAAATGAACTTTGAATTATAATTAACTTAATTTCACTCGAACAGCCTGGAATTCCAAATTTATTAACATTATATAAATATATTGTGCATACAAGACTTAAAACCAACATTCTAGTGACTATAGACAATCAGCGGCGGCTCGTAAATATTGAGTATGGAAGGGGGCAGACCTTAGGCAAGGCCTAACAAACAATAACGCCAGGCAAAGCCCAAAAAAAAATGTTGGTCCACGTCCAAAAGAGCGTTTTTAGCCTATAAGATATTTTTTCGGGGGAATATCATAAGTGCATCTAATTTTTCCGAAAAAATTTGGAAAAACGAGTTGACAAATTACTTGTCAACGAGTTATTTGAATTTTTTCATAGGAAAAATTAGATGCACGAATGATGTTTGGCAAGATTATTTCGTGACTGAACAAAATAAGCCTATTTACTAGTAATCTGACAATTTAATCAATCAAAGCAACGTACAAAGCATTTTACATTTATTCAACAATTTTTTATTTTGACAGTACCTATCAAACATTTTTCCGGAAAAATTACTGACAGGAGCTGTCATGCAATTTTTCCACTTGAAAATTAAATATGAAATACGAATTCTTGTCAGTGATTGGTCAAAATTGATAGGAAGGAAATATTAAAAAATATATATATAAATACAGGGTGTTTCGCGATGGATGAAACATTAGACGTTAACGGAAAACGGGTGACACTTTTTTTTTAAATTTTGTTGCTCCGATAAACGACCATTTTCTATCGGTTTAATATATTTTCAGCATATTTGCGGCTTCTTTACAAAACTGGTGGCAACATAGTTATTTTAAATGGAACACCCTATAAATTTTTTAATTTTAAGATTCTACATGTATTTTTGAGTAATACACTTTAATACTGATTTTAAAAGCCGATCAAAGTAGCTTTTTAATAATGTACACCATGCTGCCCTCATAAAGAAGAACGCGTTATGTTACGGTAACCACAAAATGAGAAATAGAAGGTTAAAGTTTATTGATTAGCCTTTGAGTTGTATGTATCTAATGAAATATTTTTATCTACATTATTTTTCCATTATGTTGTAGTTTATTACTGATCAAGTTAATTTTTTAAAAATACAATCCTAAGCTATAAGAAATGACATACCGCAAATATTCCTATTATTTGCTATTCATATCCTAACAAAAATCGCGGCAACTTTTAATTTCTTAACATACCGCGTTTATCAATAGAATAACGCGTACCTACTTAAATGAACAAAGTAATAATGGCGGTATATAAGAAACACTATTAAAATACTTTTAATTTAAATATAACTTTTATACATCAGTAATTTAAACCAATGAAAAATATTACGAACTAAGATATTTTCTAGATCATCTCAATAGCTTAGCACCAACAATCAAATTCACCATGGAGAAAGTTGAAAACAACCAATTACCGTTTCTAGATGTCAACGTGAAGAAAAATGGCAACAGCATCCAAACTTCAGTATACAGAAAACCTACGCATACGTATATTGGTCAGTATCTCAATTTTACATCAAATCACTCAAACAGCACGAAACATGGCATAGTAAAAACCCTCGTGGATAGAGCAATTACAATCTGTAACTCGGAAGAAGCACTTAAAAAGGAAGCTCACCACATCAAGACCGACCTCAACAAAAATGGCTACCTCACAAGATTAGTTGACACAATATTGGAAAATCGTAAGAATCGACCCAACGCGCAAGAAGCCGACAGAGAGGCACAACCAACACTCAATATTCCTTATGTCAAGGGAGTATCTAAGAAAACAAGAAGACTAGGACAACGATATAACATCAACACCGTATTTAACTCGAGGGACACCCTAAGAAGCCACCTGACGAAGACAAAGCCTATAAGTCAAAAAGATAGGAAAAACTGTGTCTACCAGATCCCCTGCGAGTGCGGCCAATCTTATATAGGTGAGACATTAAGACCACTCGAGACAAGGATTAAAGAACACAAAAACAATACGTTAAAAGGAGATACCGAAAAGTCAGGTGCAGCTGACCATGCCTGGAAACATGGTCACCATATCATGTGGTCAGAAACTGAAATCCTACATAAGGAACCACACTGGAGGAAAATAAAGTTTAAGGAAGCTGCTGCTATTCACCAGAATCCAGGCTGCTTTAGTAAACCATCATTAGCCATAAGAAATATCTGGAAACCTTTGTTAGGTATATGTAATCTTAGGATAAGATCGCGTGCCAACTGAACGCATGACTGCACCCACCTCAATTATGCTTCGGTGCAAATAGCTAGTATAAATTGTCTTGTACTTACTTTACTTATTTAGTATTCACCTGAAGACGACTGGAGATAATTACCAGTTAAAACGTTGTGATTCAAAACAAATAAAGACAATGGAAGTTCAAAACTCTTTCATCATTCAAATAATTTTTTAATACAAACAGAAATAGTCCCTTCTTGCGTTGCAAACGTCGTATACTGGCAGAAAATCTAGCTGATAATACCGAAACATGCGGTATCGGGATCTCACTAAAGAAGACCGCGGTATTTTTTAGCGCTAATACCGTTTTGTATTATGCCGAAGATATCGCGCTCTTTGTTATGATTAGGGTATATTCTTAACATACGGCATGGGGAACTATGCTAAATATTATTGATAAATAAAAGATACAGCTATTTTACTTAGTATACATCTTAATATGTATATTTTAAGTACTTTTTCATCAAAAACTGAAAATCCGAATTTTTTAACATACCGCGTTCTTACTTATGAGGGCAGCATGCTTATACCAATAATTTACCTAACTCATGTTTTCGATTTATAAGTATTTCTTTAAACATGTAACATTGTTAGGCTCCATGGCAACCATTTACTTAAAAGAAGTGTCATTCCTTCGTTTGTGATTTTAAGTTGCCGATACAATGGTTCAATGGAAGATCATAATTATATATAATAAAAGGTATTCAAATGCAGTTATAATGAATTTATTTATTCTACAAGAACAGTGTGATAAGATTATAGGCAGAATGTGTGGAAAATTTAATGAAATGTATCCAAATTTACCACGACGGAAAGTTGCGACGGATTGGAAAGTGAATATATAGTTTTTCCATTAAATAACAATTAAAAAGTACTTACTTACCCTAAAGTTATATACGGATGGAAATTTTTTTAAGGAATAGGTGTCTTCAAGTTTCAAAATATCAATTTCATGAAGTCCAGCAGTCGGCAGAGTAGTTATCGAGGTGTCTGACAAGTCTCTACAAAAAATTATATATTTATATGAAAAATTCATAAAATACGATTCATTACGATTTTTTCGTCTGAAGTTAAATAGTTTTGTTAATTTGTTATACCTTTGAAATTTCAACAGAAGAAATGTGAAGACCGCTGTTCGATATCTTTGTTCGTTTCAGAGTTATTGCCGCAACAATATTTTTTTAAATGTTATAGATACCCGAATCGCTGGATTGGAAGGGGTATTTTATTTTCATGGCCACCTAGATTCCCGGATTTAACTGTGTCAGATTTTTACTTCTGGGGACGAATAAAAGACATTGTTTATAATACGCGACCAACTACACGAGAGAATATGATTGAGCGAATTGAAAATGCCATAAATTCGATTTCACGAGCTGAAATTAAAGCAGCTATTTCTCGTTCTAGAAGAAGAATTAATAGTTGTATTTTGCAAAATGAAAGTCATTTTGAACATTTAAAAAGTATTTCGCTTGTTCTGTTTAAAAGTTTTCCATGATTATTTTAAGGCTGTTGTTATGGCTCGGAAAAATGTTCGGCACGAATATGTCAAAATCAATAATATATCAATTATAAGTTGTAGCTATTACTTTTTTCTCAGAATTAGTTACTGTTACGTATGTTTGTGATTGTTATAATTATTAAATTTCTTTGAAATATGTGTTACTTATTTCCACACGTCTGTAGAAAAACTATTGTACCTGACACGTGCGGAAAATGTTTTCCCTGCACTCGGCTGCTTAACCGAACTCCGCTACGCGTCGTTCGGTGAACGGCAGACTCGTGCGGAAAAATTAATTTTCCGCACTTGTTAGGTAAATAGCTATTACATTAAAAAAATTGTAAAATATCGAATAAAAACATTAAACATTAAGATATTGAGCCTAATAAATAAAAATTAAGCAATTACTTGAAGCAATTACGTTTTAGTAAAAGCAATTGCTAGATCTGGATATGAATAAAATTTTGAAGCAATGTTCAGTTTGGTGCCTAATTATGTGCAAAAGAGTTGTAAAGTAAATTTTGTGATATGGCAGATTTCAGTCAAAAAGAGGAAGAAATTAAAGACAAGCAATTGATATTCTTTCACAAATTAAAGGAACATAAATAAATCTCTCTGACCACAATCGTTTAGCTTCCACGACAGCTTCAGCACTTGTAGGAAATTTAATAAAAATATTGGCCTTCTCCAAAACTGCAACCATTACAGAAGTGTATGTCTTACAGACAGTAGTTTGGTGAACACCGAGTTCTTCACCTACAGAATTTTGAAAGCCCGGATCCGACAATTTCCGCAGTAAGATTTTAATCTTATTTAAAGGCGACAGTGCACCCCCTCGCCTTTTACCAATATCAGTGAAAAAATAATTTGCCACTTTTCAACATTTTCGCAGTCAAATCGATAAACTTTCTGAAATCATCATATCTGCAATTTTTACGTACACTAGATATTTCTTTTACAGACGTTCATAGCCATAATTGAAGACACAAATTAATAGCGACGCACGTGTATGCCGTGGAGAGCTAAAATTGATTGCTACGAAGCAAGTGATGCAGGTGTCGACCTACCTTAAAAAGTTGAAAGCAATTGTTACACTAGAAAAAGCAATTCCTTAATTTATTCATCACATTTTAAGCAAACGATAGCAATTGCTTCTATTTTTTAAGAAAAAGCATTGACTAGAAGCAATTCCTGCAGTTTTAAGCGATTGCTGGACGCAAAAGCGATTACTTTAGTTTTTATTCATTGGCTTTCAAGAAATTACTTCGATTTTATAAGAAAAAGCAATTGCTACATTTTTATTCATTAGGCTCATTAAATAACCAAAAGAATGGAATAATTAATTTTTTAGTGCTTACCTATAAGAAGACTATAATTTTTTTTTCAATTTTTATTTTGACAATTTATTACAATGTAGGGCTAAGACTGTGAATTTACTTTATCATGATACATATTTCGGTGTTTAAGTATTGCCACTAAATGAAAACAGATTAATATTACCAAAAAAATTACCACGTTCCACGCATTTTAATATGGACCATTTTAACTTTAAATGTAAATCAAATTGCTGGCAATTGCATTTTTATCGAAATTTTATTCACTAAAAGAATTTTGACCCAGAGCGCTTCCACGTACAGACAGCGGTATTTTTTAATCAATGAAAAATTAGTTCCCAACATTAATTAATCATTCCTGATTAGAATGTGTCCAAATAGGACGAATGTTCTTAAGTATTTCTCAGCTAAGAATGAAATGGAATGGCCGCCGTTTTCATATGTGATTTTTAATTCTAGATTTTAAATAATAATTAACTAATCAGCAACTTTGATTTTGAAATAAATGCCTTTAGCACAAATTATTTTCTCATTAAATGAACAGTATATGCATATTTTTAGATTTAGCTAAAGCCTTTGATACTGTCAGTCATAAAATTCTCATTAACAAATTAGAAAAACTTGGATTTCGTGGTCAAATATAAACTTTATTTAAAAACTATTTATATAACAGAGTACATCATGTTAAAATTGGTGAAAATATTAGTTCACCAAAAATATTTAATTATGAAGTACTACAAGGTATTTATCTAAATGATATTTTTAATTTAAACTGTCAACGAAAACTACATAGTTTTGCTGATGATACAGTAATGTTTTATGAAGGTCTAAATTGGAATATTTTAAAAAATACTATTGAAAAAGATTTTATAAAAATAAGCAACTGGTTTAATAAAAACTTATTAACTATAAATTATTACAAAACAACATACATTCCATTTACTTCATACAAAAATAAACTTCCAAATATTGATCCAATAATATGCAATATTAATATTAATATAAAGGAAGGTGAAAATATTAAATATCTAGGAATAATTTTTCATAAATATATAAAATGGGATTTACATAGTGACTAGATTGTAAAAAAACTAAGAATTCTTATACCAAAATTCAAACACCTTAAACAATTTTTAAATATAAAAGAATTATTCTTTAGTACAAACCCATTTAAATTATTTAATACTAGGATGGGGAGGCATAATAAGAATTATCTTCATAATATTGAAACTATTCAAAAATACATTTTGAAAATTATTTACGAAAAAGACCACCAATATTCTTCTGATTTACTATTTATTTTAAAGATAGTAAAAAAATGGATGTTAAACAAATATTTTTTTACAAGATGTTAATATATATTTTTAAACAGAAAAATAAAATAAATTATATTAATCACACACATGAAACTCGTTATAAAAATACTATTACATATAGAAATAGAGTAAACAAAACAATAGCACACAAACATTTTTTAAACATCAATCCATATATTTTTGATACGCTACCACAGTCAATTAAAATAATCAAATCGTTAAATAATTATAAAAATAAAATTAAAAATTGGATATTATCTAATCCAAGAGATATATTCAAGAACGTCATTAATAAAATAATGAATAAAATAAATAAATATATATATATATATTATATACATAGCGTATTATATCTTCGTATACTATAGTGATATAAAATATACCAATAAAATATTGTCATATTCGTTTTATATTATAATCTAGTGGTGGCTGAATTATGAAATATATTCTTGACAAAAATATTATATTATTTAACTCAAAACAAGTATTTTACTTCTGAGAACAGAATTGATAGTTTATACAAGAAAAAATTTTGTATTAGCATTAAATGTCAAAAAATATTTGAATAAACTTTTAATATTATTATAATCACTAGTAGCCGGATTAGCTTTAGTACAAGTTTTGCAACAGTTTAAACAAGTTTTGTACGAGTTTGTACAAGTTTGTAAAAGTTGTGTATAAGCTTGCACAAGTTTAAACAATAAGTTTGTACAAGATTGTAAAAGTTTTGTACATTGCACAAACGTATACAAAACTTACAAACTTGCACAAAATTTGTACAAAATTGTAGAATCTTGTACCAAATTTTACAATTTTGTACAAACCTGTCCAAACTTGTATATAACTTGTACAAAAACGAACCGGGCCAATTTGAGTGTGAGTAAATTATGTAGGTCAATGTTATTACTATCATATTCAGAGTCACGTGGTTAGTTAATTATTATTAAAAACCTTTGTGCAACCCAACATAAGCGTCTGCAAAATTTCAGCTTCCTGAGCCTTATTTTTTTTAGAATATCGCGTTTTTAAATTGACATTAAATCAGGGTCAGCTCCCCCATGGGGAAAGATGGCGGCCGTCAATATTTTATGTATGCAGTTTGTGGTAAGTACTAATTGCCTGTAAAATTTTAGTCTCTTTAATAACAAATAATATTTTCCAAGGAGTCCTCATGTCACTCTAGTTTAGGGTCCATTTACTACCTGATATCCGGAGTTTAATTATGCATATGACGGCCACTGGTGCGCCATGGAGTTGCCCAGCGTTGAAAGTGGCATATTGGTGTAGGTATCAATTATGTAAAACTTACATATGTCGAAGATTCTGCAACTTTCGGAATGCCTCTCTGTGTATGATTTTCAGCTGGGTATTACCCCTAAGGACCCTGAAAAACAAGAAAATAATAACTGAATTTCGTATATTATAAACTAACATAATAGTTATGGGGAAACTTGATATCTGAGGTACAACCACCTTGAAAGAAGCCGTGAAACAGAAACATCGACAACACCGCTTGAATATCCATGTGTCACGTGACTTTTTGAGGTTATCCATGCTTTAGTATGTAATTTACGCGCGACGTAGGAGGTAACTTTGCGGTTTTTCGTATTAATTTGTATTTTTATCCGGTTTTCGATTGATATCTAATAGAAATTTTAAGTGACATGATTGCTAAGAACCTCTACATACATACTATTTTTGGTGCGGATTTGCTCTGATAGCATTATTAAAGTGAAAAATCCAACAGCCTGGCCGGCCTGGCGGTTTGTTTACGGGTCTTATATATGGCGGCAAGATTTTATTTGTTTTAATTTAAAAGTTGTGTTTTTTGTATTCTAGTTAGCTAGCTCTTCGGGATAAACTTTATTGTTTTGTGGCTACAGTTAATTTAATAAATATTGAAGTGTTTATTTAACTTGAAGGTATATGTGAATTAGTTTAAAAATATCACTAAGATAGTTCGTAAGTAGGTAGGGTACCTCTAGATACCTAGGTACTTAGGTAACTACTATTTTTTTTCTTTTAGTCTATTTATTTTTCCACATGCCAAGCCCCTGCTGTATTCCTGGGTGTAACTCTAACTATAAAAGTATTTTAAAAGCTGGAGAGTGTAATATATTTTTATAGTTTAGATTTGACCAATGACTGTATAAATATTGTTAATCAGGTTTCAGTGGACATTGATATAAAGGAAAAGGTTTTTTTTTAAAGGTAATGAATACAAGGATTTGAAATGGATTTTACCCTTTGAAATGAAACTAAGTAGGTTGTCTCAGCTTGAAAACTTATTGTCTCGGTATCAATTCATACATTGTGAACGAAGTTATCCAGATACCTAGTAGGTGACTTTCTTAAGACAAGCGTAAACAGTGGCGGCTCGTGACTAGTGAGTGCTGGCTTTAAATTAAAAAAAAATAACATGTCTATTATTTTCGAAAGTACGTGTCTGTTTTTTCTAACTTTCTCGTTGTGAATTTTAATTTCATCAACATAAGCACTACTTAAACAAGTTAAAATATTACTTTGTCCTAACATCTCAAAACTTATCACATTATAACGATGTTTTGCACTATTTTCATGTTTTTTATTTTCTCTGAAAGATGTTTTAAGTCCATTTATAGTCCAATTATCATCCCCGTCAAAAAGAAGACACAGGAAACAAAAAAAAAAAAGAATTTTCGTCCTCACAACCGCATATCCAGGATTTTTTATTATATATTTATTTGTCAAACTTACGCGTAAACTGTGCCTTACTTTTACATTTTGATTGCACTTGTAGGTACTATAGGTATTCAATATTGGTAGTGGAGTGGCCCCCATGTATTTTTTAAATCAAGTTTTTTAATTAAGCTCAGAGAACTACTAAACACAAGCTTCTGTAAATCAATGACCTTCATATTAGACGAAATTTTTCAACTTTATAATAAAACTAATAAATAACTCAAAACAAATAAACAAAACGTCTACGGCATCGACAGGTCGCATAGCGATTCGCGAACAGCTGTTGGGCGCGGAAAATTGGAGCTCGTCAGTGGCCGCTCGTTGTGCGATGTGTAGGTGACGTCAGGCCTCCGTAGTCGCGTTGAATCGGGACGGGATAATCGATAGCCCGCGCTTAGTAACCTTAAGAGCGCGCAACTCGCTTGTCTATGAGTATAACCTGCCCGTTGGAATAGGGCTATGTTCGGTTTGAATTATTTTAATTGATTGCTTACATACATTGCGTTATTGGTTTTTTAAGTAAAGTATTTTTGGATTCTGTTTGAAATAATTGCAGGGAGGGCGGCGCCCCAGAGCCCTTCATTAACGAGCCGCCACTGAGCGTAAATATCTGCAACAGAGCCGAAAAAACACAAAAAATATCAGAAATAATAAAAAACTCGCACGTTGCCGCGCGTCAACTCTCAGCTAATGCGGCGTTGCCCGATGTCACTTCTAGGCTTCTTTTCAAGGTGGTTGTGTCTGAGGTTTTAATGACATTAAAACATCTTTTGTGTCTCAGATTTCTACGCTTCTTTTAAATATAATTTATTCATTACTTAATTTCATGGTCTTTGGTATATTTGTAATACCCCGTTGATTATTAGAAGTTCTGGCTATGGACATTTTCAGAAAAGGTCAAATTATAAAAATTGACTTATAATTTGCAAAATATATAAACTTCTGGCAGAAAGTAGGTGAACAAAATTCAAAAATAATACAATTTTTTTTTTAATTTAGAGCTAATTATTTCAACCCTATTAAAGGAAACCTTTTCATCATATTGGATAATCCCACAAACAACAACAACAACAACAGTTATTATAAAACCGTGCTTAACTAACTAGTTACTCCCAAATTTATATGTCAAACAATATAAATTATCTAAGCAAACCTACTAATTAAAGTTAAATAATTAATTTATCCATTACACTTACATGGACGCTATCTGAGACTCAGCGAAAGCTTCCTCTTCTATCATTTCTATTTCATTGTAGCTTAGAATCCTAAAAGTAATTTGTTTTGTTAGGTACTTGAAAAAGTCATTTATTACGAAATGCTGCATGCAACAAAGAATCGGATAAGTTCTTTTCCAAAATAATTAAACTTTGAAAATTCTTTTGTGGCAACTGCCAGGCCAGCAATGTTGAAAAATGAATTTTTATTAAGAGTACGCGTCGCTTTTACTAGCGACATGCATTTATACCATTTACCCGAAACCCTCGAAACCTATCGATTTTATTTCAAGATATTTATTTAGAAATAATAAAGTAAATTTTGAATATTCGACTATACTATTCACGATAGCCTAGATACATTTTCAAAAATATCACGAGTAAAATTTCAGTAAACGGGTATAAATTTGGTATCACTGGGTAGCTACAGGTTCAAACATTGTTCGTCTTGTAACATATTTTTAATTTAGGCCTTTCTTTTGGAGAAAATAATTCTTAAAGAAGGAATATAGTGACACAATTTAGTATATTTTCAGAACGAAAGGGTAATCGAAAAATCTGCTACATGAGCTTTAGAGTTTAAGAATAAGTCTTTCTTCACGACCATTACTGAATGCAATAATTCCAAAATCATTTTTGATCATAGAATGTAAAAATTCTCGCTCTTGAGTTGGAATATTTATTCTGAGACACTTGCTTCTTATGCGTTTTGCGTGTATTTTCATTCCATAACAAGATACGGAATAAATATTCTGTAATTGATATAAACGACATAGGTTGCCATGAATTTCAAAACTGTCAGTGTCAGATAAAAATGGCCGCGTTGTAATAATTATTTTCAGACAAATTTTATTGCAAGTCAAAAAATGAGTGAAAAATCGGATGAATCAGATATGGAACTGGATGGTCGTGGAGAAAATATAGTCTGCTACTCGGTTAGAATGAAAATTCAATACTCGTGGTTCCTCACGCTCGCGTTCGGAATCTTCCACTCGGATCGAATTTTCATTCCAACCTCGTTACAGAATCTACTATTCTATATTTTTAATTTAAAGTACCGTGCAAGCAAAAATTATTTGCATCAAAGAGGGCCTTGCATCTAAGGACGTAATGCTTAGTCGTAGAGCATAAGACCTGTTGGGTGTCAGTAACTACCTGAATTAACAATCAATCAGTTATTCCGTCATCTTTGACAGTCGTTACAAGTAATTTGATTCATCGTTAATTTTTCCAATTTTTTCAACAATTCACACAATGGGCTTTACGGAACAGCACAAAACATTCATGGTTGAAGCGTATTTTCGAAACGGGGTTAGAGCCGGGGTTGTGCATGGACGATTTTCACGAACATTTTCCTAACGTTGCTTTTATTGCTGGGGATTTTTATCATTGCCTGAAAAGAACCGTGGCTGTGTTTAGGGAAACAGGTTCTATACAAAACAAAAAAAGCAGGAAGACCATCTGTAAGAACAGAAGAACTTGTTGCAAACGTTTGTGAAATAATGCAAAATACGTCAACAAATTGTATAAGATGCCTGTCCCAAGAAGTGGAAAAATCTTATGGAACATGCAGGACTATTATAAGAAGCAGCTAAATTTATTTTCTTATAAAGTGCAAGTAATTATTTTTCTTTTTCTTTCTGTATATTCTTACTTTGTTAATTTTGTAAACAACAAAAATAAATTTGTATTTGTCTACTTATTTTATTACTCATTAGTTTGGCATATCATGTCATAATATGAATTTAACAAAATGTTAACCTAGATTTGGTTAGATATATCGTTCCCATATCATTGTGATCTAAACCAAGCCCTACGTTTTTTAATCCAAGCCCTCTTTGATGCAAATAATTTTTGCTCGCACTGCAGTAGTAGTAGTAAAGGGGAGGCTTAGCACTAAGCAAGTAGGCCAGTTCGACCCTTTTTGCCAACCCTATTTTAGGTCTAGGTAGCCAGGCGGGACCAAGAGTTTTACGTGGGTTCTGAACCACAATTTACTGTTATTCTCGGCATAGTTTTTCGCTCTTGTTGTAACACCTCTTGTCTACCACAGACTTCGACGGGGTCAGCCTATTACGTCTACGTGGTGCGACCTAAAGAATGGGTCCGCAGAGCCCCCTATAATCCATCGGGATCCAGTATCAGAAGTGTTACTCAACGGGACACCGTACCGTATTACCGAATCCCCTGCTGCAGGACGTCCCCCAATCATCTTAGATATTTAGGTACCTTTAGATATGTACCGGGTGTTCCACCTAAGGAGATAATCGGCTATGTCTCAGAAAGTAATAACACTAGGACTTTGGGAAAAAATATGTATCGATAAAAGCGGCCAAGAGAAATTGCTGGAAATTATTTTCAAGTTCGAAAAATCACCGCTAGACCGTAAGAGAACTTTCAAAATAGAAATGCCGATTTTGTCTTGATTTTTCTTAACAAAAATATGTTAAAAATATAACCATTGTATTCTTCATAAAATTATGAAACTTTATGTTAGGAATAGTTTTTTTTTCTATTTTCAATAATAAAGTGGTGGGAGAAGGTCAAACCTTTTTTCTTTCAAACGCTGATATCTCTGCTTTGGATAAACCGATTTTATTCAACTTAGTCTTGAAAAAAAGCCCTTCTTTTCCTCTACACGCAGATCTATTAACTATACCATATTGATTCTGATGGTGGACACTAGATGGAGTTTTTCCGTAATTCCTCAATAAATAAGGATTTTCTCAAAAAAATCAAATGTTATGATATGACTTTTTCATCATATTTGATTTTAGGCTTATAAAGGCTATTAAATAGTGGAATAAAAAATCCAGGTCCGTATTTAAAATAAAAAGTTGATGATGGTCGTTCGAATCTGAAACGTCGGATTAAAAAACTAACCCCATCAGCTTGTAGAGGAGGAAAAGTTACTATAAGGAACTGAAAACCGCAACGTGATATCTTTTGTTAAACTAGAGAAAATCGAATGTTTTAAAAAATGGCCTATTTTTCCATATTAATAATTATATTATCCCTAATTTCTCTAGTTATCGCTAGAAATTCTAATCGGTACAAATACTATCATTTCACTGAAAAATCTATTATAAATAATTAAAGAAAACAGAGTTTTATGAGAAAATGTCAGTCACGACTCATGGCGTTCAAGGTTTAAGGTTGAATTCTCAACGTCGTTCAATTTATTGCCAACCTATAACCTATTTCGTTTTGTTTTTTCAAGTTTATTATTTTTTAAACTAACATTTAAATAAAATCAGTATCGTCGGCACGTTACTTAGGTAATATTTGATATATTACAAAAATATCAATTTATTTCATTGCTAATTTTGGGAGAATTGTATAGTGAAAGAACAATGAGTGACAATGACATAATAATGTTAAAAAAAATCTTACCCGATATTTTTCGCTATACAATTCTCCTAAAATAAGTTATGAAATTCCATGATATTTATTAAATATGTCAATTATTACCTATAGAATATCAAGTCGATACTGATTTTCTTTAAATTTTGTATAAAAGCTAGAAAACATAAATACATCTACGCGAAATAGGTTATTGGTTGGCAAGCATGTTGATACTCCCACCTTAAGACACAATAATATGACCAACATTTACACTTTTCACCGAGTAACAGTGTTATTAAAAAATATTTAGTATATCATTGAAAATATAAACTTTAATGAACTGAAAAATATTATTGTTATTGCTATGGAATAATAAAACAAAGATATGTATGTAAAAACTTAAGATTATTAATAAAACCAAATAAAAACAAAATCCCTAATCGCGCCCAGCTTCATTTCACGTGCTGCCGGCAAAATTCGTCGTTGTCATTGGCATCTATATTATTGACACCTCCGTCCTCCGTGCTTTAAGCTGTTCTTTTTTTCATCTCCGGGAAGCCTTCGAGGAAGATCGTTCCAGGTCGATTTCTATGAAATATCTCGCAGATCTACTTGAAGTAATAACCTCACGTTCTGGTTTGTTTACGGTTACCAGCAAAAAAAAACGGCATCGGTGGCTCAGTGGTTAACGCGGCACTCGCTGAGAACTCTAGGATGAGAGTTTGTGGGTTCGTATCCCATGCACTGCCGGCAAACTGGTTCGAGCCCGGTGGATTTTAGTGGTATAAGTCTTGACGTGGGTCCAGCGTCGAGCAAAAATTAGGGAATAGTGAAAAATGTATCATCCCCCAAACCCACCCCATTCACGCCGATAACCAGACCGGATGAGATCGGATATCTGGTGGGTTGCGGGGGAAGGAACACAGTCTCCAATAGGTAGGTCGTAGAAAGCGCGAAACCAAGGGTTGATAGCCCTTGACGGGTGCTTCTAATGACTGAGGATCATGGTTCGGAGCCCAAGTGAGACTGTAGGTCCTCTCGGGAATGCCTCTGGCAGCGAACGAAGAGGAAAAAATCCGAAAATAACAACAACAACAACCAGCAAAGAAGTTGTATAAATTTTATTTTAATAAACAAATATTCAAAATTTGGAGAACATTTTAGAATGTGGCCGTCAACCTTCGTATATTAAATAAAATAACTTGCTAATAGGGGTCGCAGCCAGAAGTTGAATTTATCAAACAAACAGGTTGTTAATAAATAATGGTGTCTGAGTCTCGCGAATTTTGAGCTGTTTGCCGGTTGAATTGGTGCGAAAATTTCAAAAAAAATATTGAAATTCACTTACAGTTGACTTAAAGCTACATAACTGATTTCTCCGGTGCATATTTTCTTAATTTTGTTGTGGTCCAAATCCCTGCAAAAATAAAATAAATGTGTTAGCAAAAATCAGCAAATACCTTTAAATTAAGGGTTTATTAAAAAAAATGTAAATCTAAAATTATCAAAATTAAAAGATACTGTTCTGAAACTTTATTATAAAAGCACCGGTAAATGTCAATCGATTGTTTGTAAAATTTTCACTTATAATCTCCCTAGCAGCAGAATTATTACCGATAATTTTTTTTAAGGTTACGAATGGTTTTATTGATAGAAAATTATCCCGAGTCGAAGACGAGGACAAGAAAATATTACTCACTATATTACATTGTAGAACATTGCTTTTACCATCTTTATGGGTTTTAAACTGCTTCAATATTCAAACAATAAAAGCTAAAAACCTTCTGCCTTCGCGGCCCCTTTTTAGTCGTTTCTCTGAAAGTCTTGTCATTCCCTAAGCTGATATCTATTATTATTGTATACTTTCAATAGATTTTATTTAAAGTTTTAGTGCTGAATATTATAAATTTATATTTATAGTTAAAAAGTACCTTCATTTAATTTGATTGGTTTAAGTTTTCTAATACATATAATGTATTTAAGGTGGCATTATCAACGTCATTCAATTTATTGCCAACCTATAACCTATTTCGCCTTGTTTTTCTTAGTTTATTATTTTATTGACTAAGATTTAAATAAAATCAATATCGCCTGCACATTATTTAGGTAATATCTGATTTATTACAAAAATATCAACTCATTTCATTGCTTATTTTGAGAGAATTGTTATATAATTAACTTATGAAATTTCTTGATATTTATTTAACATGTTAATTATTACCTATAGAATATGAAGACGATATTGATTTTATTTAAATTTTGTGTAAAAGCTAGAAAAAATAAATAAATCTACGCGAAATAGGTTATCGGTTGGCAAGCATGTTGATACTCCCACCTGAATGGCATTAAGTACAGCTTTCTACAAAATAGGCTTTAAAGGGAAAAACGTACATCAATAATGAGCTCTAATGGATATTTAAAATTAGACTGTAATATAATAAGATGCTTTAAACTAATTTATTTTCAAGAGAATGAAGTAATATAAAAGGGCGAAGGATTCCATTACATCTTTTTAATTTTAGTGTAATATACTAGTCCAAATTTAAACACGGTTTATGTAACCCAATGGGGCCATTCTACTCCCTTATACAAGAATTTTGCATTGTTTGTTGGGAACAATCCCTGGAATATAAATACATAGTAAGTAAAAAGTAGAGTAATCGCGTCCGTATAATTTATATTAACGAAAAATATTCTCAGCTAGCAGACTTGAAAGTGTGAAAAGACCTGCATTTTGCATTGAAGTACACAGAGATGCCAAAAACAATGGATTCCCTGGGGCCGAGTAGACATTGACAGCTGTTTCGTCCTTGTTAGGAACTCATCAGAATGCCACAACCCGAAGCAACTCCAACTCCATCACCGATAACATTGCACCGCATTTAAACTCTGCTTAATAAATTAGTAAGCAGTAAATAAGTAGCAACGCCATCACGTTGGAATCAAAGACAATGTAAAATACAGGTGAAGCGTGGATGTGAAAGGACTTCAAAAGAAAACAACACAACGGCGCAAACACACCAGTATAGGGTACGACATTTCGTACTCCATATCAGTCTGCTTAATTGGGAATACAGAAATGGATTGCACTAGTGCACTTAAAGAAATCCTTTTACCTAACCGATATTTAATTTGGAAATCATAACCTTGTAACTCCAGCCACTACCTTCCTACACTAAGGAACAAATTATTCTTGGATAATGTCGTCCTCAAAGCATTAGTCTGTGATAACTTTGAACCACTTTGAATCAATACAACTTTGAATCCAATCAATAATACCTACTCATAAACATAAGCGGTAAAACCACTGCCAAAGTTTCTAACTCATAGGAATGATTGTGTTCATTTTTTGTTGGTCTATATAGTAGCAATTACGCAATTCTACACCGAAAATTTATGTGATATTTTTTCTCAAATAAGTAATAACTACTATTATCATTGTTATTAATATCGGTCTAGAATTAATGTGTTTTCTGGTAAGATTCAACAATTTTAAAGTATCCTAGAAAACCTAAAAAATGCCTAACTTGTTTGATATTCTTTAGCTCAGTCATGTAACTAATGTAATTATTTATCTAGTACCTACCTGTAAGAGTCTTTTAATGACTTCCCTTACTAAATAGTCTATATTTAACGTGATATTATTCTCTCTCGTAAATCTTCTAGCATTCTCAAGGCGTCTTAACTCACCATCCATTGTCTTGGATGGAATTATAATATTATTAATACATAGATACGTCAATATCGTTCCTTAAGTCTCCCAAGCATTATTAACTAATCGTTGAAAACCTATTGGCGAATTTGTTAGACCAAAAGGAATACGCAGAAAAGCATGATGGCTTTCAGAATATAAAAAGCTATCTTAACTATTGATGCCTGATAAAAGCTGAAGCCATATCTGAAGTTCTAAAGTTCTCTAAAAATGGGATTAATTGCCACCTAAACGATTAAGTTTGTCATCTATTAACGGTAATGTATAAGTTTTTTTTTCATCACTGGTACCTTCTTTTCTTATTCACTAGCAGCACAGGACTGTGACTGTGATATCGTAAATGCTTTAATAACTCATTTAAAATTTACTTTGTAGAGAATGACAACCGTTATGACTTGTACATAACTGGCTTACCTATTACAGTTTGCTTTAACCGTTCAATTTTATGGAGCCTTAATGTATCTTTAGACTTTATTATCATAACTACATGATCTTGATTGCTAAAATTTGTCCCAAATATCAGTTCATGACTCACTTGGTGATCCTCTTATATCTCCTCTGATACTTCTGCATTTATACTTAGAAAATATCTCTATTTTTGTACTACACGAGTCTACTAAGCATCGCACCTTATGTCCGTTAATGTATGCCTTTTTTTAATAACTGTTATTTTTGGTTAATAGACAACTACTTTATTATTCGCGCCAAAGGAATTTCTAAAACATTTTTCGCTTGTGTGGTCAAGTCTGTGACGAGCACATGTTCTTGTTGGTAGGATACGACATAGATTCAAAAAATTGTTGTCGCTACAATTATAACAACGTATTTACTTTTGAGGGTAATGGTAAACAAAGAACAAGTATCTGTTTGTTATCTGTAAAACTATCTTTATTTACATGCCAACGCTACATATTTAGCTGTAATCTTTTTGTAACACCATCCATTCGTCATAAATGGGCTAATCAAATTCAGGAGAAGTTTTGGCCCTTTCTCGCAACAATAACGTCCCAAGTTTTGTTTCACCTTCGGTACAAAATTGGCTGCCTCGACTAACAGTTTTCCAAACTTTATAGTTTCCAGAAAATTATTTAATAGCTTCTTAATAGTGTGCCAAAGCCTGGGCCGTATTATATCATTTGATTTTTCCTTAATTTTAATGTTAACAAATTATCCCAAACGTATTGTACTGCCAATTAATCCACTTGACATTTGTTATATTTTTTATTAACACTTACTTGTTTCGAGAAATTGCTTATTTTCCTTTTAATTTTTTGAATCTTTAGGAAATCTTCAAACAAAATAATATGACAAACAGGGCGGCGAACGCCGCCGCTTTATTTTCTAAATTTTCTCGCGCTTCTTGCCCATTTTTTCAGGATCGTTGAAGTAACTTAACAAAAAAGTTTAACGCAATATGGTTTAGTACTTAATGTACTTAAACTAATCAGATGTAGGTAGATCTCACGCTGCATGTGACCATGCGGTCTATTGTGACTCACACCTTATTTATATTTCCCCCAATAGGTCTAACTTTTTGAAGAAGTTAATGATTGGGAGAGACATTTGTCATATCATCTGGCAGCAGAGTCACCTCGCCTAATAGGGCGAATCTGATTTTTCCTGCTGCGGGGCAAGCGCACATTATGTGTTCTGCTGTTTCTGCATCTTCCATGCAAAGCCGGCATTCATCAGTTGGGGCTATTACAATTTTATACATATGGTGTCGCAGCCTGCATTGGCCGGTGTACAATCTCACTAGTGCTTTAAGGCAAGACCTATTGAGCACTAGTTTGTCAGTTAGCAAGCACGTAGCCAGGAAAAGTATTCGGGGGGGGGGGTCCGGCAGTGGCGTATTTCGGATTTTGATGAGGGTGGCCTTTCTTTTTTCTTTCATAAAAAATGCGCAAAAAATTTTTAGGTGCCACGCCCTTTTTTTGACTCTCGAAACTTGGAAATTCTTAGTTTCGATAGCCTAACCCGAAAAAACGTAGATATTATAATATAGAAAATTTTAAATTTTTATTTTAAAAATTATTTTCTTTAAGTTATGTATAATATTATGTGTTATTTTCCTGGTTTGCTGAAAAAAAAAAATTCTGAGAATTTCGGGGGGGGTCCGGACCCCCTGGTCCCCCCCCTGGCTACGTGCTTGTCAGTTAGCTGTTGGTTTATATGGCTGCAACGGCGTATCCAGCTCATGCGTCTGGGGGGGGGGGGGGGGGGTAATCGGCTAGGATCAGGCACGTAGCCAGGATTTCCTCTCGGGCGGGATCGCGCCTAAGGCGCCAAAAAAAATGCGCCGCAGGCGAATTTTTTTTGGGTACCACGCCCTTTTTTGAATCATGGTGCTTGGTTTTCAAGTGGGAAAAATAAAAAACACAACACAAAATCCTCAAGAAAAGCACAAAAACAAATCCGGTAATAATTGAGGTGAAGAAAATGTAATACTGTAGGAAATGTTTAATGTGTTGCCTATGTTGCCGAAATCAGAGCTCGAGTTTCGGGGCGGGCCGTTTTTGAGGTACACCATCTCGATTCAAGAGCTTTTAATGCAGCTTGACTGTCGGAGAATATCTTGATTGACCTATATGCATACCGTCGATATATCAGCAGTCTTGCATACATTTCAATTGCATAGACCTCTGCTTGAAATATGGTTGTCATAGTTTCCAGGCTGATAGTTCTATTTTTGGGTTATTGCCATATATTCCGGCTCCAATACCTTCTTTAGTTTTGGAGCCGTCTGTAAATATTCCAAATTCCGCCTTTAGTAGGTCAGCACTGTTATTGACCCATTCATCCCTTCTTGGGTGGATGATTTTATAAGGCGGTTCGTTGTTGGATTTTCTTGTCATTATATCTGAAGGCATATTCAACATGCCGCAGGCTAACGTGTCTCCATGATACATGACTGCGGCCTATTATGAGCTGCTTGATATAGTCTATAGGTGACCCATTTAGCCTCCTTCTCCAGATGTCTGTAAAGTGGTAAAGGTAATAACATGACCTCTATTGATGCCGTTGGTGTGGTGCGAATAGCTCCAGTGATCGCAAGGCACGCTACATGTTAGGAAAATACGTCACTATTACACAATGATTATATTTTATTTAAATAATGTAAATACCGAAAAGTATACCACATTAACCAATAACCAATATACATAATGTTTTTAATAACGGCAACCAGTGGCGTAAAGTAACCCCCCGCAGTCTATGCACGACGTTTTATGGGGGGGGGGAGGTTAATTTTGGAGTCCAAAAGACCAACTACCACACCAGACGCAAGAAAATTGGAGATATTAGGCATCACTAACTTTTTTATATTTAAAAATGTAATTAATATTTCGTCGGGACATACTATAAGCATGGAATGAGATTATAATTAACTAATGTAGGTAGTATAACAGGTAGTGCATTGTTGGCATGTATTATTTATTAAGTTCGGGTTACATTTTGTGTGAACTGCAATAATAATTTACTGTGATTGTATCAAAAAACGAGCAAAATTAATTCTTGTATTTTGTCATGGAAAGAGAAGCCTAAATTTGATAATGAGGGGATTGGGGGGGGGGGGGGAGCGAGAGGGCATGCGATAGGTTGTCTCTCTCTCTCTTTTATCATTTCCCACTCTATCAGCGAAAAACCATAATCATAACACATTCATACTTAATATCATGAACAAATAAAAGACAGATAGGATTAGATATTTTGTTTTTAGGGGTTTTTAACAGGAAATATTCGCTAGTGAAACTGACAAATGTATGACTGAAAAAAACTAACTTTTCATCATAAATATAATGGGAAAAAAAGTTACAAAAATATTTCCTTGGGGACAAAACTTGAGAAATTATAAAATTTTCATTTTCAGCGAAAATATTATTTTGTTGATTTTATCAATCATAAAGAACAGAACAATAACAACGATAACATTATTTTTGAGTTGGTAACATTATCTGCAAAACACAACACAATCTATAGCAGAAATATTTTTGTAAGGAATGAATACAGTCCTAATGTATCTGGCGGATTATAGGTTTTGTTGCTGATATCGTGTTTCAATTAGGAAGTTTAATGTTAACTAAGAGAATTATTATTTTCTAAATTTGAGATATTTTACGCCAAAACTTTTATGTTTAATATCTTTTATAACAGATAAAAGTTATACAAAAACAATAATTTAAACTTAATATCAGAGAATAAGATTAAATTTTAGAATGGAAGACAACCCAAAACCTTGTTTATTAAGGCTGTTACTAAAGAGCCCACGGACTTGTTTGTCGAGCGGCTCGTCGTACCGTTCGACGAACATTCTATTCGAACAAAAAAAGCGCAGAGTGTTTTAATATAAATAGCAGTGGCGTAGTAGCCCACAAACTTCAGGTTTAAGCAAGATGGCATAATTATCGCTAATTGGCACCCGAGGGTGCCTCTAATATTAGTAAAAATTAACTGACATTTTTTTTAATTTTTAAAATTTTTATCTATTAGGTATCTTTCCTTGCACTACAATCCTGCAAACTGAGATTAGGACACATATCGCTCAAATTGTCAAAATATACCAGAAAATATTATTAACTAGCCTGACTCTTGTAATTGTTTCTTTAATTTGTGCAAGTGATTTTCTCTTAACATTTGACTTAATTTTATTGAGTTCTGTTTAGAGGTTCTGGTATGCTTTAAAGGTGTCTAAAATTGACGCTAGATGTCGCCGTGCGCTTCATCCTCTCGGCTGATCGCCATATTTACTGAATTTTAAGTACAAGTTCCTTTATTTCGTTACTTCGTTAGATCCTAGCCTTACTGATGGGCCATGATAGGGCGAAACGCGTTAAAGGATAGATCTAACGAAATTAAAGGAAACTCTTCCTGTTTAAAGTAAATGACATCAAGTTACAACGACAACAACGACAACAACAATAAAATATCTTGTTACTAAATCCTTAATATTGTGCCCTTATCTGTATCTCATTAGAAAGTAGATGTTTCCAATTTTGAATATTGGCCAACTTCAAAGAACGAAACGCTAAAATCTCATTGAAATTATTACGACAAAGAACGCAATTTTTACCTTATTTTGACACATCATAATAATTAATTAATTTCCATCTGTCGCTTAGTGCACGGCAAAACGTCGCGTCGTAACTTTCAACAAATTGTCACGGGTAAAAAATGCATACCACTTAAAATTTAAATCGGAATTATCGATTATCCCGTTTTCTTGGTCAAAATAGAAACTTAGTCTTATAAATAACCTATATTTCGTAGAAATTTTAAGTTCAACGTTAAAATAACTTGAATTGAAAACAAAATACATCAATTTTGCCTAATTTTGACAGCACATTTAATTTCAATCGAGACGAAAATAAAAACCAATTTTTTCCAAAGCCCTCTATTCAAATCCTAGCTCGTCTCAAGATTCGATTCGAGACAAACTCGGGGAACAAATTTTGACTAGTTTGTATTTCCCAACGAATTGTTTAAACACGACGGATGATCGTCAGATTCTAAAGTCTAGCGGTTTCCAACTGCAGAAACTGGAAACAGATACACATAAACTCCCTACCTGAACAGGCTGGAATTTAAAACATTATAAAATTTAACTTTTTTTTTTTTTTTTTTTTTTAATTAATTATTATTAACTTACTTATTTTAAAAATAATCTTTTAAATTTCAACCCCCGTTTTAACCCCCCTTAGGGTTGATTTTCGAAAGATCCCTTCTTATTGAATGCCTACGTTATAGGGACAAGACATCCACGAAATTTTATGATTCTAGGATTAGGGGTTTAGACTTGGGCGTTGATGAATCCAGTTCACATTTAAATTCTCCGCGACACATAATATGACGAGGTTCTCGCCGTCGAAGACTCCGCTCACATGCGCAATGTCATATCTTGTTTTCTTTGTATCATGGGCAGGGCCCATGCCACAATTTTTTTCTTTTTGACATACACATTATTTAAAGATAGTCTTACAAACATAACGGTTAAGCTTTGGTTTTCTACAAAGCGGCACCGCAAAAGAGCGGCCGTAATTTGTAGGCTGTCTTGCCAACAGTAGTACGGTCGCTTTGGACGGTGAATATTATTGGAACGTAACATTACATACGGTTCAATAAAACACTAGCGCACCGTCAAAAATCGTGCTTGCACTATCTCCCAACGTACAGAGCGGCCGCTTTAGAAAATACGGTGCGCTGAACGCTCTGAAGGTACACACTTCGATTTACAAGTACCTACATACTAATTTTTCGCGGCGAGGCTCGCTGTCAAATTACGGCCGCTTTTTTGTGGTACCGCTTTGTAGGAAACCGAGGCTTTTCAGCCAGTATCGCCTCAAAAACGGCTACCTGTATCTCGGGCACAAGGAAACAATAGGCCTGACGCCACGGGATGCATTATTCTGTACTCCGGAAGCATACGACACAAAGTATTAATTATTTAGTGTTTCATTGTAAATAATTTTTTTTTTTTAATTTTAATTATCATAATAATTATAATAATACAAATTATTTGTAGTTTGATGGATATAGTATTCTATACCTGTAAAAAATTATAAGCCATAATACTTAAACATAATAAAAGGAAAAGTAATAATAGACCAAATAAAAACTTATTGCCGCCTAAATGCCGATAGTCAGCTGGCGTTTAACATTAAACATTATGTGTAATCCCCACCTACTATTATATAGATCTAGTTAGAGGCATTGATTATATAGTGTTCTATGCCGCTAAATGTGTTGCTAAAGATATTACTAAAGATCCGAGGCATACAGATATTATTACCTTGGTGTCTTAGGCCTCTGAATAAAAATGCACATAGTGTTAAAAGTTTACCCTGTTTCTCAGCTACCTTAACTAATTGGACTTGGTGTTGTATACCCCACAAAAGAGTTTAATTTTCTGAATAAAACTACATAGTTACCTAATTTTTGTAAAAATTGGACATAGTGTCTTATGCCTCCGGAGTACAGTATTGTATTCACACATGTGGCTTTTTACATGCAATTTGCATTTACATGCATTTTAAATGAAACGGAAAAAACATTTTACAACAGGGAAGCCATTACAAAGCAATCAAAATTATGAGAATAATCCGCTCAATGCAATATAATGCTGGAGTATAGACCCATAAAATAATACAAAAATATATTCCTATTACAATTATTGACGTATAAATAGTTGTAGCTTGAAATAGTAGATATTTAGAAATAGGTATTTTTATTTACTTCTTCAAAATTCATCAATCACCCGATCCCTTGTGTTAACAACCTAATAATTTTTATTGAAATACTTTTTGTTACGATTATAATACACTCAACGAATTTCGCCTGCATTTTCAAATAAATAATTTTTTTAACTGAACACAGTAAGTTCGGTGAAAAATGCTAAATTAACAAGCTGACGAAAAAGCAAAAAGAAATATGATTTAAGCGATATTTTAAAACTTTATTTGGTCGCTCGAACGCTCGACCCCTTTCCAAGAAAGATCTGTACCACGCCAGGTCGCCGGGCGTGTTTGACGCTAATGCATTTTAGCAAAAAACAACCAAGCCTACATATAAATTATACTAATGATAATATATTATAATATACTATACTATACTAACTATAATTTACAAATTTAATATTTTGAAAGTTTATTTTTTGAAGGCTACTGTCTTAAATACTATCCATGTGCAATGAAGCTTGATGCAAAATTCTGGTATAAGGGAGTAGAATGGCCCCATTGGGTTACATAAACCGTGTTTAAATTTGGACTAGTATATTACACTAAAATTAAAAAGATGTAATGGACTCCTTCGCCCTTTTACATTACTTCATTCTTTTGAAAATAAATTAGTTTAAAGCATCTTAATATATTACAGTCTAATTTTAAATATCCAGTAGAGCTGATTATTGATGTACGTTTTTTCCTTTAAAGCCTATTTTGTAGAAAGCTATACTTAATGCCATTAATATAAAATTTATAAAATTATATAAATACATTATTTTTATTAGAAAACTTAAATCAATCAAATTAATTGAAGGTACTTTTTAACTATACGTAGATATAAATTTATAATATTCGGCACTAAAATTGTAAATAAAACCTATTGAAAGTATACAATAATAATGGATATCATCCTAGGGAATAACAAGACTTTTATAGAAACGAATAAAAAGGCGCCGCGAAGGCAAAAGGTTTTTAGCTTTTATTGTTTGAATATTGAAGCAATTTAAAACCCATAAATATGGTAAAAGCATTGCTGTACAATGTAATATTATAGTGAATAATATTTCCCCAATAATATGTTTGAATTGACTTAAAAATGATGGGACAAACTATATTATGGGCTGAATGAGTTTTTAATGTAAATAATTAAATAATCCATTTAATAAATTTAAATTTTCATATTATTATAATAAAATATTTTATTGTTTAATATTATAATAATATTACTGTAATATTAAATACAGTGATGGGCTAAAATATGGAACAAATTCATTTAAAAATCAGGTATTCATTTTTTGAAAAAACGCTCGGACACGTCGATTATAATTCTTTCTTCCGGATTTTTGCCTCAAAAAGAAATTATACCGGGTGTGTCAAAAAGTAGATGTAGCAAATTTTTTTTGTTTTTTAAATAGAACCCTCCTATTTTTACTTAATACCCTAATTCTACGTCAAATTCTGCGCATAATTCATGTAGCATACTCTATCCTTATCTCTAACGGTTTTAGAGAAAAATTACATCATAAAAAAAAAATTCTTTAAAAAAAGGTTAAAAAATTAGTTTATTAAGTGTTGAAAATGCAAACCATTAACTTCTTGACAATATGCTAATCTACTTAAAAACCCTTCTAAAACATTATTTACAGTATTTTCATTAATTTGCCTAATTTCATATCTAATTTTAAATTTTAAGTCTTCCAAATTTTGTGGTTTATCCTTATACACTTTTGATTTCAAATAACCCCAAAGAAAGAAATCCATGGGTGTAAGATCGGGAGATCTTGCAGGCCATTCTATGGGTCCTCTTCTACCTATCCATCGTTCGGGAAATACAGTATTCAAATACTCTCGTACTTGTCGAGCAAAATGAGGCGGAGCACCATCCTGCTGAAACCAAATAGACGCTTCTGGTAGATGAGGCTGATTCGGATTTGGAAAATCAGCTGCTAGTGTGGGAATTAATTCATTTTGAAGAAATTGTAAATACCGGTCTCCTGTAAGATTTCCATCGAAGAAAAAAGGTCAAATAATTCTATCATTTAATATCCCTGCCCAAACATTTACTTTTTGTGGGTATTGCGTGTGCTGTTCTCTCATTCAACGGGGATTATTTGTACTCCAATACCGAAAATTTTGTCTGTTTACCGAACCATTCAAACAAAACGTGGCTTCATCGCTAAAAAGTATATTGCGATGGAAAAATAGATTCAAGTTGCAAATTTCCATCATAGTTTCACAAAACTGTAGTCGGCAGTCGGGATCATCTTCGTTTAGCTCGTGCAGCAACCTAATTTTGTACGGATGGTACTTTTCTTGTTTCAATACCCGCAACACAGATCGTCTGCTAACATCATTATTAAGGGCTACTTCAGTGGATGCACTATGAGGATTATCTTCAACCTCTAACAAAATGTTCAATTGTGAGTTTTCACTAATTTTTGGACGACCTGGCCGTAGACGATCCTTTACATTCCCTGTTTCCCTGAATTTCTTCTCAATTTTACTTACTGTAGATTTTGTAATCGGCCGTTCTGGACACCTAGCGTTAAACAAGTTACAAACTTCTTCTTGACTTCTTGTTTTGTCTCCACATCCAATTAAAATTAAAATTTCGATTCTTTGTGTTTCATTTAAATGCACCATGATCACCGTTTTTCAAAATTATACCTAAACTTATTTTTGATTGACACAATGACTTGCTATCGTAGTAACAATTCATTTAAATTTGCCTGTTTACGTTTAAGTAGGTACATGTACCTTTTTTTAAAGAATTTTTTTTTTATGATGTAATTTTTCTCTAAAACCGTTAGAGATAAGGATAGAGTATGCTACATAAATTATGCGCAGAATTTGACGTAGAATTAGGGTAATAAGTAAAAATAGGGGGGTTCTATTTAAAAAACAAAAAAATTTTGCTACATCTACTTTTTGACACACCCGGTATAATTTCTTTTTGAGGCAAAAAATCCGGAAGAAAGAATTATAATCGACGTGTCCGAGCGTTTTTTCAAAAAATGAATACCTGATTTTTAAATAAATTTGTTCCATATTTTAGACCATCACTGTATGTATGTTTGAAGGTGGTAGATAATGAAGTATTATCAAAAAAATTACCTTGTCGGACTTCCATTGTCTTTATTTTGTTACTTAACATAACGTTTCGGTTAGTTAGTATCTCTAACCGTTTTCAAGTCTAAACTAAATTATAATTTTAAGGTTACTGTCTTAAATAAAATCCATGTGCAATGAAGCTTGATGACTCCGCCTACGTGCTTATTGGAGTGTGAGTTTGAGCTGTTGGTTTTGGATATATTCCAGATATTGGGGATATCTATACTTGGTTTACTAAATATATGGGCATTTCGATTCATTAAAGCTGCTTCTTTGAATTTTCGCTTTCTCCAGTGCTGTTCCGTGTCCAAAACCTTGGCTTCTGACCCCTGTACCTATATTATGTTGGCTGGTCCATACATGTTCCGCTGTATACTTGATCTCGAAGTTTCACCTCGGTGAGTATGTTTTAGATGTTCTTTAACTCGTACGGAAAAGGGTCTTTTTGTTTCTCCAATGTACGATTCGCCACACTCGCAAGGGATTTGATAGATATAATTTTTGGTGTTTTCATTACTGGGGGTTTTACTTTTGTAAGAAAGCTTCTAAGCGTATTTCTGGATTTAAAGGCTGTTTTAATATTATAGTTTTTGGTTATCCTTCTAACTCTAATCTTTTCAGAACTCCCTTTGACATAAGGTGTATTATAAGAAATGCTTGCTCCTATTTCCTTTCTTGCTTCCCCTCGTAATGAAAACACAAAAAATTGTATGCATCAAATCCTTTGCGAGTGTGGCGAATTTTACATTGGAGAAACAAAAAGACCTCTTCCCGTATGAGTTAAAGAACATCTAAAACATACTCAAAAAGGTGAAACTTCGGGTTTGTTCGGGTTTGTTCAACCAACATAATATACAGTGGTCAGAAGTCAAAGTTTTGGACACGGAACAGCACTGGAAAAAACGAAAATTCAAAGAAGCAGCTTTCATGAATCAAAATATTCATATATTTAGCAAACGAAGTATAGATATCCGCAATCCAATAAGCACGTAGGCGAAGTCTTCAAGCTTCTTTATTTTTTTCCTTCCTGATTTTTATTTGCATAATTGTAAAACTTTTTTTAAATAAAAGAATTTATTGTGCATATTATACAATATACAGGGTGATTCAAAAGTACTTTGACAAACTTCGGGAGGTAATTGCTGGCAATATTTTAACATGAAAGGTTCTTATAAACAGTGATCCTTGGCGACTTCGTTACGGAGTTGAAATGTTAAAAGAAATAGTAATCATTTTTAAATAACTCCTTAACGAGTTATTTTTTTTTTATGAAATTTTGTGAATTAAATAAGCATCTAAGGACACTTATTTTCAAAGTACAACACGTTCGTAAATTTAACCAGTGGCGTCGGTACAAAATGTCACTATCATATTTTTTGTGAAAACTATGCTACACCACTGACCTATTTTATTTTAACTTTTTTCTTATAAATCCCCCCTTTATTTAGAACAAAAAAGATCACGTGTGTTTTTTGATACGAGGGACGGTTTAAGCGTAAATTATTATTTTATTTGAATATACACAAATATTAAAAAATGTGTTTTAAACTGATCAACCACTCAAATATTTATTACAGTATTTTAACGAATACCTGCATACATACTTACTAATAAACAAATATGTATATGCCTAAGGAAGGTATCTGAGGATGCCTATTTTCTAAGTATAACACGTTTTTAGTGGCATACATATTTACTTATTAGTATGTTATTTTTTAATAATTTGTATTTTGACAAGGCGGCTTTGGAAATGTTTTTTTTTCGATAAATTAAAATATATTTGACAGTTAGTTACCATTAAAAATAACAAAACTGAAGCAATAAAACTCAGTGGTAGATAACTGTCAAATATATTTTAATTTATCGAAAAAAAAAGCATTTCCAAAGCCGCCTTGTCAAAATACAAAATATTAAAAAATAACATACTAATAAATAAATATGTATGCCACTGAAAACGTGTTATACTTAGAAAATAGGCATCCTCAGATACCTTCCTTAGGCATATACATATTTGTTTATTAGTAAGTATGTATGTAGGTATTCGTTAAAATACTGTAATAAATATTTGAGTGGTTGATCAGTTTAAAACACATTTTTTAATATTTGTGTATATTCAAATAAAATAATCATTTACGCTTAAACCATCCCTCGTATCAAAAAAACACACGTGATCTTTTTTGTTCTAAATAAAGGGGGGATTTATAGGAAAAAAGTTAAAATAAAATAAGTCAGTGGTGTAGTATAGTTTTCACAAAAAATATGATAGTAACATTTTGTACCGACGCCACTGGTTAAATTTACGAACGTGTTGTACTTTGAAAATAAGTGTCCTTAGATGCTTATTTAATTCACAAAATTTCATAAAATAAAAAATAACTCGTTAAGGAGTTATTTAAAAATTATTACTATTTCTTTTAACATTTCAACACCCTGTATCTCCGTAACGAATTCGCTAAGGACCACTGTTTATAAGAACTTTTCGTGTTAAAATATTGCCAGCAATTACCTCCCGAAGTTTGTCAAAGTACTTTTGAATCACCCTGTATATATATTTTTTTTTTTATGATCGAGCACAAGCACTATAGGAAAAATCCTTTAAGGCGCTCTGGGAGCGGTGCGTGTGCGAAGAAAGCGATTCACGTTTTTCTTGAATCGTTGGAGGTTATATTCGGTTGGAAACACGGTCTCAGAAAGGCCGTTCCACAAAGATGACGTCCTCCAAATGAAAGAGTTTTAAAACAATGATGTTTGGGGTGTTATTCAAATGCGAAAGCTGAATCCAGGCCTGTTTCTTGTTGAACTGGGTGAACAAAACTGAAATCTCGCGTTCGGTATTTTGTTAGTCAAGCCGCTCGACAAGTCGGTGGGCTACTTTAGCAGGAACGTTCCCAAGTTCCTTAAAAGCAAATACAAGTGACACATTCACCATTTCATTCTCTTATCAATATGGTCCTTTAGTGCGGCGGTGCGATAAATTAACAAAGTTCGCGTTGAAGATTTTTGGGTTAAAAAAAAATCGAGAAACTTTATTCTTAAACGCGTGACTAATAAAAAACCCAATTTTTTAATTGGACGAATTTTAAATTTAATTTTCCTTTCTGACATCGGTTGAATAAACATATGTTACAAATTTTTCATTGATTTTATTCATTATTAAATACCTACCATTATTATTAATTTAATTTCAAATTATTTGTATAGCGAATTCGATCATTTGCACTATTGGACATAATATAAAAATTAAATTAGACTTTATATTTTATTCAATTTTATTTGAGTTAAAAATTTATAAATATTCCCTTTTAATAAATATAATACCTGTAAATAATTTATATTATATTTATTTTATTTAAGAAGTAGGTAAATAAACTTCCGTTTTTTTTCATGTCTAAAGTATCTACCTTTGTGTTTAACTAAAACTCATTTTAAAAACATGTTTAACTTTAATATTTAATAAAGCCGTTCAAAAAAAATTAAAAAGTTAATTTTAAAAGTTTCTTTTCACATAAGTTTTCGAAATTTAATTACTAAATTAGTTGTGACACTTTTATCCAAGTTCTAAGAAAGTCCTAAAATGATTTGAATGCGTAGGTAAATCGGTCTCATTTTAATACTTAGATTTATTGATATTTTAAAATTATTTTGTTAAAGAAAAAAATAATTTAAAATTTCAACCATCTGCATTAACGTAAATAAATTCCTGTAAAATTTTCCCATATAAAAAACTAATGGTGCGGAAATTTGGAAGAAGACCCAGATCGTGTTTAATTTTGTGAAATTATGGGGAATTCACTATATTGAATAGTTTTATTACTAGTTTTTTTTTTATCCAAATGCTATATTTATACAAAATATTTGAAATAAATATTAATTTCGGGTAGAGGTATCCAATACCAGCATGGTTGCTCATATAACCACCCATCTTAACCGAAACTTTTGTATGTTAGTTTAAACTATATAAACAAATCGATATCCTAAATCCCAGTCTAAGAAAAAGAGAAAGAAACATGAACGAAATAATAAGTACAATAGTAAAATTCTAAAACAGAAAATAAAATAATTTAAAAAAAAAATATTTTCTTTAAAAAATACTAATTAACTGAAACGCAAGTTTAAATAGATAGTTACAGCAGAATTTGTTTTTTTTCAGATTCTACCTTTAGGTAAAACACTGTACCTACAGTCCAACATAAACTAAGTGAATTCAGTCAGATATTAAATTTACTGTCAAGAAAATCCCCATGTTATGACTTATGTAAGGTTCGTAGACCCAAATATGGTTTTTATAGAATTTGTTGGTAATGATATGGTTACATTTCTAAACTTGTATGTGGGCTAACTTAATGTTAAGTATGGAAAAGAAAGGAAAACTCAAAGTCTTCCTCCACAAAGTTTAATAGAATAAGAATATTCAGTAAGAGTCTCTACATGTTTCGAACGCAGAAACGTTCATCATCAGGAGACAGAAAATGTAATCGGTGCTGATGGTTTTAGCAGAAGAGAAAATGGTGTAGAACCTTGATGGAGCTTTTATGGAATTAAAAATTTGATGTGTAAATTAAACATAATATAAAGAAATTGATGAGAGTTAGAAAAACGTTGAGGTATGGACAAGCTCAACGTTTTTCTGCAGCACCTTAACAGTCAGCATCCCAGCATCCAGTTTACCATGGAAACTAAGAAAGACCAACAACTGGCATTCCTAGATGTGCTAGTGAGGAAGCGGGGAGACAAGCTGGGCCATACAGTGTACAGAAAACCAACACACACGGACAGATACCTACACGCTCTTTCCAACCATCACCCAAAGTCAAAAGTATGAAGTCATCAAAACCCTGACAGAACGAGCTCGAAGGATTTGCGAACCTGAGAACCTCCAGGCGCAACTTGAACACCTAAAATCTGCTTTCGAGGCGAATGGCTACAACAAGAGAGAGATCGAGAGATCAATGGGCTTGAGATCATCTAGGCCACGGGAAATCGAACGAACATCCACCATCTCTCGGGCATATCTGCCATATGTTCCTAGAGTCACGGACAGGATTGGCAAAATTTTGAGAAGACATCTTCAGGCCAACAAAGAAGATCCAGCAAATCATTAGATCAGCAAAGGACAAGAGGGACCCACTTTTAGCTGCAGGCGTCTACTGCATACCCTGTTCCTGCGGAAAGGTCTACGTTGGAACCACTAAAATATCAATGGGAACGAGACTCAAGGAGCATAAGGCAAGCTACCGACTAGAACGAACTGAGAAGTCTGCAGTAGCCGAACACGCACTGAGTAACGGGGACCACAGGATACATTATGAGAACTGTAGGTTACTAGCTTCAGTCGATGGCTATCACAACAGGCTCGTCAGAGAAGCCATTGAGATCCACAAACATCCTGACAATTTCAACAGAAAAGAAGGTGCCCCTTAGGCTCAACCAGATCTGGAATCCTATTCTCAGACACTCCCGAGAATTGCCGATAGATATCCCGAAGTCAACCGAAGCGGAACAAGCTCCGCCCCCTGCCCATCAGTATAAATACAACCTGCGCCCGAGAATTAGTCAGTCTACTTCCAGCACCGGAGAAGAAGCTCGCCACTCGTGCTAGCGAAACGTTGGGAAGCCAACCGACGACGGCCTTTAGACCCGAATGATGACTACACTAGCTCGAAATAATTCCTATTACTTATCGATGGAATTAACTAACCATGCAAGGCACGCAATAATAATAATGATCTAACATATAAAAAAAAAATTACTTACTGGCCACACAAAAGTTATTAAAATTCAATCAAAGTAAAAATAAAAGGTACCATAACCAGTAAACGTTTTGAAAACGCAATCAAATGTAACAAAAAGGACAAAAACGCAATTTATAACTCTACGGTCCACTACTAATGTAGGCATATTTAGGTACTTTCCATTTGCTTAGCTAAGTTTTAATAGGAACGCTTTGCAATTAACTTCGTATAGTTCGTATGGAAAATAGAAAGGGGAATACTTAACCCCGGCACGAGGGGGAGGGGGAATTTTTGCTGTACTAAGTTAAATTTTTAAAAGGCCTTCAAAAAATATCACAAAACACTAAAAACACAGCAATTATTACACAAACCCGAGAAACTGAAAAAACATTTCTCTCGTCTCTAAACGGAAATTCAACGTTATCATAGCCTCATCTTTGGGGGCGGATCTCTTACGGTTGCGTGACCATACTTCATACTTTTTATAAGGTTTTAGATAAAGATTTAAATTTCCCACATCATGATAATACTTTTAACAGAGTAAGTTTCAAAGTTTGGCAAACAATGTGGAGGGGAAGGGCGCAATTCGGCTCTTGATTTACTTCAAAATGGAATAGGATTTTGGTAATAGGTTAATTTGTTATTGTTTCATCCATAGATATCAGATCATTAGCCCAGTCTCAGGTAAAGTATTATTCACAATAAATGGTAGACTCCGTTTAACTACCTGGAACGTTTTGCAAGAGCTCGGCCATAAAAATGCAAATAAAAAGTCGGTCAGGTTCGGATTATAATTTGTTATTATAGCAAGTAATATTTACTATTTTGTGCTTGCGATAACATCTTTCAGTCTTTGTGTTTCTTAGGAAGTGTTCAAATTGTGCTACGGTTACGATACAATAATTTTAAATTATTTACCAAAAATGTATACGTATAAAAACAGATATTATGTGGCGTCCGTGGGTAAATATTAATAGTGGTTCTTCTAGTGTTCCGTTGAAGAAAAATCACTTACCTCTTGATGCTAAAAACATTGTAAAAAATGTACCTATATAGTTCTTTACTTGACCAAGGACTTGAGGCGAGTGCTGCCGCAAGTGTAACAAGTGATATGACTAAGGTGCCTCTTACTACAGTAAGACGAATTGCAGTAAATCCCGCCAAATCAAGAAAGAAGCATATAGAATGACCTGTTACAAGTTTTAAATGAATTTTCTATCAAGAAAACATTTGTTTGTGACACAATGGCAGCGGAAAGGGGACATACAGTGCTACGGCTCTCTCCCTATTATTGCATTTTTTTTTAATCCCAAAGGTTCGGTCACAAAATATTTCTCCGACTTTAAGTTGTAGTGTGGTAGAATTAATAAGAAACTGTGTTCCTGATATTCAGTTAGTCATGAAAATTCATATGTTACTCTAGACACAATTAAACCGATTATAATTAATTTGGATGATAGCGATAGCGACCAAATATAGAATAGCATATTGTATAGCATACATACATAATATGTGTAATATAATATAAGTTTAACTACTAGGTATTGCGGCTTTTCAGTGTGAAACATTTTTTTTCTACTCCCATCTGCATATTAGCTATTTCTTGCACAATCTACAGAATGGATAAGTAGGCAATTCCAGTTAACTGAACGGATATAATTTCATATCCATCCTAGTTAGGATATGAAATCGACCAATCACAGTTAGCGTCAGGTTACCCAGGTAACTATTCGATTTTAAAATATTATGTCATTTATAGTGTACCTAATTGTCAGGTCGTAAATAAAATTATTGAAAGTTATAAAAATATGAGCGATTCCGATGAAGAAACGGTAAACTTCAGGCCGCCAAATATTCGTTTAGAAGCCAACCAAACCTACGAAACTCTATTACCAGAAAAATCCAAAAGTAAATACGAATTAACTTACAAAAAGTTTATGGACTGGATGCTGGAAAATGAAGTAAAAAATATTATATCAGAAAATGTTTTAACTGCATATATGAAATATGTATCCAAAGACCTAAGACCGTCGACTCTATGGACAGACTATTCTATGTTAAGAACAATGTTAAATATAAAAAAACATTGATATTTCTACATATTGTAAATTGCGGTCTTTTTTGAAGTTACAAAGTCGTGGCTATAAACCAAAAAAGGCAAAAATTTTGACATCAGAACAAATTAAAACGTTCCTTCTGGAAGCACCAGATCACGAATATTTGTTTACAAAGGTAAGCTTCAGTAAAGTACCTTTTAAATTAATATTATATCATATCAAAAAATCTCATCTTGCACAAAATCTTATAGAATCTTATAATATGCGCTAGACATTATTTTAAGCAAGTGCCAAATAGTGATGTTAAAGAGCAGGTAAATTGCTGAACAGGTTCGAACAATTCGGTTCTCACCCGGGAACCTGTTCCGTAAACCTGTTCACCTGTTCTTTTGATCATAAATTATTCTCACTTGGTATAGTAATATTATTCTTGATAGTATGGCGAAAGCGGAAGAAAAGAGCGGATATGATTTTTAATTATCTGTACAGTACAATACAATTTAGTACACAGAAAAGAAATAACGGAGCCGAGCCGAGCGAACGCGAAGAAAACAGCAAGCACACCAAGATTCCCGGTAAATTTCAAAAATTTCTAGCCGCGCCATCGCGTCGTTTAGCTTGCCACTCCTGCCAGTTCAGCGGTCCCCGTCACCGTGTAGGTCGAATCTCACTCTCTTAAAGAACCGAACCTACTCAAAGAACAGTTGGGTAGAAAGAACAGGCTGTTCTTTTATGTGGCATGGAGCAGGCAGGAAACAGAGAGCAGTGAGAGCACACACACGGGTGCAGCGGTGTTCTGTGAACAGAGCGCGCAGCGCCGTGTGGTCGGTTGAATAGGTTAAGCGAGCGCAATCATCTGTCACAAGTCTATCTAAAGAACCGGTTCAGTTCTTTTACAAAGAACAGTTTACTGAACAGGCTATCTCTAACCTGTTCTAAAGAACCTGTTCGGTTCTTTTCTTAACAACTCTAGTGCCAAATCAGTCGCATGGTAGAGCTCGTGGCGGTCAAGAAATGCTCGTTGGTTCGAACCTCATTGAGGGAAAATACTTTTTCTCCAAATGACATTAAAAGCGGTCTTTTAATGACACCTGACAGGCTCAAAAGGTGTATTTTTCTGCCTAGTCAGAAAAAGTGGACTTTTTATGCCTAGGCAGAAAAAATACACCTTTTGAGCCTGTCAGGTGTCATTAAAAAATTAAAATTTAAAATGACAAGTAAACACAACAATTCAATAAATGTCATAAATAACATACATAAATATAAAAAATACTATTTTGCTTGAAATTGGAACAAATTTGGAGAAAAAATTATATGTTTTACTAGGCAGAAAAGCAGATTTAATGCCTTGGCTGGTTTCCTAGCCTCGGCTGTGTTTTTCTGCCTAGTGAAACAAATAACTATTTTTTTTTATTTGATACCTACTTGCTTTGTAGTCATAAAATTTAATATTTCTAATTAAATTTTAGGTGGTATTGATTTTTGGTATTTCTGGCGGATGCCGTAGACAAGAATTAAAAAATTTAAAACTGGATCATATTCGAGACTTGGGAAATGAATTTCAAGTTAGATTAATCGACACCAAAACAAAAACAGATCGTTTATTTGTAATCCCTGACCTGTTTTACAAGGTTTAAAAAAAATACATGGAGCTTAGACCACCAAACATGGAGCAATTTTTTATAAATTACCAAAAGGGTAAATGTTCCAAGCAAGTAGTTGGCATCAACAAAATTGGTAATCAGCCGAAAATAATTGCTAAATTTTTAAATTTACCCAACTCAGAATTATATACAGGACACTGTTTCCGTCGCTCGGGGGCCACTCTCCTAGCAGATGCAGGTGGCAACACCTTAACCATCAAGAACTACGGTGGCTGGAAATCAACTCCCGTGATGGAAACTTACATCGAAAATTCTTTAAGTAAAAAAAAAGAAGATCGGTAATACTATTGTAAAATCAGTTCACAATACGCAAATAGAGAATAATACATCAACCTCTAAAGAAAATGTTGCTCCAAATATTTTAGCATCTACTTCGTATAATAGTGTTACAGAGAATAACGTTGCAAATTGCAATTAAAAAAAAGAAACTATTGCATATAACAACTGTACATTCAACAATTGCACATTTATTGTAGAAAATAAATAGTAATGTTATATTATGTATTATGTATGTATTATGTATAGGTATTTAGATCTAATAGGTTAATTATTATTGTTAAATAAATCTCGTTGTTTATTGCAAATTTTATTTTTATTTAAAGTGTAAAATTTCTTTGGTCGTAAAAAAAATACACTATACAACTCGAGTGGAATGTCCATATCGCACTCAAATGATTGAGCACTCCGCCTTCGGCGTCGTGCTCAACTTACGTCATCGTGCGATATGGACATCATATCCACTCTTGTTGTAAAAACTACTATTATTGTAGGTTGGTATACCTACATAATATGTAATTTTTTTTATATATCATATCGCTGACAAATGTAATTATTTCTTTACTTTTTGCAAGACTTATCTGAAGCAATTTTAACCAAATACAAAAAGTTCTTGTTTTATTAGATTTTACTTGATATACTATGTATAACACTTTATATTTTAATTTATTTGTAAGATTTTGTGTCTAATACACAGTGGCGTAGCCAGCCTTGCAGGGCGGGAGGGGCAAACATACATAGGGGCGCTTTATGATTTTTTAGAACCACTATTAGTATTAAAAATATGGTGTTTGTTTTTCAAAATATGTTACCAAATATTTTTCAGTTTTAATAAATATGTTACAGGGTGTAAAAATTGACAATAAATGATTGATTTGATTTGATATGTATTATTTATTTAGGATATTTCATGTCATTAAATAATATATTATTAATAACGAATTAAATATCTAAAGTCCTACCCTGTAGTGTATTTGCTTGTTGATTGTGTATAACAATGGGATTAAACCGGTAGTTTTATTGCAGTCAATAAGTCGATACCATCTAGGGTCAAAAATACTTTAAGTCTAATTATTTCCGTAATTTTCTAAATGCCATTCACTGTAAAAAACAATGAAAATAAATCCTACAAATTTCTATTCTTTGATTCGGCATGGACCCCTTAAATAAAAATAAATAACACAGTCTTGATCTGAGGGATAACAACTAGTCTATTTTTCGATTTTGAGAAATGGACAATACTAAGTTTCGTAATAAAAGGATTTTTGAATAAGAATGGTTGAGTGGATATTGAGACGTTGCAACTTTTTCTTTTTCCTGCATGTTCCATAAAATTGAAAAAGACCCAATGGCATAATATAAAAAGATTTTGTGTAGAATAATAATAGGTAAGTATAGTAATCTTTTTCCAATATATCTCTTTGTACGATATATTGGATATATCGATGTTCTGGAAGGACAACAAAATTGCGAAAAAGTTATATATATATTATTTCATTTAAATAGCCTATAATAATAAACGAGGATCGCCTTAAGCGGATCATGTTCTAATCATCGAGGTGTTTTATGGTCAAAGATCTCTTATATTAATATGCCATTTATTTATGAATAGCCTGTTTGTTTGCATCAAACGTTTGTACGTGTTAAACAAAGACAGAAGAGAGAGAGAGAGAGAGAGAGAGAGAGAGAGAGAGAGAGAGAGAGAGAGACAGAGAGAGAGAGAGAGAGAGAGAGAGAGAGAGAGACTTAAATTTCCGACTCTTCGCGGACTTGTAATGGCTCAAGGATTCGAAGCGATTAGTCAACACCAGGGGCGTAGGGCGTAGGGTGTGGCGAGGATTTTTAATACAATGAATAAGTAATAATTAAAAAAGTTTTTCTTCAAACGTCATATAAGTGATAACTTATGTGACGTTTCTCAATGACATTAAATGTCATTTATATGACTAGGAGTATAAGTACTTATACTCCTAGGCGTATAAATACATTATACTTAGTACTATAATTTTTTTTTCGTTTTATTTATTGTCTTTTAGCTTTAAGCACTGCTCATTTAGCCACGAAATTTTAATTTATTTTAATTTATCAGTTTTAATAAACGAACATTTACACAATACACAACGATTATTGGTATTTACAGTGGTATTTGTTATTTATTGGTAATATTTATAGTAAAAGTACAACTGTGAAGATTTGGATCATTTCAGAATCCTCCACTTCTTGCAATATCAGTACTGCTCATAACAATTTGTCCAGGGTGAACTGCTTTTAAAAATCCATTAAATGGAGGTTGTTCGAGAATTTCCGCAAAGCTAGGTTGAAGAATTCTCTTAGCAATTTTGGTTTTACTTTGTACAGAATCTTCAATGTTTCCCTCGGCAACTGCATCAGATTTCCAACCCCCATGCCTTTTCAGCATAGTAATATCCCCCCCACTATCAACAAACATTGTTGCGGAAGTTCGTCTTAAACAATGCCCTGTATATTCTTTCCAATTTGGAATCTTCAGATACAATGCCACATCTTTTGCTACACTACCAATTTTATGGATACCCATAACAGCTTTATAACATTTCCCATTTTGATATTTCAAACAAAAACGTCGTTCCTTAAAATCGCCAGGACGCAAGTTAACGTAGTTTCTATATTTGCTTAAATATTCATCCCCCAGGACGTTGAAACTTCTACTCTTATTAGTTTTACTGTTGGGAATTTTTATTAGCAGCAAAGAACCCATATCTTCAAGATCATCAACTGTCATATTCACTAATTCGTCGCAACGATATGCCCCAGATATTCCAAATTATATCAAAACTACCTAAAAAATTAAGGGTTGGTCGGTTGGTTAGCACAATGTGAAACAAACAAAATGTAATTTTATTACCTTTATTGCCAAATACTTTTCATCTGGGGCGTCAGACAAAAATTTGCTGAACTGTTCCCTCTACAAGACTCTCGATTTCTTTGGCTTATAACCTTCTCCTTGCTTTTTAAAAAAAGCACGCAAATTGTTGTATTTTTCAATGTTTACACTATGCATCAAATTTAACACGGACCTTATCATTGAATAAAGAGCCCACAAACTAGAACTCTTAGTTTTCAGTGCCATTTCGGTAAAATATGCCAATAAAACGTTCTCAGAGTATTGCATTACTTTTTTTCCAGTGCACCATTTGTTGAACTTGATAAAGGCAGCTTCATATACCTATGGCACCAGATTTCGTCGGCAGCAAGTTTTGAATAGCTATTTTAGCTGCCTCTACTACCTCGGGAGGATCATCAGGCACTTCTAAACTCATTTTATGTAGATTTATTCGGTATTAACTGACGCGACACCGAATTTGAAATATTTGTTTTGATAGATGCCAAACAAGTACTTATCCATGATAACGATACCAAAAAGGGAATATACAGTGAAATAAGTTAAAAATTCAATCGTGTTATCTTCATTAAAAAATTCGTTTTCTTTTATGGTTTTATCTCGAATAATATGATGCACGTTTGAAGAAAAAATAGTATGATATTCGGAGAATAAGATACTTTATGACTTTATGTGCTGAGCGTGTAAAGTTTCCGACAATCTCTTATTCTCCTAATATCATAATGTACTATTTCATTGAAGTATTAATAAGTTTTTACTTAAGTGAATATTAAAATATAAATATAAAAAAGCCTAGGCTTTTAATATAAGTATAGTGTTATTATAAACGAAATTAATGAAGTTTCAGGCGAGGGGCAATAAGAACTTTTATTTTTTTGAATTTATTCATTACGTATAACCACGTAGAGGATATTTGCATACAGGGTGTTTCATAATTAAATGCTGATCCTAAAGGGCGATAATACTTGGATGGAACCAAAATTAGGCACTAAATACAATGACCTGTTACAAAGCAGTAAAATAAAAACTTTCTACCTATAGTACGTATCTTATTAATTTTATGAATTTTAAATGTGACTAAATAGTAAGTTTGATAACAACGCTTCTATTAATGCATGTGTTAAGTATAGTGAATCATACAGCTAACCAGACAATTCGTGAACGCATCTTTGATTTCTTTAAAATGTAAACAATGTGATCTATTCTTTTTTTTTTTTCTCTTTATTTTACGTCGGCGTATTTCCGCAACGAGGCCAATCACCGACGCCAGGGAATTTGTCACACACTATCTGGTAATTTTGCCGAATCCCTCTTTGTCGAGGGTAGGGTTCTTTAACGTGCCAACATCCATGACACGGGGCCCACAGTTTAACGTCTCTTCCGAAAGACGGCGCAGCTCTTAAACCAAATTCCAAATATAACATCGACGTTGCCGGCACCGGGGATCGAACCCGGGTCCTCGATCTGTGAGGCCGCTGCACTGACCACTAGACCACAACGCCGATAAAGATCTATTCTATAAGAGGTCTTTGATTATGGTTCATTATACCTGAGGAAAATACTATGCTTTATGTCCATTCACTTAAAAAGCACTAAACCCCTAAATTCTAACTATGACAAGAACAATTTTTGCTTTATTTTTGACATTTTATATTTTCCAATACCAGCTGGCACTTTATTTGATCATCAGGGCATGCAATTCAAGGAAACGTAATTCTCCCGAATTACAATCATTAACAAATAATTTTTTTTTTAATTTAAAAGAATAAAAAACTTTTTTTGTAACCGTAATTTATCTACAGGGTGGCGCACCGAAAAGTTTCCACCCAGGTTTATTTTCTAGTTAATAAATAAATCAAAATTCGCTCGAACACGGAAACCTTAGTTCTCAGGGGACATATTTTTTGTAATTTTCACCCCCCCTGCTGGAACCCCTACGACAGGGTGGCTTCCACCCTTAAAATCCTTAATGGAAAGGGGAGTCGAGTGATACCTTATTTTAAAGGGAATTGTAAACGCGACCTTGTTCGTTTAAATCGAGTGAATAGTTATTGAGAAATAGGGCTAAAAAGAAAAGAAAATTTAAAGGTAATGAAATTTATTACCGCTTGTATCAATGAAGTAAATGAACGAAAGAAAAAACTCAAAGTCTTCCTCCACAAATTTTAATAATAAAATTATTTAGCAAAAGTTTCTACATGTTTCGAACGTAGTGACGTTCATCATCAGGAGACAGAAAATAAAACTTAGTGCTGATGGTTTTAGTAGGAGAGAAAATGGTGTCAAACCTTAATGGAGCTTTTATGGAATTAACAATTTAATAGGTAAATCAAACCTAATATGAAGAAATTGATGAAATTTAAAAACATACTGAGTATGTGAGAAGTCAGTTAGTAAGGTCTAAACCAACCCGGGGTCTTCAACCGGCGGGCCGCTTGCGGCTTCCATTAACTTTTTTGTGGCCCGCATACAAATTTATTAATAAAATTAAACATTAAATTTATGTGTTTGTATAAATATTGTCTTGAGTTTACTATATTTTAGTTATATTAAATTTATCACTTTCTATTTGTTCTGGCCCGGTTATCGATGGGTAGCTTAAATATAGCCCTTTTATGAAAAAAGGTTGAAGACCCCTGATTGTTTAGACCTAACTAACTGACTTCTCACATACTCAGTATGTTTTTAAATTTCATCAATTTCTTCATATCAGGTTTGATTTACATATCAAATTTTTAATTCCATAAAAGCTCCATTAAGGTTCGACACCATTTTCTCTCCTGCTAAAACCACAGCACTAAGTTTTATTTTCTGTCTCCTGATTATGAACGTCACTACGTTCGAAACATGTAGAGACTTTTGCTAAATAATTTTATTATTAAACTTTGTGGAGGAAGACTTTGAGTTTTTTCTTTAGTTCCTATACTTTCAACTCCACTTTAAGCATGGACTATTTTTTCAAATTAAGTTAATGTTGAAAATTACCACCTCCAACCTCCATGCAATTGTAAAGGCACTGTTCAAAATGTTCGCGAACATTATGGAGCATATGGGGTGACTTTCACCCTTAAAATCTTAAATGAAAAGGAAGGTCTAGCGATAGCTTATTTTAAAAGGAATTAAATTGTCTCAAAATCAGCATAATAATTTACTACTTGCTCGCTTAATTCTTAAAACGTTTTAATAATATTTTTAAGATCCTTCAGCCCCCCCCCCCCCAAAAAAAACCTTCAACCCCCGGCATCGATCAAATTCATAGTAAGAATAAAAATTAATTTTGCTTTACATTGCGTTACATAGAAGTAACGATTGTGCTCGAGCTGCCGCCCTCTGTCTTATAATGCATTGCATCTAAATGCACACTTGTCTCATATCTACGTGCTACAATTAGTGGCAAAATTTCGTGAAACAGGATCAGTGCTAAACAAAAAAAGGATTGTTGAAAATCCTGCAAGAAATGAAGCTGTAGGAGTTGCAGTTTTGGGTCACAGCACGATGAAAGTGTCAGATGTATCGGGTGTTTCGCGTAGAACGATTCAGCGTACTTTAAAAACGCATAAGTTATACATCCCTATAAAATAAAACTGGTTCATTAACTTAATGAAGATGATGACGATCGCCGTTAGCAATTTTGCGAGTTAGTTAGTGAAATGATCATTCGCAATCCACAATTTATTTTTAACATTTGTTTCTCCGATGTATGCACTTTTGTTTCTTCACGGTACTGTCAATCGACAGAATTTTTAGCCCTATTTCTCAGGAACTATTTACTCAATTTAAACGTGCAAGGTCGCGTTTGGAAGGCAATTCAATTCCCATTAAAATAAGGTATCACTCGAAAAAATATGTTCCTGAGAACTAAGGTTCCCGTATTCGAGCGAAATTTGATTTATTTATTAACAAGAAAATAAACCTGGGTTGAAAGTTTTCGGTGCGCCACCCTGTATACTCAGTTTCTAACAGACTTTTAGAAGAAGAAGGTTATCAATTCGCACCATATCCGACCTGTAATAAAGTTTTTATTACTCGTTGCTGAAAAGATCTTGTTCTCATCTGTAAAATAATGAAAAAGTTTTCTCGCTCTAAAAGTTTCTCTTCGGTGCGCATATATTATCTGATTTCTACATTTATTTGTCCATATTTCAAAAAAGAGTTGAATTAAGATAGTACAGTATGATATATGAAAAATGTTTTAAATATACGTATATTATATATTTATGTATCAAGGGTACTAAGTAGATGATTATGCCCTGAGGCCGACAGTCTTACAAAGCCGAGGGCCTCTGGCCCGAGGGTTCGTAAGTCGCCCGAGTACCCGTGGTGCATACAAACTTTTATGTCATACCAGTTCGTTTTGAATAATAAATATTTTTTTTAAATTTAATTTGATTTACCAATTTTTTATATTTACCTACGACTACGACATTACCTTAACAGTATTAGAATGTTTAATGTGTCAAAGTCAAAAATCAAAAATGTAACAAGATGCACACTTAATGCAACACTTAATGCCCGCACGAACATAAAGTAATCCATTATGTAGATGGTATCTAAGATATAAAAACACAATAATGTACTGGTATGACATAAAATAACTACAGGGTTCCATTTTCCATTTAAAAGAAATTGAAAGTATCATTACCATTTGACAGTTGATGGTTTTACTTATTTATATAATGCACAGTCAAAGAGTAAAATTTTAGTCCTATAGTTTGTCGAAAACCCGCGGATCTAATATTACCTTGCCTGCTTTCGTAATTAAACCATTCCGAAACATTTGCCTGACAGCGAATTTGGATTTAAAGTTTTTTTGTTTTTTTTTGCAACATTTTATACAATAAGCTTTGTTATAAAAATCTAGCTTTAAACTTTAACGTAAAATTGAATTATGATGATATTTTTCACAACATTTAACACATTCACAAAGAATTAACTTTCTAAACTTCAATATTTTTTTCCGCTTTTTACGATAAATTTAATTATCTATAGTTTGATAGAAACCATATTTTTTGCACAAAAGCTACCCTATATTTAATTTTTGAAAAATATTGATAATAAGAGCACAACGGCATAAATTGTGCTATATGTAAAATCATTGCCGATACCATTCAAAGCAAACACTAAAGACTAAAGGACGCAATATATGCAAAATGCATATATATGCATTTTTGCGTATTTTGTAAATTTTATAAGAAAATGCATATTGCACAGGAAGAAAAAATAATAACTACTTGTTATGTTTCACAAATTTAATCAGCTTCTTGACGCTGACGTGACATTATGTCACGTAGAATTTAGTATACTCTTGTACTCCTTTGACAATGGCCCGCAAGGGCCGAAACACGTGTCAGGAAATTGATTAAATTTGTGAAACATAACAAGTAGTTATTATTTTTTACAGTGGCGCACCCAGGGGGGGGGGGGGGGCAAGAGAGCCTTGGCCCCCCCAAAACCCCCAATAAAATGAAAAATTATGAAAGGGGATAAGTATTTTAAAAAGTAAATTTTCTTAGATTTACCTCACGGGCCTCGTTTGAGGGGGGCCAGGTGGGGCATTTGCCCCACCCCTCCCCCTGGAAGTTGACTTATTGACAAAAGTTGACTTATTGAGGTTTAATATGGTTTGATTGAATGTATGAATTTATTATTTCGAGTTTTCCTTTATATTTTTGTTATTATTTTGGGGTAGTAAAGACTTATTTTAATAAAAATAAACAGTTTTAATGCCAAAACGACTATGAATGTTTGAGAAACAATTTTAGCTCATTAAGTATTAAGCAAAAAATTGAAATTAAAATTAAGGGAAGACCTAAACTCTCGAAATTAACTTGATACATACCACAAAGTGTAAATCTAGGGACTTTATTGTTATTGATAAGTTTGCTGCAAATAAAAACAGATGAATGAACTTTACTTTTAAACAATGTACCCACTAATGAAAAATAAATTAGCCTTTTTATTTTTTATCTTATTTCATTTTCAATAGAATAAGAATCATAAATTTTTAAAATATTTACTATAATAATTATTGACCAAATTTGGGCGTGGTCTTTAAAAAAATTCGCCTGCGGCGCATTTCGCCTACAGCAAGCTTTTAGTACACCCCCAAGTTAACAAGTCACAAGCCGCCAATGCCCCCCCCCCTAAGAAACCGTTTAACGACTCCCATGACTAGGCTATTGCGATCTTCCCTGCAAGAGTACCTGTTAAAAAAGCTCCAAAGTTCTAGAAAAATGCGTAACTTAAAAGTTTATTAAAAAATTTGCTTCCAGCACTGGTTCGCGGGCCCCCCCTAACATAAAATCCTGGGTGCGCCGCTGATTTTTGCAATGGAACAACATTTTTACCAAGCATGTAGCACAACACAAATTGATTATATAAAAATGCATATTTTTCATAAATTATTATTTTATATTGCATATTTTTATGTTTTCGGCTTTATCAAAAAATTTAAAACGTCAAAGGTTTAATGTCCAGTTCTTTACTTATTTCAGGGATTTTCCAATCTGAAGAGTATAAGAATTATATTTACATTTCGGCTATACACAATTACACAAGGTATTTATTGGGGGTTTCCGGGGTTTGCAGGTATTGTTACTGTTAGGGGTTGTTTATTATTGTCACTTAATAATGCGGTATAATTACCTGCTTAAAAAACTGTATTTATATCGATTTATCATAGGTACATACTTCTGGAAAATAAACCATTGGTAAATAAATTAATTTCAAATGTAAAAGCACCTTTAAGAGTGCAGTTGTATAAGGAGAGATTACCAGGAGTTAGTTTACCTCCAGAACCCGGTGGGGTACATGGATTAAGACCGCAATATTTTACAAAGAGCATTTCCAAGCCATTAAAGAACTAATCTTGGATTTAGATGACGATTCGCAGTGGGTTGTACAAAGTAAAGAGTTGTTAAAAAGTGGAAGTGTAGCTAAATATCTTGTTTTTATTAGGGTTAATTTTAGTTTTATACCAGACATAATATCCTTGTTGGAGAGTAGAAATTTAAGTTTAAGAGACTCAATTAGTATTGTTGAAACTTTTTCCGCTAAATGTAACAACATTCCTGGTAAAGTGGGAGGTCAAGTAAGAAACAAATTGGATGTAACTGTACAAAAGAATGAAGGATTTAACTACCTAACTGCAGTAAAAAGCATTTATGATGGTAAACCATCCAACGAATCTTGGCAGTGGCGGCTCATGCTCTATTTATGCGGGTAGGCGACTGGTACGATAGAGGCTTAAAGCCCCAAATTTTTTGGACCACGCCCAGATTTGGTCAATAATTTAATGTTAATATTATTACTTTATCACTTATAAAAGAAAAAAAATTACCGCAATAATAAATTAATATAATTTTTTTTGAACCATTTATTAGGTAGGTATTGAAGCAATGAATAATTTTAAAAAACCCAAAAGCCACCTTACAACTTTTAAAATGTACGTATAATTTTTCTATTATCTATAATCGTAATCGCCTATATAGGTACGGTGCAACCGCGACTGACAAGGGCGTCCGAAGGGGGGGGGGGGGGCAAGGGGGGTGCGCTTGCCCCCCCCCCTGGCCCAAGTAGATTTGAGATATTTTATTTAACTGAGATATACATATTTATTGAGATACAATTCAATTGACAAAATTGGTAAAACGAACTCTTGTTGCATAAAATGAAATGTGGAATTCAAAAATCTTCACTAAATAGCGAAGGAAAAATATTAGAATAGAATAAAGCTTTATTTTAATTTACACAGCTAGTCATAATAGCAATATACAAATAGATATACTATTGGTCAGGCAATTGCGATAGCTATTTTTTGTTATTTAATATAAGTATTAGGTGTTTTGCTCTATTATTTTATTGAAGGTTTGTTGAAGTGCTAGAAACAAAAATAATTCCAATTATGATTTGCCCCCCCTTGGAAAAGTTCCTTCGGACGCCCTTGGCGACTGAAATAACCTGGAAGTCCTGCAACCAAACGGAATTAGGTACCTAATATAGTAGGTACCTAATTTTTCCTATGATAATCATAATATCTTACTTTGTCTTATTTACGTAAATAAAAAGAGGGAAAAGGAAATTTAGACTACACCACGCACTTTACCGCTTTCACACTAAGGAAAATAATAAAAACTGAGCACTTATTTTGACCGAAAGTCAAAAGCTGTTACGAACGATTAAGGATTGAGCCCTAATCACGAAATCCACGTACGAAAAAGTAAAATTAGCGAAAAACACTAACCGATTTACCCACTCTGTCATTCGCATTCCTAATAACTTACCCAGGCATCGCGGCAAATTTCCGCAGTTGCATTTTACGTTGAAAATTGTAAATATAATTTTAAGAAAATCAATAAAAACCAGAAAACCACTTTACATTAAAACAATCAATAATATACACTACGTAATAAATTATAATTAAATTAATATTTGCTCTTATTCCAAAGTACCTACAAGTTTTTTAACTTGATTGAATTAAAACCAATAACCAATATAAATTTTTCACGAAGAAAAACCGCGCAAATCGGCAACGTGAGGCAAATACAGAAATGCCGCACGGTAAAATTGAAACATGGCGTTGAACTGCTGGGAATTTACGTCGTACGTATGTTTGGTTGCCTATTTTGCTGCCTTTTTTCGGCGGCTAGCCGATAGTTCGTCATCTGTGAGAAGACCTGCTACTATTATTTTCGGCCGTAGACATTGTTTAATATAGAGGTGACCGACCGGAAAAAGAGTTAATAAATTTTTAAATTGAAGCAAACAGTTAACTTAAAAAATTAATTGAACCATTAGTTTAAATAAATAGTTAACCCTTTCACACTGCCACTTAAATATGATTGTTTTCCACCAGTGCCATATCACAAATCTCGATATTTTAAATAAGATTCACATAGGTAAATAATTCGCTAACACCTGTCATTATATTTTGCCATGTGCCCAACCAACTACAAAGCTTTTACAGCGGTGCCAAGATTATTAGCCAGCGTTTAAAATACATAGGGATCGAAACGCGAGAGGCGCGTTGGTGGCACTTTTACAATGCCCACTAAAACGCACTACGCGCGTTTTGGGCAGTGAAAGGGTTAAAATACAGAATTTTTAAGTATGGAAATGGGAATGTCTATTTTCTTAATTCTGCTGGGTCGGCACTGCCGACCCTGCCGCCCCTGACGAGCCGCCACTGAATCTTGGCCATATATTTTGCTACCTAAGTTGCAGTATTGTCCGATTAAATTAGTAGATGTTGAAAGAAGCTTCTCTTTGAAGCATATTTTTACTAATAGAAGAAAATCCTTTTTAGTTGAAAATTTAAAAAAATATTTAGTAATAAATGCCTTTTATACAATTTTAGGTTAAAAAATTGTTTACTTTTATTTTCATTGTTTTTTTTGCATTTTTTTAAAAATAAACATATTTTTAGAACCCAATGTGTTTCTTTACTTAATTTTACTATAATAAATTAAGAAATATTGCATACCAGTAGGTACCTACCTATGCATATTTGGTAAAAAATGCAAATAACTGCATATTTTAAAGGTAAACAGGGCATATATATGCGCATATTTTGGCTGAATTTAAGTGCATTTAATTCGCCCTTTACTAATGACGCATTCGCCATTTTATTTTAAAAAAAATCAATATTTCTCTTACTTTTCGTCTTCTCCAAAAAACGGCCGAATAGGTACCCGTCTTTAGGTAACAGTTACCTACAGTTTTAGTTTAAAAAAAATTTAATTGGTGAACTAATAGGGGCGAAAAACGAAATTTTGTCAAATATGCCCACATTTCTTTTTCTGCTTTTATTAATTCGTAAATCTAATCATTGTTAACGTAAACTGTAGGTAATTGTAGTCCAATGGTGGGTATTTGGTCGATTTCTGAATAAAATAAAGAAGTAACGAAAAATTGATCAAATAACGAAATGGCGAATGCGATACTAGTGCTTGCACTTCGTGAGTTGACAATAGATTTGTGTCTTCATTTATTTAACCTAACATTGGTATTATTTCGCCTAATAATAATTAAATTGATTACTATTATTAATTAATTCTGTAACTTAATTAAGCTAAACTAATACTTACACCATATGCAAAACCGAGCTGGTATTTAATCCATTTAGGTTCGGTATGTGTTCAAGACCAGTGTAAACAATTCTCCTGCAAAATAAATATTATCATGTTATTGATAAAATTACTGCTCTAATAATATCTGTTAATATTATTAAAAATATTAATAACAATCACGTTAAACGCCATGGTAAATTTATAGAAATGGCCCCCCAGGCCAAGTTAATTAAAACAAAAACATCTATTTTTTTAATTAACCACAGAATTTTTATTTAATCTCGAATTAAATTAAAAGTTCGAGTGAATACACGTTCCCTGTACGCCACAGCGGTCCGGCTATAATGTTTAACTAGGTTTGATAGAGGTCCGCTAGCGTACAAGGCACAAAAAATCAATTTAGTATCTAGCGGTCCCTACGGCCCGCGGTGGCGTGGTAGGATATACTCTGAGCGGGCCCTAGAGACCGCCGTGGCGTTTAACGTGTTTGTGATACAGTGAACGCGACTGAACATGAGAAAAATAATATGTATACAGGCTAAAGCTTTTAAGTGGAATAAGTTCGATAACAAAGAATAAATCCATTTCTTAAAAAATTCAAAAACACGGGATTTTTTCTTTAGTATATACAGGGTGTTAAAAATTCGATGTTCACCATTGGGATCTCATAAACGGTAAGAGATACAGCAAAGGTTAAATTGGGGCAAAGTCGCGCAATTCATAGCTGACCAATATGCCAAGAAGAAATTAGGAAAATTCCGAGTACTTCCGAAGATATACGTAAAAAACCGAAAATCACCGTTTTGGTTTTTAATTTTTCCTGGCTTTATTTAAAGAGATAATGGAAAATAAATTTCACACTTTCATTGCCACTTTTCATCTTCTATAAAGCAGTGTTCTTAGATTTTATGTCCGACGTTTTGTCTTTCGGATGCCATCGTCAGGTTTGTTTTTTTAAATATGAACATATATTTTTTATTGCATTTATCTAAACTTTATATGCGATGTAATCTTAATACAAAATTACTTTCATTGAATATCAACGTTTCTACCCTATAAAAACATTTTCAGGAATATTTTATTTAAAAAACTTGTTGATTAGGTATTAAAGATAATTTTTTTTAACAGTATTTTCGTAAACACAGGAAAATCTATAACTAAAACAATAACAAATATCACAAAACGATAATTACAGTACGTTTAGGTACTAAAATATTCTAAATTATCTATTATTTACATTTTTTATAAATTAAAATTATTTAAACCCAGAAGAGGTAGAAACTAATGACAAATGTTTATCTCAGATGCTCAAAAAGATTTCCATTTTGATTTATACATTTTTCAATTTTGACGCGAACTTTTTGAGTAGCTCTGTGTACCGACCTTCTTCGAATTGATACAAACGCATTTATGCAACGAACTCTAAGCTCTTCTATTTTATGTTAATGGGCTGCTTATACACTTTGTTTTTTATGGCTCCCCAAAAAAAGAAATCTAGTGGTGTAAGGTCTGGGGACCTTGCCGGCCACTCAATAAAACCACGATTTCCAATCCATCTGCCTGGAAATTCAGCATGTAAGAAGGTTGTAACATCTCTCGTGCCATGAGCGGGTGCTCCATCTTGCTGAAACCAAATTTGTTGCAGCCGTGCAAGCGGGATTTCAGATAAAAATCTTGGAATGTATTATTTAAAAATACTAAATAATTCTCCCCTGTTAGCCGTTGTGGTAAAAAAACAGGACCAAAAATTCTATCTCCTAATATTCCTGCCCAAACATTCAGAGAAAAGCGCACTTGCTTGCGTACTTCTCTATTATCTCTGGGATTTTCTCTTGCCCAAATATGTTCATTGTTTCTATTAAAAACACCACAATTTGTAAATGTAGCCTCATCACTCCAAAGAATATTGCTTAAAAAATTGCGATTTTGGTTATCTTGATCTAGTAGCCAATTACAAAAAGTTAGCCTTCTCTCAGCGTCCCTTCTCGCAATGCATGTGATATATGAATTTTGTAGGGTCTCAAACCGGCATTTTTTAGAACTTTCCATGCCTTAACATGGTTTAAGGATGGCAAATTGGATTCCGCTTCAATTTGCCTACTGGATATAGTTGCATCATTGTCCACCTACAATAACGTGAAACATCATAAGATTCAGGATATTGTATGTATACAATGTTAACTTATTTTGTAAAAAAACAATTTTTGTGAAGTTTCATGTTACATACCTGGCCTAAAACGTTCTGAATTTCGTCTTCTGTAATACGCTTACCATATTTTTGTCGAGGCTTTTCAAGCTGTCCATAATCGCTTAAATTTCTATCAAGTCTTTGAAAAATGTTTTGTGCTGGCTGCTCCCTTTCCGGATACTCCTCAAAATATCTTTGTAAAGCTGTCATAGAATTTCTATTGCTACTGTAATAAATTCTTAACATATCCCTTTTTTCTTCAGAAGAAAATTTCATTTTTAGATAAGACCGAATTTATCACCGCGTAATTGAAATTTAGATAACTTATGTCAAACTTTTTATTGTTTCTACATTCCATGGCAAACTATGATACTTTAAACAATGAATCCTCTATTGTAACAAACTCGAAAGCTTTTTCAAAATTATCTGCAATAGCCTTCTCGATCAGAGTTTTTAGAAAGAGAAAAATCGTTCTGTCTCTGTTATACATTATCAGATACGGCATTGATCTTCAATACCTAATCAACAAGTTTTTTAAATAAAATATTCCTGAAAATGTTTTTATAGGGTAGAAACGTTGCTATTCAATGAAAGTAATTTTGTATTAAGATTACATCGCATATAAAGTTTAGATAAATGCAATAAAAAATATAGGTCCGTATTTAAAAAAACAAACCTGACGATGGCATCCGAAAGACAAAACGTTGGACATGAAATCTAAGAACACTGCCTTATAGAAGATGAAAAGTGGCAATAAAAGTGTGAAATTTATTTTCCATTATCTCTTTAAATAAAGTCAGGAAAAATTAAAAACCAAAACGGCGATTTTCGGTTTTTTACGGATATCTTCGGAAGTACTCGGAATTTTCCTAATTTCTTCTTGGCATATTGGTCGGCTATGAATTGCGCGACTTTGCCCCAATTTAACCTTTGCTGTATGTCTTACCGTTTATGAGATCCCAATGGTGAACATCGAATTTTTAACACCCTGTATACAGGAATAAAAAAAAATGTTTTCTGGGAACAAAAGGCTTACAGTAAAATATTGGCTCCAACACTTTTAGACCAGGGTCGATAATTTTTGAAACCAAAAAAAAATAATAATAAGATGAAACCCATTGGAAAAGGAAGATACTATATTAAAAATGAAAGGAAAATAATTTACGGGCGATCCGAGGTCGGGAAGTGGAAGGGGGTGAGTTTCTAAGGGTAGAAAACGATTTATCTCGATTTCCGGAAAAACTACAAGTCCTATGGAAAAACGTTAAATGGCAAAGTTGAAGGTAATAAAAAGATGTACAACTTTTTTCACAGAACCTTAAAATTTATGTGAAAAATTCAAATAACCAAGTTTTTGGTTTTTTATTTTTATCTTTTACAAAAAAAAATTTTTTTACTAAATTTGGTGAAAACTTACCTTTTTATGTCCCAAACACACTGTAATTTTTTTGATTTAAAATATTTATTTTTTCACCTTATTTTGACTTAATATCGAAAAAGCACCCTAATTTTCAATCGAAAATTCTCACGTCAAAATATCTGCTTTTTTAAAAAAGTCGGTGGGCTTTTTGTTCGTTGGAATCTCTATTATATATTTGTATAGTTCGACTTGCAATTTTTTGTTTATCAATGTAACATGAAATCTTACGTTTTTCGAGTAATTAAAGTATAAATCTTAATAAATACTATAAATAGCTCAAAATTGTACACAATGATTTTAAAAAAAATTCGGATTCGAATTTCTTCGTTTCTTTGCATTTTTTGAGAACATTTACCATAGTAATGTTTATTTTTTTTTACACCATCAGAAAGTAGAGATTTCAACAAACAAAAAGCCCACCGACTTTTTTAAAACAGCCGATATTTTGACATGAGAATTTTCGATTGAAAATTAGGGTGCTTTTTCGATATTAAGTTAAAATAAGGTGAAAAAATAAATATTTTAAATCAAAAAAATTACAGTGTGTTTGGGACATAAAAAGGTAAGTTTTCACCAAATTTCGTGAAAAAAAAATTTTTTTGTAAAAGATAAAAATGAAAAACCAAAAACTTGCTTATTTGAACTTTTCACATAAATTTTGAGGTTATGTGAAAAAAGTGTAAATAAAAAATTTGTAGATCTTTTTATTACCTACAACTTTGCCATTTAACGTTTTTCCATAGGACTTGTAGTTTTGCCGGAAATCGAGATAAATCGTTTTCTACCTTAACTCAAAAACTATTTAATTTAATCATATAAGTTATACCAAATGTTCTTATAATTGATCAAGCAATCCAAAAACATCGTTGTTTAAAGTCAAAATAAGGTGAAAAAATAAATATTTTAAATCAAAAAAATTACAGTGTGTTTGGGACATAAAAAGGTAAGTTCTCACCAAATTTCGTGAAAAAAAAAAATAAAAAAAAGATAAAAATAAAAAACCAAAAACTTGCTTATTTAAACTTTTCACATAAATTTTGAGGTTATGTGAAAAAAGTGTAAATACAAAATTTGTAGATCTTTTTATTACCTACAACTTTGCCATTTAACGTTTTTCCATAGGACTTGTAGTTTTGTCGGAAATCGAGATAAATTGTTTTTACCTTACCTCAAAAACTATTTAATTTAATCATATAAGTTATACCAAACGTTCTTATAATTGATCAAGCAATCCAAAAACATCATTATAATATTATACAAGGTGTTCCATTAAAAAAAATATTGTCGATATGCCCTGTTGGCATCACAGAAACCTTTTTATTATCAATTTTAAGAAAAAAAAAAGGTATTCATAAAAATTTGTGAAAAAATATAAAACCCTGGGGTTATTGATCGAAGCTTTTATTTTATCGAAGCCTGTATATTATATTTATAATTTAGGGTATGGTCCGAAAGTAACTAGTGTCGTGGTTTAGCGTTCCGTATTTAACCAAATGATAGCGGTAACCAAAAAATAGGTTTATTTTGGAACACGGTTTTCGGATACGACGTCACCCAAATGTCAAAATGCTCACCGGCTTTAAACGCCGGTTACAAGTGGTTTCTCCTGTCACTTGTCATTATAAAATATTGTTATGAATTTAATTTCAAAATATTTGGCCGATGGTTGGTAATTTATTAAGAGAATGAATCTCAATGAAATTATAAGTAAGTGTATTTAGCATTTCTGTAAATTATCAGTCTGTCGTGAACTTTTCAAAATTAAAGGTTATGATTTTAACGAACATGGTGATTTTTCGTCCCGAATATAACCGGATTTTTATGGTTGATCTGTCATTTGTCGAGGTTAACCGTGGTTACTGGTGGTGATATTCGGACCATACCCTTAAATTCTAAAAATGCCTGTGAGCTTTTTCAAAGAAGTACAATTTTTTTATAAAGAATGACTCCATTTTACTATAGAGATAAGAATCGAAAAAGGTAATCACCTAATATTAGTTATTCTGTTTTGAAACGATGAGAGCACTTTACCTTATGAAAGATGTTTTTGTCGTTATTATAAAGCAGATACGATTTTTGTCATTTCTTAAAAAGGGGAAATTGCTACCATTGTTTGGTTTATAAAAAACATATACACAACCAATATTAATTTAATTACCTAATGATAATACAATACAATACAATAGACTTTAATATAAATATTTTTTTAAAGTCAAATTTTAAAATGTTTTAATGAAAAACGCTCATTTCAGTGGGTCCACGGATAAAGTTTGGAAGAGAAAAAACTTTTTTATTAGAAGGTATAGAAGAAAATGTCATTCTTTATAAAAACGCCTGCTTGTGCTAAAACTACAATTTCAAATATGAGATTTGCGATTACTATACAGGGTTCCTCACAAACAACATTTTTAGTTTTTTGGATTTTTTTTAGTTTCTTGATTTATTAAATGTATTTTGGTAGTGTTGAAACAACAATTTTCAACTATTAGATTTGCGATTACTATACAGGGTTCTTCAAAAACAACAGTTTTTGTTTTTTGTTTTTTTTTTTCAATTCTAATTTTCAATTCCTTTTGATGATTGGCTAAATCCTCACTTTGGGAACAAAAGGGTTGGAAGGCACCTATCGTCCAAATCAGATGGCACGTAGGAGTCCCGATCTCACAATTATCGCGTTTCATTTATGGGAATATCTGCACATGTGTATAAAACCAATTTTAATAATAACTTAGAGTAGGTATGGCGCCACTTGAGCCTGGGAACTTTTTTCTGACCGTGGGAATATTATCTAGAGCGTGGGAACTTTTTAGGGGGGATGGGCGTGGCCGACCGTGGGAAATTTTGGGGGCACTAACTGCCACTGGCACTAACTACGGATGGCACTAACTACCATTGGCACTAACTACCATTGACATATTGGCTCTAGCACACACTCTTACGTGGCGCTAGTTACCAAGGGTACTATTGGCCAAGCTGCGATACGCCATCTATCACCTTAGCCCCCCAACTACTTAGATATTCATTTTCGGGGGACCAGGTCTACAAGTCGGGGCTCCACCTAAAGCTTTACCTCTAAGAACAGGTACCGCATTTATTTCTAATAAATTTAAATTATTATTATTAAAAAAGTTTCACCTACACTTTGGTTCGAACCTCTGACCTATGGATATATTTCCAACGTCCTTCATAAGGCGCCAGCTGAACTTATCAGATAAACTCGTTGCCTAGCTGATGATATTATCGCTACGTAGTTACTGTACGGTGGGGAGTGGATAGGATCATGAAATATTCGCTAATTTGCAGTCGATATAATACGCGAATATAAGATAGAAAGGATGGTGCTAATTAAATTCCATTGCAATTAACAACAATAGACAGAATAGTTACTCATAGTTAGAAGGTCATAATGTGATATTAACGATTGAAATTAATTTCGGTAGGCTACCATGCCATGTAACTTGGTTGCAGGCATATCTAAAAGGTAGGTAAAAATAGAACATACCCCGCATCTAGGGTAAGCTCGGGTTATCACTTGTCATAATAGTAAAATATAGTATATGACCGCGATTGATTGAGCACTAATTAGCAATACGTTATACTAAATAGGAGGCATTAACAAAGAGTTGGACAACATTAATCATATTATCACTAGGATGTATGGGTTCTTTATAGCCTTCAGACAACAAATTCTCAATATTACTAATATATACCTAACTTAAAGCAACGACCACCGTTGTAGAGTGGAATTAGAGATGCATAGTTGGTACTCTCTTACTCAAAGGCAAGCACCGTCGTAATATGAGAATTCGTCAACCCTTGCCGCGAACGACTACCATCTACACTAGTGTTAATCTGATAAATGCACGTTGCAAGTATTACAAACATCCAACAAATTGAAAACATTGAGGTTATGTATAACTAATTGATGAACGAGATAATAAATCTTAAGGTAATAGTTGAAAACTTACATGGGAAAATAAATAGAAAAGCTAATCAAGTACTTACCATCCAGATGCATAAATAATAATAGTTCAGTCCTAGTTCCTGCTTTAAATGTCTTGAACATATTGACCCGTCTAAAACATAAAAATTGTACTACTAGAACGGGCAGTTAAGTGTAAGAATTTAGGGGACTTCCAGTTGACCTTATTTACCTAAAGACAATAATTAATCTTGTGATATATAGAAAGTGTATTAATGAGTTAATAAATTAGCTAAATAAGGTCGCAACAGGGTGCCAGAACGTGAACTGAGTCCCCTAGTCGCACCCCATTTCGATTTTTTAGGGTAAAACGAAAGTTTCAAAAGCAAAACCTTTGAATGAAAAATCTATAAATCAAAAACAAAATATTTGTAAATCTCATTTAGTAATACAATATATATACATTATATGGTTTTTTGTTTCTTATATCCATAAGGTTCAGAGCCGCCATCAGGGAGAATTTTTCTTTTGGTGGAATTGGGTTTGTAAAGCTTGGTTTCTGTACAGGTCGTCACAACATGATCCTTCGTGCGTCGAATGTTCTTCGAGACAATTGGAATCGGCTCTGGTTTATGTAGAATCATATATTTAATGGAATTAAAATTAATTAACTGCGACGCACTATAATTTAACGAAATGCCCTTGACTTTGCAAACGACTACTTCCTCCGTGTTATTTTTTGTTATGCGAATTTTGTAGGCATAGTTCTTGGGTCCTCCGGAAACAAAATCAGTAATGTAGCTTCCCTGCCCATATGCTTCAAGTTCGTCTGTCATATCGCCAATGAACTCACCAGTAGCTACATCCACGTCGTCTTTTCTTGAAACGTAAATGACTGAATCAGTGTCATAGTACAATACTCTGTCACCAAGTTGTTCTAGATATGAATATAACTTGAGGCGAGCCTGGGCTGTTACATATGAGGCAATTACTACGTTGACAGTAGGTAGAGGTTCATAGGTTTCGTCGGTGTGTTCATAGTTGACAACTAAGGTTTTTTCATTAATAGGAAGTATACCATTAATATGTAACCCAGGGTTAACCATCATTGAAAAAAATTCCGAAGGCTCATTAATAATTTTTGTCTTTGGCTGATTTTCTCTTTGTCCAAATTTACCCCAGAAACTATTTAATATGAGCTTTGCCAGGGATCTCAATCCTGGATTTTCAACAATCATAGCATACTCGAGTTTTACATCTTCCCTTTCAAAAAACTCTTCAATATATTTATTTTTCTCCTCCTCCGTTTTACATTTTTTAGGCCACCCAGACGCCTCTTGTTTTATTTTTATAAACTTATTCATCATAGCAGTAAATAAACCCTCTTGTCCAGAATGTTTGTTAAATCTTTGAACTTGATATTTCCAAACTTCAAAAATATCCAAAATTTCGTAACCCTTCTCAACTGCTTTAATTAGTTCATCCACGACCCAGGTCCCTGTTAAAGCCCTTTCTTCATCATTATGATTACAAATATTAGGGTTTAACTCTTGGCCACAGGTACGACAGAGAATAAACATTAACTTGTTGTTCATTTTTTGAGGAAGAACAGGATGATATAAATCTTTTGGGGGGGAGAATCTTACACTTTATTAAACCGTCAATTTTAGTTACATCAAGGTGTTTGCAATCATCACCAACTATTACTTCAGGGTGACCAATAGGAAATTTACCATACTTACAGACGTAGGGGTAGAGAGAGCAAACATCGACGTATTTGATTGTTTCATTTTCCTTTGCTTCGTAATATTCCCAAACGTTGCCCGTGCGGCCGCCGAAAAAACCGTCCCTAGGATTTAAAGGGGTTAATACCATTAGGGGATGCATTTTAGTGTAAGTGCCGATCTCTGGGTTATCTTCCAAAATGTTTTTAAAATTGCATTCCCACATTTCATTGACGACAAAACCCAATTTTCTTAATTTCGTAATCTTTGCATTAGTTGCCTCGTACCGTAAATTTAGTGTTTCTGTAGGATCATCAACTAGGGGATCATTTCTACCAAAATGGTAGCATGAGGGGCATCCATGGAAGTAACATCCTTGAAATTCGAAAATCTCGTTTGTTTCGGAACAATATCCATCGACCTTAACTCCGTGTAAAACCACTTCTTGTCCTTTAGCAGCATGTAAAATATTAATTTGTTTTTGTTGTTCCAACCACAGTAGCCACTCAACTGCTATTTTGCTCTGATTATCACCCCATCTATAACCATTTTTCGGTATAATGCCAATAGTGTTGGGCTCTAAAAAGTTTCGTCTAAAAACTTTATTACAGGCGGAGGCAATGGTAACTGCTTCTGTAAAGGGACAAACGTTGGTAGTGCTCATCAATTGCTCTCTAAATTTCAAGCAAGCACGTGCAAGAATTTCGACATCAGACACACAGTAATCAACGAGGTCCACCTGCATATCAAAATGATCATTTTTCTGTTCTTCGTGCCACTCCAAAAACTTGGTACGATCATCGTCTTTCATGGTATCCGGGGAGTAATACTCAATAGGCGGTAAAAGACCCACATAATTTGCATTTGCTTCTGTGTTGAACAAGTGGGGAAAATAACCCTTTTTGAAATTATCAGCCAAACCAAATGCTTTGGGTAATTTAGATAGAGCCATAGGAAAGTAGTTAAGAGAGTCAATGAATTTAATATTCCCAACCTTCATCATAAGGATTTTAGTACCCCTCATAATTAACTCAGGTATTAAAGCTGTTTTGGTCAATATGTGGTTTAAAATAAACTGATGGTCAAAGGCTTGTCCATTGTGAGCAATTACAATCAGTTCTTTAAATTGTTTTCTTAACTGTAACAGATGGTCGATAAATGTTTTGATTACATCTTTCTTTATTATCTTCGTACGAAATCCGCATTTTTGACAGAAACACAGGTTAGGCTCATTAATGCACGCGTCACAACATTGTTTGGAAACACAAAGATTAGGACGGTGAATAAGCGATCCATCTGTCAATAACTCTTCTTGCTGTGTTTCCAAATCATAGAACACAAACAGAATATCTTTTGTTTTAGGCGTTCCCTTATCTTTTTGAATGTAACAAAGGTGATTTTCGGGTACATGTGAATTACAACTTTTACAAAATATCTCTCCGCAGATGTGTTTCCTATCGCCCTTTACAGTTTTAAAACATTGTTCGCAACTCCTAACCTCGACACAGACAGTACTCTTTTCCCATGAACCCTCCTTTAGATGGTTTTCGAAACACATTTTTCCTCTAAAACTTCTATGACAGTTATCACAGATAATCTTAATTTGATCATCAACACATTTTGGAGACTGTAGGCAACCAGGACATGTTCCACCACACCTGTGTTTGTGTTTATGGTCATATGGTACATGACACTCCTCGCAAAAATAGTGACAGCAAAAAGCAGCTGTGAGAGAGGTAATAACGTTGAAATGCCCCTGGTGATGCAATAAATTTAGTATTTTGTTGCTCTCGGTAGCCCCTTCAAAGATAACATCTCTCCCCTTTGCTCCATAACTGTAAACCACTATCCGATATTCAGGCAGAAAGGCTTGGAATTTCTGTAGTTCGGGAATACCGGCTCCTTCTGAGGGAATGATAATTTGAGAGCTTTCCAACAATGTCCTTGTTCTTTCTGTTTGAATTTTACCAACATCTCTTCTAACCTTACTAAACTCACTGTCTTTGTTTACATTAGCAATAGCAACCACCAAAGCACGAGGCAAACACAAATTGTCCGCATTTTTTATAGATATTATACCCCTTCTCATACCACATTCTTCGTCAAAGCTGTTATATTTGCACCCCCTCCCTTGGCCTGTAGGTAGTTGCACGGTTGTAACTTTAAGACAAAACGATTCGGTATTTAAGCCAGACGAGTTAGACTGATAGACATTACTGATCACGTTCCATACATCTTCATAGTTTATTTCTGCAGCCTGTTTGAATGGAAGCCACCCTTCACCACGACTAAAGTCCTTTGAGCAAAAACTAAATCCCACCTGATCCATTGGCTGAAGGTCTTCTGTAGCTTTTTGGATTATTTGGTTGATTCCATCCCGCACCCAACCAACTGGCTCTACATCTACAGGTATAGCCTTTAACCTAAATTCCAAGGTACGGCCTGTAATATTGTATCGGCGCACTTTTTGAATGGCATCTTTTAAAATTATAAACTTTTCCATTTTTACGGAGCTCTTACTAGTTACTACTTAGTAGTCGAAAGTGATACCATCTATCATAAAAACCTGTAACAAAATAGACAGTCGCTATAATTTTACCCCCTCCACTTTTACACCCTCTCAAACTACTGTATTATTTAACCGTTGATACTACATAAACAGGTTCAGACATGTTTAGACCATACTTACAAGACTGTTTTGTATAGTCATACTTATAACAGAAAAATCGAAATATCTTCAAAACTGCTTATTTTATCAAAAAAAAGAAATCGAAAATCCCCCCACTCCCCCAGCCGAGTTTTGCAGTCCTTAACACTATGTGAAAATTTCAACCCCCTACTACCACTTTTAAAATTTTTATTTGGCCAATATTTTTAATTTCAAAAAAATTTCCAAATCCATAAACAACAGAAAAACGAAAATATCTTCAAAACGACGTATTTTATCAAAAAAATAAATTGAAAAATCCCCCCACTCCTCTTGTCGAGTTTCGCAGCCCTTAACAGTATGTGAAAATTTTAACCCCCTACTACCACTTTTTAAAATTTTTATTAGGCCAATATTTTTAATTTCAAAAAAAATTCCAAGTCCATAAACAACAGAAAACGAAAATATCTTCAAAACGATGTATTTTATTAAAAAAATAAAATCGAAAATCCCCCCCCCACTCCTTGTCGAGTTTCACAGTCCTTAACACTATGTGAAAAGTTCAACCCCCTACTACCACTTTTAAAATTTTTATTTGGCCAATATTTTTAATTTCAAAAAAATTTCCAAATCCATAAACAACAGAAAAACGGAAATATCTCCAAAACGACGTATTTTATCAAAAAAATAAATTGAAAAATCCCCTCACTCACCCCGTCGAGTTTCGCAGCCCTTAACACTATGTGAAAATTTCAACCCCCTACTACCACTTTTAAAATTTTTATTTGGCCAATATTTTTTAATTTCAAAAAAAATTCCAAGTCCATAAACAACAGAAAACGGAAATATCTCCAAAACGACGTATTTTATTAAAAAAATAAATCGAAAAATCCCCCCACTCCTCTTGTCGAGTTTCACAGTCCTTAACACCATGTGAAAAGTTCAACCCCCTACTACTACTTTTAAAATTTTTATTTGGCCAATATTTTTAATTTCAAAAAAAATTCCAAGTCCATAAACAACAGAAAAACGAAAATATCTTCAAAACGACGTATTTTATCAAAAAAATAAATCGAAAAACCCCCCCCACACCCTCTGTCGAGTTTCGCAGTCCTTAACACTATGCGAAAATTTCAACCCCCCCCCCCCCTACTACCACTTTTAAATTTTTAGTTGCCCAATATTTTTTAAATGTAAGCTAATAATGTTAATATAATAATAAGATCTAATTCATACCTTAAAAATAAGCTCGGCGTTTATTACTGTTCAATACCAAACACTGTAATACACAGAAAAACTTCACTTCACACCCAATTAGTCACTAGCTGCAGTTGCTTACTATACGTCTGTTATCGGCAAGAGACTGTTAAATAATGATTGGATCACTGGAGGTCACCCATATTTATAGACTTGGTAGGGATCAGGCTTAGACGTGAAAAATGTGGTTTAAATATTAATCATTCGTTACAATACACGCTAATACCCAAACGAGGTGATGTAATCATTGACCGTTGATTCTACATAAACAGGTTCAGACATGTTTAGACCATACTTACAAGACTGTTTTGTATAGTCATACTTATAACAGAAAAATCGAAATATCTTCAAAACGGCTTATTTTATCAAAAAAATAAATCGTCGAAAAATCCCCCCCCCCCCCCCCCATTCTCTTTTAAGTCCATTAACAACAGAAAAATCGAAATATCTTCAAAACGGCTTATTTTATCAAAAAAATAAATCGAAAAAACCCCCAACACCCCATGTCGACTTTCGCAGTCCTTAACACTATGTGAAAATTTCAACCCCCTACTACCACTTTTTATATTTTTATTTGGCAAATATTTTTTATTTCAAAAAAATGTCTAAGTCCATTAACAACAGAAAAACGGAAATATCTTCAAAATGGCTTATTTTATCAAAAAAATAAATCGAAAAATCCCCCCACTCCCCCTGTCTAGTTTCGCAGTCCTTAACACAAGGTGAAAATTTCAACCCCCTACTACCACTTTTAAAATTTTTATTTGGCAAATATTTTTAATTTAAAAAAAAATTTCTAAGTCCATTTACAACAGAAAAACGGAAATATCTTCAAAACGGCCTATTTAATCAAAAAAATAAATCGAAAAATCCCCCACTCCTCCTGTAGAGTTTCGCAGTCCTTAACACTATGTGAAAATTTCAACCCCTTACTGCCACTTTTAAAGTTTGTATTTGGCCAATATTTTTAATTTCAAAAAAAATTTCTAAGTCCATTAACAACAGAAAAACGGAAATATCTTCAAAACGGCTTATTTTATCAAAAAAATAAATCGAAAAATCCCCCCACTCCCCCTGTCTAGTTTCGCAGTCCTTAACACTATGTGAAAATTTCAACCCCCTACTACCACTTTTAAAATTTTTATTTGACCAATATTCTTAATTTCAAAAAAACATTTCTAAGTCCATTAACAACAGAAAAATGGAAATATCTCAGAAACGGGGTGTTTTATCAAAAAAACGAATCCCAAAAATACCCCCACCTCCCTCCTGTCTAGTTCAACAATTTTTAACACTATGAAAAAATTTCAGCCCCTTACTACCAATAATTTTTTAAAAAATATTAGAAAAAGGACGGATTTTTAACAAAAATTAAAGAAAACAGCTTTTTACCATGCCTCATAGAAAATATATGCTTCTAAACGCCCCTCATTCATTTATAATTTTTTATAATCAAATACAAAATAAAAATAATAACACAGGTTCACCAAAACTTACCTCAATAAGATTGCAAAAGTTGTTACTTCTCGCGATCACAAGCAACACTGAAGGACTGAAGAATATACATACCATTTCTTTTATACCCATCAGAAACTTTTAAGAGTGGGGGGAGTCGAATAATTGCCGTGTGTCTACCCCAAATCTTGGTTTGCGTCTCGATCTCGATTCTTTGCATACAAATGCCAGAAAGTAAATGCATTTTTGCGAGCGCTTTTGTGTGATCGAATTATGGTTTATTTTAGGATCAAATATAAGTGAGGATATTAATATCAAATCCATATTGTGGGGTTATATCATTATTAGATTTTAATAAATTATATATGAATTTGCATCAAAATTTAATGAGGAATATTAATATCATAAAAGTTAGGTAAAACACTACTAAAATTTTTATGAGTATAAAAATTAAAAAAAAAAACTTATTTTTTAAAAACTTTTTTCGTCCACAGAATAAAGAAAGCCAATTTATTTATTCCCCCAAAAAATATGTAGGTAAATTCTAACCACAATGTCCATATCCGACCAATGTGATAATTTTTAGGCACAATTTCGGCTAAGTCAATAAGAGTCGATTTTACGAAAAATCCAATAAATTTAATAACAATCTTATTTTTAAAGCTATTTATATGCGGTTTTCGAGTAAATAAGTTTCAACTCAGACGAAGAGTGTTATGGAAATTTTCAACTTTCAAAAAATTTTTTTTTCGAAAAAATTTTCGTTTTTCAAAATTTTTTTGTTTGGAATTTTAAATTAAAAAAAAACAAAACGAAATTCCAAACAAAAAAAATTCCATAATTCGATCACACAAAAGCGCTCGCAAAAATGCATTTACTTTCTGGCATTTGTATGCAAAGAATCGAGATCGAGACGCAAACCAAGATTTGGGGTAGACACACGGCAATTATTCGACTCCCCCCACTCTTAAAAGTTTCTGATGGGTATAAAAGAAATGGTATGTATATTCTTCAGTCCTTCAGTGTTGCTTGTGATCGCGAGAAGTAACAACTTTTGCAATCTTATTGAGGTAAGTTTTGGTGAACCTGTGTTATTATTTTTATTTTGTATTTGATTATAAAAAATTATAAATGAATGAGGGGCGTTTAGAAGCATATATTTTCTATGAGGCATGGTAAAAAGCTGTTTTCTTTAATTTTTGTTAAAAATCCGTCCTTTTTCTAATATTTTTTAAAAAATTATTGGTAGTAAGGGGCTGAAATTTTTTCATAGTGTTAAAAATTGTTGAACTAGACAGGAGGGAGGTGGGGGTATTTTTGGGATTCGTTTTTTTGATAAAACACCCCGTTTCTGAGATATTTCCATTTTTCTGTTGTTAATGGACTTAGAAATGTTTTTTTGAAATTAAGAATATTGGTCAAATAAAAATTTTAAAAGTGGTAGTAGGGGGTTGAAATTTTCACATAGTGTTAAGGACTGCGAAACTAGACAGGGGGAGTGGGGGGATTTTTCGATTTATTTTTTTGATAAAATAAGCCGTTTTGAAGATATTTCCGTTTTTCTGTTGTTAATGGACTTAGAAATTTTTTTTGAAATTAAAAATATTGGCCAAATACAAACTTTAAAAGTGGCAGTAAGGGGTTGAAATTTTCACATAGTGTTAAGGACTGCGAAACTCTACAGGAGGAGTGGGGGATTTTTCGATTTATTTTTTTGATTAAATAGGCCGTTTTGAAGATATTTCCGTTTTTCTGTTGTAAATGGACTTAGAAATTTTTTTTTAAATTAAAAATATTTGCCAAATAAAAATTTTAAAAGTGGTAGTAGGGGGTTGAAATTTTCACCTTGTGTTAAGGACTGCGAAACTAGACAGGGGGAGTGGGGGGATTTTTCGATTTATTTTTTTGATAAAATAAGCCATTTTGAAGATATTTCCGTTTTTCTGTTGTTAATGGACTTAGACATTTTTTTGAAATAAAAAATATTTGCCAAATAAAAATATAAAAAGTGGTAGTAGGGGGTTGAAATTTTCACATAGTGTTAAGGACTGCGAAAGTCGACATGGGGTGTTGGGGGTTTTTTCGATTTATTTTTTTGATAAAATAAGCCGTTTTGAAGATATTTCGATTTTTCTGTTGTTAATGGACTTAAAAGAGAATGGGGGGGGGGGGGGATTTTTCGATTTATTTTTTTGATAAAATAAGCCGTTTTGAAGATATTTCGATTTTTCTGTTATAAGTATGACTATACAAAACAGTCTTGTAAGTATGGTCTAAACATGTCTGAACCTGTTTATGTAGAATCAACGGTCAATGATTACATCACCTCGTTTGGGTATTAGCGTGTATTGTAACGAATGATTAATATTTAAACCACATTTTTCACGTCTAAGCCTGATCCCTACCAAGTCTATAAATATGGGTGACCTCCAGTGATCCAATCATTATTTAACAGTCTCTTGCCGATAACAGACGTATAGTAAGCAACTGCAGCTAGTGACTAATTGGGTGTGAAGTGAAGTTTTTCTGTGTATTACAGTGTTTGGTATTGAACAGTAATAAACGCCGAGCTTATTTTTAAGGTATGAATTAGATCTTATTATTATATTAACATTATTAGCTTACATTTAAAAAATATTGGGCAACTAAAAATTTAAAAGTGGTAGTAGGGGGGGGGGGGGGGTTGAAATTTTCGCATAGTGTTAAGGACTGCGAAACTCGACAGGGGGTGTGGGGGGGGTTTTTCGATTTATTTTTTTGATAAAATACGTCGTTTTGAAGATATTTTCGTTTTTCTGTTGTTTATGGACTTGGAATTTTTTTTGAAATTAAAAATATTGGCCAAATAAAAATTTTAAAAGTAGTAGTAGGGGGTTGAACTTTTCACATGGTGTTAAGGACTGTGAAACTCGACAAGAGGAGTGGGGGGATTTTTCGATTTATTTTTTTAATAAAATACGTCGTTTTGGAGATATTTCCGTTTTCTGTTGTTTATGGACTTGGAATTTTTTTTGAAATTAAAAAATATTGGCCAAATAAAAATTTTAAAAGTGGTAGTAGGGGGTTGAAATTTTCACATAGTGTTAAGGGCTGCGAAACTCGACGGGGTGAGTGAGGGGATTTTTCAATTTATTTTTTTGATAAAATACGTCGTTTTGGAGATATTTCCGTTTTTCTGTTGTTTATGGATTTGGAAATTTTTTTGAAATTAAAAATATTGGCCAAATAAAAATTTTAAAAGTGGTAGTAGGGGGTTGAACTTTTCACATAGTGTTAAGGACTGTGAAACTCGACAGGGAGTGGGGGGGGATTTTCGATTTTATTTTTTTAATAAAATACATCGTTTTGAAGATATTTTCGTTTTCTGTTGTTTATGGACTTGGAATTTTTTTTGAAATTAAAAATATTGGCCAAATAAAAATTTTAAAAAGTGGTAGTAGGGGGTTAAAATTTTCACATACTGTTAAGGGCTGCGAAACTCGACAAGAGGAGTGGGGGGATTTTTCAATTTATTTTTTTGATAAAATACGTCGTTTTGAAGATATTTTCGTTTTTCTGTTGTTTATGGATTTGGAAATTTTTTTGAAATTAAAAATATTGGCCAAATAAAAATTTTAAAAGTGGTAGTAGGGGGTTGAAATTTTCACATAGTGTTAAGGACTGCAAAACTCGGCTGGGGGAGTGGGGGGATTTTCGATTTCTTTTTTTTGATAAAATAAGCAGTTTTGAAGATATTTCGATTTTTCTGTTATAAGTATGACTATACAAAACAGTCTTGTAAGTATGGTCTAAACATGTCTGAACCTGTTTATGTAGTATCAACGGTTAAATAATACAGTAGTTTGAGAGGGTGTAAAAGTGGAGGGGGTAAAATTATAGCGACTGTCTATTTTGTTACAGGTTTTTATGATAGATGGTATCACTTTCGACTACTAAGTAGTAACTAGTAAGAGCTCCGTAAAAATGGAAAAGTTTATAATTTTAAAAGATGCCATTCAAAAAGTGCGCCGATACAATATTACAGGCCGTACCTTGGAATTTAGGTTAAAGGCTATACCTGTAGATGTAGAGCCAGTTGGTTGGGTGCGGGATGGAATCAACCAAATAATCCAAAAAGCTACAGAAGACCTTCAGCCAATGGATCAGGTGGGATTTAGTTTTTGCTCAAAGGACTTTAGTCGTGGTGAAGGGTGGCTTCCATTCAAACAGGCTGCAGAAATAAACTATGAAGATGTATGGAACGTGATCAGTAATGTCTATCAGTCTAACTCGTCTGGCTTAAATACCGAATCGTTTTGTCTTAAAGTTACAACCGTGCAACTACCTACAGGCCAAGGGAGGGGGTGCAAATATAACAGCTTTGACGAAGAATGTGGTATGAGAAGGGGTATAATATCTATAAAAAATGCGGACAATTTGTGTTTGCCTCGTGCTTTGGTGGTTGCTATTGCTAATGTAAACAAAGACAGTGAGTTTAGTAAGGTTAGAAGAGATGTTGGTAAAATTCAAACAGAAAGAACAAGGACATTGTTGGAAAGCTCTCAAATTATCATTCCCTCAGAAGGAGCCGGTATTCCCGAACTACAGAAATTCCAAGCCTTTCTGCCTGAATATCGGATAGTGGTTTACAGTTATGGAGCAAAGGGGAGAGATGTTATCTTTGAAGGGGCTACCGAGAGCAACAAAATACTAAATTTATTGCATCACCAGGGGCATTTCAACGTTGTTACCTCTCTCACAGCTGCTTTTTGCTGTCACTATTTTTGCGAGGAGTGTCATGTACCATATGACCATAAACACAAACACAGGTGTGGTGGAACATGTCCTGGTTGCCTACAGTCTCCAAAATGTGTTGATGATCAAATTAAGATTATCTGTGATAACTGTCATAGAAGTTTTAGAGGAAAAATGTGTTTCGAAAACCATCTAAAGGAGGGTTCATGGGAAAAGAGTACTGTCTGTGTCGAGGTTAGGAGTTGCGAACAATGTTTTAAAACTGTAAAGGGCGATAGGAAACACATCTGCGGAGAGATATTTTGTAAAAGTTGTAATTCACATGTACCCGAAAATCACCTTTGTTACATTCAAAAAGATAAGGGAACGCCTAAAACAAAAGATATTCTGTTTGTGTTCTATGATTTGGAAACACAGCAAGAAGAGTTATTGACAGATGGATCGCTTATTCACCGTCCTAATCTTTGTGTTTCCAAACAATGTTGTGACGCGTGCATTAATGAGCCTAACCTGTGTTTCTGTCAAAAATGCGGATTTCGTACGAAGATAATAAAGAAAGATGTAATCAAAACATTTATCGACCATCTGTTACAGTTAAGAAAACAATTTAAAGAACTGATTGTAATTGCTCACAATGGACAAGCCTTTGACCATCAGTTTATTTTAAACCACATATTGACCAAAACAGCTTTAATACCTGAGTTAATTATGAGGGGTACTAAAATCCTTATGATGAAGGTTGGGAATATTAAATTCATTGACTCTCTTAACTACTTTCCTATGGCTCTATCTAAATTACCCAAAGCATTTGGTTTGGCTGATAATTTCAAAAAGGGTTATTTTCCCCACTTGTTCAACACAGAAGCAAATGCAAATTATGTGGGTCTTTTACCGCCTATTGAGTATTACTCCCCGGATACCATGAAAGACGATGATCGTACCAAGTTTTTGGAGTGGCACGAAGAACAGAAAAATGATCATTTTGATATGCAGGTGGACCTCGTTGATTACTGTGTGTCTGATGTCGAAATTCTTGCACGTGCTTGCTTGAAATTTAGAGAGCAATTGATGAGCACCACCAACGTTTGTCCCTTTACAGAAGCAGTTACCATTGCCTCCGCCTGTAATAAAGTTTTTAGACGAAACTTTTTAGAGCCCAACACTATTGGCATTATACCGAAAAATGGTTATAGATGGGGTGATAATCAGAGCAAAATAGCAGTTGAGTGGCTACTGTGGTTGGAACAACAAAAACAAATTAATATTTTACATGCTGCTAAAGGACAAGAAGTGGTTTTACACGGAGTTAAGGTCGATGGATATTGTTCCGAAACAAACGAGATTTTCGAATTTCAAGGATGTTACTTCCATGGATGCCCCTCATGCTACCATTTTGGTAGAAATGATCCCCTAGTTGATGATCCTACAGAAACACTAAATTTACGGTACGAGGCAACTAATGCAAAGATTACGAAATTAAGAAAATTGGGTTTTGTCGTCAATGAAATGTGGGAATGCAATTTTAAAAACATTTTGGAAGATAACCCAGAGATCGGCACTTACACTAAAATGCATCCCCTAATGGTATTAACCCCTTTAAATCCTAGGGACGGTTTTTTCGGCGGCCGCACGGGCAACGTTTGGGAATATTACGAAGCAAAGGAAAATGAAACAATCAAATACGTCGATGTTTGCTCTCTCTACCCCTACGTCTGTAAGTATGGTAAATTTCCTATTGGTCACCCTGAAGTAATAGTTGGTGATGATTGCAAACACCTTGATGTAACTAAAATTGACGGTTTAATAAAGTGTAAGATTCTCCCCCCAAAAGATTTATATCATCCTGTTCTTCCTCAAAAAATGAACAACAAGTTAATGTTTATTCTCTGTCGTACCTGTGGCCAAGAGTTAAACCCTAATATTTGTAATCATAATGATGAAGAAAGGGCTTTAACAGGGACCTGGGTCGTGGATGAACTAATTAAAGCAGTTGAGAAGGGTTACGAAATTTTGGATATTTTTGAAGTTTGGAAATATCAAGTTCAAAGATTTAACAAACATTCTGGACAAGAGGGTTTATTTACTGCTATGATGAATAAGTTTATAAAAATAAAACAAGAGGCGTCTGGGTGGCCTAAAAAATGTAAAACGGAGGAGGAGAAAAATAAATATATTGAAGAGTTTTTTGAAAGGGAAGATGTAAAACTCGAGTATGCTATGATTGTTGAAAATCCAGGATTGAGATCCCTGGCAAAGCTCATATTAAATAGTTTCTGGGGTAAATTTGGACAAAGAGAAAATCAGCCAAAGACAAAAATTATTAATGAGCCTTCGGAATTTTTTTCAATGATGGTTAACCCTGGGTTACATATTAATGGTATACTTCCTATTAATGAAAAAACCTTAGTTGTCAACTATGAACACACCGACGAAACCTATGAACCTCTACCTACTGTCAACGTAGTAATTGCCTCATATGTAACAGCCCAGGCTCGCCTCAAGTTATATTCATATCTAGAACAACTTGGTGACAGAGTATTGTACTATGACACTGATTCAGTCATTTACGTTTCAAGAAAAGACGACGTGGATGTAGCTACTGGTGAGTTCATTGGCGATATGACAGACGAACTTGAAGCATATGGGCAGGGAAGCTACATTACTGATTTTGTTTCCGGAGGACCCAAGAACTATGCCTACAAAATTCGCATAACAAAAAATAACACGGAGGAAGTAGTCGTTTGCAAAGTCAAGGGCATTTCGTTAAATTATAGTGCGTCGCAGTTAATTAATTTTAATTCCATTAAATATATGATTCTACATAAACCAGAGCCGATTCCAATTGTCTCGAAGAACATTCGACGCACGAAGGATCATGTTGTGACGACCTGTACAGAAACCAAGCTTTACAAACCCAATTCCACCAAAAGAAAAATTCTCCCTGATGGCGGCTCTGAACCTTATGGATATAAGAAACAAAAAACCATATAATGTATATATATTGTATTACTAAATGAGATTTACAAATATTTTGTTTTTGATTTATAGATTTTTCATTCAAAGGTTTTGCTTTTGAAACTTTCGTTTTACCCTAAAAAATCGAAATGGGGTGCGACTAGGGGACTCAGTTCACGTTCTGGCACCCTGTTGCGACCTTATTTAGCTAATTTATTAACTCATTAATACACTTTCTATATATCACAAGATTAATTATTGTCTTTAGGTAAATAAGGTCAACTGGAAGTCCCCTAAATTCTTACACTTAACTGCCCGTTCTAGTAGTACAATTTTTATGTTTTAGACGGGTCAATATGTTCAAGACATTTAAAGCAGGAACTAGGACTGAACTATTATTATTTATGCATCTGGATGGTAAGTACTTGATTAGCTTTTCTATTTATTTTCCCATGTAAGTTTTCAACTATTACCTTAAGATTTATTATCTCGTTCATCAATTAGTTATACATAACCTCAATGTTTTCAATTTGTTGGATGTTTGTAATACTTGCAACGTGCATTTATCAGATTAACACTAGTGTAGATGGTAGTCGTTCGCGGCAAGGGTTGACGAATTCTCATATTACGACGGTGCTTGCCTTTGAGTAAGAGAGTACCAACTATGCATCTCTAATTCCACTCTACAACGGTGGTCGTTGCTTTAAGTTAGGTATATATTAGTAATATTGAGAATTTGTTGTCTGAAGGCTATAAAGAACCCATACATCCTAGTGATAATATGATTAATGTTGTCCAACTCTTTGTTAATGCCTCCTATTTAGTATAACGTATTGCTAATTAGTGCTCAATCAATCGCGGTCATATACTATATTTTACTATTATGACAAGTGATAACCCGAGCTTACCCTAGATGCGGGGTATGTTCTATTTTTACCTACCTTTTAGATATGCCTGCAACCAAGTTACATGGCATGGTAGCCTACCGAAATTAATTTCAATCGTTAATATCACATTATGACCTTCTAACTATGAGTAACTATTCTGTCTATTGTTGTTAATTGCAATGGAATTTAATTAGCACCATCCTTTCTATCTTATATTCGCGTATTATATCGACTGCAAATTAGCGAATATTTCATGATCCTATCCACTCCCCACCGTACAGTAACTACGTAGCGATAATATCATCAGCTAGGCAACGAGTTTATCTGATAAGTTCAGCTGGCGCCTTATGAAGGACGTTGGAAATATATCCATAGGTCAGAGGTTCGAACCAAAGTGTAGGTGAAACTTTTTTAATAATAATAATTTAAATTTATTAGAAATAAATGCGGTACCTGTTCTTAGAGGTAAAGCTTTAGGTGGAGCCCCGACTTGTAGACCTGGTCCCCCGAAAATGAATATCTAAGTAGTTGGGGGGCTAAGGTGATAGATGGCGTATCGCAGCTTGGCCAATAGTACCCTTGGTAACTAGCGCCACGTAAGAGTGTGTGCTAGAGCCAATATGTCAATGGTAGTTAGTGCCAATGGTAGTTAGTGCCATCCGTAGTTAGTGCCAGTGGCAGTTAGTGCCCCCAAAATTTCCCACGGTCGGCCACGCCCATCCCCCCTAAAAAGTTCCCACGCTCTAGATAATATTCCCACGGTCAGAAAAAAGTTCCCAGGCTCAAGTGGCGCCATACCTACTACTTAGATCTCTTGAAAGAAGGAATAAGAGTAGTTATTGCAAATATCCGAATACAGCAAGTTAGTAACTGTTATCGGTAAGCAAACAAGCCCGGCCCGGCTCGAAAAGCCCGGTCGGTTCGAAAAGCCCGGCCGGCCAGAAAAAAAGGTAAACAATAGACTAAACGTCACAAGTTTTTCGAGTGACGTTTAATCTATTGTTTAACTGGGAAAGGGACATACAACCGTGCGAGCAAAAATTATTTGCATCAAAGAGAGCCTTGCATCTAAGGACGTAAAGCTAACCGTAGAGCTTAATACCTGTTGGGTGTCAATAACTACCTGCATTAACAATCAATCAGTTATTCCGTCATATTTTTGACAGTCGTTACAAGTAATTTGATTAGAGTAAATGGTGAGCGGCAATACAATCCGGGTTTGTGCATGGACGATTTTCACGAACATTTTCCTAACGTTGCTTTTATTGCTGGAGATTTTTATCATTGCCTGAAAAGAACCGTGGCTGTGTTTAGGGAAACAGAGGTTCTATACAACACAAAAAAGGAGCAGGAAGACCATCTGTAAGAACAGAAGAACTTGTTGCAAACGTTCGTGAAATAATGCAAAAGACGCCAACAAATTGTCCCAAGAAGTGGAAAGATCTTATGGAACAAGCAGGACTATTCTTAAGAAGCAGCTAAATTTATTTCCTTATAAAGTGCAAGTATTATAATTTTGTAAAAAACAAAATAAATTTGTATTTGTCTACTTACTTTATTAGGTACTCATTAGTTTGGCATATCATGTCATAATATGAATTTGACAAAATTTTGACGTAGATTTGGTTAGATATAGCGTCCACATATCATTGAGATCTAAACCAAGCCCTACGTTTTTTAATCCAAGCCCTCATTGAGGCAAATAATTTTTGCTCGCACGGTTTAACATGAAGTATGAAGCCTAAACTATCAGACTATGATGTATTGTCTTCGGCCTATCAGCTGTTACGTATTACCTACGTATGAAACGTAAAAAGCCCAGCCGGCCCGAAAAGCCCGAACCTTTATTGATTAAGTGACCCGACTCGACCCGAAACCGAGAGTCGGGTCGTTCCGCGTAGAGGACCGAGATAAAAACCCGGCCCGTGCAGGGCGCTATTTCTAGCTACGGCTAATAGAGTTTTCTTTCAGTGTATCCGTCTATTTAGATACCTAGTAGACTTTCAAATAAGTTTGAAGTGTTTCTCTAGAATCTAGAACACCCAAGGAGGCCCCAATTTAAATATAATAAGTAGTTTCATACCACCTTGTACACTTACCTTCATACTATTCGCAACTATAGCTCACTCTTAAAAACCATTTTTCTAATTTTGTATTATAACAAATCTATTACGCATTTGTGTATCGTAATGAAGCTATTTCGATACGCGTTTTTTCTTTATTTGATGTTGGTAACATTTAAATGTTTTATTTCATTGACTTGCGCGGCCTTTGTGATTTACGAGAAAACCCATTTTTCGCAGAGGAAAAATAGCTTGATAACTTACTTTTTTATTCTGTGTGGATAACAGTCATGTATGTTGGTTGCATAAATCTATAAATAAATCGTTTGTAGATGCTTCAAGCTATCATTTTCTGCCAAATTCTATCCAAAATTCAATCTACTAACCTTCCAATGTCGATTTTAACTTCAACTTTATTTGAATTTTCCATCTTCCCTATACTAAATTGCAATGCCGTGACGTAAAATCACGTCTTTTGAAAGTCGAAAAAAAGTAGTCGCCCGAATTTCCGAACGCTCTGTATATGTACCGAATGTACAAGGATCACACAACGTATCCCGTCCAATTTCAAATCTTATATCGCTAAAATAACTTTAGAATCTCGTGGTGAAAATGGGTCAATAAATCAAAATATGACAGTTTGCAAAATAATTTTTGTTGTCCAGAGGCTACTATGATAAAAAATATACAAAAATATACAAATTTACAAAATTTGAAGGATTTATTTTCTTTTTAAAATGTATTTTTCTTGATTATAAAAGGTGAAATAGAAGAAAAAATGTATAAAGCACCTGTTTCATAAGGCGTTTTAGCGCACGTGTCAATAAAATAACTTGCCACTTTGTGGCTCGTTTTTTAAAATAAACGCGTGCGCTAAAACCGCTTCTTATAAAACGTGTACTTTACTATACTATTATAGTTTTATTAAGAGAAAACATACATGTATTTTCAACACTGTGATTTGGAAACGTTTTTCTTCTAAAGAACGGAATAACGTATTTACACCTAAAAACGGAATTCAATTTGAAAACCGAAATGTTTTACCACCACTAATTTGGTTCAATCCATTTAAGTAATTCTTAATTACATTCTTGTCTGCGGGAAATAAAAAAGACAAATAATGTGTAAACGGCATTGAAAACGGACTTGCAAACTGAGCTAAATAAATACAGTTTAGTTAGCGCAAACTGTAATTAAGTTTGTCAATTTGTGTTTGTGTCGAGGGCTTGGACGGATACGGAGAATTAAGTAACTAATTTAATAATGTAACATTGTACATGTTTCAAATTGTTTAGTAGTAAATTCAAACTTAATGAGCTTAATGAAAAAAATGTAGCGATTGCTTTTTCTTACAAAATTGAAGTAATTTCTTGAAAGCCAATGAATTAAAACTAAAGTAGGGGAGAGTGGGGCATAGTGAAATACCTAATACTAAAATGGCATTAACACCGATTATAGTAAACTCTGGCGAATGCAATTGTTACAATATATGTGTATATCTCGTTTTTTTCGCATTTGCTCGAATTTATCTTTTAAGGAAAAAATTTTTTTTTTTAAAATATCTCCGTTGACAAAATTCCACTTTGCCCCAGTGCATGGAGCAAAGTAAAATAAAAGTAAAAAATGTATTTAGGGTTTACTAATAAACATGAAACTCAAAAATTGGTGAAATATTTTGTAAAAAACAAATTATTAAATCTAAATAAATTGAATTTTTCCATGACAAAGAAATGTAAATTTATTTAAAAGTCCCCTGATCTCCGATTTAAAAATCATGCTTCTATCTTCAATTTCTGGAAACTCTATTGCTTCGCATAAATTTGGCACTATGAGAGTATTTTTGGTTTTCGGGATAAATTTCAGTGATTTGGGCTATATATATATATTCTTTATCAAACTTTGCTTTTTCCTCTTTTAACCCAACTAGCACAAAATTACCGACTTTTGTTGTTTTTGTTTGTGAGCCAATATATAATGGGGCAAAGTGGAATAGTATTTCAAATTGCCCCATAAGCAAAATTCCACTTTGCCACATCAGACACGAATTTCTTTATTTTCAAATAAAACTTTTAAAATTCAACCCATTCAATTTTTAATATTTCGGAAAAGATAACCAATATCCGTTGTTTTAACACAAAAAAATTAACAAGATAACAATAAATTATATAAATAAAACTTCCTTATACATCACCTTAATAGTTTACACTTAAAAGCGCGAAAATCTTAAAATCACTTGTAGGACCACGTGCGTCTCGGTAGCAAACCCAAACTATACTGGCGTTATAATAACTCCCCCACTCTGCATTTCAACATGATGGCGCCCGTTTGTCGAAAGGGGGTGCGTTCACAATTTACATATTTCACTTTGCCCCGCTATTTCACTTTGCCCCACTCTCCCCTAATTGCTTTTGCGTCCAGCAATCGCTTAAAAGTGCATGAATTGCTTCTAGTCAATGCTTTTTCTTAAAAAATAGAAGCAATCCCTATCGTTTGCTTAAAATGTGATGAATAAATTAAGGAATTGCTTTTTCTAGTGTAACAATTGCTTTCAACTTTTTAAGGTAGGTCGACACCTGCATCATTTGCTTGATAGCAGTCAACTTTAGTTCTCCGCGGCATACACGTGCGTTACTCTTAATTTGTGTCTTCAATTGTGGCTCAATATATGAACGTCCGTAAAAGAAAAATTTACAGTGTAGGTATGTAAAAATTGCAGATATGATGATTTCAGAAAGTCATATCGATTTGACTGCGAAAATGTTGAGTGGTTGACAAATTATTTTTTGACTGATACTGGTAAAAGGCGAGGGGGTGCATGCACTGTCGCCTTTAAATAATATTAAAGTCTTTCTGCGGAAATTGTCGGACCCGGGCTTTCAAAATTCTGTAGGTAAAAAACTCGATGTTCACCAAACTACTGTCTGTAAGACATACACTTCTGTAATGGATGCAGTTTTGGAAAAGGTCAATATTTTTAATAAGAGTCAGAGAGATTTATTTATGTTCCTTGTGAACGAATTTCAATTGGTTGTCTTTAATTTCTTCATCACTACCTACTATCACTTTAATCATTTTCACTGAAATCTGCCATATCAGAAATACAAGTTTCCTATTTTCCACAAAAACGTAACATATTACTATTGTACTAAATAAATAGACAAACGTTGTTGTATTTACGTCAACTCTTTTGCAAATTAGGCACCAAACTGAACATGAAATCTATAATCTGAACAAAAGGATAAGCCACGTCTGAACTTGTGTTGAATAAGCATTTGCTACAGAGGTGTAAAAAAAACAACAATTGCTTCAAAATTTTATTCCAATCCAGATCTAACAATTGATTTTACTTAGGTATAGCATTTGCTAGTCAAGCAATTGCTTTTACTTAAAAGTAATTGCTTCAAGTAATTGCTTAATTTTTATTCATTAGGCTCGTATCTCACGGCGATTATGCGAGTATTATAGTAGATAACATTTTTAGGTAAAAGTGTAAAACATTTTTATCTTGTTTAATCACCATGATCAAGAATTTAAAAGTTTTGAAGTATGGTTCAAAATTTACCCATCTTGGCTTAAATTAGGTCGTTAACACCCACGTGCAAGAGATTTCCCTAAGCGAAGGTTTCGGTCGTGCAAGTGATGTTTTTGTGCTTTTATTATACAGAGTGAATGTTTTAACGGGAATAAATTCGGTAACAAAGAATCCGTTCCTTGAAAAAAATTCAAAAGCACGGGTACTTAGCACCTTTGTTTAAAATTTAACAGTTTTATTTTCATTTCTATGATTCCAGGTATGGAAACTAACCCAAATTTCTTTGTATAATGCAGTGCATGCATAGACATTTACCTTTAGATCCGTACAGCTTATCTCGTGCGCAAACAAAAGTTGTTAAATGGATGAAAAAATGCGTTTGTACGCACAGCTCGCCAGTCACATCCCTTCCCGTCCTACAAGTACCGTGCGAGCAATATACTATTACATCAATGCAATGAGGGCTTGGATTAAAAAACGTGGGGCTTGGTTTATAGATCACAATGATATGGGGAAGATATATCTAACGAAATCTAGGTTAAAATTTTGTCAAATTGATATTATGACATGATATGCCAAACTACTGAGTAAATAAGTAGACAAATACAAATTTATTTTAGTTGTTTACAAAATTAACAAAGTAAGAATATACAGAAAGAAAAAGAAAAATAATTACATGAATTGCTGAAATTAGCCACCGCCATGCTCCAAGCATAAATTCACACGTCTCTTCATATTTTCGAAAGTGTTGACCAGCATCTCTGGAGAAATGTTACCATATTCTTGGATAAGCCTTTCTTGTAATTGTTCTAAATTTGCAACTAGTGTTTTAAAAATAGTGTTCTTTAAATGAGTTAAAACGAAGTAATCAATAACCGTTAAACAAGGTGATCTAGGTAGGAATTCAATGTCTGATCGAAAACTGATCAATCTGTCGTCGAAAAATTGCTAGTTTCGGCGCCTGTATGGGCGGTTGCACCGTCCTGTTGAAAATATCCAAAACGTAGTTCGTCGTAAAGTAATTGCTCCACAAATGGATTTAAAATATTGTCTCTATACCGCTGTGCTGTAACTGTGTCGTGGAAAAAAATAAGATCAACAATTCTTCTTCGGGAATGCGTGTATTCTGAGAATTGACATAACCGGAAAGGTGGAACCAGACTTCATCCGAAAAAAATGTCAGATCTAATAAATTATTTCTTTGCAATAAATTTTGGGTAAACCATTGAGAGTAATTCCTGCGTCTTTCAAAATCTGCGGCTTGTATTTCTTGGAATACTTGCACTTTATAAGGAAATAAATTTAGCTGCTTCTTAAGAATAGTCCTGCATGTTCCATAAGATCTTCCCACTTCTTGGGACAGGCGTCTTATACAATTATGTTGGAGTAGTTTGCATTATTTCACGAACGTTTGCAATAAGTTCTTCTGTTCTTACAGATGGTCTTCCTGCTCCTTTTTTGTGTTGTATAGAATCTGTTTCCCTAAACATAGCCACGGTTCTTTTCAGGCGATGATAAAAATCCCCAGCAATAAAAGCAACGTTAGGAAAATGCTCGTGAAAATTGCCCATGCACAAACCCGGATTGTATAGCCACTCACCATTTACTCTAACCCCGTTTCGAAAATACGCTTCAACCATGAATGTTTTGTGCTGTTCCGTAAAGCCCATTGTGTGAATTGTTCAAGAAATTGGAAAAATTAGCGGTGAATCAAATTACTTGTAACGACTGTCAAAGATGACGGAATAACTGATTGATTATTAATTCAGGTAGTTACTGACACCCAACAGGTATTAAGCTCTACGCCTAAGCATTACGTCCTTAGATGCAAGGCCCTCTTTTAATTTTCGCTCGCAGGGTATAGGCATGCGCACAACCCCCTTGTTATTAGGTTTTCCTTGTTTCGCGACATCCTTCAAATACACTCCAGAACTATGGAGAACTAGAGGGTAGGAGGCCGATCGACAATGGCAGCATTTTCAATTTCTGTCCCAGTTTTTTGGTTAGTTCGCTAGTTGGCCGATAGATGCTCTCGCTTCGCAAGTGGGCTGATGTTGTCTTCTTCTTCGTTTTGGACTTTTACTTTTGACAATTGACATTTTATTTTTCGAAATAACAAAGAACGTTTGAAGGTTTGAAGACAAGACAAGACAAATAACGTTGTATTGTAATTGATTTCCATATTATTTGTAATAAATAATGGTAAAATTTATAAAAGTAGAGTTTGCTCTGTGTCGGGGTGTAAGACAGGATCTTCTTCAGAGAGGAAACGCCACTATTTAATTATAATGATGTTGTTTGTGCATTTACACTTTCCGGCAGAAGATATTTTGGACTAGTTTTATGAAATTTAATTGGCTGATGGTACCATAAATAGAATTAAAAGAGGGAAACCAAAATTAAAGAATGGGTCAGTATCAATACGGCTAAATAATAATAATAATAATAATAATAATAATAATAATAATAATAATAATAATAATAATAATAATAATAATAATAATAATAATAATAATAATAATAATAATAATAATAATAATAATAATAATAATAATAATAATAATAATAATAATAATAATAATAATAATAATAATAATAATAATAATAATAATAATAATAATAATAATAATAATAATAATAATAATAATAATAATAATAATAATAATAATAATAATAATAATAATAATAATAATAATAATAATAATAATAATAATAATAATAATAATAATAATAATAATAATAATAATAATAATAATAATAATAATAATAATAATAATAATAATAATAATAATAATAATAATAATAATAATAATAATAATAATAATAATAATAATAATAATAATAATAATAATAATAATAATAATAATAATAATAATAATAATAATAATAATAATAATAATAATAATAATAATAATAATAATAATAATAATAATAATAATAATAATAATAATAATAATAATAATAATAATAATAATAATAATAATAATAATAATAATAATAATAATAATAATAATAATAATAATAATAATAATAATAATAATAATAATAATAATAATAATAATAATAATAATAATAATAATAATAATAATAATAATAATAATAATAATAATAATAATAATAATAATAATAATAATAATAATAATAATAATAATAATAATAATAATAATAATAATAATAATAATAATAATAATAATAATAATAATAATAATAATAATAATAATAATAATAATAATAATAATAATAATAATAATAATAATAATAATAATAATAATAATAATAATAATAATAATAATAATAATAATAATAATAATAATAATAATAATAATAATAATAATAATAATAATAATAATAATAATAATAATAATAATAATAATAATAATAATAATAATAATAATAATAATAATAATAATAATAATAATAATAATAATAATAATAATAATAATAATAATAATAATAATAATAATAATAATAATAATAATAATAATAATAATAATAATAATAATAATAATAATAATAATAATAATAATAATAATAATAATAATAATAATAATAATAATAATAATAATAATAATAATAATAATAATAATAATAATAATAATAATAATAATAATAATAATAATAATAATAATAATAATAATAATAATAATAATAATAATAATAATAATAATAATAATAATAATAATAATAATAATAATAATAATAATAATAATAATAATAATAATAATAATAATAATAATAATAATAATACATTTATTGTTTACTCTAATGCAAATTACATAAAGGGTTAGTATTTTGTTAAGAGAGTAGAACAATAGACCTTAGTAGGGCAGACATCCAGTCCAAGGATCTGGATATTTGTCAAATCCTAAAAAAGGCAAAAACCACCATGTTAGCAAACTGAGATGCCCAACATAAAACGAAAGAAATATATGTCTTTACTTTTTACCAGATACAAGTACTCTTACTTCAGTTACCTATTTTAGTAAATACTAACTTTGTGTTTATTTATGTATTCATATTCTAATAATAAAATAAGATTATAATAGTTGTTTAGTTGCTCACTTTAAAAAAAAACCATCTGTAGCTAGAATGTTTAATACCCTGTATTTTAAAAACCAAGCATCGTCGGAACTTTATACAGAAAGAGTTTACTAATAAGTATAACAAAGTAAGTGTAAATTCATATTATATATCATCATATCTTATTTGTTCCTTAAAGAACTAATTTAACTAAAAATAGTTATCGCGTCCATAAGAAACCATTTATTTGATAGCCCACTTCGAACACGAGCGCCATCTTACGGCGACTCGTAAAGCTGAATTACCGATGCTAATTTGTGACCGAATCCAATGCATTGCGATCGGCCTCCTACCTCAAGTCCTCCATATCCAGAACCGGCTCGGCGCCATTTTTGTTGTTGTGCTCTACGTTTTCTCTGTGGATTTCTTGATATGAGTGAAGTTAGCAATGTTTATGCACCAACGAAATTTTTGGGCTCAATTCTGCCTGTAGCGTTAGTAGGGGAGCGACGGGGAATTGCGAACAGCGGGGAATACCGAACACCCGTTTATAACTCATAGCGACATCTATGGGGTCTTGCAGATAATATAGATTGATAGCGAACTGTATGAAAGCCTCGCAGCTCTGCCGCATAATATTCTGGGGGACTGCTTGTTAAAGATATGGCGGTTTGTGACATTTTCCGTGTTTGGTAGTTATTTTTTAGTGAAACGATTTAGGGTAAGTACACGATATTAATACGTATTTTTAAAAATATTTGCAGCAATCACGTGTAGTAGGGTATTATGCACCTTTTGATATATGTGTTTTCTTAAATAATTAAGTTTTTTTTTAATTATAACCTAAAAACATTATATTGTACGTTTCGGGGAATGCTGAACAACGGATAACGTCTGTTTAGTATTACCCGACACGTATTGAAATGGTAATTTATACTTTTTACATACCTATATCTTTTTGTTACTAATAATAACATTTGTTTGCAGATGCCGAGTAAATATAAGAAAACGACTGACAAATGTTCTTGGCAGGAAGAAAATATGAAATCTGCACTAAATGCTGTTCAAAATGGTCATGGACTGAGAGCTTCAGCAAGACACTTTCACGTTCCTGTAACAACTCTTCAAAACAGGGTTAAAAAAGGCGAATATTATAAAGCAAGAATGGGAACACGAACAATATTTAACGAGGAGCAAGAAGAGGACATTGCTCAACAGTTGTTGACTTTAGCCAAAAAATTCTACGGTTTAACGCCACTTCAGTTAAGACGTGCTGTTTTTTTGTTCGCTGAAAAGCTGTCTATTTCTCACAAATTTAATCGAGAAAAACAAGAAGCAGGCAAGGATTGGATGTACGGATTTATGAGGAGACATCCTGAACTCAGCTTCAGGAAACCAGAAGCGACGAGCATTAATCGTATACAGGCTTTCAACAAGGAAGAAATAGGAAGGTTTTTTAAGAATTTAGAGGAAATTATGGAAAAATTTAAGTTTTCTCCAACTCGCATCTTTAACGTCGATGAAACCGGAATCTCTATAGTCAACAGACCCACAAGAATTGTTGGCCCCAAGGGGCAAAAGCAAATTGGAGCGGCAACTAGTGGCGAAAGGGGAAAAAATATAACAGTGTGCTGTTGCATGAGTGCAAGTGGTTCATTTACTCCTCCACTGTTTATTTATCCGAGAATCAGGATGGCGCCAGCTTTAGAACGGAATGGCCCTCCAGGTTCCATTTATACGTGTACAAAAAGCGGCTGGATGACGGAGGAGGTATTCTTAATCTGGTTAAAACATTTTGCTAAAATAAATAATGCCACAAAAGACAATCCTGTCTTACTAATTTTAGACAACCATACCAGCCACATATCATTACCAACGTACGAGTTTTGTAAGGAAAATGGCATTATTATGCTCTCAATACCTCCTCACACGTCCCACCGGATTCAACCTTTGGATCTAACATTTTTTTCTTCGCTCAAAAAAGCTTACGACATAGAATGTGACCTATTTTTGAAAACAAAGCCATACGAAAAAATACAAATGACGGATGTTAACGCAATATTTACCAAGGCATACATAAGGGTTTCTAACATGGAAAAGGCGGTAAAGGGATTTGAGAAAGCTGGAATATTTCCAATCGATTCTGGTGTGTTTTGTGATGAAGACTTTTATAGCAACACAAACAATCAACAAGAGCAAATTACTGAACAACTCAGAAATGATTACGAAACAGCTCCGGGCCCTAGTTGTTTAAACCCTGTAGCTGGTTGTTCAAAAGAGCTTAATGTCAGTGTTGAAGTCGTGGTTAATGAAGACATACATAATCAGTCATTCGAGACTGTTGTTCCTTTACCAAAGAAAGTTAATAACAATTCAACACAACAGCAAACCCGACGCAAAAAACAAAGATCTGAGATACTCACATCGACGCCCTTAAAAGCTGTCCTACAAGAGAAACAAAGGAAAAGAATTGCAAAAGAACATGGAAAGCAAGGAACTAAAAAAAAAGCAAAGAAACCAACAGTTAGAAAGGTGTTTGATTCATCCAGCGAAGATGAATCAGATGGGAAAAACTTTTGTGATGATGACGAACTGGATGATATAGATCCACAGGATACAGATATTGATGGAAATGAAGGCGAGCCATGTTTAGTATGTAAAGAATATGGAAAAAATGAAATGTGGTATCGATGTGTCAGCTGTGGAGGTTGGGTTCATAAACTGTGCAGCGCGGCCGAAACAGCAGAAAAATATATTTGTGATTTTTGCACAGAGTAGTAATATTTCGTACCTATTTTGTTGCAACTGTTTATTTTGTTCGATATTACCCGCCACTTGTTTTCGATTACCCGCAACCTTCGGGTAATGCCGATTTTGTAATGTTTTTTTAAATTGGTTTTGAATTTTTTATGTAATAAACTAGATTTATAAATATGTTGTTATTTAGGTCCTAAAACTTCCCTTCATAGAATATATCAAGCCCTTGGCCATAACTCTACTAATTTCAGAGTAATTAATTTTTTTCCTTAGGTGTTCGCAATTCCCCGTCGCTCCCCTAAACGAACTTTAATTTTTTTTAGTGGCAAAGATTGAAATTCTACCATTTGGATTTATCATTAGTAAACTACCCCATAGGGATTAACTTACCTGCTATTTACGAATTTCCACAAACCAGGAAAAAAGTTACAGGATAAAAACTTCGAAAAGTAGCGTTTTTTAACGAATTTTAATTTTTTTCGTGGCGAAGACTATAAAGACGATAAATCCAAATGATCGAATTTGTTAACAGACGCTACTTTTAGAAGTTTTTAAGAGTTCTTTTCAGAAATACAAAAGTGGATTTTCGATATATGACGATAAATGAAATATTCGTGTTAAACCTTCTATTAAGACAGTCATACTTACTCCCGCAGTTTACCCTCGGTCGAAACCCTTGTAACCCATACTTTCTCGAGAAAATAATAAGTAATAGTAACTAAAAAATCAGAAGGATAAGGTTTAATAAAAGCAACAGGTAGTAACAAACAAATACATGGCAACAACAATCGATGTAATAACTTTCATGAAATATTAGAAAATAAATTATGGAAGCAGGACGATTTAAAAAAAAAAAGCTTAGTTCTTCATATCAGTCGTACAAACAATTCTATAGATAAGCATCACGAACGGGAAGGATTTACGGATCTCAGGCAATATTAAAAACAATCGATCAGTAAATCGTCCTGATATACTGTTCTTAATACTTATAGTAGGGGAGCCCAACAGGGGATTTTAGAATTTACTCCAGTGCAGTCAGTGGCGTAACTAGCCCTCTGATCTGGGGGTGGAGTAGGGTGGGCCTGTTATAGTGACTTGCAGTGGCGGCTCGTGTAGATGCGGGCCGGCGGAGAGCCCGCCGCAAGCAAAATGTGCCGCAGGCGAAATTTTTTTGGACCACGCCCAAATTTTAACAAATTTGGTCAATAATCAACAGTAATATCACAAGACCTTGTTTTTTTATCGGTTAGATTTTTCAGCTGTCACGAAAACTTTTTTTGGAAATTTTTCGAGTTGAATTTGGACGTATTTATTCTGATTAGATCCCGAGAGCGAAGTTCGAGGGATTTAATTTTTGAATAAACAATCCCATAGTTCAACGAATATTGCCAAAAAAGTTTGAGTGAAAAATAGAAAATTTAACCAATAAAAAAATGATGGTCGAGTGATATTTGGCAAGATTATTTCGTACATCGTTGAATAAACATGCCCAAAGTTCAACGAGTAAAATTGCCAAATAACTTTGAGGCTGACAACCAAAATACATTTATTATAATTTTATTATTGTATGTTATATTATTTGCGAGGCGAGTAGCGAGCTTACAAAGTCAGCCTTTTTTTTTTGGGACGGGCCTAGCGACGCGTCTGGGGGGGCGGCCCCCCTGTAGTTACGCGCCTGAGTGCAGTAGATTAACATATGGGGGGATACCTTGCACCCTGTTGAGTACCTCTACCAAATCTTAGCCCTCCATAGAGGGCAGTCGGTCAGAATAGTAAAAAAAAACTGGAAATACTCGAGCGAGTTAGATTAAGGTATGGTGGGTTAATTACATGCTGAAAAGCGTGCATTTCAATAATCTGACGATTTGAGCGCGACGTAAGGGAGTGGGTGGGTCACAAAATTGTAAAAAGAAAAACGTCGCCTCGACTTCTCGAGCGCGTTCGAATTTTTTTTTATTTTGAAGGAAATAATTCAAGGATAACGGGAAAAATGTAATCTGCCGGTTTCCACAAGCCGAAGTAACAAAAATCGTCAATAAAGTTAAGCGCGTGCAGCTCATAGATATTTACCTTTAGATAAGCAAACAATAATCACGAAAGTGGCAAATTTATGGCCTCGCGCATGTAAACAAAACTACACACTATTAGACATGCGCCCTGCAACATTATCATTTGACGAATGAGAAAATAGACAGGTCCGGGTTTTAAAATTTAAGTTCTTGTAAAAGTTAACTTCAATTTATTTTTACGTGTAAACAGCTAAAATTCGCCCAAAATTCTTGCTAAAAATTTGGATTTCTTCTAAATTTTTGATCAAGGTGGGAACTTAGGTAGTGATTTCTGGCATTTTTAGTAGTTGCAAACCTATCCGATTTTAAGGATAGAAAATTGTTTTTAATGTTTTGTTTCTAAAATTTGTTTAAAAATGATTCGTCGTCATGATTTTAGTTCGAAAAGGACAATTAAACTGGTCTTATAAAATCGAATATAAAATGAAACCAGCAAAATAACCAATCATCAACTTTATCGCACCTAACCTCAAGTTAAATATTAGTTGGTATACAGTGACCGGCAGAAAGTACGCACCAAAGGGGATTTTTTTTTAATTTCAAAACTTACCAAATTTTTTTGGCGGTGGAAAAGTTCTGCATGTCACTAAACAAAAAAGAGCATAGACAAAACTAGTAAATGTTGCGCCGTATACGAGGGAGAGGTGAAAACGTTAAATTCACTCAAGAATAAATTGCCCTTATTTTTCACTGTAGAAAATATTGTTTGCTCTTAAAAGTTATCTATAAATACCAAATTTCAGCTCTGTAGCACAAATATAAATCTTTTTCATGGCAACTAGATTTAAATGACAACGAATTTTATTGTAAGGGTTTAAACTTTAATTCATGAACCAATGGGTTTAAAATTGGGAACGGCAAAATATTGTTAAATGTATGAAGAAACCCTCATTTGTTTTGCATAAAGTTATTCCGCTTATTCATAGAATAATGTACGGTGTGCACCAGAAAAGTTAGATTATTTTTGACGTTATTTTATTAAACGTCCAGTTCTCGCGTATTTAAACAAATTTAAGTAAGAAATGTGTCTAATTGCCCAAGAGCTGTTAAAAAATTGAATTTATAGGTCGCATAGCTTCTATCGATTCGTTATACGAGGGGGCGTCAAAAAAAAAAGTAAAAACACTTTTTTTGTGCTACCGAGCTGAAATTTGGTGTTTATGGACAACTTTTAAGTGCAAACAACATTTCCTAATAAAAAAAATTCTACGGTGAAAAATAAGGGCACTTTATTCTTGGGTGAATTTAACGTTTTTACCTCTCCCTCGCAATACTTACTAGTTTTGTCTATGCTCTCTCTTGTTTAAGAACTTGCAGAACTTTTCCACCGCCAAAAAAATTTGGTAAGTTTTGAAATAAAAAAAAATCCCCTTTGGTGCGTACTTTCTGCCGGTGACTGTATAATTTTTAATGGTTTTTACAATTTGGCAAAAGTATAGAGAAAAGTGTCTTTTAAACTTTTTGAAGCAATATTATTGCCCGAAAAATAGGCATACCTACACCTACCTAATTAGATTGCAGGGCTGCAAATAAAATATACCAAAACAAGTATTTAGATTCTAGATAATCTCTCCTGGTGTGTGTTTCTCTTTATTTTTATACCTTGTTTGTGTAGCCTAGGGCTAGTTTGATGTGTTTAAATTGATCATGATAAAAGAAAGTTATATATCAAGATAAATCACTACTCCATACTTACTGAAAATACAAAATACCCGGTATTTTACCCCTATTTGGGCATAATAAAATCATACAACGGCTGTTACTAGTCATTGTTTATATCCGAGTCACTAAAAGCACAAACACAGCTCACTAAACTACACAAAAACTAGAAATTCGTAAATATTAAGCAACAAGCAGGTATTCACAGAGAAAATTTAAAAGACAACAAAAATTTCGCCGAGCCGGTTCTGGAGTGTATTTTGAACATGTCGCTAAAGAAGGACAGGCCGATAACAAGAGGTTTGTAATAATAATGGAAATTTTTTTTTTCAAACGGTCAGATTAAGAAAATCCCTCCAAATAATCGTCAGATTATGGATCAGCACGACCAAGACATCAAGCTGAACCGTCTATATAAAAATGTGATGCTCACTTTCTCTTTGAAAATAATCAAATAATTTAAAAATTAATGCTTGTTCTTTTTCACAATACCGTGACATTTTTGAAATAATTTTGATTTAAAATGTCACTGTCAAAAATGATAATAAAACTTTTTTGACAGGTAAAATTATACGACATTCATTATTGACGCAATTTTACTATCTCACCTCGTTCACGAATGTTAGAAAGCTAAGTCCTACTAGTCGTGACGTAACGGTCAGCGGTCATTGGACAGACTTTTGCTTAAAATTATAAACAGTTATAGGTACCCCAGAGGGGAATAGGAAAAATAGGAATTTATATACCAATTTTTAAACCTCCACCAGATACAGGCATTCATTGCAAAGTTTGACCCTAAACTTTATACACCATGTACAATTCGTATTAACCAAACTTGGTTAAGGAAACTGTTATACCTTATCTAATAAGTACCTTTGTATAATTTTATTAACGAGGCATTATTTTTACTTTTTATTTATTTTTAATACCAGTGGTGCAAAACTGATATTTTTTAAATGATGAAAGAGTTTTGGACTTCCATTGTCTTTATTTGTTTTAAATCACAACGTTTCAACTGATAAGTATCTCCATTCGTCTTCAGATGAATACTGAATATTGATATTTTTTAGTTTTTATTTTTTTTCGTCTATAATACTGAATCGATTTCAATAAAATTTTAGGGGTATGTAGGTAACTATAGGAGGCACCCAAAATAGGAAGAAAATATATGACATGTAATCTAAAAAAATACATCCTTATGACGTCACACTTTTTTGGAATTTATACCCTGTATAAAAAAAATATTTTCCTGAAATGCGCCCCAAGGTACAGGTAGCAAAATATGAAAATTCAAACTTTATTACTAAGTGAGCTATAGAAGACGGGAGGTGAGGTGCAGGACCCTGTATAATAATAATAAAATAGATCTTCATTATGCAACAGCAAACGCTTAATCGATAATCGAATTAGACACAATGCAACAATACCTTGCATATTCGTTTAAAATCATTTTGTTACATCTACTCTCGCTCGCTCTACTTACTCACACCATCAAACGATTTTCAAACTTAATTACAGTTTGCCCAACTAAACTCTATTTACTTTTCTGAGTTTTATAAGTCCGTTTTCAATCCTATTCACACATTTTTTGAACAATGTCTCATTTACCGCAAACAAGAATATTATAGTTAAGGATTACTTAAATCCAATGTACTAAATTGTTGAATTTGATGAAAATCCCGAAAAATAACAAGGAACTTAAAAGACAACTTTGCTTCTCCTGCTTTTTTTATAGGGTAACAAGAGAAAAAGTTCCGGAATTTAGATGACATGGGTATACGTTCTATATTGTGAAATGAGACATATTTTATGAACAATACTAACCTGTATCCATATTTTGTTAATGTTTATACATATACCGTGCGAACAAAAATTATTTGCATCAAAGAAGGCTTGGATTAACAAACGTAGGGCTTGGTTTAGATCACAATGATATGGGGACGATATACCGTGCGAGCAAAATTTATTTCCATCAAAGAGGGATTGGATTAAAAAACGTGGGGCTTGGCTTAGATAAAATTACTTGTAACGGCTGTCAAAGATGTAGGAATGACTGATTGATACCGCTAAGCATTACGTCCTTAGATGCAAGGCCCTCTTTGATGAAAATAATTTTTGCTTGCATCTAACCAAATCTAGGTTAAAATTTTGTCAAATTCATATGATGACATGATATGCCAAACTAATGAGTAATAAAATAAGTAAACAAATACAAATTTATTTTTGTTGTTTACAAAATTATAATACTTGCACTTTATAAGGAAATAAATGTAGATGCTTCTTAAAAATAGTCTCGCATGTTCCATAAGATTTTCCCACTTCTTGGGACAGGCGTCTTATACAAATTGTTGGCGTATTTTGCATTATTTCACGAACGTTTGCAACAAGTTCTTCTGTTCTTACAGATGGACCTCCTGCTTCTTTTTTGTGTTGTATAGAACCTGTTTCCCTAAACACAACGGTTCTTTTCAGGCAATGATAAAAATCCCCAGCAATAAAAGCAACGTTAGGAAAATGTTCATGCAAATCGTCCATGCACAGACCCGGATTGTATTGCCACTCACCATTTACTCTAACCCCGTTTCGAAAATACGCTTCAACCATGAATGTTTTGTGCTGTTCCGTAAAGCCCATTGTGCGAATTGTTCAAGAAATTGGAAAAATTAGCGATGAATCAAATTACTTGTAACGACTGTCAAAGATGACGGAATAACTGATTGATTGTTAATTTAGGTAGTTACTAACACCCAACATATTAAGCTCTGCGGCTAAGCATTACGCCCTTAGATGCAAGGCCCTCTTTGATGCAAATAATTTTTGCTCGCATGGTACACTATGAGTTTACGGATAGAATTTAGAAGAGGAAAAACTCTGTTATTAGTAGATATAGAAGAAAAAGTCATTCTTTATAAAGACGTCTGCTTGTGCTAAAACTACAATTTCGAATATCAGATTTGCGATTACTATACAGGGTTCGTCTAAAATAACATTTTTACTTTTTAGGATTTTTTTTTATTTCTAATTTTTAATTCCTTGATTTATTAAATGAATTTTGCTTGTGAAACTACAATTTCAAATATCACATTTGCGATTACTATACAGGGTTCATCAGAAACAACATATTTACTATTTTGGATTTCGTTTAAAATAAATTTACGTAAAAACAAACAACAACAACAACAACGTATTGTTGCTTTCTTACTTCGACTATGATTTTATATCCGGCCGAGTAACGATTTTGTTGTAACAAAACCAATTTTTGTTTGCCTACTTTTGAAGTATTTTTATTATTACATGTCATGTTTCTTCGATTCATTCAATCATAAATTATAAACCTTTTTTTTTGGTAGGTACCACTGAGTTAGCGCATAGTTCAACTCGACATCTGAATTCCCGATAACAGTTCGTAACTTGCTGTATTGGGATATTTGCAATAACTACTCTTATTTTTCTTTTAAGAGATCTAAGTTAATATTTAAATTGGCATTATACACATGTGGCTTCAGATATCCTCATAAATGAAAATCGATAATTGTGAGATCGGGACTCCTACGTGCCATCTGATTTGGACGATAAGTGCCTTCCAACCCTTTTGTTCCCAAAGTGATGATTTAGCCAATCATCAAAAGGAATTTAAAAAAAAGATCCAAAAAACTAAGAATGGTGTTTGTGACGAATCATGTATAGTAATCGTAAATCTGATATTCGAAATTGTAGTATCAGCACAAGCAGGCGTTTATTAAGAAAGACTTTTTCTCTCCTATTTCTATACCTACCAATAAAAAAGGTTTTCCTCTTCGAAACTCTATCAGTGGACACACTGTATAACACAGATAAATTATTTGATGCATAAGCCGATGCTCAGTTGTAAAACTAGAATTTTTGAATAATAAAAAAACAATTTTTTCAAACATTCCATATTTATATCAAAAACTTCGTGATTGAAATATAACAAGCGCTTTATTTGAACTAAAAAATGTCATGTGTGTACGTTTTTTACAAAGTAAATTAAAGTGTATCTTAGGCCTGTTTCACACTATCAGGTTCGCCGGTCAGGTTTTAAACCGGACAGAATCCTGAAGTAAAAATAAAAATATCCGGACCCAATCAGGTTTTTATCAGGTCCGGTATATATTGTCCTTATTAAATAAACTTTAGTCCACGTTTCGATGATGGATCGTAATGCTGTTATAGCTTTGTGGTATTTGTATAGAAAGCGTAAAAAGTAAAGAAACGGTTAAAGGGGACTTTGGGTACACCCTCTACTTCAAACACGTGACGAGATTGGTGCTTTTCAAATTTTGTATGAGGAATTAGGAAGTGACGAAAAAAATTTGTTTAATTACTTTAGATTGTGTGTTTCGTCTTTTGAAAAGGTACATACTAAAGTACAGCCAGTTTTACTGCGTCAAAATACAAAAATGAGGAATTGCATCAGTCGAAAAGAAATGATTAGCTTAACTATCAGGTAATCATTCGCACCTTCCTCGCCAGAGTTAAAACAAATAATAAACTACCACAGGCTTGCCAGATTTTCAGAGTTCAGTAACGCCAATATTGTTATTTAAAATCGCCAAAATCGCCAGAAATTCTGTATATTATGATATGACTTAAATGCTTAATATATTGGCAATAGGAGATAGGTATGCAAGAGCTTTTTATTTATTTTTACAAAAAACGAAAAATTTTCCGGCATTATAACATATATGGTACTATGGTATTATTATGGTTTGGTAATTGGTATTATTGGTAACATTGGTTTTTGGAATTTCGGGGAAATAATTCTATCGCCATCAAATCAATCTATTCTAATCAATCAATCATCTATCTCTCATTCTCGCATCATTATACCAATCATTAGATAATATTTTATCTCTTTCTAATTTCTTGTACATCCGCTATTCGTTTAAGTGTGTCGTGTGTATGGAGAACTATAGGGTAGGAGGCCGATCGACAATGGCAGCATTTTCAAATTCTGTCCCGGTTTTTTGGTTAGTTCGCTATTGGCCGATAGATGGCTCTCGCGTCCGAAGTGGGCTGATGTTGTCTTCTTCTTCTTCGTTTTTAATATGGAAAAATAGATCCTCCATAGTTTTTAACTTTTACTTAAACCCTTTATTTTTCTGTGCTTTTACTTTTGACAATTGACATTTTATTTTTCGAAATAACAAATAACGTTTGAAGGCAAGACAAGACAAATAACGTTGTATTGTAATTAATTTCCATATTTATAATGAATAATGGTACAATTTATAAAAGTAGAGTTTGCTTTGTGTCGGGGTGTAAGACAGGATCTTTTTCAGAGAGGAAACGCAGCCAAATAAGTCTTTTTCTAGCTCCAAAGGTAAAACCCTCTAGCTAGAATGTTCCTGTATTTTAAAAACGAAGCATCGTTGGAACTTTATACAGGCCGAGTTTACTAATAAGTATAACAAAGTAAGTGTAAATTCATATAAAAGTCCTTATTTGTTCCTTAAAGAACTAATTTAAATAAAAATAGTTATCGTGTCCATAAGAAACCATTTATTTGATAGCCCACTTCGAACACGAGCGCCATCTTATGGCAACTCGTAAAGCTGAATTACCGATGCTAATTTGGGACCGAATCCAATGCATTGCGATCGGCCTCCTACCTCAAGTCCTCCATAGTCGTGTGTCATAGTGTTTGTCGTACTCGTTGCAAACTTCATAAAGTTCGTATTCATCGTAGGCAACATACATTACACCCGTGAAATAAGGGTTATCGAAATATTAGTAAATAAAAGTCATTGGTGTAGAATTAATAATTGAGCTAGTGATATCGCCAAAAATAAACAAGAACAATTTTTGTACCGCCAAATATTGGAGCCAATAGCCAAATAGGAAAAGTACGCGCCAATTGCCCTATAGAAAACGCCAAAATGGCGATTTATCGCCACATCTGGCAAGCCTGAACTACCACAGACTAAACCTGCAGACCATAACCGGACAAGTGTGAAGGCGCACATAAGCTGCAATCAGTGGCGTAACAAAAACTGAGTGGGCCCCCCCGCCAACGTTTTCAGGAGCCCCCTTTCTATACCGAGCGGAAAATGATAATTCTTATTTTCATTACTATTAGGTTCAGGTTTATGAATTTTTAAATTCGTTAATCGTAAATATTAATTTAATTATATAGGGTTAAACCCACATTAGGTATTAAGTGCCTACTATTAAAGCAGAAAACAATTCGAATTTATTTTATAATCCTAGGTAGACGACTGGTAGACATAATATAAGTATAGTCATTAAGTCATTGTACGTAACATTCCAGCAAACATGAAGGAAGCAAAATCAAAATTTTAAAACATCTGTTATAATGTTATTGCTTACCAATTTAATGGGGGTAGCAGTGATCGAGCCTCGTAGAATCCAAAAGACAGAAAAACAGTAAAACACATGAACACTCATCAAGTCTGCACAAACATTATGTCACAAAGTACTATACAAGGTATTATACAAAACTGAAAGAAGTTGTCCATTTCCTCTAAGAGACCTGATCAAAGTATACGTAACTTTAAGTGTTTTCTTACGTATATATTATACAAAACGACTAGATCGTCGAGAGTTTTTTTTTTACTCGTTGTCGCTACAGGCCCAGGTTCGGATTCTGATGCTTCTGGGGTAGCACTTACACTCGTACTCTTACTCGTACTTGCACTCCCAAAAAAATTTTCAATTTTAGCATTTTTTTAAATTTTCTCATCTCGTTCTTTATTTCTCTTTCGCTTTTGAGCACCACTTAAGTATTTAGTTTTTTTTATCCATTATAGAAAACTTAATTAAAATTTAATTACAAACTGTGAACACGTTCGCGAAATATTCCGTACTTGTGTCATCCAAGAAACTAAAAGTGCAACTAAAAATAATTTTTATTTTTACTGCTTAGGTTTTCCTATTTCCAGGACTTAATAAATAAAAAACAATAAAGTCTTCCAATGGCATTCCGAAAAGGAAGCCGCGTCGCGCTCATAGCGGCAATTGTACCGTCAAAGGATCAAAGGCGTAAAAGCTAAAGCGGCAAAATGGGCTTGTTGGCTTGCGGCTTGCGTTTGTGCTTTGTGCGTGATAAACCGACAATATGTTTTCTTTTTTGTGTTCCAATCGCCGAAATTCTTTTATTTATGTTGTTGTGTCTACTACCGTATAAAAAGGTTTTTAAGTTTTTATTAAACAAAATGTAATAATTTATTTAAAAAATTAAATTAATTATGAAATAAAATACCTATGGAAAGCAAAGCTGGCAGCAAGTTTTAAATGGGGGACGGCCATCCGTTAATGTGGGCCCCCCGGCTAGCCGGGCCCCCCCGCGGTGCGGGGTCTGCGGGGGTGTTTGTTACGCCACTGGCTGCAATACCCCACCATCACTTCGTCCGGCGTCAGGAAACCGGATGCTCCAGTCGTCCAATCCGGCTGCAATCGGTGGCCGAACCTGAACCTGATAGTGTGAAGAGCTATATTTAAACGAATGATCCATTACTTGTCCGGTTTGCTTTAGGTTTGAAACCGGACCGGCTAAACCTGATAGTGTGAAAGAGGCCTTAGAATCTAAGCATACTTACACAACTTTCAAATTTGGCAAATAAGCACTGAATACTTCTGGTAAAATTTTTCGTAGTTTGGGGGCTCTGTAAATATACCTGAAACAAAAAACAGTCAATAAGAAAGGATAACCTGTAAATAAGGAGTTATGAATGCCAGTGGCGGCAAAGATTTCACAACGACCGAGCGGTATAGCCAAATTGGATTTATAGCGCGAGTCGGGTTATCAGCGGTAGCCCGCTTTCTTTGAAATTGTTATATTTTATATAAAATTCCTTGAATAAAGTACCTATAATAGAGGGTGTCCGGGAAAATGTGGGAAATATGGATATGAAAAAAACACGTGAAAAGTTCATATAAACTTCTTTCGTATCGGCCTCCTCTTCGGAGATATGGGCTCCCAAAGAGCTCCCATGAAATTGTTTTTGACATAATTATTAAACCAACAGGTATATTTCAATTTTTTTTTCATATGATGTATACCAGGTAAGACCCTTCAAATTACTATCCCAGAAAGTGTTGCGAATTACTCACAGGTGCAGGGACGGACTAGCTGTAAGCTGTAGCTAATGTGCCCATTTTTTTTACGCCCTGTATGATAAAAACTTTGGACAACGTTTTTTACATACCTTTAACTATTGACTAAAAATTAAGGACTCTTCATTCATGTCGCTAATCCTAACCGTTTTCGGAAAAACGTCATTTTTAACATATTTACATCATGTATATTTAGCATATTTCAATAAAAGATACATCTTTGTTCCTATAAATTATAAATGTTCACTTTTAACTGCTTAATATTAATACATGATGGCAATAAAATGACGTTTTTCCGAAAACGGTTAGGATTGAATGAAGAGTACATAATTTTTAGTCAATAGTTAAAGGTATGTAAAAAACGTTGTCCAAAGTTTTTATCATACAGGGCGTAAAAAAATGGGCACATTAGTGTCACAACTAGCAACTAGTCCATCGCTGCAGCTGTGAGTAATTCGCTTTCACTTTCTGGGATAGTAATTTGAAGAAACCTGTTACTTTTTAACTAATATTTTTATTTGTATTCACTAAACACCCAATTTGGGTTAACTACATAATTTAGTTACTATTATATAATTTATTAGTAACGTTAACATCTACGCTTAGTTCCTGCAACTAAATGATGTAATAGCTTTAACAAACCACCTACTTGTAACGAATATATATATTAGCTGTGCTCAGTGGCGTAGATATGGGGGGGGTCCAGGGGGTCTGGACCCCCCCCAGAGATAGTAAGACAATATCACGATGCGTAAGTTAAACAATTAACAATCAACATATTCAAAGCCACAAAGAAAAAGGATTGTTGAAAAAAAGAAAATTATCTCCTTTTAATTCCATTAGTGCTTATCAAAATAAAAACGCCAAAACGCTCGCGTTACGTTATACAGTCTCCGCAAGAAAGTTCGAATCAAATGGGATTTTTTTTTATTATTAGGTATAGGTAAAAATTGAAAAAGCAGTTAGTTTTTGCTTACCTAAAAACCAAAAATGACGTATACTGAAGCAGCTGCACGACTTGCGTTACCTGTCAAATATGACATTTTTAATAAAATAGGTTCAAAAAGCCATTATTTATCAAAATATCGAAAAACTTTATTTGAGAAAGTTGTTTATTTAGGCATTTTTAGTCTCTGTACGAAATTTTGACAGTCTAATACAATTTTTATTTTTTGCCAGGTTCTTGAAAATTTTGATTAACCCTCGTAGATTAACTTTTATACATCGAAGTAAAACCATTTGCCTTTACTTAATTTGTAATTTTAATGCAATTTTGTGTAAAGTTTTTGTTTCCTATTATTTGTTTTGCTTCAAAAACTGAAATTGTTATTGATTAGTATGTAATGTTTGCTTGATGCAAAGTTTATCTAATTACATCAGTTTTGCCAAAACAGACGTTTCTCATTTTTCTTAAGTTAGTAAACAGATGTACAAAAAGAAAATATTGGAAGCTTTCGTTGAAATTTTACTTAATGCCTAAATAATCAACTTTTTCGAATAAAGTTTTTCGATATTTTGTTAAATCAGGGCATTTTTGAACCTATTTTATTAAAAATGTAAAATTTGACAGGTAACGCAAGTCGTGCAGCTGCTTCAGTATACGTCATTTTTGGTTTTTAGGTAAGCAAAAACGAACTGCCTTTTCAATTTTTACCTATACCTAATAATAAAAAAAAATCCCATTTGATGCGGACTTTCTTGCGGACACTGTATAAGAAATGGGTATATTTTTTAAAAAATCTATCCATTTCAAAATAACAGGGAAAACTTTGTTGAATTGATACTTTAAAGCTACATTTTTGAGAGCTCAAAACAAAATTTTAGGGCGTGGCACCCCAAAAATTTTTCGCCTCCGGCGGTGCGCCTCCAGCGGGGAAATAGCCCGAGACCCCCCCCAGAATGAAAAGCTATCTACGCCACTGGCTGTGCTAACTCAGTTTTTTTAGTAACTGTAACTAAAACCATTTAGTAAACCCAACAACATAAGTTCGTTATCTACTAAATCCTATAGTTGTAGCTACTAATCTATTCCTGCAAACTTGATTTAGTTCTTATAAGTCATCCACCTTGCTGTCCCCTATTTTAATGAAAAATTTTGCTGTGGTAACTAAATTTTTAGTAATGGCTACAAATTATTTTCCTCAGTGTAGTTTTCTTCGTGGTGGTAAAGAAGTGTTTTTTACCTGTATTTAACCTTTATGGGCCTATGTTGGGCCTGTTATGGGCTATGAAGTTTATAGAAAATCGTAACTACAATTTTAGAAAAAGATGAAAATATTATGTTTTCATTTTTATCACAGCGCAGGAGGCAGGAGTTGTCTTAAATCAGAACATGTCATGTCAGACACTATTGATTTTCAAAATGGAGTGTTAGTATATAGATACTTATAAAATCACTATTTCATCGATGTGAGGTGAAAAATTAGGTGCACGTAAAAAATTGTCGTTTAGGTTTCAATTTTACCTTGGAAAACTAACCGCGCCCCCCAAAAAAAGGCATTTACCTAATTATAAAAAACAAGGTAAATTAAAATTGAAAATACAAAAAATTTAAAATATAGCCAATATTTTGTGCTTGGACGAATAAGTATGCTCGTTTATGCATGTGTTCGGTTTTTGCAATATATTTGTTTTTGTTTTAGTGTTACAAGCAATTTAACAAAATTAATTTAAGATAATACACCATGTTAAAAAAATACGGCTTCAGTAAAATATATTTCCTAAGGTCATGATTTCCAAAATAAGAGGACTGTTTGGCTATAAAGAAATTATTTCTGTCATTAGTATAACCTATTTTATACTTTAAAGCCTTCTGGGCTTTAAGTACAAAATGTAAGAGAATTATAGAGTATACATCACCTAAGAAAATGTTCACATTGTAACCTGACCATGAAGATATATTAAAGACAAAACCGAGGACAAAACGAAGTTATTTATTCTTCATTTATGAGCCTAAAAGATTTTTGAGCTTTAAGGTCCAATCTAGGGTAAGAAATAACCTGCTTTGCCGTTTATTATTGACTTTCCTTAGACCTAACTATCTAGTCGATTTACAAGGTAAATAGCTACTATTTTGGATCATCTCTTGGGCCTCTTATATTTTCCGACTTTGAAAACGTAATAATAAGTTCGAATCACTTTCTTTTGACCAAACAGTTAGTAGTCTCTTTTGCCGTTTCGTCCAAAAAGCCGATTTGTCAGTAAAATAAATATAGTTAAAAAAAACTAAAAAACACGCTTTAATAATTAATCAAACTAAAAAGCGGAAAATAAATATAGTTTAAAATAATTTTTGAAATTCTTAATATAGGCAGAAAATAATAATGAACGATAAACATTGGTATTATTGTGAAAAAAGCGTGGGGCGCTTTGTGCTATATTTTTCGTATATCGAGCACCCCACGCTTTTTTATTTTACAATAATACTAATGTATATCGTTCATTATTATTTTCGACCTATATTAAGAATTTCAAGAGTTATTTTAAACTCTATTTATTTTTTATTTTTTGGTTTGAGTTATTGTTAAGAAAAATGTTTTTTTTTTTTGAGTGGTGATAGTCATAGCGAGGTCCGGAGTAGAGATGGAATACTGTCCCTAATTTAACAATGACTTTTTAAAATGGCTAGATTCAAATCATTGGTTCCACAAACCCGAACTCGGCCAACGGACCAACTGAGAGCGAAAGAATAAAGAATGTACCAACACTATTAAGCCGAGTGCTCGAGCCGGAAAGTAGGTAGATAGTACGCATGCGCATTCGGTGAGCTCTATCTCTCTCACTCTCATACAGAGGATCTGTAAGGAAATGATTTAATTCCGGCGATCCTGATCAGGATAATGAGATAAACTTATCAAATTATTGTATTGTCAGCGGTTCTTGATAAGTCTACAAAATTTAAATTAAATCTGACCGGTTAAAGTGGGTCAAAATCGGGTTCAAAGAAGTCGGTTACAAACAACCATACCTACATAAAACATACAGGTGAAGCTAATAAAAGCGTATTCAAATAAGTCCTTTTCTCCAAATTAGAGGTCGCTAAAGCTTTAAATGTTTGTTGGTAGAGAGTTGGTTGAATGAAAGCAAAGTTAGATATTTTATTGCTGAATAATTTGTTAAAAAGAAATTTATAAATGATTACCATAAAAAAGTGCCTTACAAAAGTGCTCCTGGTTTTTTACAATAATCAGTATTTTGTCGTAAAAAAATAAAAACCAAAATTGATTTTTCCGGATATCCCCGAAAGCCATAGGAATTTTGTTAATCTCTTTTTAACAAATTAATTTAGCATTAAAATATGCTCAATGAAAGACAATTTATTTGGTCAAATGTCCACTTTTATTGAAAAACTTTTTCTTTACACGACGCGTTTCACTACATTGTAGCTTCATAACATAATTTTGATAACAATTTTAAAATTTTACAGATTGAAAACAAGGATCAAAAACTTAATATTTTGGAAAGTTTAGAAATAAATCGATTGAAAAATTCCGGTGCATTATTAAACGACCAATTAGAACTAAATAGTTCCCCTTTGCTAAATCTGTGTCAATAATCTAAACAGGGTTCTTTGGATTCCCCATAAGATTAAGATATACGAGTATTATACAGACAATAATATTTAAGTTAACAATACCTAAACAGTGTTAGAAGTTAGAACATATAATTAAATAATTAAGCTTGTAATGTGTATACATAAATTGAGTATATAAGTACGTATCTAGATCATTTTGTTATTGTACTGAAATAAAATTAGTTAGCACCATACACCCGAAGAAGCTACAATGTAGCGAAAGGCGTCGTGTAAAGAAAAAGTTTTTCAATAAAAGTGGAAATTTCACAAAATAAATTGTCTTTCATTGAGTTATAATGAATTTCCATCAAGTAAAGGCCACAATGATTCAAGATTAATATATGCTACTTTACCTTCATTTACCAAACTTTCTATTTCGTATATAATTACCGAGATAGCAATGCTAATGCATCGAATTTTTAACACCCAGTATAGCATAATATCGAAAAAAAAAACATTGCCCCGCTTTGGCTAAGGGCCTAATGGAATTCAATAATATGGTTTCACTCTGGTCTAGAATTTTTCACGGTCCTCCTCTGGTTGTCGCGCGACGTAACGAGAGCGACACCAGACCGTTTATTACCCCAGAGGATTCTAATTTTCTTCTATGTTTAAAGAAAATATTCCAAGATAGTTTCTAAAAACTAATCAACTCATCCCTAAGCGCCAATAACCTTTTTGAACTCTGTTGTGCCACACAGGGATAAAGTTTCAAATCAATTCGGCGTGCTGAAAGTAAAAAGCGAACGTGATTAAGATTGTTTTGGTTTTTTTATCCAAAAAATAATTAAATACAAGATTGCTAGACAGAAACTTGCCTAATAAAATCTTTACTGAGGTCTGACAGCAACTGAGAAAAAAAACTTTATGGAAATAGCTAAAATTGACTTTCAGTTCAGATCAGTTTTCTTTTCTCATTATATCATTAATATCCAATAATGTTTTTGTTATTTTTATCATGTAGCGCGGGCCTAGTATTGCAGGAAAAATAATTGTTTCGTTCGTTCATACAGTGTCCGCAAGAAAGTCCGCATCAAACGGGATTTTTTTTTATTATTAGGTATAGGTAAAAATTGAAAAAGCAGTTAGTTTTTGCTTACCTAAAAACCAAAAATGACGTATACTGAAGCAGCTGCACGACATGCGTTACTTGTCAAATTTGACATTTTTAATAAAATAGGTTCAAAAATGCCCTTATTTATCAAAATATCGAAAAACTTTATTCGAGAAAGTTGTTTATTTAGGCATTTTTAGCCTCTGTATGAAATGTTTGACAGTCTAATACAATTTTTATTTTTTGCTAGATTCTTGAAAATTTTGATCAACCCTCGTAGATTAACTTTTATACATCGATGTAAAACCATTTGCCTTTACTTCATTTGTAATTTTAATGCAATTTTGTGTAAAATTTTTGTTTCCAATTATTTATTTTGCTTCAAAAACTGAAAATGTTATTGATCAGTATGTAATGTTTGATGCAAAGTTTATCTAATTAAGTACATCAGTTTTGTCAAAACCGACGTTTCTCATTTTTCTTAAGTTAGTAAACAGATGTACAAAAAGAAAATATTAGGAAGCTTTCGTTGAAATTTTACTTAATTAATATTGGATCAAAAAGAATAAATATTAATCGCTCGAAACATTTTATCCAACAAAAATATAGTTTAATATAATTAATTTAATTTAATAATAATAATAATAATTTAAGTAAAATTTCAACGAAAGCTTCCTAATATTTTCTTTTTGTACATCTGTTTACTAACTTAAGAAAAATGAGAAACGTCGGTTTTGACAAAACTGATCTAATTAGATAAACTTTGCATCAAACATTACATACTGATCTATAACAATTTCAGTTTTTGAAGCAAAATAAATAATTGGAAACAAAAATGTTAAACAAAATTGCATTAAGATTACAAATAAAGTAAAGGCAAATGGTTTTACATCGATGTATAAAAGTTAATCTACGAGGGTTGATCAACATTTTCAAGAATCTGGCAAAAAATAAAAATTGTATTAGACTGTCAAACATTTCATACAGAGGCTAAAAATGCCTAATTAAACAACTTTCTCGAATAAAGTTTTTCGATATGTTTATAAATAAGGGCATTTTTGAACCTATTTTATTAAAAATGTCAAATTTGACAGGTAACGCAAGTCGTGCAGCTGCTTCAGTATACGTCATTTTTGGTTTTTTGGTAAGCAAAAACTAACTGCTTTTCAATTTTTACCTATACCTAATAATAAAAAAAAATCCCATTTGACGCGGACTTTCTTGCGGACACTGTATTTTGTTTTATATTTTCAGAGTGACTGGCCTAATCATACAAATTGCTGCTTGGCCCAGTGTATAGTAAGAACGGCATGAATTTATAGAGACATTCAGTGGCGTAACTAGCCCTCTGACCTGGGGGTGGCCTAGGGTGGGCCTGTTATTGTGACTCGGAGTGGCGGCTCGTGTAGATGCAGGCCGGTGGAGAGCTCGCCGCAGGCTAAATTTTTTTAGACGACGCCCAAATTTCAACAAATTTGGTCAATAATCAACACTAATATCACAAGACCTCGTTTTTTTATCGGTTAGATTTTTCAGCTGTGACGAACACTTTTTTTTGGAAATTTTTCGAGTTGAATTTGGACACGTTTATTCTGATTAGATCCCGAGAGCGAAGCTCGAGGGATTTAATTTTTAAATAAACAAGCCCAAAGTTCAACGAGTATTGCCAAAAAAGTTTGAGTGAAAAATGGAAAATTTAACCAATAAAAAAATGATGGTCGAGTGATATTTGGCAAGATTATTTCGTACATCGTTGAATAAACATGCCCAAAGTTTAACGAGTAAAATTGCCAAATAAATTTGAGGCTGACAACCAAAATACATTTATTATTTATTATTGTATGTTTGGTTGCCAGCCTTGCAGCAAAATATGTTAAAGCAAAAGCAATACGTCAAAAATTTAGATTAGTTATATAAGTAATAAATGACATCGATAGGTTTTTTAAATATTATGTAATTTATAAACAATAACAAACTTATTGGAATGAAAATATTCATAGGTGTATTATAATATTCATGTACGTTCATTGTTATGTAAAAATTGATGCTATATTTGCGAGGCGAGTAGCGAGCTTACAAAGTCAGCCTTTTTTTTCTGCTGGGGGGGGGGGGGGTAGCGACGTCTGGGGGGTGGCCCGGCCCCCCTAGACCCCCCTGTAGTTACGCGCCTGGAGACATTTTTTCTTGATTTAAGGTCGCGCACATTGTTATATTATCTGCTCGGACAGGAACGAACCATAGACAATTACCTTTAGATAAGCAAACAATAATCACGAAAATGGCAGATTTATGGCCTCGCGCATGTAAACAAAGCTATACACGATTAGACATGCGTACTGCGACATTATCATTTGACGAATGAGAAAATAGACAGGTCCGGGCTTTAAAATTTGTGTTCTTGCTTAAGAAATTGTAAAAGTTAACCTTCAATTATTTTTTCGTGTAAACAGCTAAAATTTGTCTCCAATTTTTGCCAACAAATTGGAATTTCTTTTAAATTTTCGATCAAGTTGGGAAATAAGGTATGGGGTAGTTATTTCTGGCATTTTTAGTAATTGCAAACCTATCAGACTTTGAGGATAGAAAATTATTGTTTTTAAGGGTTTTTTTCTAAAATGCGTTTAAAAATGATTCGTCGTCGTGTTTTTAGTTCGAAAAGGAAAATAACAAGTTAATTAAACTAGTCTTATAAAATCAAATATAAAAAACAAACAAAACCAGCAACATAACCCAATCTTCGATGTTATCGCTTACCTACCTTACCTCAAGTCAAATATTAGTTGGTATATAACTTGTATTGATTTTTACAATTTGACAAAAACTTGGGTGCGTGTAAAACATTTTAAACCACAATTTCTTGTTCAAGACAAAAAATTTTTTGCCCGGAATATGATTACACATTTTCGCGAAAACACATTGAATACATGTGTAGTTCCGAACCGAACCAGTTCCGGTTTGTTCGGGTTCCGAACCACACATGGTTCCAATGTGTTTTCGAGAAAATGTGTGGTTTTATTCAACAGTATGAATATACAGGCTTAAAGACCTTTTTATTGACCCTTGATAAAGTTTTTATATAAAACGAAACGTTAGGATAAATACAATTGGGTCATTTCATTGCCTGCCCTTATTCCCGCAATACTTATTCCAATTATTATTATTATTATCATCAGGGCCGGATTTATGGTAACCGCTGCCATAGGCCCAAAGAAATGTTGCCGCCCCCCAGGCGCGTATTCAGCTGTCAGTTTTGGGGGGGGGTAAGGAAAAAAACAGCCCCGAAAATTTTTTGGGTGCCACGCCCTTTTTTCAACGATGTGACGTGGTTTTAAAGTAGAAAAAAGGAATAGTAGCGCCGCAGGCGAAAATTTTTTTGGATGGTACGCCTTTTTTTACTGATTTGTCAGTTTTTGTTTTTTGGGATGGGGGGGGGGGGGTAGCTACCCCCATCACCCCCCTCAAATACGCGCCTGCCGCCCCCACCTAGAATATCATATTAAATGTTTAACAATTTACTACAAATATTAAAAAACACAATACCTCAAGAAATAAAAAAAATGTATTCAAATTCTTTGAGTTAACCATATATTTCTAAAAAACAATATTTCAAACAAAGAAACAAAAAATCACAGACAGAAATATGAAAATTGTTCAAAAACGAATGCTGTGTTACGTCATTGTACAGAGTTACCATTAAAGTCCGCACCATATGGAACTTTTTTTATTAATGAGGTTAGTTAAAATTACCTATCAGCAATCGTTTTTGCTTCAAATTAGACTAAAAATTTCATATTCAATTGTAACCATCTGTCATTCGGTATCTGTCAAAAATGACATTTTTGTAAAAAAATGCTGAAAAATGGCATTGTTTTACCGAATTTCAAAAAATGTTATAAGAAAAAGTTGTTTCTAGTACAATTATAGGCCTAAATACAAAGTTTCAGATGTCTAGCGCAAAGTTGAATTTTTTGCCATTTTTTCAAAGTAACTTTTTTTAAATTTAATTTAAGTTGGCTTAATGGATTTTAAACTATTTGTTTATACCATAGTTAATATTTTATTTAGTTTGTAAGCTTATTTTTTCACTAGAATACCATTTTTTTTCGAAAAATAAAATTAGAGGCAAAAAAAATTTACAGGGGTGGTGCAAAGTTATCATATTTTAAAAATTTTAACAGATAGACGTTATATGTTCTATTTTTTTGATAGAACATACACGTAAAAAGTTTAAAAAGCTTATAATTAAATTTTCAGATATCAGATTAGTTCACAAATTACAAATGACAAATTATAGTATTTAATATTTCATAAAAATGTTATTTTATAATAAATATAATTTGTCATTTAAAATTTGGGAACTAATCTCATATCTGGAAATTTAATTATAAGTTTTTTAAACTTTTTACGTGTATGTACTATAAAAAAAATAGAACATATGACGTCTATCTCTAAAATTTTTAAATGATGATAACTTTGCACCACCCCTGTAAATTTTTTTTGAATCTAATTTTATATTTCGAAAAAAAATGGTATTCTAGTGAAAAAATAAGCTTACAAACTAAATAAAATATTAAGTATGTTATAAACAAATAGTTTAAAATCCATTAAGCCAACTTACATTATATAAAAAAAAAGTTACTTTGAAAAAATGACAAAAAATTCAACTTTGCGCTAGACACCTGAAACTTTGTATTTAGGCCTAAAATTGTACTAGAAACAACTTTTTCTTATAACATTTTTTACAATTCGGTAAAACAATGCCATTTTTCAGCATTTTTTGACAACAATTTGGCAAATGGCAACCGGAAACTTCTATTAGTTTGGCGAAATATGACATAGTACGATGATTGATCGTAACGTCGGGCAATTTTTTGCATAAATTGCATACATCATGATTTTCAAAACGATTCATTTTAAAAATAAAAAATATAGTTTGTTTTTAACTGCAAAATATTCTGTTTACTACAAAACACGAATTTTTACTAACAGTTTGTATTATCGAAATTCGCCTTCCCGGTGGAATATCGACCTAAGTGCAAATTCTGAAGTTTTGAGAAAATGACGTTTTAATATTTTTTTATGCAACCATGTTAAATAAAACCTTATAACGGTCTAGTTTTAAGTATATAAATAAAGTTTTCACACAAAACAAAGGACAATTAGGTCATTGCGAAAGACAAATATTTCGGAGCAACAATGACGCAACATACATTTACGACGATGTTTCCCTAGATTTTGTTAAAAGTACAAACAATATCGAATCAACAAAGACCTACCTATCAATTACGTCGTTTTTCCGCCGGCGCCAATTAGAAAAACGCGGGAATGGAACAACGACGCACGCGGCCACTTTTTGTACTACAATTATCACATTGTTTGACCGGAGAGATTGGTGCATTTTGACACTTATTACGAAATAACTAAAAAAAATATTTGCACTTAGGTCGATGTTCCACCGGGAAGGTGATATGATGAACATAGCCACCTATGACCGGTTGGATGCCGCTGATTATGTCATAAAATGTACCTATAAAAAAAATTAAATAAAAACTAAAAAAAGCAGTTCTCTACCACTCGTAGTAACTCAAAATGTATTTAAAATTAAATAATAAATTATATTAAATCTAAAAATTGTATTTACTTACGTGTAACTACAATTAATAGAAATCGTATAGGTAGTAGGTATAATAGAAAATTCCACACCAGCAGTTTTAAACCAATCAAGATAGGTTTTTCGACAGGTCACCACGGCAACACATGTATTTTATTGGATTTTTTTTCGCTAGGGATAACCAACAGCGAATTATAGTGGTAGTATAATAGAAAATCCTACACCAAATTGTTTTTGAAATAAACACTACTTCCTATGATCACTTTTAGGTTAGCGTCGTGAAGATGTAGTTGAACTTCTAAACGGCCACAGGAAATTCTAATAAATCAGTAACAACGTACAACGTATTTATGCCTTCGCTTTATTTTACATATTAGGTATACAATGTCACCAGTAAAGTCCGCATCATATGGGATTTTTAGTATTGAAAATACTATTAGGATCGTGTTTACGCAAACTTTGCATTGCATGTCGATGTCGCTCATGTCGATGTCGCTCTGCCGTCTGTCGCGGCCAACAGCGCAATATCTAGATCGGTCTTGTAACATAATACTCTGATAATACTTGATAGAAATATAAATATGAATCAGCGTAAAGTCGGCAAGTAAATAATGAATAATGTTTAGTTTAGTTTGTGTTTTAAAGAACGCCATAGTAACTTTGTTAAAAAGTGTTTTATTGAGATAAGTTATAACTAAGGTAAGTTCACGTTATTTAAATCGGAATATTATATCGAAAAAAAAAAGCGGGAGGCAAAAAGTTGGAGCACAATAATTGCATATTACAGGGTCCGCCCAAATTTGGTTAACAAATGGGATAATTTTTTTATTATTGATTTCTCAGAAAATGTTATTGTACCGGGAGATTGGTTATATTTTGCACCCCTACCTATCTCATGAAAATCTTCATGGTCTATTTTGAACGCTTGGGTAAATAAGTATAATTTAAAAACATAGCATAAGTAGGCTTAGACAATATGACCGATTGAATATAAGGCAATTGTTCACCTTGGTTGGTCTGCTATGTGAATATTATTGTTTATAAACAAATTAATATTAATTATTCTTAGAAATAAAACCATACAGTTAATATAATATGTTTTAGTTAATATACAGGGTGTCCCAAACGTAATGGGACACAGAGCAACAGCAGGCTCCTTAAGGCGAAATAATGCGATTTATTTAAACTTGCATTATCCCAAAAATGATAACAACCAAGATAAAGGGTGTCAAACTTTTATTTTTGTTTTCGTTTTTTTGGGATTATTTATAGTTCACCTTGGTTGGTCTGCTATGTGAATATTATTGTTTATAAACAAATTTATATGAATTATTCTTAGAAATAAATTTTTTATTATTGTTTTCTCAGAAAATGTTATTCTACATAAAAGTTTTGCATCTTGAGTAAATCATTTTGACGTATTCAAATCTTCTGTGGCATAAACAAGGTGACTATAAAATAGAAAAATATGACGTCAGTGACTCAAAAATTTTTTAAAATTTAAAAACTGAAACAGCCATATTAAAGAGCTAATAAATCCAAGATAAAAAGTTAAATAAAGTTTTTTTCTAGTGCTAAAAATTTAAAAACTGAAACAGCCATATTAACAGTTAATGTGGAAAGTTAATATGAAAAGTGTAAAAATTCAATAAGGGCAAAAATTTGATTTTTAACTTGACTTTTCTTGAAAACTATTAGCACTAGAAAAAAACTTTATTTAACTTTTTATCTTGGATTTATTAGTTCTTTAATATGGCTGTTTCAGTTTTTAAATTTTAACAAATTTTTGAGTCACTGACGTCATATTTTTCTCTTTTATATTCACCCTGTCTATGCCACAGAAGATTTGAATACGTCAAAACGATTTACTCAAGATGCAAAACTTTTATGTAGAATAAAATTTTCTGAGAAATCAATAATAAAAAATTATCCCATTTGTTAAAACCAAATTTGGGCGGACCCTGTAAAATTAAAGAACATTTTTTAAACTTTTACAAAATCCAAATTAGAATGTGGGCTTTAATTACATGACATAGGTCATTAAAATTTTAAAGCTGTGTCAGGTATTTTCAATACATAGAATGCTTGCGTAAGGTGCAAGATCTGTGAATTTTTTTATTAATAGCTTTATTCAAAATTTGACTTTGGCATCAATCAAGTTCTGCTTCGATCGAGATGAAAATTAAGCACAAAAACAGTAGTCACGTGATTCGCATTATCTGTCAAATTTTAATTTTTTCTAAAAAATAATTCAAAAGTGGGGTTATTTCTGAAAATATCGAAAAAAGTTATTAGAAAAAGTTTTTTAAAATGCAGTTTCACCCCACATGCAAAATTTCAAATGCATAGGATAATTTTGATTTTTTTGCACCACTTTTGCAAAATAAGACTTAACGCAACCTGCATAAAATTTCTTAGTTTTGACAATGCATTATTTCTTTAAAGTAGCGCCATATTAAATGTGTGTTTTTCTACAAAATCAAAATTGGGCTATTAAAATTTGGTCGCATGTGATGCAAAGTTTATCTGTTTTTGACCCTGTATAAGGTAACTTCATAAAATAAGTATTTTTGAAAACGAAATTTGTGCCCCATATGATGCGGGCTTTACTGGTGACACTATAGTTAAAATGTATCGTCACAAAACAACGGACGAGTCAATAAAAGCTATAAAAACTTTTTCTTGATGATCTCGTGCAGTCCCAAGAGTAAGTATTTGTCTTTTCCCAAAAGTTAAAATATTTTCACTAATAGGGGACCGACGGGCAAAACGGGGTACTTAAGCCTTAAAATGTCAATATAAAAGAAACTATAAATTTTAAGGAACTCAAAATAAGGCAACAATCCTGTTGTAGTATTGCCTATTTATTCATAATATTTTAACTTAAAAAAAAGTAGACGTATACGATAAAACAGGAAAATAACACAACTATGTAACTTACCCCATTATGCCCGTCGTGTAGGGCAAAATGGGGTAGTATAGTTAAGATGAAAAAACATTACTGACAATGCTCACAAACGAGTACTGCTTCGTCGTCTTTATCTTCTACCCCTGCACATGAATTATGAGCCTAGTTGTGGCAACCGAAACAACATATCCAACCCTCCGGGGAAATTGAATAAAAGTCGCCGCAGTACAAACAGTCGATGTCACTAACTTCGCCTTCCGAATCCGATTCTACTTTTTTAGTTTTGTGTAATTTGAATTTTTTAGTAGTCTTTGATTGGCTTTGAACATCTGCTATTTTCTTTTTACAGATTTTACCTTCATCGATTTACCTTTTTTCTGAGCCTGTTCTAACTCTGTTTTATAGGGTGATGAGGTTAGGATGGCTGTTTTTCCTCTTTTTCTTGAAGCACTTTTCTTGGTTTGATTAACTTGAGGGTTTGGTAAGATAGCTTTGGGGCTGACAAACTCAAAACTAGTGTCGCTCTCTTTCGACGTTCCTGGTTGCGGCTCAGGATATGTATACCCCATTTTGCCCGACAATCCCCATTTTGCCCGACCATAGTGTACCCCATTTTGCCCGATAAGCAAATTTTGAGGTTAGTGCTTGTTTTTTAAACTAAAAATTTGTGTTTTATAAAATATAATAACAAAGAAAGATGGTAAAAAATATACACTTTTAGTTGTCAATAATATTATTTTATTATAAATTGATTTAATATTACTTACTCTGAATTTAATCTGTTAAAATATTATAACTTTGTATATTGAAAACGCACATGTGCTCACCAAAACAGTTCAGTAGCAACTGAGGTCCTCAATCGTATGACAGAGAACGGACCCAAACGTGATGACAAAATTCCGAAGGCGTAGTATAGATGGAGCGACTGGGTTAGAATAAAAGAAGGGTACCCCGTTTAAGGCGCCTACCCCGTTTTGCCCGTCGGTCCCCTACTGTTTTGTGGTCGGTTTTTTTTTTATCGAAAACACAAACAGAACATCAAAGAAACTTCTGCGTGCAGGCATTTAATTTCTTGGTAATTGTGTTAGACGGGACAAACGGAAAGTTTAGTTAGGCGTAGGTCTGGAGTATGAGGTGTCTTTTTAAGCCCGTATTCCAAGGGTCAAATTCTGGCCCAAAAACTTTTTCAAATTATTGAACCAAAATTTGTGCTTAATACTGCTTAAAAATGCTGTTTTACACGCACCCAAGTTTTTTGGTAAATTGTTAAAATCAATACAATGTTACCAACTAATAATTTACCGGAGGTACGCGATCCATATACAAGCCCAACAAAGAATTATTGTCTAAAAAGGTGACTTTTACCTAATGCTTTTACTATAAAGCCCGACAGGCCGCTTTACTTAGTCAGAGTAATACCGTGCGAGCAAAAATTATTTGCATCAAAGAGGGCCTTGCATCTAAGGACGTAATGCTTAGCCCTAGAGCTTAATACCTGTTGGGTGTCAGTAACTACCTGAATTAACAATCAATCAGTTATTCCGTAATCTTTGACAGTCCTTACAAGTAATTTGATTCATCGCTAATTTTTCCAATTTCTGAACAATTCACACAATGGGCTTTACGGAACAGCACAAAACATTCTTGGTTGAAGCGTATTTTCGAAACGGGGTTAGAGTAAATGCATGGTGAGTGGCAATACAATCCGGGTTTGTGCATGGACGATTTTCACGAACATTTTCCTAACGTTGCACTTATTGCTGGGGATTTTTATCATTGCCTGAAAAGAACCGTGGCTGTGTTTAAGGAAACAGGTTCTATACAACACAAAAAAGGAGCAGGAAGACCATCTGTAAGAACAGAAGAACTTGTTGCAAACGTTCCTGAAATAATGCAAAATACGCCAACAAATTGTATAGGACGCCTGTCCCAAAAAGTGGGAAGATCTTATGGAACATGCAGGACTATTCTTAAGAAGCAGCTAAATTTATTTCCTTATAAAGTGCAAGTATTCCAGGAAATACAAGCAGCAGATTTTGAAAGACGCAGGAATTACTCTTAATGGTTTACCCAAAATTTATTGGAAAGAAATGATTTATTAGACCTGACATTTTTTTCGGATGAAGCCTGGTTCCACCTCTTCGGTTATGTGAATTCTCAGAATACATGCGTGTGAAGTAGTGAAAATTCCCATTTTCTTGTATAGTCCACATTGCACCCTAAAAAAATTGGTGTCTGGTTATAGCTGTTTCCCGAAGAAGAATTGTTGGTTCTATTTTTTTCCATGACACAGTTAGCACAGCGGTATAGAGACATTATTTTGAATCCATTTGTGGAGCAATTACTTAACGACGAACTACGTTTTGGATATTTTCAACAGGACCTTGCAACCGCCCATACAGCCGCCGAAACTATTAACTACTTACAGACATTGAATTCCCACCTAGATCACCTTGTTTAACGGTTATGGATTACTTCGTTTTTCCTCATTTAAAGAACACTATTTTTAAAACACCAGTTGCAAATTGAGAACGATTACAAGAAAGGATTATCCAAGAATGTGGTAACATTTCTCCAGAGATGTTGGTCAACACTTTCGAAAATATGAAGAGACGTTTGAATTTATGCTTGGAGCATGGCGGTGGCCAATTTCAGCAATTAATGTAATTATTTTTCTTTTTTTTCTGTATATTCTTACTTTGTTAATTTTGTAAACAACAAAAATAAATTTGTATTTGTCTACTTATTGTATTAAGTACTCATTAGTTTGGCATATCATTTCATAATATGAGTTTGACAAAACTTTAACCTAGATTTGGTTAGGTATATCGTCCCCATATCATTGGGATCTAAACCAAACCCTACGTCTTTTAATACAAGCCCTCTTTGATGCAAATAATTTTTGCTTGCACGGTATGTCAAGAACTCGGTCAAGAACATCTAAAAATAAAAGATCTTAAATTTATTCCAAATTTGTCACAAGTTACTGCATCTTTAAGGTTTTTAACTAGATATGATACAGATTGGCATTGGTTTGCTGAGCATAAGACAACAATGCACAAAGTAAAGTATCTTTTCATTAATTCTCCAGTTTTGAAATTCATTGATCCAAAAAAAAAAAAACAAAAGTTTCATTTATTTACTTATGGACTGGATATTAAGGCTTAAGGCTATATTCGGCCCGAATCCCTTTGCTGGTCCAGGTCCAGGCAGATGGGACGTCAGTAATTTTTTTCGCGTATTTCTATTAGACAACGTATATTTGTTTATTTCTTTTCTCAGTAAATAATTCAAAATTTTACAAACTGAAATTGTTGATAATTTAAATTTTTTTTCGGTTTGCGGTAGGATTAACATAGAAATTTAGTGAGAAGCCCAGTACGCTAGCGATTTTGCGGGTATTCGCTAGTATTGCATAAACCGACACGGTAAAATTTGATTTCATGCATTATTTACTAAAAATATTTGCGAATTGTCATTATTTCACATAAAGCTTTTTAACTAGAAATATAACACTTACAAAGTTTGAAGTTGCTTCAAATTGCGAAAAACTCCTGTTTCGATGTGATAAAACTTCTCTAAGTTTTCCATGTTTCTGTAAATAATAAAAAAGGTATTATAAAAAAGTTTTTGAAAACATCAATATTCAACACAGTGTTGCAAAACTTAGCAAACTTTAGTTTATAACTTTCAAAGTTCGTATAGGTAAATAAAATACGCGGCTGGGGTTCGGGTCGGGTCGGGCCACTTAATCAATAATGCCAAAATGCATCTTACCGCTGTATCGGGATTGCTTGGGTTATGGCTGTGTAGAGTCCCAACAACCCGCCCCAGGGTATCCATTGTTCTTGGATCCCTGGGTATTGCAATATAAATCTTTATCTATTCGCGTCGCCATATTTACAAAGCTAGTTTACATTATCATTCACACTTTTTAATTTCTTTCTTCGATATTGTATCAGATTTTGAATCTTTGAGGAGGTGCTGAGGTTACGTTATGTTTTAGGCCTTCTGCACACGGGGCTTCTCGTCATTGATGCGTATTAGACGCTACATACGAAAGATGTACGTTTTTGTCTCTCACTTGGTTTTAAGAGAATGGATGTACACGAAGACGCAGCGGCGCGCTTTCGTCTAAGCATGCAAGCTGCAATATGCCGGGCGTACAGCACTGGCAGTTGCTAAGCTGCATGCTTATAGCGAAGGTCGGTAATTTAACCTATATAATGGCCGATATTTTCTTTCTGAATGACTGGACCCACGATTCCCACAAGTTCTTGGAACGTTTTTTTTTTTACATTCGATAGAATGTTTGGAATTTGCAATCGTCCTCAAACAACTCCTTTGCCGCAATGGCTAATCTCTTTTTCCGATTTCTCTGGATATACAGGGTTAGTTGAAATAACTGGAACGGCTAATTTTCTTCAAAACTAGCATGGCTAAATCAATGAAATTTGGTACAGGTGGATAACTTAAAAAATTGAATTGAAAATTGACAATTGCGACGTTGCCAGATTTTTAGTTTTTTCTGTAACTTAAGGAATTTTTTTTTTTAAATGTAACACTACTCTTTTTTTATTGAATTCGATTCCTTCCATCAACATTACCTTTTCCTGATAAAATCAAATTTTTATCTCAGATAGTTCTGTGGGGAAAAAATTAATTAAGTAGTTACAACTCTAACTCTAAAAAAATTCAATCTATTTCCATTTAAAAACGTTTCAAATAACGTAAAAAGGAAGGTTGGTAGACATAATGTACCTAACATTATCGATAACGATAATAACAATAAACAACTATAAACAATAACATAGCTAGTAAAAATTACTTACATATTATAGGTTTCATAATCAAATTAATGTACTACTACATTAATTTGATTATGAAACCTATTCATGAATTTTTCTTCACTCAAAATTGTATTTTGTGCTAACTTTGTCAATTTTCAATTCAGTTTTTTAAGTTATCCACCTGTACCAAATTTCATTGATTTAGCCCCGGTAGTTTTGAAGAAAATTAGCCGTTCCGGTTATTTTAACTAACCCTGTATATAGGGGTGCTTCCAGTAACGTCTTTTTTTTCTGATTTCTCCGACGACGTAGGTACCAAAGTAGCAATAGGTCTTCGTCGTCGCTAGACATCGTTTCAACTGCCATTTTGTTGTCACTCAATTTGAATTTGATACGGTACCAGTACGCTTGATGTACGCTCCGTGTACAGTTTTCAAGGCGTATAGGAATCGTCGCTGCAGGACGAATCTTGTACGCGTCTATGACGATACGCTCCGTGCGCAGAAGGCCTTAGTCTTCAAATATTTTTGACCAAACATATATCGCTACCGCCTACGCAGGCCTTCAAAGTCGCTTCGGTCACAAGCGTCTAGAGTCTAGAATCTAGAGTCTGACTGTGGACTTTTCAACCGTTCAATCAACGTTCGCAATAAAGCGCGGGGAACTTAAAAATAAATGTGTTAGAATGCGCACAAAAATCATTGTATTATTTCCCATTAAATTGAGGCGAAAAAATTAATGTTTTTAATTAAAATAATTCAAACCAAACGTAGCCCTGTTATAACGGGCAGGCTATACTCATAGACAAGCGAGTTGCGCGCTCTCAAGGTTGTACTAAGCGCGGGCGGCGGCGGGCGACCGATTATCCGTCCCGATTCAACGCGCCTTCTCGATGGGTTGTCATGACGACGGAGGCCTGACGTCACCTACACATCGCAAAACGAGCGGCCACGGAGAGCTCCAATTTTCCGCGCCCACTGTTCGCGAATCGCTATGCGACCTGTCGTCTGTCGATGCCGCTGACTCGCTGACGTTTTGTTTATTTGTTTTGAGTTATTTATTAGTTGTTATAAAATTGGAAAATTTTGTCTAATATGAAGGTCAGTGATTTACAGAAGGTAGTGTTTAGTTCTCTGAGCTTAAGTGAAAAACTTGATTTAAAAAATGCAGGGCGGCCACTACCAATATTGAACATTGTACAAGTGCAATCAAAATGTAAAAGTAAGGCACAGTTTACGCGTAAGTTTGACAAAGAAATATATAATAAAATATTCTGGATATGCGGTTGTGAGGACAAAAATTATTTTTTTTGTTTCGTGTGTCTTCTTTTTGGCGGATATGATAATTGAACTAAAAATGGGGTGCAGGACCAGGCGCGTGCTGGGCGACCGGTTTACCGGGAGTTTCCCGGTGGGCCCTCCCATAAATTGGGCACAAGGGCCCTCCTACTGGCCGGCGTAACACCCGAGAAGAACCACAATACCAATACCCCCAACAGATTTTCAGTCACTCACTATACCCCCATATATATATTTCCTACGTTACAGTGTAATCAAGTCTGTTTAAATTTAAGAAAACTCCATTTTCTTTATTTTTTAGTGTTGATTATTTTGTATCAGTTTCTAAAAGGCTTTCATAAAACTCTTAGTTTATGAAACGTCTTAATAATTTATATAAATGACAAAAATTTTAAGATGTTGAGGGTAGGCCCCATTGTCCAGCACGCGCCTGCGGACGCCTTAATATTTACATACCCAATTTGAAAATTTGTGTTTTTTTTAATTGTTAGATTTTATTTTATTTTTATAATATGACAAAAATCAACGTCTTCTGATGGCTATAGGTACATCATACGTCGATTTTAAAAATTTTGCTATAAATTATTGACGAAATTCGTTAAAATTTGGATGTGGTCCAAAAAAAATTTCGTGCGGCGCTTTTCTCCTGCAGCCGACTTTACGCCTTTCCGCGTCTATACGTCACATAGTGGCGTATTTACGGGGGGGAGGGGGGGGGGGGGGATCAGGCGCCCCCCCCCAGATATGTATTTTCAATTTTTATTTTTAATTTGTAGGTACTGAATAAGCACATTACATTTATTACAATATTTGTTGTGTAGAAAATATTTATGATTTTGTTACAAAATCAAAAATATTTTCTCTTCTAAGAACAGGAAACTTGATTTTGTAATTTAGTACAAAGTAAGTAGGTACTTCAGATATTTTTTTACCCAAAAAAGGGCGTGGCACCCAAAAAATTTTCGCCTTAAGTTGTTTAAGTATAGTGCTTATGCCGATGAAATTAAAATTCACAACGAGAAAGTTAGAAAAAACAGACACGTACTTTCGAAAATAATAGACATCTTCATTTTTTTTTATTTAAAGCCAGCGACCCCCTGACTCACTAGTCACGAGCCGCCACTGCCCGACACCAGTGACCTGTAGATATCATAATCCTAACCATCAGTTTAGTATAATAATGACTATTATTATGGTTAATAAATTAATATTAGCAAGGCGTCTAATGCAATGCTGTAAAACATATTAATATAATATAGAAAAGTTTTAATTTCTTTGGAAAAACAGTTCGTTTGGTTTGATTTGTATTAAACGATGTTGACAATTCATTTCTCAAAGCCGTAAAAATGTAATCAATCAGGATATCAATCCAGCAATATCCAACAAATAATAGAAGGATTAGCTCTAATAACCACTTGCTGTTTGAATTATTTCTGAAGGATGACGCATTATTTCTGTTTATTTTGCTTTAATGAACGGGTAATAAAGCTTGTAAACATAAAAAATGTATTGATTTTAAATTTAAAAATAAGCAATACGCAGTGGTTTACAAAATTAAAAAATACATTTTACAAGTAAATGTCGGCGTCGCCTAACTTCCTTGACGCAACGTCCTAAGTAAGCGACTTGCGATCCCGCGACGCGATGTGACAACGACAAGCGACTAAAACAATCTCTCAAGGTGCTTCAAATCATTTATAATAATTAGAAATGCAAGGTGCGTAAAAACCCATATACCTAAAGTCAAATTAATCTAAGAACTCGCCGCATCCCGCATCACCTATCATTAATGGCACCCATTGAAGTCTGGTATATTTTACGTTAAGTGGTTGGCTACAGAAACAGAACCGGACTAAGTTATTTTACCTTCGCCTTCACCATCTCTTAAATTTTGTATAGGAGTCTTAATATTTTGTAAAGATATAGCACAGATAATAATTTTATTATTTATAAAATAAAATATTGACAGACCCGTACCTACCAAAATAGGTATGTGAAAACATTATAAAACTAAAACAAAAATAGGTATTTATGTATACAAGAAAAAAGTAATACATTTTTGCGAGGTGTAAGCTTTTTGGCTCATGTCTAAGTAAAACACCATATTGTATTGTTACTTTTGTGGAAATTTTATATATAGGTATATGTATACGTATCCAGCTATAAAAGCGAGGCCCGATATATTAAACAGGCCACCCGAGGCCCACTCGATGGGATGGTTTTTAAACTATATATTTGGATGTTTTTAAATGTCCTTGTAATGTTAAATGATAGCCCCTATCGAGGGGTAAGATATTACTAAAATTTAAACATACATGTATGCAACTTACATCCGAGTCCCTTTTACCATAGATAATTAACATGCGAGGCCCACTGTATATAAATGGCATTTTCAATCAACTTGCGAGTCCCTGCGACGTTGTCAAATATCTATTAGATATTTGCCGGCCAAAAGTCTGTTTACATTTCTTTACACCTGCATAAGCGCATTTTTTGTCGTAATTTACTATTTCTAATATTTTCGTGGTGTTATTTTAATTTAAAAATGAATGGGCGTTCAAAATATATTTTGAACATATCGTTAACCCAATATCCATTAGGAAAGTTATCTCTGTAAGCACTAAATTATTATCACTATTAAATAACTGTGATCAGTCCCGATTTAAGCATGGGTCGTCTTTTCGTTTAAAGTACTGCGCGATAACATTTTTAGTTCTTATTGTATTACCATAATTAATATGTGATTTCTTAATCCTGAGTCCGGGAAACAGCTATTTCTGGGTTTAAGCCATATTTGAATGGGTGCATGCAAGAAGGGTCCTTAGTCCATTTTTGCCGAAAATGAGATATGGTGATATTTGACATTTAGAAAGGTAAACTCAATTATTTGGGCAAGAACGGACCTTATGCGGGTTTCTCCTATGTAATTAAAATAAAGAATTTTGACGGTTCATGCAAGAACGGACCCAAGTCCGGGACTTGTTGTCTTATTATGCTCCACCATTCATGCAAGAAAGTACCTAAGTCCGATAATTTTTCTGCCTCCCAAGGTTACCATAGGTCTATTTCTCCACTGCAATTTGGTTTTAGAAGCTAGATCTAGCTAGATAGGTGGATAACTCAAGGCTAGCCGGTTCAACAATAATTCTTATGCAATTTTGTTATGAGGTTTTTTTCGATTTTCCTAAAACTATCCAAATGGACTAAGGACCCTTCTTGCATGCACCGATTCATTTTAGAGTGCGAGCGCATCAGCATTCGTCATTTACCCCAGGGGGCAAACTACCTTAAACCGGTACTAGGTGTGAAATTTTTCACATTAATTTTAATTTTTTTTAATTTTAGAGACTAATCAACCTAAATAAGAGTATTTCTATTGTCATAAACAGCATAATATCTTATTTCTAGTGTTTGTTTGAAGGTGGTAGACAATGAAGTAATATCAAAAAAAAATTTTCTTATATTGTAGGATTTTGATCTTGGTCGCGTAAATGATCCATCATTTATTATGAAATTATCTTTAAGTATAGAAAAACCATTAAAGAAAGGTTGTATTCTTTTCGGATATTTATAATAAGAATGACGCACAATGATAAGAAATAACTAGGTATTGAATTAAGAAAAAGTGGACTTGTTAAAACATATTTCAGAGACATGATGCAAATTTTCATTGGATTGCATGTAACAAACGTATCGTATGTTTTAAAGTTCTGACATAGGTAAGTACTCCCAGTTCAGCCATTTTTTAAAAGAAAACACACATTTTAAACTTACAACTTTTAAGTCAAGATTGAATATTATTGATCTGACATACAAAACTTGTTTAAACTTTGCCATTAACAGATTATTGTATTTTGTTTCATTAGCGCCTTGGCCTACTGTTAAATAAAACGTTATAATTTAAAGAAAATTGTAGTTTATTCAGCTATTTTTTCAAATACATATATACCTACGATTATCTATTTTTAAAACACCAAGAAAATGCTTAATTTAATTAGTTAGTAAATAGGGTGTCCTATTTAAAAATATATGTACCTATGTTTTATAACAAAAACTACGCCACTGGATTCTACAAAGAAAGTTCTATAAGGATACCTTTTCACCTATCTTATAATTTAAAAGACAGCTGAGATACCAGGGTGTCCCAATGGTGCTACTGTTATTTTCACCCGGTATCTCAAAAACCAAGAGGGCTATGGAAATTTTATTAACGGCATGCTTAGTTTAACAGTATAGTGCTGGGCTAAACCGTAATCCTTCATCTTTAAATATAAACGAGATACGCTGCAAAAGTGCCTAAAAATGAACACCCTGTACTTAGTTTCTTTATGTCATTTTTTTAGAAGTGAAAGGGAACAGAAAGAAAGAGAAAAAAGAAAAAAAAGATATTATGTTGAAATGTTTCAAACATTTTATTAAAAATAAAAAAGCCACTAAAAAACAGGAAGTTAAAGAATTTAAGCTTAAAGAAAAAGTTTTTGAAAAAATAGAGTGGGTTAGAATTAAAACTTATACTATGCCATACTGCATTATAGGGTGTATTTTAAGAAAATATTCTCGCATATACAGGGTTGCCAAAAAAACTGTGATTACATAATTTTGTATTGTGTTAAATGTTGTTTAACAACTTAATTTTTGAAATTTGCAATTATTTTGAAAACGGCTGGAAATAACTTATACGCTTTCATTACAAAAAAATGTGCTTGTGAATTCTACATCAAAAAGCCAAATAACATACAGGACATTTTATTTGAAAAACTTGAGAAAAATTGTTTTAAATGTGTAGTTTTTGAAATTATATTACAAACACACTGAATAAAATAGATTATACACCATTAGATTTAAAACATCTCTAGGCCCCTTGCCATAAATCTCACCCAATGATGTGTTTAAAAATAGTTTCTTTGATTTTTCCAGTTTTTAATTTATTGTTCTGAAATACCAAAGCAAAGTAAATAAAATTTTAAGTAATTATAGAGGACAATAATAACAAACCAAAATATAAAAAACATAGTGTTCCTTTTAAAAAATATAAAATTATGTTAGTGCACTTTTTTGGGCCACCATGTATATAAGAAAATATTTTCCTAAAATACAGCCTATGATACAGTATAAGTTTGCATATGGTTAAAATTTCTAACTTCATTGCCAGAGGATCCATGAAAGCCTGACGCCTTATTGCAGGACCCTGTATTTACTGTTTTTCTGTTAAATATTATAGGTTAAAATACTTTCTACGTCTGGGGGCTACTTTAACTACCATATTATAATTATTAATAATATTACCAAGATTTTATGTACTCATTATAAATGGACCGCCCCCTTAACTTTTTTTTTTGGATTTTTTGGCTTTGCACATAATGCATACAGCCACTACCGTAACTTAATTTATATTTTTTATTTTTAAAACATTCATACTACCTCATTCACACTAATAATTAAATCGACATTTCTAAGAGACAAATATTAACCCTATGCGATACATAAATAAACAGGGACACACGCTTCACGCCACAGGGGTCCTTTTGGGCGACTTAAAAAAAAACACACACAGTACTGGACCACGGATGGTAAAGAGTTAAACACATAGGGTAATCAAGGCCCTACAACTTTCTCTCACACATTCTAACAAATGATATGAAAACCTCAAAAACCTTATTGTCACTTCTAACTAGTGCCATCAAGCTTTCAGCATTAATGGGTAAACTGCTATAGTTGGCCAATTCATGATATATATAATCAGAAGCTCGTTGATTATGCAGGCAATTAAATAACCACTGGTTTAGATCATCAATACTTGTACCATCGCACGAGCAGAATGGGCTATCCACAAGTTTCATCTTGTTTAGTAAATATCTTAAGTTTCCATGGCCAAATAATGCTCTCACAAAAGTTATGTAGTCTCGTCTATTGAGTGATGTGACTTGTATACTAGGGTTCGAAACTAATAATTTGTTATTCCGGGTATAGTAGTTGGAGTTATTGGATGCATAGTGTGCATAATTTCATATCACATATTTTTAATATTTCCTTTGACTACTGAAACTAAAAATCATTATGTTGTAGCCCAGTTATAACTGTACCGTTTTGAATAGCCTGTTTAGCAAATAAGTCCACTTTGTCATTATGAACAATTCCCGCATGACCTTTAACCCAGATAAAGGAGACCTTAATATTTTTTGATTTCAGCTCTAATACTTTTTGACAAATTTCGAATATAATAGGGTTTATATAAACATTTTTTACTTTATTTTCTATAGCTTTGAGACACGACATAAAGTCCGATAGAATAGCGTAATTGGTGGCCGGGTGATTCATTGACAGTTGTAGTATATAATTTAGTGCTTGTTTAAGAGCAATTGATTCTGCTGTAAATATGGAGGCATTGAAGTTAATCTGGAAGGATCTAACAAAATTGGCATTTGGAACATAGAATGCACATACGACACCATCCGATGTCTTAGAGCCATCGGTATAGATCGGGATAATGCCTGGAGAGTCACCAAGGATATTGTTAATAATTGCATTGTTAAGGTGTTTAAGATCGGTGTATTGCGGGAAAAAAAGTGTTAAAGAGGATATTAAGATTTCCCGTGAAAAACGGCAATTTATCCCCTTAACTTTGTTATTTCTAAAGATAGAGAGCTGATTTTTTTACCAAATTGTAGGAAATCTTTTGAATTTTTTTACGATTTATAAAAATATTATACAGGGTGTTCTAAAAACGCGTATCAGAACAAAATTATATTTTTTTTTAATGAAACACCTTGTATATTATTACAGATTCAGAGTCTACTGCAAATTCTGAGCAGATTTTATATAATATACCCTTTACCTAAGTTCAACTGTTTCCGAGCTAGAAACAATTAAATATCGACTAAAATATTATTTATTTAGTGGTAATTGAATAATTGATGAACCTGCAAAATTAACTTCTCTTGGAGAGAAGAATAAATACATATATGAAATAGTATATAAGGTATAACAAAAATTAATACCACCAAGTTTTTACTGAGACTATATTATTCTCAAAAGTAATGGTAAAAAATGTTCAACTAAAAACTAAACTAACATAACAATAAAAACAAATTTAATTTAAAGAAATGATTGAAGTACATGTTTAACATGTCCTCCATTTTCTTGAATACATCTTCTATAAATTTGTTTTTGTCTCTCTATTGCAGCTAAAATGATTCCTTGATTTCTGCCATTTAATGTTTCTGTTTCTTCGCTTAGTATTTCCCTAATTCTATTCACCGACGGTTGTTTTTCATGATTTAATTTTCCTTTTAAAAACCCCCAAAGAAAATTATCTAAAACAGTTAAATCTGGGCTGTTCGCTGGCCATCTGCAGGACCCAAATCTTCCAATCCAAAAATCAAAATTTTCGTTCAAATACTTCGTGACAGCAACAACATTGTGAGCAGGAGCCCCATCTTCCTGCCAAATCACTTGATTATGATTCCTTAAATCAGGAACTATTTCATGTATTAATTCCAAATATCGGTTTCCATTCATATTACCAACAAAAAATATTGGACCAATGACTCTATTATTCAAAATACCAGCCCATACGTAAACAGATAGACGGCCTGAATGTTTTATTTTCCGAAAAGCTCTGGTATTTTCAGTCGACCAAAAATGCATATTTTTCTTGTTAAAAATGCCAGAGGTTGAAAATGAAGACTCGTCCGTCCAAATAATTTTATTAAATAATTGTGCGTCTTGCTCCAAACGTTCCATCATTTCCAAACAAAAACGTAAACGAGGTGCTTTATTTTCTTCAGACAATTTATGCACCGGCATAATTTTGTAAGGGTGGTATTTATATTTTTGTAGAGTTTTCTGTATCTTAGAATAGGATTTACCTATTGTTTCAGACACAGGTAATGGTATAATGGATTTCTCCGGACATTCTAAAATTACAAGGCCAGGGAATTAACATGCAGATACCAATTATTAAAGGAAAAAATTACCTTCAAATTGCAAAAGAATCTCTAACTCTTCTTTTGCACGATTTTCATTCCCAGCTAATGTTCTTTTCTTACGCTTAAATATAGTTTCGGTAGAAACTTTATGGTATAGTCGAGGAAAAGTATTTAAACTAGGAATTCTCCTTTCTCCTTCAAATATTCTTTGATATTCTCGTTTAGCTTTTCTTTTGTTGTATGCGTTTTTAATATATGATTCATATATATTACGTTTTTCTGCCTCAAAAAAGTTCATTCTTTAATCAATTCAACTGACTTAAATAAGTAATGTTTTACTTTGCCAGGGTAATTGCCAAATTTGTTTTAATTACTGAAATCATAGCTAACTTGACAAATTGAGCCAAATAAAAATTAATAACCATTCTTTTCTAAAGTCAAGTAACCTAATGCTATTTTAAGCAGAGGTACCACAATAATTGGCACTCATTCAGATAATTCTTAAAAAGTTAATATAAGAAAATCATAATCATTTTGCTGTATCTCTGACCGTTTTGTGGCAATAATTAGCAAAATTTCGTAAAGTCTATTTTTAATTGTTTCTAGCTCGGAAACAGTTGAACTTAGGTAAAATGTATATTATATAAAATCTGCTCAGAATTTGAAGTAGAATCCGAATCTGTAATGATATACAGGGTGTTACATTAAAAAAACTATAAGTTTGTTCTGATACGCGTTTTTGGAACACCCTGTATAATATTTTTATAAATCATAAAAAAAATTCATAAGATTTCCTACAATTTGGTAAAAAAATCAGCTCTCTATCTTTAGAAATAACAAAGTTAAGGGGGCGGTCCATTTATAATGAATAACCCTGTACAAAGCCCAGCTTTATCAATCAGTTTTGCAGGTCACAGGCTACTTGATACATTTAAATCTAAATTTATTCTCAAAAGATGTTTCATTACATGAAAGTTCCTAGTTAACCTTTTAAAGTTTTTTAAGGGCACCTTTTCTAAAACCTAATAGTGTGTGGTATCAAAATAATCGTAATAAAATCCTATTTTTTCTTAACCCGACGAGCCACCATGTTGCGGTTTAAAAAAAATGAGTTATACAACTTTAAAGATTAAATTTTACACAGCACATGGCATTGGACCAAAAATAGTAAAATTGTATTTTTCCAAAGATTAAAGAACTGAAATAAGAGCTTTTAAGGTATTGATAGCCCTCTAGATAAAACAATAAATTTGGAAAAAAATATTTTCTTGGTGACAAAAAGTGACAAGTGACAAAAAAAGAAAAAATGTATTAGGTGTCCCATTATAAAATCGAAAGTTTATATCACTTCTGGGTAAACCGGAAGTTCCATAATGTTGAGTTACCTGTCAAAAATGGCAGTTTCATGTCGTATACAAGTTTCCAAAATTTTATTTCATTATCTTAAAAAACAAAAAAGTTAGAGGGGCGAACCACCCTCCGTGGACACCCGGTATATTTTTAAATCGGTTACAAACCATTTTTTAAGACAAGGGGCAACAAAATTGTAAAAAATATTCAATGAAATGAAAAATATATTGAAAAGTTAATACGGAAAAATAATAGTTTGTAATTTCAGATGATGTCCCGCGGTAATAGCTCCTACTTTTTAATTATTTTATTATATTATAGCAAATTATCAAAGCATTTACATACTAACACCGTTGCCAGTGTTAAGGGACTCAGAATTGGCAATAAACTACTATATTTAACTGATATACAGGGGCCTCGCATTGCTAACGGCAAGTTTATACAAAACGATCGAAGCGGCCTCTAGTAAAAAGCAGATCGAACTAAAAACCGTATAACAGGTGACATGCAGATGAATTGCGAGTCCCAAAACAATTTATCAGTATGTGGATCTGGGGGGTCAGGGGATGGTAGACAACTTTATATAAATGCATTTACCATGCGAGGCCCTTTTTCGGGCCTCGTATGTGCAAAACGGGTCTCGTATATTATGCTGTACATATAAATACGGGACTCGTATGTGATGAGGATATATCTATATATATATATTATATATATATATACCTACCGTAACCTACCGCGCCATGATTTTTTTATATGTCTACGAGGTTTTAGTGAACCAAAAAGCGACAACGTCGCAAATGTCGCGCCAAACAACATTTAAGTCGCGGTAAATGCTGTATAACTTTTGAGATGTCGCGGTAATGACTTAAACTTTTTTTGACCGAAAGTTCGTAAAAATTTAGGTACTTTCTTTCATGCCCATGGGTTGGAACACGTTTACCACTTGTCTCCATTAATATTTGATAAAAAAATTATTTTCCATCGACGACCAGTTGTTTTAATCTGATATTCACTTGACCAACCCAGACCCGACTTGGGACTGCAACTAGAGTCGGACTAATGTTTTTCTACCCCACAACACTAAACGGAATATGATGGTATTCTCACTATTCTGTTAGCGAAGAACTACGGAGGACAACTTTTCCATATATCATCATGGCCCAGACGGCACCCAATGGTCTTTAAATGTGTCTGTTTTATCTTATTTTTCCATATTTATGGCAATGTTCATACAATTCAGAAAGCATATATATTATATAACATAGATTTACTTTTGAACCTCTCTATGTAAAAAACATATTTTTATTTCTTGTATTGTATAGGCAAATTGAGGTACAAGAATAAAAAGGAAGTTTATTTTCTCAGTAAAACCTACTAAATATAATGTCCAAATAAGGATAAAATTGGAAATAAAATAATTATTATTGTACCTACTTATAATTAATTCAGTTTTTTTTATCTTATTCTTAGGTACAGTAAAATGCGTGTACCATGGCCAAACAACTACTATATACGCATATAGGAGAGTCTTTGAAGTCAAAGTCTACTATTAAAAATCCTAGCCGCCATGGTGTGTATTTAAAAGTTAAAACTCCGGTCGAACTGTGAAAAAATACATTTAATTTACCGGCACGTTGGACAGTGCATAAGACACGCCCTAACCGCTTAACCCTTGTTTACGAGTTTTACAAGTCATGTTTTTAACAGTCTAACACAACTATTTGTGTGTTTCATTGCAGCTTAGACCTTAGACCACATCCTATTACTTAAGTCAGCCTATTAGGGGTATAGCAGGACCAGACATATATCTGCTTACCTAGTTTTATTAGAACTATAGACATCGACGAGGTTTTTGTATTTGTACTCGAAATTTCCGGCAGGCTTAATATTAATGACCAATAGACACAGTAACCTAGCGTAGAATCTACTCACCCTCCTTTCGGCTACATGCTTGCGCAACGAAGACAAATAGTGTTTGCGTTTAGGTACCTAATATAGTTCTACCGAAAGATAGAAACACTTTAGCGCTACACGTTTCGCTAAATACCACAAATTGTCGCGGTAAACCACTGTAAATCTCGAATTTTATCGGTGGCTATACAGTACTCATCTGTGGGTTTATACATTATATTGGCCAAATTCATGTAGCTAGCCAGTCTAAACGGAGATAAATAATAAATAACTTAAATTATTGTACTTTAAGAGCGTTTTTAATTTCATTTGCTACCAACAAAACACTGTTACTAAAAAAAGGACAGGTTTGAAATTTACTTCTTATATTTTTGCTAATGTAAAAACGATGCGAAACATTTCTACCTCGTGTAAGTAAAACGAGTTTATATCATCCTTCTTAAGATAAAATGGACAGAAACTTTACACTGTAGAATAATTATTGTATGCAAACAATTATCATTTCACAACCTTTTATATAATAATTATTAAAATAGCCGTTTTCAAAAAATTTTATATAGCATTTGACACAGAAGAAAAAAGGGTTTGTTCGGGTTTGTTAATTCTGTGTTGGCTACAAGGTAATGTTTCACGAATCGCGATGACACGATGTTCTCTATGGTTATCCAGTGTTGCCACAATTTTGTTTTCAATCGTTACAAATTTGCTTAAAAATCGTAACAAATTTACTAAAATAGGAACAGCATTTAGAATATATCTCCTCCCAATCCAAAGGGACTTCTAAAAAAAACCGATATATTGTAACTTCTCCCCATCTCTTCTACCAATCTAAAGTGACGTCTGAAAATAGGTTCTATGCTATGTACTGTAACATCTCTCCCGTCTATAGTAACTTCAAAATGCTCCCGTCCTGTGTATATAAAAGTTCTTCCCCCCTTCCCCGTCCACAGTAACCGACATCCCCCTCATACCCAAAAATTATAGGTCAAAAAAAAAACTTGCTTCGAAACGTAAGAACTTGTAACAGATCGGCAACACTGATTAGCGCACCCCGGGCAATTTAAAATTACGATGGTAGCGCGTCGTGACTCCGACCTGTATGAATACGTGGTTATTTGGTTGCATAAGTAAAACCAAATCAATGTCATCCATTTACTTTACCTTTATATTTGTAGGTAAGTATTATGTATTATGTGCAAGAAATGGCCCTAATCAACCAAATATGTTTTAGCGTCATTTGGTTCTTGGATTTGCTAGGCCTGTCTCCGAACAATACGAATAAGTGTTTATTTAGTTGCAGAAGCAAAACCATTTCAATGTCATCGATTTTCGTTACTTTATAAATTGCCGCCACATTTAATTTCAATAAAATGTCGCTGTAAATGTCCCGACTATGTTACCATCTCTTTCTATTTATAGTAATTAGTAAAAGATAGTTGCATATTTTAGTGATCGAACCATAATTTTTATAAATGTGGTCTATCAAGTGATCGAAACCTGTCCACGTGCGAATCGATATTATACTTGTGCGTGCGATCGGCAATCGTGCATCCCAATTTTATTATAATTTATAATAGTTCTGTGGTTTTGGTAGTACTCAAGTACTTTAAAACGGATTTTAAAAGAATGTCGTTGGTATAGAAGAAAGCATTTTGTAGGTACTTTTAGGTAGGGTTACCATTCGTCCGGAATTTAGCCCGTTACGGCCGTGAATGCATATTAATAGGCCATAAGCACTACTCGGGTCTACCATTTTGCGGTCGCGGGAATGAAAAAAATGACTAAAATTTATATAAAAAAAATAATTTCGTTTTTCATTTGCTGCCCCTCCAAAGAAAAATATCCGGACTTTGTGGCCTGTTTGTCCTGAAAAATATTCTAGATAGATGGTAACCCTATTTTAGGACAACTTAATAAGTGGAAATTTCCACTTATTAATTGGAAACTTCCATACAATATGTGGAAATGTCTACATCTGTATTTGGCAATTTTAAATTTATCTGTGGCCCTTCAGAGTCATCGTATGTTAAGGACTTTACGTCGGTGAATTTGGAAAGGATACTTTAACCAGAATACTTTCATGTTCAAAATCAATATTGATTACTCAACAGAAAAAAATATGGTCTCGAAAAACAAACATATTTCCACGAAATGTATAGACTTACAGTCATTTATAGCATAGTGACGAAATTCGAGATCTACAGCGGTTTGTCGCGACATTGTGGTATTTAGCGTAACGTCGCGCTAAATGGTTTCTCTTCCTGTGGAACTAACAATACTTAGAATCTCAAGGGGCTGACGCCCCCCGAAATGTTGAACAACAAATGCCGAATAGTTTTATATGCACACAAATATTGGTGGTAAATATTTCTTTAGATAGTAGATAATTATTAACGAAATTTTAATATTTTAAATTTTTCGGAGAACTCGGGCGGCGCTTCGACAGTTGACAGCCATAGATGACATCAACACCTGATACTATCTCCCTCCATCTTAAATAATTATCCTAAAAAGGTTCTGATGTGATAAATAATAATTTTTTTTTATACAAATACTTTATCAATTTTAGCTTTAAAAAGATGATAGCAACTTATTTTGCTAATGCCCGTGTTCTAAAGTCTAATTAATGAAAGAACTCGCCGCATCACTTGTCATTTTTGGCAACCTGTTAAAGTCTGGTCTATTTTAAGTTATTCGGTTGGCTACAGAAACAGAACCGGACTAAGTTATTTTACCGTCGCCTTCGCCATATTTTAAATTTTGTAAGGGAAGTTTAGTATTTTTTACCAAGATATAGTTATTAATCTTATTATTTAAAAAAAAAATATTGACAGGCCCGTACTTACCAAAATAATTATGTGAAAACATAAAATTAAAGGAAAAGAAGAAAACAACATTTATTTCTCTTAGCGTTTATTTATACAAAACAAAAATAGTTAGGTATTAATAAGTAAACATGGGAAAAATAAAGGACCAATATTTATTACCTATTGCTTGTAGCTAGGCTAGTACCAGCACAAATTGTGTACAGGGCGAAGTAAATATTAATTTTATAAAATTGGCGATGATTTGATGTTAAGCAGATATGAATCAGATTTGGTGTAGTTATGTTTTTGAGGGCAACAAGGAGAATTCTATAATTAGTTTTAGTTTAGCTTTTAGAAAACGCTAGTTAACCGGCTCGCGCATGACGTCACAGCGAGACAAAAGTTGACATCGTTTATGCAGGGAAGATAGCTATATAGATAGAATAAATAAAATAAAAAACTTGAACAAAACAGTTTAAAAATTTAAAAACATTTACAGGTTATTAGGTTAAAATTTGGCTGATTGATGATTCGGATAGCCATTTTTCAAAGTTATCAACATTCATTTCGCCATGGTAGTCTCCCTTGTTGCTCTTCGATTTGAAGATAAGCCGAGCATTTTCGATAAAGCCCTGCTGACCTCCTGCATGTAGGACAATGTATCTAAAATAAATATTAAAAATTTAAATAAAAAATAATAATATTAGGTAGTAACCCCTCGTTTTCTAAACAAACATCCAAGTATATTATTTAGCGTATACAATAATCATTATTTGAGAAAAACATTGTTTTAAACATTTTTCAGTTGTTGACTTTTGCAAAACAAAAAATGAACATTCTTTAGCCAGTATATGTGTTCCTTTTACTTTTAAGTACAGTAAGAGAATGTTAGCCGCTCTACACTTATTGCCCAATGGCATGGGGGTCCAACGGGGGAAAGGGCAAGGACCCCTAGGTCCAAATAGTTTATATATAGGTGCTAACACTATTTATTTCCAGAAATTATTTTTGTTATTCCTATGCCGTCTCTCCTCTTACCTATACCCTTCTCCCTTTTCTTTCCTGACTGATTTAATGCTTTCATCTTGCCAGGATTTTCGAAAGGAGCCGTTTGAAAAAATCCACGTCTCATCCAAGAATACATATGGCTTTTTCTCTGCTCCTAGCTCTTCATTCTCCATGTATGCGGAAAGAAATCTTCGTCTCTTGTCTGCTATACATGGCTTTTCCATAAGTGCACGTCTATTGTCATCTTTTTTATAGCTGAAGCCTAAGCTCTTTACGAGCTTTAGTACTGTGCTAAGGCTTCCAGCAAACTTATTCCTCTCATGGAGCTGAGCATGTAAACTCTTGATAGTAACTGATTTTCCTACAAACAGTTTTATAAAAATTAGGTAAAATAAATATACTTAATTTATAAATAAAAACACTACTGCCTCCTGATTCTAAGATGCTTTCTAGCTGTGTAAAGAAAACAGTAAAAACCAAAAAATATAGAAATAAATAATTCTGATAACGCGAAAATATGCCTATAAATAAATATTAATTTCCACACTCTGGCTAAATTACTTAGTTAGTGGTCAAGCCTCTATAGCATGCACTTTTTAAGTAGTCAGTTAAAGTATAACATCAAACTTTTAAGTGGTAGTTATAACCTAATCGGAGACTGTTTAAATCAGCTGTTATGTGTGTGTAGGTATATGTAATGTTATGTTGTCTTTTAAATATTGTAAAAAATGTTTTATATTTTGTTATTTTCCCACAGCGATACAGTTTACCTTTATTGGAAGTAGTAAGTAAGTACTGCAGTTCCTAATTTTTTTATAAAACCTGTAATTTCTGCAATAGAGGTAGAAATGCACTGCTAAAAAATAAAAGTTTTATTGTTTTTTAAGTTGGGTTAAAATTTATTATAGTTATTACTTACGTTCTGCATACATATTATAAATTTCATCCCTGACCTCCACACGTGCACCCTCTCGTAAGTCATCGCTTAAAGGTTTGGCCCTCTTTCTGGATAAAGTACGACGATCTTCCAAAGGTCCATCCTTGTATCGTCGTACAGAGAATTCAGGAATTTGCAATGCTTTAACCGTCTCCTAAAAATTTTTAATTTATTTACTAATTTTAGTTTTAAACCAAGCAACAATTATTTATTTAAAGTAAACTATAAATATTATAGGCCCTGGTGGGTTTCTCTAAAATAGCTATTTCTCTCTTTACCACATAAACTCAATGTTTATTTTCTCATATTTGGTTTTTTGATAATAACTCAAAAACAGTGGCTTTCACGACAAAAGATACTCTATACAAATTTAAAGAGGATAAAATTTCCTATATTTTTTGCACATAATTTTTTTTTGTAGCACACATATGTTAGGAGTTACACCTCCGTGAAGTTGCACTATTTGAAAAAAAGTAGGTATTATATTTTGTTATTTGACTATTTTGGCTTGTAGGTACAAAAATTTGGTTTTTTGATAATGACTCAAAAACAGTGGCTTTCACGACAAAAGATATTCTATACAAATTTAAAGAGGATAAAATTTCCTATATTTTTTGCAGATAAATTTTTTTTGTAGCACACATATGTTAGGAGTTACATCTCCGTGAAGTTGCACTATTTGAAAAAAAAGTAGGTATTATATTTTGTTATTTGACTATTTTGGCTTGTAGCTACAAAAATTTGGTTTTTTGATAATAACTCAAAAACAGTGGCTTTCACGACCAAATATATTCTATACAAATTTAAAGAGGATAAAATTTTCTATATTTTTTCCAGATAAATTTTTTTTGTAGCACACATATGTTAGGAGTTACACTTCCGTGAAGTTGCACTATTTGAAAAAAAGTAGGTATTATATTTTGTTATTTGACTATTTTGGCTTGTAGGTACAAAAATTTGGTTTTTTGATAATGACTCAAAAACAGTGGCTTTCACGACAAAAGATATTCTATACAAATTTAAAGAGGATAAAATTTCCTACATTTTTTGTAAAAAAATTTTTTTTGTAGCACACATCTGTTAGGATTTACAGCTCCGTGAGGTTGCACTATTTGAAAAAAAAAAGTATTATATTTTGTTATTTGGCTATTTAGCACCAGCCGAAAGTTCTATCTACTTCCGTAAACCTGGAAGAGGAAAAACTGCTGAGAGGTTATATTCAGCAAGTAGCCTCTAATGCCAAGAAGCAACCAAGCACATTCTGTTCTTGCATGCCTTCATTGTAGTGTTCCGTCTACTGAAATATTTATTACGAGTAGATTTTCCTGAATAATACTGAATTTTTACTTTGAAATTAAAGTGCTTTTTTTTTGCTACAGTTTGTAACAAGTATACTTGGATTTTGACTTTATTATTCTGAATTAATAATAGGATAATGTTAATTTACTATAGAGAGTGTCCTAAATGTATATATTTTGCTGGAACTACTCGAGTGATATTTCTACTCGAGTGATATTTAAGTTCAGGGATCGTACCATCCATAGGTTATCATAACAAAATTTAAATTCAAATTTGTCAAAGAAAAATAATAATACTGTACAGGGTGTGCCAAATATAGTGATTTTGATTTTATTTCAAATTTTTCTAAATTTTAATTTATGGACTGTTTTTATAATCTAATGTGAAGAATGGTCTTAAATCCATGGTAATTTAGCGCTTTTCTATAAACAGAATTTAAAAGTGGGACATATAATAATTGAACAATATTAAAGAACATTTACCTGAATAGCGCTGAGCTGAGGTTGATGGTTGTTAAAATATTCGTACACATTTTGTACAAATTTCTGTGCCAGCTCATTTCCTTGCAGCATAGAATAAGATTGTTTAACCTAGAACAAGGGGTACGGTTGAAATATAAACAATAAAACATTTAGTAACTTTCCAGGTGTGTATACCTACCTACCATGATTTTTTTTTAAACTGCGTATAAAAGGTCTAATATTAAGCAAGCAATGCTCTATGAAACCGTGAAAATAAATAATCTAATATGCGAAAATTATTTCAGATTGAATTTGACCCTCGATTTTGAATATTCCCTGTTTCTTTAAAAGAAGCAAGAATCACCGTTTCAGTAACTAAAATAGATGGATAAACTAATAATAGGGACTATTTACAATAGCAAATGAAATGTGTATAGCTTTGCTTGGACATTTTCTATAAAAAATACCGGTGACCTTCAATGACCTCGATTTTAGACGAGTAAATATTACAGTATTAAATTAAAATAATTGGTGTAACTTACCTTATTTTCTTCAACAATATCAACGGGGCCCTTGATCACACAATAATCATGATCCATATTCATCTAAACTCAGAAATATTATTGATAATAGATGAATTAACCAAAGTGATGTTTGTACTCCCCATTAAGACTTAAAATAATAAATACCGTGAAAATCTAGTCTAATTTTTAAGTATAGAAAAAATGAGACTAAAATATTTCAAAACTAGAATTTCTTATGTAAGAATAGTAATTATTGCCTTCGGTGTTATTTTTATTTTCCTTTATCCTGAAAAAAACAATAAGATTTAATAAATGGGCATTACTCAAGAGGTTAATTTAAATATATAATTTAACATTTTTCTTTTAATTGGTAAGTCACTTTTAGGTGATTTTTTATGGTATATTATACAAACAATTTTCTAATATTTCTGCTTCACATTCCAACGTCCTTAAAATTAAAAATATATTATTTAATAAAGAAATTAGAATCGTTTGCTATCTTACATCCTTCTATTGCATCTCCCTTCATAGAAGAATCTCCCTTAGCCTTGGTAAGAAAGACCACCACTGCTTCTGTTACATTATTTTCTTAATTGATCCTCAGCCCACTGCTATGACTCAGAAGTATCAAATCTGTTCATTTATTTCAGTTGTTAAGGAGAAGCGTTTGCTTCACAGCTTACATTTTGTAAAGCTCCATTGGTGACTTTCCTCGCATTTCTTAAGAAAGATTTCATTATGCCTAATCTAAAACAAATGAACAAAAAAATGGTAAAGTGTTTACCTAGAACTTTTCTTGCAAAATAAATCGTTTTATTAGTACCTACACATACAAAAAAAGGTGAACTTTAGCTATAGTAACTAGTAACTACTCCTACCCTACTACACTATAAATAACCAGGTGAACTTTCACACTTGTAATGTAATTTGCTATTTCAAATTGCACACCGTTTTTCTAACTAAGGAGAAACAACATACCTATTAAATTAATAAAACAAGTTTGTTGGAATTTTCCCCAATTAAGTTTGATTTAGGTAATTTATTAAAGAAGCAATGATTATTGAGATTGTGAATTATGTTGGTAAAAATACATGACTTAGACAATCACAATATAAACTTACCTTACCTTTATAACAGAATTTAAAAATAAATACTGATTATTCTTGTATTTATAAATTTGAATCCACTGGAATACAACCACTAAAACTATTTTCGGTCCAAACATTAAAAAAAGAAAGACGAATTTCATCTCATATATTTTAGGGTTACGGCGTGTCTTATGCTCGGTCCAACGTGCCGGTAAATTCATGCATTTTTTCACAGTCCGACCGGAGTTTTAAATCTGTTATATATACACACCATGGCCCGCTATAACTTTTATAGTGTCCATGAATTCTCTGCCCTAATACCGCATACATTTTTTTTATCGCAGTCACTCGCATTAGGTGCTGAAACTTAGTGCAGAAAAGTAGTTTTAAAGTTTTCATATAAGTTTCTATCTAACAGAAATATTTTAAAATATACTTATCTTTTAAAAGTAAAAAAACTGTTTTCAGTTTGACCAGCACGTCCCGGACGTCGCTCAGGACAGGCACTCTGTAAGAGAAATAGACATAGCGAACGTGTGCTAAATAAGTACGATCGCTATATATCGCTATTTTTCATATAGAGTACCACATCAGACTCGAAACCTCACACGGAATCCGGTAAAACGCCATTTTGCGTTACCGGTTACCGCGACGTGTGGTGCATAGCGCTACGTCGCGGTAAAATTTACTTTAATTCCAGTAGTTTAGTGAACCACGGTTATTCAAATATTTGGCAACATCGCTTTGGCGCCCTAGCTACCGGAAGATAGCGAAACTTTAGCGCGACGTCTCGCTAAATACCACAATGTCGCGGCAAACTACTGTATACCTCGAATTTTGTCGCTATAAATTACTGTAGATATATATTTACGGTAATGGTGTAAAACTAAGCCAGACATAGCAACTTGAACGTACATTCCTGATCCACTTTTACAATCCCAAGCCATATATATGGCTCAGGATTGTTTTCCCTGTTAATTTTTAATGCCGCCTTGAAAAAAACCGTTTGAGTTTTTTTTTTAATGGCGTTTGGTATTACGAATAGTCTGACAGAGAAAAAACCGTTATTTTGATTTTTGGGCGGGCTATGGAGTTAATTTTATACTGGTTTAGGTTTGTATGAATCTTAAAAATATAGTTCCTTAATAATGCGATAGGGGCGCAAATGTTGCCGTCAATAATATACGAGTATATATCTGCAAACAAACAAATATAATCCAGTAACAAGTGACAACAATGTAAAAAAATTCAGTTAGTCTTTATACGGCGACGACAAGTTCGCTGATATTTAAATTACTTAAGCGCTTATCTGTGTGTGCGCACGCCATGTCCCAAAGAAGTAAAAAAAATGCATTTTTGGGAAAGGAAAGTGCTACTAAAGATAAGCAAATAAATATTTGTTTTATAATACAGTTTCCTATATAATACAGTTTACTAATATTTAAATTATAAATTAATGCATAAATGGTGTTTTACCTAAACATAAGCTAACCAATATGATTTTTTTGTTAGTTGCACAATTTAAATATAAATTCGGTCAAAGGTGCATGTTTAATAACCATATTAAATGTAGATATCTAGAACGGCTTTAAGTTAAACAACATACCCCGATGAAAATACAAAATTTACTCACTATTTTTAAAAATACGGAAAACGGATATAAGAAAAATTGTTTAAAATTTTTTATAAAGATATACCCAAATAGAACGGTGTATTGTATTCTAAGAATTATACCATAAACAATTCAAATGTTTTTAAAATTTTAACGTTTTGTCATCAAATGACACATCAGTACTTCATTCTAATTATCATTTTTTTACCATTTCGGCCAACCAATAATAATTGCAAGGGCTAAATATTAATTATTTTTAGTTTTACGAAAGTAGTCCATTATCTCAGAGTGGAGCTGCTGAGATATGGGAAAAAAATCACAGTCAAAAATATATAATAAGTCAGTTTATTAGGGTGTACATGTTTCGGTACTAGAAAATACGATCATCAGAACCGAAACATGTACACCCAATAAACTGACTTATAATATATTTTTGTGGAGATGACTGTGAGTTTTTCCCCATAATTATTTTTAGGATTTAGTATTAAAATGATATTACAGATAATGATGTTTAAGCCGTTAAATATTTCAATAAAATTCAATCGAAAGTTAAATTTACAATTCATGTTTGTTGCAATAATATTTAACTCAACTTTAAAATATCGCAAAATTTCCTTATAGTTTAAGCTCCCACTGCGAAAATGGTATCCCATCGACTAAAAATTAAAATGTGAAAAGGTGGCAAAACATATAAAAATTATGAATGATGAAAGAGTTTTGGTCTTCCATTGTCTTTATTTGTTTTAAATCAGAACGTTTCAACTGGTAAGTATCTCCAGTCGTCTTCAGGCGAATACTAAATAAGTAAAGTAACTACAAGACTATTTATACTAGCTAGGTGTACTGAAGCATAACTGAGGTGGGTGCAGTCATGCGTTCAGTTGGTACGCGATCTTATCCTAAGATTACATGTTTCTAACAAAGGTTTCCAGATATTTCTTATGTCTAATGGTAGTTTACTAAAGCAGCCTGCTGGGTTCTGGTAAATAGCAGCAGCTTCCTTAAACTTTCTTTTCCTCCAGTATGGTTACTTATGTAGGATTTCAGCTTCTGGCAACAGCATCCAAACTTCAGTATACAGAAAACCTACGCATACAAGTCAGCATCTTAATTTTACATCAAATCACTCAAACAACACGAAACGTGGCATAGTTAAGACCCTCTTGGATAGAGCAATTGCAATCTGTAACTCGGAAGAAGCATTTAAAAAAGAAGCTCACCACATCAAGACCGACCTCAACAAAAATGGCTACCCCACAAAATTAGTTGACACAATATTAGAAAATCGTAAGAATCGACCCAACGCGCAAGAAGCAAACAGAGAGGCACAATCAACACTCAATATTCTTTCTGTATGTCGAAGAAGTTTCTGAGAAAATAAGACTAGGACAACGATATACCATCAACACCGTATTCAACTCGAGGGATACCCTAAGAAGCCACCTGACGAAGACAATGCCTACAAGTTAAAAATATAGGAAGAACTGCGTCTACCAAAGAGACCGACAAGTCAGGTGCAGCTGACCATGCCTGGAAACATGGTCACCATATCTTGTGGTCAGAAGCTGAAATCCTACATAGGGAACCACACTGGAGGAAAAGAGAGTTTAAGGAAGCTGCTGCTATTCACCAGAACCCAGGCTGCTTTAGTAAACCATCATTAGACATAAGAAATATCTGGAAACCTTTGTTAGTTAGATAGATGTAATCTTAGGATAAGATCGCGTGCCAACTGAACGCATGACTGCACCCACCTCAGTTATGCTTCAGTGCACCTAGCTAGTATAAATAGTCTTGTAGTTATTTTACTTATTTAGTATTCACCTGAAGACGCTGGAGATACTTACCAGTTGAAACGTTGTGATTTAAAACAAATAAAGACAATGGAAGTCCAAAACTGTTTCATCATTTAAGAAACATCATTGTCTCCAACCTTCAAACAGTCATGTAAAAATCATGCTGCTTCCGGCAGACAAGTAAAAATTTGTTAACTGGTATTTGCTTACAAATTTTTGAATTTAGCTAAAAAAAAATATTTTACTTTTGAGAATACCTACTTGAAATTTACATAATTTGTGGTAAATAATGAAACATTTTCGAAAAAATTTGTCTGACTGAAAATTTTTGTTAATAAATTTATCAGACCTAATTTGTTACAAATTATTTTTTTCATGAAAGTACACTATATAACACCACTTTGATTCTTGTTTTAAAATAATGTTTAAGATCTTTTAATGCATCTGTTCAGTAAAAAACGTATTTTAATACATAATCTAGGATCAGGATCTAGAACATTTACTTAGAACGGAAATGAAAAATTCTGTTTAATTAGCAACGGCCATACCATATTTTTGGATTTAAAAATGATGTGGTTGCGGCATAATATATAAGTATAAATTAAAAAATGGAGTCTGCCGTAGTAATAGCATTTTTTCGCTAGCAGACCAATTTTGATGCATAAAAGCAATCTTAAACTTCATTTTAAAACAAAAATAAAAGAGTTGTTATGAAGTGCACTTTCATGAAAAAAATGGTTTATTATTTACCACAAATAATGTAAATTTCAGGTGTTTTGAAAAGTAAAATAATTTTTTTAGCGACGTTCATAACTTACTTTACTACTTGTCTTACCGGGCGTAACATGCTTTTTACATGCAACCATTTTCATTTCTATGTAGGGTACCATTTTCACTGTGGGAGCTTCGTATATTACCTTACCTAATAATAAGCACAACAAGAACTGTCTTTCAAAGTTTGGAATCGCTATTTGTTTATTAAAATAATAGAAAAAAGACAAATAATAGTAAAACGTAAAACTTAAATTATCATGAATCCATGCATTGACAAGAGACATTTTGCCATGTACATTATTAGTTAATTTTTTATCAATACACAATATATACAGGGTGAGTCGGGAGGAACGGACCAAACTTTAGGAGCGTAATATAGGGATACGCAAAAACAATTTGAAAAAACCCATATGTTCTTATTCGATAATCATTTGTTTTCAATTTATAGCGTAATACCAAATAAAGAAAAGTTCATATATTAACGGTTTCCTTATAGTGTTCTTTTAATAAATGTTTAAAAATACCGCCATTGACTTCTAAACATTTTCTGCTTCGTCTACGAAGATGGCCCCCGTTGCTCTTCTAATTGCTTCATGTCTTTCTTCTTTAAAATTGGCTGCAGTATTTCTAATACGTCAAATTAGTGCATCCCGAGTGTCCACTTTTAATTTGTACACTTCATTTTTAAACCAACCCCATAAACAATAATCTAGTGCTGTGAGGTCTGGAGATCTTGGAGGCCAATTAATAGGACCACTGCGACCAATCCAACGCCCTGGAAATGTTTCGTCTAAATGTTGCTTGACCTGACGAGCAAATGTGCAGAAGCTCCATCGTGCTGGTAATACATTTACCTTCTGATATTAACAGGAACATCCTCTAGTAGTTCTTGTAACTCATGTTTTAAAACATTTTGGTAGTTGTCTCATGTGAGGCGATTCTCCAAAATGAAAGGGCCAATTAAATAGCTATCGAGCATACCACACCACACGTTAACCGAAAACTTATGTTGAAAATTACTTTCAACTGTTGCGTGGGGATTTTCGATTGACCATACATGAGAGTTACGAGTATTATTAATACCGTCACGGTGAATGTGTTGCTTTATCTGTAAAAAGTATACGCGATACAACACGATGATTATTTATCCACCGACAAAATTCAGTACGTTTAGCATAATCTTCCGGTTTTAGGTGCTGTACATGGTATGGATATAAGCCTTATTGCTCGTGGAGTGTGTTTAATACTATTTTTTTGTGGAATCCCCAATTGAGTACCAATTCTTCGTGAGCCGATCGTTGGATTTTCTTCTACTAAATCCAGAATATTTTCTACTTGTCCTAAACCTTGTCGAGTAGCTCGTTCAGATGTAATGTTGGCACTGGGAACCAAAATTCAAATTATTCCAAGCGGGTAAAAACGCGCTGCTAGTAGTCGTGACGACAAGGCGTATCATTTGTCAGATTTGTGTGTGACATCCACGAAATAGGTTATAGGTTTTCAATAAATTTGATGATTTGTCAGATTTGACATCCACGCGTCAAGCGACATGACCTTAAAACAACAATACAATAACAATAACACACGGCAATCCAAATGCAAATTGGGTCGCTCGGCACCTGTCAGGAGTGTCAGGATGACGGATGACCAAAAGTCATACCCCCTGACGTCATCGGGCTTCGCGCGCTTTAGAGATCGTTTGAAATGCGCGAAACTTTAAAGAATTTTTACCAAGTTATTTTTGATTTTTAATGAGTAATAATTGGGGAATACTTCTTTCAGGCCTTACTAAATCATATTATTGAAACAAAAAATTTTAAAGTTCCCTATTAAAGTTGCCCGATTAGTAAATTAAAAATTATGGAAACCAGGCCACTTTTTGATTGTGAGAAAATCCTTTCTGCCAAAGTCAGAAATGTCACAATTAAACTTGCTGATTAGTTAATTATTGTTTAAAATCTTCGTGCAATTCGACATCAATCTTATAAGATATATTATATTATGTCATCATTTTTTTTTGTTAAATATTTGGCTTTAATTACACCGTTATTAATTATTTAAATCAGAATAGTTAAAGTTTACTTTTCCTATATTGGCAACGTTGTACTGGCTTAGTATTTACCGTAGGTGAGCAGATTCTTGTATACTTTGGCTTGGGAATGGTAGGAACTTGCAGATGGCTTGAAACGGTACGGAATTTAGAAAATATATATATGAATTTAAAAAAATATTAACCGATATTTTTTCTGTATATATATTTCAAATTTGGCAAACATGAAAATACATAAACCGACATATTCCAATCCTTTTAATTTATATATAAAAATAATGGCTGGATCAGGATTGTACGAATTTCCAAATGGCTTAGTTTTGATATAAAGATCTATATATATATATATATATATATATATATAGGGTGCCCATAACTAAGGGGCTATACAGCAACAGGAGATAGTAGACTTGAAAATATGTCATTTAATTTTATTTCTTATACGGCTAAAGAGATACAAGGTGATCCAATTAAATATTTACTTTATAAATTGGGCGATGATTAGATGTTAATTAAGCGGATATGAATCAAATTGAGTGTAGTTATGTTTTTGAGGGCAAGAATGAGGATTCCATAATGAGTTTAAGATACCTCCTAAAGAACGCTAGCTACACAATATAATTGTGATAAATTCTCGCATATATTTTTTCTCCCTCACATTTCTGACCGCTTTACCTCAAATTATGAAAGAGGGATCTTTTGTACGTAAAAAAGTTGTACTTCATTAATGTCGATGTTTCAATTAGTATTTCATATTATTGCGTTTAAATGCTAGATGGTAAGAAACATTTAAATAAACACCTGCCTTAACGAAACATTTATTGAAAATTAACCAAACCGCTCTTAAGAATAAATGACATATTTTCAATTCTACTATCTCCTGTTGATGCATTTGCCTCTTAGTTATGAGACATCCTGTCTATAACGATAAATATACGGTTTATCTGGGCACTTTATTGATTTGATAAAAGATGAGTAAACCAAAATGGTGTTTGTACTCACTATTAAACCTAAATAATAAACACCAAGAAAATATGTCTATGAAATATAAAAAACTCAAAAGGAAAATGTTTAAAACATACACTACACAAAAAACAGCCACAGAAACACTGAAAAAACACCAAAATCAAAAGAAAATAATATGACACAACATGACGCATGAGCTTGCTACGGTCCACTGCTGATCTGGGAACTTTAACGACGAGACCAGATCAGCTGGTAATGTCAAAAATGTCGTTGTTTTCTGTCGAAATGCTTTGTTTTAAGAAAAAGTTAACCAATATATTGCTAATGGCAGGTTTTAAGATTGTGACCCCTATGGAGGACTAAAGCGGGATGCATATAGTTTGCGCAGTTCACATCATTTTGTGGATCATCTAAACTCTAAACACTGAACAAGGCCGGCTTAAAATGTATTCAATTATTTTTTGGTGCTAAATTTTTAAAACACTAGTTTATTACATAGGATAACGAAGGGAGTTGAGGTACCTTTACCAGAGTTACAAATTAAAAGGCACAACAGAACAATTAAAAATCACACAAACAACACAAGACATAAAATTAAAATAATCAGTGACCGGTTCTGTTCGCATCGAAGCAACAGCTGATTAACATTATTTATTGTTGATACTACATATTGCGCATGCTCACTATACCAGTAACGATCCGCATAGTGGCCTCACTTTTCAATAACCTGGTTGCGTACCATTGGCAATGCCGCAATATACTGGTTACACAAAAAGGGTGTCTCAGGGTGACCGTATATTAGAATATTTCGGAAAGTATTCAATTTGAATTCTGCAAATTTGAATAATGAGTAACCATTTTTCAACTTTGGCTTGGCTTTTTGTATTTTTAACTTTAGTAAAAATAATATCTGTAAAACCAATCGTTTTTAAACCGGAAATATGAAAAAGATAATATATAATTGAACTTCCTAAAAATAAACTGACGTTTTAATACAGTCTTTGTAGGCAAGAGATGACAAATATCATAGCATTGTGTCTTCTTCAGAGCCATAAAAAAAAACCAAAAAACCTTTTTAAAATAAATAATCTGTAAAATGTCAAAATGATAATTTTCATATATTTATTTTTAATAGAAGGATTTTTGATATCATGTTTTTAATTATTCACTGTACAGTTGCCTCCCTTAGCGGCCAACCTAGAAACATTAAAACCATTTCCAGCCATTTCTCTTGGCCATTTTTGTAATAAATATTTTTTCCGCAATCTGTATGTAAGCCGGTGTCCTTTATTAGTTGTACACCCAGTAAACTGACAATTTTTTAGGCATGCTGCCTATACATATCCGTACCCATAATACCGTGCGAGCAAAAATTATTTGCATCAAAGAGGGCATTGCATCTAAGGACGTAATGCTTAGCCGTAGAGCTTAATACCTGTTGGGTGTCAGTAACTACCTGAATTAACAAATCAATCAGTCATCTTTGACAGTCGTTACAAGTAATTTGATTAATCGCTAATTTTTCCCATTTCTTGAACAATTTACAGAATGGGCTTTACGGAACAACACAAAACATTCATGGTTGAAGCGTATTTTCGAAACGGGGTTAGAATAAATGGTGAGTGCAATCCGGGTTTGCGCATGGACAATTTTCACGAACATTTTCCTAACGTTGCTTTCATTGTTGGGGATTTTTATCATTGCCTGAAAAGAACCGTGGCTGTGTTTAGGGAAACAGGTTCTATACAACACAAAAAAGGGTAGGAAGACCATCTGTAAGAACAGAAGAACTTGTTGCAAACGTTCGTGAAATAATGCAAAATACGCCAACAAATTGTATAAGACGCCTGTCCCAAGAAGTGGGACGATCAATGGCCAATTTCAGCAATTTATGTAATTATTTTTCTTTTTCTTTCTGTATGTTCTTACTTTGTTAATTTTGTAAACAGCAAAAATTAATTTGTATTTGTCTACTTATTTATTAGTTTCGCATATCATGTCATAATATGAATTGACATGAATTTGACAAAATTTTAGATTTGGTTAGATATATCGTCCCTATATCATTCTGATCTAAACCAAGCCCTACGTTTTTTAATCCAAGCCCTCTTTGATGCAAATAATTTTTGCTCGCACGGTATAATCCTTCATCTCATACCCAAAAACAAGCAACGAAAAATTTAAAAAGATAAGATATTATATGATTTTTTATTTAATAAATAAACGTATTACAAATATGTCATTAAAACAATCTTGGGACACCATAGGCATCATGTGGTTTTGTTGGTACACCGTACACAGGTTGAGGTATTGCAGGAACACCATACTCATCTTGAGGTTTTGCTGGTACACCGTACACAGGTTGAGGTATTGCAGGAACACCATACTCATCTTGAGGTTTTGCTGGTACACCGTACACAGGTTGAGGTATTGCAGGAACACCATACTCATCTTGAGGTTTTGCTGGTACACCGTACACAGGTTGAGGTATTGCAGGAACACCATACTCATCTTGAGGTTTTGCTGGTACACCGTACACAGGTTGAGGTATTGCAGGAACACCATACTCATCTTGAGGTTTGGCTGGTACACCATATTCTACTTGGGGTTTTAAAGGAACATCGTATGTAACATGAGGAATTGTTGGGGCGCTGTACCTGGTGTAAGATTTAAGTGCTACCCCGTATGAGTCATGAGGTAGGCTTGGCACATAAGTCTGGTACGTTCTGATTGATGGAGCTGTGTACCGAATCAAAGGTGCGCTGAGAAAGCGAAATCTTAAGGAAGGTGATTGGAAAAAGGATCCATGACAGACAACAAGTGCCAAACTTAAAATAAGAAGCTAAAAATAAAAATAATATTTATGTCAATATTATGAAACAAAAAAATATAAAAATCAAATAATAATAAAAGTTTTTATTTGGATTTCAGTCAAAGGCGGCCCCAAGGGGACGCAAAACTCAAAAACCCATATAAAGAATTTTATTAAATATTGCATATAACCAAACTTATATACAGGGTGGTTCACGGTGGATATTGTTGTACGTTCGACGAACCAGCGGATGAATCGATTTGAAAATTTAGTAATTAACATTAACGAACCTGCTCTATTTATCTAAAATATATTTGATAATACAGCTTCAGGTCCTCACTGTATATACCAAAAACACGACGGCGCATTCGCGAGTCAATCATATTGTCAAAACCAACGGTTTTTGACTATTCAATTTTTTATACCTCTTGTTCACCTTTGTAAGCCCCACTACGGCTCAATCCCACTATTATTTTCTCTATTGCTAACAACATCAGCATCGCACCATTCACTTTGTTTTCCTGATGATGAGTGTTTCTACACTCGAAACATGTCGAATTTAATTATTATGAATTATTCTAGGTTAGCCTAGTTATTCTAATAAAAAAAATTGTGGAAAAAGACTTTGTGCTTTCCTTTTTTTCTATTAATTAAAATATAAACACCTTTTTCTTCAATATCTTTTTCAATATCTCGTCACATAATAACAATTTTAATGACAAAATATATATTTTACAATTTTCCCGCCTAACGAGTAGACACGTGACAAATGCCAAAATGAATATTTAGGTTATACAATCGGCTCAAAAAGTATTTTTAATATTCCATCAATACAATGGTTCTCCACGCCGGTAACGATAAATTTTTGGATAGTTACCGACATTTATATTTATCATAAAGTTTAATTCGTTATTTAGATATAAACGAAGCCAATAGGGGAGACTGGAGATGAATGAACCATGGGGAAGATTTAACCATCGTGTTAAAAAGAAAACACATCTGATTCTATATTCCGCCGTCTCTCTAAAGTTTCGTACTCCGGGTGGGTAGACATTGTTGAGTAATAAATTTAACATTATGTGTATCCCTCCTTATGTAAAAGTTATTAAAAAAAGTGAAAACTGGTGCCTTAGGTAAGATTTTTATCATAAATGAAATTATTTGTACATTTCGTAACTTAATTTTTATCATAGATACACTAATCCTTTTAATTTTTTTAACAGCCGTAATGCTGTATTGTCTTTTTGCTAAAAACCAATAAAATGTTTTTGTTTACTAAAAATAATTGCACGGGTTGAATCTACCCTATACTGGTACTGGGGAAGAGCTAACCAAAAGTATTTTTTTCTTAAATATATTTCTTAAGTAATATTTGTATTTTAATTTTTAATTTAGAAATGGTTTTAAGTATTTAAAAGATTTTAAAATGGGATATTGTAATTTTTTACATGTCACTTAGGACAATAGCATGCTAGCGACATTTATACATCAAGGGGTTGAATCATCCCCGACCTCCCCAACTCACTTCAATCATACTGTCCTAAGTCCTATCTAAAAATATATAAAAATATAAAAATTTTATAAATATATATCAATTACAAATTTTTGTCTTTGCGAAATTTTGAGTAATCAGTTAGGTACCTACTTATTACTACAATCTTAAATCAATTTTTACTCACATATTTCATGTTAATTGTTACGGATAAAAACGACACTACTGAAAATATCAATAATCCAGCTTATATATAATTCTAGTAACAGCTTAATACAATTTACTTATTATATTTCAGTTAATGAACTTGCTAATGTATATTTTAATGATAGAAAGGAATACCTAGTAAAAACTTACTATACTTCCGTAGGTATGCCAATCAAAAACCGCATTTTTAAAATAATTACGAATATGGTCATTAAAATTAATATTTTAAAAATTAAAAAATAATGTGGTAAAAAATGCAAAATATTTTCTGAAATAAATAGTAGGTAAGTATCAAATAATTTAAATTATTTCTCTTGGGAAATATTTTTTGGGTGCATTTTTTTAATATTTTATGCACAGTTGACGACAGATTTCGTCCACTAAACTGGAATACTGTAAATGCAACTTTTTTACCTTTATTACCTTTGTAACGTGTTAATTGTTATCATGATATCTGTCAAAGTATTGTCATTATCTTATTTGATTTAAAAATGCCCCATTTAAGTATTATTGAAAAAGCAAGAATAATTTTTTTTTATTAATTTATTTATTTCTGACCCAAAAACAGTAAATTTACTTCACTGGTATCAGGGCCTACTTTTTACATTATTACAAATTTGTTCCAATCCTATATCATAATATCATACTTTTTACATTATTACAAGTTTGTTACAATTTTATATCATAGAGTAAAATCGGGGAATATGGAATAGTCCGGGTAATATGGAATAGCTGCTAATTTTTTTGTGGCTGGCGACATCTGCAATTTTATACCTAAACTGACTTCATTCCCACCCTAAACCATTATTAACCTCAACAGGTTTCAACGGTTGCGTTTTATTAGTTCGCAAAACGCCGTACGCCATTATACGTGTTTACCAAGTTTTTCAATACAGATTTTTAAATTTATGTAGTGGTTGTATTTGTACAGAACTATCGCCCATTCTGGCAGTTAAGTCGATCCTAATGATTAACTACTTTTTTAAATTGTTGTGAGTACATTGTTTCAAAAAAACATATTTTTGACAGGTATTTTTTCCTCCAGAGAATGTTTCGGGTATTATGGGATATTCCATATTTCCCTACCCATTGGTAGCCCAAATTTTCCGTCATGTCACACAGCAGATGCGGAACAAGTCGCATGTCAACAAGAAAACATTCTCCCTAAGGATGTCATACCCATACCACAACTAACCAAGAAAATTGGCACTAGGGGACGAAAACCTTGTCGCCAAAAGTGGTAACTTCAACTCCCAATAAGGACGAGTTAGAGGAGTCTATCAATATTTCGCGTGACAAAGTTACCAAAAAAATACTTAATGAAGCTGGTCCAAGTTCTCTGAAGATACCCAATGAAGCTGGTCCAAGTTCTCTAAAAGATCCTACCAAGAAAAAGCGGAAGCAACGTTCACCATCAACGTCATCTTCAGATTCTCATTCTAAACCCTTTCACGCAGACTCTTCTGATGATAAAGATATCCCCTTGTCGAACTTCGTTAGTCGCAAGCAAGTTGTTAATGACACGGAATGTATTTTCTGTGATGAGAAGTTTACAATGAATAAGAGCAGAGAGATGTGGGTGCAGTGTATCATTTGCGACGGATGGGCTCATGAAGCTTATTGCACATTTGGTGCAAGAGATGTGTACGTTTGCGATTTCTGCAAGTAGAGCTAGTTAAAGTTAGAACAAGTTAATTGTTTGTTTGTTTTTTGTCAAATTTTGTCAATTTAGAGTTAAACTTATTTTCGTTTCTTTCTTCCTATGTTTTACTCTATCCCATATTAGCCCATATACCTATTCCATATTACCCAGCACTTTTGTTCAGCACATAAAAGTGACTAATTTGACTTTTTTTTTTCTCAGCTGAAACGGTGTGTTTATAATCAAAACTGATTATAAGCTACTTATAGATAATGCCCTGACCTTCTCATTTACCAAATTTCAGAGTGAAAAGTGTATTATTTTTCCAGTTATTCAACAAAACGTAAATGGTATTCCATATTCCCCGATTTTACTCTAATATCATTATTCTAAACAATTAGGCAATCCAACGATGTGTCAAAAATGACAGTGATTGGCAAATACGGCTTTATAATTGGTGCAAGTGGCTTAATGCTTTTTGCCCTTAGGGATGTTCCGATACGCTGAAAGTATCGATTTTTTGTTTGTTTGAAGGTTGGAGACAATGATGTATCTTGAGTAATAGATGTGTTTTGGACTTCCATTGCCTTTAGTTTTTCATATCACAACGTTTCAACTGGTAAGTATCTCCAGTCGTCTTCAGGTGAATACTAAACAAGTTACAAAGCTACGAGCCTCTTTATACTACCTAGGGGGGCGGAGCTAGTGACGAATTCGGGTGCGGTCGTGAGTCATCTGCTTTGCTTATCGATCTTTTGTATCGATCCAGATCGATACAAATATATATAGGTATATAGAATATAGGCAATACTGGCATTCTGTTCACCAAGAAAGGATAGCCAAAGCTTTGTGTGCGCGCGGATTGGGGGAGAAGAGCAGCACGAACGACGCGTGGGTTTTGGAATTTTGGGATCTATCGATACTATCTGAACGATACTGAGTAAAATATTTCGATACTCATTATATATCGAATAAAAAATATCGATACAAAATATCGGAAGTTAAAATATCGATACTCAAAAATATCGTATCGTATGGCGCATCCCTAGTTGCCCTCCACTGTCATTTAAAGTCACGTGGTTTGGATTCCCTAATTACAAATTTAAACTGATTGTAGATAAGTTTTTAGGTTATAGCAAAAAAATTTCATTGTTCTCGTATTGAGTACATAGTATTATGTTTAGTAGAAATGGGGTGGTCTTATGGAAAAATAGCTGATCATTTTAGAGTACCTAGAAGTACTGTTTAAGAAATTGTAAAAAAATGGCGCTATCATCAAACATTTGAAAGGTCTGTTGGGTCTGGTTTAAATAATAGAAAACCATTAAATGAAGAAGACCGAAATTTGGTGGAGTATTTAAGGTAAAATCCATTTGAAACTGCAGTATCCGCTATGTACATAACAGGATTCCCTGCTTCATCTAGAACTGCGCAACTCCGAGTAAGACAATGTTCCGAATTACGAAATCGAGCAGCTGCATCCAAACCGTTTGTACAAAATAAATTTTAAGCCACACAGAAGGAAATAGAGTTATTTGATAAAATAGAAGAAAAGTGGGAGGGGCTAACTCCGGATTACACCAGAAGTATTATTTTGTCAATGCCAAGAAGATTACGAATAGTTTTAGAATCCAATGGCGCAGCAATTAAATATTAGTGTTTTGTTTGTTGTTTGTTAATAAATTTACCCTTTTTGGCTTTATACTTTTGTAGGTTTCCTGGTATTATTTAATAACTTTCTTATTTCGCGGCTGTAATTTAAACACAAAAATATTTAAAAATAACACTTCAACAAACTTATATAAATAAGTAAAATGTTGACAGATTAAAATATAAGTTAATTTAGTGAGAATACTTACAATTCATGGAGGGTATTGGCGTATTTTGTCAGAGAATCGCTTTTCAAAACCTCCAAGCCTGCATTTTCTATCGATCTGAAAAGAAACAAAATTTAAATGAGTCAAGTGCTAAAGTACTGATGCAATTACTGAAATTGACAGGTAAAATTACGTTAACATTCTTGCATTGTGTCATTCTAATTAGAGTTGGAAAAGGCAAAAGATGCTAAATACCTATTATGGTGAACATTTTTCTATTAACCAAGAGAAAATTAGGAAACTTGCCTATTTTTTTTGGGAGCTTATTAACATTTATAAATCTTAAAAATTTAGATTATAAGTTGTATACTTTTTACTAAAATACAATTTATTGGCAGCCGAAGATACATTTTTTACATTACATACATTTTTTTCTATTGTTTTCAGCAACGTGTCCCGATTTTTTCGTGGCCACCCTGCAATATCTGTAATAAAGATAGCTTTTTTATCGAGTGATTCTAACTGGATTCTTTTTAAAGTTTATCGCTAATCAAAATTTTAAGTTTTTGTTTTTCTCGTTCTCGCATATTTTTGTCGTGTCTAACGATATTTTTGAAAAAAAAAAATCTTGTTTCATCTCGCAGGAGACCGGACCACTCTCGTCTCGTTCTCGTTCTCGTTCTCGTTCTCGTTCTCGTTCTCGTTCTCGTTCTCGTTCTCGTTCTCGTTCTCGTTCTCGTTCTCGTTCTCGTTCTCGTTCTCGTTCTCGTTCTCGTTCTCGTTCTCGTTCTCGTTCTCGTTCTCGTTCTCGTTCTCGTTCTCGTTCTCGTTCTCGTTCTCGTTCTCGTTCTCGTTCTCGTTCTCGTCTCGTCTTGTCAGAACGAGACGATATGAGAAAAAGCGTGACAAGAGTTAAACACTTATGCTGTATAATTTAATAGTATATTAAAGTACACGTTTCATAAGAAGCGGTTTTAGCGCACGCGTCTATTTTAAAAAACGAGCCACAAAGTGGCGAGTTTTTTATTGACACGTGCGCTAAAACGCCTTATGAAAATATGTGCTTTATACAATTTTTTCTATTTCACCTTTTATAATCAAGAAAAATACATTTTAAAAAGAAAATAAATCCTTTAAATTTTGTAAATTTTTATGTCTAAATTTTATGTTGGTAATACTTTTTTTTTTATCATAGTAGCCTCTGGACAACAAAAATTATTTTGCAAACTGTCATTTTTTGATTTATTGACTTTCACCACGAGATTCTAAAGTTATTTTAGCGATATGAGATTTGAAATTGGACGGAATACGTTGTGTGATCCTTGTACATTCGCTACATATACAGAGCGTTCGGAAATTCGGGAGATTTTGCTACTTTTTTTCGAATTTCAAAAGACGTGATTTTACGTCACGGCATTGCAATTTAGTATAGGGAAGATGGAAAATTCAAATAAAGTTGAAGTTAAAATCGACATTGAAAGGTTAGTAGATTGAATTTTGGATAGGATTTGGCAGAAAGTGATAGCTTGAAGCATCTACAAAAGATTGATTTATAGATTTATACAACCAACATATATGACTGTTATCCACACAGAATAAAAAAGTATGTTATCAAGCTATTTTTCCTCTGCGAAAAATGGGATTTCTTGTAAATCACAAAGGCCGCGCAAGTCAATAAAATAAAACATTTAAATGTTACCAACATCAAATAAAGAAAAAACGCGTATCGAAATAGCTTCATGACGATACGCAAATGCGTATCGTACTGAGCTTATTATGAACGTGGATTAATGACTCTCTATAACTCTGTTTTTAAAAAATACTGAAAAGTTTATTAGTTTAGAAACTATGGAATCCTGCGTTGCGAGTGGGCCACTATCATAGACATTTATTTACCTTTAGATCCGTACAGACCTGGTGCGCAAACTAAAGTTAAGATTTATGGGTAAAAAATGCGTCAATACATACATATATTGTTATTAGGTTTTCGTTCTTTATCGATATTATACCGTGCGAGCAAAAATTATTTGCATCAAAGAGGGCTTGGATTAAAAAACGTAGGGCTTGGTTTAGATCACAATGATATGGGGACGATATATCTAACCAAATCTAGGTTAAAATTTTGTCAAATTCATATTATGACATGATATGCCAAACTAACGAGTAATAAAATAAGTAGACAAATACAAATTTATTTTTGTTGTTTACAAAATTAACAAAGTAAAAATATACAGAAAGAAAAAGAAAAATAATTACATAAATTGCTAAAATTGGCCACCGCCATGCTCCAAGCATAAATTCACACGTCTCTTCATATTTTCGAAAGTGTTGACCAGCATCGCTAAAGAAATGTTACCACATTCCTGGATAAATTTTTCTTCTAATTGTTCTAAATTTGCAACTGGTGTTTTAAAAATAGTTTTCTTTAAATGAGGAAAAACGAATTAATCCATAACCGTTAAACAAGGTGATCTAGGTTTCAATAAAATTCAATATCTGATCGAAAACTGATCAATCTGTCGTCGAAAAAATTGCGTAAGTAGTTAATAGTTTCGGCGGCTGTATGGGCGGTTGCACCGTCCTGTTAAAAATATCCAAAACGTAGTTCGTCGTCAAGTAATTGCTCCACAAATGGATTCAAAATATTGTCTATATACCGCTGTGCTGTAACTGTGTCATGGAAAAAAATAGGACCAACAATTCTTCTTCGGGAAACAGCTAACCAGACACCAATTTTTTGAAGGTGCAATGTGGACTCTAAAAAAAATGGGGATTTTTACTACTCCACATGCGTGTATTCTGAGAATTCACATAACCGGAGAGGTGGAACCAGGCTTCATCCGAAGAAATGTCAGTTCTAATAAATCATTTCGTTTCAATAAATTTTGGGTAAAAAATTAAGAGTAATTCCTGCGTCTTTCAAAATCTGCGGGTTGTACTTCTTGGAATACTTGCACTTTGTAAGGAAATAAATTTAGCTGCTTCTTAAGAATAGTCCTGCATGTTCCATAAGATCTTTCCACTTCTTGCGACAAGGCGTCTTATACAATTTGTTACCGTATTTTGCATTATTTCATAAACGTTTGTAACCAGTTCTTCTGTTCGTACAGATGGTCTTCCTGCTCCTTTTTTGTGTTGTATAGAACCTGTTTCCCTAAACTCAGCCACGGTTCTTTTCAGGCAATGATAAAAATTCCCAGAAATAAAAGCAACGTTAGGAAAATGTTCGTGAAAATCGTCCATGCACAAATCCGCATTGTATTGCCACTCATCATTTACTCTAACTCCGTTTCGAAAATACGCTTTAATCATGAATGTTTTGTGCTGTTCCGTAAAGCCCATTGTGTGAATTGTTCAAGAAATTGGAAAAATTAGCGATGAATCAAATTAGGTACTTGTAACGACTGTCAAAGATGACGGAATAACTGATTGATTGTTAATTCAGGTAGTTACTGACACCCAACAGGTATTAAGCTCTACGGCTAAGCATTACGTCCTTAGATGCAAGGCCCTCTTTGATGCAAAGAATTTTTGCTCGCACGGTATAAATACAGTTCAGACCGACTCGGTGTAATTTTTGTTGTTAGGGTTTCTGGGTTTCTCTGTGGATTTCTTGTTTTCCTTGCTATTAGGTACTTTCCTTGTTCTACTTTTAAACAGCATAGCTAAGTAAAAGTCTTTGCGATAAATTTTCAAAACGAACGCTCAACTTAGCCGTTGGCTTTGCTATTTAAAAACAACTAAAAGGGACTCGGTTAATGTTAATTGTGGTTATATAATATTTTGGATTTCTAGTTTTTGTGTAGTTGTGTAAAGTGACCAGATCTTGAATATCAAAAAGCGGGACAAGATATCTAAAAACGCGCCGGGGTAACTGGGCCGTAACAAGCCTGGTGCCCCAACAGCATTTTTCTTCAATCTGAATGGTCAGCCAATCTACCTAATTTTATTACATTTCATTTGCTACACTCCCCCTTTTTTTTGATCTTTTACAGATGCTTTGAATTTTACGAAAAACATTTTTTTCTTTTTTCTTTCCCTCTTATTTCAATACTTTTACATGTCTCTGACAAAGTTGAATGAAACTTAAGATTTTTCACTACTAATAAATGATTTTCACAAAGTCTGTTAAAACTCCCTAATTTTTTTTTTGCCCTTTTCATTTTTCTGCCCAAGATAGGGCCTTTGCACTAACCCTTGACTTTCCAGTATGCTGAAGTCTTGTCGGTCTTCTGACCATTCAATTTTTACACCTCGTGTACACCATTAAAAGCTCCATTACGGCTCAATCACACTTATTATTTTTTCTATTGCTAACAACATCAGCATTGTACCCAGAGAACACACAGCCAACGAGAAGCGACAGCTGGGCGTTTTGCGGGTCCTGTTTTGGTACGCGCATGTCGCAAAGATGTGGTGTATCGGTAAAAAACATGTGCTCGTCTAAATTGTGTTTAGTCCGTGAGCTGACGTTGCGCCTAGCTATTTTTGGTATTATTTTGTTTTCGTTGTGTGTTGTAAAATGTCTGGATATTATTGTGCCTACCCGTATTGTTCAGTGAGAACCGGCCAAGGATTAAGTTTATTTAGTTTTCCAAAGGAGTACGAACGGTAATTATTATGATAATCAATTAATTATAATATGAATGATAGATTTAAAATTTTTAATCTTAAAGTTTTTTGGGATGTAGGTACACATTTTTAACAGACTTGATAAATAAAGATGGAGCTTATTAGTTTTCTTATGTTTTTATGTTTAATCGCGAATAATTGTTGATATGATAAAATAAAATAATAAGATATAAGTTGTAAAGGTCTGGTTAAAATAGTTTTTGGGTAGATTTATTTCAAAAGGGGTAGAAATAATGGATATTATGTTGCTTTAAATACAATATTTTGTTATAGTGCAAAATTGTGGATAGACGCCTGCAGTAGGCCAGATTTATTGCCAAATATAATAAATGCACACAAAAACTATCGGCTTTGTGAAAACCATTTCGAAGAAAAATATTTTTCAAGAAGTGCAACTATTAAAAAAACCTTATTTCCGCAAGCAGTACCCACAAAGTTTTCTAACCTTTCGCCAACATGTGAAGAAATGCCTGAAGAAATTATTCCTTCATTAGGAGAGCCTCCCAAAAAAATTATTATATTGTCAGGTTTGTATGCTTTATACAGTGAGTGGCAGAAAGTTCGCACCAAAGGGTTTTATTTTTATTTAAAAACTTACCAAATTTTTTTGGCGGTTGAAAAGTTCTGCATGTCCTTAAGCAAAAAAGAGCATAGACAAAACTAGTAAATATTGCGCCGTATACGAGGAAGAGGTGAAAACGGTAAATTCACTCAAGAATAAATTGCCCTTATTTTTCACTGTGGAAATTTTTTTTTATTAGGACATGTTGTTTGCACTTAAAACTTATCCAAATACACCAAATTTTAGCTCGGTAGCACAAATATAAATATTTTTCATGGCTACTAGATTTAAATGAAAACGAATTTTATTGTAAGGGTTTAAACACCAGAAAAGTTGAATTATTTTTGACGTTATTTTATTAAACGTCCAGTTCTCGCGTATTTAAACAAATTTAAGTAAGTTATGTGTCTAATTGCCCAAGAGGTGTTAAAAAATTGAATTTATAGGTTGCATAGCTTCTATCGATTCGTTATACGAGGGGGCGTAAAAAAAAGTAAAAACACTTTTTTTGTGGTACCGAGCTGAAATTTGGTATTTATGGATAACTTTTAAGTGCAAGCAACATTTCCTTATAACAAAATTTTCTACAGTGAAAAATAAGGGCACTTTATTCTTGAGTGAATTTAACGTTTTCACCTCTCCCTCGTATACAGCGCAATATTTACTAGTTTTGCCTATGCTCTTTTTTGTTTAGGGACATGCAGAACTTAAAAAGTTATACGAAAGCTACCAATTTTATCACATATATAAGTTTTTTTAAATAGGCAAATGTAAAACAATATGTAATTATTATTCCTCTAGTAATTTCAGAATTAACATGTATTTCTGAATAAAATTTTTGTTTTTTTACAACAGCTTTTTACTTATTCAGGGTGAATTAACTTTTTTTTAATCCCCGAAGGACCACATTTTTTTATCCATGGGTAAGTAACTATGACACTAAAGCAATTGTCAAAAACGTCACTGTAGTTTTTAATGCACAAAAAACTGTGTAACAAATTACTGACGTTTTAATAAAATGATATTTATCTCACGCCACCCCATATCTACGTATACCTAGTCACGATATATTTTGACGTACCTAATAGTGTTCTATAATTTATGTTATAACATGTTTATAATATATAAGTACGTATTTTTGCCCGTCACAAATCGAAGGAAACTCAAACAAATCTGTAAAAGCGTTAGAAATTTAAAAGTTTTTTAATATAATAATTTTTTTCATTTTCTACTTTAATAATATTCTTAATTCCCAAGACTAACAAATTTAAAACTTTTTTAAGTTTTTATGTTTGAAAAATAAATCAAGTTATAACATTTGCACCTGTACTAAAAAGTAATGTCGTTCAGTGTAGAAAATAAGCAAGTTTTCTCGGAGTATTATGTTGTGGATCGACCGTTATCGTTGTGTGAAGGTCATTGAAAAACGACCAGTCGATATCAAAGGTGCCGACAGGTATTGTCGCTTCTGCTTGCTGTTAATATTCTGTGATTGTACCATTTACTTTGTTATCCTGATGATGAGGGTTTCTAGACTCAAAACATGTCGAATTAAATTATTTATGAATTATTCTAGGTTCGCCTAGTTATTCTAATAAAAAAATTGTGGAGAAAGACTTTGTGCTTTTCTTTTTTCTTTAAATTTTAAAGCCCGGACCTGTCAATTTTCCCATTTGTTAAATGATAATTTTGCAGTGCGCATGCCTATTTCTGTATGGTTTTGTTTACATGCGCAAGGCCATAAATTTGCCGCTTTCGTGATTATTGTTTGCTTATCCAAAGGTACATGTCCAGCGGCGGATTTAGGGGAGGGGCGACGGGGGTTTCGCCCCCCCCCCCCTGAGCCTTCTTAACCACACCTAAAGTCAAATACATCATTCGCGAATTCCTGTTAAATAAATATAAGAAAAACCTTAATTTCAACTTCACATAATTAATAATAGAAATAATAGAATATTTTATAAAACAAGCCAGCCAATGATATAAATAAATCTATTGTCATGTTTTAAAAATAAAAGAAAAGATCATCACTGTTATTTTATGATAAATGCATATGGCTTAACTGGTAGCAGCGGCGGATTTAAGGGGGGGGGGCTGTAAGGACTGTAGCGCAGGGCAGCAAATATTAGGGGGCGGCATTTACAACATTAAAATTAAAACAAACCAAACACACAGACCTTCGCAGAAACTTCATTATAAGCAGCTTTTCAATGATATTTTAGATACTACAAAAGGCCAGATTGAACTAAGATTTTCAGATTTGCATGAATTAGGTACAATTTTTTGACTTAATGAATAAAAATCTTTTTTTAAGTTTTTCAGAAAATTTCCCAAATAATCTTTCAGATAGTTTATGTCTAAGGTTCAACTTTATAAAAAAAGAGTTTTTAGTTTAACTTATTTTTAACAGTTTTTATAGTGAATTTTTGAGAAATTTTGGGCGTGGTCAAGAAAATTTTTCTCCCGACACTATCCTGCTCGTCTCTTTGTAGATAGGTAGATATTACAGTTTTTAGTTTAACTTATTTTTAACATTTCTTTTCAGAGTGAATTTTTGATTTTGGGCGTGGTCGCGAAAATTTTTCGCCTGCGGCGCATTTTCGCGCCTACGACGTTTCATTTCTAAAACTTAGTCGCCCCCCCCTCAGCAAAATCCTGGATCCGCTACTGTACATGTCTAGGGCCACCATGTATTAGCGAGGAACGTGCGGGGGAGAGGTATTTCTTAATACTAAAGTTAGCTTTACTTACAATATAGTCAGACGCTTAGTTAAGTTTTGGGGAATATCGACAAAATCTAGCCCTCTACAGTGGCACAGATGATCCATTGGGCTGACATCTTCACAGAGGCAGTGCCTTGTAGTCTGATATACTGAATACGTTTTTTTTCTATCGCAGAAAAATATTGGAATAAAGCTGGATGACAGCAGGATAAGTCTGGAAAAAGAAAAACACAGGTTACAAGAAAATAAAATATTGTTTTTGTTGGAAAATATTTTACTGGTTAACAAATAAAATTATTTCTTGTAACGGTTGGAAGAAACTTTTATAACACGACCAATATTTTCTTAACTTTTTTAACAAAAAGTGCATAAACTTTTTTGCAGAATCTTTTAACGCTAAGATGATGTTTTCAGTAAATTTAAGTTTGTATAAAATATACACGCAAATTTTGATATATTATGCAAAATATTATCATTCCTTTTCATTTATAAGATTTATAAGATATTAAACAAACAAACATTAATTTAACTAAAAAAAACTCCTTCTATCTTTTATACTTTTTTGTCACTTAATGCTTAAAATGTTGTCAATTCACTATTTGGCAATATCCAACGCATAACAAACGCAAGTAAAACTAGTGAACGTCTTATTACTTTGGGAGAAATTAACCTATACTCGCATGTCTAATTCGTGCTTTCAGCTCCTCAAAATTTGTCAGTTTCGAAGAAGGAATAAACATTTGAAATTTGGTACTTATTTACAGTATGCCCGGCGATGTGGTAGACAAGAGGACAAACAGACCAAAAATTTAATTTTTTGAGGAAAAGTCATTCTTTATAAAAAAATTTGCTTGCTAAAAAATACGATTGTCGACGAAAAAAAATCATATTGTGTACAGGGTACTCTTCATACTGCAGTATGTTAGAGAAACTCCTATATTGTCTTGACGAAACGAGCTAGGGAACACAGGTGGTCCAAAAAACTAGAGGAAAGGTGCCTATTATCGGATACTTTTTTGTTTTGACCTATTTATTTATTTCTCAGATAAAAAAAAATATATTTTGGAATGCAAAAATCACAATTTCAAAAATGGTTTCCCAATATCGGATAGGAGGTGATCCCAATATCGCATATGTCCGAAATTTGGAACCGATGATAGTAAAGTTAAAGCTTTTTTAAAATACTTTTTAATCAAATAAAAAACATATACTAGCATAATATATTTGGAATAATAAATCACTGCTTTAATAAAATAAAAATCAAATTGTTCATTAATAGAGATCTTTGTGTCAAAAAGAGTTACTCGTCTAGGCAAATATCACAAGCGTCCTTTTTGTCAGTGGCTGCGCACTCCTCATGGCACCAACGAAAACACATGTTGCATCTAATCCATAACTCTCCTCTGGTATCCTGCGAATATAGATTGGTGCTGTACAGACACTCCGCGTCTTCTTCATCTCTATCCATGTCATTATCGGTCCACTTCCACATCTTCATTATCTTCGCTGGATGAACTTGAAGCAATCTCGATCTTTTTTGTTTTTTTGGTTTGGAGCTTTGTTTGGTTCCTGTTTTCTTTGATTGGCTAGGGTCGGCAAAAACGTATTTAGGAACAACTTTTAATTTATTCTTTTTAGCTAGTGACTCTTCAAGTTCAATTAAGTATTGGTTCGTAACATCGGATATATGCGGTATTGAGCAACCGATTGTGTCCGATATTAGGGCATATATCAATATGTAAGGTTACTAACCTCCAAGCAAAGACAAAATAAACCAAACCTAACAAATTATATATCAAATAAATCCTTACAATATGCTTAATCGACTGGTGTATATCAGAATATTAATTAAACTTACCTTCTAATAATATTTGGCCCCTAATCTGCAGCGGTAAAATTTTCATGCACCATGAATTATGTAAACAAATGAAATAGCGAACAAAAACTTGCTGCAGAAATCTGTAATTCTTGTAGAATCTAAGCAGCTTGGGGTAGTATTAGCACAGGCACCTGCAGGTAGATGGGGCTACTTAGTTTAAGAAATACCTTACTATGCGATATTAGGAACCTATGCGATAATAGGCACCTTTCCTCTACTATTCAAGAAATTTTAAAACAAAATAATATGCGTCCCTACAAACCGCATTATAACCACACATTAGAAGAGGGCGATGATGGCAAAAGATTGGATTTTTGTTTATGGATAGGGAGTAAGATTTTAGGTGGTAATAGGGGATTCCATAAACTTATAATGTTCTCGGATGAGTCCACGTTTCCGCCGAATGGATCTGTAGCATCGCAACATGTTCGCTATTGGAGTGATGTTAATCCTATGTTCAGAATCCCAACCCGACGTCAATATTTAAAAAAAGTTAATGTTTGGTGCGCTGTTTCTTACTATGGTATAATTGGACCATATTTCTTCGAGAATACTTGTAATAGAAATTCTTATTTAAATATGTTAAATACTTTTTTTTCTGATCATTTGGAACAACTGCCATTAGATTAACTACGAAACATGTACTTCCAGCAAGATGGATGCCCGGCCCATTTTGCTAGAGAAGTAAAGGAATGGCTTGATTTGAAATTTGGACAAAAATGGATCGGGCGAAATAGTCCAGTTTTATGGCCCCCAAGAAGTCCCGACCTTACGTTGGCAGATATGTATTTGTGGGGACACCTAAAACAGTTAACTTATGCCAATCCTCTGCCAATGATGAGGACATTTTAAAACAAAGAATCACACAAGCTATAGGAGCAATATCCCTAGAAGAGGTGCGGAGGAGCTATGACTATATCTTGTAGCCCAACTGGAAAAATGCGTCCTTCAGGGCGGAGCGTTGTTTGAAAAATAATTGTTGTTCTACTATCTGATTTGATTGTGTTTATCGCATTTTGTTAAATGTTTTATTTTATATTTAGGTGTAATTCTTGTAAAAAATTTGAATTTTTAAGTTTTTGGACACCCTGTACACAATATGATTTTTTTTTCGTCGGCAATCGTATTTTTTCAGCAAGCAAATTTTTTTATAAAGAATGACTTTTCCTCGAAAAATAAAATTTTTGGTCTGTTTGTCCTCTTGTCTACCACATCGCCGGACATACTGTATATAATATAATAATAATATAAACATGCACTTTAAAAATAGTCTAAAAAACTAGGGTTGCCATTTAAAAATATTATCGGTATCATTATATCTCTAATTAGGGACACACTGCAATTCTAGCAATACCAGTAAGCTATGCTTTTGTTGAGGGAATAATTTCTTTAACGGGAAATATTTGGACGATTTGGACCGATTTCGTTTTGAACTAATCAAGGGTGAAATTTGTACTAAAACAAATTTTAAAAGTTGTGTTAATTTTTTAAGTTCCTGAACAATAAAGATCACATTAATATTTTGCATGTGCAATGAGTGCAAAAAAAACTCACTTAAAAATTAATAATTTGATCTTTTTAAGAAAGTAAGTGTTTTTTGGCAAATTTATCTCTATTTATTTATAAAAAGACCCAAACGTAAAATGTTAATATCCGTGTTTAAGCAATTTTCCAAAAAAAACTGTACTAGATTTACTGAATTTATTTGAAGTTATAAACTCACACTGTACACATGGGCGTCGTTTGGGAGGGGCAAGGTGGGGCATTTGCCCCCCCCCCCTGGAAGTTGACTTATTGACAATTATTTATGTTTTAACAAGTTAGCAGTAAAAGAAAGGAAGATCGTATTATTTTTGAAGTCTGGCGACAGCCTAAATTCTCTATTCCCGGTATAGAAATGTTATTGCTAACATTGCTGTTTGCAGTCTTGTTGATCAAATTAATATACGTTACCATTTCCAGTTACCAAATACCAACAAATAATATACTTTCGTGGTCTAGTCGGTCAAATTCGCGGAAATTTTTTGCCGATACTTTGATTTTTCTTGTTTAGTGAGGTTTAATATGGTTTGATTGAGGGCCGTTTGCAAAGGTTCCACTTACATCTTATTCATACGTAAGTGGCACCTAAATCTAAAATCTACCTTCATGTTTATTTAATTTGCTAATAATAATAATAAGGTTTCACTTAGCTAAGTTATAGGTAAAAGCGGCAACGTTGGAAAATATAGTAGGTAACTAATTAGGGATATTTGAACCTTTATGGTAATTTTTATGTCATAAGTCAAGGGGAATGCAAAGTTTGTTTACTTTGTTTATTATTGTTGATAATAAAGTTTTTATTTATGTATTAATACTTATACTAATCATATAGGGATGCTCTACTTCGGCTTCAATTTCAACTAAAATTAATAGTGCTGTGTTTTTTCGAAATTTTTGAAAAAAGTAAGTTGATTGAAGAAATGAAAATATTCACTCCGATTATCTATCCTCCTAGGAATTCCAAATATTACTAAATTTATTTCATCAAGCTCATCGTCTTAAACTATTTATAAATTCCTTTCAAATAAAGCCATTTTCAGTAGAAAATTCTTTAAAAATGAGACAATGAGGTTAAAATCAGTTAAGGTGCGGTTTAAGCCGTAAAAATCTTCGGCTTAATATTATGTCTACTTAAGCCCAGCTTATGTACCGGATGATCGACTGTGCAACGAAAAATAACAGTTTAAGTGACACTTAAAGTTAAGCCCCACCTAAAACGTCTTAAGTGGAACCTTTGCAAACGGCCCTGAATGTATGAATTTATTATTTGGAGTTTTCCTTTATATTTTTGTTATTATTTTGGGGTAGTAAAGACTTATTTTAATAAAAATGAACACTTTTAATGCCAAGAGGACTATGAATGTGGAATATTTGAGAAACAATTTTAGCTCATTAAGCATTGAGCAAAAAATTGAAATTAAAATTGAGGGAAGACCTAAACTCGAAATTAACTTGATACAGACCACAAAGTGTAAATCTAGGGACTTTATTGTTATTGATAAGTTTGCTGCAAATAAAAACAGAAGAATGAACTTTACTTTTAAACAATGTAGGTACCCACTAATGAAAAATAAATTGGCCTTTTTATTTTTTTATCTTATTTCATTTTCAATAAAATAAGAAGGTAATCATAAATTTTTAAAATATTTACTAATAATTATTGACCAAATTTGGGCCTGGTCTTAAAAAATTTTCGCCTGCAGCGGGCTTTTAGTGCACCCCCAACCGCCACTGCCCCCCCTAAGAAATCGTCTAACGACGCCCATGACTCTACACCTAATACGCTTCAGGCTGGCGCAACAGGAAATCCCAAATAATGTAAGGTGGTTTAATATTACCCTCGCTTCTTTATTTTAGAGAGTTTAAGAGTGTATCTACGTTTTTTAAAGAATTTAATAAACTCACTCAAACTCAAACTCACTACTCACTGGCAAAAGTATGACGATTCCCATGCAATCTAATATATATCATCTATTTGTTAGGAACTGTAGTCCTACCTTATCTTTGCCATTAAGTATAATATTTAACTCATCACTATGCTCAGGAGATTTTCCCACAGTATGGAAGAAGGCTACAATTACTCCACTCTTTAAAAATGGCGATCGATCTGATATAACCAACTATCGACCTATATCAGGAATATCTTGTTTTGCAAAAGTATTGGACTCCATTGTTACAGACAGTATATCTTTAACATTTCGTGGTATCCTCTCAGAATATCAACATGGTTTTTTGCCGCAACGATCATGTCAGTCAAACCTCACAGTAGGGGAGGGTGGGCCACGTTGAGACGATTTTTACATTTGTATTTTTAAACCCATCCCTTTGAAATATTTTTGACATCTTGCACACTAAAATGATGCTTCTCAGTGTTGCCCACTAAAATAAATTGTTTAGCAGTCAAAATACCCAGTATTCATTGTTAAACATATTGAAATATGTATATTTACATCTGTTTTAAGGTGGCCCCAAATCGGGCTACCTTAAGACATGGAAGGTCTACCATGAGACACACATAAGAATATTGTTACAAATTTAGTTTAATATTGTTTATTATTATTTGCTGGTTACAAGAATACATAAACAGGTTACATCAGTAAAAAAGACAAAATTAGCGAATATCAATACTGTCAAATTTAATACCAAATGTTACGTAAGCCTGCTGCCTCCTGGTACCTTCACAGTTAGTGTTAGACGGCAAAACACATTTGATGTCACTGTCTTTTATTATAGCAATATCTTCGACTTCGGGAAAATATAAATGCATTTTTTATTTTATTACTATGGTGCAAATAAGTCACCTCAATGTCGGAATATTTTATGGCAATAATTTTGGCAATATAGAATACAGACTTTTTATTATGGAATTCAACCAAAACGTAAGAGTTTATTTGTGGCTTATCTTTAAATTTTTCGAATTCCAATTCACTAAAAGATTCTGGGTCAGAGGAGTCTGAAATAAATGAATTATTTTCCTCAGTGTCAGAAGATGATGATGAGACTGTAGCTGTTCTATTCGACTTTTTGGCTAAACCTAATTGCCTTTTTGTTCCTTTTGATAATTGTAGTTATTTTTTTTTCTTCTCATTGTCTTTTTCTTGTATTTCTAATTTCTCCGGTGTATCGGTTACAATTTTACTCCTATCTCTCTGTCTTGACTGTTTTAACTTTCTTGCTTGATCTTTGGGATATCCGAATAGTTATTCTGGACTTTTAAACTTATTAGGCCACCTTGAGACATGTCTCGTTGTGGCCCATAAAAGTTGTCTCAAGGTAGCCCATTATGCACCTGAAAGTAAGAAATGTACTAAAGTCAAAATTCTGAACATAGGACCCTTAAGACCTTGAAATAATAAAAATACCATATATTTAATTGGCCATAAGCAAAAACAGAATAATCCATTTGCTCTATTTTTTTTTTAAACAATCGTCAAAAGTAAGTAATAAAATAAACTTTACCTGTCGAAATACACACTTCTCACGATAAAAATTTTATTCGCACACAAACAACCACCACGATAGCACGAGAGAGACTGATCGCTGTATGGCCAACGCGCTGCGGTAGTACTATATTTAATTGGCGCGTATTTCAAAAACTGTAACGGTTGTCTCATGGTGCACGCGTCTCAAGGTGGCCCATCCTCCCCTATACTGTAGCTACTTAACAGCAGCTCTTGATGCAACTATACAAGTGGACGCCGTTTATTTTGATTTTAAGAAAGCTTTCGATCGCGTTAACCACACAATTCTGCTACATAAACTTGATCACTATGGTATTAGTGGTCCCTTATTATCATGGATAAATAGTTACCTAACCGGCCGCACACAGAACGTAAAATATCTTGGTTCCCTGTCCAAGGATATAACAGTGCACTCTGGGGTACCTCAAGGGTCTCACTTAGGTCCGATACTATTCTTGCTTTTTATCCACGACCTATCGAATGTCATCAAAAATTGTTGCCACTTATTCTTTGCAGATGATTTAAAGTTATTTAGCAGAATCATGAACAAAGACGATTGTACTAATTTGCAGATCGCAATAGAAAAATCGGTTGAATGGTGTGCAAAGAACAAAATGACCTTAAACACACTAAAATGCAAAGTAATTTCCTTTTAAAGAAAAAAGCACAATTTAAATTACCTTTACAGTGTCGAGAATATTCCACTACCTCGCGTGACTCTTGTAAACGACCTTGGAGTGATATTCGACAGCGAATTAAGATTCACACATCACATAGACAATGCAATCTCCAAAGCATTTAAAATGGCTGGTTTTATCATTCGGCAGTGCTGGGACTTTCAAAATACTGATGTCTTGAAATCAATGTTCTTCGCTCTGGTTAGAAGCCATCTGGACTACTGCTGTACAGTCTGGGCGCCAATGTACAAAGTTCACAAAAATCGCATTGAGAGAGTACAGTCGAAATTTGTAAACTTTCTTCTCTATAAGTTAAAGATAGATAAATCACAGCTTTTGTACACTGATCGTCTTAAGTTAATTAATTTTGACACACTAGAGACGCGAAGAATATCACTTGCTATGTCATTCGGTCATAAAATTATAAATAATCTCATCGACTGTCCGGAACTACTTAGCCAGCTTAGATTTCGCATTCCAGCGCGACCAACTAGACAACTGGAACTGTTTTCTTTGCGGCCACACCGAACTGACGTCGGAAAGAATGAACCAATGAATCGCATCATGGATTACTTCAACCGTTTCTTGCCATATGACTTTAATATTAACTGTTCACAAGAATCATTCAAACGCAAGATTAGAACAGTCGTTAATTAATACTTCCACTTTCATTCAGTGTTTATAATTGTTGATTGTTATATGTTTTATTGTTTTTTATATTGTTATACTATTTGGGCATCTGCCTGTTATGTATATGTATATGTAATAATAAAATAAAAATTATAATATGTTCCTATAAGTGATAATATTATCTACATTTTATTTACGCCGGGGTAAACATCCCCGATTTCCACGACAAAAATAATAATTTAAATGCCACTTAAAGCCAAGTTTCACGAACACGCCGCACCGTGGCTAAGTCACCTGTCATTTATGGCACCCTGATGATATTTTACATTAAGATGTTAGCGACAGAGACAGGACTGGGCTAAGTTCTTTTACCATCGCATTTACCATATTTTAAACTTGTAAGAGGGTCTTCTTCATGGTACAGCGTTAATTTTATTCACAATTAAAACATCGAACTCAACGTGCGATAAATTAAATGTTACGGCGTTATTCATGGAAAAAAATAGAAATACATTTGACATGTCGTAAAATTACCAATGGAAAACGCTATAAACCACCCTGACAACATACAAGAGTTTCGCCGCCCAAATATTGAAGCTAAGAGCCAATCAAGCGGCAAGCGGTGCGCCTGCGCATGTTTCGCGTTCAATGCTGTATTGCCATATTATAAATAACGTTCGCGGCGTAGGTAGTATAAAGCCGCCAAAATACCATGTGTTTTTAATTATAAACAGCTGGATTAGTTCTCAGTGGGCGTAAGGTTTGGCAACCTATTATACCGTAATTAAAACAAATGAACTAATAATATTAAAGTTATATTAGCCAATGATGATAAATAAAATGTTTGTTATTGGGAATAGGATAGTTAATTAACCTAAACTGATTTGTTCTACTTACCGTTCAACTTATAATAACCACTAAGGAAATTTAGTCTGTGAAACTTGACGCTACGGTCCACTACTGAACTGGGAACTTTTAGGAAGAAACCAGTATTAGCTGTTAATGTCACGCTTTATTTTTAGAAAAAGTTTACTCTACTCGTCTTACCGTCAGCTACGCGCAACAACTGGGCAACTGCAAATGTGGTCACTGGCACGTGGCAGTGATACGTGATACGCAGACCGACAAAAAGCGATTAGCAAGTAATTTTTGCTCTTAAACCTCGAGAAAGTTTTTTTTTAGTGCGTATTATATTTATTTTACGTAAGTTTTTTTAAACGTACAGATTTAACAGATTATTTCGTTCCTATCAATTTTGACCAATCACTGACAAGAATTCGTATGTCATATTTAATTTTCAAATGGAAAAATTGCATGACAGCTCCTATCAGTAATTTTTCTGAAAAAATGTTTGATAGGTACACTGAGGGAAAATTTAGGCTGCCACAACTAAAATCCGGGTTGTGGCGACAAAAAATATGCATTAAATAGGGGACAGCTAGAGATTCGGGTTGTAACAACCTATTTAAATTAGTTGACCTTAAGCGATGTGATCCTAGTTGCTGCTACTAAACCTTTTGGTTCCCACAACCAAGTCGTGGTAACTAATTGTTTAGCTGTCGCAACTAAATGCGATGGTTGTTATAACTAAATATTTTGGTTCTTTTTAGTAGGTACAACTAGAAAATCAGTTGGAGTAATAATTCATGGAGTTCTTGTAACTATATATTTTATTTAGGACAACTAGAAACTTGGGTTACAGTAACAAATAATGGGAATTGCTGCAGCGCCTATTTTGGGTTGGCCTCGCCTTCACCTTATTGTGTGGGTCGAACTCGCATTGACCATAATATTTTGATTTGCTCGCATTCGGGATTGTTCCGTCGTTTGTCCGTTCCGTTCCGCATTCGCCAGGAGTAAATGGTTTATTATTTTTATTCCAGGCAGTAGTCTACTGAAAACGGAAAAATGTAGATAGTATAAAAGCAGCATTTTACTAAAGTACTATTTATTTTTAACGCTATTAACATATTTTAATAAAAACAACCCTTTCAGACTTTAAATTTTTTTAGGGGAGTTGAATGAAAAGTTGACCTACAAATTTGTAACATTCTGATTATTAGTTATCACAAAGGCAACTATCCCAAAAGTTGTTGTAATATCTGTATTGTACTGAAGTCTATAATAGTAATTATTATAATGGCCATCAGGGTAACGGCTATTTATGCCCGATCAGTGTATTTTCTTTAAAACAAATAATTTTGCTACCAGGATTTTAAGTTATATTTACTATCGTAGTAAAAGAGAACCCTCTTGTCTACGTAATGGTTTATCACAAAATGTTCGTCACAATTTTGTTGTGTGTCTGACTGAAAATATTTCCTAATTTACTGGCATATACCTATACCGATTTCCTAAAATGTAGGTATAGCTTTTTATGGAAATTTTATATAAATGTAATACCTTGTATCTTAAGGAAGAAGTTATTAAGGGCATATAATTTAGACTCTAGAGATAAACATAAAAAGTGGGCAAGCCACCTTATATGAAACATTTAACGACTTTAGTGCCGACAAACAAAAACACTGATTTTCTGACATGTTATTGACTTTTGATATAAACCTCTCTTAATAGTACCACAAATACCTTTCCTGTACTTAGTATACACTTCTTAAGCACAGCTCAATGACTTTATTTAGAGTTACAACATTTTTGAAGGGGTCTTTTTCAGCAATAAACTGCAATGCGAGTCCAATTATTGTCTATGCTATAAAATTAGAAGAGCACACACAGCAACTTTGTTGCAGGTTAAGTAAAAAGGCTCCAAAATCTATGGTCTAAAATGCATTTACCATAAAAAATGCTATGTTGTTACAGTATCATGTTTTGTGAAAAGTGTGTTTAATTCTGATTAATATTTAAATGTTAACTATTAATTAAAAAGTAGGTAGGTACTTACTTTCAAATGATTCCACGTACTCTGCCAAAGCCCACTCTAACAACAAAACTTTAAACATTTTGATTTTAACTTTCAACACAAAACAGTAAAAAATGCATTAACTTCGTTCGAACACGACGGTGGCCAATAATAAAATGGCGGTTCTTTCTTATATCAATAGGGCGTTTCCGGTTGGGGTTGGGGCGACCGACCACTCGATTGTACCAACAGACGGATTGGTTGTCATAACCTAAGATTGGTTCGGGGCAACTTTCAGTTATCAACCCTAGAGTCCCTTTGGGACAACTATTAAATTTGGTCAAATATTGACCGAGAACCTATATTTTTAGTCCCTGCAGCAAATCTTAGGGTTGTGTCAACTTCGATATGACAAGAAAAAGAAATAGGTTCCATTAGCCATTAATTCAAGCTGTTGAAACCAAAATATCAGTTACTACAACCAATTTTTTTTAACCCAATTCCCAAGGTTGGTCGATTTTCTCAGTGTACTGTCAAAATAAAAAATTGTATAATTATTTCTCTCTAGTTATCAAAATGCTTTGTTGTTGCTTTGATTGATTAAATATTAAATTATCATATTACTAGTAAATAGGCTTTTTTGTTCAGTCATGAAATAATCTTGCCAAACATCATTCGTGCATCTAATTTTTCCTATGAAAAAATTCAAATAACTCGTTGACAAGTAATTTGTCAACTTGTTTTTCCAAATTTTTTCGGAAAAATTAGATGCACTTATGATATTATCCCCGATAAAACATACTCAAGTCAATTATCTGCACAAAGTTAAGATTAGTTTCCGTCACTGGATGAAGGATAAAATTCACGGAATTGCAAAAATCGTAATTTACGTTACAAGACCGGAAAGTAGTGTTTTTCAGGTCGAGACGAGCATTTCCAGGGCAAGCCGTAAGTAAGTCGCTTTCCTTGCTGCTTCCAAAATTTCTTCTGAAATCTCATTTTCCGTGTCGGATAATTCAAAATCTGAATTCATATTGTTAAATTTGCGAACTCGCGAAACAAGTTTGACATAAACAACAAATTAAAAATCAACGAACTGTCACTCGACAATACATCGAAATGTTGTTGTCATAGTAACGAAATCAAAGTAGATTGTATTTTCAAAGAGCGATTGGAAAAATGAAAAACAGGGACCGGAAAAATCTTTTTTTTAAAACCGACCAGAAAATATGCACTTTCTGGACAATTTTTCGTCTAGAAAGTAACCTTTTTCCGATCGCAAGACCGGAAAAGTGATCTTTTCCGGTCCCTGTTTTTTGTTTTTCCAATCGCTCTTTGATAATACAAGCTACCTTGATTTCGTTACTATGACAACAACATTTCGATGTATTGTCGAGTGACAGTTCGTTGATTTTTAATTTGTTGTTTATGTCAAACTTGTTTCGCGAGTTCGCAAATTTAACAATATGAATTCAGATTTTCAATTATCCGACACGGAAAATGAGATTCCAGAAGAAATTTTGGAAGCAGCAAGGAAAGCGACTTACGATATATTGCCAGTAAAATCAAAAGCCCGTTACGAGAAGTCCTATACGACGCATTTAAAAATAATATAAAATAATTCAATGTAAGTATATCGAAGTGTCGGTCTTAAAAAAAATAGTGTACGTCACGCAACCGAAAATTAGTGTTTTCCAGGTCTCTCCAAGCTTCCAGGACTCGCCTACGGCTCGCTGGAAATGCTTGTCTCGACCTGAAGAACACTACTTTCCGGTCTTGTAACGTAATAGTAATTTACGACCTGGAAAACACTAATTTTTGGTTGCGTGACGTAGGGGAGAGTGGGGCAAAGCGGAATGAGGGGCAAAGTGGAATTATACATATGGCAACATCGCATTAATACGCCATAGCCCAAAACATGTGGTCTATTAGCAGTCCATTTCAGTACATCAAGCAGTGAACTCTGCGTGCATGTGTTGCTTCGGTGTTTGAAGGTTATGTGAAACCGGTGAATATTTGTTTATTTTTTGATGTGATAAATTTGTGTTAAAATCTGGATGGTGATATTTGAATAAAAACTGTTGCCGTTATTTTCAAGGTAGGACATGTAACTAACTGAAGTAAATAATATAGATGGATCGAATCACAGGTGCTGAAAAAATTAAACATTTACTAAAAAGACATCAAATGGGGCAAAGTGGAAAATATCAAAAGGGGCAAAGTGGAATGCATTCCACTTTGCCCCATTAGAAAAACAATATTTAAAATAGATTCATTTGAATGCATGTTTATTTTTTATTCCTATTTTTTTCAGAAGTCCGAGAAAAATGGTTCGAAATTATGTCCGCAAATCCACACAACATGCTTGGGATGAGGAAGATATGGTCAACGCTATTACATCAATTAGAGAAAATCGTTTGAGCTATGAGCAGGCCGCTCTCACCTATAATGTGCCACAAACGACATTGTTTCGACGAGCTAAGAAAAACTGCGCTTCTGAGGAAGCTTCAAGAAAAAGTTTGGGCAGATTTGCTCGTTGTTTTACACCACAACAAGAGCAACAGCTTGCTGAACATTGTCTGTTCATGGAGAGTAGATACTTTGGCTTAAGAATATCAGATTTAAGGCATCTGGCCTATCAGTTCGCTGTAAGGAACGGAATAATTCATCCGTTTAATGATGAGAAAGGAAAGGCGGGAAAAGATTGGGTTTTAGCCTTTTTGAAGCGGAACTCAAGGCTTTCTCTACGAACTCCCGAAAAAACCTCAATCGCTAGAGCTACGGCCTTTAACCGGCATACCGTTTCTGCCTTTTTTAGCCTGCTGATTGAACTATATGATCGCTACAAATTCTCGCCAAGCCAAATTTATAATGTAGACGAGACAGGAATAACAACTGTTCCAAACAAACCGTCAAAAGTGATTGCAACTAAAGGCAAAAAACAAGTAGGAACACTAAGTTCAGCAGAAAGGGGGACGACAACTACATCAGTTATTTGTTTTAATGCTGCAGGAAGATATATTTCCCCGTTAATGATTTTTCCAAGAGTAAGAGAAAATTTAGAATTGTTAGAGGGGACACCGCCGGATACAAAACTTCCTTCCTTCGGGATGGATGAACACAGACATATTTTGCCCAACATGGTTCGATCACTTTTTACGACATGCCAAACCAACTGCTGATCAACCAATCTTACTAATTCTAGATGGGCACGCAAGCCACACAAAAAATATTGCTTTACTTGAAACAGCTAGAAAAAATCATGTTCATATTATTTGCCTTCCTCCACATACCAGCCATCGCCTTCAGCCACTTGACGTTTCATTCATGTTCCCGCTCAGCACCTTTTACACGCAGGAATGTGAACTTTGGTTGAGAAATCATGCTGGAAGGCCAATAACAATACGACAAGTTGGGCAATTGTTTGGAAAAGCGTTCCTAAGGGCCTCAACTGCGCAGAATGCAATTAGCGGGTTTCAAAAAACGGGCATTTGGCCTCTTAATCCAAATATTTTTCCTGACGAAGCCTTTGCAGCAAGTGAAACAACTAATAGGTTGGTAACCAATAACCATTTTTATAGCTTATTTTATACCTAAACCATAAATTTATTCTTTTACAGACCTGCTCCGGAAAACGAAGACTCGTCATCCGATGATAACATGCCTCTTATATCGTTCAAAAAAAAAGCTAAGCCAGGTGATAAAAAAGCCGTTTCTTCCTGCTGCAAAGATGTTGAAGACGAAATACCATTATGTTCGTCGAAAGTAATAGCGGTACCAGTTCCTGACAAAGATGTGTTAAAAAAAACTGATAAGGATGCGGAAGTTAATGCAAAAGTTCTCCCTTCTTACAACAAGGATGTAGATAAAATGCCTCCATGTTTCCCAAAGGTAGTAGTGGAACCAATCCTTCGGTTATCAATTCCTTCTTGTTCTTCAAATGTAGATTCTCCTTACTGTCCTCCAAAAGTTCTAGAGGAGACAGGTCTTTTGTCTCAAAACCAAATTTGCAGTCCAAGTGACATAATACCAGTGCCCCAGGTAGAAACTAATAAACAGAAACGAACAACTCGTAACAAAGGAAAAACTGCCGTGTTAACCGCAAGTCCGTATTATCATGAACTGTTAGAAAAAAATAGTCCAACTCCCCAGAAGTTAGTTAACACTGTCAAAAGAAATGTTTTTGAAATCAAAAAGAAAAACAAACCGGAACATTGTCAAATTAAACGAAAAAGGGTGGACCACGTTACTGCACAAGGTGGTGAAAATGATACAAGATGTATTTTTTGCGATGGTGAATTCCTAAAATCTAGTTCTGGAGAAAGTTGGATAGCCTGCAGTCGTTGCGAAAGATGGGCTCATGAAAAATGTACCGCCTATGATAGTCAGTCTAAAAATGAATTTATATGCGACTTTTGTGAATAATATATCTTGTTAACTTTTTAAACGCCTAAAAATGTTATTATATGCGACTTTTATGAGTAAAATTGTCCATTTCACTTTGCCCCCTATAGTGTTCCACTTTACCCCACCAAGGGGGCAAAGTGGAACGATTTTCTCTTTTTTTTTTAATTTTTTTTTTCACAAAAACTCTTCACCTTAGATACATTATCATCACTGTCCTTTTTAAAGAACAGACTAAACTTTTGATTGACAACATTTTTACACCTTATTTTTAAATATTAAGATCGCCAACTAAAAAGAACGAAATATCATTCCGCTTTGCCCCACTCTCCCCTACAATATTTTTTTTAAGACCGACACTTCGATATATTTTATAATCTACGCGAAACAAGTTTGACATAAAGAACAAAATTAAAAATCAACGAACTGTCACTCGACAATACATCGAAATGTTGTTGTCATATAACGAAATCAAGGTATCTTGTATTATCAAAGAGCGATTGGAAAAACAAAAAACAGGGTGACAGTGACATTAGAGACCGGAAAAGTGACATTAGAGTAGGGAAAAGATTTTTCCGGTCTCCAATGTCACTTTTCCGGTCTTGCGATAGGAAAAACGTTATTTTCTAGACGAAAAATTGTCCAGAAAGTGTAAATTTTCTGGTCGGTTTTAAAAAAATTACTATTCCGGTCTCTAACGTCACTTTTCCGGTCTTGCGATCGGAAAAAGGTTATTTTCTAGACGAAAAATTGTCCAGAAAGTGTATATTTTCTGGTCGGTTTTAAAAAAACATTGTTAAACATCAAAAGGAAACGTACCCGTGTTTTCCATTTTTTAAAGATGGTTACCGAATCTATTCCAGTTAAACGAATCACCTTGCATACGCATATACTCTCGAGCCTCAAAGCAAAGTAATGTGTTTTGGCAGTGTTGATATTGAAAAATAAACCTTAGAAAATCCCCAAGAGATGATGTTATTTCTGTTTGTAGTGTTTGTGTATTTACCGATATCAGAAAAATATTTTCCGTACGTTCGCCAATACATATTATTGTTAGAGCGCGGAAAGTTCGTGACAAAAATTATTCCAGGACCCGAGTGAGCACCTTGTTCATTTATAGCGTTATTGTCGAACATTTGTAACGTAATGAGGCGGAGCACCATCCTGCTGTAACCGTATTCGATAATCTGGCGGATCCAGGGGGGGGGGCGAAGAGGCTCGCCCCCCCCCTCTCTCCCCATCTAAGACCTCAAAAAAATGATAGCTAAGAAAAATTCATCAAGATCTGTGCCCAATAATGCATCTTATATAAGTAAGACAACTCAAAACGACTTTATTAAATGTTGTGGAGATATAATTTAGGCCAAAGTAGTTAAGAATGTTATCAAAAATAAATATTTTTTAATTTTGGTCGATGAAACCACCAATCTATCTGTAAAAGAGCAAATGTCATTGTGTGTACGCTATAACGACAGTGATGAAGGCATAGTCAGGGAAGATTTTTATTATTATTTATATTATCAAAGTAACCTCATGTACAGACTGGTCAGGCACTGTTTAGAATTGTTAAAAATCATCTGATGATCTTTTTGGTCTCGATATCCAAAATATTCGATATAGTGCTAATTATTTTCACTTGATTTTTAAAAAAATTTGTTCCACAGCCCAAATTTTAAATATCGAAATTAAGTTGCCCTGGGGGCCTATTCTCGTTCTTGATAGATGGGAGTTATCCCATGAGAGAGTTGAAAATTATCCCATCCCACGGATCTTCTCTCATGGCTCGATAGCTGTATTCTCGACAGATGTGAAGGAAGCTGTTGATAGAACGACTCTCAGCAATGTTGCCGAATTTTTGGAGTGCAATAAACCATAAAAATATGCAAAAAACCACATCGTAGGAAGAAGAAACATGACATAACCCCTTTAAGTTTTTAATTTACTTTTTAATTTTGTCTGTGATGAGTTTGTTAATTTTTGTTTGAAACTTTGAAATACTGGAGCACATGTAATAAGTATCTCTCACCTAATAAATTTAATTTTTGAAAATGCTGTAAAAGTGTAGTGATTGCCAAAATACTATCGGTTTAATTGATTGATTCGTCTGATACTTTTTAGGACATAGATAACTATGTAAAATATCAATTACATTTCTACCTTTACTACCCTAATAAAATCGTATGGCGTTACGGGTGTTTTATGACATGTACAAAGAATAGTCTTATTTCACTTAACATATTTCATTGCCTCTGAAACATTTTCAAAGGCTAAAGAGTACACCTCTTTGTAATTGTCTTCTCTCCACATTGTCATTATCCACTTCCGCTTCTTCTAGATCCCTCACAGCATTATTATAGAACATAATAATATAATCTCCTCTATAGATCCATTTTAAAAATATACTTATTCAAATTTCAAATTCACCATAACCTTAAAAATTACAGATTATCCAACGTAATAATTGTCAATATTGTCACTCTTTCTATCAGTTTATTTCGTTCTACTAAGAAAAAGCAGTAGAGGAAAGTTCTCTCAACAACCGATAGAAGCGGTTGCTCCCACACTTTCGGGAATACAGTCCTATCCATTTTCGAGAGAAACATAGCTAATTGTTCTCTTGGGAGCACGGTCCCACGGAACGAGAATAGGCCCCCAGAACTACTACGAAACAGACAAATCGTGCAAATTATGAATTCGCGAATACAGAGCAATATTATAAATTGTCTATTTCTGAAAAATACTCCACTGTAGCGGAATTATGGAACATTGTTCCTACCTACCTTGATAAACTCAACCAAGAACAATTTTTGGCTGCCAAAAAATTTTATTAGGATGATATCTCTTGTTCTGTGGCAAAGTTAGAAGGTGAGTTAAAGTTATGGAAGCTATATTGGGAACAGAAAGGCGTAAAACCTACCAATATAATTGACACAATTATAAAAACTGATTCATACTTTCCGAATATTAAAAAATATTAGCAACAATTCCGGTAACCAGTTGTACACCAAAAAGATCATCACAATCAACAATGGCCGCAACTAGGTTGAATGGTCTTGCCTTACTTTATATCCATAGAAATCAAATTGTGTCACCAGAAGAAGTTTTAGATCAATTTTCCAAAAAACACCGTAGAAGACTTCAGTTACGAAATATGCTGTCTTCTGATGAACGGTAATGCTTCAGACCAAGGGTAATACACTATTACCATTTTCTTCGTTCCCGTACATTGCCGCGGCCCGCCCTCGCGCTATTTATGAATTTTTTGTTAATAATGTAAAATAGGTTATTCGATTACTTTGGTTTAGGTGTAACCAAACCTAATTTGTTTGTCCAAGTTAATTAGTTTATTTTTATTTATAGCAATATACTTTATGTTGTTAATTTTGTGTCATTAATTGTGTCTTATAACATAAACGATGTCTTTATTTATAGCTATGGTTGACCCTCCTTCCCCAATAAAAAAAGCCAAATCTGCCCTTGCCTAGCACCTAAATATATTTCTTTAATTTTCGTTGGCTGACCCCCCCCCCCCAAATTTATTTCTGGATCCGCCAGTCCTTCTGCATGGTAACGAAATAAAGCAGTCAAAGCTGAAATAAGTTCTCCTTGCAAAAAATCAAGATATTTAATGTATGTTGATATGCCATTTAAGTTACTTTTAAGGAATATTGGCTCAATGACGCGGTCGTCAATTCGTCGTTGAAAAGCCGTAAAGGCGTATCTCGATTTTTACAAGTTTTCAGTAAAGCCATTGAGTAGATCTATTATACTTCCATTTTCACATTTATTTTAAGCAATACCTATTAAACACCATAGACCATAACGAAAGTTTGTAAATTTACTATTACATATCCACTTTTGTTGGAGATACGCCTTTACGTTTTGCTAGTAACAAATTGTTGGTCACTGATTTATTGAGATACGCCTGTTTAAATTAAGATGCAAAAGGATTTAATTTTAAATTTTGACGGAAAATAATCAGGAGAAGCAGGTTTTTATTATAATAATTTATTTAATAAGGGAAAAGCAATGACAGATTACAATAAATTTTAATGTGGTCTTCGGAATCCCTTTATTGAGACCAAAACAAAATAATAGCATTTTAAAAACCGGAGAAAGGAAACAAAACAGTAAACAAACATAACACATTGACTTGCACCGACAGGCATAAAAAACCAAATTTGAGATAGGCCTTATATTTAAGTATTTTCTTAAAATTAAATTGTAATAAAAAGGCGTAAGTCAAGATACGCTTATACGTAAAAATATGTTCATCGAATTTTTGAGATAGGTCAAAGAGGAAAGGTTTAATTTTATGGAAGCGGTATTAGATTTAGATACGCCTTTTCGTCACAACATAGAATACATATCGTCACTGTTATAACGTAAAGGCGTATCTCAAATTTTGGCGAAATTAAGTTAGACCCGGCATTAAACATGTCCATGAGTTTCACTACAAAATAATATATATGTTTTGATCGCCTTACGGCGAATCTTGACTTACGCCTTTTTATTACAATCTAATTTTAAGAAAATACTTAAATATAAGGCCTATCTCAAATTTTGCTTGTTTATGCCTGTCGGTGCAAGACAATGTGTTATGTTGGTTTACTGTTTTGTTTTCTTTCTCCGGTTTTTAATCAATAAAGGGATTCCGAAGACCACATTAAAATTTATTGTAATCTGTCCAGGGTTCGGAACGTATAATACGTTTTGTATAAAACGTATTATACGTGGCGTATAATACGCAAGAGTATAAAACTAACGTATTATACGGTAAGTTTTACATCGTCTTCAAAGTCTTCATTATTGTCAGGTTTTGTATAAAACGTATTATAAGTGAAGTATAATACCGTATAATACGCAAGAGTATAAAACTAATATATTATACGGTAAGTTTCACATCGTCTTTGCCTTTGACCATTTGACAATTTTACACTCTCGTTGAATAAAAAATAACTTTACAAAATAGTTGTTGTGGTTATACTATTTATTCTTTCTTTTTCTTTATTCAAGCAAGTTTAAGTTTAACTTTACAAAATAGTTGTTGTGGTTATACTATTTATTCTTTCTTTTTCTTTATTCAAGCAAGTTTAAGTTTAAATCTAAATTTTAAGGTTATGTTTATGTGGTGCAATCACAAGTATAGTACTGTATAATACTGTATAATACGGTATAATACGACTTTTATATCACGACGTATAATACGAGTATAATACGTCAGTATAATACATGTAACGTATAAAACCAATTATACCGTATAATTCCCAACCCTGAATCTGTCATTGCTTTTCCCTTATAAAATAAATTATTATAATAAAAACCTGCTTCTCCTGATTATTTTCCATCAAAATTTAAAATTAAATTCTTTTGCATCTTTATTTAAACAGGCGTATCTCAATAAATCAGTGACCCACAATTTGTTACTAGCAAAACGTAAAGGCGTATCTCCAACAAAAAGTGGATATGTAGTAAATTTACAAACTTTCGTTATGGCCTATGGTGTTTAATAGGTATTGCTTAAAATAAATGTGAAAATGGAAGTAGGTATAATAGATCTAATCATTTAGGGTTTATGAAGAAAATGGTGAGAACACTTTTCTTTAAATGGCTTTACTGAAAACTTGTAAAAATCGAGATACTCCTTTACGTCTTTTCAACGACGATATGGACATGTTTATTGCCGGGTCTAAACCAATTTCGCCAAAATTTAAGATACGCCTTTACGTTATAACAGCGACGAATTATGCCTGCCCAAACATTAAGGTTTTGCCGAAGCTATACACAGAAAAAAAAATATCTTAAAATAAGACATTTTGGGACTTTAAAAATAATTACTCAATATAAAAATCTACGTCTTTATAGTAAGACAATTGACTTACATTGAGACCCTAAAAGTACTTATTTAAGAAAAATAATTTCCTTAATATATTTCCTTAAATTAAACTTTTTTCTCTGTAAAGAAAATAATAACGCTTTTAAAATAATGATACTTATAACCTTGTTGCAAAAAAATAAGTGTATTTCTATCAAAATAATAATACTTTTAATTCGAAATCGATACCTTTGGCTTAAGGACATGTTGTTTTCATTTTAAGGTTTTAAATAATTTAATTGAAATAAGATATATATATACATAATCCAATTAAGATGCATCTTAAATACTAAAACCAAATGTCTTATATTAAAATCACAAAGTATATTGTTTTAACCAAATCATATGTCTTAAGGTTAGGCATCCCGTATTTATATTTAAATATGCAGTGCCATAATTTAAGGAATCGATGTCTTAGGTTACAGTCTTTTACCCCTACTGTTACCCGCAATGGCACCTTGCCTAAAGCAGGTTCTTAACCGGTGGTCCGTGGACCACTGGTGGTCCCTGAAAGTATCTGAAGTGGTCCGCAAAGTCATTCTAAAATTATTAAAACGACGACCATATTAACCACGATTCCCACTATACATAACGTCAGCTATAAAAGTAGTCAACTTTATAAAAAGGAGTGCACTGTATACACGTCTCTTCAAAAAATTAGGCTTTAATATGAACTCTGAACACGAAACGCTGCTTTCCAAAGGAAACATGCTGTCAAGGTTGTATGAACTGAGAGAGGAAGTAAAATTATTCTTAACTAATAAGGAGAACAAAGAGTTTCTGGATCAGTTCTGTCAGTACAAATTTCAAATACATTTCGCTTATTTAGTGTATTTTTTTGCACAACTATATAAATTGAACCTTCAGCTGCAAAGGTCAGGAAATATGAAGTTGGGATGCACGAGCAATATATTTGCATTTGAAAATAAAATCAGTGCGTTTACCGCTAAAATCGACCTATGGATCAGCAAAGTCGAAAGAGAGAACTCTTCAGCGTTTGATACGCTGAATCCAATTATTAATGAGTTGAGATCACAGGAGAAATGAAAAAGCACATTACACTCCATTTGTAAAACTTAAAAAATGAATTTAATTGCTATTTTCCTGACTGCGAGGACAAAGGTATTCGAGAACTGATCCGCAATCATTTCATTGTCAATATTTCTGAGGTGCCTGATGCAATTCAAGAAGAAATAATTGAAATACAACACGATAGTAACTGCAAGAATACATTCGAAGCAGGAATTAAACTTAAAGATTTTTGGGCCCAAAAAACAATTCCCTAAAATTCGAGAAACTGCTTTACGTTACCTAACTTTAGTTTCAACCATATACTTATGTGGCAGGGATTCTTGGCGCTTTTAATAATTAAAAATAACCATCAAGACATTTCTATGTGATGTTGGAATAACTTGTATTACCGCCAGACCGTTTGTGGTCCATAACATGACAAAAATTTACTCAAATGGTCCCTCATCACTAAAAGGTTAAGAACCACTGGGCCTAAAGCAATTCGCTTAATTTCACTGCGCGTAAAGTAGATTTGGCACTGTGTCGGGGTGGGTGTGAATTGTGAATTAATGAAAATAAGTATGGAAATGAAAAATGAATTACAAAGTTGGGATATAGGTGAATACGCAATAAAGTTCTAAGGTAAGCATCATTTTATTTATTAGTGGTGTATGATTTAGAGATTATATTGTATTGATTGTATTTTTAAACTTTGTGCTGGTGCCCCGGCTGCCGGAGAAATAAAAATTGGCTTTTTAAAATATTACTTCAAAACAAAATAGTTTCGAAATAAATTTTGAAATTTATAATAATTTTTAAATTCCGACAAAAAAATTTGAAAAACAAAAATTATCAAAATTTTTTTCCGAAAAAAAATTACCTATCAGCAACTACATATTATTTTTTCGTATTGGAAAAAAAACTCGTAATTTGTTGTTTCGAAAAAATGTTTTCAAACTATATTTGTTTTCGAAATTTTTTTTTCTAATGTCATCATCATCATAAACAGTGGATACAACGGGAGGATAGAGCGAACGCGCAGTGCTGCCATGAAGCAAGCTATACAATAAGCAATACCCTTTTTACTTTGCAAGATTTTTGGTAAAAAAATTTGCCAGCAGCTCATATATATTTTTTTATGAACATGTATTTTTGCACTTACTAAAGAAGCCTTTATTGTCACCTCTCCATCTCAGGTTAAATTGGTACCATTTTTTTTATTCCTTATAATATTAGAATTTAAAACAATTATTTTGCCGCATTCTCTTTTGGCTGAAAATGACTACCACAAGTGACTAGAAAAAAAATGAGTACCTCCTCTAAAATTTATTTTTCAAGCACTCCCCTAAAGGAAAGTTGTTCCGGTGCCACTGGCTTAATTATTTTTTTTTTAATTACAGATGATAATATACCAGCACTACTTTATTTCCTAAACCATACAGTTCCACCAACGGGGAAAAATTCATGTGGCCAAAATAATTCATGTTGTTGGAGGGACGAAGTATTTTGCATTTCTTGATTAAAAACTGACGGACATTTCTTTCCATTTTGCTTTCTTCGAAATATAAAAAAAATGTTTAAGCTCTTGGGTTCCACAAGAACATGTTTATTAATAGTTATTTTGTATGTATACATTATTTTTATCTACCTTTAAATTGTTAAGTACATATTTATATGACAGTTTAAAAAGGGGTTTTGTAATATGTTCTATTTCAACACTAGGGCTATATTAAAACTCATTACATTACTAAGCCATGATGAACCTTAGATTGTTGTAAATTAAACCTGTTTTGTTCAGTGCATGGTAAATTACATACGATCAAAAAGTAAATTCAATAAATTTAAAATATCAACGTTGTTGTTTATTGTTATATCATAACTAGCTTTTTTTGCTCATATTACACTTTTTTGACAAATATAGGATAAGTATTTTAGTAACAATTTTTTTTATTTATTGACCTACCTATCTTAAATGATGATATACTTGCCTAAATCACTATAGAATTTTCTTATATACTTTTATGTATTTTGTAATTTGATTTAACTTTTAAGGAATGCTGTTTCAGTGGATATTTCATTTTTCGTGATTATATTACATGTATTGCACTTTCACACTGAGCTTTGTTCAACTGCCCATTATGACTAATGTCGTTTTGTAGAAAATTTTTATTTAAGCATTAACTACCCAGACTAACTGAATATAATTTAAAAAAGTTATCCTGTTGAAAATTCTTGATTTTTTTGCAACCTGGCAGTAGCCAATATTAAATAATAAGAGCTGTTGTACAGAGCCAATTTTAATGTGTAGTATGCAATAATTATGGAAAATGAAATAACGAAGGAACCACTCATCCTTTAAGAGCAAACACTAGTGACGCCTTCGCCATTTCGTTTTTCATTAATATTTCGTTACTTCTTCGTTTTATCCAAAAATTGGCCAAATACCAGTCTTTGGAGTACCTACAATTACCTACAGTTTTACGTTAAAAAACGGTTGAATGTATAAATTAATAAAAGCAGAAAAAGACATATATTATGTATATGCATATACAAATTTATCATTTAAATTTTTCTTAACTTAAAACTGTTGGTAATTGTTACCCAAAGAGGGGTATTTGGCCCCGAACGAAATGGCGAAGGCGTAACTAGTGTTTGCTCTTAAAAGAAAAACTCCGAATCCTGTAACGAAGGAACCGCGCATCCTTTAAAAGAAAGTCTCCGAATCATTATTTTAAAAAGGCAATAGCTTCAAATAAAATAACTCAAACCTAGAGCTAAGGATTTATATAAATTTTTATGAAGGATTCCAAGCTCTTAATTTGATAATCTATAGTTTTTAAAGTAAATATTTTAAAAGTTTATTCGAAATTTTCTAAAGGTTGAATTAAAGACTTTAAAAGATAGAAACTAAATTACCGGTTTTTACATTAAGGAATTGAAAGACTTCTCGAGTGTAACCAAGTGCTTTAATTCCTGCTCACACAAGAGTTTCAGTTCATAGTACAAGGACATGGGAACCTTCGTATAAAGCCGGATTAGCTTATCCAATAGAAAACAAAATATATTGTTTTAAATACCTATTTCCTTAATGTATGACAATATTTTCAAAGAAATTATTTACTATATACAAAGCCATAGTTCTTCGACTCATATCGAACTCAAGAGGTCCTTAAATTATGGCGGTTTGCTTTGATTGAAAGAAACCTTTTTTTCCGTGTAGGTGTGTTTCTCATAGACAATTTACCTTTAGATAAACAAACAATAATCACGAAAGTGGCAGACTTATGGCATCGCGCATGTAAACAAAGCTAGACACTATTAGACATGCGCACTGCAACAGTATCGTTTGACGAATCGGAAAATAGACAGGTCCGGGCTTTAAAATTTAAATTCTTGCCAAAAACTTGGACTTTCTTCTCAATTTTTGATCAAGTTGAAAAAAAAGGTAGTGATTTCTGGCATTTTTAGTAGTAGCAAACCTATCAGATTTTAAGGATAGGAAATTGTTTTTAAGGTTTTGTTATTAAAATTTGTTCAAAAATTTTTCGTCATCGTGTTTTTAGTTCGAAAAGGAAGAGAACAAGAACAAGTGAATTAAATTAGTAATTAGTCCTATAAAATCGAATATAAAAACAAACAAAACCAGTAAAATAACCAATCTACCGTGTTATCGCGTGCCCAATCAAGTCAAATATTAGTTGGTATATAACTTGTATTGATTTTTACAATTTGGCAAAAACTTGGGTAGGTACCTACGTGTAAAACATTTTTAAGCACAATTTCTTGTTCAAGAATTTGAAAAGTGTTTGCCCGAGAACTTGACCCGTGTAATACTGGCTTTATTAAAAGCTTAATGTCAGGGTGTACAGATTTTAACCAGAAAATTAACCATCTTTGTCAGAATTACATTTCTCACAATCAGACACAATTCACTAAACTACACAAAAACTAGAAATCGGTAAATATTAAATACCCACAATAAACAATAGCTAAGAAAACTACAAGGAACCCACAGGGAAACCTTAAAACACAACAACAACAAAAAAGGCGGCCGAGACGGTTCTGGAGTGTATTTTAAGCATGTCGCTAAAGTAGGACAGGCCGATAACACGAGGTTTGTGCGCATGCACGAAGGTGTCCAGAGGGAAGGCAGCTGACCGGCGAGTTATGCGCTCGGACGTATTTTTTCACCCATAAAACGTAACTTTTGTTTGCGCAGGAGATAAGCTGTACCTACGTATCTAAAGGTAAATTGTCTATGGTGTTTTTCACATCCAACGAGGATTTTTTGCGGACCAATATCGACGGGTGAATACTGTTTATTGACTTCACCATTTAGTACAAAAGTACAATCATCTGTAAAAAGAATCCAGTTTAAATCTACTACATGCTGATCAATCAATTCATTAAACTGAAGACAGCGGTCCGGATAATCTTCCAGTAACTCTTGTACAATTAACATTTTATAAGAACGCATTTGACATGATTTCACTAACCTGAATACAGACGTATGGCTTACGTTATTTTATCTTGCACGTTGCCGAACTGAAGTAATAGGATTTTCTTGTAGAGCAAGTAAAACGTTTAATCGCGTGTCCATTACTCCAGGCTGCCTAACTCTCTGACGTGGCCCACCTCACGATAACGTATTTCAATATTGCTTTTTTTTGGGGAAATCGTGGTAGATCGGGGTGTGTTTCGCGAAATAAAGCTGCTACTTCTGCTTGTGTACGCGACTGGTCGCCAAAGCCAATTAAAATTTCGATTTTTCGATTGGCATGTTAAAAGTAATAAATGCATCTAGAGCTCTCTAAGAAATCACAATCCAAAAGTAAAACAAAAAACAGCCACAAAAACACTAAAATAGAAAGAAAATAATATGACGCAACCTGAGCTTGTTACGGCCCACTGCTGATCTGGGCATTTTAACGACGAAACCAGATCAGCTGTTAATGTTAAATGTCATTATTTTCTTTCGAAACGCTTTGTTTTAAGAAAAAGTTAACTCTAGTAAGTTGCCATTGTTCTTCAAAAAATAATTGTGTGCTCATTTTTATTAAAAAGAACGACCTATTTTTTTAAACGAATGAAATGCAGAAGTTGATGACCCCGATAAAATAAACACTATAAGTTCATTAAAGGCCCGACATGTAACCCATAAATGTAAGAAAGGGTCCCAAAGAAGGGAATACTAGAAAATACTCCGCATGATTCGGTATTTACAAGAAACTTAGTCCAAGACCCAAGTAAACAGAAAATGTTTTTTTTAGTTTAGAAGGTTCATTATAAATTTCAAAAAATAATTAAGCTTATTAAATACTATCACTAGTAATCTTCCTAGAAGGTACTTGAATTGCTACCGAAAATATTTCCGAGAGCATACATTTTTTAAAATATATCGCGAGTCGGAGACGTGCGAGATTCGGTAAGAAAATTTCACACCAAAATAATATAAACATACTCTTGTACTTGCGCTTGACAGAAAAACTATCGCTGTAATCACACCCAGGATACCCAGAAGGAAAAACTTCCGGAAAGTTTTGTAGTTTGCTATAGTAACGAGCTGAAATTAATGTGCTGAAATTCTTATTGGCTAAAAATTATAGACGTGAAATTTTCAAATTTTTTTTTAAAAAAGTTATAAACTAAAAAAATACAAAAAAAATCATAGTATTTTAGGTTACAAGGCCGGTAGGTGACTTATTACAGTACGAGTTGGTTTACGGACGAGGCGACGACGTAGGAGCCGAGTCTGGAATATAAACGAGTGCTGTAATAACACCTAACGGACGTGTATCGTATGATATTTTATTCCATTTTGTCATTATTATTCTTCTTAAAAAGATTTAATAAAAATGTTTATTACAAATTTTAAAATATTATTGGCAATATTAATTGGCATCACTGGATATAGTTTAAATAAAATAAAAATTACAAACTTTAGTTAAGCGAAATATTTTAAAAAATTGTAAAATAGAGTATATTCTGTAGTTGCGTAATAATTTTCATTTACTAAAGTTGGTAGAAAAAATACTTTTACAAGTTAATGCATCTACACAAAGTTATTTGGTATCGATAGATATAATATATTCAAAACAAAATAAAAATTACTAACTTTAGTTAAGCAAACTATTTAAAAAATTGTAAAAGAGAGCCTATTCTGTAGTTGCGTAACATTTTTCATTTAATAAAGTTGGTAGAAAAAAGTATATTATTTATAGTAAGACATGCTGCCAAAATAGCGATTTTCCAATAAATACTAGTCGGGGCGTGGAACGCATTTTTATAGTCGGCCATGATTGCCTTTATTTTGTTTTGAATTATGACAGTTACTGTTATTATAAGTTTTAAAAACTTATATAGGTATTATTATATTCCAAGTTTAATTTAGTTTAATGTATATATGACTACAGTGGCGTAGCGTGGTTAAAGGGGCGGAGGGGGCGAAAGCTTCAAAGGTAAGGGCGTAAATTTTTTTATGGGTTAAAAGAGGGGGAAAAATAGCGCCGCAGACGAAAATTTTTTGGGTGCCACGCCCTTTTTGTACTAATGTTACCTGATTTTCAAGTAGGAAAAATATAAAATACACAAGATCCTCAAGAAATCCAAAAAAAATTGATCAAGTAAAAAAAAAGTGCTTCGTTTTCATGGCTCATTATGGGTCCTGGGGGGGGGGGTTATTACCCCCTTATCTACGCTCTTGTTCAAAGGGCGCCTCACTGCTAATGTATAATTTCGTTTATTTAGTAAAATTTATCCTAAGAAATAAAGTTTTTGTTTCGTCATGTCTAAAATGGTCACATAAAAACAGAATATGACACGGCAAGGGGGATTTTGTTAAAACTCTATTAATTATTTTATGCATATTACATAATAATAGGAGCATATATTTTCATGGGCGGGAATTATTTGTTAAAATGGAATTTTTGTTTTTCTGACGAAGAGCGAAGAGACGACCGTAATATTGACTGTAGGACGTCGGCAATATAAACTTTCAGTCGGATAAGATGAGGGTTTTGTTATATAATTATTATTTATATTCATAAACATAGTAATTTTCCTCTTGCTGCGATAGTAGCGATAGGTTAACAATATTATCAATTATCATGTGAAGTGAAATTGAACTGGGAACTACTGGGAGAGTGAAAAGGGGGCGCCGTTTGGGAAATGACTCAAAGGGCGGGGGGGGGGGGCGGTCGCCCCCCCTGGCCCCCTGCACGCTACGCCACTGCTAATTAAATAATTAATGCTCAATATGTGTACTTGAACATTTTGTTTCCTATAATTTTAAGCTTGTCTAACTTGTGTAATTAAACCACTCGGCTGACGCCTCGTGGTTTAACGTTGCACACGTTTCATTATAGTGTTCATCGAACTAGTATCAGTAATAACTATAATGTAAGAATATAGAACAATAATAAAGATAATCTACTTTTTATTATGTCCAAATCAAGGTATATATTCAAAATTCAAACACACAGTATAATATTTAAATAGTAATAATATTTGGTTTAAATAAACATCCTGATAAAGCCGACGCCGCTTATGTGCAGCTGTGGCTTTTGGAAGATCCCGTTACATGAAAGTAGGTACTGGCCTATTCAATACTAACTACTATAACTGTTCTCTCTCCCGGCCATATCTTAATATCAACAAATATAATAATAAATGCCGAAACCCAAAACAAAACAATATTAACACTTAGCAGATGATGTCATCGATCCTGTGCTGCTCGGATGTTTGTTTAGAGTTCACCGCCGTGTTATTTATGTGCATGTCGCATGTCGCGTTAATTTTTCATGAAATAGACCCGTATAAACGCACCCAGTAGTATTTTCAATACTAAAATTAATTCCCTGACCAAACAGCCTCTCCAAGAGATGCAATTTTAAATACACAGGTCAGCAGGGGAATAAGCATTTATAGGCCTGTGAGTATCACTTAATAATTGATTTTTTCTTGAATACTGTAAAATGTATTGAAACTAATAAAACTAAAACATGTAGTAACTTGACATTGTCTTAATTATTAGTACTGGTGGTTTCATTGCGGTATGTAACACAGTCGTATGGAATTTATTTTAATTATAAGAAGAGTTTTTAATGAATATCTTTTAATTGTCTTATTAGAAAATAATAAAATTGGATGTGTGAGTCCACCATACAAGGACCTTCGAAAAGTCTAATACGATTTTAATGTAAAATTAATAGGGAGTCCAATATTTCTTGGTAGCAAAAGTTACATGGGATTTCACATAAGCAGTCCGCTGTCGCACCACCCGGTATAATACCCCAATGTGTAAATTGGTTACCAACCTATACGATTAGTAGGTATTGAATTATAGAGAGATGCCAATATAGAGCTGTCAACAATAATTAAGCTTGACCGTAATGATGTGCTCATTGATATAAACCTATATTTAATTATAATGGACGTGTTAAATAGGTCGCAATCTTTATATTAGGATTTAGGAAATTACTTATTGTCGGGTAATTTGAAAGCAAATAGGTCTGAAATGGTAACTGTTCTCTTTACAAATAAGTAGTCTACGGCATCGGCATTCGAAGAACCATTGCTATGGGGGCTGAGAGCAGTGGCAGCTCGTGGCGCTTTACAAAGGTAGGACCAAAAATTATTTACGGGGTAAAAACATAGACAATTTACCTTTAGATAAGCAAACAATAATCACGAAAGTGGCAAATTTAAGGCCTCGCGCATGTAAACAAAGCTAGACACTATTAGACATGCGCACTGCAACATTATCGTTTGACGAATGGGAAAATAGACAGGTCCGGGCTTCAAAATTTAAATTCTTGCCAAAAAATTGGACTTACTTCTCAATTTTTGATCAACCTATCAGATTTTAAGGATAGAAAATTGTTTTTGAGGTTTTATTTTAAAATTTGTTTAAAAATGATTCGTCGTCGTGTTTTTAGTTCGAAAAGGAAGAGAACAAGAACAAGTGAATTAAACTAGTCTTATAAAATCGAATATAAAAACAAACAAAACCGGCAAAATAACCAATCTACGGTGTTATCGCGTACCTAACCTCAAGTCAAATATTAGTTGGTATATAACTTGTAATGGTTTTTACAATTTGGCAAAAACTTGGGTACGTGTAAAACATTTTCAAGCAAAATTTCTTGTTCAAGAATTTGAAAAGTGTTTGCCCGAGAACTTGACCCGTGGAATACTGGCTTTATTAAAAGCTTAATGTCGGGGAGTACATATTTTAACCAAGAAATTAACCAACCAGCAACTTTGACAGAATTAATTTTCTCACAATCAGACACAATTCACTAAACTACACAAAAACTTGAAATCCGTAAAGATTATTTAATCACTCACAAAAATGGCGGCCGAGCCGGTTCTGGAGAGTATTTTGAGCATGTCACTAACGTAGGACAGGCCGATAACACGAGGTTTGTGCGTATGTCCGAAGGTACCCAGAGGGAAGGCAGCTGACCGGCGAGGCATGCGCTCCAACGTATCTTTCACCCATAAAACGTAACTTTTGTTTGCGCAGGAGATATGCTGTACGTATCTAAAGGTAAATTGTCTATGGGTAAAAAGCGCGCAGCAGGGAAAAAATTGTGGACCACGCCCAAATATTGCTTAATTTAATCAATCTTTTATAGTAATAGGTACCTAACAAGCATTAAGTCGTTCCTTTAACAGAATGTATACTCAGTGCAAAAATGAATTATAATGTGATTTAAGACACCTGTATCTATTTCTATTAACATTTTATGTAGAGTTAACTTTTTCTTAAACCAAAGCGTTTCGACAGCAGACAACGATATTTGACATTAACAGCTGATCTGGTTTCGTCGTTAAAGTTCCCTGATCAGCAGTGGGCCGTAGCAAGCTCACGCGTCAAGTTATGTCATAGTATTTTCTCCCGATTTTGGTGTTTTTTAAGTGTTTGTGTGGCTGTTTTTTGTGTAGTGTGTTTTTAAACATTTAACTTTTGGATTTTATATATTTCAGAGACAGATTTTCTTGGTGTTTAATAGTGAGTAGAAACACCATTTTGCTTAACTCATCTATTCTGAAATCAATAAAGTGCGTAGTTAAACCATTTACTTATCGTTATATAGGTACAGGATGTCTCATAACTAGAGGGCAAGATAGTAGATTTGAAAATTTATCAGTTATGCTTATCAACGCATGGATAAATTATGGAATCCTTCTTGCCCTCAAAAACATAAGTAAGTACAGCCAATTTGATTCATATTCGCTAAACATTAAATCGTCGCCAATTTTATAAAGTAAAGATTTACTTGGATCACCCTGTATTTCTTTAACCGTATTAGAAAATTAAATAGCATATTTTCAAGTCCACTGTCTCCTGTTTCTGTATAACCTCCTAGTTACAGGAAACCCTATATATATCAATATATAAAAATCCCACAAAAGTAATAATACTAAAAGGGTTCCTAATATGGTGTTTAAATTAGATGTGCAATTGTGCACCACTAAGCTGACACCTCGCAAAAATATATGAGTTTTTTCCTTGTATAATAAATACATAAGTAACTATTTTGCTTTTTATAAATAAATACTAAAAGAAATAAATGTTACTTTCTTCTTTTCCTTCAGTCTTATAATGTTTTCACATTCTTATTATTTTGGTATTTTATTTTATAAAGAATAAAATTAGTATGGATGCTATATTTTTACAAAATATTAAGACTTCCTTACAAAATTTAACAGATGGCGATGGAGACGGTAAAATAACTTAGTCCGGTTCTGTTTCTGTAGCCAACCGCTTAACGTAAAATATACCAGACTTCAACAGGGTGCCATTGATGACAGGTACTGCGGCGAGTTCTTAGATTAATTTGACTTTTTACCTTTAATTTTTCATGAATTCAATTTGGAAACAGTTCCAAATATTTTTCACAGGGCGGAAATATGCTTTAGATCCAAATACCAGTACCGTCAACCGGGGCTAAGAGGACCACAGCTGGTAAAGTGGTCCGAAGGGACATTAAAAATAATAAAAATGTGTATCTGCTAAAATATAACCGGTAACATAACGGTTTCGCACGCACGTGTGTCTAGGAATACCTAGCGCAGGGTTGAGTATCAAGGTCGAGCGCGTTACACTTCTTTAGTCCCAGTTAGTAAGCGGAAATAAACTCATGCAAATTCTTATTGTTTATTTTCCGGAAAACCTCCATTGCAGTACGTTCACAGGTAAGTTTTTTGAGTTTCAACTTATGTTAGGCCCTTGTACGTTAAGTTTTGAAAAATAATTTAGTTTAAAAACATTTTTAATTGTTTGTGTTAGCAGTGGGGTAGTTAAATATAAAAAATCTGCAAAACTCTGGGAAAAGTGGACCGTGGAATATAAAAAAAAAACTAGATATATTTAAGAGAAAATTTTTTCACAGGCAGCTTACTAAAGTATGGTAGATTTTATATTAAAATCCTTAAACCAAAATATTTATTAGTTTTCCAAAAATCTGCAAAAAACCGTAAATATTGGACCACTTAGCCCCGGTTGGCGGTACCGAAATCATATCTATGTCGTAGGCTGATAGTGAAATCCGTCATTTCATAAAAAGCCTAGTCACTTCATGAAGCGTCGGCAGATTGTGTAAAAACATGAAATTACACGATCTGCCGCGTCACTTCATGAAGAGACCTTAGAGAGATGAGAGCCTAATTTTAAATATCGTCACTTCATGTAGTACCTAACGATGTCATGTTAGTCGGCAGATTGTGTAATTCCGTCTAAAAGGTATATTGGCAACTGGTTTGTTCGTTGTTCCCCAGAGCATTTTTTTTTAATTAAATTTTTTCAACTAATATTATTTTATAAAAATAAAAAAAATGCTCTGACAAACCCGAACAAACCAGTTGCCAATATACTTTTTAGACGGAATTACACAATATGCCTTGTTTTTGTGGCATTTCATGAAGTGACGATATTTAAAATTAGGCAGATTGTGTTATACATAATACGCCGAAACGTCAAGGTCTCTTCATGAAGTGACGCGGCAGATCGTGTAATTTCATGTTTTTACACAATCTGCCGACGCTTCATGAAGTGACTAGGCTTTTCATGAAATGACGGATTTCACTATCAGCCTACGACATCTATAAGCACAGAATTTCTGTGGTATAAAATACGGTAGGCGGTAGGGTAATAAGGTCGGGATCGGTTTGAATCATCGAGGTAGAACTACTTCGATGGTTTGTGTGCATAAAACATCCAGCGTCGTCTTTATAAGAGAAGCCTTGAACTAGCATGGATAACGCTGAGCGACTAAATGTATAACGTCCCCGGCCACGTGGCACGTGTTTTAAGTTCGAAATATTATGTCCAGTGTTATATAAAACGCCATAATAAAGATAGTTATATTTATGTTAAAACTATTATATTTTTGTTTATATTTTATTGCATTCGTGGTCATATGAACTACATATTTTAATATCTTAGAATTCTATATGATCGGTTGATAGAAATAACCTGAAAATGTTAAAATATACCAGACATATATGGTACGGCCTTATTATCTGTTTTATGGGCATTTCTCTACTAAATGGAAAATCGATGTCCCAGACAATTTTTATGCATTGAGAGTTATTATTACCGAGTTTGGTATACCAAAAACGATAGTATGATTACTATTCTTGACTATCCAGAGGAAATTATTTAATTTAATTTTAAAATATTATTTGTAATAATGTCATGTCCCATTTTCAGAATGGCAAGTTGTGCAACAATTATTTAATTTCGGGATAAAAACCTTACATTTAAAATCAGAAAATTTAAATCGATATAAATAAACTGTGTAAATAACATACAACCATAACATTACATACATTTGCATCACAAAAGATAACGAATCGAATGTTGTCCTAATATTATTAGAACAGTCCCCTGTTATAATAAGAAATTCGCGCCAAAATTATATGTCATAAAGTTGTAACGAAGTTACTATATTTTCCGGGGTTTTTAATATTTTTACCGCTTTGTTTTATATTTTTAAAAGGTTAGTATGCGTGTCCGATATAACTTTCTTATTTTTCGTGCTATAACGTTCGTTCTTGTACGTAAATAATTTATTTACTTTATACTGTTCAAATCTATTAAGTTTTCCGTCGCGAAACATCGAGAAAATAGTTTTCACCATTTTCCGGCCACAGTCGTTAGTACTGCTGAGCGCGCCGCCAAGTCCAAGCGCGTACTGTACCCCCAGATGCTTCCGCGCGAGATCGAAGCGCGTACGGTACCATCGCGTCTATGACCGTGACGTAGTTTCGCCGAGTCAATTTATACGGGAAATCGACCCATTTTAAATCAGAACTCGTGTTCTCACCGTCCCGACCACTCGACATCGTAGAACCGCTCCCGATCCGACCGACGACCACCGAGGCTGACCGACCGACTTCCGACGGTAAGAAACTACCATCCGAACCGCCGTTTCCCCGCGCCGCTTCCATTTTTCGTAGACCGCTGCACGTTCTGGTTATAAGGTATGGTTCTCACTCCTACACACAGGTTTAGGTACTATTTTACACTTTCTCATACACACACCGGGCCGACCATATGTTTGCTTTGTTTCTTGCATATAGGATAGAGCTGCTCTCGGAATAAGTACCGGGTGGCTATGTCTTATTTTAAAACACGCGAGCCGTCATATTATTGTTGTCACATACGTAAGCGATCGAACTGCTCTCGGAATAAGCACCGGGTGGTTCGGTCTCTCTTCAAACACATACAACACCACTAATCTACACACCTACACACACACGACCGAACTACTCTCGGAATAAGCACCGGGTAGTTCTGTCTCACTCACTCATACGCACGCCGATCAATGTTTGTTCTCACCTATGACGCCCAGCTGCTCTCGGAATAAGGACCGGGTAGCTTGGTCTCATTCTTAGCCTTCAGCTATTTTTGTTGTCTCTGTCACATACGAAACCGGATTTCTGCAGGATCCTGTCTCGTTCTAACTAATAGTTAAAACGGGTAAATATCGGGTTTCTACACACACACACACACACACACCGTCTTTGTCTGACACACACCTTTACCGTCTCTGTCACATACACATAGTACCTTCTCCGTCATACACATTACTTCAATACCAGAACGCGCCCGGCCGCAGGTTAAGTTTTTAATATGTTATATTTAGCCGCGTATTCGCAGGGAAACGACGTCTTACCGATTCACCACCGATCATTGTTCATATTACCGCTTAGTTAGGAACTTTTTCCGGCCGCCTCGGTGAAAGTTTTACATTCGCGCCCGTCTTCGCAAACACCGCACACCTGTCCGTAGATAGCATAAACAAACCGCGTTTTTAAGCACAGCCGCAAGTCCGCGTACCGCGTTACCTTTCCACTGACCGAATCTGATAAAGTTAACCGCAAACCTTACTTGCCGCCTGCTACCGACCGCAACCGTTTACCGCTACCGCTGAGACAACCGCCGCGTTTCTTGCGAATTTGATAACATGCGCATTATTCAAAAACCGATACTAGTAGAACAGCCGGATCATTTCATTTCATTTCATTGTATTAAGACCGATTTGTCGCGAGCATACACGCATACTCTTCCTACTCTTTCTTCTTTCTCTCTCTCTTTCATTCATATCATTTCACCGCATCTCATTTAGACACATTGTAATTTACAGAGAGTTGATTTATAATACAAAATGTTGTACTGAATCGATTGTTTTATTTTCCTTCACCGAAACTGTTTCTTTCAGGACGCTTAAAAAAAAAATATAGTCGCTAAATGCGTAGTTGAACGCCTGGTTTAATTTTCTCCACTGTAACAAGCTACCTGGTGCATCGTGGGCCCCTTACCACATTAATCCAAGGGGTGGCGCCCGAGATACCGTTGGAAAGTCATTTTCCATCCGTCCACCGAAAGAACCGATATTTATAGATAGATTTTCCTTTTTAAACATTTGAAAAGCACCATTACAAATGGCGCCCGAGCAGGGACTTTGCTGCGCATGCGCGAACTAAAAATTTCTGTAAAATACCGTCGTACCGAGTTTTAAGAAAACCGAAGGTAGAAGTTCATTATTCGGCATCCGCGTATTAGTTTTAGGATATACTGCTGTTAGGGTTCGCCGTTGCTTAGAGAGAAGCAGCGGTCCGGTTTTACTGATCTTGCCGTTGTTTAGAGAGAAATAACGGTCCGAGATAAATTAGGTTTAGTTTCTTGTCGAATAATGATCCGCTGACACTGTTTTACCGAAGTCCGTTTTGCGCAACCGCCAAGCGTAGTCCTTCGTTCTGGCCCGTAAATTATCGTTAAATTTTCAATCGTTAAGCTTTCACTAAATAAAACAATCGCGCATCACCAAGCAAAAGAGAGGGGAGTATGCGTGCTTTCAATACGTGTATGCTCAAATCCGTCCATGACCGTTTAAAATTAGTCGTCGTCGAGATAATATCACGAGTTCTCACCAGACCTCCGACCGAGACGGATCGTTCTCCGTAGCCCGCTGAGCCGTCATATAGAAGCCAAATGCAATGAATACCGAAGACCAGAGTGACGCCGACGCCAAGATTCCGATACCTGCCGAAAATTCCGCAACAAAAATAACCCAAACCGATCCGAGTGATACTCAAGTAAGTTGGGTGTACCAGCTGAAGAAGGATGGCCTAGTTCTCGAGCTGACGAAGTTTGGTCTTGATTGCAGTGGCACGACAGACGTTCTTAGGAAACGTTTAATAAAATTCATCCGCAGTGGCCAAGCTACACCGACGCCGAAAACGACGCCATTCAATTTTTCTCAAGCCACCGTTTCAAATACCGCTTCCGTTACCGCTTCCGTTACCGCTCCGGTCACCGTTACCTGTACCACCGCCGCTACCTATACCGGTCTACCATCACCGAGACTAGTCATGTCCTCAGCCCATTCAGCTGCAACCTCTGTGCCAGCCGTCACGATCACCACAGCATCAGTACCGCAGGCACTGACCACGGGATTTTCGCCCAGTTCATCAGGGGCAGTAAGATCACTAAAAGTATACAAATGGAATGTCCATTTCAATGGCAGAGATGATCCTGTTACCTTTATTGAACGCCTTCAAGAAATCTGCAATGCGCAAGCTCTGCCGATGGATGTATTACTACCGCACATGCCCGAGCTTTTACAAGGAGACGCTGCGCTGTGGTACCGCAACAACAATCGCACATGGAGGACGTGGGCCGAGTTCGAGCTAGATTTTAGGAACTTTTATTTTCCACTAAACCACGCTGACGATTTAGAAGTCGAAATTAGTCACCGCCAAAGAGTAAATGAGTCGCCAAGCCATTATATTACCGATTTACAAACTCTCATTCGAAGACACGGTGGCATAGGACCAGACCAGGAGCTGAAATGGCTGTACCGCAACCTACTTCCACAATACGGACAGCAGATTCGAAGGACTGATTTTTCCGATATTGTTTTCTTTTCTCGATTGGTAAGAGAAACCGAGGTACTATTACAACAATTAAACCGCACCAGTTACAGCCCGCGCCGAGAACAGACCAATACTATGCCCAATAACCGAACGAGGAACGCCCCACCACCGAATCGCCGCACCTCCTACCGTCCCTCCCAAGTATGTTTTCGATGTGGAGAGAACGGACACTTTCGCACCGAATGTCGCAATCCGAGCCGACTATTTTGCTCAAGGTGTGGTAAAGATAATGTTTTATCACGAGACTGCCCATGTCCCGCCTTCCGACGGGAAAACTAAACCGGCGCTGCACCGCCCCGAGGTCAGTTCAGTACCGAAATCGCCAAACCTCGATTCCACTAAACCGCTCCGTAAATAGTAATACCGATAACCGCCCGCACGTCATAGCACATATTTTTAATACACCGTTTTCTGCTCTCATAGATACAGATGCCGCAAGCTCGTATATTGGTGAACTCGTCATAGAACATTGTAGAAGAAACCGTTGCCAAAAAGTGCAATCACCGGTCAAAAGTGCACAAGTAGCAAATGGTGGAGTTATACAGATAGCCGAAGCATACCGGGTCCCATTAAAAATTGGAAACACCGATCTAACCGTAGACATCAGCTATTTTCCGCATCTAACGTCCGAAATTGTAGTAGGGATGGATATATTGGGCCGACACCAGTTTCAGCTAGATTTAAACTCTGGCCAAGTATATCTCAATGATGAAGCACTTCCCTTTTCCGATAACATGTGCAGCCCCATAGGATCGAATACTAGCAATCCAGCTCTAGTCTTAACAAAAGACGAAGAACAGCTACTACAACAATTTCTTGACCAAGAATTACCAAAATTTGAAAATATTCGAGGCACCACCCCGCTAATGCAGCACTCGATACACCTACTGAATCCCGAGCCAATCAAGCAACGATATAGACCGCAGAATCCCAGGATGCAAGAAATAATTAATACTGAAGTACGAGAAATGTTAGAAAATGACATCATTGAACCAGCAGATAGCCCATGGAGTTCTCCCGTAGTAATAGTCCGGAAAAAAGATGGCAAATACCGTTTCTGCATCGATTTTCAAAAAATTAACGCCATTTCGCGCAAGGATGCGTACCCGCTGCCCTATATCAACGCTATCCTGGATAAACTAAGACGAGCCCGGTATATTTCCAGCATCGACTTAAAACAAGGCTACTGGCAGGTACCGCTATCAGAGGAAAGTAAACCAATCACCGCTTTTACTGTACCAGGCATGGGATTATTTCAATTTAAAGTTATGTCATTCGGATTACACTCAGCTCCCGCAACTTTTCAACGATTAATGGACCGAATCATAGGACCAGAGCTTGACCAGTTCTGTTTTGCATACCTGGACGACATAATTGTGTTGGGTGAAACATTTGAGGAACACCTAAGCAATTTACAAGAAGTGTTTCGCCGTCTACGTGCCGCCAATCTGAAACTGAATCCCGAAAAATGTCAATTTGGCCGTCGATCCCTCCGCTACTTAGGTCACCTTGTAACATCCGAGGGTATTTGCACCGATCCCGAGAAAGTCTGTGCTATTTTACAATTGGCTGCACCGACAAATATACGCTCCTTACGACGATTCCTGGGTATTGCATCATGGTATAGACGTTTTGTACCGAACTTCTCACAGATTGCCGCTCCGCTTAACCAGCTTTTGAAAAAGGGTATCCGCTGGAAATGGAACGAGGAACAACAATCCGCATTCGAACAGCTGAAGACTAGTTTAACCCAGGCCCCCGTATTGACTTGTCCCGATTTCTCCCGGCCATTTACGTTGCAGACAGATGCATCCGATAACGGGCTTGGTGTTGCACTGATTCAACATGGGTCAGATGGCGATCACGTAATTGCTTATGCAAGTCGAAGTTTAAGTCCGAACGAGAAGAAGTTTTCAGTGACCGAGAAAGAATGCCTGGCAATCATCTGGGGTATTGAAAAGATGAGACCGTATTTAAAAGGCTACCACTTTACCGTCGTGACTGACCATCAATCACTCCGCTGGCTACATTCCATTAAAAGCCCGTCTGGTAGACTAGCCCGCTGGAGCATGTACCTCCAACAGTTCGACTTCGAAATAAAATACCGCAAGGGAGTTTTAAACAAAGTAGCCGACGCATTATCCCGAGCTCCTGTTCTTACCGGCACCGACGACGGAGAAGAGGATCCTAACCCAATCTTTGCATTAGACGAGTTTACACCTTGTTCCTGGTATACAGCAAAGAAAACCGCCGTTGAAAGTAATCCTACAGCATTTCCCGATTATCACGTTCGAGATGGCCGCCTATACCGCCACTTCTGGGATATGTCCGATCCTACCGAAGACGACATGGCCGATCCATGGAAAGTTTGCGTTCCCAAGGCCGCCCGCAAAGAAGTGTTGGAAGAAAATCACGATCGACCGACCGCCGGACATCTCGGTATTGCTAAAACTACAGCCCGTATTGCCCGCCGTTATTACTGGCCCGGCATGTTCCGAGATATTGCCGCATATGTCAGACGTTGTTCATCTTGTCAGAGATATAAAACGTCACAACAACAAACAGCTGGTAAAATGCAACCGTCAAAAAATGACCAACCGTGGGAAACCGTTAGTACCGACTTAGTTGGACCGCTACCCCGCTCCGCAAAAGGAAATAATTATCTAGTTATTTTCCAAGACCGCTTTACTAAATGGGTACAGTGTCGAGCCATCCGGAAAGCTACCGCCAAGGCGGTTAGCCAGGCGCTCTATGAAGAGGTTATCACCCGATTCGGATGTCCACACGCTGTTATTTCTGATAATGGAACCCAATATACCGGACAAACGTTTAAGGATCTACTAGGCGAAATGGGGATAGCACACCGACTTACACCCCCATATACTCCGCAAGCTAATCCCGTAGAACGCACCAATAAAACTATGAAGACCATGGTAGCCCAATTCTGCGAAGCTGATCACAGAAAATGGGATGTGCATCTACCCGAACTTGTGTTTGCACTCAATAGTTCCCGACACCAGTCCACAGGATACTCACCTGCCTTCCTTAACTTTGGCCGTGAACTGGACCCTCCTAAACCGTTATACCGCAACCGCACAAATACCGAAGCGCCACAAGACGACTCCACCCCAACCGCAGAAGAAAATACCGCACAATTGGCCAACCTTACCGCCCGGCTTCAAAGGTTAAAAGATGTGTATGAGCTAGTTCGAATCAATTTGGGAAAAGCCTTCACCGTTCAAAGCCATCACTATAACCTCCGCCGGCGAGAATGGAGATGTCATGTCGGAGATAAAGTTATGCGTCGCGAAAACCCACTTTCCTCTGCTGTCAAGGGTTTTGCCGCAAAACTTGCACCGAAGTATTCTGGGCCTTATACCGTAATTAAAGTCGTGTCACCAGTTGTATATGATCTTAAGGATCAATCAGGCAGAAAGTACCGAAACATCCATATCAAGGACTTAAAAACCGCACACGACAATCTGGTGTAGTTTTCTTTCGAACTATCCGATCAAAAACCCGTAACCCAAAACCGACACCCCTAGGCCTGCTAGCCCTTTAACAACCGAATCCAGTGCAATTTGTGCAACGGGTCAGGCCCTACTACCGCTGCACCCGGACAATCCACCAGAAGTCTAAGTGCCCGTCAATCTCTGCCCATGCATCAAAGGCACTCCACATCCGTCAGAACGCAGTGCTGTATGCACTCAGTCTGCAACAGAACATGCCAAGCTATGGCTGTTTATTTGGGTGCCTAGGATATAAAGGCAAGAAGAAAAAGAAACGGTGAGGTACCATGCGTAGCATGAGGCGCCACCGCAACGAGTACGGGTACCACATGATGTCACCCATGGAGGACCACCGAGGACCACTGGACCATTTTCAAGACCGAAGCAATTTAATTTTTTTTATTATAGAATCATAATACTGTTTTTTTAGATATATTCATTTTCAGGTTTTCTTTTACATCGGGCTAGGTTTAGGAAAATATTTTCTTTTGTAAACAAAATATTTTTTCCAAAGAAGGGGGGGTGTGTAACGAAGTTACTATATTTTCCGGGGTTTTTAATATTTTTACCGCTTTGTTTTATATTTTTAAAAGGTTAGTATGCGTGTCCGATATAACTTTCTTATTTTTCGTGCTATAACGTTCGTTCTTGTACGTAAATAATTTATTTACTTTATACTGTTCAAATCTATTAAGTTTTCCGTCGCGAAACATCGAGAAAATAGTTTTCACCATTTTCCGGCCACAGTCGTTAGTACTGCTGAGCGCGCCGCCAAGTCCAAGCGCGTACTGTACCCCCAGATGCTTCCGCGCGAGATCGAAGCGCGTACGGTACCATCGCGTCTATGACCGTGACGTAGTTTCGCCGAGTCAATTTATACGGGAAATCGACCCATTTTAAATCAGAACTCGTGTTCTCACCGTCCCGACCACTCGACATCGTAGAACCGCTCCCGATCCGACCGACGACCACCGAGGCTGACCGACCGACTTCCGACGGTAAGAAACTACCATCCGAACCGCCGTTTCCCCGCGCCGCTTCCATTTTTCGTAGACCGCTGCACGTTCTGGTTATAAGGTATGGTTCTCACTCCTACACACAGGTTTAGGTACTATTTTACACTTTCTCATACACACACCGGGCCGACCATATGTTTGCTTTGTTTCTTGCATATAGGATAGAGCTGCTCTCGGAATAAGTACCGGGTGGCTATGTCTTATTTTAAAACACGCGAGCCGTCATATTATTGTTGTCACATACGTAAGCGATCGAACTGCTCTCGGAATAAGCACCGGGTGGTTCGGTCTCTCTTCAAACACATACAACACCACTAATCTACACACCTACACACACACGACCGAACTACTCTCGGAATAAGCACCGGGTAGTTCTGTCTCACTCACTCATACGCACGCCGATCAATGTTTGTTCTCACCTATGACGCCCAGCTGCTCTCGGAATAAGGACCGGGTAGCTTGGTCTCATTCTTAGCCTTCAGCTATTTTTGTTGTCTCTGTCACATACGAAACCGGATTTCTGCAGGATCCTGTCTCGTTCTAACTAATAGTTAAAACGGGTAAATATCGGGTTTCTACACACACACACACACACACACCGTCTTTGTCTTACACACACCTTTACCGTCTCTGTCACATACACATAGTACCTTCTCCGTCATACACATTACTTCAATACCAGAACGCGCCCGGCCGCAGGTTAAGTTTTTAATATGTTATATTTAGCCGCGTATTCGCAGGGAAACGACGTCTTACCGATTCACCACCGATCATTGTTCATATTACCGCTTAGTTAGGAACTTTTTCCGGCCGCCTCGGTGAAAGTTTTACATTCGCGCCCGTCTTCGCAAACACCGCACACCTGTCCGTAGATAGCATAAACAAACCGCGTTTTTAAGCACAGCCGCAAGTCCGCGTACCGCGTTACCTTTCCACTGACCGAATCTGATAAAGTTAACCGCAAACCTTACTTGCCGCCTGCTACCGACCGCAACCGTTTACCGCTACCGCTGAGACAACCGCCGCGTTTCTTGCGAATTTGATAACATGCGCATTATTCAAAAACCGATACTAGTAGAACAGCCGGATCATTTCATTTCATTTCATTGTATTAAGACCGATTTGTCGCGAGCATACACGCATACTCTTCCTACTCTTTCTTCTTTCTCTCTCTCTTTCATTCATATCATTTCACCGCATCTCATTTAGACACATTGTAATTTACAGAGAGTTGATTTATAATACAAAATGTTGTACTGAATCGATTGTTTTATTTTCCTTCACCGAAACTGTTTCTTTCAGGACGCTTAAAAAAAAAATATAGTCGCTAAATGCGTAGTTGAACGCCTGGTTTAATTTTCTCCACTGTAACAAGCTACCTGGTGCATCGTGGGCCCCTTACCACATTAATCCAAGGGGTGGCGCCCGAGATACCGTTGGAAAGTCATTTTCCATCCGTCCACCGAAAGAACCGATATTTATAGATAGATTTTCCTTTTTAAACATTTGAAAAGCACCATTACAAAGTACGTGTCGTATATTGGGCAGAACGAGACACTTTCAGTGTAAAGTTCGTTCGAATATTCATACAAGCCGGCAGCATCATTTTCTTCAGCCTTGAGATTGCGTTTGTTGCAGTACCACGCGTCTGGGATTCTTGCCTGAACAGTCCACTGGTAAGTTACTCTTCTATTGTTTTAAGGAATTAAATTGAAATAATTTTATAAAATAATTACCAAATTAGTACCTAAGTATTTGTGACTTACAAATCTTGAAATATTTTGAACGATTTTAAACTGGATAACGTTTTTTTGCAATTTCACAGTCCCCTGGGTACAGTCCCCTGTCAGTTTATAACACAGGGGACAGTGCCTGAACAGTCCACTGGTAAGTTACTCTTCTATTGTTTTAAGGAATTAAATTAAAACAATTTTATAAAATAATTACAGTTAGTACCTAAGTATTTGTGACTTATAAATCTCGAAATATTTTGAATGATTTTAAACTGGATAACGTTTTTTGCAATTTTACAGTCCCCTGGGTACAGTCCCCTGTCAGTTTATAACACAGGGTACTGCCTGTGCTCCAGTGGTCTGTTTAATCTTGAGGCGCTATCTATAAAAAAATATTTTCTGATTTCTGGGACAGACAGTAGGCAAACTGGTGCTTGTTTTGCTCCGGCTCCATCATGCCGCCTAAATTTAATTGAGTTAGTTTGCTAAGAAACATATTTTTTTATGCACTTTAGCAGTCCACTGGACGATATAACAGTCCCCTGTCCAGGAATTTAAAAAAATCGTCCAAATAATAATTTTATTTCTTATTGCCTTTCGTTCTACTTACTCAGTTTTTAATTTGAAGGATAAACATAGTATATGGACATCGATGTATAGGCGATTTTCCTATTACTTAGTAGAGAAATACCCTTATATATAAATTGTTGTGAGGTATTAAGGCAAGCAATAAAATAAATAGTAATTATTAGCTTCCTTTACTTGGAACTCACGGGGAGAAAATCGGTTCATTTAAGCTAATTGGACTCCAGAGATGTTGGATGATGGATTAAATTAAGTTTGAATTGTCGGTCTTATTACCGCCCTTTATTTTTACTCGTTGGTCCTATATTACCTGACTAGTTTGGTAATAAGGCCCAAATATGAGTACCTACCAACCTATTCATTTTTTTCGTCGTAAGTGGTTGTGTTTTGTTTTTCATTTTAATATATCTGTTTCTTTAATGAATATACATTTTTACCGTTTTCACTAAGTTCTGAATAAGAAATATTGTTCGTTTAATAAAAAATATTGTTTTTGTACTAAGCCGGCCTTATCACCCTACAGTACCTTCGTATCCTAAAGGACTGAGCACTGGGCATTTAGTATAAGCGTAAACCTACAGGATGAGCATAAAAAAGTTGTGGTGAAAACCATGCGGAATATGACCACGAACAAGGGTACAATTATCATAATTTGAAAATTATTAGAGGGCATTTGACCCGTTTAAGAATACCTACTTAATTTTAAATAGCTTAGCGAGCAAGAGACGCTAAAAGAAAATTGTTACAAAGTGATATTTATAAGAGAAAGAAAAGTTCTATAGCATTCACTAAAGAATAACATACTAAGTAATAAGTTCTGGTGTACCAAAAACAACCAGAACTGGTATAAAAATCGTCCTATAGGTAAAAATGAAATAAGTAAATGGACCAAGAAAACGGCCAACGGTATCGGACTAAATGTCAAAAAATAGAAAATTACAAACCATTCTAATCGAGCTACGGCAGTAAGTACATTTTACAAATGTGGAACCTCCGATCAAAAATAATTAAAATAACAGGCCATGGTTATTCCAAATTATTAAACCGTATTTGCAACTATAGATGCTGAACACTATCACATTCACATTTTAAAATAGATGAGGGAATTCAATGTAAATTCATCAAGTTTATCATCCACTCCAGTAAATAGTAGCAATGATAGAACCTCCACCACCCACCACATTGAACAAGCAGTTAACTTACGAAGATTCCACAAACGGTTCCATTGTACCTTGCGAGCAAAACTTATTTGCATAAAAGAGGGCTTGGATTGAAAAACGTAGGGCTTGGTTTAGATCACAATGATATGGGGACGATATATCTAACCAAATCTAGGTTTAAATTTTGTCAAATTCATATTATGACATGATATGCCAAACTAATGAGTAATAAAATAAGTTGACAAATACAAATTTGTTTTTGTTGTTTACAAAATTAACAAAGTAAGAATATACAAAAAGAAAAATAATTACATAAATTGCTGAAATTGGCCACCGCCATGCTCCACATTCTTGGATAATCCTTTCTTGTAATTGTTCTAAATTTGCAACTGGTGTTTTAAAAATAGTGTTCTTTAAATAAGGAAAAACAAAGTAATCCATAACCGTTAAACAAGGTGATCTAGGTGGGAATTCAATGTCTGATCAAAAACTGATCAATCTGTCGTCGAAAAAATTGCGTAAGTAGTTAATAGTTTCTGCGGCTGTATGGGCGGTTGCACCGTCCTGTTAAAAATATCCAAAACGTGGTTCGTCGTCAAGTAATTGCTCCACAAATGGATTCAAAATATTGTCTCTATACCGCTGTGCTGTAACTGTGTCATGGAAAAAATAGGACCAACTATAATTCTTCTTCGGGAAACAGCTAACCAGACACCAATTTTTTGAGGGTGCAATGTGGACTCTACAAAAAAATGGGGATTTTCACTAGGTACTCCACATGCGAGTATTTTGAGAATTTACATAACCGAAGAGGTGGAACCAGGCTTCATCCGAGAAAAATGTCAGGTCTAATTTCCAATAAGTTTTGGGTAAACCATTGAGAGTAATTCCTGCGTCTTTCAAAATCTGCGCCTTCTATTTCTTGGAATTCTTGCACTTTATAAGGAAATAAATTTAGCTGCTTCTTAAGAATAGTCCTGCATGTTCCATAAGATCTTCCCACTTCTTGGGACAGGCGTCTTATACTATTTGTTGGCATATTTTGCATTATTTCACGAACGTTTGCAACAAGTTCTTCTGTTCTTACAGATGGTCTTTGTGCTCCTTTTTTGTATTGTATAGAACCTATTTCCCTAAACACAGCCACGGTTCTTTTCAGGCAATGATAAAAATCCCCAGCAATAAAAGCAACGTTAGGAAAATGTTCGTGAAAATCGTCCATGCACAAACCCGGATTGTATTGCCACTCACCATTTACTCTAACCCCGTTTCGAAAATACGCTTCAACCATGAATGTTTTGTGCTGTTCCGTAAAGCCCATTGTGTGAATTGTTCAAGAAATTGGAAAAATTAGCGATTAATCAAATTACTTGTAACGACTGTCAACAAAGATGACGAAATAACTGATTGATTGTTAATTTAGGTATTTACTGACACCCAACAGGTATTAAGCTCTACGGCTAAGCATTACGTCCTTAGATGCAAGGCCCTCTTTGATGCAAATAATTTTTGCTCGCACGGTAGGTATATCAGAATTGCACATTCTTTGTAAATTGTTTGAATTGCACAAAAAGTAATTAAATTATTATATTAGTCCTACATAATATAAGAATATTTATTTTAAGCCATTTAAATCTGATTAGTTTGTATGTTTTTAATAAAATTATTAAATAGTTTACAAACATAAAATTTACTTTATAATTTACCTGAACAAAAAAAAATCAGTAAATAATCTTAATATAAACCACCCGAGCTTTTACTATTACCACGTAAACTTCGCGTACACTGTTAAAAGAAAAGAATCAAATTTAACTTTTTTTTATGTCCCAGAAAGTCCACTCCCGTTTTTTTGTCAATTTAACTAAAACCGCTTCAGTCAATCAGTAACTCATAAAATATGTTATTACTATTTTGACATTAATCTGATTTTATTGTGCAGTAAAAATTACAACTTAATTAGTTAATTTGACACATTTTTTATGTTAGTATTAACTTATTTTAAAATTTTAACTAAAAAAGATATTGATAATGATTATAAACTTTATCAAAGTTACTAGTATTTGGTTCATTTGAACCGTAAAAGAATTGCATGTTAATTTTAGTTAGCTGTTATGTTAAAACGACTTCCAGAAAAGTTAGTTCTTAAAATCTGATTTTTACTAAACACAAAAGAGTTAAAATAACTATACATTTTAAGTTAAATTTGATTTATTTTAATTGATTATAATTTTTTTTGATTCTCACGTCCAGGATTTCTAACAGTGTAGGTATTCCTTTCCTTTTCCTTTTAATCACAAAATGTTCTCGACTTAATAATTTCCCATAAAAGCCCTTGACCGCTGGTCTCGGACATTTATCGTCAAATTGTCAAGTCTCCAATATTTTAGAAGTAAAAGTTTTCGACAAAACACCTACGCGAAATTTATTCGGTAAAACTTTAGTTATTGCGATTTAACCTATGATATAGTATAGTAAAGCTAATATAAATAATTATCGGCCAATAAGTGTAATAAATAACTTTTCAAAAATTTTTGAAAAATGTCTTAAAGAAAGACTGATTAATTTTCTTCAAAAAAACAACATTCTTTCTCGTAATCAATATGGGTTTACAAGTGGGTTAAGTACTAAAAATGCCATATATGAATTGACTAGCCAAATAACCAAACAATTAGATAATAATAAAAAGAGCATTGCCGTATTCCTTGATCTAGCAAAGGCATTTGATACGGTGCCACATGATCTGCTCTTAAATGTGTTACATTTATATGGTATAAGGGGCACCGTGTTAAATGTCTTTGAGAGCTACCTTAAGGATCGTCAACAAGTAGTGAAAATCGATAATATACACAGTGATCCGCTAACCGTAAAAATTGGAATACCTCAGGGGACCGTCTTAGGACCAATTTTATTCATTACCTATATAAATTCCTTAGCTAATTTAAGTATTAATAACGGAATAATCATTTCATATGCAGACGACACAGTTGTGGTATTCGAAGGTGAAACTTGGACTCAAGTAAAAGAGTCAGCTATGGATGGTATAAAAAAAATTAAGATCTGGTTGGATTTCTTTAAATTAACATTGAATACTTCCAAAACTAATTTCATAGCATTCTCATCTTCCAATCGTCCCAATTTTAACAACATACAAATTGAAAATTTTGAAGAAGTTATCTGTGAGGTATCCTCAACAAAATATTTAGGAATTACTATTGATAAACATCTTAAGTGGGGAGCACATATCAGTTATTTGACAAACAATATTAGAAAATTAATTCATAAATTCTATATTTTAAGGGAAATTATTGGCAGAAAACTAGTACTCTCTATATATAAGGCTTTAGTAGAATCTCTAATAAGATACGGTATAATTGCGTTGGGTGGGATCTACAAAAACTCATTAAAACCTCTAAATGTCGTTCAAAATTATATCCTCAAAATAATCTATAAAAAAAACAAACGCTACTCCACACATTTACTCTACAATTCAGAAATCCTAAATGTTCGATCACTGTATATATTGTCAACTGCTATATTAACACATAAAACCTCCAAATTAAGAAACTATATTAATCATCCATATCAGACTCGCAATCATATAAACGGACAGTTGATAATTCCTAACAGTAGTAAAAATGTTAATTTAAAATTTATTCATTACTTAGCTCCAAAAATTTATAATGCTCTTCCACTAGAAATATTTCAAACAACAAAAAGTTTAGAAAAAAATGTAGGATTTTTATAAGTAGCAATTTTAATAAATTTAGTGTATTGTTTTAAAAATTAAACCGTCTAGCCAATTTTTATAATAAGGCACCCAAGTGCATATAATATACTACTTTACATTACTCCTATTCTTATATTATTATACCTACATACCTTAGGAAACACTTATATTTAAGATAGAATAGTATACCTACCAGCTTTTAATTAAACCTTTATATTACTTATTTAATAACATTAAGATTACTGTATTATTATTTTGAATAAAATTTTGCACATACAGGGATTTAGTTCTCTAGGTGCAAAACTAAATAACCTATAAGACTATAAACGTTTATATATACATATAACATAAATCATGTAGACTTTTCTTTTCAGGAATATGTAATATATTATTATTATTATTATTATTATTATTATTATTATTATTATTATTATTATTATGCATCAACTGATCTACTATAGTTTACTGCGCTTTTTGTGAACATTAAAAAAAAGTTAACAAAAAAGAATGGCTTCTTATCAAAAAACTCATAAAGTTCATAAACATTGACTGCAAATCTACTCTCGTATAATAAACTTACATTAATATCCAGTTTCCATCCATTTTCTAAACCACAAACTTTACGGAAAAGCTTCTTTTAACTTTGAAAACTCGCGAAACTCACGCGCGAAATCCAGAAAAGCCTGTAATAGCTTGACTTTTCAGGTGCCGCGTTAGTGCGAAACTGAGATATAAAGTTCGCAAACTTCCGGAGTTTCAGACTCCGGTGTTCCAACCCGGAGTCGAGATCAAGCGCATGCATAGGTGCTCGCAGATAATTTGTCAGGGGAGGGCACATTAAAATAAATTTAAGTGTGTAAAAAGCATATATTATACCTAACGGGTGTTTCTCAAAAGACGTTCACCCCTATAACTTTTCTGTATTTATAGATATTAAAATGAAATTTTAAGATTATGCAGTCTGCATTTATTGGCATAATTTTCAATTTATTAGCACTTCCGGTTTGACCGGAAGTGACATTGACTTTGATATTTTAAATGGGACATCTTGTATATTTTTACTTATTGGGATTTAGCATAACATTCTGAGTAAAATGACACCTCACTTGTCATTTTTTGACGTATTATAACATTTTTATGTTTATTTTTATTTTTAATCTAGAGTGCTACAAATTAATTAAATCTGTTAATTTATAGTCAAGTAGTATGTGAAAATAAAAATTATGTCATAAAAAATATAAAGGCGGCTTTAAAAAACAATGTTAAAATTGTAATGTCATTCGTTTATTAAACTTACATTGCAAATCAGATAAAATGGTTAGTTTTACTTGAAATGAACAAATTGATGTGCTCCTAATTTTTGGAGTGACCAGAAAAAATCTTCTGAAGCCGCTAGATTGAATGTAAGTATTGTTTGTTTTATAAACAACTTTAAATTAAAGCCATATTGCTTTTCAAAACCATTTCATTGTTTTTCAAAGCTTCCTTTATATTTCTTTAGAAAATACAGGGCGGCAATATTGCATAACGCTTTTAAATTTGCAATTGGGATTTAAGGCAATTTTTTTAGTGTCCATTTTAAAATAGCATAAGAGTGTATGGTATCAAATTGTTGGAAAAAAAAATGCTCGTTTTAAATATCCTAGTGAACCACCATCGTTTCATTTGAAAAAATTTCATTTTCTTCATTTTTTAAACGCTTGTGAAACTTAAAAAGTCAATTATTATGACATAATTTTAATTCTAATATACTACTTGACTATAAATTAACAGATTTAACTAATTTGTAGCACTCTAGATTGAAAATAAAAAATAAACATAAAAATGTTATAACACGTCAAAAAATGACAAGTGAGGTGTCATTTTACTCAGAATGTTATGCTGAATCCCAATAAGTAAAAATATACAATATGGCCCATTTAAAATACCAAAGTCAAGGTCACTTCCGGTCAAACCGGAAGTGCTAACAAATTGAAAATTATGCCAACAAATGCAGACTTATCTCTTATGCATAATCTCAAAAGTTCATTTTAATATCTATAAATATAAAAAAGTTATAGGGGTGAACGTCTTTTGAGAAACACCCGGTATACCGTGCGAGCAAAAATTATTTGCAACAAAGAGGGTTTGAATTAAAAAACGTAGGGCTTGGTTTAGATCACAATGATAGGGGGACGATATATCTTACCAGATCTAGGTTATAATTTTTTAAATTCATATTATGACATGATATGCCAAACTGATGAGTAATAAAAAAAGTAGACAAATACAAATTTATTTTTGTTGTTAACAAAATTACCAAAATTAGAATATACAGAAAGAAAAAGAAAAATAATTACATAAATTGCTGAAATTGGCCACCGCCATGCTCCAAACGTATAATTCACACGTCTCTTCATATTTTCAAAAGTGTTGACCAGCATCTCTCAGCATAATTTCACGAACGTTCGCAACAAGTTCTGCTGTTCTTACAGATGGTCTTCCTGCTCCTTTTTTGTGTTGTATATAAAACCTGTTTCCCTAAACACAGCCACGGTTCTTTTCAGGCAATGATAAAAGTCCCCAGCAATAAAAGCAACGTTAGGAAAATGTTCGTGGAAATCGTCCATGCACAAACCCGGATTGTATTGCCACTCACCATTTACTCTAACACCATTTCGAAAATAAGCTTCAACCATGAATGTTTTGTACTGTTCCGTAAAGCGATGAATCAAATTACTTGTAACGACTGTCAAAGATGACGGAATAACTGACTGATTCTTAATTCAGGTAGTTACTGACACCCTACAGGTATTAAGCTCTACGGCTAAGCATTCCGTCCTTAAATGCAAGGCCTTCTTTAATGCAAATAATTTTTGCTAACACGGTACTTAACACTCTCAATTTAAAAGGATTGAGTAAGAAAATATTTTCGGCCATTTCATTTCGGCTCTGTGACAGATGCAGGGATCCTTTCTTGAGGTTCATGGCGATAGGGGTTAACGTACAGTGGTGTAAGCTGCCCGGGGTTTAAATAAATAATTTAAGGGACTGTTTTGTTTGACAAATATTCACGTCAAAATATCAACTACCATTTGGTTTGCTTCTCGGCTATAAAGTATGTTCAATGACCGCTGACCGCTACGTCACGACTAGTGCTTATCTTTCTAACATTCGTGAGCGAGGTGAGATAGTCAACTTGCGTCAATAATGAATGTATAATTTTAACAGTAAAAAAAGTTTTATTGTCATTTTTGACAGTGAAATTTTTAATCAACAAGCATTAATTTTAAAATTGTTTAATTATTTTTAAAGAGAAAGTTATACTGGAAAGACTCTTTAACGCAGTTTATTAGATAAGTAGATATAATACAGCAGAAATTGTGAAAACATATAAAATAAACATGAAAAATATATGGCAATGTTTTTATTAATTCCTATCTGTTTTAGAGAGTTTCTGATGCTTTGGAAGTTTCGTGTTTAACAATCCAACGAATTAAGGCAAAGGGGATAGACAAGGATGTAAATATTTTAAGAATCGGAATAATGTAGCTATTTTGTCATAGCGTAGTCGACAATCTCACGAAATTGATGGACGAACCATAAGAGAGCCTATTTAGGGGATGTATGGAGTAGGTGAATACGTTTCCATTCGCTCAATACAACTAAAATTATTGGTGTTGAAGTATTCACTGGTTTATTAGCGAGCTGTTTAAATGCGTAAATGTACTTACAATAATTGCTTTGTTGCTTTTCACCACGAGTTCCAGCTGGCTGTGACCTACGTTATTTACGATCTACGGGGTTAAAACCAAATAAGTGGTACTATGGAAAATAGTCTTCGAAGGATATTCGAAATGTGGACAGACCCATTCCAAGCAAAACAACTGTCCAGGATACGTAATTTCCATCCATTGTAGCTACGAATTAAATCATTGTCATCTGACGAATATACCGTGTTAGCGAAACATGTCATATAAACATTTTACTAGTGTAAAAGGTTATTTTGCCTATTTTTTTTTCATGTTAAACATGCAAAGCTACAAGAACAGCTCAATGTCACCCTTCACCGATTAAGATATTTCCTTTGATTAGGACTCAACTGATTTTGACTAAATGTGTGTAATCTCAATCTGTGCCAACGCCAAAGAACACAAAAGTTTCTTTTTGGGCATAAGGATCGCTAGAGGATGCATTGCAGGGGTCTTCAACCGGCGGCCCGCGGGCCACATGCGGCCCGCCATTAACTTTTTTGTGGCCCGCATAAAAATTTATTAGTAAAATTAAACATTAATGTGTTTGTATAAATATTGTCTTGAGTTTACTATATTTCAGCTATATTAAATTTCTCACTTTCTATTTGCTCTGGCCCGGCAATCGATGGGTAGCTTAAATATGGCCCTTCTATGAAAAAAGGTTGAAGACCCCTTAGAGGCTCGAAGTCGCCCTTAGATGACTCTGTATAGCGCCCTTAGTACCTTGAGGAACTTGTTTTTGTACCATGTTTCGGAACAAGTTCGTACCAGATTCTAAACAATTATCATTTGTTTACTCATCGACGACTGTATTTGGTTGAATTCTTATGCCTTCCGCATTCAGATCTTTAAGCTTCATGTTGGAATATATATCTATAATTATTATTAAACAGAAAAAGGTCGTTTTACTGGTAAAAAAGTACTTTAATATTTAATTTTGTATTGTTTTGGGTAGTAATTTAATTTCTTGATGCTGTTTGTTATATAATAAATATCATTTTGTTTCAGAAAAACTACAAAAAAGTAAAAAAAAACATCAAAAAATTAAATTACTTCTAACTTAACAATTAATATTTAATATTCCCCCTTGTATTCCCCTCTCCCCTATCCCCCTCTAGAGGCTGGCTGTGGACTTTTCAACCACCCAATCAACGTTCGCAATAAAGCGCGGGAAACTTGTAAACACCATGTGTAAGAATCCGCACATAAATCATTGTATTATTTCCTATTAAATTGAGGCGAAAAATAGGGAATATGGAAATATTTCCTAATGCTGAGGTTTTTTGAAAGATGATAGTTTAGATTGGAAAAAATTGTATATTTTTGAGAACCGTTTAGACTAGTGTTGTTACAACCTTTCCGAATGTGACTATTCTGTTTGACTAAACCTACTACTTACCCTACGTTAATAATGTACTTACTGATTTTACAGGTTTTGATTTTTTTTGTAAGTATTGAGAAATCTTATTGCAAAATACAAAATAATTAATAAAACAAAAAAGGAATACATGACAATTTTCTGTTTCTTTTAAAATATTTTTTATTAAACAATTTTCGTTACGTTACAACATTGAAACTGTTTATCTTCTGGGGTTAAATTCAAATTATGACGAATACTTGTTAAATGGTCAAGTAATGTATTTATTCTGTAATGTTGATATTTGTAGGTACATACCTATGTACACTTGTAAATCTGATTATTCCTAACGTATGTAATATTACGTTGCTTCGTTTGATGCCTTGAAAGACACTTTTATTGTTGAATTGTTTATTATATTTACAACACTAGTAGTTTTTGTGTGATGAACTTTTGAGAATTTTGAAAAGGAGTGTTTTTGGCATAGGTGACGTTTTAAAGAAACCCATATAGTACCGATATTAATAAATAGCTTTTTATTTTCCTAATAAATGTTCAACAACCGGTTTTACATCGCTTAACCTCAAAATTTCTTTCTTTAAGATGGCGGCCTATGATTGGCCGATTGAAAAGTCCATAGGCAGACTCTAGACGCTTGTCAAATAATGTTTCTCTTTGGTTTTTGTGGTTTATAAATTGCATCACAGGGAAAAAAACTCCTTACGAAATCTATACTGACTAATTGAAAAAATGTTATTGTTTTCAAAGAAAGATAGTCCAGTCGCTCACTCAAAATTATTTCAAAAAAATTTTGAGGAAGTGGGAAGTATAGAGATCTGTCTATTCTATAATTTTTCATGTCCCCAATATCGTATAGAAATGACCTCCCAGTGTCATATGGGAATGACCTTTCCTACCTTAAATATGTCAGGCAATGTACCTTCACTTATACATGTAGTCCGTGTGGGAAATAGAGGGGGGCATACTTAACCGCGGCAAGGGGGGAGGATAAAATGTTTGCTGTGCTAAGTTAAATTCGTAAAACGAACGCTCAACTTAGCCGTTGGCTTTGCTTTGCTAGTTAAAAAAAAATACGAGGAAAGTCGGGGTCGATTTTTTTATTGTTCATTTGCGCTTGAAATAGGTCTACAAAATTAAATTTAAACCTTGCGGGAGAGTCAGGATAAGCATTTCCAGACAAACATTAAATAAATAGTCCTAATTTGCACTGCGATGTTTATTTTGATTTTACCCCAAACCCGAGGAATGAACAAGAGAGGACTTTAAACAAAAACATTCCGAAAAGTCTATAACTACGAGTAGGACTAGAAAATTTACTTATTTAAATTGGCCAATTTTATTAAAATAAATTAATTACCCATGTTGCTGTTGACCTGACTTTGTGGTTTATAATAGGTCACGTGGGAAAACCCGAAAAAACATTTCCGGGGAGGGGGGGGGGGATATAGTACATTTAACGATTGCCTAATGTAGGTTATAATAAGCGAGAATGATAATATAATGCAAGCGCCTGCGGCTAATATACAGGGTTGCCCAGAAGTTGGGAATAAAATTAATAGGGGACCAACGGGCAAAACGGGGTACCCTTCTTTTATTCTAACCCAGTCGCTCTATCTATACTACGCCTTCGGAATTTTGTCATCACGTTTGGGTCCGTTCCCTGCCATACGATTGAGGACCTCACTTGCTACTGAACTGTTTTAGTGACAACATGTGCATTTTTAATATACAAAGTTATAATATTTTGACATATTAAATTTAGAGTAAGTAATATTAAATCAATTTAGAATAAAATAATATTATTGTCAACTAAAAGTGTATATTTTTTACCATCTTTCTTTGTTATTATATTTTAAAAAACACAAATTTTTAGTTCAAAAAACAAGCACTAACCTCAAAATTTTCTCATCGTGCAAAATGGGGTATCGTATCCTGAGCCGCAACCAGGAACGTCGAAAGAGAGCGACACTAGTTTTGAGTTTGTCAGCCCCAAAGCTATCTTACCAATTCCTCAAGTTAATCAAACCAAGAAAAGAGCTTCAAGAAAAAGAGGAAAAACAGCCATCCTAACCTCATCACCCTATAAAACAGAGTTAGAACAGGTTCAGGAAAAAGCTAAATCGATGAAGGTAAAATCAGTAAAAAGAAGGATAGCAGATGTTCAAAGCCAATCAAAGACAACTAAAAAATTCAAATTACACAAAACTAAAAAAGTAGAATCGGATTCGGAAGGCGAAGTTAGTGACATCGACTGTTTGTACTGCGGCGACTTTTATTCAAGTTCCACGGAGGGTTGGATATGTTGCTTCGGTTGCCACAACTGGGCTCATAATTCATGTGCAGGGGTAGAAGATGAAGACGACGAAGCAGTACTTGTTTGTGAGCATTGTCAGTAATGTTTTTTCACCTTAACTATACTATCCCATTTTACCCTACACGACGGGCATAATGGGGTAAGTTACATAGTTGTGTTATTTTCCTGTTTTATCGTTTACGTTTACTTTTTTTTAAGTTAAAATATTATGCATAAATAGTCAATACTACAATAGGATTGTTGCCTTATTTTGAGTTCCTTAAAATTTATAGTTTCTTTTATATGACATTTTAAGCCTTAAGTACCCCGTTTTGCCCGTCGGTCCCCTATAGCCTTAACCTGTAACTTTTGGGGAAAACGCTCGGACACGTCAATTTAGTTTTATATATGCTCACATTTTGACGTTATTCGTTTGTTTTTTTATAAACATTTGTCAAAGATATGACGACATTGATCTATTTTTTAAAGGGAACCATACAGCTTGTGATACCATTTGAAAGCTAACATCTCGTACAGTAGGTATGCTTATACATTTTGGTGCGATTCTGTCTAGCTATTTCAAAAAGGGGACAGTAAAAAGTTTTTAAAAAATCTCTACTTATTTGAATAAGCGTGTTTTTTTTACCTATCACAACTATTGTTAAGTCACAAAATGTCAGAACGTGAAACAATGAGGATTTATTACCTTGAAAGTTAAAAAAACATCAATGATTTTTTATTTCCGCTTATTTAAATAGATTTTTTAAAAACTTTTTCAAAAAAGCTTGACAAAATCGCGCCGAAATTTATAAGCATACTGTACGAGATATTAGCTTTCAAATGAGGTATCACAAGCTGTATGTTCCATTAAAAAAAATATATCGATGTCGTCATATCTTTGACAAATGTCAATAAAAAAACAAACGAATAACGTCAAAATGTGAGCATTTATAAAACTAAATTGACGTGTCCGAGCGTTTTTCCCAAAAGTTACAGGTTAAGGCTATATTAATTTTATTCCGGACTTCTGGGCAACCCTGTATATTAGCCGCAGGCGCTTGCGTTATATTATCATTCTCGCTTATTATAGCCTACATTAGGCAATCGTTAAATGTATTATTCCCCCCCCCCCCCCCCCCCCCGGAAATGTTCTTTCGGATTCTCCCACCTGACCTAATATAAACAACAAAGTCAGGTCAACAACAACATGGCTAATTAATTTATTTTCATAAAATTGGCCAACTTAAATAAAATTTAATGTTATGTGGTACTACTCGTAGTTAGACTTTTCGGAATATTTTTGTTTAAAGTCCTCTCTTGTTCATTCCTCGGGTTTGGGTTTGTTCGGGTTTGTTCTGGTTTGTTCGGGTTTGTGCGACAATTTATATTTGTATATTTTAAAAAAAGATCGATGTCGTCATATCTTTGCAAATGTCTATAAAAAAATTCACAGATCTTGCACCTTACGCAAGCATCCTATGTATTGAAAATACCTGACACAGCTTTAAAATTTTAATGACCTATGTCATGTAATTAAAGCCCACATTCTAATTTGGATTTTGTAAAAGTTTAAAAAATGTTCTTTAATTTTACAGTACTGGTTACATAAAAACTATGGATAATTTTAAATTCCTCACCTCAAAAAACCCCAAAATCCTTAATTTCGTGCTGCTACCTATGTCATTTCGTTAGGAAATAATCCCAAAAAAACGAAAACAAAAATAAAACTTTGACACCCTGTATCTTGGTTGTTATCAATTTTGGGATAATGCAAGTTTAAATAAACCGCATTATTTCGCCTTAAGAAGCCTACTGTTGCTCTGTGTCCCATTACGTTTGGGACACCCTGTATATTAATTAAAACATATTATAAATAATCCCAAAAAAACGAAAACGAAAATAAAAGTTTGACACCCTTTATCTTGGTTGTTATCAATTTTGGGATAATGCAAGTTTAAATAAATCGCGTTATTTCGCCTTAAGGAGCCTGCTGTTGCTCTGTGTCCCATTACGTTTGGGACACCCTGTATATTCACGAAAACATATTATATTAAATGTATGGTTTTATTTCTAAGAATAATTAATATAAATTTGTTTATAAACAATCATATTCACATAGCAGACCAACCAAGGTGAACAATTGCCTTATATTCAATCGGTCATATTGTCTAAGCCTACTTATGCTATGTTTTTAAATTATACTTATTTACCAAAGCGTTCAAAATAGACCATGAAGATTTTCATGAGATAGGTAGGGGTGCAAAATATAACCAATCACCCGGTACAATAACATTTTCTGAGAAATCAATAATAAAAAAATTATCCCATTTGTTAACCAAATTTGGGCGGACCCTGTAATATGCAATTATTGTGCTTCAACTTTTTGCCTCCCACTTTTTTTTCGATATATTCCGATTTAAATAACGTGAACTTACCTTAGTTATAACTTATCTCAATAAAACACTTTTTAACAAAGTTACCATGGCGTTCTTTAAAACACAAACTAAACTAAACATTATTCATTATTTACTTGCCCACTTTACGCTGATTCATATTTATATTTCTACCAAGTCTTATCAGAGTATTATGTTACAAGACCGATCTAGATATTGCGCTGTTGGCCGCGACAGACGGCGGAGCGACATCGACATGAGCGACATCGACATGAGCGACATCGACATGCAATGCAAAGTTTGCGTAAACACGATCCCAATAGTATTTTCAATACTAAAACAAACGAATAACGTCAAAATGTGAGCATTTATAAAACTAAATTGACGTGTCCGAGCGTTTTTCCCAAAAGTTACAGATTAAGGCTATATTAATTTTATTCCGGACTTCTGGACAACCCTGTATATGATCATCCTAGTGTATTATTTTTACTACTTTTAAAATCCATTATTACCTACTTCTTATTAAAGACACAAAGTGAAACTTTAACATTTAAAAAACAAATATAAAAAAAATAAAACTCGGTCTTCCACCACAAATGTATTAGAATAAAATATTCAGTTAAAGGTCTCTACGTGTTTCGAACGTAGTAATGTTCATCATCAGGAGACAGAAAAAGCATTGCTGATGGTGTTAGCAGAAGATAAATTAATAGAAAGGTATACAACCCCAATAGAGATTTAATGGAATATAAAAAAATAATGTATAACAACTGAATAATGAAGAAAAATTGGAAGAAATATATTATGTAAAAAATTAATTAAACGTATTTTTAAAAAAGAGAGAGAGAGAGAGGGGAGAAGTCCAAACCAACTGAATGGAAAGGGAAATAAACAGACGTACATACATTGTAGAAAATAAGTAAGTAATATATGTTTGAAAGTGGTAGAAAATGAAGTAATATCAAAAAAATTACCTTGTCGGACTTCCATTGTCTTTATTTTGTTACTTAACACAACGTTTCGGTTAGTTAGTATCTCTAACCGTTTTCAAGTGTAAACTAAATTATAATTCTAAGGCTACTGTTTTAAATACTTTCCATGTGCAATGAAGCTTGATGACTCCGCCTACGTGCTTATTTCAGTGTAAAGTTTGAGCTGATGGTTTTGAACAAGAAGATGTTTCCAGATATTGGGTATATCTATACTTGGTTTACTAACTATATGGGTATTTTGATTCATGAAAGCTACTTCTTTGAATTTTCGTTTTTTCTAGTGCTGTTTAGTGTCCAAAACCTTGGCTTCTGACCACTGTATATTATGGACCAACCATACATGTTCCGCTATACCTGATCTCAAAGTTTCACCTCTTTGAGTAGGTATGTTTCAGATGTTCCTTAACTCGTACGGGAACAGGTCTTTTTGTTTCTCCAATGTACGATTCGCCACACTCGCAAGGGATTTGATAGATACAATTTTTTGTGTTTTTATTACGGGAGAGTTTTATTTTTGTAAGAAATCTTCTCGGATTTGATGGCTGTTTTAATAGCAGGTATCTAAGTAAGTAATAGTTAAGAATTTGTTGTAAGAAATCTGTTTAATGGCACGTGCCGTAACAAAAGTGAATGGCACTTGACGGTTTGAATAGAAAAACATTTAAATCAAGATACCAAGGTATATTGATATTTCTCGTCTCCATAGTAACGGTAATGCGGCGCGACCTGAATGACATTAGATAATCCGAGAATCTGCGAGTGATTTTGGTTAGATATTTCGCCATAGCCTAATTTTTAGTTACCTATGGAATTAGTTCTGTTATAATAAATAATTTTAAGTTATAATGACGAAACACCAGCGGTTAGTTGGACTACAACTGTCTGATATATCTTCGTATTAATTATATAAATCACAATCTGCTATGGCGATTTTGGTTATTAAAACCTTGTGGCTCTCGGATTGTTACGAATTTATAATAGTCCTAGGTGTTTTATGAGCAGTTATAATTTTCCTAGGTGCACTATGTATGCGCAGCACAATGCTCTTATAATCACAAGTATTATAAACTGGTTGGAGATAAAAAATTAATTCATATATACCTCTTTGAAAAAAATTGTTTTTATTAAATCGAAAAAACTTTCAAAGAGGAAAACAAAATTATTGTAAAGCCTTTAGGAATACAAATGCCGGTGGGTAGACAACAGAGAAAAAAGGATTAAATACAACATTTGTTCTCGTATCCCTCCTCCCTCTCGCTTTCCCCAATCAGGCTTTAAAATGTAGCGACGCCTCTACTAAGGCTTTTTAACCTAAATAATGAAACAAACCTCGTTGATCTGATAAATAATTTGTAATATTTTTGTAGGTATATATATAGTGTAAATACTTATGTATCGTTTTATAAACAGCTTCTGTCATCATAAGAATACACCGCGCCACGAGGCACTCAATAAAAATTTTATTTCACACGTTGTTGAATATACAAAACTAATCTTTGGTAAATGCGTACACTTTATTACCCTATAACGAAATAATATATTATGTTTGCGGTTTAAGTTACAGTTCTTATATACTCAGTGGCGGCGCGGCGCGTTAATGAAGGGCTCTGGGGCGCCGCCTTCCCTGCAATTATTTCAAACAGAATCCAAAAATACGTTACTTAAAAAACCAATAAAGCGATGTATGTAAGCAATCCATTAAAATAATTCAAACCAAACATAGCCCTATTCCAGCGGGCAGGCTATCCTCATAGACAAGCGAGTTGCGCGCTCTCAAGATTATACTAGGTGAGTTCGGGATGCTCACTCTTTTAACTCTATGTGCACAAAACGCTCCCGATCCGTTCGGGTATTTTCCTTTCGAGTAAAAGGTGTGACTCGAAGTGCGGTCGGGTATTGCGACGCGGAGTTAAAGGAGCTCACTCCAAGAGTCCCACCTCGCGAGAGAAGAACTCCGGAGCGTGCATGCGCAGTGATTGTGTTTTTAGTATTTTACATATTTATAGGTTATGAGTTTAGCTTTTTTGTCTTTCGGAAATAAAGTTTAAATAGAGGTACTGTAATCTCTGCAAAATTCTCAACTACTTCAACATTCTCTTCATCAGAAAAATCTTAAAAAAATATTTCTCTGACAAAATTATTGGTATTGGTATTGGCACCAGATGACGAAAGAAATCCATATTGTAAATTAAATAATAAAGGTACAAAAAACACAAAATATTTACATAATATGAAATAATAAACCACAATAAGTGTGATGAAGCACAAAGACGAAACAATCGATTGAGGTTATGGTCATTAACTCTAAAAACTCTCGAGCGTTCGGGACAGACCATTCATACACCTAAAACTCTAAGGTCACGTGATTAAAACGCCACTCTAACTCCACTCCAGCTCCGTAAACAATCCCGAACCCAGCTACTAAAGCGGGGTTCTCACTAGTCGATTTTATTGATCAATATCATTGAATCTATGCCATTGAAGCAAAATGGTCTAATGTGAACATTTGTTCAATGATATTTCTCAATCATTTTGTGTTTCAATCAAATTGGAAGGCCGTTCTACTTTTCATGGATCAACGGAACTGATACAATTAAATTGAACAGTGTTTGACCGTGAGAACGAGAATAGCTGCGTTCGGGATTGCAAGCGGATTTGGAGTGGAGTGAGAGTGGATTTTTGTCACGTGACTTCAGAGTTTCCGGAGTAATATTTGAAAGACGAACGCTTTACTCCAGAATTAAAAACAAACATAACCTAAACCTTGACATAACCCTGTGACATAAACAAAACTTAAAATTATTATTATTAAATATGGTTCAGTTCCCTCATCCCCATTTTAAACTTTGCAAAGGAGCAATTCTATGAAAGCTCCGAAACTTTTGAAGAAAAAGTTGAGAATTTTGCAAATGACACATTACATTACGCATGCCTACATTGCCCACTCCTAAAGCACCATCAAATGAGACGGGACTTTTGGAGTGAACACTTTTCACTCTTTTTTCGATACTCGAACGCCAGCGGATTCACTCTTTCTGTACGGAATGTAATACTCGAACGGACGGAGTGCATTTAAGGTACGTTCGGAGTGAAAAGAGTCAAAAGAGTGGTAGTCTCAAACGCACCTCATGTTGAGCCGCATTGAAAGGCCAGTGTTTGTGTTTTGACAGTTTTGAGGTTAAATTTTTCGTGACAACCGAACCGGTAGTTTCATTTATTAAGTTTTTAGTTGTTTTCTGCGTTTAAAAATGTTAAATTTTAAATGGCGAAATGAGCATCTACCAAAGTTTTTGGAATTGTACCAGAAGGAGGAGTGCACATGGAATACTAAAATCGATGAATATAAAAATGTAACAATGCGGGCAAAAAGTTATGAAAATATTCGTTCCGGAATGGAAATAGAAAGCTTAACTATAAACGATATAAAAACTTTTCGGTCATTCTTAAGTGGTTTTTATACGCATCCAGGTCACCTGTTCCCCATTCTTTTAACAGCTTTACTGAAGCACCTTCATATGCACGTTGTAAAATCCACGGTCTAACCCACCAACGACGAGGTTTTCTCTTTTTCCGGTTATTTATCAAGGTTTTTAAATATTCACAGATAATACGAACACCGGTAAGCAGAATTTTTTTCTTTGCAGCCATTTTAAAAACATACTAATATTTAATGTTCTTGATCAAGTGTGAACACATTTTCCATTCTATTCTATGTTCAATGGTATAGATTCGATGAAATTGATCAATAAAATCGACTAATGAGAACCCGCCTTAAGCGCGGCGACCGATTATTCGTCCCGATTCAACGCGACTTCTCGTTATGACTACGGAGGCGTAACGTCACCTACATATCGCACAACGAGGAGCGCAAAATTTTCCGCCCAACAGCTGTTCGCGACTCACGATTCGACCTGTCGATGCCGCTCACGTTTTGTTTATTTGTTTTGATTTATTTATTAGTTACATTATAAAGTTGGAAAATTTCGTCTAATATGAAGGTCATTGATTTACAGAAGCTTGTGTTTAGTAGTTCTCTGAGCTTAAGTGAAAAACTTGATTTAAAAAATACGGGGCGGCCACTACCAATATTGAATATAGTACCTACCTACAAGTGCAATCAAAATGTAAAAGTAAGGCACAGTTTACGCGTAAGTTTGACAAATAAATATATAATAAAAAATCCTGGATATGCGGTTGTGAGGACAAAAATTCTTTTTTTTTTGTTTCGTGTGTCTTCTTTTTGACGGGGATAATAATTAGACTATAAATGGGGTGCAGGACTTATCTTTCAGAGAAAATAAAAAACATGAAAATAGTGCAAAACATCGTTATAATGTGGTAAGTTTTGGGATGTTAGGACAAACTAATATTTTAACTTGTTTAAGTAGTGCTTATGCTGATGAAATTAAAATTCACAACGAGAAAGTTAGAAAAAACAGACACGTACTTTCGAAAATAATACATTTTAATTTTTTTTAATTTAAAGCCAGCGCTCCCCCCGACTCACTAGTCACGAGCCGCCACTGTTCATACTCCCAAAGTAGTACCTACATATAATTTGGAATTTCTAATAGATACTATTTGAACGGGCTAAATTAGAGGTTTCACCTGTGAAGAGACATTATGATTGCATTGTGTGGCACAACATGCAATAAGTTTTAAACTTATTTATCAAATTACGGGCCCTTTCAAGTCCAACCTGCCCCCCCCCCCCCCCTTGATTAAGTTATCCAATAACTTATACGGCTGTATTCGGAGTAATTTTATAGACGAGATTTGAAAACGATAACTCTACATTTACCTTGCAAATTACATTAAGAAAATGTTTTTGCAGGTTTCATTTTGTAATCGTATGAAATCTATGGCCATAAAATTAACGACATTTCGTGTGTAAAAGTGATAAATTGTAGTACCTAACCCGTCTTACAAACATTTTACTTTATTTTATGTTTTAAGTTATATAAAAATTAATTAAAATAGCATCTTTAGGTAAGACATAATCTTTCGTGAAATAATTTTTTACTGTTGTAATTTTTTATTACAAACTTTTTTAACATTAAACTGTAGGAAATTGCGCTCCAAAGATCGGTTTTAGGCCGATTTTTGGTTAAAACGAAAAAGTAAGAAGATATTCAAAAAACTGGACAGCTTATCTCCTGCGCAAACAAAAGTTACGTTTTATGGGTGAAAAATGCGTCAGAGCGCACGGCTTACCAGTCCGATGCCTTCTCTGACAGCAGAATTGGGCATGCGCACAAACCTCTTGTTATCGGCCTGTTCTTCTTTAGCGACATGCTCAAAATACACTCCAGAACCGGTTCGGCGCCATTTTTGTTGTTGTGTTTTAAGGTTTCTCTGTGGATTTCTTGTAGTTTTCTTGGCTATTGTGAATTGTAAGTGTTTAATATTTACGGATTTTTAGTTTCTGCATAGTTTAGTGAATTGTGTTTGTGCTTTTAGTGACTCGGATACCCGAATTGGAATATAAACAACAACTAGTAACAGCCGTTGTATGATTTTATTATGCACATATAAGGGTAAAATACCGGGTATTTTCAGTAACTATGGAGTAGTGATGTATCTTGATATATAGGGTTAGGAAAAATTACCAGAACGGTCGATTATTTCAAAATATACAGGGGTTATTAAAAAACGTCTTTTATAAAAGATGTAGGGCTGTTAAAAATCTACATATCGGTGATAAATTGAAATATACAGGGTCGCCCACAAAGTTGTAGAGAATGATAGTTATATTTTTTTAAATGGAACACCCTGTATATTTTTACATTTTTAAATTCCACATAAAATTATAATTATTTTTTATTAAATGCACTAATAGTCTATACTTCATAGTTTCCGAGATTTTGACCCTCGAAAAGTGACATTTTTGAACTTTGACATCTTATAACTTTCTAACAGTACGTCTTAGAGCAAAACGGCTCACATGTCCCTATCTTCAATTTTTATTATCTTCCCAAAAAAATCAACTTCCAGTTAAACCGGAACAACTATATTTCCTGCTTTCGAGTTACATCCGGTTTAACCGGAAGTTGATTTTTTTGGGAAGATAATAAAAATTGAAGATATGGACATGTAAGCCGTTTTGCTCTAAGACGTACTGTTAGAAAGTTATAAGCTGTCAAAGTTCAAAAATGTCACTTTTCGAGAGTTCATATCTCGGAAACTATGAAGTATAGACTATTAGTGCATTTGATAAAAAATAATTATAATTTTATGTGGAATTTAAAAATGTAAAAATATACAGGGTGTTCCATTTAAAAAAATATCACTATCATTTGCCACAACTTTGTGGGCGACCCTGTATATTTCAATTTATCACCGATATGTAGATTTTTAACAGCCCTACATTTTTTATATAAGACGTTTTTTGATAACCCCTGTATATTTTGAAATAATCGACCGTTCTGGTAATTTTTCCTAACCCTGTATAACTTTATTTTATTATGATCAATTTCACCACATCAACCAGGCCTAGGCTACACAAACAAGGTATAAAAATAAAGAGAAACACACACCAAGACACCCTATCCCGATGCATATTTTGGTATATTTTATTTGCAGCCCTGCAATTGGTACGCCAATTTTGCGGGCAATATATTGCTTCAAAAAGTTTAAAAGCCACTTTTCTCTATACTTAGGTATATTATATGAAAGAAAAAAGTAAATACCTAGGTATGTTTATATTAATCCAAGGTTGAAAGTATTCTACGGGTCTAGGTCTTGGGCAAAAACTTTTTCAAATTCTTGAACAAGAAATTGTGCTTAAAATGTTTTACACGTACCCAAGTTATTGCCAAATTATAAAAATCAATACAAGTTATAGGTATACCAACTAATATTTGACTTGAGGTTAGGTACGCGATAACACCGAAGATTTGTTATTTTGCTGGTTTTGTTTATTTTTTATATTCGATTTTATAGTTTAATTGACTTTTTCTCTTCCTTTTTGAACTAAAAACACGACGACGAATCATTTTTAAACAAATTTTAGAAACCAACCCTTAAAAACAATTTTTTTATCCTCAAAATCTGATAGGTTTGCAACTACTAAAAATGCCAGAAATTACTATCTTATTTCCCAACTTGATCAAAAATTGAGAAGAAATTCCAATTTTTTGGCAAGAATTTGGAGCAAATTTTAGCTGTTTAGACATAAAAATAAATTGAAGGTTAACTTTTACAATTTCTTGAGCTTAAAATTTTAAGCCCGGACCTGTCTATTTTTCAATTCGTCAAATGATAATGCCGTGCGCATGTCTTAGTTTAGATACCCACAAAATAGTTAAATTCAAAATAAAATATATTTTAACTAGAGATGCCCACCCCTGCTAAAGCAAATACTGCAATCGATGATCGATTTTCAAATTCTAAATTACCTATATATAGTCAGGGCCCGCTCTAGCAATAACGCCGCCCTGGGCAAAACAAAAAAATGCCGCCTTTTTCCAGTGGTGATTCGTGAATTTTTAACTTGAGGGTGCACTAAAAGCACTAAATTTTTAAGACCACGCCCAAATTTGGTCAATAATTGTTAGTAAATATTTTTAAAATTATGATTAGGTACCTAGGTACTTATTTTATTGAAAATGAAATAAGATAAAAAAAATAAAAAAGGCCAATTTATTTTTCATCAGGTAGTGGGTACATTGTTTAAAAGTAAAGTCCAATCTTCTGTTTTTATTTGCAGCAAACTTATCAATAACAATAAAGTCCCTAAATCTACACTTTGTGATCTGTGTCAAGTTAATTTCGGGTTAAGGTCTTCCCTCAATTTTAATTTCAATTTTTTGCTCAATACTTAATGAGCTAAAATTGTTTTTCAGATATTCCACATTCATAGTCGTTTTGGCATTAAAACTGATCATTTTTATTAAAATAAGTCTTTACCGCCCCAAAATAATAACAAAAATATCAAGGAAAACTCCAAATAATAAATTCATACAGCGTTAATTGCTGAAATGCATGCAGCAATGAACTCAACGGCGCACATTTAAATTGTGCGAGTTTTCCTATTAGAGAATCGCGCTTTCCCCCACCACACCTACTAGTACAACATGCATAGAGAGACAGCAGAAACCCCGACTACTTTAACGCACGTGCGACTTGAATTCCTACGCGTTGACAAAATATTAAAAAGAAAAGGGATCTGTTGAAATTGTCACTGTTTAGAAAATAAGACGGCAAAACAAAGGAAATTAAATTTGTTAACTGGGAATTGGAAAGGTTCAAACTTCAATTATACATAGGAAAGGAATACTTAGGTAAAACGGGGATTTATGGCCCCTCTGGTTTTTAGATTTTTCATGCCGCTCTCCCAACTTGCCGCCCTGGGCAGGGGCCCAGGTTGCCCCCCCCCCCCTAGAGCGGGCCCTGCCTATAGTAACCTATTTGGGAAGCTTTATACTGCATCCATAAAACCACAGATAACGCTAAAAACGTTAGAAGCACAATTTTGTACAAAAAATGTATGAGGAATATCATGGAATGGAATGCAAAACGTCGAATTACGAGAGCATCAACCTTCCTTTCTCACTCATATAAAATTCATCGCCTTAGTAATATTGGATTTAATTCTTATTTACAGCGAGTCGCACAAGTGCTTAATCAGGGGTATCTACTAATTTTATAGGGGCGTCTGCATTATTGGAAGAATCCAGCAACTGCACCCGTATAAGAAGTTTTAGAATTTCTTATTTGAGGGTGGTTTGTTTATTTAGTGACGGCAAAAATTAAAAATATATAAAATAAAGAGTCCGGTATTTGGCCGAAAAAAGCAAATATTTTGGGCACCCTCAAGACCCCCCCCCCCCCCCGTTTTCTAGGTCGTTAAACCCGAATAGGAGCCACTTTCTTAAACGATAATAATTTCAGGTTACTTTGACCCTGTCTACCTATATACAGGGTGTTTCTTAATAAGATGCAAATATTTAAGGAGCTTATTATAGAGCCCATTTTAAGAAAAAAAATTCGTATAAACATATGTTCTAAAATTCTTAACTGTTGAACTACAGGGTGTTAAAGTTTTAAGAAAAAAATATATTTTTTATGATAACTTTGATATATGACCCTGTATATTTTTGTGAAACGCGGTACGCATCATTTTGATTCATTTGACGTATGGTTTTCGCATAAAAAAATAAAATACATTGATTTGAACATTGTTATGAAATTGGGTATTATCAAGGATTAATAACGTAACACTTTTCTCTTTAAAATGATGCAGTTCAAATCCCGCACGAACGCCACTGGCAAGAATAAAAAATTATGTTAGTAGGGAATAGTAAGCGTTTCGAAACCACCATGGATTTGGATCGCAGACACCCCCCCACCACCACACCCAAACCTACCAATACAACACTCCCCCCACTCCTCCCCCCACTCCTACCACCACACCCAAACCTACCAATACAACACTCCCCCCACTCCTCTCCCCACTCCTCCCCCCACTCCTCCCCCCACTCCTCCCCCCACTCCTACCACCACTCCAACCCCCACTCCTCCCCCCACTCCTACCCCCACTCCTACCACCACTCCTCTCCCCACTCCTACCACCACTCCTCCCCCCACTCCTCTCCCCACTTCACCGTTCACCGAATCCCCCCACATATATAAAACGATTTGGATCGCAGACACCCCCACCACCACACCCAAACCGATGGGTAAATTGCAATCCTCCTTCCACCACACCCATTCCTACCAGTACACCTAATTATCCTACCACCACAACTAATCCTCCTACCAACCACCTCACCTATACAAATCATGTATGAACATATACGGGATATATACAGTTTCAACCCAAACCGATCGTAAATCGCAAGGATATAAATACATATATCCTCCTTCCACCAATCTATTATGTTTTACTATATAAATATAAATAGTTATCAAGCCAGTATTAATTGTGCTCGAAACAACAAAGTATACACACATCCAAAAAAAATAAAAAATGAATAATTATTGCTGTCCTTCTGTGGATATTATATTATCCCATATAAATGGAGAGAAAAATTTAGGCGACCTTTCCAGTGATGAATTAAAAATGATACCTTTGGAATATTTAATAAAACATGCAACTTCCTACGAACTTCTAGATATATGGGGAAAATTACCTAGCACCTATAAAAATAATTTTAGTTTACAAATATCCCTACCATGCTTTATCCATTACAACAGACCGGATTGGAACACACATTTTGATGGGTCTCCTCAAAGTCAACGAAAATGCATGTTTTGTAATAAAATAAATTTGAATATCTAATAGATAATATACATTACCATACTATGTATTACTTTAAATAAAACCTTACTATTAATTTGTATTATTATTTACAAATCCCGCTTAACACAGCTTGCGACAATCTAAAACGAGATTAATTGTCTTCCGTGTTTATATAAAAAACAAATAATATCCATCAGAAGTCAATAACCACATTTCATTGAACTCGTTACATTAACCGCTGCCTCGATAGCTTCAGGCAAAAACAAGTTTTGTTTCCATACTTCATTTAAAAATCAATTCTACATGTTTCCTAGGTCATTATCCGGTTACTAAGGTGCATTGAGTTGCATTTTTAATAAATACGCACAATTTCCTAGTTCAAACGGTCAACTCAGTTCAACATTTTTTGACTTTGATTACAATATATAAGCTGGTTGGATTTGCTTCAACACCTTATAACAAACCAGCATTTGTAGACCTTAATACCTGCAAAATTTACTTATTATCCTAGTCTAAGTAGTGACATTTGCCATTTATGATGACTCCCCCCAACCTCGATATAATTTGATAGTAGTAGTAGATGGGGGTTTCGTCGTCTTCAATTTTTAAATACAATATTAAAGTATATAACTTTTGGATTAGAGCTTAATACTCTAGTATATAACCTTACTCGCTTAAAGATGGATGAAAAATCAGCAAGAGAGTTAATAAAAACAAGAAAATCTGTTAAACAAAAATACAATGCATTAAAATCGGATTTATCTGATAAAGAAATTCGTATGGAAAAAGAGTTTAAACCAATTACTCAACCTTTGAATGAGCTAATTAGAAACATTAAAACAGATCCGTTTATTAAAAGAGAAAATTATTCACCGCAAATGTTCTCAACTCCTATACAACAATTTCAATTTCCTACTCCTCCAGAACGCATTGCGAGAAAATCAAATGCCTATGATAAATATCTTCCAACAACCACACCTTCATTTTTAAGAGATAATGATGATGTATTTTGGGGCAATTTAGAAGAACCTAGTATACTGGAATCCAACCATGATTCAACAATCGAACCTACTTTAGAAGAGATACAACAAAGTGTCTTGGAAATAACAAAAACACCGGCTTATCAGGATTATTTGAATGCTTATGATCCGTTGGTAAGACCATATGTTGATAAATTAATAAAGGATACAAAGGGTGAATTTGATAACAAATATGGTCTTAATCATGATATTAATTCCGAAAAATATAAAATCGCGAAGTCTGAAGTAGACTTTATAGGAAAAGATGTTAAGGTTGAGGGTGTTAGATATGAGGGAACACCTGGTTTATATGAACTAATATTTAAGAAACAACCTGTTGGTTATTCCACAAAAGATATGGAAAATTATATGGATATTTTAAAAAGAACGAATGCATACAGACGAAATTTTGATTCTAATAATCAAATCCAAGGAACAACCGACATTAAATATGTAGAAATAATTAAACCATATTTATTAAAAAAGGGTATATTAAAAACAGGAAGTGCATCATCGGAAGTAGATTATCGTTTGATGCTACCAAGTACATCCAGAGGGTTACCAAAACCACAACAAAGACCACGTTCTACGAGATTACAATCCACAAAAAGCGTGACAGGAAAGGGTGCAATGTTAAATTTATCAAAAAATAATGTGGATTATGTTTATTATGATAATTTAAACGAGATAATTGATAGATTAAGGTTGTTGACAGCATCACAAATGGCTGGACATACAGGACATCAAAATGAAATAATATCAATTTTGGAAGAGTTAAGGGAAGCTCACATTATTTTATAAAAGAAGGAAATATTATAAATTTGATTCATTACAACAATGTCGATCGATAAATTTGGAAGTCATAGTTCAAAACGATACTTGTCTAATTATTCTGCTGCTGTATTGGGAAAAAAGGTGATTGAAACTGCGGAGAAAACAATTACAGATAACTTTACTAAGGATGTGAAATACATAGAAAACAAAATTATTCAAAATTTTCAAAAAACTCTTGAATCAAAGACGGAGAGTGAGAGAAACTTTAAAAGTTTAAATAAGAGAGTAAGTGAAAACGATGAATTAATAAAAAGTGTTGTGAAAAAGGTAAAGTTATATGAAGACGAAAATGTTAATAAAATAATAAATTTAGAGGATGCTATCAAAGAGCAAACAACCAATGTTCACCAAATAATAAACGATATTCAACCATTGAAGCAAGGAATATTTCCACATGATGTGTTAACAAATACGATAACTAAGCAACATGAATCATCTCATAAAGATTTAGAAAAAGAGTTAGCAATAAAAATAGAGAGTATTAATAAGAAGCTTAGTTCAGCAATAAAAACATTTCAAGAAGATCACATTCGCATGGATAAAAAAACACTTGAAATTGAGTCATCTTTGTTACAATTATTAGTTCATAAAACTGAATTTGATGCTTTAGATGAAAAATTTACCAATGTTTCAATAGAAATGAAAGAAATTAGCAATAACCTAAATATAGCTAAATTGCATTCTGAAAAATTGGAAGAAAAATTACTAAACATGATATGGTCTTCCGCTGAAAAAGTAAATGAAATTCAAAAGGACGCCGATAAATACGACTTAAAAAATATTGAAGATAGATTATGGACAAAAATGAATTCTGCAATTAATGAAAAATGTGTGACTGTGAGTGATATTCGCATGCCGTTTAATATGATTGAGCGACGGATTGATGACTTAGAAACTGAATTCAAAGAGAAAATTGCTGTTCTCAAATAGGATACGTTGTAGAAGATCTAAAATATACATTAAAGGGAATCCAACTCCAGTGAAGAAAATATCTTATCCATATCAAAAATTATAATATTTAAGGCTAACACTTAGTTAAAAAATGTTAGTATCTAAAACTAATCATGAGTGAAAATATTAAAGAAACTGTAGTAAATGAGCTTCATAGACCAGCTAGAAAAAAATTTAGACGACGTTATGTTATAATTAAAGGTTTAAATGATCTATGGCAAGCTGATTTAGTTGAAATGCTTCCTTATGCAAAGCTTAATAAAGGATACCGTTACATATTAGTTGTAATAAACGCATTTTCTAAGTATGTTTGGATTCAACCTGTTAAAAGAAAAACCGCAGAAGATGTAACTTTAGCAATGGAAAATATTTTAAAACTTGCTAAAACTCCCCCAAAACACATCCAGACAGATCAAGGAAAAGAGTTTTATAATTCCAACTTTAACAAATTAATGCAAAAATATAAAATTAATCATTATAATACATTCTCTAATTTAAAAGCTAGCATTGTTGAAAGAGTCAATAGGACTTTAAAAACATTAATGTGGAAACAATTTAGTTTACAAGGAAATTATGAATGGTTGAATATTTTAAATGATATTGTTGTTAAATATAATACTACAAAACATAGAACAACTGGATTAAAACCCATTGATATCAATGAAAAAAATGAAAAGAAAGTTTTAAAATCAACTTATAATAAAATAAAAACCATTGATCCAAAAAATTCAAAGTTTAAGAAGGGAGATTATGTTAGAGTCAGTAAATATAGGGAAGCTTTTCAAAAAGGGTACACACCTAATTGGTCAAATGAAATTTTTGAAATTAGAGATATTAATCTAACCAATCCAAAAACATATTTGCTTAAAGATGAAAACGATGAATCCATTCAAGGAGTATTTTATACAGAAGAGTTGCAAAAAGTTAAACATCCAAACGTATATCTGGTTGAAAAGGTGTTGAGGAAACAAGGAAATAAGGTTTATATAAAATGGTTGGGTATGGATAAAACACACAATTCATGGATATTAAAAAGTGAATTAATTTAAATTGTATTTATTTCAAAAATAAAAGTTACATAAATCATTTATTATATATTTTTTTTTAATTTTATAACTAACTAGTTAAATTGATATAAATTTATCAAATCCCTTTCTATATCGTCCCTCATTCATGGAACTATCTTTATCGATAACAACAAAATCATATTTATTTTGCCAACACATTGAACAGAGATCCTTAAATGTTTGTATGTTCATGTCGCTATTTACGTGATTATCATAAATATGTTTTAAGTTGGTGGCGTCTTGTTGAAAAATTATCAAAAGGTTGGCATTATCTCTGATAAGTTGTTTAGGTATGGATGAGTATGTTTGACATAAATAAAAACAATCGGTATTTTTATGTCGACCAAAACAAAAATAATCTCTCATCAGTGCTTGACTGCTACAAACGATATCATCAAAAATAATGATTGAGTTCGGTTTTATTTCATTTGGTGAAACAATATCATCAGCATTAGAAGATTCAAAATAACCAACAAATTTTAGTGGTTTAAATAATGTTCTTAAATATTCATATTTTGATTGATTTAAGGATTTCGAATATACATATATGTTTTCAAATCGTAATCCATTAAGATGTGTGATAAGGGAAATAACTAGATTTGTTTTCCCACATCCGCTAGGACCTACAACTAAGCAGCGTTTGCAATTTCCTCCAAATAATCGACCATGTTTCCGATAAATATCTTGCTTTAAATCAAAATTTTTTATTGGTAAAGAAAAATCTTGTTTTATAATCTTCATTGTTTGAATATCTCTATTTAAGTAAGAACATTTATATATTTCAATCATTTATATATAATGATTAAACACAATAGCAATACTAACATTCACTCTAAGAAGCGTAAGAGGAAAGGAAGTGGATTAATAAATTCATTAATTAATAAATTACCCATAGAACTCCATATCCCTTCATATAATTTTTGTGGTCCAGGTACGAAATTAAACAAAAGACTTGCACGAGGAGATAAAGGAATAAATCAATTAGACGAAGCGTGTAAAGAACACGATATCACATACTCGAAACATACAGATATTGAAAATAGACACGAGGCTGATAAAGTATTAGCTAAAAAAGCATTTAATAGATTTAAAGCTTTAGACGCAAAGTTTGGTGAAAAAATTTCATCTTTGGTTGTTGCTGGAATAATGAAAGCAAAAAGAAAGCTTGGTATGGGAATGAGGAAAAAAGGAGGTCAAATATCTTTTAACACTGTTGTCAAGAAAGCTCGTAAAGGAATAGTTGGAAAAAAATTTAGTAACATTAAAAACATCGCATCCGCTGCATTATCAACAATTAAAAATACAAAATCAAAAATACAAGTTCCAAAACAAAGAATTATTCCAATTCCTAAAACTGGTGGAATTTTACCATTAATACCAATCTTTGCAGGTCTATCTGCTTTAGGAGCCCTAAGTGGTGGTGCTGCTGGCATTGCTTCAGCTGTAAATGCTGCTAAAAACGCGCAAAACAAATTAGATGAACAAAAAAGACATAACAAAGCTATGGAGAAAATATCGATCGGAAAAGGTCTATATATTCATCCTTATAAAAAGGGTTGTGGATTATATTTGAAACCATATTCAAAAAACTGTTAAAATTGCTACCTCGCAGACCCTTGACTAATGTAGATTTATTAAAATATGCTAAAATACTAAAGTTACCAAATTTTAGAGGCGTCTTTATGAGAAATAAATTACCAAAGAAAATTAAAAAACATGAAACAGGTATTATTAATTTGGATAATGCAATGGGTGATGGCACTCATTGGACAGCATATATTAAGAACAATAGAAACATAGTCTACTTTGATAGTTTTGGTAACTTAAGACCACCATCAGAAGTTATAACTTATTTTCTTAGCGATGGTAGTGAAAATAATATTAAATACAATTATGATGAATACCAATCTTTCGATACCTACGTATGCGGACAATTATCTTTACAATTTATTTATAACAATGTGTAAGCGCAATTAATTTGTATTCTTATTGCAACCATCATGTCGTTTACTATAGCTCTTTCTGACAGTTCCGCCATTCTTCAAGCAAATTTTCATCCGCCTATTTACTTAAATCCCGACTTATCTTATGTTATCGGTCTAACTAATTTTGAAACTTTTAATGCAATACCAAATATTGATGAAAGTAATAACAAGGTGTATTTTGGAAAAAATAATGAATTTCTAACGATTCCGACAGGTAGTTATGAAATGGAAGACATTAACAAATATCTACAAAACGAGTTTAAAAAACAAAATATTTCGTTTTATTTATATGCTAACAACAACACGTTAAAATCAGTCATTAATTCATCCGTCGATATTATTTTTAAAGATGGTGCAATTGGAAAAATTTTGGGTTTTAATAATGGAATTTTAAAGGGTGATGGATCTCCAAAAACATCAGAAAACCCTGCAGAGATTATAAAAGTTAATTCTTTATGTATAGATTGCAGTATCGCTGAGGGTTCCTATCTGAACGGAAAGCCTGTACACATCATTCACCAGTTTTTCCCTAATGTTAGTCCAGGATTCAAAATAATAGAAAGTCCTCAGAATATAATTTATTTTCCCGTCACAGTAAAAGTAATAGATAAAATAACAATAAAAATAATAGATCAAGACCTTAACATTGTTGATTTTCGAAACGAGATCGTAACAATAAGATTGCATATTAAAGAGGTATAATGGTTATACTTTATAATCAAAATATCACTAGTTTACCAACAAAAATAATTAAAAACTATAAGAAGAATATACATCATAAACCTAAGATTAGTAGCGAGAAAATCTTTCATAGGATAACATCTAAAAATAAAACATTTTTAAAATCATTAGGTCTTAAAGTTTTAGTATAATGGATATTCTTAACATAACACAAGATCTGTTTATAGATAACTCTATCGTACATTCAGAGTTTCATGCCTATGAACCATATTTACCAACAAAATTAGGAAACAATGATGAAATTACAATACCTATACATGAAGTTGAAAAATATACACTTCCATCCGAAAGCTTCCTTTATATAGAGGGAAAACTAACTAAAGATGATAATACTGTTTCTGAAACAATGAAATTAATTAATAACGGAATAGCGTTTCTTTTTAAAGAGATGCGATATACTTTAAATGGTGTTACAATTGATTCAGTGAGGGATGTGGGGATAACTTCAACAATAAAAGGTTATTTATCATATAATCAAAATCAATGTAATAAACTAAAAAACGCTGGTTGGTTCCCTATGGGAAACTCACAAGTGGTTGATGCTACCACTGGTTTCTTTAATGTTTGCATCCCTCTTAAATTTTTAATGGGATTTTTCGAAGATTATAAAAAAATAATTTTAAATGGTAAACAAGAACTTATTTTAGTGAGAGATAATTCTGACAAAAATGCTACACTTAATACTGTAGATCAAAATCCAAAAATTCAACTTACTAAGTTGACTTGGAATATACCGCATATATCAGTAGCGATTCCTCAAGAACTAGCATTAACTAAAATAATTGATAGAAATAGTAACATAACAATTGCATTTAGAAGTTGGGAGTTAATAGAATATCCGGAGCTACTTAAAACAGGTCGTCATAATTGGCCTGTCAAAACCTCTACAAAGATCAATACCCCAAGACATATAGGGATTTGCTTTCAGACAGATTATAGAGATAAGGCAATATCTGATATGTCACAATTCTCCGATATTAAATTGCGAAACATCAAAGTATTTTTAAATTCTGAAAGATATCCCTACAATGATCTCTATTTAGACTTTGAAAAAAATAAATTTGCGACATTATATGAAATGTTTGCAAGTTTTCAAAAATCCTATTATGGGTTAACGCCGGAACCAATTTTTTCTCCAAAGGAATTTAAAGAAAATGCCCCCATAACATATATCGATTGCTCCCATCAAAAAGAATCCATTGAAACAGGACCTGTTGTTATGAGAATTGAATTTGAATTACAAGAGGATCTAACTAACAAAGTATCAGCTTATTGTCTTATTATGCATGACAAAATATTTACATATAATCCTTTAACCAAAAACGTCAGACAACTCTAAGACACTTTATAAAATCATAGGTTTGCGGTTTGTTTCCATCATTATGATTGAGACGCTAGAACAACGATTATCATACTTTTTAAAAGAATTGAAGCTACTGAAACAAAAAATTCAAGAATACTCTGATCAGAAATCGCTGATTAAACAATTTTCACATCTGAAATTATGAATTTTCTCATTCTCGACGTCCAAGGTTTCAAAATTGAAAACAACAAATTTGTTCCAAAGGAATTAGCTGCTTATGATGGAAAAAAAATATGTCACTACGTTTTTAAACCCCCATTTAACATGAAATATTTACCACCAAACTTGCAACAACAAGCTGTTTGGTTAATGAAAAATCATCATTGTCTTCCATGGTGTGAAGGATATACACCCATTCACAAATTTTCTGAAATTATCAAAAACCTAACAGAAAATGTGGATCGTGTGTATGTGAAAGGAAGTGAGAAGTCTTTATACATAAAAAAATACTCCCTATGCACAGTGATTGAACTTGACGATTACCCTCCTTTAACTGCAGAAGAATCATCATGTTTTTACCATTCCAAATCATCCTGCATCTGCGCATTATCCAATGTTTTTACATTATATAATGATACAATAATGATTGAATAAAACAAATAAATATATTTATGTTTTTTTATTTATAAATTACAAATTACTTCCAAACATTTTTTTTTTATTTTTCAATACAATTCTTTACAAATTCGTTACAAGCAAATAATTCAACATCCTCTACAACACAATCAGAGAAAAAGTTTAACAATTCCAACACGCAACAAACATTTGCGCTGTTTAATATAGGTAAAATAACATCATGTACATTTTTTAGTAAATCACCTTTTTTCATGGAAACTCCACTAACTAGAATATTATAATATTTCGAAAATTCTTGTGATTTTAAAATATCCAAACGATATTTAATCAGATTTGATAATTTAACTAATTCGTTTATGGTGTCACCAGCAAGGAAGATTTCGTTTCCACCATCTTGTACAATCTTGATTATTCTTGACTTGTAATGGTGAACAAAGTGAATTTCATATCCTTTTGTCTGCAAGGGTTGCCATCCAAAAGTGTTAGAGCACATGAAGCTTTGCATATATCCTTCATTACTTAGAAGTGATATCCATTGATCTTCATTAAGGATAACAGTTTGGTTATACTTGACTCCGCCGAGTTTAATAACCGGTTCATATTTTCTCTCTAACGAAAATCCAACACTAACCCATTTGGATTTGGATTTGTTGAGGTAGTACATGCTTTCATTGATGAGAGCACCATTACGTTTCTGACTAAATTCTTCGTTCTTGGATTGTTGAGGATTGTAGGACATGGTATCAATGTAAAAGTTTGCCATTTTTGTAGGTTATGTGTAGACAACGTTTGTGAAATTAATGTTGATGCAACTTGAACTGTCTGCTTAAATAAGCAATAAAAATGTAGAGGGGGAAGCTGTAATGTGGGGGGATATAAATGATAGAGGAGCATTAGTAACATCAGATAGTAACCATGAATGAGACCAATGTTTTCCTTGACATTCAAGGATATAATTGCAGTTTTGGTTACATTGGTTGTTATATCGTTATAAAAATTGTTATGAATAAATAAAATAGTTACAAAATATGTTTTACATTTTTTTATTTATAATACAAATATGCTTTAAATAATACATATCCCAACAAACACATAAACAATATAAAAAATATTATTACAAATATTATACATGTGCGTATATTACATTCTTCCATATGTAATTTGTTATACAATTGATTCCATTTCTCTGTTAGTGCATGCGATCTATTGGAATAATATATCCTTAACTTATACTCTACAGTGGATGAGTTATTTATTACATGATCATTTATTTTATAAGTAAACAATCCATTACTTATATCCATCCTTTTCCATGTTGATGGCCAACTATCATTATTTGCATTATTAATCGATAAACAAATAAATGTATCTTGAACATTGGGATTAACTTGTATGAATAAAGTATTGTTAATAAACGCTGATAGGAAAAGAACACCTACAGGTAGGACCATCATTTTAAAAATAAAATAATTTTGTTAAGTTCTTAGGTTTTATATTCATCGTGAACTAGATTTCGTAAAATATCGATAACATTATTAACATCAGGATCATCAGTTCTGGATTTATCTTCTAAAATGTCAATGTGTTTGTGCCCCCAAGCTAGGGTTCTAAAAGAGTCTTGAATTATATATCGTTTATCATCTTTTGGGGACAAAGCAACCTTATTTTTTAGTTGAGTAAACATATCATGTAGGATTGAACGAAATACATTCATTTTTCTAAACTTGATTTCTGAATTTTCAACTACATCTTTATAATCTTGTTTAGTAATTAAATTTTGTATAACATATTTTTTCACACCTTTTGCTTTTTTTTCCGATTTATTTTCTAAATTGACGCAGTAAGCTTTTGCACCTGTACCATAGAAACTTAAAATTGGTTGACCTGCAAACTCATCTTTCATACGTCCTAATACAGATTTATTCTTAGTTATGTTATGCATATTATTTTCATTATAATTGGAAGTATCAAATTTATCTAAATTATTCTGAATATCTTCATAAAAGTTTGGCGTCTCTATTTGGAGAATCAAACTATCGGTATCAGTGTACAATAATATTGCTTTGTCGCCATATTTACTTTTGATGTAATCATAATAAAAATTATAAATTATAGTTTTTGATAATTCCAAGACTGAGAATCCAATATAAACTGGTTTGTTGTAATTCACCTTAACTCTTTCCATTTGTATTGCAACAAAATTTTCATTAAAAAATAACCGATTTTTAAAATTTGGTTTAGCTATCAGTGTTTGCGCTCCTTGCTTTTGTCTAATATTTTCCCAATGTGTGATTAATCTTATATCAACCCGCTTATCAATATTTTCCAAAGATTTACCATAAATAGCGTTATTATATAATTTGTAACAATCTTTTTCTAACTTGTTTTTGGATTTATTTCTCATTTCAGTATTTAAATCAATGTAAGGTTTCAAAAATGCTGACTGTTTAAATTTAATTACTCTGTGAATTTTAGTTACATTCAATCCATTTCGAATAGCTTGTTTAAGATTTCGATAATGAATTACATATTTTTCTTTATTGTTTAAATCACAAATTAATTTCTTTTGTTTTGAATCTGGTGGACAAATATTTTCTGATAAAAATGGTAGTTCATTATGTTTTTCATGTAAATCTTGAGGATATTTTATATCTACTTCTAAAACATATCCATATTCACCATCATCATCAATTGTTATCACATCAAGAGTTTCTATTTCTTCCATTGACATCCAAGAAAAATCACTTATTGGGAGATATTGACTCATACTATGTCCATACAAGTTAGTTGCATCTAAATACATAATAAATGAAGTTGGTTTATCAGAATCATAATTTTTAAGACATGGGTTATTTGCTTCAGCTTTTCGAACACTGCAATGACAAATTCCACCTCTTATGCTATTCTTAAAAAAATGTAACATATCAATATCAGTTAATAATTCCAATTTGACGTTAGTCATTTTTAACATAGCATCCCAACTTAAACCAGGTAATGTATAATATTGTGCAGGATCCAACTTAAAATTATTTATAGATACATTTCGAAATGCTTCAAAAAAATCTGTTAATATGAGAACGTCAGATAGTAAATAAATTTTTGTATAATCCATTAAGGTTTGACAATCAAATAAGTTCCAAATATGAGTCGCTCTATTGTAATCTAATGGATCTATAGATTCATCGCGTAGTTTATCATAAAAATCATCAATACTTGGAAGTTGATTCTCATACAATTTTTCAAATGAATCAACATAAGAATATGGGTACACTCCCTTTTTTCGAATTTCATTGAAATGGTTGGAATCTTGAAAATGTTTTTGAATTTGTATACATTGATCTGTTTCTAAACTTTCACCAAACGTTTCTAATGAGGATGCAACAAATCTAAATGAATCCAAAAATCTCATTTTAACAAATACATTTTTTTCTTTATTGTCTTTGTCTTTATATTTATCAACCAGAATTGATTTTGAAAATGAAATGTATTTCTCTTTGGTTTGTGCTAAGACAACAATGTCATCTTTTTCACAGCACAACTGCTTAATAAATAGGTGACTATCGTAACCCGTTAAATTATGAAAAAATATGGGGATAAAATATGGAATTTTGAAATTTAAGTTGCATATGCTATGTGCTGCACCTCGAAATTCACCAGTTAAATGATCATGATCTCTTACTTTTTCGTTTTCTTCAACTTGTTCGTTACATATATGACAAATATTGGTTGATTTATAAGTTGATTTCTGTTCATTTGATAGAGGAAGCATTTTTACTATAGGTTTAAGACAGTTATTGTAAATTCTATGTACATGATCTTCAATTCGTTTACAAAACTCCTCTGCAGCATCTAAACCAAAATAAGAATCTAATACTGATAGAGAGTCATCATATGAACATTTAATGAAATAAGAGAATGCATATGGTTCATGTTTAAAAGTGTTACGTGTATAGGAATCCAAATCATTTTCTGGTTGTTCAAATTGTAAAGGTTTCAAGAAACATTCGAAATCTGCATATATTACAAAAGGAACTTTAAGCTGTCTTTGGAAATTTTGAAACTGTAGTATATTTTCTGGTATATGTTGTCCGTATTTATTAATTTTGATATCATTGGTTGGAACTCTTGTATACAAATGATTACAATCATTTTTTTGATGAATTTCGAGTTTTTGTATGGAAGTAAAATAATTTAAGCAACCATCACAAAAATATTTTTTATGAGAATTTTTATTGATTTGAGATGATAGTAATCTTGACATATCTTTAATCCAACAGTAATGATTTTTTTCACCTTCGCTTATTAACAATAAATTAACATGTAATGGTAGTTTTTTATTAGTGTAATGCATGGGACCAACAACTTCATATTTTTGTTTACTGTCTTCATAAACACACTCTAAACCGTAAACATTTACAGATATATGATTTAGGATCTCGAACTTTGATATATCTTTTAGCTTCATTGGGAATTCAATTCCTTGTAAATTTAAAGCATTGAAGAAATTGGGATATGAACTCGTTCTATCAACATGATTTTTAGCAGGATACAAAGCACTTATTACACTCCACGCAAAACAATATGGATCATCATTTTTTACATTGATAATTGCTTCCTTTAATGTAATTTGTTTTGGTAAAGAAATATATGAAGATGCTCCGATTGGATTAAATTTATTTATGTTAATTTCTAAATGCAGTATTTTTTCTAAAGCCCAACCTGACCCATTTTCTGCGAATATTGAAACTTTCTCTTTAATTTCAGATAAGAAATCCTTATAAATTCCACTTAAATCAATCGTAGATGATATTATCTTATTTTTTGTATTAAATGATTTGGTTTCTATTGTTTCTTTTGATTGTAAAATATAGCTACCAAATAATTCTACATTAATCTTAATACACTTATGTTTAACTAACTGTTCTGTAATTAAACTCACAAACTTTTGTTTCACTGTTTCAAAAAATTCTTCAATGTCTACATACTTTTGAGATGGAAGTAACATGTATGATATAATTCTGTTTTTAAAAGCTGAAGTTAAAATTTTCACATTATTATCACTTTTAAAACTGCTTTTATGATGGTTTGAGCGCAAATGTGCATTTAGTTTATTTTTTACATACCAAGTATTACATTCCTTACATCTTGATAGAATAAGTTTAGGAATTGGCGGTTGATGTTCTGATTTTTGCGGTTCCTCTATTTTTAGTTTCTTTGTTGGTATCTCACATAATTGTGTGTTGTTCTTCCTTTTAATATGGGATGATCTATTAGGACATGATTCCCTTTTATGTCTATTCACGTTTGATTGATGGCTGAATGTTTTATTGCAATCGCTGCACTGATACATCTTGTGTAACTAAACTGATCTTAACAATACTGTTCACAAATAACTATTAACTTTTCTAAACTGAACAACGACTGCTTTTTACAATAGCAAAGCAGAGATAACTAATGGTTGTGCTTGTTTATGGGTTTATATATGTGGGGGGATTCGGTGAACGGTGAAGTGGGGAGAGGAGTGGGGGGAGGAGTGGTGGTAGGAGTGGGGAGAGGAGTGGTGGTAGGAGTGGTGGTAGGAGTGGGGGGAGGAGTGGGGGGGAGGAGTGGGGGTTGGAGTGGTGGTAGGAGTGGGGGGAGGAGTGGGGAGAGGAGTGGGGGGAGGAGTGGGGGTAGGAGTGGGGGTAGGAGTGGGGGTAGGAGTGGGGGTAGGAGTGGGGGGAGTGTTGTATTGGTAGGTTTGGGTGTGGTGGTGGGGGGGTGTCTGCGATCCAAATCCATGGTGGTTTCGAAACGCTTACTATTCCCTACTTATGTTGCACAGCAGTAAACGCTTTTTGATTCATAGAAGATGCGTACCACGTTTCACAAAAATATACAGGGTCATACTAAAGTTATCATAAAAAAATATGTTTTTCTTAAAACTTTAGCACCCTATAGTTCAACAGTTAAGAATTTTAGAATATAAGTTTATATAAAGTTTTTTTCTTAAAATGGGCCTTATAATAAGCTCCTTTAATATTTGCATCTTATTAAGAAACACCCTGTATAGCGTTCCGTAGCTAGTGGGGTTCCCTTTGAGGTAATCAATCGAAACAACAACACTCCTAAAGCTAAACACACAGGGGAACTACACGGAAATTGTGAATGATTTGGCAAAGGGAGAATTATGGCAGTGACTTAACGGTGACTATCCTAGGGGGGCGATCTTTATGGTACCATTAATTTTTTTTATAATGTTTCGTATGCCTTGTGAGTAAATCAATAATACTATTTTAACCAAATATCAACGTTTGGACCCTACTAATAACATCTTTAAACTTTATATCATTGTTATCGGTTGTACAATCAGTACTTCAATTATTCAGAGCACTTAGATATTCGTAAATGAAAGAAAATTAAAGTTTTCGTTTTTTGTGACGTTATTTATTTTATAATGAGGAAGCATAACAAATTTTATATTAATACCGCAATGAACAATTCTAAGGTTTACAAAAATGCAAGGAAGTACCTATATAGGGGTTTATTTAAACAACAAATCTCTGATGATATCACCCAGAAGACAAAACGTCGGACTCAAAATCGCAGCAAGTCAAAACTGATAGAAAAAGTGGCAAAACTTCAAAAAAAAAACAAGACCATTTTTGGTGTTTTACGAATATCTTCAGAAGCACTCGAAATTTTGCAAAAGCATGTTAGTCAACTCCAAATTGCGCAGCTTTGCCACCATTTAGTCTTAGATGCAGTGGCACACAGTGTATTACTATCAGACACAAACTACGTTTTCAAAAATACTTATTTTATGAAGTTACCTTATACAGGGTCAAAAACAAATAAACTTTGCATCACATGCGACCAAATTTTAATAGCCCAATTTTGATTTTGTAGAAAAACAAACATTTAATATGGCGCTACTTTAAAGAAAATGTATTTGAAATAAAGCATTGTCAAAACTAAGAAGTTTTATGTAGGTTGCGTTGAGTCTTATTTTGCAAAAGTGGTGCAATTTACAAAATATAGGTAAAAAGTCAAAATTATCTTATGCAGCTGAAATTTTGCATGTGGGCTAGAAACTGCATTTAAAAAAACTTTTTCCAATAACTTTTTTAGATATTTTCAGAAATAACCCCACTTTTGAATTATTTTTTGGAAAAAAGTAAAATTTTACAGATAATGCGAATCACGTGACTACTATTTTTTTGCTTAATTTTCATCTCGATCGAAGCAGAACTTGATGCCAAAGTCAAATTTTGAATAAAGCTATTAATAAAAAAAAATCCCATATGATGCGGACTTTACTGGTGACACTGTATTTATGCAAAACTCGGTTTTTGACAATTTGTAAAAAAATAAATTTTTTAATATGACGTATACATTAATGCATTGTCTATATACATTCAAAAACATAACGTAGATGCAAAACACACAGTTTTTGTTTAGACCTGTCAGATGCAAAACTCGGTATTTGCCGTTGACCAATCATTATATTATATTATATTATACTCATCACGTGACAATAGCCTGTTGATTATACCTGCTGCCTTATAGGTCAGATTTTTGTTCTGATGATATTGTAAAAAGAGGGAAACAACTTTCAGGACTAAACCCTAAAAAAGTTATAACGGGAAACTCTTTGAGGGGAGACAAATCGTCAATTGCTACTCTTTTGCAGAAGCACTATGGCCCTGACTGGAGAGAAATACCAGAACTAGAGTTCTACAAAATTGTCGATTCTCCAGGCGAGCCGAGTAGCCACTAAGTGATACTGAGGATTTAGAGGACACAACGCCCGAAACGTCATTTTTTTTTTTAGTTTAGGAAGGAAGGTTTGTTAACGTGTTTTTATTAAACATTGTAAGTAATGAAGCAATTATTTTTATTATTCCGCTAGTATTTTGTATTTCTTAGTTGCAAAACTTGTTCTTTGAACGAGAAAGATGCAAAACTTTGTTTCTGAATAATTTGATTTGAATTATTTATACTAAGTAAATTAGTTAATTCTAAAGGTTTTTTTTTACTTGTTTGGATAAAAATAACTAATAACGTAGGTACTTTTATAGAATTTTTGCAATTTTTTTTTTGAAATAAACTTATCAGCGGTTTTTCACGTTTCTCTTAAGGTGGGAGTATCAACATGCTTGCCAACCTATAACCTCTATTTCGCTTAGATTTGTGTATTTTTTCTAGATTTTACACAAACTTTAAATTAAATCAATATCGACTGCATATTCTCTAGGTAATAATTGACTTATTAAATAAATATCAAGGAATTTCATGAAATATTTTAGGAGAATTGTATAACGAAAAATATCAGGTAAGATTTTTTTTAGCATTATTCTGTTTGATTTTTCTTCCAGTATACAATTCACCCAAAATAAGCAATGAAATAAATTGATATTTTTGTAATATGTCAGATATTACCTAAATATTGTAACGACGATATTAATTTTATTTAAATGTTAGTTATTAAAATAATATACTAAAAAAATCAACGCGAAATAGGTTGTGGGTTGGCAATAGATTGAATGACGTTGAGAATTCCACCTTAAAACAACTTATCCTGCAAAAACCGAGTTTTGCATATAATGTAGATAGGTACCTACTCATAATATGTCCGACCTATTACGGAGGTCTACCTGATGATGGTACCCGCAACGTCAAAAATTAATATCTAATAACATGTTATAGAAAATAAAAATATAAAATTACTTTCGTGCCATCTTTGTAAATAAAGCTACAAAAAAAAAACGAAAGAATTTCCGGGTTTGTTCGGTTCGGGCTTCAAGAGGAACGCTCACTCCAATAACTTTTTTGTTGTTTAAATTACAGAAATAAAATTTGGTTGGTATATTATATCATATCATTTTACATTTGATGACATGACGGATGCCATTTTGTCACTTTCGATTTAACCGGAAATGACCTCAAATTTAGATTTTTAAATGAAACACCCTATATCTTTTTGGCTATATCGATTTGGAACACCATTTCAAATTTGACGACAAAGTGACAAAATATCATCCGTCATGTCATCAGATGCAAAATAATAACACATATAAACCCACCAAATGTTATTTCTGTAATTTGAACAATAAAAAGTTATAGGGATAACGGTTCTTCCCCAGTGGCGACTCGTGACAAGCGAGTCAGGGGGGGCGCTGGCTTTAAATTTAAAAAAAAATTAAAATGTCTATTGTTTTCGAAAGTACGTGTCTGTTTTTTCTAAGTTTCTCGTTGTGAATTTTAATTTTATCAGCATAAGCACTACTTAAACAAGTTAAAATATTAGTTTGTCCTAACATCTCAAAACTTACCACATTATGTCGATGTTTTGCACTATTTTCATGTTTTTTTTATTTTCTCTGAAAGATGTTTTAAGTCCTGCACCCCATTGATAGTCCAATTATCATCCCCGTCAAAAAGAAGACACACGAAACAACAAAAAAAGAATTTTTGTCCTCACAACCGCATATCCAGGACTGTTATTATATATTTCTTTGTCAAACTTACGCGTAAACTGTGCCTTACTTTTACATTTTGATTGCACTTGTACTATGTTCAATATTGGTAGTGGCCGCCCTGCATTTTTTAAATCAAGTTTTTCACTTAAGCTCAGAGAACTAAACACAAGCTTCTGTAAATCACTGACCTTCATATTACACGAAATTTTCCAACTTTATAACGTAACTAATAAATCAAATCAAAACAAATAAACAAACAAAACATCAGCCGCATCGACAGGTCGCCTCGTCAGAGTACATAATATATCAATTATTCTACCGTGGCATCGCGATTCGCGAACAGCTGTTGTTGGGCGCGGAAAATTGGAGCTCATCCGTGGCCGCTCGTTGTGCGATGTGTAGGTGACGTCACGCCTCCGTCGCCATGGCAACTCATCGAGAAGTCGCGTTAAATCGGGGCGATTAATCGGTCGCCCGCGCTTAGTATAACCTTGAGAGCGCGTAACTCGCTTGTCTATGAGTATAACCTGCCCGTTGGAATAGGGCTATGTTTGGTTTGAATTATTTTAATGGATTGCTTACATACATTGCTTTATTGTTTTTTTAAGTAAAGTATTTTTGGATTCTGTTTGAAATAATTGCAGGGAGGGCGGCGCCCCAGATCCCTTCATTTACGAGCCGCCACTGTTCTTCCCGAAATACCCAGTATGGGTAATTAGACATTTAATAGAATATTATTTAATTTTAGTTAGTTAGTAAAATATTCCAGCAAGTCGATTATATTGTTTTAAGAACTTATCAATTTTCAGTAATCTACGTTGTAATAATCAATCAAACAATCTGGTTCGCACAACTCTCCATTATGACGCCCCGCGATAATTTTGATGTTTTTGGTTTAAAACAGGGGCACAGTCAGAGGGTCTGCTCCACTCAAGGGCCTCCATAGGGGGGCAAAACGGGCACTTGCCCCCCCCCCCCCCCAGGCGCCCACATTACTATTTTATTTCATAATTCAGTATAAATATTGAATAGTATACAGTGGTTACTTAGTAGACCAACAAATTACTAAACTGAACAATTACATAATAAAAACATACCAATAAATTAATACATTAGGCATAAGTTAAATAAATAGTCTTATACAGTGTCACCACTAAAGTCTGCATCATATGGGATTTTTTTTATTAATATCTTTATTCAAAATTTGACTTTGGCATCAAGTTCTGCATCAATCGAGATGAAAACTAGACAAATAAATAGTAGTCACGTGATTCGCATTATCTGTAAAATTTTAATTTTTTTTCAAAAAATAATTCAAAAGTTATTAGTATTTCTGAAAATATCGAAAAAAGTTGCTTGCTTGCTTTTTCCAATTTTTTCCTCTTCGTTCGCTGCCAGGGCCATTCCCGAGGGGACCTACAGTTTAACGTGGGCTCCGAACCGCGATCGTCAGTCATTAGAAGCACCCCCCAAGGGCTATCAACCCTTGGTTTCGCGCTTTCTATGACCTACCGATTGGGGAGTGTGTTCCTTCCCCCTCCACTCCACGAGAAATCCGATCTCATCCGGCGTGAATGGGGTGGTTTTGGGGGATGATACATTTTTCACTCTTCCCTAATTTTTTGCTCGACGCTGGACCCACGTCAAGACTTATACCACTAAAATCCACTGGGCTCGAACCAGTTTGCCGGCAGTGGGATACGAACCCACAAACTCTCGTCCTAGAGTTCTCAGCGACTACCGCGTTAACCACGGAGCCACCGATGCCATTTTCGAAAAAAATTATAATTTTTTTTAAATGCACTTTCTAGCCCACATGCAAAATTTCAGCTGGATAAGATAATTTTGATTTTTACCTATATTTTGTAAATAAAAAACACTTTTGCAAAATAGGACTCAACGCAACCTATACATAAAATTTCGTAGTTTTGACAATGCTTTACTTCAGATACATTTTCTTTGAACTAGCGTCATATTAAATGTGTGTTTTTCTACAAAATCAAAATTGGGCTATTAAAATTTGGTCGCATGTGATGCAAAGTTCATTTGTTTTTGACCCTGTATAAGGTAACTTCATAAAACACGTATTTTTGAAAACGTAGTTTGTGACTGAAAGTAAAAAAATAAAAAAAAGAGATTTTAAATTAAATCGTTGAAAATAGATAAACTTTCCGTTGGGTTAAGCAAAAATTTATTTTCCACTTAATGAACACTTTACTGATGACACTGTGTTATTTTTTGTCTTAATATTAAGGTGTATTACTTTCAGACACAAACTATATTTTCAAAAAAACTTATTTTATGAAGTTACCTTATAGGGTCAATAATAAATGAACGTTGCATCACATGCGACCAAATTTTAATAGCCCAATTTTGATTTCGTAGAAAAACACACATTTAATATAACGCTACTTTAAAAAAAATGTATCTGAAATAAAGCATTGTCAAAACTAAGAAGTTTTATGTAGGTTACGTTGACTGTTATTTTGCAAAAGTGGTGCAATTTACAAAATATGGGTAAAAAATAAAAATGATCTTATCCAGCTGAAATTTTGCATGTGGGCTAGAAACTGCATTTAAAAAAACTTTTTCCTAGAACTTTTTTTTTATATTTTCAGAAATAACCCCACTTTTCAATTATTTTTTGAAAAAAATTAAAATTTGACAGATAATGCAAATCACGTTACTACTATTTTTTTGCTTAATTTTCATCTCGATCGAAGCAGAACTTGATGCCAAAGTCAAATTTCGAATAAAGCTATTAATAAAAAAAAATCCCATATGATGCGGACTTTACTGGTGACACTGTATATAAAAAGTATTGTTTAAGTTTTTGCCCCCCCTGAAAAACGCTCTATGGACGCCCTTGGCTCCACTAGCCAACCTCTTTCCGAACTTCCCGATGGAAAAGAGCAGAAGCTTCGTCTTGTTAAATCCATATTTGTTTCCTTTCAACTTCTTCAAGGAGCTGTGGTAATTTATTTTGCAAAAAGTTTAAATATTTATGCCCGTTAAGTGGTTCGCGGAAAAAATATAGACCAATAACTCGAGATTTTTGATTCCACACTATACATTAACAATGGTTCTGATTTTGAATTTCCCGGACCCAGAATGGATTAACTGTCGAATAATAGTGCATATTATGGCGGTTAAAGTTAACTGCTTCATTACTGCGAAAGGTAGCTTCATCGGAAAATATTATTTTGGACAAAAAATTCGGATCGGCCTCTATGCTTCATTTATGATGGTACAAATGTTTACTATTTGTTCAAAATCACGGTTTAGAAGTTGTTGGTGTAGTTCCACAACCACCTTGAAAGAAAGCCATGAAGTGACATCGGGCAACGCCGCATCAGCTGGGAGTTGCGGATCCACAAGCTATTATTATGACGCGCGGCAACGGGCGAGTTTTTTATTCATTCTGATATTTTTTTGTGTTTTTTTTTGCTTTGTTGCCACAATATTGATATTGAAAAATGTACAAAAAAGTAACAAATAGTTTTGGATAACAAGAACAACTTACCTAATTATTAAATAATTAGTAATATTGCATTGAAAAGCTGTTTTTGTTTCACTACGAGTAAATTTATATGATCGATCAAAAAGTAATATTATTTATACAAATTATTATCTTCTGCATTTAAATTAAAGGATTCGACTATCGACTTCTGAAGTCTCAAAATTTAGTAAGCTTAAGGCTTTGTTGAAGAAATCTACGCTCGTCTTAAGAAAGTCACCTACTATCTGGGTCTTCGGTACTTTCACAATGTATGAATTTGTACTGAGACAATAAGTTTTCAAGCTGAGACCACCTGTTTAATTTCAAAGGGTAAAATACATTTAAAATCATTGTAAGCCAATTCATTGCCTTTTAAAAAAACCTTTACCTTCATATCAATGTCCACTGAAACCTGATTAACAATATTTATACAGTCATTGGTAAAATCTAAACTATAAAAATATATTACACTCTCTTCACCTGCTTTTAAAACACTTTTATAGTTAGAGTTACACCCATGAATACAGCAGGGGGGCTTGGTATGTTGATAAATAAACAAACTAAAAGAAAAAATAGTACTTACCTAAGTCTACCTACTTATGAACAATCTCTACTAGTGATATTTTTAAACTAATTCACATATACCTTCAAGTTAAATAAATACTTCAATATTTAATAAATTAACTGTAGCCACAAAACAATAAAGTTTATTCCAAAGAAAACTAAATAAAAACTAGAATACAAAAAAACACAACTTTTAAATTAAAACAAATAAAATTCTGCCGCCATTTATAAGACCCGTAAACAAACGGTCAGGCCGGCCAGGCTGTTGGATTTTTCACTTTATTAATGCTATTATAGCAAACGCGCACCAAAAATTTTCATCAGTATTTTGTAGAGGTTCTTAGCAATCATGTCACTTAAATTTTCTATTAGATATCAATCGAAAACCGAATAAAAATACAAGTTAATACGACACCTACACCTAGTTCGCGCGTAAATTACATACTAAACCATGGCTAACCTCAAAAAGTCACGTGAAACATGACACATCTTCAAGCAGCGTTGTCGATGTTTCCGTTTCACGGCTTCTTTCAAGGTGGTTGTGGTAGTGCGCTTAGTAGATTAGATCTATAACTTTTTAAAATTAACTAATTTTAATGAAAGTTGCATTTTGCTTACTTATACACAAGTAGCCAGTTTCACAAATTGTTCCCAATCTCTAGAACGAGCCATAGGTAGGTATATAATGGTAATTTTTGCAATTTTTACTAGTTTTATAAAAAATCTTGCCGGATGTTGATGGATATTACCTATTTTAGATGTGGTGGGAAAATGTGAGCTTTTTTTAGGCGTTGGTCCTCCTATAAAAATATGTGTTCTTCGGATATATTTCACTTCCTACCCCATTCAACAGCTCAGCTGACACTGGTTTTTAAAGTAAATTATTTCATATTTACCTTATCACTTTATCAATTTATTCATTAATTAATTATTGTTATTACTTTAAATATCAATCTTTCATTGTGGGCTGAGGGAATTCCCAGAATATATATTATTATATAGGTACCTACCGCAATTAATACCAATAAAAACACTTACATTTTTTCTCGCTAACGAACGAATCTAATCGCACTCGAATTGAGCAACTAAGATCCTAAATCAACAAGGAATACAACTATACCATGTGTCATAACGATGCCGGCGCCTGCGCCAGCGCCTGCTTACTAATAATATTGCACAATATTTCAAAAAAAAAATAGCAGCAGTAATAAAGTAACTATTTTGAATGTTGCGATGTTATTAAATAAAAAGTGTTTAGCGAGTATACAGTTATTCTTGTTTCTTGTAAACCGGGTAAGTTTTAGTTTAGTTAATGATTTAATTTGCCGTACTATGTTTAAAAATACCTATTACAGAATAATAATAATATACCGCCATAGCGGGTAGAGCTGGCTTGGCACCTTTCGTACAATAATAATAATAATAATAATAATAATAATATGTTCAGGGAGACCATCAGTTCATAAAATGAATACCTATATAACTAAAAAAAAAACAGCCCAAGCAGCATTTTTCCAAAGCCCAATTTTGAACTATACTTGCAACGTTTTACTAGGTATTTAGGTATACCTAAGTATAAATCAGTTCTATAACAGCACTGACTAAATCACTTTGGCACAACGGTAGTATTGGCCATAATGTTGTAATTCATATATCCATTGTAACGATGGCCTATACACAGCTACTATAGTTTCAGGAATGTAAGACAATAAAGTCGACGCGACCTCTGCTTCACAACTAAGTTTAGTTATTTTGTACCTATAAAGGTGAATTTTAGGTGAATGGTTGGACTAGTTTATAAACAGGAATTTTTCCCTAATCGTACTTTTAAATAAAAATAATAATTTGGTTAATTTTATTGAAAGGAAAACGATTTGAATTCAGTTAAATATTAAATTGGGTCAAAGAAATCCCTATTTTATTAGTTTTTGGCTTATTCCTTCAGAGACCCAAAAAGTGGACTATATATCCTACTATCCTACTCTATATTATATACAGATTGTAGGATTTGGTCATTCATTGATACTATTACCTTTCTAAATTTGTATGTAGGCTAACAGATATTTTATAACTTTGATTTAGACATTTAATTTTTATGTCGATCGAACCACCACCTACTTTAACAGTTAACTGACTTAAATAAACGTAGACTCAAAAAAAGGTGTCCATAGAATTTCTTTGACACAATAATTCATTGATACTGTTATTTTTCTAAACTTGGCTAAAGAAAACTTCAATTCAGTCAGGGATTTAATTTTTCTTTTAATAGAACTCCCATTTTTTAGTTAATTTAACGTACGTAAGGTACGCAGACCCAAAGAAGTGATTTTAGGAAATGTTTACCATAATAATATAAATGTTAAATAATATTAATATAAATTTTAATTCATTCTCAAAGAAACTCTCATTTATTAGTTTTTTTGCTTACACTTTTGCTATGGGTCCTAAAATCCAAAAAAGAATGCTTGTATGGTTAGTTTTCCTTATTTTATTTGAATTAAGGGCCAAGCAGTAGGTACCTATTATTAGCCAGTGTTTTCATTTACAAGAGCAGAGCGACATTTCCTTTATCACAGTTTTTAGTATGTATAGGACAATAGATACAATTTGAATACTTAATTCTTAATACTCAAAACTATTACCCGGTATACCTACACTACTAGCTATCTGCCTAATATTGGATATATCGCTTTTGTGAAAACAATTTAATTAGTTTAACAACTCACATTTTAAAAAACCGCTGAAAAACTAGGAAAACATTAAAAAACAGCAGACAAATCAACGGTGGCAAACGATTCGAATTCAAACAGCTGATTTTTAAAGGTTAAAAATCAGTTGCTTTCCATTTTCTTCTTTTAAACTGCTAAGCAAAATAAATATCTTTGCTGAGCTAAGTTGTTAAAGTTAAAAGAACGCTTCGTGAACAATAGTCCTTATGGGAAGGGAACTAGAGAGGGGCATATTTAACCGCGGGAAGTTGTACTAATGATTTATAGGAGCAATTGATTAAATTTAATAGTCGCGAATGAATTTAATAGTTAACTATAAAAAATCTATTTTTCCTAAAATTTATAAAAAAAAGTTTACATGTATTTTGCAAGTTGATTATCATTTCTGCTAATAAAGGTGTCATATTATGTCAAGAATCGAGTTCTCTTTATTTCACTATCCGTATATCAGATTCAACCACAACAACACCCCCCCCCCCCCCGAGTGTCGCCGAATCCCCCCTTTTCTGCGTAAATATTAATTTCCCCTCGACTTGTTAATATTTTTTGAATATGTTAATATTTTTTGAATATTTAAATAATTGTCCCCAAGATTGGATTCTTCTCCTGCGGATCTAGAATCCCCACCTAGTAAGTTCAAATTGGATGTAGGATGTAGCCGCCTGCGGCAGCCAAATATCTATTGAAGCCGGCGGCTCATCGCTTGAAGCGTCGCGACGCCCGGCTTGTTCAGAGCATTGAAGGTCGTTTAAAAAACTGAACTCAGGGAATGGCCCTAAATACAACTACCTCCGGTCGACACTATTGGTTTATATTCAATATATAATGGTTTCTATTAGTTTTTCCGTAGAAAAAATCAGGGATGCCAGACCGCTATGTAGGCGGTCGTTTACGAAAAATAAAATATTTTTTTTTTAAGTGGTCCCACCATCCATTTACCCCGCCAATTGGAAATGTCGACAGTCTACTCAGGGCGCAATGATAAATTATGGCTTTTGAGATTTCAAAATTTACGGGTTTTTTGTTAATGCTCAAAACCGGACCAGAATTTTCAGGGCAAAGCCTATTTTTTGATCCGACTCATCGGCGTTTCAGTTTGTTGATCGGCACAGGTACCTCCGATCTAGAAATAAATACCAATTCAAAATACTTATTTCGATCGAGGAGATGGCAAAAAGTTTTGTCTATATATCTTTTTTCCGTGTCAGAGTTTAAGTTTTCAGGGTTCAGGGTTAGTTCTTGTCATTCAAACCTGGCGCATCTTAAATATCCTAACAAGTTTCTACAAAGTAATTTTGTTAGCCCTAGCTACACCTGTCTTTACTAGAGACTATCCAAAATTCCTACTTTTTTAATTACAAGTTTTTAAGGGTTTTTTAAGTTATTTCATACCTTAAGATATTTTTTCACGGTATCGTTAAAAGTACGCGGCGCACCCTAAAATTACACCCGCGGGCGAACTATAACGATAGCTTAAATACGCGATTAAAATCTAAGTTTTTGGCGCCTTGTTTTTATTATGTTTTTTGAGGTTAGATTTTGTTGTTGAAATCCCAGAGAGGATTCCCAGGGTAAATTTATAAGACTCAAGAACTTATATATACTAGTCCAGCCCGACAAAGCCTGCAGTGCCAGGACGTTGTTTTCGAACAAAACGGCTATTCTGCTATTGCACCCTTACCAGACCTTATCCCACGATGAGTCGTTAAGCGGGCGTATGTATAAGTACAATAGCTAGCCTGAATCGCGCCCAAAAGTTTGGTAGTTACTTTTTCGCTATTTTAGCTCTTCGTTTTTTCTGGTTTTCACTCCTGTAAAAACGCACTTTGAGACTAGCTGAAAGCTTGATTAGACCTATACTCAAAACCCAATATTATATGGAGTGACGTAGCAGTCGAAACCATGGAAACCAAGGCAAACCGCTAATGATATCACAGTATTTTGGCAGTTTCCATGGTTTCGACTACTACGTCACTGCATATAATATTGGGTTTTAAGTATAGAGGTTATCGACAGCCCTCAAGGGATCATGAAGGATGCCTCAGTGATGCAAACAAACCCTCGTTACTTCTTTAATAAAGAAAAAAAGCTAACAAGTATATGGATGATACTTATCAGTTTTCGATATTCAAAGAAAAGCAACGGACGAATCGCGAGGGCCCCCAGCAGGCCCGGTCCCAGCGCCCGGGCAGACGCCGGGGGCGCAAAGACCAAGGGGCGCAAAATACTGCCAAAGGTAAAACAAATAAGCGTCTGTATAACCTTCGATGTATAATATACTATTTAAAAGATAAGGGCGCCCAAGTATTTTTTATAAATTCTGAAACAAAGCGGGTGCCTTTAACCCATTTAATAGGGGCCAAAAAAACATCGAAAATGGAACATGGATGATCTTTAAACCTCGATATTTATAGTCCGACCTTAGCGCGGCGCGGCGACTAAAAAAGAAACAGCAGGCTCAGTTGGTAGACTCGTGTCGACTTGTTTTTTTCTAAAGTTAAAACATTGAAGGGAGCAAATTATTTGCAAATTAGTCACTGCAGAGTGCACAGGGAGCCTCTCCTTCTTAAAATATCATGTCAAAAAAATTAAATATTTTTTAAGGTATAGGTAAAAGTATATACAGGGTCCTGCAATAGTGCGTCAGGCTTCCTTAGCTCCTATACGAATTTAGTTAGGAATTTCATTCATACGCTAACTTATACTGTATCATACGGGCTACTTCAAGAAAATATTTTTTCATATACAGGGTGGCCCAAAAAGTGGGGTCATAAAAAGTTGTGATTTTTTAAATGGGATACCCCATATTTTTTTGCATATTTAGATTGATGCTATTGTCCTTTATAAATGCCTAAAATTTTGTTTAATTTGCTTTGGTAGTTTAAGAGCAATTAATTAAAAACTAAAAAAAAATTATTTTGAAGTCGCGCGTGGAAAATATATCAAAAAAAACAATCTAAAATTAGTTTTTCAACCACGGTATTAAGGGAGTTTAATGACAAGAGGTTTAAAGATACTCTGAATAGAATAGTATTTATCTATTTTATACAGGGTGTTCATAATAAGGTTTTAAAAATGACACATTTCAAACCTATTTTCCTCAACTTTTTCAAATGGAACACCCTGTATATTATTTCGGTATTTTATATAAAATACACAAGCAATTCTTTTTTGTAGTTGAAGCATATAAGTTATTTCCAGCCGTTTTCGAAATAAATCCAAATTTCATAAATTATGTTGATTAAACAGAGTTTATTTTAAAAATTAAGCGTAGGCGACTAGACTAATAATTAAAAACTACAGTAATTGTTCAAAATGTCTTCCATTTTGTTCTATGCACAAGCCAAGACGCTTTCCAAAAGATCTGTTTACTTCTCTTAACATTTCAGGGGAAATGCTAGCAAACACGTCTCTTATCGTTCGCTGCATTTTAGTAGCAGTTGTAGGTGGATCATTGTAAACAATTTGTTTTACGTGTCCCCATAAATAGTCTGGTTTTGAAAGATCCGGCGATCTAGCTGGCAGGGGATCAGTTTCTAATGATCCATTGGATCGGAGAGGTATTATTAATTATCTTATTTATTAAATTTCTTATAATTTATTCGTCCGATATTACACCTTTTTAAAATGAATTAAAGAACTTGTCAAACTAAGTACAACTAAGAATCCATGTTTTATTTCAAAGCCTACTATGGGTTTTACCCAGGTAGCAAAGGTGCGTCCAAATGACATCCTTTTTAGGTCATATCAGACGTAAGACGCTGTCCGGCCTTAAAATGGCGTTGCTAGTACGTCAATATTGAAAGTCAAAATGTCGTCCCAAATGGACGTTAATTTGACGTCATTTTTAAATTATTTTTTGACCAAAAGTTGTTGATCCCAGAAATTTCTAGTTAGGAATGGGCATTTATTGATATATCGATGTTGACACATGCATCGATTAACATCGATATTTATATAGATCCCTTTAACAAAGTCATACGCTTCATAAAATTAGTATTGTTACAATGATTCTAACTTCTATAATTATATTATTACTGTTTTTGACTTTATGGGACCAAGATGGAAGAAATTTGGCCTGTCGAAATATCGAATCGGTATGTATTCTACCCATCTCTATTTCTTTACCGTTAGATGACAATGATGAAATGACATTTGACATTCAAATGGTGGTATTTTCCTTTTCTGACGCTGTTCGCCGATGCTGCTGGTATTTTTGATAGCATTTGTTGCTGTTTTTTCCAATTTTGCCCAGGTAAATACTCGTAAACAATAATCAATTCCGTTATTTAAATTTTGGCAAAGAAGAAAATGTTTTCAGTGGTAGAATTTGGACCGGAAAGCGGTGGTGGTTTAGCTGTTGTTAATTCTGCATGGCTGACGCCCTTCAAAAAGGACGTGCACTGGCCTCCTTACAAAAACTCGAAACTCTTTAATAGGCTGTCACAAAAGGAGAGAAAATATCGGACAATTGGAAGTTATATTTAATTACTAACTGTTATTATTTATTTATAATTATTAATAATTATTAATATTAAGCTGATAAAACAAGTAAGTATTACGATTGTAAATTTCTTAACAAGAATTTGTTCACTTTTAATCGTATGTATCGTATGTTAATGATTAATATTTTATGAAACTGCATTCTTAGTTTGAGTTAACAAAATATATATTATTTTCTTATTTATTTTTTAATTTTCAACTCTCCTTTCAACAAGACCTAAAACCGAAGTCATTTTCACGCCCGCATTGGACGTTATTTTGACGTCTTCATTATACGACATTTTGACCCCTGCAATATACGTCACAGTGACGTCTTCAGCTGACGTCATTCTGACGCTGACATTTGCCCGTCATCTCGACGTCATTTTGACGTCAGTCCAAGGGTAATTTAGACGTCTAGGCTGACGATATTTGTACGTACAAAGTACGTACGTGTGCTACCTGGGTAGAGATAAACTTTACTAATGAACCTCTTTGCGCTGGTATTGCAATTGAAATGTTAAAAGGAAAATAAACAGATCTTTTCAAAAACATGTTGGCTTGTACACAGAACAAAATGGAAGACATTTTGAACAATTACTGTAGTTTTTAATTATTAGTCTAGTCGCCTACGCTTAATTTTAAAAATAAACTCTGTTTAATCAACATAATTTATGAAATTTAGATTTATTTCGAAAACGGCTGGAAATAACTTATATGCTTCAACTACAAAAAATAATTGCTTGTGTATTTGAAAAAGTTGAGAAAAATAGGTTTGAAATGTGTCATTTTTGAAACCTTATTATGAACACCCTGTATAAAATAGATAAATACTATTCTATTCACAGTATCTTTAAACCTCTTGTCATTAAACTCCCTTAATACCGTGGTTGAAAAACTAATTTTAGATTGTTTTTTTTTGATATTTTTTCCACGACTTCAAAATATTTTTTTTTTTAGTTTTTAATTGATTGCTCTTAAACTACCAAAGCAAATGAAACTAAATTTTAGGCATTTATAAACAACGATAGCATAAATCTAAATATGCAAAAAAAATGGGGTATGCCATTTAAAAAATCACAACTTTTAATGACCACACTTTTTTGGGCCACCCTGTATATGAAAAAATATTTTCCTGAAGTACCCCGTATGATACAGTCTAAGTTAGCGTATGAATGAAAGTCCTAACTAAATTCGTATAGAAGCTATGGAAGCCTGACGCACTATTGCAGGACCCATACCGGGTGTTTCTCAAAAGACGTTCGCCCCTATAACTTTTTTATATTTGAAGATATTAAAATGAAATTTTCAGATTATGTTTTTTATATATTATTTGTTAGCACCTCTGGGGTTTGACCGGAAGTGACCTTGACTTTGGAATTTTTAATGGGACACCTTGTATATTTTTACTTATTGGGATTCAGCATAACATTCTGAGTAAAATGACACCTCACTTGTAATTTTTTGACGTGTTATAACATTATTATGTTTATTTTTTATTTTCAATCTAGAGTGCTACAAATTAATTAAATCTGTTAATTTATAATCAAGTAGTAAGTATATGAAAATCAAAATTATGTCATAATAATTTACTTTCTAAGTTTCACAAGCGTTTAAAAAATGAAATTTTGTTTTCTTGACGTTTACTCCATTTTTTCAAATGGAACGATGGTGGTTCACTAGGATATTTAAAACGAGCATTTTTTTTCCAACAATTTGATACCATACACTCTTATGCTATGTTAAAATTGACACTGAAAAATTTGCCTTATATCCCAATCGTAAATTTAACAGCGTTATGCATTATTGCCGCCCTGTCTTTTCTAAAGAAATATAAAGGCGGCTTTAAAATACAATGGAATGGTTTTGAAAAGCAATAGTGAGTTGTCATTTCACTCATAATGTTAAGCTGAACCCAAATAAGTAAAAATATACAAGATGTCCCATTTAAAATATCAAAGTCAAGTTCACTTCCGGTCAAACCGGAAGTGCTAACAAATTGAAAATTATGCCAATAAATGCAGACTCATCTCTTATGCATAATCTTAAAATTTCATTTTAATATATCTATAAATACAGAAAAGTTATAGGGCGGTGAACGTCTTTTGAGAAACACCCGGTATATATTCAGGAAAAAAATATGAAATAAAAATTTCGAGGGCGCTAAATAAGAACCTTGCCCGGGGGCGCCAGGAGGTCTAGAACCGGGCCTGCCCCCAGGTTATATAAACTGGGGGGTTGTAGCTGTATGTGGTCCTGCTAAATCGTCGAAGCCTGAAATGTTAAAAATCTCCCACGTTGCGACTTCAAAAGTCGTGAAGATTCCCACGGTGCGAAAATCAAATTTTCGTAACAGTGGGGCAATAAAAATTGCCTTGAGTGAATTTTTTCGTAACGTCGAATCTCTTTTCTAAGTTAGCCGTCGGTTTCTCTCGTTTTCCGGGAACTTTTTCTTTCTTGAGTGACGTCACGAGGTTTTCACTGCTGGTCAATTTTCTTACGAGCGTGGAAAGACGCCTTGAACGTCTTCTTCCAACTGACGCTGGCAACAACACGTTTTTTCAAATTCTCCATTACTTGACTTTGACAAGTGGGCGGAGCTTATTCAGGGAGTTGTATTTTCTTCAATAGAACTTTTTGGAGCTGCACAGCTTATTGTAAACAGCATTTTTGGTGCTAAAAAGGTGGTTTTACGACGGGAGACCCAAAAAAAATTTTTTCCAGCTTAAATCATTGTTTTTTATTACTTTTCTTTTATTTTTGTGGTTAATGCCTCTTCCATCCCAGAACCTATTTCTGTGTAGATTGAACCAAAAAAGATTTATTTGCAATCTTTTCTTTTATTTTTGTGGTTAATGCCTCTTCCATCCCAGAACCTATTTCTGTGTAGATTGAACCAAAAAAGATTTATTTGCAATAGGGAACTTGCATAAAAATTAAATTTGAGAATATACTCGTAATGTCAAGATACCCACAGTTCACAAAGAAATAATTTATTTTAAACCTTTGAATTAAATAGAAGCGATTAAAGTTTGCTCGTGACATCAAAGTGTACTATAACAAAGCGCGAGAACTATTCATACTTCCTATTATACCTATTCATACTCGTGACGTCGCACGGCGAACTTTAATTATTTATAAAAAATTAAGGGCTGATATTTAAGACGTACATACGTAATATTTTGTATATTATTTTTTGGTGTGACTGAACATATTTATAGAACAAAAAAAATTGTGCAAGTTTCCTATTAGGTATTTACTATATCTCGATCGTCTATTTCAAACAATAGAAAAAACACTTTCATACAAAAGTTGTGCAAAAAATATTATGAATTATACACTTTTTCCTCCCCTCTTGCCGCGGTTAAGTATGCCCCTGTCTATTTTTCATACGGACTAGACGACGTTGTTCGCGAAGCATTCCTTAATTAGCTCGGCAAAGATTTATAATTTTTGCTTTGCTGTTTAAAGAAGCAAATGAAAAGTACCAAATATAGTTATATATTAGCTCAGTTCTTTAAAGCTTCTTTTAAATAGCAAAGCAAGCCAACGGCTAAGTTGAGCGTTGCTTTTATAAATTTAACTTAGCAGAGCAAAGATTTTTTCCTTCCCTCTTGCCGCGGTTAAGTATGCCCTTCTCCATTTTCCATGCGGACTAGACGACGATTTCTTACTTTTTGCTTTGCTGTTTAAAAGAAGCAAATGGAAAGTACCTAATACAGGGTCCTGCAATAGTGCGTCAGGCTTCCATAGCTCCTATACGAATGGGGTTACGAATTTTATTAATATGCCGACTTAAACCGCATAGTACGGGGTACTTCCGGAAAATATTTTCTCATATACAGGGTGGCCCAAAAAAGTGTGGTCACATAAAGTTGTGATTTTTTAAATGGAATACCCTGTATATTATTAAATTATCACATTCTACATAAAATTATAATATTTTTTTTATAAATGCATGACTGGTCTATACTTAAGAGTTTCCGAGATATCGATATTTGAAAAATGACGTTTTTGAACTTTGACAGCTTCTAGCTTTCTAACTGTACGTCTTAGAGTAAAACGGCTTACATGTTCCTATCTTCGATTTTTGTTATCTTCCCAGAAATGTTAACTTCCGGTCAAACCGGAAGTACTATATTTCCTGCTTTCGCGTTACATCCGGTTTGACTGGAAGTTGACACTATTGGAAAGATAATAAAAATCGAAGATAGGAACATGTAAGCCGTTTTGCTTTAAGACGTACAGTTAGAAAGCTAAAAGCTGTCAAAGTTCAAAAATGTCATTTTTCAAATATCGATATCTCGGAAACTATTAAATATAGACCAGTAATGCATTTATAAAAAAATTATTATAATTTTACGTAGAATGTGAAAATTTAATAATATACAGGGTGTTCCATTTAAAAAATCACAACTTTATGTGACCACACTTTTTTGGGCCACCCTGTATATGAGAAAATATTTTCCGGAAGTACCCCGTACTATGCGGTTTAAGTCGGCATATTAACAAAATTCCTAACCCCATTCGTATAGGAGTTATGGAAGCCTGACGCACTATTGCAGGACCCTGTACAGTATATTAGCTAAGTTCCTTAAGCTTTCCAATGGCTAAGTTTAGCGTTCCTTTTATAAATTTAACTTAGCAGAGCAAAGATTTTTTTCTCCCCTCTTACCGCGGTTAAGTATGCCCCTTTCTATTTTCCATACGGACTAGACGATGACGTTGTTCGCGAAGCATTCCTTTAACAACTTAGCTCAGCAAAGATTTTTACTTTTTGCTTTGCTGTTTAAAAGAAGCAAATGGAAAGTACCAAATATAGTTATATATTAGCTCAGTTCCTTTAAGCTTCTTTTAAATAGCAAAGCCAAGCCAACGGCTAGGTTGAGCGTTCCGTTTATAAATTTAACTTAGCAGAGCAAAGATTTTTTCCTTCCCTTTTGCCGCGGTTAAGTATGCCCCTCTCTATTTTCCATGCGGACTAGACGATGTTGTTCGCGAAGCGTTCCTTTAACAACTCAGCTAAAAGTTCCTTTAAGCTTCTTTTTAAATAGCAAAGCAAAGCCAACGGCTAAGTTGAGCGTTCCTTTTATAAATTTAACTTATCAGAGCAAATATTTTTTTCTCCCTCTTGCCGCGGTTAAGTATGCCCCTTTCTATTTTCCATACGGACTAGACGACGACGTTGTTCGCGAAGCATTCCTTTAACACCTTAGCTTAGCAAAGATTTTTACTTTTTGCTTTGCTGTTTAAAAGAAGCAAATGGAAAGTACCCATTATATAGTTATATATTAGCTCAGTTCCTTTAAGCTTCTTTTAAATAGCAAAGCCAAGCCAACGGCTAGGTTGAGCGTTCCGTTTATAAATTTAACTTAGCAGAGCAAAGATTTTTTCCTTCCCTCTTGCCGCGTTTAAGTATGCCCTTCTCTATTTTCCATGCGGACTAGACGATGTTGTTCGCGAAGCGTTCCTTTAACAACTCAGCTAAGCAAAGATTTTGACTTTTGCTTTGCTGTTTAAAAGAAGCAAATGTCATAAGTTGCTGTTACCCCGAACAAAACATAATATTTGTTCTTCAAACGTTGTTAAAATATGAAAACATAGAGATACACATTTATATATTTATGCATGAGAACACAGTCATACTTTTACTTCCGCTGCTATTGGCAACGGAAGTAAAATAAACTTTTTCTTCCGCTGCCAATAGCAACCATCTTCTAATAAAAAAGCATAACTTTAACGTCAAAAAATTAGTAGAAAGTGTCAGATTTATTGACGTTTGAGAAAAAAATCTATAATGCAATATTTCCTCCACGCCTATACACATGCCACAAATAATTATCTCTCTCTCTATCTCTTCTCAATTACTAATAGCCACTTGTCATTTCCAACATTCAGCCAGCTTGCCAAATAATTATCTATTAATGGTAAATTATTATTAGATTACCTACCAAATTAAATTCTGCATACAATTAATAATTAGGCGTTTGTACATAGTGCATTCCTATATTCCTGAAATAGTTAATGTACAGGGTGTCCCAAATTCGAACCTCATCATGGGGATCTGGGAAACTATAACAGATATTTCCTATTTATTATAAAAATATTTTATTAGCAACACAACGTTGGCATATCGTAACAGCATTTGCAGAACCTGAAAAAGTCGTCTGTTCTATTGCCTTTACAGTAGTTTTGAGTAGATGATCCCTTAGATAATTAAGCAGTCTTCTATCTTGATCTTCGGTAGAAATTTTAGGGTGACCTGAACCTGCTTTTCTAATAATAGTCCCATGCCTTGCTATTTTTTATTTTGCCAACAGCATATGGTATTCTTGTTTACTCCCAGGTCGTCCATGCAATATTCCTAATAAAAGCACCATCTGAGCTCTCAACCGACTGTAAATAATAGCGTTTTGCTGGGGGTTAATTGTGGCGTGTATTTTGGGAAAAAAATGTGGTTGACGAGTTAACGATATATAAAGTGACAAGCTATATTGACATGTATAATTTTCATATGAAATTTTACAGAATTTTACTGGTACCAAGCTCGACAGTAATTATTTCCTAATAGGAGAAAAAAGGACCTTTTTTATCGGCATCATGGTACCTAACGTCAAAAATTCTAAGCATTGGCTGGCAGCCACGAAAGCTTTTAAAACCACCATCAGAGGTCGCATTTGATAAAGGTATTTCCTTCTGATATTAAAAAAGCATATTTTGACTATGTCTGACTTACGGTAAACCGTCAATAAACAACCAATTTTATTTTAGAATAATTTTAATTAGTAGCTGATATTAAAGTCAAATTTAAAAATATAAACCACATTTGCAGGAAACGATGTCAGTTAGCGCAATGAAAAGATCTGAAGAACCATGGAATTTCTCCTGGGTAGTGCCCGACCAATTAGCGGCAACCAGCTGTCCTACTACAGTAGAAAACTTAAATTTTTTAAGACAAGAAGGTAAGTAAACGTTAGATAAAAAAAATGCCTGTTTTGTCAAGTATACAGGGTGGGGATTTTAAATTGAACGCTGAATTATAGCGGCTCTGAGAATAAGATTTCTCTAAAATCCAAAAATACGTCCTCAAAGATTTTTTATGGGCCACGCTTTTGTCATTTAATTTTTCCAAAGAATTGGCAAATGTCAGTAATTCTGTTTACGGTACGGTCGCGTCGATATTCGTTAGACTCTTAACACTCGACGAATCTGTACTTTTTAAATAACTTCGAATAATCTTAACACTTGGATAAACTGTCTAAGGAGAGACCCGAAAAATTCAATAGTCTCAGTAAGATTAGAAAAACTCGACGGTATCCTTGAACTACCCGACGTTGAGACTCGACGGTATTATTGAGACTAACTCCCCGACGTTATTATTGAGACTAACTTCTAAAATTCACGCAGTCCAGGGATTTATATGGTAGACGTGACGAGTATGGTCAAATGACATTGCGTTGTTTGCTAAAATCTTCCAGCGTTTTTCATAATATGCAAACAATAAAGGATAAAAATAGGTCAATAAGCAACTGGACGATTTCTTGCCTTGAAAGTGTTTTCACCAATAACAAAAATAGAAATACGTAAATAAGGTTCACACGGCCTACGTGAGAAATTGTCTTCTCTCAGTCGAAGTCTATAAACCTTCTCTATACCAAATGGAAATATTTTGGGTGACATCATGTGTTCCTATTCACCGATCAAAATAAGAGAAGGGTAATTTTTTAAGTTTAGTTTTAAGGTTTCGGTGTAAGTGAACACTTTTGTGGTGTTTTGAAAATATTTTTGAAAAATTTTGATTTTGATTTCGAAATATGGTACAGAAATTTTATTATCATTAAAAGATATAAACCTATTTCAATTTAAATATTCGGCTTCTTTAAAAGCGATTAAAAATTTAACGCGACTTATTTAAATTTTCAAATTGAAGCTTTCTCTTTTTATTTTAAAAAAGCTAACTTTATTTTAAATTTTAATAAAATTGGACTTTAATAAAATGAATAAAAATTATTAGAGATTTTCAAAATTTTTTTTTAGTTTTAATTTTATTTAAAAAATAATTTTAAAAAAAATTATTTCTGTTTTTTTTTATTATTCTTAGGGCTGCGCGCTACATGGTGTTTGCACGAATGCATCATCTTGCTTTGGTTCTACCACGCCATTAAAAAAATGAACTGCTACCTAGTTAAAACATTTTAAAGAAACAAAAAACAATGCATAAAAATTGTCTTCTTATTAACCAAATGCATTAAAGGATTACAAATAAAATTTGCATAAAAAAATGACTTAGCGGTCTAAAAAATAGTTTTTTTTTATTAGAAACGGACCTCTATGTATGTACATGCATAAATTCTGTCTGTAGGATAATCTCAGTGAATCGTGTTTTATTAGACTCTGCTAAGAAGATTAATGTGACATCTTAACATTTAGTTGAAGTTATTTCCATAGGAATTGTTTTACGTTGGGATTAAAAACATTTTTTTAACTTAAGTAATTCTTTTTTTAGGTATTAGGCACTTAGTGACCCTTTCGCCTGAATATATTCCCCCAATAAAACGTTTTTCTGGAATGGAATGGACATACATTCCTATAGAAGAGTTTGAACCGCCAACGTTAGAAGATATACAAAAATTTATCGATGTTTGTAGGACAGCAATAAATAAAAAAGAGGTAAGTAAAGTATTAAGACTAATAAATTTTTTGAACGCGCGTCCAATCATGTCTTACCAATAGTACTTTTTTTTTTCGTAAAATATGTCAGGTGTTTCTAATTTGACATAAAAAAGCATAAATGTTAGCTTAAAAATGTTTTGTCTATTTTTAACCCAGAATCCCCTAGCTATTTCTTAAATGTCGACATTTTTAAGACCATCAGCGTATAAAGTTTACCAAAATATCGAAATTTTAAAGTTGTATCTACAAAGGTTTCGAAGAAACCATCTTCAGAGTATCCTTTTTAGGGGGCTGTAGCTTCGTAGTAAGTGGACATATAGGACACAATTTTATATGAAGTTTTTACTTTATTCTTAATAGATCAGGGCTAAAGCCCTTGAAAATGGTAAAAAGTGAAAAAAAAATAATAGTACGATGAAACCCATTGGAAAAGGAAGAGAATACAACAAAAATGAAAGGAAAAATAATTTACGGGCGATCCGAGGTCGGGAAGTGGAAGGGGGTGAGTTTTTAAGGGTAGAAAACGATTTATCTCGATTTCCGGCAAAACTACAAGTTCTATGGAAAAATGTTAAATGGCAAAGTTGTAGGTAATAAAAAGATCTACAACTTTTGTATTTACACTTTTTTCACATAACCTCAAAATTTATGTGAAAAATTCAAATAACCAAGTTTTTGGTTTTTTATTTTTATCTGTTACAAAATAGCTATTTATGCCATCAGTTACGAAATGCCTAATTTTGTGTAACGCGTGAGATTTATGCGGAACGAACGAAGTGAGTTTCGCAAAAACTCACAAGTTACACAAAATTTCATTTCGTAACGTATTGCATACAAGATTTTTTCTAATTTTTGAAGAAAGTAATAAAAAAATAAAATTTAATATAATTGATAAAAATTTGGAAAACATAAATTTAGTTTTTCTAATTTTGACATATAACTGATGGCATAAATAGCTATTGTGGCTGTTACTTCATGTTAGTTGTCAGTTTGACATTTTGTAAAAAAGTCTAGACGGAAGGTTTTTATTTTAGCGAGATTGATATATTTTTAGTTTTTTTAAAAAATGAGTCATTCAAGTTCTGAAGAGCTACCAAGCGATATTGAAGAGGCAGCAGGTAATGCTCTATTATCAGTAATTCCCAAAAAGTCAAAGGCAGTTTATGATTTGGCATACGAAAAATTTGTTACGTGGTGTGATGAGAAGAAAATTAAACATGTTAATGAGAAAGTTTTACTTGCATATTTTGAGGGTAAGAAAGATCTAAAAGTTTCCACATTATGGACACTTTACTCAATGTTAAGGTCTGAACTAAATCTGAAAACGAATATTGATATTAAAAAATATACAAATTTGGTAGCATATATTAAAAGGCAAGCGGACGGGTACAGTGCTAAAAAGTCAAAAGTTTTTATTAAAAAAGATCTTGCCAAATTTTTATTGGAAGCTGATGACAAAGAATACTTAATGGCTAAGGTTGCAATGATAATTGGAATGGCAGGAGCATGCAGAAAAGCAGAATTAACTTTTCTTCCAGTTGAAAATGTTATAGACGAAGGAAGCCATTTTCGTGTTGATATCCCACCTTCAAAAACAAAAGTTATACGGCAGGAGCATGCAGAAAAGCAGAATTAACTTTTCTTCCAGTTGAAAATGTTATAGACGAAGGAAGCCATTTTCGTGTTGATATCCCACCTTCAAAAACAAAAGTTATACGGCAGTGTGCAATTACCACTGGAGACATTGAAAATACGAATCTTGTTGAAATATTAAGAAAATATATTAAGTTGCGTCCCCAGATTCTTAAACACAACAGATTTTTTGTAAAATATGCGAATGGAAAATGTACCAGAAATCCTGTGGGAATTAACACATTTAGCAGTCTGCCAAAAGTTATTGCACAATTTCTTGGTCTTTCAAATCCTGTTCTATATACTGGCCACTGCTTCAGAAGAAGCTCTGCCACTTTCCTAGCAGACAGTGGCGCTGATCTTTTAAAATTAAAGAGGCACGGAGGTTGGAAATCTAGTTCTGTTGCGGAGGGATATGTTGAAAATTCCAGGAATAATAAAAAACTTATCGCGCAAGAAATATTTGGTGAAACATCTAATGCAATGTGCGTCGCTTCCCAAATAACAGCAACTTCGAGCAATGAAAAAAATATGTCGTCGGGAATTAATTTGAATAATTGCAATAATTGTGTTATCAATATTTATAATTATTAATTAATTTATAATTTATGTTTTTAACTTGTATTATAACAGTTTAATAAATAGAATAATTCTTTTTGTCACTAATTTTGAAATACATTTTTCGTCACCAATTGCATAAAATTTTACTTTATGCAACTAGTTACAAAAAGTAAGACGTTTCATAATGTCAATCAGTTTTAAAAAGTGTCACTTTATATGTCAAAATTAGAAAAATATTTTTTTTTACGAAATTTGGTGAAAACTTACCTTTTTATGTCCCAATACTATTATGTAACTTTTAGGTAGGTATATCTATAACCTCTAGCCGGATGAAATTTAATGTGAATAATACCTCTATATCGCTTCACACGTAGTAACAATTGTGGAAAATTTCTTCAGGTAAAAAAAACCATATCGTGAGGAATATCAGAAAAATTTAAATCACGATTTTTTTGTATGTAGTAGATACCTGACGAAATTTCCCAAGCGCCAGATCTCCAACAGAATAAAAATTTACAGGTTGACTCAACTGGGTTATTCTTTTACAATTTACAAAGCCCCGAGGAAGGAAACAAAGAAATAAGGAGGGTGGCTTTTTGTAAATATGAAAGCTTTATGGTTTTTTACAGCTTCGCGCGACACGGATCGCCTGAAGTTATTTTGCAGGTAGAAATCATAAACAAGGAATTATTATTTAAGTTTATTAAATAAACACTGCCGTGCAAAGGTTGAAAAGATTATCGGGCAACCAGATTGGCAATCTAGTCGTTTGCGATCGAATTTTCAAAAGATTGCCCTGGGTAGTGGGCCATGTCAATCAAATTGCTGTGGATCACGAGCTGATGCTGGCAAAATTAAAGTATATCGGTTATACAGGGTGTCCCGAAATTAGCGTGCAATATTTCTAGGGCGTAAACTATATCCAAAAATATGACAAAAATGTCCTATAAACATACCCCGAGAAATGCTCCTTTAGAGGGCTAGGGCCCCTCAAAGAGGGTCGGGAAGGAAGTATTTTTTTTATAATAGTATGGAAACCCTTAAAGATAATAACATGAAAATTGGTACGTGCCTTCCAACCGATAAGTTGTACATAACAGTTAGTTTAGAGTGAAAACATTTCTTCCAGTGGCGTCGCACGGAGTGGGGCTGAGTGTAAATATTATCCTATATTTTTTATTTCTAGGATTTTTTAATTTTAAGTACAATATTTTAAGAACCTCGAGTTTTTTCGTTAAAAAAGTACCCCTTGTTTTATTTCGATAGGAGGCACCGTTTTCAAGTAAAATTAATTTTAAAATAAAACGTATTTTTCAAAAGAAAGGTTAGTCCATATGAGTTCAGGTAAATCCGAAAGTTAGCGTGCAATATTCCTAGGGCGTAAAGTACATCCAAAAATATTACAAAAATGTTCCATAAACATACCCTCAGAAATGCTCCTTTAGGGGGCTAGAGCCCCTCAAAGATGGTCGCGAAGGAAGCCTTTTTTTTATAATAGTATGGAAACCCTTAAAGATAATGACATGAAAATTGGTACGTGCCTTACAACCAATAAGTTGTACATAACAGTTAGTTTAGAGTGAAAATATTTCTTCCAGTGGCGTCGCACGGAGTGGGGCTGAGTGTAAATATTATCCTATATTTTTTATTTCTAGGATTTTTTAATTTTAAGTACAATATTTTAAGAACCTCGAGTTTTTCTTTAAAAAAGTACCCCTTGTTTTATTTCGATAGGAGGTACCGTTTTCAAGTAAAATTAATTTTAAAATAAAACGTATTTTTCAAAAGAAAGGTTAGTCCATATGAGTTCAGGTAAATCCGAAAGTTTGCGTGCAATATTCCTAGGGCGTAAAGTACATCAAAACATATTACAAAAATGTTCTATAAACATACCCTCAGAAATTTTTTTTTTCGTAATAGCATGAAGTCTTTGAAATGATCCATTTTCTATTAAATTTCGATGGACCGTAGCAAATCTTCTACGGCTAGGTATTCTTCTATGCGGAAATCGCCTCCTGTACTCTATTGCAGCGGCAGTAGAACTACCATTACAAAATCCATACACAAAATGAATATCTGTGAGTTCTCTGTTGCCCCCTTTTGAGAGGCTCTAGTCCCTTAAAGGAGCATTTCTAAGGGTATGTTTATAGAACATTTTTGTAATATTATTGGATGTACTTTACGCCCTAGGAATATTGCACGCTAACTTTCGGATTTACCTGAACTCATATGGACTAACCTTTCTTTTGAAAAATACGTTTTATTTTAAAATTAATTTTACTTGAAAACAGTGCCTCCTATCGAAATAAAACAAGGGGTACTTTTTTAAAGAAAAAACTCGAGGTTCTTAAAATATTGTGCTTAAAATGAAAAAATCCTAGAAATAAAAAATATAGGATAATATTTACCCTCAGCCCCACTCCGTGCGACGCCACTGGAAGAAATATTTTCATTCTAAACTAACTGTTATGTACAGTTTATCGGTTGGAAGGCACGTACCAATTTTTATGTCATTATCTTTAAGGGTTTCCATACTATTATAAAAAATACTTCCTTCCGGACCAGCTTTGAGGGGCTCTAGCCCCCTAAAGGAGCATTTCTCGGGGTATGTTTATAGGACATTTTTGTCATATTTTTGGATATAGTTTACGCCCTAGAAATATTGCACGCTAATTTCGGGACACCCTGTATATGATACAGTTTTAAATTTCTTTCAGTCATAGTTTAAAGATAGAGAATGCGGCAGGTAGCAATAGACGGTAATATCTCGCAACCAAATAGTGTTTTCTCTGTAGTCCCACAGGGTTCTGCAATCTCTCCCTTATTGTTTATAATATATACGACCGATCTTTTCTCTTCTCTTGGATTTTGCAAAGGTCAAGGGTTTGCTGATGATTCTCAGCTCTATTACGAATTTGACATAGATCAATCACGTGACTTGAATAATATAGTAGAATTTTGTAAGTCACATAATTTAAAGTTTAAAAACAGTGTAAGTATTATATACATATATAGCAACACAAAAACCTCGGCTTGGTAATGGACAATAAGTTACGATTTAGGGAACAAGTTTCAAACATAATCAAAAAATCATACTGTACTTGAAATTTCTTATATGCTAGCGAACGTATTTTGAATTTTAATATTCGGAAACAGCTTTGTGAATCCCTGGTTCTCTCAATATTTAATCATGCCAATGTGGTTTTCTTGCATTGATGTCATTACAAAAAATAGAATTCAAAAAGTTCAAAATATCTGTGTAAGATTTATTTTTAATTTAAGAAAATACGATAGAGTCTCGGCAAGATTAAGAACCTTATTAGAGTGGTTATACCGATGTCTAAGGTTTGGGAAGTTAAACTTGCTCGGCTTAATGCACAATATTATTCATCAACCTTCTTAAGACCAAACTAATTCGAAGCGCTGATCTCCATAAGATTGCGATATGAAACCACCTCCGTCAGCAACTTCAACTTCCTCGGCATTTTACAGCTATTTTTAGACGCTCATTTTCTTTCAATGCCGTAAAATTATATAACGGAGTGGATAATAAGCAGCGTTGCAAACTTTAAAAAAGAGTAAGATATACTTATAAACCAGTGGCGCAGCCAGAATTTTGTATTAGGGGGGGTTTCAAAAAAAAAACAGGATTTCAAAATTTTAAAAACTAAAACCGTAAAAAACCGTCATAGTCTGAGCGTCTGGGGGGGGGGGGGGTTTAACTCCCAAAACCCCCCCTCGCTGCGTCACTGTTATAAACAACAGTTTAGGAATGCACCCTATACAGGGTGTTTTTTTAAGGTCGACGAGCGGCCATATCTCGGAAACTACTGGGCATAGAAACTCAGGAAAAGAAAAATGATAATTAAAGTGGCCATGAGAAAATTCTGGAAATAATTTTTAAGTTCCTCATTTTGCCGCAAGAGGGCGTAATTGAAAAGTAAATTTTAAAATTTTACATAACTCCGAAAATTCCACATTAAGGTATATGTTTGATAACACCATTTTAAAGCTTGGACAATTATACATCATTTTGATCTTATGCTCATTGGCGTACCGACTTTAATAAGAGTGGGGGAAGCTGTTGAAAGTGTAATCATTTAAATCGCTGTAACTTATAAACGACTTATCCGATTTTAGCAAACTAAAGACTATTTGGCAGAGAAATGTATGCACTTTCACCAATCGTATTTAGTTGTCTATAATAGTTCCAAAAAAAATGCTAGAGGGCGTAATTTGCAATACCAATACATTTTTTGATTTTACTCCGAAAAAATAAATCATACGGTATAATTATGATACCTTAATCGAAAAGTAGATGAAATTTGCTAGAAAAAATATAAAAACCGCAGTTCGATATCTCTGTTCGTTTCAGAGTTATTGCTAAAACAATAATTTTTAATACAAATTGCACCCTCTAGCAATTTTATTAGAAACTCTCGTGTACCATTAGATACGACAATTGAAGGTACTTCCAAAAAAGCTTAAATTTAGTAAAATCGAATAAGTCGTTTAGAAGTTACAGCGATTTTAATGTTTACACTTTCAATAGCTTCTCCCACTCTTATCAAGAGAAAGTGTAAACATTAAAATCGCGGTAACTTCTAAACGACTTAACCGATTTTACTTAATTTAAGCTTGTTTGGAAGAAAAAGGTAAGTACCTTCAATTGTCGTATCCAATGGTACACGATAGTTTCTAATAAAATTGCTAGAGGGCGCAATTTGTATTAAAAATTATTGTTTTAACAATAACTCTGAAACGAACAGAGATATGGAACTGCGGTTTTTATATTTTTTCTAGCAAATTTCATCTACTTTTCGATTGTGGTATCATAATTATACCGTATGATTTATTTCTTCGGAGTAAAATCAAAAAATGTATTATTATTGCAAATTGCGCCCTCTAGCATTTTTTTTGAGAACTATTATGGACAACTAAATACGATTGGTGAAAGTGCATACATTTCTCTTTCAAACAGTCTTTAGTTTGCTAAAATCGGATAAGTCGTTTATAAGTTACAGCGATTTAAATGATTACAGCTTCCCCCACTCTTATTAAAGTCGGTACGCCAATGAGCATAAGACCAAAATGATGCATAATTGTCCAAGCTTTAAAATGGTGTTATCAAACATATACCTTAATGTGGAATTTTCGGAGTTATGTAAAATTTTAAAATTTACTTTTCAATTCACCCTCTTGCGGCAAAATGCGGAACTTAAAAATTATTTTCAGAATTTTCTCATGGCCATTTTAATTATCATTTTTCTTTTCCTGAGTTTCTATGCCCAGTAGTTTCCGAGATATGGCCGCTCATCGACCTTAAAAAAACACCCTGTATTATAAGAATGTAATAATACGCATAGTATGGAGTAACAGTATTCTTCTTTAATAACTTAAATAACAATTGCGTAGCTATGTGAGCCTTTAATTAATAAATAATAAATAGTTACTTAGGTTGCTTTATTAATATAGCAAGGTAATTTATAGGTTAAGTAGTAGTAGCGTAAAGCTAGAGTTCGCCTGTAAATTACCTGTATAGATTTAATGAGCCTAATGAATAAAAATGTAACAATTGCTTTTTCTTATAAAATCAAAGTAATTTCTTGAAAGCCAAAGAATAAAAACTAAAGTAATTGCTTTTGCGTCCAGCAATTGCCTAAAGGTGCCGGAATTGCTACTAGTCGATGCTTTTTCTTAAAAAATAGAAGCAATTACTATCATTCGGCTAAAATGTAATGAATAAATTAAGGAGTTGCTTTTTCTAGTAGGTAGGCCGACCCCTGCATCATTTGCTTGGTAGCAGTCAACTTTAGTTCTCCGCGGCATACACGTGCATTGCTTTTAATTTGTGTCTTCAATTATGGCTGAATATATGAACGTCCGTTCGTCCGTAAAAGAAAAATCTACAGTGTCGTAAAAATTGCAGATATGATGATTTCAAAAAGTTATATCGATTTAACTGCGAAAATGTTGAGTGGTTGGCAAATTATTTTTTGACTGATACTGGTAAAAGACGAGGGGTGCACTGCTGCACTGTCGCCTTCAAATAAGATTAAAGTCTTTCTGCGGAAATTTTCGGATCCGGGCTGGAAGCTTAACGGTTGTGGTCAGAGAGATTTATTTATGTTCCTTCAATTTGTGAACGAATATCAATTGCTTGTCTTTAATTTCTTCATCACTACTATCACTTTCCTCATTTTCACTAAAATCTGCCATATCAGAAATATAAGTTTCCTATTTTCCACAAAAACGTAACATATTACTATTGTACTAAATAAATAGACCAACGTTGTTGTATTTACGTCTACTCTTTTGCAAATTAGGCACCAAACTGAACATTAAATCTATAATCTGAACAAGTTGATAAGACACGTCTGAACTTGTGTGGTGTAAGAAAAACAGCAATTGCTTCAAAATTTTATTCATATCCAGATCTAGCAATTGCTTTTACCAAAAAGTCATTGCTTAATTTTTATTCATTAGGCTCAATAAAAGATGTTTTGAATTGAATTGAATTATTTTTCTAGGCTGTTGGAATCCACTGTCGAGCAGGTCGTGGGAGAACCGGAGTAATGTTGGCCTGTTATTTAGTTAACTTTTTGGACATGGCACCCGAGACCGCTATAAGCGAAATAAGAAAGATGAGGCCGGGTTCTATCGAAACGTATCAACAGGAAAAAGCTGTGATCCAGTATCGAGATTACTTAAGGCAAAATATAGAGTTTTGAAATTAAAAAATATTTAAAAATTTAAAAAATGTTAAGCTCTCATGAGTATGAAGTTAAATAAATCAACTTGAGCTGTGGATGCAAACAGGAATATTAATAATTGAATGGGCAAAAATAGTTTTCCCCAACTAAACTCATTTTAAGTGCTCGGGAATAGTGACGATGTATTCGGGGCATTCTCCATTTAATTTAATATTTCGTTTTATACAAAAAAAGACAAATGGAATTTTTTTGGACCCAAAAACTTATATTTACCTATTTAAAAATAATCAAGTGATAAATCGATAACGGATAAACATATTTGTTAAATTTTCATTAGCAAAGATCTCTCTATAGATAGTCTAGTTATATCCAAGATACTGAATATATATAAACAAATGTACGCTGCTTGTAAAGCGAAATAATGCCGATATACCACGCCTATTTTAAATTAACGTCTGGTACTTTAGGATAATTATTTTTTATTTACGTACTTACATGCTAGTCAAAATAACAAGGTATAACTTTGATATATTGTATCATTCATTACACTTTTCTATAAATTTTTGTAAATGTATTATTTATTGATCGATGTATATATATAATATATGTAATAGAGATATTTTCTTACCGAATTTTTTCTTATTGAAAAGTACTGAACCTAAAACTGCAGACCCTACTTAATCAATATTACTGATATTACTAAATATACAGTGGCGTGAAGTGACATTTTAAGCAGAGTGGGTAAAATATGGCAAACATTTTACGTTCTTGTATTCCAAGCCCATAAAGCCATCGAGTCACTATTGAATAACAATAACAGAAACTATACAGTTATAAAAATGTACTCCGTGATAAAGTTTTTTAAATAACTGAAATTTTGGAATTAAGGCATTATATTAAACTTTTGCTACCCCTAAAATCAATCCATGCTCTTTTAATATAATGAAAAAAATGTATGAACCGTTTGCCACAACAATAAATTAGTAATTCTATACACGGTGTCCGCAAATTACGTGTATAAAACCCTAGTATAAATTGCTAAGGCTAAAATATATGGATCTAACCCAATTTCCTTTGACCGAAAGTTGATAGTTTCCAAAATTAAAATTTTTTCAAATTTTTTTATAAAAATTTCTTTTAATAATAACATAAATTGCATGGAATTTGGTACCTATGGATTTTTACGATGTAAAGTTGAGATCTGATCACAGTTTAGATGTACCGGGTGAGTCAACGATTGCGCGGAGTAATTTTATGCCTTGAAGATAAAATTTGTCGATAATAAGCTTTTGTAATAAGATATGGTTTGGATATTTAGCACATTTTAAAAATATTTTGAATTATACAGGGTGCCCCCAAAAAGTAAGGCGTCATAAAGTTACATTTTTTTTTTAAATGGGACCCCCTATATTTGCATAAATTTATTATTTCTACGTGTTTATTTCATAAATTTTTATTAATGGTTTAATATACGAACAGTTATAGTTTTTAAGATAATTCGACTTATAATACAAATTTTGCATTTGCAAGCACCTCATTGTTGTAAAAATGCTACTTAAATTTTGACTCTAAGCGACTCATAATTTTTATGCTAACTAAATAAAGTAAAAAATACATATTCACTATGAAATATTTGACATCTCATTTACAGGGTGTTTACTTTCTTGGACCAAAGTCTTTAATTGAAAAAATATCACTTTTATTAAATATTTATTTATTTTTTTTTATTTATTAAATAATTCCCAACGAACTTTAGAAGTCCATTGCAGGGAAAATATTACACTAACTTAAAAATAAACAAATATAAACAAAATTTTTTTTGCAAAAATATAGAATTACAATACAGAATACAATACAAATAAAATTAATAAAATAGTCAAATTTAAATCAATTTTAAAACTAATTTCCGAATAAAATTAGAGTGCTTTTATTTTTTTTAAAAATACAATTTAGTTTTCTTTTTAAAGAGTGTCAATTTTTTTATATTTTTATACATATTTGGTAGGGTATTATAAATTATAACCCCATTGTATAATAATGATCTTTTACCAATATTGCTTTTAATATTTACTGCTAAAATACTTTCATTTTGCCTTGTGTCATGATTATGTACGGTATTTAATTTTTGGAATGTGATTTTTGATTTTTTTTGATGAGTGGATATTGAATGAATAATTACACATATTTTTAATTTATACAAATTTTCTAAGTTTAAATATCCTAGTGGTTTGTATAAATTTATTGTTGGTTCTAAAAAAGGAAGCTTGTAAATACATTTAATAAGTTTATTTTGTAATTTTTTTAAAGGGTTTATTATTGTAGAGGTAGCAGATCCCCAGACGGATATTAAATATTGAAATTTAGAATAAATTAGAGAATAATAAATATTTTTTAAAAGCTTAATTGGTAAATAATATCTTATTTTATAAAAAATTCCAATCAATGGGGTAATATTTTTCCTGAGATAATCGATATGTGTTTTCCAACTTAATTTTTCATCTATATGCAGTCCTAGAAATGTTATAGAATCAGCATATTTTATGATTTTATTATCAAATAAAATTTATTTTTTTGATAGCAAGCTGTTTCTTTTTGTTTTAGTAATATATATAAAAGAAGATTTTTTAAAATTTATTGATAATTTATATGACTGAAGCCAAGAAAAAATGATTTGTAAATAATTTTTTATTTGATTTTGAATGTCAAAGTAATTATCGCCAAAATAAATAATAGTTGTATCATCAGCAAATAATTGTATCTTACCATTTAGGGTTAATTTAGATATACTATTAATATATGTAAAAAATAATATTGGTCCTAAAATTGATCCTTGCGGAACACCACAGTTAATAGTTTTTTGAGTACTTTTACTGTTATTAATTTCAACATATTGTGATCTATTGCTTAAATAACTTTCAAACCAATTGTAAATATTTCCCCTTATTCCAATGTTATGAATTATTTGTAATAAAAAATTATGGTTAACTGTGTCAAACGCTTTACAAAGGTCTAAAGATAATAAACAGCATTTTTGATTTTGATCTATTTTTAATTGAATGTCTGTTATTACATCCATAACAGCATATATGTATATATATCTATTTTTCTGTCATCTTATAGCTCGTCATAAACTCTTTAACTTTTGTGAAGAACGTCCTTTCCCTATCTCTAATAGTTTTCAAAATATTTTGATGTTTCGAGATTTAATGTCCTCATTACAGCATCCTTTGTCAATGGATCACAGTAGCCAAGCTTTATATATTTTTTGTGCCTCGGTATATTAAATTTATAGTTGAAAATTCTTGTTCCTTGGCACTGTTTGTCCAAAAACGGGATACGTAGGTGTCACTTCGAGCAGCCGTTCCTGAGATAATCGAACTAAAATATTTTATTACGTACTAACGACTCATCGTAGTTCCACTTCACACTTTAGCAATAGCGAAAAACTTATGAATTAAATGATAAATCTAAAATTGAACTTTATGTTAGTTGACTTATCGTCCTTAATAGTTTAATTATTTCAAAGTGTAAGTGGGGAAGAGGACTTCAATAAAACACCTTTCTACTCTTTACTCATTCCCAACGTTTCGGTTTTTATTTAAACATTTATCAAGGGTCTAGAAAATTGTATAAAAGTGTATAAAGTATAAACTCAATAATGACATGGCTTTATCTATGCATTTTCTTAACTATTATCAATAAAAACCCACCAGGAAAACCACACACGCACAGGTTGTGATGCTAAGGAATAAGAATTTTTAACTAGGAATTTTATATACCTACCATTTTCATAAAAACGTTATGAAGCTTTAGATGAACTTACATCACTTCACTTAGTGCTTCTGGGGGGCACCCTATGCAATGAACACCGAATCTGCGATCATATCTCGATTTTTCATTCTAAAAAGCCAAGTACCAAACCAAATTTCGTGCAAATCATCATATGATTAATATTTTGACATAATAGGTGAGTCGGGCTAGTATTATAGTCTCAGGAATTTGTGCTAGCGTTTTGTTCACGTATTTCCGGACACTTTGTTACCTTGAGTAGAGACTACACACACTTTTTAGAGGGAGTATTATTCTCTGCTATATCTCCTGACAAGCAATCCAGTATCGCAGCCGTATTTAATTTTTAAGAATGTAATGAAGAGTTATTTCTAAATAGCTTTTAATTGGCTTATTATAAAATAATAATACAGTGAAACCTCTCTTAGGCGGACACCTACGGGACTGTCTAAATGTGGCCGCCTGTAGAGGTGTCCGCCCATGGGAAAAATAGTTATTAGGTAATATGTAAATGCAAAATTATTACTACATTTATGTATGTAGTGTATGCACAAATAAACATTTATTAAACATAACAAAAATACACTAGTTTTAGTTAGGATGTAGTACTAAAAAAATCTAATAAACTTGCAATCTAGAAAATGTAATTCCAAGTCTGATAACAATTCCATTGTTGAAGAGTCACCTCTATTCTTTGCATACTCTTGTAATTCCTTTACCATACTAATGGCTTGTTGGTAATTGGGTAACATTTGTTTGATTACTGCATTCAACTTCTTCATAAGAGTCGTCAGATATTGATGTGGTTTTAGTTTGGACTACATAATCGGTAGAAATAGGGTCACTATCATCTTCTAATAGCACATTGCTATCAATGTTAATGAACTCGCCAAAATCATTGTTCAATCCTAGAAATTCAGAGTTTTTCCATATCTCACGTAAAATAGAAAGAGGTAGGTTATCTTTTGCTGAAAAATCGCTGCTGCATGTGTCTTTCCTATATTAAAACGCTTGGCCAAATCTCTTACACTTAGTTTTTCCCTATTAAAAACTTCCACAAAATCAATTTTCTCTTTCAGACTAAAAACGCGACTTTTTCTGCCATTGTTTACGATTTTAATCTTTCAACTCACAAATAAAGGGCGGACTGCTTTCGGGAAATCACACATACTTTCATTCGGCGAAGACTTTTTGCGCTGCCACGCATACGCGATTGGTTGCCGGTCTGTCTTCAGAGCGTTTTTGCACCGTACTTATTCGTCTCCCAAATACTTTAAAAAAAATTTGTCCGTTTAAAGGAGAGTTTTCACACTCTTTGCATGAAAACAGCCTGTCCGCGTCCGCCCAAAGGAGAGTCCGCCCAAGAGGTTGATTTTCATGTAATTTCATATACCTAGCTCCGGACTATGAAAAAATGTCCGCTTAATAGAGATGTCCGTTTATCAGAGGTGTCCGTTATAGAGGTTTCACTGTAGTTGGTGTGCGAGTCCTTAGTCCTACATACCTTCAAAGAAGTCTAATAAAATTTTGATATAAAGTTAGTAGAGAAGCAACTATTTGAGTGGTGCCAATATTTTGTGAGTAGCAAAATTTGCATGGTATATATTTCCCCTGACCAGTCGAGCGGTGCAGCACTCGCTATAGCCTTTTTTAAAGCAATATGCCAACTAAACACTTTGCACAATGATAATCAAACATATCGTTTCAAATTAGCTATTGAAAAAATCGCCTTAAAAAAAAGCACAAAATAAATAAGGATATTTCAAGTCTTGACCACTTGTCTTGACAAGTTGCCGGACTTAATCGGAACAAGCTTTTAGTCTCCAGGTTTCCTTACAGGTTACAACAACAGAGGTTACAACATGATCAAACCGGAACAATTTAAAAAAAATTCAAATTATTTCAAATAAAAAAAATATCTGTTTATTTTACTATATAAAATACGAAATAAATACAAATTGACGATAAAACAGGAAACCCTTAGTTAAGGTTTAAAAATACGTATACTACAGCGAAGCCTATACGATTAATATTATTGACACCGATGATCGACATGGTTTCTGTGATCGGACACTTTGTTCTTTTTTTCTAAACTGCCATTTAACATTTATGGCTAAATTCATTGAACTTTGACACAACTGAAAACATCGTATGGACTTATCTGATTTGTTTTAAATCACAACGTTTCAACGTAAGTATCCCCAGTCTTCTTCAGGTGAATACTAAATAAGCAAAATAACTACAGCTCTATTTATACTAGCTGGGTGCACTGAAGCATAAGTGAGATGGATGCAGTCATGCGCGGCATTTTTTAACATAACATCTACTTAACAAAGGTTTCCAGATATTTGTTATATCTAATGGTGGCTTATTAAAACAACCTGGGTTCTGGTGTATAGCAGCCGCTTCCTTGAACTTCCTCCAGTGTGGTTCCTTATGGTCAGCTGCACCAGACTTTTCGGTCTCTTCTTTTAGCGTATTGTTTCTGTGTTCTTTTATCCTTGTTTCAGGTGGTCTTAGTGTCTCAAAGATTCGCCGCACTCGCAGGGGATTCGGTAGACACAATTTTTCCTGTCTTTTTGGCTTGTTGGTGTTGTCTTCGTCAGGTGGCTTCTTAAGGTCTCTCGAGCTGAACATTTTGGTGTTATATCGTTGTTCTAGTCTTTTTATTCTCTCAGATACTCCTTTGACATACGGAATGTTAATAGGCTTTTTCCGAGTTACAGAAGAAACCGAAAGGTCAGGTGCAGCTCACCATGCCTGGACACATGGCTATTACATGTAGTCAGAAGCTGAAATCCTACATAAAGAACCACACTCGAGAAAGATGAAGTTCAAGAAAGCTGCTATACACCAGAACCCAGATTGTTTTAGTAAGCCATCAGATATAGGAAATATCTGGAAACCTTTGGTAAGTATATAATCGGAAATAATACCACGTAAGAATTAAACGCATGACTGCACCCATCTCAGTTATGCTTTAGTGCATCTGGTTGGTATAAATAGACCTGAATGTACTTTACTTCTTTAGTATTCACCTGAAGCCTACTCGAGATAGCTGTAAGTTGAAACGTTGGTATTTAAAACAAATAAAGGCAATGCAAGTCCAAAACGCTTCTATCATTTAAACAATAGTTTTAGCACGGCATATTATATGCCGTATGCCTCTGAGTTCAATTTTGCGAAGACCGAGATCAACTGCAGTTTTCGAACGGTGTTATTCTTAGAGTTACTTCTATTCTTATTCAAGATTTTTTAAAATCTTACGTTATGTTATTGTTAAGAAAAGTTGGTGGAAATATAGATAATGTAAATGACTTAAACTCTGCTAAATTGTCGATGACTGGTGCGTTTACCTTATTCCATTTACATACATGATTATCATATAATTATTACTATAATATTGAACACCATCATTAATATAAAAAAGCAAAAATTGCTTTATACAACATAAGTGATTAGTGGAACATTGTTTTACTTCGTGAGCATTGTTTTAAAATAAAACAATCTTACTGAAAAATGTTTACATGGCTAAGAAAATAATTTAAAAAATATTTAAACCCAGAACCTCTTGAATACCAGCCGATAAAACATTTTTCAGTTTAATGTTCGGTCAGTTTTCAATGTTTACTCGGTTTCGTCGATCCTTGGTAGTGCAAAATAAATAAATTATTAATAAATTAAACATTTTTTACAAAATTTACAACACAAGCTCCTTTTTAGCCTCAGAAGTTTGTGCTAGCTTTTTGTACACTTGACACCCTGTATACAGGGTGTCCCAAAAGTAATGGGACACAGAGCAACAGCACACTTCTTACGGCGAAATAATGGGATTTATTTAAACTTGCCTTATCCCAAAATTGATAACAACCAAGATACAGGGTGTCAAAGTTTTTATTTTGTTTTCGTTTCTTTGCGATTATTTCTTACCGAAACGACATAGCAGCACAAAAGTAATCGCATTATTTCGCCTTAAGGAGTCTGCTGTTGCTCTGTGTCCCATTACTTTTGGGACACCCTGTATATATCAAAAAAATACTAAGGGGCCTGAGATTACAATGACATGTACTTGTAGAACACAACACATCATAATCTAATAGCTAATATAACCTTTTAGTACCAGACTTTAATATTATAATTTGATTTAACAGCAATAAGTCAATAAGTAAAAACTTAGATCGCCCCAATGAAAAGTCCTATCTTATATATTTATCTTATCACTCTATCACTATAATAACTATATTGAGAAAGACGTTTTAATTTCTTTTTAATAAATACTTGCGGCACTATTCTAATCACATAATGCAAAGAAATTTTAACAGACAGCTGATAGCTTAATCTCGAATCTGGTATTGTTTCTTTTCCGTCATTGATCCTGAAACAACAAAAAACTTAGTTAACGTCTTTAAACGGTTAATACAATACATAAAATGATTTAAGGAAGAGTTTTACTACCTTAAAAACATTGTGCTGTTTGATTAATTAAATCCTATGACCAGTTTTTATTGAGGCTTTTTAAAACTGGCAATTGCTAACTGAGATTTTCTGCATTGCCTGAAGTTCATCATTCTTATCCAATGACAAAAATATATTTACAATTTTTTTGTTAATTTTTTTATCTTGGCTTTTGTACAAGACGCGTTCAGACTACCTTAGACTAATGATAAAATGTTTTTTTTTTTATAATTTATAAGTATATTCTAAAGTTAAAACAAAAAAATACTGATATTGTACCTTAACTTTAAAGCAATTAACAAATTATGAAAAATAATATTTTATTACGATTTTAAGGTAGTCTGAACGCGTCATGTACAAGAAACAAGAGACAAAATCTTACCAATTTTTTTTTTTTATAATTGAACAATAATGTTTTGCTATATTTTGATAAAAAAAACGCTTTTCTATTTTTTCAATTTCTAAAAGTTTTTACTTGTGTAAATTATTGTAACTGGATTATTTTAAATTAGAATTAGAATTATTCCAAAAAAAAAATGTTACAGATTGGATAATAATTCAATGTATCAATAATTTTATTATAACATAGAAATTAAAGTCGCCATTACGTTTTCATGTGCAGAATTTTTTTTTGATAAATAAAATACCAGGCAATAAACACCACATCAACCTATTCCCACTCTTTTCCCTCTATACATCCAGTACATATTTTATTTCTTTATAAGTGAAAGAAAACTTATGACCTAATTTTCCATCAATAAAAAAGAAAAATAAAGTTAATGGTTTTTAAGAAACAAGTGAAAACTCCAGGCAATACACAAAATCTCAAAGTAAGAAATTGCCAACTTTAAAAGGCCATAACTGAAAAACTAGTCATAGGATTGGATTACGGCCATGGAGACTTTTACTCAGGACGTCAAGGTCTCTAATATAGTGTAGCCAGTAAAGTACATATGGGATTTTTTTTTATTATGCTTCGATCGAGATGAAAATTAAGCAAAAAATAGTAGTAACGTGATTCGCATTATCTGGCAAATTTAAATTTTTTCCAAAAAATAATTGAAAAGTGGGGTTATTTCTAAAAATATCGAAAAAAGTTATAAGAAAAAGTTTTTTAAATGCATTTTCTAGCCCACATGCAAAATTTCAGCTGCATAAGATAATTTTGATTTTTTACCCACCACTAAAATTTATTTTCCACTTAATGAACACTTTAGGTACTGACGACACTGTTTTTTTTGTCTTAATATTAAGGTGTATTACTTTCAGACACAAACTACGTTTTCAAAAATACTTATTTTATGAAGTTACCTTATACAGGGTCAAAAACAAATAAACTTTGCATCACATGCGACCAAATTTTAATAGCTCAATTTTAATTTTGTAGAAAAACACACATTTAATATGGCGCTACTAAAAAATGTATCTGAATTAAAGCATTGTCAAAACTAAGAAGTTTTATGTAGGTTGCGTCTTTTTTTTGCAAAAGTGGTGCAATTCACAAAATAAGGGTAAAAAATCAAAATTATCTTATGCAGGTAAAATTTTGCAAGTGGGCTAAAAACTGCATTACAAAAAACTTTTTCTAATAACTTTTTTCGATATTTTCAGAAATAACCACACTTTTGAATTATTTTTTGGAAATAATTAAAATTTGACAGATAATGCGAATCACGCGACTACTATTTTTTTGTTTAATTTTTATCTCGATCGAAACAGAACTTGATGCCAAAGTCAAATTTCGAATAAAGTTATTAATAAAAAAAATCACATATGATGCCGACTTTACGGGTCAAACTGTAGGTAAAGTCGCCACAGTGGATCTTTTCCCGTGCGTCATCACTTTCACGTCATCAAAATCGTATGAATCAAATCAAAATTACAAGACGAAAAAAGTCAAAACTAAGTTTAAGTTCATAAAATGGACGTGCCTGCCTACCGTTTGACGTTAAAAAAAATATAGTAGATCGATAGTAAGTTAGTCAAATAAAAACCCGAGCTGATTCGTATAAAAGTTTTAATAAAAGTAATCTTCAGGATAATTAACAATAAAAAACAGTGTAAAATGAAAAATAACAATAAAATAAAAAAGAGCGAGTGGTATATTTTTTAAAATTGTTCGTTACGTTATAATCGTTGGATACACACTGAAGTTATTTCTTTTTAAAACCTAAAAGCTATAAAAGGATGGAGTGATGACAAACAGATGTCGGACGCTCTATTCACTCCACCACTTTTACTTCTGGGAATCCTTTCCCAGCCCTGTTCCTATCTATACCTAAATACTAAATAACGAGAAATTTTACATTCTAACAATCGTTTAAAAAAAATACTTTATGTACAATTTTCAACAGACGTACCTACATAATATCCCGAAAAATTGTTTATAATTTCGAGTTTCTCTCGGGGTTTATTCGTACTCTAACGCAGTCTAACCCATTAATTCCCAGCTAAATATGAATTTCAATACATTTATTGAAATCTTAAACTATTCTATTTTAAAGGGAAATTATATTTAACAGCTGTATCTCGGAAACGAATCGTTTGCCCGGCATTCTCTATTATCTAAAAAAACAAAACAAACAAATGTTAATACATTTAATACTATTTTTAAAGCTTAAAATCTAGTAAAGTTTGGTGTTTTATTGACTATTAAAATCGCAAAAGTCAAATTTTTGATATCCTTTCATTTAAGGGAATTTAGCCACTGCCGTAAACTTTTCAAAGAACTTTCACGGTTAGGATATTTAAAATAAATAAATAATTATAAAAATCCATAAATACTTACCGGCAAAACAGATGGTGGGTATAATTAGCTCTAAAAAGAACTATTTTTAGAAAAAGGAACAGTTTTAAGGCACACAAATTTACAAAATACGAATTAGATTGGCAGATCAAAACTAGGTTGACAATGACGTTCTAAAATACAACGGTAGTCAACTAAACAAATAAAAAAAGTAATTAATTGACGTTTATAGTTTTATTCTTGTCTAGCACGTTATATTATTGCAGAATCTTGGCGACGTTCTTTAATGCTTTTATTCAAACTTGTTACTGTAATAAATAAGGATGCAGAGTTATTAACCACGTTGAGTCCTGATCGTTGATTGATGACGCACGGGAAAAGATCCGTGGCGAATTTATATTAAAAATTCAGAAAAATTAGCCTTTCATTAAAATCAAGTAGAACCAGTTTTGTCGGTCCCTCGTGTAACATAGATATCCCGTTTAATGATCAGGGCAAGGCAGGTTTTTGAAAGTGAGCAAAAAGTTTAAGACAAAAAATCCGTAAAATTTTATGTTAATTTTTAATTCGGTACCTTTTTAGGGAATTAAAAAACTGTACCTTAATGTAAATTCGTTTAAACATTATGCATTCAGTCCCGATTTTTTCAACAAAAATATATTTTATTAAAGAGTAAACACGAAGTTCGGAGAGAGTTTATTTCCTCTACGTTAGAAAAAAAAACTTTGAAGAAACACTGTTGACTACAAATTATTAAAAAGTTTTCCATAAATTATTATGGTGTTAGTCCAGTGAAATTAAACGAAAACATTTTATATTTGAAGACATTTTATTAGCACCCGGTATATTAACCAGGGCCATAGCGAGGCGTTAACCATGAAGGGGGGTACAGAATCTGATCCATTCAGTTTAGAAAATAAGGTGTCACACTAAGCGGGAAAGAGCCGCAGGCGAATAATTTTCTGTATTTCTCAATATTTAACTAAACCATTGAATATCAAACTATAAGAAGGCCATATAAGCAGATTTCCTAAATCTGCTACGTTAAATTCATAGATGGCACCAATGAGTCATCAAAAATAAAGCTACTAACGACAACCCTTTTCACTGCTAAATTAAAACATTGTTGTTTGACTTGCTGCATAGATTATCCTAAAACTTGATTTCACATAAGTATCTACCTACACCTATCCTAGATTTAAGACCTTTATTTTCCTACCTATAGTATAGTCTAGAGTCTAGACCTAAAAATGTCCCTATTTTTAATTGCTAATATATAATATAATTGCTATAATATTTTCAACCTTTTGACGCTCCAACATTAATTACATGAAAACATATTGACTGCCATGTTTTCTATTTCTAAAGGCATTTTTACAGTCGGCAATACTATTTGCAACTCAATTGCTGCAATGCATTGCAGGCGCAAGACATTGTCTGAAATTTGTCTTGCAGGATGTTTTACAGCTGGCAATTCTATTTTCATTGAAAAGGATCGCCAACATTACAAAAATAAATGCCTCTGTTGTTAATCTGTCAATGCGAAAACAACCGAATAACAATAACACAAAACAAACCGAATAAGCGCAAAGAAACAGTGAACTCACAACAAAAGAGAAACAACCCAAACTCTGACAAAAGTCAAACTCAGCTTCTCTAGGAACTTTCGTTTTTGTTGGTCACAATGAAAATTACTATAAATCCACCAGAATTGCAAACGCACTTGCAACAAAAATCGAGCAGGACCGATTTTTCGCAATAGCAAGAGAATTGCCAAATCCGATCAGCTGGTTCTCTACTGCGCATGCTTATAAGCAAGACAATTGCAACTTGCAAATAGTATTGCCGACTGTAAAAAGGCCTTAACAGAATTAAATGACGACTCTCACTATTCAATACATACCTAGGCTACAACGTATATGTTGGGTAAAATATGAATGATGTGCGGTTTGTTTAACTTGGTTTTTATTTGCAATTATTACTACTTTTCAAAATGGTTAAAATAAGTAGGTTTTACTTTCTTAGTTAAGAAACATCCAGTTTGTCTGTATTGGTGTATTACGTATTTTGCTATTTTTCGACGAAATAAAACCTATTTTACTTATACATATATTGTGAAAATCGGTCCAATTACCCCGGAGTAACCAGCGTACATATTATTATCAAAAACATGCATAGTCGGCTGGAATTGAGAACTTCCTATTTTATTGTCTGTTAAAAATGCTTATATCATTAAAAATTCCAATAAAATACGATATGCGGCAACACCACGACATCACATCAGTGAATTTGAGACATCTGTTACCGAGGCGCTGCATTATAAAGACAGATTTAAGGTTAGAGTTACGATCAACTCCACAAAGGCGGCCAAAGCACCTCCATTACGTCTAAAACTGGGTTGTCAACTTTTCTTGGACATCCGCTATTCTTATAGTTTGATATTCAATAACTAAACCAATTAAAAGTCCTAATAAATTCTATATGACACACATTAAACACAAATATTAAAAAATATAATCAACTTCAACAACAAGGTTGTGACATCGAGCTTGTAAGTACGAAATAGCATATAAGGTCTGAAAATGGGTCCTTTCATAAAAATGAGACGTTTGTGAAAAGGAATTGTCAAACGTGTTATACAGTATTATAACTTTTCTACAATGGCGGAAAATAGACAATTTTTTTGCGTTGTATTTTAATTGTTGCAAGCACTCGTGTGTATTTTTCTATAAGTTTTTATAGCAATTGTAAAAAAAAACAAATAAAGCAATATTTAAAATAATTTTCGTGATTATTACGCAAGAATAAATATGTAAGAAATGGAACTTATTGTACGAAAAACATTTTAACTGGATTTATTTAAACGAAAAAGGAAACATCAGATTTCCAGAGGATGATAATTGGAAAAGTTCCAATTGTTAAAATATTTAACGAAAAATTAAATATGTTTTTAGGTGAAACGGCAGGAACGTTGGAAACACGATTCCAGGGCTTATTTTGTAATAACTTTTCAACTTTTTCACTTTTAAAAAAGTTATTAATATATCTTTATTCTTAACCAACTTATAAAGTTCATTACAGAGAATATAACACCAAATATACAATATATAAAATCACAAATAATAAAAATCATGTTTAGTAACTATTAACACGTTAACTGCCATGTAGGTCACCGGTGTCCTACGGGTAATAATTGCTCATGGGGCGCCGTGTGGGTCACCGGTGATCTACAGTCAATTTTGTCATTAACTTTGTCGAAACCCAACATAACATAAGATTTCGAGGCGGTAAGGTAACCTACGACGATTCGTCTAAAGCAAGCATATAATGTTTTCCTTATATTGTATGTTGCCTACCATTTACGTTTAGCTGTATAGGGACACCGGCGACCAACATCGCCCTAAGCGCCGCGTAGGTCAGCGGTGAACTACACTTAACACTAACGGCATTATTTTAAAATAATCATACCGAAAACATAACTTGCAGTGTGCCAGGGGGAAAATCCAATTACAATAGCTCCTTAAAGCAAGGTAAGAATCTTTATCTACCTTAACATTTCCGACCAGTTGTTATTTATAGAAAAAAAAATGATTAAAAGCAATTCTCAGAGACAACCCCCTACACTTTGCTGAAAGTGGCATAATAGTATACCTACTTAATTCCCGAAATCGATTATCGTTTATCTCTTTGTCAAACATTTCGACAAAGACTATAAACGTTAGAAAAAAAAGGTTAATTTTTCTTTTGGTCCTTTTTGTTATTGTTTTTCACAACGCGTCGCAATTTTTCGCTTGGCCACCTTGCAATATGGGTAAAAAGATAGCTTTTTCTTCGAGTGATACTAACTAGATTCTTTTTAAAGTTTATCGCAAATCCTAATCAAAATCTTTTGTCTCGTCTCACGAGATTTCCGCAGAAAATACTCTTTTTCTCGTTTTCGAGAAAAAGCGCGACTAGAGTGAAACAGTATACTCACCTCTGGCTTATAATTACCATTCTTATTCATATCTTCTTCTTTATTTAGTAATCTTCTTCATAACCATACTCTTCATACCCGTAGTCATCCCCTCCCGCTTCACCCTCGTGATGCTGCTTCAGCATTTCCAGAACACCAATTTCCTTTGCTGACTCGTCTTTTGGTTGCTCCTCATCGAAATAATCATCGACGTCTTCTTCTTCAGATGCTAGAAACATACAATGTATACACATGCAAACACTTTTACCGATTGTTTAAACGAAATTTAAGAGGTCCAAAAATAAAATTTTTGATTTTTTCGACCCAAACGCATCAGGGAAAGCTCAGTTAAAGAGTTTGTCGCCACACTTTTTTGAGTCATCCTGTATAAACCAACATAATTTTTAAATAAATTAAAAATAAGCTGTTCCTTGTGCTATCGTTTACAAGCAACAGTTACTCCTAACATCGCTAAGACACTCAGTATGTTTCAATAATAACTTGGTAGTTAATAGTATATTACTTAACGAGCCTATTATGGTTCATTATACGCTTTATTGCTTTATTTACAACCATCCACTTATACAGTGCACGCCAAAAAGTTGATTTCATATCGGAAATTTTTTATTAAACTCATCAGGATGATTTAAATTCCCCCCGTACAGTCATAATTTTTACTGTTATTTTCCCTAATTTCATATCCATAAATACCATATTTACCAGTATCGACTTTCGCTGTGATCTCTTCTTTTACTGCTATCTCTTCTTTGACATCTTTTTTAGTTAATGGACTTTCAAGAAATGGAAGTCCAACATCTACGAGCTTTCTACCCTTAATCATTTTTTTAGGCTTGGGCTCCTCAATTACGTCAGCAGTTAAAGATAATTTTCTAAAACATAAAAACATTGACATAGCAACATAAAAAAATAGTCTATACTGGGGCGGTGAGTGAAATGAAAATAAATGAGACGCTTTAATTCTTTCTCCACTAATATATAAGAGGATTTAATTAGGGGAGCCTCTACATGTTTCGGACGTACTAAAATCCATCCTTAGGACATATACCGGGTGTCCACGGAAGGTGGTTCGCCCCTCTAACTTTTTGTTTTTCAAGATAATGGAATAAAATTTGGGGTATTTGTATAGGTACGACATAAAACTGCATTTTTTGACAGATGACTCATTATGGAACTTCCGGTTTAACCGGAAGTGACAAACTTTCGATTTTTAAATGATACACCTGGTATATTTTCACTTTTTTTGACTACATATGACATTCTAAATACAACGATGTGTCACTTGTCACTTTTTGTCACCAAGAAAATATTTTTTTTTCAAATTTATTGTTTTATCTAGGGGGCTATGAATACCTTAAAATCACTTATTTCAGTTCTTTAATCTTGGGAAAAATACAATTTTACTATTTTTGGTCCAATGCTATGTGCTACGTAAAATTTAATCTTTAAAGTTGTATAACTCACTGTTTTTAAACGGCACCATGGTGGCTCGTCGGGTGAAGAAAAAATAGGATTTTATTACGATTATTTTCATACCATACACTATTAGGTTTTAGAAAAGCTGCCATTAGAAAACTTTAAAAAGTTAAATTAGAACTTTCCTAAAATGAAGCATATTTTGAGAATAAATTTAGATTTAAAGAGATAAAGAGAGAAAAGAAGATAAATTTAGGTTTAAATGCATCAAGTAGCCTGTGACCAGCAAAACTGATAAAACAAAATCATGCCTTGAAGAAAATTGAAATGCCAACAGCTTCTGCCAAAGTAAATTAGTTTGTTGTTTAAAAAACATGGAAAATAATAGTTTTACAAGGACTAAAAAAGTTGATATGTTATTATTGTCACTCTCATTTCGCATTTTCGGAACCAGTTTTTTATCTAATAGTGCCGGGTTGGATGACGCCGATTAAAATATCTTTGTGGGTAAAGTCGTGCAGCATCGGTTGAATTATTTCTACATTCTCCAAACACTAATAACATATCAACTTTTTCACTCCTTGTAAAACTATTATTTTCCATGTTTTTTAAACAACAAACTAATTTACTTTGGCAACAGAGCTGTTGGCATTTCAATTTTCTTCAAGGCATGATTTTGTTTTATCAGTTTTGCTGGTCACAGGCTACTTGATGCATTTAAACCTAAATTTATTCTCAAAAGATGCTTTATTTTAGGAAAGTTATAAGTTAACTTTTTAAAGTTTTCTAATGGCAGCTTTTCTAAAACCTATAATAGTGTATGGTATCAAAATAATCGTAATAAAATCCTCTTTTTTCTTAACCCGACGAGCCACCATGTTGCCATTAAAAAAAATGAGTTATACAACTTTAAAGATTAAATTTTACATAGCACATAGCATTGGACCAAAAATAGTAAAATTGTATTTTTCCCAAGAAAAAAGATCTTAAATAAGTGATTTTAAGGCATTCATAGCCCTCTAGATAAAACAATAAATTTGGAAAAAAATATTTTCTTGGTGACAAAAAGTGACAAGTGACACATCGTTGTATTTAGAATGTCATATGGAGTCAAAAAAAGTAAAGAAATGTGTCAGACTTTCTTACAATGCTTTAAATTAATCTATCTTCCTCAGTTTTATAGTATCTACCCAAGTAGCAATTATAGACACAAATTGGACACAAATTCTTTGCTGAGAAACGTTTCGAAACATTTTCGATTAAAATTATTTAGATTGTGTGGAGACACATGTGTTTCGAAACTTTTGCGACACATTTTCGAATTTAGTTACTAGAAACGATTAAGAACTGTTAGTTTCGAAATACTTTCCAAACTACAGTGTCGATACATTTAGGAAACGCACAAAAGAAAATTTTTCGAAACTTTTTTATATAATATTATGAAATTGTGTTTAGACACATGTGCTCCCAAATTGTAGCGACACATTTTCGAATTAAGTGATTCAAAACAAATTGGTATTCTTCTGCTTTGGAATATTTACCAAACAGTGATATCCATTTAATTACGAAACTTGCGCAGAAAATAATTTTCGAAACTGCCAGAAACCTTTACACTACCGCACCCGGACAATTATTATAACCTCGATTATAACGATTATAACCTATAAATTGTACATTTTTGTTTTGTTAATATGGGAAGAAAACAACAGTTTAAACATTCTTCGAGGTTTTACAAAAGTTTTATTAAACGTTCAACAAAGTACAAACCAATTTTGTAGGTTATATGTAACAGAAAGTGTAAAGTGGTAGTGTATACCGTGACGGTATACAGAAGTTTTATGCTTCTAAGCTTAACCTTCCTCTTGACGGGACTGTGCATTTTTTACTTTAGCGACGTTTGTTTCGCATGGTTTCGGTACAATATCGAAACATTCTTCATGTTTCGACACATTTTCTATGAATTATAGCTACATGATTATCGAAACATTATAGAAACCAAATACTAGAAATTGTGTGTCGACTCCATTTTAGAACAGAATAATTTCCGCTTTCTGGCGGCCATTTTGACAAATTCATTTTTATATTATTAAAATGGACTTTAATTAACTTCCTGCGTCATTTGAAATGTAAAAAAGTGGTTACATTAGTTCCATTTTGCTAGCTTAATCAATTGAAAGAAGAATTAAGTAAAATTTTAAAAATATTTAAGATTTTATTTTTTGACAAAGTATTTATTTTGTGTGTAAATGTCAATATATCGGGAGCGTCTTAAGAATATAAAGCTAAATTACTAAATTGCACGATAAAATTTATTTCGTCAACGATTTTTGGATCTCCTCTGTAATAAACCATACGAAAAAAATGTATCACTTATAGAAAATACACTGGTGACAAATTCATTATGGCGAAATTATGCTGTCATAATATTGTTTACTCTCTTTTATTTTACAACCTGCAGAGAGATAGATATTATATATCTAATTATTTGTTTCAATAATGTTTCCATTTTGACAATTTACAATTCCAACAGTCAGCGCCCTCTTTGTAAAATGAACTCTCACTCGACACATTTATGGAAACATGTTCCAAACATTTCTGAAAATTTTTCGAAACATTTTCGATAAAAGTTTCGATTTTGCGTCGAAACAGCGAAAGTCACAGCCCGTACCAACCACTTGGAAACACGTGCTAATGCGCCATTTAAAATGTATACGTTTCGAAAATATTTCCATACATGTTGCCAACAATTTCCAATTTGTGTCGGAAACAGAAACAATAGTTTAGACACATTTACCGTAATGTGTCTAAAAATGCTACTTGGGTAGTCATACTACAATCTTGTAAATTAATTGTCTGTACTTGCCCGGTACTGTCCGGGCCAATATATAAATGTTTAGTTGTTCACACTATATTGAATAAACTTTTATTTATCAAATATAAATGATTCTGAATCGGCGCTACTAGCTTATTTTAGCGAAAATGCAAAGACAACGAAGATATCAACGCTTTCGTCAGTACACTCAACGCTAAAGACCACTCTATCAATTAGGCAAAAAGTAGAAGAAGTGAAGAAACGTCAACTTTCCACCTTTCAAAGATATAATATGAAATGTCGTTATTGACGCTCTTTGACGCTTTATATAAGCGATAAGTTTAAAATGTTTGCTGATATCCCTGCTCAGTGTATTTTCGAAAATCTTCGAACGTATACTGTACGACAGACTAATGAATTTTATTGGCCCATTTAAAGTGATAAGGAACGATCAACATGATTTTCAACGGGGTAAATCCACCGAGACAGCTGCATTCCAACTTATTCAATTTATACATCAATAACTAGAATCAAATAAGGTGGTTGTCGGAATGTTCTTTGATTTATCAAGGGCCTTTGATACTTTGAACCTAAAGTTTGTCTACGAAACGCACTGTCCTTAATAATGTCATTTATAACCAGAAAATGGCTGTTGTTCAAAATCAGAAATCATATCTCCTCAGAATATAAACTAAACATCAGAGCTGCCCAAGGATCTGTCCTCGCACCTCTCATATTCATATTATTTGTAAACGATGTATCACTACCTGGATTTAACATAAAATTTGCCGACGATACAACGGTTGCCATATCAGCACTATATGACCCTGAAGCACACAGAATAATACAAGATGAACAGATACTAAACGAGGACAAAATGGTTCAAATTTATTTCTAAAAACCTTCTCCCAAAATGCAATTAAACCAGGCGGCATCCTCTTCCAAATTTCTGCGAACATATCTTGATTCCAAACTATCATGGAAACCTCAACTGGATCATGTATGCTCAAAATTGGCACAAGCTTACTACGCTATACTAAAGTTAAGACAGTGCCTGTCATCTCAGCTATAATATTTTACTGTGGGGTCAAGCAGTAAACAACCGAGTGGTTCAAGCACAGAAACGTCTAATAAGGCTTATCATTGGATTAAAACCAACACAAACATGCAGAGAAATAAACAAAAAACACAAAATCCTTAGTCACCTCAATAATCCTTAAGTGATATATGTATACAAGAACAAGAACGAATTCCAAGAAAACAGAAACAATGGCAACTATCCTACAAGAAACGCAAATGGCCTTATAGGGCCTAGACACACTGCAACACGATATGAAAAATCTCCCCACTATGCCTGCATAAAAATTTTAAATAAACTACCAGAAGAAATCAAACAATCCCTAACAAGAGGTATATTTGGAAGAAAACTAAAGGACTTTCTTATAAAAAATGCTTTTTACACACTAAAAGACTTTTTGAATGCTTAAACCATGTCATATTTGCGTAAAAGATTTTGACCTTCTAGATTTTCCTCGTACATTTAATGTTAGTAGTCTGAAATTTAAGATAAACTGCATCCTAAGTTAGTTTTATATGACGAAACTCAAATCATAATCAATAATCCTTAGTACAATAAGATTAATTCGAATTTTAATTTGAATTAATACGTGGGTATTCTGGTAATAACTCAATTTTTTTTATCGCTATCACAATACTTTCTCTTAGGAGGACAGTAACAACTGAATTGTTTATACCCCGAGGGCGTGTATTTTGGTGATAGATAGTGAAACGGTATCGGCATTTTTCCTGTTAAACCAAGCTAATATGTAAGCTAATAAAAGATGGATTTTTTTAAAAGCAAATATTTAAGAGTAAACCAATAAGAGCATGTTTGTAAGTACTTAAATACTACGGCAGAAACTATTAGCATACGACCAATTAAAATATTTAGTTAGATCAACTACAAACATCATTGTTTAATCCTTGAATGCGTTTCATTTTATTAGGGTCACCAAGGTTATGGTTAAGAGGACCGGTCACAACCGGTTTCAGTACGAACCCCTTTCAGGAAAAAAAATAATTAGCGAATTAGCAATAAGTGCCGTTTTACACAGACGTAATTTTAACACAAATTTTGTGCTCAAATTTATGATAAATTTTATTAGTAAAAATGTATAACAAAAATATGTATAGAATTACATATAATTTTGATGTGTATAATAATAATAATAATAATAATAATAATAATAAACGTCTTTTATTCCAATATAATATAAAATTACAATTATTAAATTAGAAAATGAGTGTCAAATCCTGGCGCAGTCTAGCTGTAGTAGCTACTCTACTGAACCAGTCAAAGACCAAAAAGTAAAATTTAATAGTCATCATTAAATGAATATTTTTAATTTCAATGAAATTTAACATAGTCAATGAAATAGGCAATAATTATATAATTAATAAGAAATATAAACAACTTAAAGCAATTTAAATAAATAAAATACATGAATATAATTTACAAAAGAATTTTAAGTATTCTGCACATTTAAAAGATATTTTCTATATTTAATCTTAAACGAATTTACATTTAGAGGCAACATCTCAGTGGGAATCGAGTTATAATATTTTACTGCATTGTAAGAAAATGATCGTTGAAACATGGCGCTCCGATGATGAGGCATGGTTAATTTACTTCTGTCTCTAACCCGTCTATCATGAATATTATGACGAAAAATCAGACGCTTTCGAATCGAAATAGGGGAGTCAGGATTATTAATAATTTTTATCAAGAAAGTGCAAAAATGAAGCATTCTTCGTTCATCCATCCTCAGCCAGTCAATTGTCCTATACAAGTGGGAAATATGATCGTACTTTCTTATACCATACACAAAACGAAGACAAGCATTCTGCACCCTCTGTATCCGAGATCTACTTTCAACATCCAAGCAGAAACCGTAGACAATATCACAGTAATTAAAATTGGACAAAACGAGAGATTCACACAAATCTTTCCTTAATTTAAAATTTATAGTATGTCTATTACTGTATAGTATTTTTAAAGAAAGATAAGTTTTCTGAAATATTTTTTTTAAATGCTCGTTAAACCTTAGTTCCGTGTCAAGCAATAAACCCAAATTTTTAGCACTATCCACAATATTTAATTTTGTTCCATTAACGGATACATTTAAAATATTTTTTAAACCATTGACCTTATTCTTATTACCAAAAATTAGCATGCATGATTTAGTAGGATTTAACTTTAAATTGTGCCTTCGAGAGAGCTCACTCAATATTTGCAAATCCTGGTTTATACAGTTCTCAATTTCGGCGTAATCCTCAGCATCAAAACAGCAATATATTTGTGTATCGTCAGCAAATGCTTGCACTTTACAGTGCTTTAAAGATCTAAGAATATCAGAGGTATACATAAGAAAAAGTAGGGGGCCCAAAACTGAACCTTGTGGCACTCCAGAGCGTATGTCGGCTTGTTCCGAATAATAATTATCAGAAAACACTTTTTGAAATCTATTGAACAAGTATGATTGAATAAGAGAAAAAGAGTTATTAACAAAACCATAATATTTTAATTTGGATACAAGAAGTTTATGATTAATGGTGTCAAAAGCTTTTGAAAAGTCAAGGAGAATTAGTATACTGTTCATCTTTTTATCACACGCACGAAGAATGTCATCTGTTACATTTGTTAAAGCCACAGCAGTCCCAAAGTGCTTTCTAAATCCACATTGTGTGGAAGGAATAATATTATTATCAGTAAAATAACTGTACATCTGATCATACAAGACCCTTTCAAAAATTTTTGAAATAGCCGGAAGAATGCGTATTACTCGAAGGTCATTAAAACTAGTTGGGCTACTGACCTTGGATAATGGTTTACCAATTGATATTTTTCATTGATGAATTTACTTTATGACACAGTAACAAATTTAGATGCAATTTTTGCAAGAAATCATGGGCACTACAGACCAGTTACGCATTATTAAATGTCAATGTCAAATTATATCTAATCCAGCTTTTCGGTAAATAAAAATAAAGTAATTTGTAAATTTATATATTGTAAAAACTTAACTATTTGTTTTATATCTTTATAAATAAAAAAAATATGGATTTTAATGAACTTTTTCACTATACAGTAACTTATACAATACTCATTGCAAGATTTTAAAAGCGAAAAACGCGTTTTAAGACAAATATCTGGGTAAAACCGTGGCTATTAAGAAGAGCCAAAAATAAAGGAGTGTTGGATATGTTAAATTTGGAACTTAAATTTGAAGACATGAACGTCTACAGAAACTTTCTACGTTTAGGAGAAGATCAGTTTAATTATTTACTGGGGCAAGACATCTTTTATGTTCTTTAAAACTTTTGACAAGAAAATGATAAAAAACACACGGAAATAGCAAATAAGTATAACCTCCGAATGCCAATTTCAATCAAACGTAACCTTTCTTATTCGGCTTTTCTTAAAAGATTTTGACAAGTGTTATTTTAAATTACTGTGCATATTTTTGAGCACTTTTATTAATTTTTTTGATAAAATATAGAAATGTTTCTATAATTTCGTAAAATATTATAATATTTTTCTAATAAAATTTGTAAAGTGTGTATTACACGTTAAAATTTAGTTGTAAACAAATTTCTGCTTAAATTTATCGTCAAATTTGCTACTGTGTAAAACGATACTAAGATACAAGAAGTGGAAAGCTGAAAGGTGGAAAATAATTCACTCAAACCTAAAATAACTAATTTTAATAAATTAATTAATTAACATTTTTGTTTTAAGGTTCTGAGGATGGATTATTAGCCATTATTTTTATTTCTTGAAACAATCGATTTTACCGAGGATTTACCCTTTCTTAAATCTTAATGTATGGTATTTCCCATCGTCATTAGGAATTAACACACCATTTAAATGTATTTAGGTACTCTGAAATTAATATTACTCCTAAATAAAAGACAATTTGATTTACGGAATCAATGCCTTACAAATCCATATTATACAAGATCGCAAATAATGTAAGATACTTCTTTGATTTAAATGATGAAAAATGGATATTTACGACTGATTGCTGTTATTACGTTTGTAGTAACTCGTGAACGGTATTTTTTTTTCATTGTATGGCCGTTCTTGTTTATCTAACTCTATGGCTGTACTAACCTTTTCAGAGAATCCGAAGTTGTTGCTGAAAAATCATCATCTAAGATATTTTCATTCGGCACAGGGGCAGTATTTAAACTTTTCAATACTTCATAATTGATTTTTGACGAAATCTTTTTTTCTTGAATAATCTTTTCTATTGCCTCGCCCGCGGAATTCACAGGACCGATAGGTCGTCTCCTCGCCGGTTTTCTTCGTTTCTTCTCAGGTTTACCTTCTTCTCGTTCTTTCTTGATTAGTTCCTCTTTTTCTAAAATCAAAATATTGAAATTGTATCAAGGCCGGACTTAAAAAAATTACCCATTTGGGCTTATTTTGGTTTTTTACATTTTTCAGGTTTTACCTTCTTAAAGGGGAAATATTGCCAAATCCGATCTTAGTGGATGTCTACTCTAAAGCTTTATGCTAAATTCAGGCTTTCTATCTTCCCGCGGTTAAAACCGTTTCTAGGCACTACAATGAGGTCCCATGGTTCACGGACGATCTCAACACGATGACCAACAACCTCTCAGCACTCCACGAAAGTTATCGCATCTTTGGATCCCAGCTGATTCATAAACATTTTAATAATACTGTAAACTATACAGAAATGCGATATGCATTTTATTTCATTCAAACTCGAGTAACATGTCGGGAACGACGAACTTTCTAGACATCCACCTAAGAATGATTTTAACAACTTTTTTGCAGACATTGCTGACAACATCCCGGATTCGGACGTGACGGTGGAGGACCGTCTTGGAACAGTTGATCTACCTCCTGAGTCTGGTTTCGCTTTCAGGCTGGTGACATTTATGGAGGTTATAGATGCAATCGATGGTCTAAATAACAAGGGTAGCTGAGATAACTATGGCATAAATGTTATGCTATTAAAAAATCATTACTCCCTTAATTAATTGTTATCAATTTCTATATTGAGGTGAGTTTTTCCAAATAGTCTTAAACTTATCAAAATAGTTTAGAAAAAGCTCTCTATCACGGATGTCATACCATGCGAGCAAAAATTATTTGCAAAGAGGGCCTTGCATCTAAGGACGTAATGCTTAGCCGTATAGAGCTTAATACCTGTTGGGTGTCACCTGAATTAACAATCAATCAGTTATTCCGTCATCTTGACAGTCGTTACTTACAAGTAATTTGATTCATCGCTAATTTTTCTAATTTCTTGAATAATTCACACAATGGGCTTTACGGAAGAGCACAAAACATTCCTGGTTGAAGCGTATTTTCGAAACGGGGTTAGAGTAAGTGGTGAGTGGCAATACAATCCGGGTTTGTGCATGGACGATTTTCACGAACATTTATACAACACAAAAAAGAAGCAGGAAGACTATCTGTAAGAACAGAAGAACTTGTTGCAAACGTTCGTAAAATAATGCAAAATACGCCAACATATTGTATAAGACGCCTGTCCCAAGAAGTGAGAAGTTCTTATCGAACATGCAGGACTATTCTTAAGAAGCAGCTAAATTTATTTCCTTATAAAGTGCAAGTATTCCAAGAAAAAATACAAGCCGCAGATTTTGAAAGACGCAGGAATTACTCTCAATGGTTTACCCAAAATTTATTGGAAAGAAATGATTTATTAGACCTGAAATTTTTTTCGGATGAAGCCTGGTTCCACCTCTCCGGTTATGTAAATTCTCAGAATACACCCATGTTGAGTAGTGAAAATCCCCATTTTTTTTTGAAGAGTCCACATTGCACCCTCAAAAAATTGGTGTCTGGTTAGTTGTTTCCCGAAGAAGAATTGTTGGTTCTATTTTTTTTTCCATGACACAGTTACAGCACAGCGGTATAGAGACAATATTTTGAATCCATTTTTAGAGCAATTACTTGACGACGAACTACATTTTGGATATTTTTAACAGGACGGTGCAACCGCCCATACAGCCGCCGAAACTATTAACTACTTACGCAATTTTTTCAACGACATATTGATCCGTTTTCGATCAGACATTGATTTCCCCACCTAGCTCACCTTGTTTAACGGTTATGGATTACTTCGTTTTTCCTCATTTAAAGAACACTATTTTTAAAACACCAGTTGCAAATTTAGAACAATTACAAGAAAGGATTATCCAAGAATGTGGTAACATTTCTCCAGATATGCTGGTCACCACTTTCGAAAATATGAAGAGACGTGTGAATTTATGCTTGGAGCATGGCGGTGGCCAATTTCAACAATTTATGTAATTATTTTTCTTTTTCTTTCTGTATATTCTTACTTTGTTAATTTTGTAAACAAAAATAAATTTATATTTGTCTACTTATTTTATTACTCATTAGTTTGGCATATCATGTCATAATATGAATTTGACAAAATTTTAACCTAGATTTGGTTAGATATATCGTCCCCATATCGTTGTGATCTAAACCAAGCCCTGCGTTTTTTAATCCAAGCCCTCTTTGATGCAAATAATTTTTGCTCGCACGGTAGATACCCTGTGCCAACATATTCTGAGGGGGGAAAGTATGTTGGAACAACATATTACGATTTATCGACAGCTTCTGATTGTATTTAAAAAGCTTGGGTTTTATGGCTTGGATGAGGCTAGTATTGTTCTGATGCGGAATGCGGACTGCAGGTAGGTTGATTCTATTTGCGTATGATACAACTGTAGTCGCTCAGCGCAACTCTGAGTGATTGGTTCACAGCGTGTTGCGTATTATTGTGGCTCTATCAAGCAACTTATTTGCTACTTGTCCGCCAAACCAGCCCGGGATTGAGCTAACTTACCTTTCTGCTTTTTTAAATAATCAGCGTTTATTTCGTGCCAGATTACACTTTTGGTTTCGCATTCGCGATCCGTCATGATGTAAGAATCCAGTTCTTCGTCGTCGATGTCATCGAATGTCAGATCAAATTGTATTCCATTATTGTTTGGTTGAAGAGCATTAGTGGTATCATCCATGGAGGCAGGAAGGCCGATACTTGCGATATCGGGCCCTAAAAAAGTATGGTTTGTTTCAAATTATTACATAAAAAGACGTAAGGCGACAAAGTATAATAGTTTTAGCGGAATCGACCTCGGGAAAAGAAATATAAGAGAACGCAGGGCAAAGCAAAACAGTTAATTAAAAGAAAGCCATAGACTCCAGCCTATACTTACAGATTCATTACCTGGTTCTAAAGGTGGCTATAAAGTCAATAGTACGCAAATTAACTAAAATTATTGTTGTTAGTGTTGTCAATGCCATATTTATGTCTTATAAAATTGAAGCAGATAGATGGATAATGTAAATATACGCAATAGGATATATCGTGTGTAAAAGATATTGTTATCATGAGCGGTAAAGTAGATTATGCGACAAACGATCGAGATATTGAGCTTAATGAATAAAACTGTGGCAATTCTTATAAAACCGAAGTAATTTCTTAAAAGCCAATGAATAAAAACTAAAGTAATTGCTTTTGCGTCCAGTAATTGCTTAAAAGTGCAGGAATTGCTTCTAGTCAATGCTTTACCTAAAAAATAGAAGCAATTGCTATCGCTTGCTTAAAATGTGATGAATAAATTAAGGAATTGCTCTTTCTAGTGTAGGAATCGCTTTAATCTTTTTAAGGTAGGTCGACCCCTACATCATTTGCTTGGTAGCAGTCAACTTTAGTTCTCCGCGGCATACAAGTGCGTTGCTCTTAATTTGTGTCTTCAATTATGGCTGAATATATTATGAACGCCCGTAAAAGAAAAATCTACAGTATACGTAAAAATTGCAGATATGATGATTTCAGAAAGTTATATCGATTTGACTACGAAAATGTTGAGTGGTTGGCAAATTATTTTTTGACTGATACTGGTAAAAGGTGTGTGTGCACTGTCGCCTTTAAATAAGATTAAAGTCTTTCTGCGGAAATTGTCGGATCCGGCTTTCAAAATTCTGTAGATGAAGAACTCGGTGTTCACCAAACTACTGTCTGTAAGACATAAACTTCTGTAATGGATGCAGTTTTGGAGAAGGCCAATCTTTTTATTACATTTCCTACAAGTGCTGAAGCTGTTGTGGAAGCTAGACGGTTGTGGTCAGATTTATTTAGGTTCCTTCAATTTGTGAACGAATATCAATTGCTTGTCTTTAATTTCTTCATCACTACTATCACTTTCCTCATTTTCACTGAAATCTGCCATATCACAAATATAAGTTTCCTATTTTCCACAAAAACGTAACAGATGACTATTGTACTAAATAAATAGACCAACGCTGTTGTATGTACGTGAACTCTTTTGCAATTTAGGCACCAAACTGAACATGAAATCTATAATCTGAACAAGCGGATAAGTCACGTCTGAGAGTGTGTTAAATAAGCATTTGCTACAGAGGTTTAAGAAAAACAGCAATTGCTTCAAAATTTTATTCATATCCAGATCTAGCAATCGCTTTTACTTATAGCATTTGCTAGTTAAGCAATTGCTTTTACTAAAAAGTAATTGCTTCACGTAATTGTTTAATTTTTATTCATTAGGCTCATTGTCTGAATTTTATTAAAATAACTTGGAAAAGCTAAAAATGTTCACCTAACAGTTTTATAGTTTATATATAGCTACACCTCAGTTATAAAATTTTAAGAAAATAAAGCTCGTCGAGGCTGTATTATTTTCTTACATCTTTTCGGCCATAGAAGCATTGTCAATTTCGCCCGTAAAAAGAAATAAAATTTAGGACACTGCAGACCAGTCTAAAAAAATGTAAAGGGTTGCCAATTTTTAAACAAAAATAAAGTAAAATAACTCCGTTGTGGTTGAAGACACATTAGGTAGATTACATATTTTTAAAATAGGTCGTCAATAAATGTAGGCTCACTAAAAAGTTATATTTAACCAAAAAATTCTGAAAGAACATGTTTTCCTGGGACTTAATATTACTAATAAATCGGATTTCTCATACCTAGTCCTCTTGTTGACTGTACTGGTTCATCAACGGATTCTTCTATAAGTTTGTGTATAGCTCCTAGTGTGGATTCATTTATAAAAGTTTCTGATTCTGTATTTTCTATTGTTAAATTTTCTAAGAAACAAAAAAAAAAGGTTCTAGTGTTGCACGGTACCGTGCGAGCAAAAATTATTTGCATCAAAGAGGGCCTTGCAGCTAAGGACGTAATGCTTAGCCGTAGAGCTTAATACCTGTTGGGTGTCAGTAACTACCTGAATTAACAATCAATCAGTTATTCCGTCATCTTTGACAGTCATTACAAGTAATTTGATTCATCAATTTTTCCAATTTCTTGAACAATTCACACAATGTGGGCTTTACGGAACAGCACAAAACATTAATTGTTGAAGCGTATTTTCGAAACGGGGTTAGAGTAAATGGTGAGTGGCAATACAATCCCGGTTTCTGCGTGCATGAACGATTTTCACGAACATTTTCCTAACGTTGCTTTTATTACTGGGGATTTTTATCATTGCCTGAAAAGAACCGTGGCTGTGTTTAGGGAAACAGGTTCTATACAACACAAAAAAGGAGCAGGAAGACCATCTTTAAGAACAGAAGAATTTGTTGCAAACATTCGTGAAATAATGCAAAATACGCCAATTGTATTAGACGCCTGTCCCAAGAAGTGGGAAGATCTTATGGAATATGCAGGACTATTCTTAAGAAGCAGCTAGATTTATTTCCTTATAAAGTGAAAGTAATTTTGTAAACAACAAAAATAAATTGTATTTGTCTACTTATTTTATTACTCATCAGTTTGGCTTATCATGTCATGATATGAATTTGACAAAATGTTAACCTAGATTTGGTTAGATATATCGTCCCCATAATATCATTGTGATCTAAACCAAGCCCTACGTTTTTTAATCCAAGCCCTCTTTGATGCAAATCATTTTTGCTCGCACGGTATTGCATGGTTGGGGACATCTCACGATAGTATCGCCGTAGGTATTGCTGTCAATCTTAAAAAAATACTGTCTTTATAATTGCAATTTATTTTGTAATGAATGGTATTTTTTTTTAGTTATTTTGGATTTGACATTAGTAATACCACAATAGTAGATACTGATCGTGTAAAGTTCCCGATAAAAACATTTTTCTACTCCTATATTAGTAAACATTGTTTTACGTACAGTTCACTCTATAAGTAAATCCATTCTTACGTACAACTGTGCGTAAGGATGCATTTACCACACAGTTGTGCGTTATGAGATCTAATATAACAATCAAGTTAGCCTTGATCCACTCAAATCGTGACATTTACTTTCTGGCGTTTTGAATATTTGACAGTGACATTGTTATTGTTTGAGATTTGAAGTTGAAACCGATACTGTATAAGTGTATAAATTAAAAACCAATCCTTAATTTATTGGTATTCTTTGAATAATAACAATATGAGCAACTCCGATATTGAAATGAGTGCAACGCCACCGGACATTGTTCTTCAGGCTGCTTCTGCTGTAGAGAATATTCTGCCGCAAAAATCAAAGGATAGATATGAAAAGGCTTATCAAAAATTTATGGAATGAAGTAATTCATCATTTATATACTTACTCTGATTTATATTTTCTTAGATTTAGTTTGTTGTTGAAAATGAAACCATAAAGTACGTTAGTTACCTACGTTTTTTTTTTATTACTTAAGGCTTAAACAAACGCATCACCCGGTATGTAAGAGTCGTAGAAAAAGTATAGTACGTATTGCGTGTTGTATAGCAATTACGCACTCATGTAATTACTACACTCGCCGCTACGCGGCTCGTGCGCAAGTTTTCCATTCGTGCGTAAAATGCCTTTTACAACACTTGATACGTAATATACTATTACATATTTATAGCAGACCTAAGATATAAATCGCTGCAGGTGAAAGAGGACGTGCATTGAAATCGAACTCAATATCCGTCTATGCAATTCTCAAATCGCAAAGTGCATCCAGATCGATTTCAATACACCATAAAAATGTGATAGTAATAGGTAATTTCCATAAAACTCTATATTATTCTGTATCTTAAAATAAATTGGGTGGCTTCAGTCGATTTCGAGTACATGTAATAAAAGCAAAAAGTACGCGAGTTGAAAATACCCAACAACGATAAAGATAAACAGCGTTATACAGGGTGTTATTTAAGTATGTAGCCAAACTCCAAGGGGTGCTTCTTTAAGTGATTTTAAGAAGAAAAGTTTATATAAACATGGGTCTGAAAATGCATAGTTTTTACGATACAGGATGTCAAACTTTAAAAAATGTTATTATCTTTTATCGAAAACAGTTCTAATCTGTGCGAAAAAATTCAAAAGAGGACTTTCGTGTAATTTTAATTGCTTAATAGTTTGCTAAGTAGTTTAAATTTTTTACTATTATTGTCCCGGGGACATGCAATAAAGTAGTAGTATTAGTAAAAAGATTTATTTAGCACGTAGCTACATGATACATTTTAACAAGTTTATACCCTTTTTTTATTTATTTTTTGAATTAAATGACCTTTTGAAACTTTATTTGTTCTGTTGAGTTAATAAGAAAGATTTTAAACTTTTTTTAAAAGATTTTAAACTTTTTTGATTTTTAATTGACTTGTTTAATTTATTAAATTCAATAAGACCCTTATGAAAAACTGATTTATATGCAATATTTTTTGAAAAATTATTAAGAAAAAAATTATTGTTATTTCGTGTTAAATAATTATGTTGATCACTATTTAGAACAGTCAATTGCTTTAAATGGGGCGGTAACAAATCATTTTGAATTTTAAAAATAAATATTAGAACCAAAAATAATACTAAATTTTTTACATTGAACCATTCTAATTTTTTTAACATCACATTAATTTTTGTATATCTATCCATATTAAGTAAAATTCGCATTGCTTTATTTTGTAAAATTTGTAATCTATTTATTACACCTTCATCCGCCATAAACAAAATTGTAGAACAATAAAGAAAATGTGGTAAAATTAAAGTATTGTATACAATTTTTTTTGAATAAAATTTTAAATTTAAACTTATTCTTTTAAAATAACTAATCTTTCCCGCAATTTTGTAAATTAAATTTTCGATTTGGTTATTAAATTTTAATTTTGAATCAACCAATATACCTAAATATTTAAAAGAATTGACTATTTCTAGTTTATCACCATCAATTAAAATATTTATATTTGTATAATTATTTAAATTTACACCCATAACCATACATTTTGTTTTAGAAACATTTAATTTTAATTTGTTAACTTTTAACCAGTTTGACAATAGAATCAGTTCTGAATTTAAAATTTCCAAAAGATTTTTACCGCTTATATAGATAAGAGTATCATCAGCAAACATTTGTATTTTAAGAAATTTTAGGACTAATGGCATGTCATTAATATATAAAATAAAAAGTAAAGGCCCCAAAATACTTCCTTAAGGTACTCCTATGTTATTAAATTTCTTTGTTGAAAAAAAATTACCAAATTTAGTTTCCTGTGATCTATTATTTAAATAATTTTGAAACCATTGATAAACTTTACCCCTTATACCATATTCAAATAATTTTTCTAATAATATATCTCTATTAATCGTTTCAAAAGCTCGCTTAAAATCAAGAAATACTGCTATTACATATTCTTCTCTTTCCAAGGCTCTTTTCCAATTTTCTACTACATATTGTATGGCTGTTTCACTAGAATATCCTTTTCGAAACCCAGCTTGAGAATAAATAAAAATTTTGTTTTTATTCAAAAAATCCATAACTTGTTCATAAACTACTTCTTCTATTAATTTTTCTATATCCCATAATACATTTATTGGTCTCATTTCATTCCATTGTTTTGAATTTTTAATCTTTGGAACCGGGGAGTAATATATAAACATTTAAGTTCTAATGGAATTTCTCCTTTGTTTAAACAAACTTCAATAAAGTAAAGAAGATAATATCCAATAACTATAAATGTTTCTTTCATCAATTTCTTAGTTAAAACCTCGTTGTAATTTTCATTTGAATTTAAATCATTTATAATTTTTCTTAAATGATTAAGAGATACTTTAGAAAAATTTTCCATAATGTTTTTATTATTAGAAATTTTAGGACATATAGAATGGTTTCCAACATTTATTGAGGCAATAATATCTTCAACGCTCTAAACATAATATGAGTTTAATTTTTCAGCAATGATATTCTTGTTTGATATTTTACCTTCTTTAAATATTATTTCTTTAATATCTATTTTTGTAGTTGGTTTAACTAAATTCCTTAAGGTTTTCCACATTTTCTTACTGCTTTTTTTATTATTATCTATTTGTTTTTCATAATAATTTGTTTTTTCTTCTCTTAATACTGAAACACAAATGTTGCGATTTTTCTTATAAACATTCCAATCCTCTTCACTTTTTGAAATTGAAAATTTCTTGTATGCATTATTTCTTTTTTTTTCTAATGTCCATAATTTTTTTATTAAACCAAGGTGTTGGATATCTTCTTAGAAATAGAGTTTTTTCTTGTTTTACTCTATTAATTGCAATCTGTACATTAATTATCAAGTTTTCAAATATAATATTGACATCTGTAATGGTATAGTTCCAATTGTACAAAATGAGTTCCTTTGATAATTTTTCATAGTCAATAAATGTCATTTTTGCTATTTGTTTTTCATTTCCAGTAATATTTTCAATTTGAACAAATGTCCAGTCATGATCGCTTAGTTTCGGAACATTCATTATCCCAGAATTTAGAGAATGTTCATTGGTGATAATAAGGTCTATAATTGTTTTACTTCTGTTTGTAGTCCTGGTAAAATCTGTTATTAATTGTTTCATTCCAGTTATATTAATAATTTGTTTAAATTTCTTAACGTAGTTATCATCATTTAAAAAATTTATATTAAAATCTCCAATGTGTATTTTATTACTATTAACATCCCACATACTTTCACATTTCTCTTCAAAAAAGTCTAAAAAAGTTTTGACACTTCCATTTGGTGATCTATAATATGCAAATAAATTATACGTTTTCCAAATTTTAAATTTACTGTGTATACACCAAAACCGGTAGTCAACAGAGAATTTTTCAAAATAATTTATTGAAATTTTTGAATGTAGGTAAATTAAAACTCCACCTGTATGTTTTGAATTGGATTTGCAAATATATAGGTTATAATTTTCCATTTGTAATTCTGATTCATCAGTTTTTTCGGCTTTTTTAATGGCAATATTTCTTTATCATATTCTGTTTTAGATTGAACAATTTTGACATGTCTTTGAAAAATTTCACAATTTCTATCAAATGGGCTATGGTTGATAAAATAACCAGCATCAAATTTTGAATTTGCCTCAGAACAATTTGGACATTTTAAATGAGCCTGATCTGTAATAGACGACATAGCGTTATGGTCCGGGTTTCCACATTTCATGCAAATTTGAGATTTAGTACAATTTTGGGCAGAGTGATAATACCCTGTAGGTACATTTATAACATCTCAAAATATCTAGATGTTCAAACACAGTACATACAGAGAAATCTACAAAAATAATTCCCTTATCTATTGCCTTTTTAAAGCTAATATTATCAATTTCCAATATCGCCATAAACTTTGTTTTCATTTTCTTTATTTTTATAACTTTTATTTTTGCATCTTTTAAAAATTCAATTTTTATTTATTATTTTTTGTCTCAAAAACAAAGCAAGATATGAAAAAAATTCAGGAGATAAAATAGTTGTATTTGTAGTTGCTTAATTCGAAAAAAATTAATAATTTTTAAAAAAGTTAGTGGCGCGCAATTTTTTTGTCAAAAATATTAGTTGAACTGTCTTCGGGACGCCACTGGACTTAATAATGTTAATCTAATTGAGGCTTAATTATCCTATTGTTATTACAAACAGAATTGCCAAATTTCAACAAAATCGAATAAAAGAATATTGAGATATTTACGAACAACAGATTTTTTTAAAGTTTGACGCCCTGTATCGTAAAAACTATGTATTTTCGGACCCATGTTCATAAGACCTTTTCTTCTTAAAATCCTTTAAAGAAGCACCCCTTGGCGTTTGGCCACATACTTAAATAACACCTTGTATATAAAATACCGCCCGCTTAATCAAAAATCGTTCGATTTTTTGTAATAAATTTTTTTTAGTAAAAAGATATTATATAGGGTGGATCATAGAAATGCTAACTGTATCAACTTTATTATTTTTATGAAACATATTGTGTATTTTTACATTCTACAGTCAATTCTAGAAATTTTTCATAAATCATACCCCGTCATACCCTTACCTACCTATCGTCAACCGTTTATGAAATATTAATTAACACTTTAATGCTGATATACACCATTGATATGTTTCTCGACTTAGCAACGTTCTGAACTCAAGTCACAATCTTAAAGGCATTGACAATGATAATTTCCTACCGTGCGAGCAAAATTTATTTGCATCAAAGAGGACTTGGATTAAAAAACGTAGGGCTTGGTTTAGATCACAATGATATGTGGACGATATATCTAACCAAATCTAGGTTAAAATTTTGTCAAATTTATATTATGACATGATATGCCAAACTAATGAGTAATAAAATAAGTAGACAAATACAAATTTATTTTTGTTGTTTACAAAATTATAATACTTGCACTTTATAAGGAAATAAATCTAGCTGCTTCTTAAGAATAGTTCTGCATGTTCCATAAGATCTTCCCACTTTTTAGGACAGGCGTCTTATACAATTTGTTGGCGTATTTTGCATTATTTCACGAACATTTGCAACAAGTTCTTCTGTTCTTACAGATGGTCAGAAAGACCATCTGTAGGTCTTTCTGCTCCTTTTTTGTGTTGTATAGAACATGTTTCCCTAAACACAGCCAGGGTTCTTTTCAGGTAATGATAAAAATCCCCAGCAATAAAAGCAACGTTAGAAAAATGTTCGTGAAAATCGTTCATGCACAAACCCGGATTGTATTGCCACTCACCATTTACTCTAAGCCCGTTTCGAAAATACGCTTCAAGTATGAATGTTTTGTGCTGTTCCGTAAAGCCCATTGTGTGAATTGTTCAAGAAATTGAAAAAATTAGCGATGAATCAAATTACTTGTAACGACTGTCAAAGATGACGGAATAACTGATTGATTGTTAATTCAGGTAGTTACTGACACCCAACAGGTATTAAGCTCTACGGCTAAGCATTACATCCTTAGATGCAAGGCCCTCTTTGATCCAAATAATTTTTGCTCGCACGGTATTTAAGGTTGAGACGTCAAAAGATGTCTGGTAAATGTTAATAAAATTTGAATTTTGCTTTGCAAATATTACACCAAAATGCGCCTCGCTGAAGATGACATTTTGATTATGTTGGGTTGTGGAGATAAAAGTAAAAGTCATAGGAATTAATATGTTCAATGAAAAATATCCAAATCGCCAATCTAGTATCTTAACAATTAAATGGAGAACTTCCCGTACTGTTAAAGATAGTGCTAAAAGTGGAGTAATATAAACTTTCACATTTAATAACTAAGTATACATAAAAACTTACTAGCTATAGATTCTCCGGATTTATTTCTAGCTTGTTCTAACTGAATCTCTATTTGTTTTTGTAAATCAGTAATGTTATCTGACTCCTCATCTATGAGCTAAAAATGGATATTTGTTATCATTAGAGAAATGCCATATTTTAGTATTTTGTTATATTGTTAGGGGAACAATTTCCTAGGGCCCCCTCGCTAGTATCCCCTTGTATATGTTATACAAATAACTTATTATGTTTAAATGGGTGGTTCTTATATTAAAGTGGGTTTTTTTTTTTAATCTACCGCCTAAGAAGTTAAGTAAGGATCCTTAAAATCCTCCATGCGCCGCCGTTTCTGAGAAAAAAATTGTTTTTTCTCAAATTTTGACTTTTAACAGGGAGTCGCCTAAAATTGAATATACTTTCAAAAATACAAGAGTGAAAGTCCAAATTCGGGTTGTGTAATTATATATTATTGTGCTCGATAATGAATTATCAAAAAATGAAATTTTAAATACAGAGAAGTGGAAAAGTAAAAATTTTTGATCTGTAATATCATAAAATTTGAAATTTTTTTTATTTTTTAAAATACGATGCTACGTTGTTGGTTCATTCAATGGATAGGCAAGAACATTTTTTTTTTATATAGAAAAAAGAAAAGCACAAAGTCTAAATAATTTTTTATTAGAATAACTAGGCGAACCTAGAAACATTCATAATAATTCAATTCGAAATGTTTCGAGTGTAGAAACACTCATCATCAGGAAAATAAAGTTAAAGGTACAAGGCTGATGTTGTTAGCAATAGAGAAAATAATAGTGGGATTGAGCCGTAATGGAGCTTTTAATGGTGTACAAGAGGTGTAAAAATTGAATAGTCAAAAGACCGACAATCAAGACTTCAGCATACTGGAAAGTCAAGGATTAGTGCAAAGGCCCTGTCTTGGGCAAAAAAAATGAAGAGAGGGAAAGAAAAATTAGGGAGTATAACCAGACTTTGTGAAAATCATTTATTAAGTAGTTAAAAATATTAAGTTTTATTCAGCTTTGTCTAAGACATGTAAAAGTATTGAAATAAGAGGGAAAGAAAAAAAAATTGTTCTTCATAAAAGTCAAAGCATCATTTAGCTTGAAGTAAAATACTGTTGGGGTACCAGTTACCCCGACAGGATGAGTTAAAACATACACATTTTGTGCAAAATTAATAGTTTTAAAAAGTTTTTGTTTTACTAACATCTTTCTTAAAGAAGTTCCACTGCAACCAGCACGTGTCAGAAGGGAAATGAACTTGAACTTTACATTGACAATGTCAGATCAGGGCCAGGTCTTTGCACTAACCCTTGACTTTCCAGTATGCTGAAGTCTTGATTGTCGGTGTTTTGACTATTCAATTTTTAGACCTCTTGTACACCTGTAAGCTCCATTACGCCTCAATCCCACTATTATTTTCTCTATTGCTAACAACATCAGCATTGTACATTTTACTTTTTTTTCCTGATGATGAGTGTTTCTACACTCAAAACATGTCAAATTGAATTATAATGAATTTTTCTAGGTTCGCCTAGTTATTCTAATAAAAAATTGTGGAGAAAGACTTTGTGCGTTTCTTGTTTCCATATCATTTAACTCCGCTTTGAGTATGGACTACTTCTTTAACATTTTTTTTATGTTAACGTGTTTCGCTGTGTGTTTTTAATAAATAAAAATGGATTTAGAAAATAGTGACAATAAAAAACGATGGATGGTTGTAGATAAAGCATCGTATATGACTCGCGTATATTGAACCATAATACACTCGGATCATTTTATATACCACTTGTCGCAAGCGCCTATTATGGCCTACATTACGCCAGGGAAGGCGCAGGTTTGTCTGCCGAACTAGCAGAGAATACTAGACTACTGGGATCGGTCAAAGAGGGGATAGATAGATCGGATAGCTAAAACTTGCGCAAAGCAGATGGACAGAACTAATAACCTGTAGCATCTTCAAGCAATTGTGGCCTCTACTTGATAACAGGAAAACAGCAGCATTATTCCAGCAGAGTCGGAAAGACCTAAAAAATATTACTGCGGTAGCGACCGGACATTGCCTTTTGGGCAGACATGCCGAACGTATGCAAATACCAGCTAATGACTGCAGAAGTTGCAGAGCTGAAGAAGAGGAGGCAAGTATTTAACATTTCTCGTGTGAATGCCCTGGCCTCGCGAGAAGAAGGTTCAATTACTTGGGCGAACCATTCTTTAATGATCTGAAGGAAGTAAACAACTTACAATTGGGTCGACTCACTAAGTTTATTGTGGCTAGTTTGAATGAGCTGCCATGATTCTTCTATGTTCTACGTCGCGCTAATCATTACGAAGCCGATGCGGATAGGTTCCGCGGAACACGTGTGGTATCACAACAGTCCTCATAGGACTACGTGAGACTGTTTGGAAGGTGGCAGAAGTCTGCCATTCTAACCTAACCTATGGCCTACATTATAGGCTTGTTAAATAATGTACTATTCTCCACGACCATTACTGAATGCAATAATTCCAAAATCATTTTTGATAATAGAATGTAAAAATTCTCGCTCTTGAGTTGAAATATTTATTCTGAAACACTTGCTTCTTATGCGTTTTGCGTGTATTTTCATTCCATAACAAGATACGGAATGAATATTCTGTAATTGATATAAACGACATAGGTTGCCATGAATTTCGAAACTGTCAGTGTCAGATAAAAATGGCCGCGTTGTAATAATTATTTTCAGACAAATTTTAGTGCAAGTCAAAAAATGAGTGAAAAATCGGATGAATCAGATATGGAACTGGATGGTCGTGGAGAAAATATAGTCTGCTACTCGGTTAGAATGAAAATTCGATACTCGTGGTTCCTCACGCTCGCTACGCTCGCGTTCGGAATCTTCCACTCGGATCGAATTTTCATTGCAACCTCGTTACAGAATCTACTATTCCAGTCTCTAACGTCAATTTTCCGGTCTTTATCGACAAAACGTTATTTTCTGGACGAAAAATTGTCCAGAAAGTGTATATTTTCTGGTCGGTTAAAAAAAGTAATTCTTCGAACTTTCAGAAAGAAGCTTATTGTGGATAATATTGCAAAAAGTTTTACACCGACATTTTGTAGACAACGAAATTGTAGAACGTAACCATGACAACAAAAAACGAAAACGTTTAATACCGTCAAGTGTTATAGAGACAACAATTAAAGTTTCATTACATTTTATGGCTGAAAAATCTAAAGAAAATTACACAACGGGATTTTTTACTATAACCGAATTTATCTTATTTAGCACTGACATTCTGAGTTAGAACCTATTGATAATACACCCCAATAATAATCATCTTCCTAGAGTGTTACAAACCTTTGCTAGATACAATTAAAAAACGCCGCGAAGCAGAAAGTTGGAAAAACACAAGATAAGAACTTAGTAACGTCGTCCCATTATTCGCGCAATTCTTTTATTTACCAGTCGCCCCTTGATTGTTATGGTATCCTTGTTTCGATACGTTAAATAGAAAAGAAGAGACATATTCGATATATTATTCAGGTAGATGCCGGAGATCGCTAGTTTCGCGAGTATCTATTTATTAGTAGAGAACGTAGAAAATTTAGTGAAAAAGCATATTTTCAGAAATCATCATAATACCAGGCATCAATCTGATCAATATAGAAAAATTGCCCCTATACTCTCAGGATTAAAAACTTTTTCTCACTTTTTGCAGACGCTCTTTATCTTTTTTCCTTGCGGCCTTAAAAGATGGCGGATCCTGTTCTTCCTCCAGATCTACAGTCATAAATTCTTCTAATGTCAACGCGCTACTTGGCGTATCACCAAATTCAACCAATCTAAAATAATGCTATTTTTATTTTATATCCAAACTAATTTAATTCAATAACAAGAAAATTTTGTGCATGGATATTTTCTTGCTGTTTAGTTTATATATTATTATGTAAGTGTTATACAGGGTGAGTCGGGAGGAACGGATCAAATTTGAGGAGTGTATTATACACGCGAAAACAATGTAAAAAACCCATATGTTCTTATGCGATATCAATTTGTTTTTAAGTTATAGCGCAATGTCAATTTTTTTTCTACGTTCCACTTTTATCAAAATTTTCACCTAATTAGAATATGCCATGCTCAAGACTCTAAACTATTTGACATCTATGTTGTCTTGACAATGCGTCTGTGTATTGTGGCAGTAAGTAAACGTTTATTTTCAAGTTTGAGTGATTAAAGTGTTGCAAAATGCCAAACACTTATTTAAATTTAGAATATGCAAATATGGTGTTTATTTATGGTTTCTGTAATGGAAGTGCTACAGCTGCTGTTGAAGAATATCGTCAATGTTATCCACATCACAGACATCCAACTAGAAACGTGTTTATCAGAGTTTTTAACAATTTGTGCGAAAATGGTAAGCCAGTGCCAACATTACATCTGAACGAGCTACTCGACAAGGTTTAGGAGAAGTAGAAAATATTCTGGATTTAGTAGAAGTAAATGCAACGACCAAGTTACGAAGAATTGGTACTCAATTGGGCATTCCACAAAAAAGAGTATTAAACACACTCCACGAGCAAGGCTTATATCCATACCATGTACAGAGAGTACAGCACCTAAAACCGGAAGATTATGCTAAACGTATTGAATTTTGTCGGTGGATGAATAATCATCGTGTTGTATCGCGTATACTTTTTACAGATGAAGCAATATTCACCCGTGACGGTATCAATAATACTCGTAACTCTCATGTATGGTCAATCGAAAATCCCCACGCAACAGTTGAAAGTAATTTTTAACATAAGTTTTCGGTTAACGTGTGGTGTGGTATGCTCGATAGCTATTTAATTGGCCCTTTTATTTTGGAGAATCGCCTCACAGGAGACAACTACCTACATTTTTTACAACATGAGTTACAAGGACTACTAGAGGATGTTCCTGTAAATATCAGAAGGCAAATGTATTACCAGCACGATGGAGCTCCTGCACATTTTGCACGTCAGGTCAAGCAACATTTAAACGAAACATTTACAGGGCGTTGGTTAATTGGCCTCCAAGATCTCCAGACCTCACAGCACTAGATTATTGTTTATGGGGCTGGTTTAAAAATGAAGTGTACAGAGTAAAAGTGGACACTCAGAATGCACTAATTCGACGTATTAGAAATACTGCAGCCAACTTTAAAGAAGAAAGACATGAAGCAATTAGAAGAGCCATCTTCGTAGACAAAGCAGAAAATGTTTAGAAGTCAATGGGGGTATTTTTGAACATTTATTAAAAGAACGCTATGATTAGGAAACCGTTAATATATGAATTTTTCTTTATTTGGCATTACGCGATTACTTGAAAACAAATGATTATCGAATAAGAACATATTATGGGTTTTTTAAAATTGTTTTTGCGTGTATATTACGCTCCTAAAGTTTGGTCCGTTCCTCCCGACTCACCCTGTATATAGTATATATTAAGATATTTGTAAGCATGTTACTTTTTTACTTTCGGGACTAAATTAGATACTTTAGTCAAATAGGAACTAAAGTGAGTTTTTTAACAATCAGCGCAAAAAAATGCAATAAATTACCTTTTTCTCATAGTGGATTCGTGTACTTTGACAACTTTGATTACATCTCCTATTGATCTATTGAACTCGTGAAGACGTGAAGCAATAAGTAAAGCTAAAAAAAAATGTGCGTAGAACGTGTTAAATAGATATCGTTAATTTAAAATTTGTATATTCCCACGAATGTTAAGATATTTTCTTTTGTGTCCTTAAGAGCACAAATCTCAAGGTCAATCATGTATATAAGACCTATAAATGGCTTAAATGCAGGGGTTAACTCCGGATCCTTGCAATTATTAAAAAAAAATGCCAAGAAACTTAAAAAAAAGCAGTTTTTTGAAAACACTTACATTGCCACAATTACCCTAAATCCTTGAAAGAAAACAAGTCGATTTTTAGAACAAACAACAATTTTTACTGATAACACGATATTTTTTAGTCTATCTACAGTGTCACCAGAAAAGTCCGCATCATATGGGATTTTTTTATCAATAGCTCAATTCAAAATGACTTTGGCATCAAGTTCTGCTTCGATCGAGATGAAAATTAAGCAAAAAAATAGTAGTCACGTGATTCGCATTATCTGTCAAATTTTAATTTTTTCCAAAAAATAATTCAAAAGTGGGGTTATTTCTGAAAATATCGAAAAAAGTTATTAGAAAAAGATTTTTTTAAATGCAGTTTCTAGCCAACATGCCAAATTCCAGCTGCATAAGATAATTTTGATTTTTTACCTGTATTTTGTAAATTGCACCACTTTTGCAAAATAAGACTCAACGCAACCTACATAAAATTCTTAGTTTTGACAATGTTTTATTTCAGATACATTTTCTTTAAAGTAGCGCCATATTAAATAAGTGTTTTTCTACAAAATCAAAATTGGGCTATTAAAATTTGGTCGCATATGATGCAAAGTATATTTGTTTTTGACCCTGTATAACTTCATAAAATAAGTATTTTTGAAAACGTAGTTTGTGTCTGAAAGTAATAACCTTAATATTAAGATAAAAAACAACACAGTGTCTTCAGTAAAGTGTTTTTAAGTGGAAAATAAATTTTAGTTTAACAACGTAAAGTTTATCTATTTTCAACGATTTAATTTAAAACCCCTATATTATAATTTATTATTAAGCTATGTCATAATAACGTAAACGTGTATTACTTTCAGACACAAACTACGTTTTCAAAAATACTTATTTTATGAAGTTACCTTATAGGTACAGGGTCAAAAACAAATAAACTTTGCATCAAAGGCGACCAAATTTTAATAGCCCCATTTTGATTTTGTAGAAAAACACACATTTAATATGGCGCTACTTTAAAGAAAATGTATCTGAAATAAAGCCTTGTCAAAACTGAGAAGTTTTGTGTAGGTTGTGTTGAGTCTTATTTTGCAAAAGTGGTGCAATTTACAAAATATAGGTAAAAAATCAAAATTATCTTATGCAGCTGGAATTTTGCATGTGGGCTAGAAACTGAATTAAAAAAAACTTTTTCTAATAGCTTTTTCGATATTTTCAGTAATAACCCCACTTTTGAATTATATTTTGGAAAAAATTAAAATTTGACAGATAATGCGAATGACGTGACTACTATTTTCTTGCTTATTTTCATCTCGATCGAAGCAGAACTTGATGCCAAAGTCAAATTTCGAATAAAGTTATTAATAAAAAAATCACATATGATGGGGACTTTACTGGTCACACTGTATCTAGATGTCATCTATCCTAAGATTTCTAGAGAATACGTGTTTCGTGTTTGTTTTAACAGGAGTTTCCGCAATTACACAAAGCACGAAAGTAAAGAAAACTATGACCGACTGACTAACATCTGCCTTGCTCTACCAGCCCCAGAATATGTCTGTCTTTCTTCTTCGTATGCCACAAGCATACAAATAACTATTTTACTCTGATCAACAATGCACTGCAGTGCTCATGAGAATCGTCAATAGTTAGGCAAATCGAATTGACGATAGAAAATGGCGTCGTTAATCCCACCTTAAAGAGGCTAGTAATTACTAATTTACGTTCTTTTGGGGTTTCTAATGGGCAGGGAATGGACAGGTTGCCGCCGTAGCATAATATAGCGGTCGCGCAGTGCTGGTTGTACGAACTGCCTCAGTGTCATTTCATTAATACATAGGTATATTTACCTGCTCCACATAATCCAGACGGCCTTCTCCCTGAATGTATGCTATCTCTTTTCATCCTCTGCACCAATCGCAAAGCTGTATTTGTGACTTGTTGCGTTTTTGGGCCAAATTCCAGTCTTGCAGCGAATCGTAAAATGTAGAGGCATGGATCTACAACAAAAATTAAGCATTGGATAAAGACAATGGATTTTAAATAGAATGAAACACTGTCTTTTCTAATTAATCCTGTAAGCGATAATTGACTACCTACTGGGACCTAATTTTTTACGATGATTCGGGCATAGTTTTTTATATTATAATAATATTATACAATAATGATTACATTGGAATTCCCAATAAGAAAATGCTTTGACTAAGTGATCGACCAGAACTTTATGTACAGGGTGTCCAGTTTTCGTATGTTTTCATATACCAGCTCCCTTATTATAAAGATAGAAAGATGGGGTTTGCGGCTTACTTTTCCATTTTTTTATGAAACTTTCATTACCGCAAACGAATTTTTCATAGCCCTCTCAGTTTCTGACATACAGGGCCATTTTCAAATTTTGTCATTTTTGACGCTCCCCTGTATCTCGATTATTTGATAACTTATCAATAAGGTAAAAATGGATTGTTATATAGTTTTTTATGCTGAATTCAGTGGCGTAGTTAGTTTTTTTCTAAAAAGTTTTGTTTATGTGTTATGACCCAAACTTATCTTTTTTTTAATGGGACACCTTATATATTAGTTATTTTTCTTGTTCCTCTTTTTAGGAGCTTTTCAAATATATAATAGTCCATATTTTTTTTTAAAAAGGGACAATTTTAACTTTTTTTGTAAAATTAATCATTTTTCGAATGCCAGCAAATAAAAAAAAATTAACAACATTATTTTTATTAAACATAACTTTAAACCAACAATTAAGCAATTATTTAAAAACAAAAAAGTGGTTCGTGTCTGTGAAAATTAAAATAAATTGCCCGAACTTTTCACTACAATTTCAAATAAACTAACAAAATCAAACAAATACCATTAATATTTGACAATAATCCGTAATGGCGCATTTACAAAACTTTGTTTTCTGTCATGTCTATCCATAATTGATCATGGCCTTCTGGATTCTAGATGAAAAATGATTAATTTTACAAAAAAACTTAAAATTGTCCCTTTAAAAAAAAAAAATATAGACTATTATATATTTTTGAAAAGCTCTTAAAAAGAGGAACAAGAAAAATAACTAATATATAGGGTGTCCCATTAAAAAAAATATAAGTTTGGGTCATAACTCATAAACAAAACTATTTAGAAAAAAACTAACTACGCCACTGAATTCAGCATAAAAAACTATATAACAATCCATTTTTATCTTATTGATAAGTTATCAAATAATCGAGATACAGGGGAGCATCAAAAATGACAAAATTTGAAATGTATGTCAGAAACTGAGAGGGCTATGAAAATTTCGTTTACGGCAATGAAAGTTTCATAAAAAAATAGAACAGTAAGCCGCAAACCCCTGCTTTCTATCTTTTATAATAAGGGAGCTGGTATATGAATACACACGAAAACTGGACACCCTGTACATGATTGATTTTAATATAAATTAACAAAATCTTCTTGTAAAGTTAAACTGTAGACAATGCAATAATAATGGGCTTTTTCCACTAAATTTTACTTTTGACTCTACCGCAAAGAGCAAGAAAAAATAAACCTTTCAACAATTTTAGTTTTTAAAATTTTAAATTACCCACTGATTTTGAAATATTTCTCTTGGCGACCGGTTATAGTATAGAAATTAAAATAACTTTAGTAACTTAGTAAACAAATATATCTTGAAATAAATTCGATAAGTTTAGAGGGTTTCGAGTAAATGGTATAAATGTATGTCGCTAATAAAAGATATGGTGTACTCTTAAACCTACTTATTATAAAAGAAAAGAGCAAAAATGGATCAGGACGAGATCAGTCGTAAAATTGACCAGGACCAATTAGTCAATTGTACAATCTTTTAAAATGATCGCAATGACTACAACCTAGGCGTAACATTATAATGAATGGTATAGCCAAATTGCATGTGGGTCAACAATAACGACAAATTTGAGACAAAATTGTAGGTCATAATATATTATTGAAAATAAGTTGTGTCAGTCATGTCATTAGTACAAAGACATTATAGGTATTCCATGAGAAATTATTGTACTACGAGGGGCGTTTTTTAGGTTTTGAAAGAAAACTTCTAAAATATATTTTTATTTAATTTATTAAGATTAATATTAATCAGGAGATGATCATTGTGTCTGTGAAAAATAATTAAAGACAACATAATAGCGGACAAGTGTGTAACTGTCTTTTGTATTTGAATACACAGGGATCCAAGCATAATGGATACCCTGGGGCGGGTAGACCACGGCGGCCGTTTCGTTCTGTGGAGTTGCTTGGGTTATGGCTGCCCGTAGAGCCATATTGTCAAGAGTCAAAACACAAAGCACCTCCCTGCGGCTAGCACCAAATATTCCCACAATCGCAACTACTTTTATCAGAAGGCACTAATCATTGAGTGCACACTTGAAAAACTGTTAAATTGGGTCTCTAGTCAAGATATATGATTTTTTGGGTTGGTAACCCTGGCTTGGCTCATGTTACGCGTTCTGGGGTCGTTCGGTTTTAAATAAATTAACCAACACACCGTCCTAACCTGGCTCCTAGCGACTATTTTTTGTTTTTCCAAGCTGAAAAAGGATATTCGGGGAAGCTTTGTGAGGACCAAATGTAAAAATTGCAAGCTGCCGTAAATAAACATTTTAAGAGCAAATCAGAAAAAAAGTTTAAAAGATTTACAGAAAATAATACAAAAAGCGCTTTAAAACGTTATAGGTAATAACATTTTAAAGCGCGGTGACAGCCGAAATGGACAGCTAAATATTAGGAACCTTGTACATAAAATAGCCTTTTTTGGCGACATAATCAAAGTAAACTGTCCAACCAAAAATTACACAGGCCTGCATGAAATTTGTGATGACGTGATTTTTGTTTGTGGAGCTCAGTTTTTATATAGAAATAACTAATTAAAATACAATTGGTCTCTATCACCCACAGATTTTTTTTTGCAAAAAAAAAAAAGAAAAAATATAAAAAAAACTTATAATAGGCGTTTTAATACATTTTGAAATGACTTCAAATTCTAAATGATTGATGAATAAAAAATGATTTTCTGTGGTGCTACCTGACTGGAGACTTTTTATCGACTTCAAAAAGGAGCTTTAAAGCTGTTCTTTTACATAATGACAATGTTTTTGCTTCTGTTTCGGTCAGCCATACAGTTAAGTTAAAGGAAAACTATGAAAATTTAGAGGAATTACTTTTAAGAATACAATATGAAAATCACAACTGGGAAGTGTGTGAAGATCTAAACATTTTAAGTCTTCTCTTAGGTCAGCAGTCTGGATTTACTAAATTTCCATGCTTCCTGTGCAAGTGGTCTAGCTAGCGAGAACAGCATTGGATAAAAAGAGACTGGTCACAAAGAGAGACTTTAACACCTGGAAACAAAAATGTAATTCGCGAAAGTCTTATTGACCCTCAAAAGTTTTACTTCCACCACTTCACATAAAACTTGGACGAATGAAACAATTTTTTAAGGCATTAAACAAAGAATATTGTTTTAAATATTTGTGTAAAACATTTCCGGCTCTATCAGAGGCAAAATTAAAGGAGGGAATCTTTGTAGGGCCGCAGATTAGCAGCTTGATGAAAGATACAGAATTTGAAAAGGTAATGGAAGATAAGGAAAAACATGCATGGAATGCTTTTAAAGAAGTTAAACATAAATTACTACTATGTTGAGATCGTTGAAAATATGCTGGAAAATTTCAGGAATTTTAGAATATGAGCATAAAAATTCACTTTTTACATTCCCATTTGGACTAATTCCCGGAAAATCTTGGGGACATGGGTGAAGAGCAAGGTGAAAGATTTCATCAATATATTAAAGAGATAGAAAAAGATACCAGGGGCGCTGGGACACAAAAATGATGGCCGATTTCTGTTGGAACAGAAAAACAAACAAAAGAAGCTTTTTTGAAAAAAGAAAACATTTTTTGAAGAAGCGTAACGAATAAATAACCATTTATAATAGTTTATATGTGTATATTTTGTATATTTTTGTATTTTTTTCCTTAATATAATAAAAAACTAGCTTATAAATGAAATAAATCGTGTATTTTCTATATTTTTGGAATTTACCGGTTCGAAAAATAAGCTTACGTGATATAAAAAAACTGAAAGCAGATTTGAAATCAGCGCTACCCAATTACTAGAAAACAGTTAAAATTTTTAAATCAACTTTCAAAGTGTTAAAAAATGCAGGCCTGTGTTATTACTATTACTACCAGCTATAGCTTGGCAATAAAAATGGCATTTAAATACAAAATTTAGCTAAGCTTCAAAGCTAACTAGTATTGTTAGAAGTTTCGTTGTAAAGTTCCGCTGCTTTAAGGTTATTACAGATGCAAATAATATAGTTTAAAAAAAACTAAAAAACACGCTTTAATAATTAATCAGACTAAAAAGCGGAAAATAAATATAGTTTAAAATAATTCTTGAAATTCTTAATATAGGCAGAAAATAATAATGAACGATAAACATTAGTATTAGTTTAAAAAAAAGCGTGGGGCGCTTTGTGCTATATTTTTCGAATATCGAGCACCCCTCGCTTTTTTTACAATAATACTACTGTTTATCGTTTCTGCCTATAGTAAGAATTTTAAGAATTATTTTAAACTATATTTATTTTCCGCTTTTTAGTCTGATTAATTATTAAAGCGTGTTTTTTAGTTTTTTTAAACTATATTTATTTTTCATTTTTTTTAGTTTAAGTTGTTAAGAAAAAATTTTTTTTTTAGTAGATTGAGCTAGATTATTGTATCGTTAGCGGTTCTTGTTAAGTTTACAAAATTTAAATTAAATCTTGACCGTTTAAAGTGGGTCAAAATCGGGTTCAAAGAAGTCGGTTACAAACAAACATACATACATACAAACCCGATCGTTTATGCCGAATTATAAGAAAAGAACGATATTTGCAAATTTTTGAATATTCTGACATATTGACAGGTGTCAAATCTTGACAAGAGATTTTTTTGCGTATTTTTTTCACCGTCAATATACATACGACCTTATAGTTTTTTCATTAATATCATTTTTATTTAAACGATTTGACATATTGACAGATGTCAAATTTTGACCGGAGACTTTTTGCTTATTTTTCTCGAAGTCTCCGCATCGAATACTAGGCGCGTTCAGCATTGTCGTCAGACCCGTCTGATTCGTCTAGATCGTTCGGTAATGGCATCTGGATGTAGGGGAGGTAAATCGGTTTCGTTCGGTAAATGACTTCGGACCGATCTAGATGTAATCTAACCGCTCCGTCTCAGGATGGCAGAGCAAAAAGATTAATCTTGTTTTGTGAGGTTAGTTATTTGTGTTTTACTGTTTTGGGGTTTGTTTTTGTTGATAAAAATTATGTTTTTAAAAATGTACCTGTCCCAGAAAATAGTTTACACTTCTATAACTTTCCTAAATTTAAAAAAAGAAAAGAAAAATTGTTTTTACTTCATCTAGTTGTAAATAAACAAGAACTGACTTGGGAGGGTTGTTTTTCTTCAAGCCTGGGAACAGGTAAACAGAAACAAACAAACTCGGATCGGATCACCTAACCTATCCATTGCTACTTTTAAAATCTCAATCGTTCGTTTATTGCAAATCTCGTTTGCTCCGCGATGACAATGCCGAACCGCATCTTCGTTTTATACCTGACAGCGGTCAAAATTTGACAGGAGAATTTTTTGCGTATTAGGTTATTGTATTGTCAGCGGTTCTTGATAAGTCTACAAAATTTAAATTAAATCTGACCGTTTAAAGTGGGTCAACATCGGGTTGGTGACTGTGAAAGACCTCTTTTCGAGGGTAGAAACACAAGCTAAGCAAGTGGGACTCAGAATAAACGAGGACAAAACCAAGTATATGCACACCAGTAGAACAGGACGTAGAGACAGGGTAGGCCAAAATGTTACTGTGGAGGATTACAATTTCGAGAGGGTCGAAACCTTTAAGTATTTGGGAGCCACAATTACACAAGATAACAACCTGACAGAGGAAATTAAAGTCCGAATTCAAAGTGGAAACAAATGTCTCTATGCGCTTAAGTCAGTACTAGCATCGAAGAGCATCTCGCGAAGAACAAAAATTACAGTTTATAAGACCATTATACGACCGATTGTTATGTATGCTAGCGAAACCTGGACCCTGACCAAAGACAACGAACGAAAATTGAGAATCTTTGAGAGGAAGGTTCTGCGCAAGATTTTTGGACCACTGCGAAGCCCAGAAACACAACAGTACCGAATAAGAACCAACCAAGAAATAGCAGAATTATACAAAGATCCAGATATTGTGAAGGAGATAAAGACAAGAAGACTGCAATGGGCGGGTCACGTACAAAGACAGCCTGACACACGGATGATAAAATTGGCTTGGGAGGGAGTACCAGTGGGACGAAGACCTTTGGGGCGCCCCCGAATGAGATGGCGGGACAACATCAAAACGGACCTAAGGACCATTGGGATAGAGTACGACCCAGCATTGATGGAAGATCGACAACAATGGAGGCGAATAGTACAGTCGGCCAAGACCCACCCCGGGTTGTAGAGCCATGGAGTAAGTAAGTAAGTAAGTAACATCGGGTTAAAAGTCGGTTACAAACAAACAAACAAACATACATACAGGTGAAGCTAATAAAAGCGTGTTAAAAAGCAAATTGCAGATTTTCAATGCCGGATTACAGCCAAATTTAAAAACACACCTCGTACATTTCAACAAGCATTCTGTCGTTCATTTGTCCTGGCAAACAATTACGAATAAATAAGAAGGTTCTTTTATTTACCCGGAAACAGACATACAGCCATATAGGTTAACACATTTCGAGGTCAAGTTTAAAAAATTTCTATTCTTTTATCTATGGTAATTGATGTTTACTTGCCTATTACCTACAAAATTTAAATATTTCTTGAACCCAAAAAGACACATACCGTATGCTAATGCAGATGATCGATGATTAATAAAAATAAACTTGTCTACTGTGTCTGCATGAGTATAATTTTAAAGTTAATTGTAAATTTCAATAACTTTTAAAGTTTAAAAGATAATTATTAATGGTTTGCGAGGTACAGTTGGTTTTATACAATATTCTGCCATTTTGAAGCCAACTTAAGGTGGAAGTATCAACATGTTTGCCAACCTATAACCTATTTCGCGCAGATTTATTTATTTTTCTAGCTTCTACACAAAATTTAAATAAAATCAAAATCGACCGCCTATTCTATGGTTAATAATTAACAATAAAAAATATCAAGAAATTTCATAAATTATTTTAGGATAATTGTATAGGGGGTGATTCGCGGTGGATGAAACGTTAGGCGTTTCTGACGACCCAGTAAAGGAATCGTTCTGAAAATTTGGTCGCATACATAAACGGATATGCTCTACCAACCTAAAATATTTTTAAAAATACAGTGTTGCCGCTTCCACACAAAAGGAATAGTAACTTCGATTTTTTTAAATGCAACACTATATATTTTATTTTATTTTCGAAACCCCCATTACTTTCCTTACAATTTTTAGTAACTTTATTCTATACTTATCTCTTACCGTTTCTAAGATATAAATTAATTTCCGTTTTTTTTGTCCGAAAACGTCACTTTTAAAAATGCTGATAATTTTGAACACTAAAACACTGAAACTTGGTAAATAGTTAACTAATACCATAGGGCTCTTTGCCCTAGTCCCAAATCTTAGTTGCAATATGCAGGGTGGTTGAAAAATACATTTATTCTGGTGACTTGAAAAAGTGACCATAAGTTCTCTTTTTCAAATGTAACACCCTGTATATTATTACGGATTTGAAAAGCTGCTAAAATTTCACTTAATTCTTGTATATCATACCTGTACCTAACTAACTAGTTTAACCATTTTTTTGACGTATTAAGGTTGATTTGTAAAATTTTCTATACAATTCAATTTTTATTCGGTTATTAGTAAGTTAGCCATGCCAAAAACTAATGGTGGTTATTGTTTTGACATTTCATTAAGTTTAGATACAAGATAGAAATACAGTTTAAAGTCATGGAAGAAAACTATACAAATGCAGTTCTTATGAATTTATTTATCTTATTTGGACAATGTGAATTATCGCCAGGATATGTATAAAGTTTAACGAAATGTACTCTAATTTACCGCCAATGAATCGTAGAAAATTCATAAGGATCCAGAACAATTTTATTAAATGTTAACTAGTCAAATAATAAAAGACTACTAAAATTATAACTAATAAAATGCTATTTTAATAGATGTTTAAAACGCTGGCCGTTTACATCCAAACACTTTAATATGTGGGTGTTGATTGCATGGATTTCAAGAAAAATTTAGTTTTAATGTTTTTTGCATGTTAATGCAAACACACATTGTCCAAATAAAATAAATAAATTCATAAGAACTGCATTTGCATAGTTTTCTTCCATGACTTTAAAGTGTATTTCGATCTTGTATCTAAACTTAATGAAATGTCAAAACGATAACCATAGTAACATACGTAATCATCAGTTTTTGTCATGGCTAACTTACTAATAACCGAATAAAAATTGAATTGTATAGAAAATTTTACAAATCATGCTTAATAAGTACGTTAAAAAAATGGTTAAACTAGTGAGTTAGGTAAAGGTATATTATACAAGAATTAAGTAAAATTTTAGCAGCTTTTCAAATCCGTAATAATATACAGGGTGGTACATTTGAAAAAAAGGACTTATGGTCACTTTTCATGTTACCAGAATAAGTGTATTTTTCAACCACCCTGTATACTGCAACTAAGATTTGGGACTAGAGCAAAGAGCCCTATGGTATTAGTTAACTATTTACCAAATTTCAGGGTTTCTGTGTTTTAGAGTTCAAAATTATCAGCATTTTTAAAAGTGACGTTTTCGGACAGAAAAAAAAGGAAATTAATTTATATCTTAGAAACGGTAAGAGATAAGTATTGAGTAGAGTTAATAAAAATTGTAAGGAAAGTGATGGGGGGTTCGAAAATAAAATAAAATATATAATGTTGCATTTAAAAAATCGAAGTTAATATTATTTTTGTGTGGAAGCGGCATCACTGTATTGTCAAAAATATTTAAGGTTGGTAGAGCATGTCCGTTTATGTACGCGACCAAATTTTCAGAATTATTCCTTTAGTGGTTCGTCAGAAACGTCTAACGTTCCATCCACCGTGAATCACCCTGTATATGGGGTAAGCTTTTTTATTAATATGTCATTGTTTTTTCACTTTAAAATTCTCCCAAAATTAGCAATAAAACAAATTGATATTTTTGCAATATGTCAATTATTACTTAAATAATGTGCCGACGATATTGAACAAGGCGAATTAGGTTATAGGTTGGCAATAGATTAAATGACATTAAGAATTCCACCTTAACAAAATTAAACACAACAAAAGTTGGTTATTAGTTAGTCTAATTACAATGGCCACCTGTCTTAGCGACAATCAGCCATTGAGAATAGTTTAATAAAAATATTTTAAAAAAAGAAACCGAAAATTGTCATGTGTTCATTTTTTTTTTATTAATTATTTTGTATTTTGCAAGATTTCTCAATTAAAAAAAAAATCAGAACCTGTAAAAGTAGATTACTAATGTAGGTAAGTAGTAGGTTTACTCAAACATAATAGTCACATTCGGGACGGTTGTAACATCACTAGTTTAAACCGTTCTCAAGAATATACAATTTTTTCCAATCTAAACTATCCTCTTCAAAAAAAATCTCCGCATTAGGAAATCAAATATTTCCATATTCACTATTTTTCGTCTGCGAAAATTAAAGTAATTCGTTTAGTTTTTTATTTCATTTCATCAATTTTTTCGCCTCACTCAATTTAATAGGAAAAAATACAATGATTTATGTGCGCATTCTAACACATTTATTTTCAAGTTCCCCGCGCTTTATTGCGAACGTTGATTGGGCGGTTGAAAAGTCCACAGCCAGACTCTAGAGCAGAAGTTCCCAAACTTTTTTTTCTCATAGACCACTTTAAAAATTTTGCTGGTTCCGGTGGACCTCTGCAGCTACATTTCTACCATATTCTCAAAACTCGACAAGAACTGTGAAGATTAGATCTTACTATGGAAATTTGCGTTGCGGCTGAGTTCCAACCACGAATTAGCAGTTTTCGAAAAAAGGGAGAATTGATTGGTTAATAATTAATTAATTGATTGTGCTGTGAGTGGATATCAAAAAAGTAAAGTTGGCCATTCAAAAAAGTGAATTCATCCGACTTTACTTTTTTGGCATATACTCACAGCACAAGAAACCAATCAATTCTCACTTATTTTATTTAGAAAACTACCGGAGTGGTAAAAATAAAAAGAAAAAGAGTATATTTTCTTGTGTTATTTATTCAAATATGTAATTATTACACTATTAATTATTATTGTTACCATATTACATTGTAAGGTTTACATTACATTGTAATATGAACAGTCGTAATATAATTAAAATTAAACATTAGTAACGTAACGTTACTTCTATAAAAACAAAAAATTTTAGTTTTCAATATCGAAACCAGATAAATTTTCGTGGGCCCCTCTTACGAATTGTGAACCCCCATTTTTTTGTCACTTTGACCACTTTGGGAATCACTGCTCTAGAGTCTAGACGCTTGTTCGTGGATGGTGCTAAGCATCTCAAAAATAAATAAAAACGATGCGACATCGTTCTTACGTCCATATACGTATATTATATTATTCAAATTTGATATTTCCTGACAGGAGGTCAGAACGAAAACAATTATTTTTACAAATAATTTGCCTAAATATGTGCTTTTTAATACAAAACATAATGTGATTTCATTGTCGAATTCGATTGATCATATAAAGCACCAAAATTATTTTAAACGCTGCTTGACGACTTAACTTTGCTTTTAATGTGAAATCTACGTGTGAGGTATAGAAACGTTTTATTACATATTTCAATATGCAAAATTATGTATAAGTACAGAATATAAATGATTTGGCAGTTTAAAAAACCCGAATATTTATTTTTAAAAAATAATGTGTTATTGATGTATAGGGTTGGTGACGCATTCACAATTTCCTTATTTTTACTGTCCTCGCAGCAAAAATATTTTAATCGCAAAAAATATGTTTTTTTAAGACCGATCAGAAAATATACACTTTCTGGACAATTTTTCGTCCAGAAAATAACGTTTTGTCGATCAAGACCGGAAAATGGACGTGAAGGACCGGCAAAAGATCTGTTTTTTCATTTTTCCAATCGCTCCAATCGTTCGTTGATTTTTAATTTGTTGTTCATGTCAAACTTGTTTCGCGAGTGCGCAAATTTAAAAATATTAATTCAGATTTTGACTTATTCGACACGGAAAATGAGATTCCAGAAGAAATTTTGGAAGCAGCAAGGAAAGCGACTTACGATATATTGCCAGTAAAATCAAAAGCCCGTTACAAGAAGTCATACGACGCATTTAAAAAGTAAAAAATGTGAAAGAAGAAGTTCTTCTTAACATAGTATAAAACAAAGTCGCTATCGCCCGTCCTGTCCCTATATGTGCTTAAATCTTTAAAACTACGCAACGGATTTTGAAGCGTTTTTTTTTAATAGATAGAGTGATTCAAGAGGAAGGTTTTTATGTATAATACATGCATAATAATATAGAGAAACACTGATAAACACTGATAAATTAGAGTAGGGAGAAAGAACGACCCAACCTAACCGGTCCCCGGCCCGTTCAACGATCGATCCGAAGCACCGAAGCCGGAATAGACGAAGACAGACTATGTTTTATGCATGGATGTGAATTGTGGACGGGCCGGCAAACGGTTGAGTTTGAGGTTTGTTCGCCTTATTATCTCACGTCGTATAATGCCGGGCTGCAACGCAGGCCGGGTACACGCTAGTTTAGCATATTTTGCTGAAAAGAACCAAAAACTGGCTTCTTCAACATTATGGAGCAACATAATATGTAGTTGTATTCAGTATCTTTATTCTTTTATCTGGTTTTAGTATTGTTAATCACTTTGTTATATAAAATAAAATAAAATAAAGAATTAAATGTATATCAAAGTGTCGGTCTTAAAAAAAATATTGTACGTCACGCAACCGAAAATTAGTGTTTTGCAGGTCTCTCCAAGCTTCCAGGGCGAGCCGTAGGCGAAACCGACGACCCGAAAAACACTACTTTCCGGTCTTGTAACGTAAATTACTATTTCCGAACGAAGTTTTGTATACATGTCAGGGTGATCCATAAGGGTGGCGAGCGGTTGTATCTCCAAAACCATAAATGCTACGACTTTGGGGTAAAAAAAAATTACAGGATATACATGTTAAGTTCCTAATTTTACCGCTAGGGGGCGTAGTTTGTAATAACAATATTTTCGTGGTTTACATGGTAATGTCGCTGAGGTGGAGAAGGGTAACAATTAAAAATACTTAAAAGGCTGTAACTTCGGTCTGCGTTAACCGAATGTAACAAAATATGGCTTATTTTAAAGAGCTTTTTGTCCTGATTAAACATTTCTATAATTATTATTAAAATTTGTAGAAATAGTCCACGCTTAAAGTAGATTTAAAAGTATGAGAACGCAAGAGAAACTAAAAGTCTTCCTTCACAATTTTATTAGAATACAAATATTATTCAATATATACCTACATGTTTCGAACGAACATCATCAGGAGACAGAAAAAGCTTTGCTAAATAGAAAATGGTAGAAGGTATCCATTATGGAATATAAACAGTGGTGTGTTGGTTTAACAAACAACGAACAAACCCAAACAACCACTAATCTAGGCCTAAACGCCCCCATATTTGGACTAAGTTTTTTCTATAATATGTATTGTCAAAACATTGATCTGTTCTCTATTTCTTTACTACTGTTCAAACAATACCTTAAGCGTACTTTAGTATAATTTAAAACTTTAGGATATTATGATATATTTACATCTTGTGCAATTGAATTATTATAGATAAATAGTTTTATGAATAAGAACTCTAGTAAACAGTGGATATAGTTTTTGGGTAGCTCTACCTGTTTGTATCCTTCTAAATAAATAAATAAAAACATAATGTACAGTTAAGAATAAATTAAAAGACAAAAGACATTTTTTATCGTAGGTATGTAGAAAAAAAATTCACCCATTTGAATTATTTTTCTACAAATATTCTTCTACATGCTAAGTCCGATAAAAAAAATTCTCCCAATTTTTTCTTCACTATTCATATTATGTTATATCAAACACACCACTTTTTATATTCCATAAAAGCTCCATTAAGGTTGGATACCGTATAATATACCATGTTCTCTCTGCTAACACCATCATCAAAGCATTTTCTGTCTCCTGATGATGAACATTTCTACGTTCGAAACATGTAGACAGATACCTTTGATTAAATAATATTTTTATTCTAATAAAATTATAAAGGAAGACTTTCAGTTTTTCTTTTGCTCTGATTATTAAAATTAATTCGTGCGGTTAATAAAAGAGGGCACTTTTAAAAATATATACAGGGTGTCCGGAAACTTCGTTCGTATACTTTAAGGGGATATTCTACATATGAAAATATGAACAAAAGTTCATATGAATGTAGGTCCTTAAATGACTTATAAGGAAGCTATGGCCGTCCAAAGGTGACCTCTAAAGATTAGTTTCTATTTTATATCTATGCAACCGCCTAAGGTACCGGTGTGCTTTTTGGCACACAAACTAATATTAACAATTGCTAATTTATGATATTGAGAGTTATTATGAAATTTAGTCAGGGACGTTCTTACGGGGGCGTGGCTTAGTTCATTTATTCCTAATTTTTTTACACGACACATTTAAAAAATTTTACCCAAAAATTATAATTTCTTTTCTACACAAAAAAGGTATTCTTAAAAAAAATTATTGGACCAATGATTTAGGAGAAAAATCGATTTATTTAAATCACTGCATAAAATCGAATTATGTTTAAACTAAAACATCAAAGGAGTCTTATGGCAAATACAAATTTGAAGTAAAAAAAATCAAGAAGCCCATGGTTAGCGTTAAAATAAATTGATAATGACGTTTTTGTGATTTATTGTAGTGATCATTGATCAAGTGCAAAGTGTTTTTGATTAATTAAGGTGCAAATTTTAAAAAATGGCAGGTTATTCATTTGCTGAGTTAGCTGATATACATTTTATGTATGGCAAAGCTAATGGTTGTGCTCGAGAAGCTCGCAGGTTGTATCAAGAATATTTTCGAAACCGTCAAATTCCTTGTAAGAAATTATTCATTAATTTACATCAACGATTAAGAGAAACCGGAACTTTTATGCCAAATATGAATGAAACTGGGAGAAGCCGTACTACTAGGACTACACAAGTAGAAGAAATAGTGCTCGAATGCGTTGCAGCCAATCCGTGGCCGCTCGTTGTGCGATGTGTAGGTGACGTCACGCCTTTGTCGGCATGGCAACTCATCGAGAAGCCGCGTTGAATCGGGACGGATAATCGGTCGCCCCCGCCCGCCCGCGCTTAGTATAACATTGAGAGCGCGGAACTCGCTTGTCTATGAGTATAACCTGCCCGTTGGAATAGGGCTATGTTTGGTTTATGCCCGCGCTTAGTATAACCTACCCGCTGGAATAGGGCTATGTTTGGTTTGAATTATTTTAATGGATTGCTTATATAGATTGCTTTATTGGTTTTTTAAGTAAAGTATTTTTGGATTCTGTTTGAAATAATTGCAGGGAGGGCGGCGTCCCAGAGCCCTTTATTAACGAGCCGCCACTGCCCTAAGAGTACAACATGGGAAATTTTTGCATGAACAACTTCTTTATCCATACCATATACAAATAATTCAGGCGCTTAAGCCTCAAGACCTACTTCCTCGTGCAGAGTTTTGTCAGTGGATGCAGAGAAAATGTCATCAAGACCGTTTTTTTCTACATAAAGTCTTGTTTACTGACGAAGCAGGGTTTACCCGTGAAGGCATCGTAAATTTTCATAATAACCATGTATGGGCAGAAGAAAGTCCCCATGCAATTTTCGATTTCAAAATAAATTTTCAATTAATGTTTGGGCAGGTATATTGGGCGATCGATTAATAGGACCATACATTATGCCTCAACGTTTAGATGGGCCCGCATATTTAGATTTTTTACAAGACTCTTTGCCTGTTCTACTTGAAGATGTGCCGTACCAGCAAATACTTACAAACTATTTTATGCACGATGGGGCTCCACCTCATTTTAGTAGATTGGTTCGAGATCATTTAAATCAAAAATATCCAGACCGATGGATAGGCCGAGGTGCCTGGCCTCCCCGTTCACCTGATCTCAATCCATTGGATTACTTTCTTTGGGGGATATCTGAAGTCTCTGGTATATTCAGTACCTGTTGAAAATGTACAACAATTGGAACAACGTGTTATTTATTGTTGCGAGGAAATCCGTAATAAGGAAGGAGTTTTCGCAAGAGTACGAACATCAATGAGAAATCGTTTAGTTGATTGTATTGATATGAATGGAAACCATTTTCAACGTTTGTTGTAACTTTTCTACTTTTTTCAGATTATTCTTGTTAAACCAACAACTCTTAATTTATTTTGTTTAAAAATGACAATAAAACAACTTTTTGACTTAATTATTGTCATTATCAATTTATTTTAACGCTAACCATGGGCTTCTTGATGTTTTTTTACTTCAAATTTGTATTTGTCATAAGACTACTTTGATGTTTTAGTTTAAACACAATTCGATAATAGTTAAATAAATCGATTTTTCTCCTAAATCATTGGCCCAATATTTTTTTTTAAGAATACCTTTTTTGTGTAGAAAAATCACTGGAATTATAATTTTTGGGTAAATTTTTTTTAATGTGTCGTGTAAAAAAATTAGGAATAAATAAACTAAGAACGTCCCTGACTAAATTTCATAATAACTCTCAATATCATAAATTAGCAATTGTTAATATTAGTTTGTGTGCCAAAAAGCACACCGGTACCTTAAGCGGTTGCATAGATACAAAGTAGAAAGTAATCTTTAGAGGTCACCTTTGGACGGTCATAGCTTCCTTATAAGTCATTTTTTAAGGACCTACATTCATATAAACTTTTTTTCATATTTTCATATGTAGAATATCCCCTTAAAGTATACGAACGAAGTTTCCGGACACCCTGTATAGTATTTCTAGCTTCGATTTCTTATAAAATTTAAATGAAACCGTTTAACCATGATTTAAAGCTAGCTATCTAGTAAAGATGACTGGAAAAACCACAGGTCGTTTCCACTTTTTTTTAAAGCTATCGCAAAAATAGTGGGAGAGTTTTATTTGGGCTTTTACCAAAGTTTTGCAATTTTCCTTCTAAACATTTTTTAAATATAAATTATGGTTTTGATTATGGTATTGTATTGTTGCATTATGATATGGCAGGTTTAAAGAAAGACATTGTCTACAAAGTCCGACCAACTAGTAGAGAAGACCTGATTAATCGAAGTGAAAATGTTTTAAAGAGTTTACTTGGGGCTAAAGTAGAAGCCGCAGTAATTTCGACAAGAATACTAAATGGTTGCATTTTAAACGAATTAAACGATAGAAAACAATTTAAACATTAAACTAAATTATTTTTAAATGACATAAATTTTCATTTATTCCTATTACTAACTAATGAGGTATAAAATAGAGTAAAAACCGATGAATGGTTGCATTTTAATTTTTTTTTAATCGCATGAAACTACGAAGTTATTCTTTTGTTTTATTTTGTAGCACGGCGACTACGCCCCCCAGTGGTAGAATGAAAAACTAAAAAATTATTTCCAGTTATTTTTTTTAGTCGTATTTCATAATATTTTTTTTACCCCAAAGTCGTAGCGTTTTTGGTTTTGGAGATACAACCGCTTGCCACCACCCTTAGTCGATCACCCTGTTATGCATACAGGGTTCCCCCATTTAAAACGAAACAGGCTAAATATCTGGTTCCAGGTTAATTTAAAAAAAAAACGCTCGGACCCGTCGATTTTTATTTCGAGGGGGACATCTTTTCCGTATATTATCAATATTGTTACTTCAAGCCCCTAGGAGGGAGGGGGGTAAGATCTAAATCTTAAATGGATACCCCTATTTTATATAATTTTTTTGGATTCTGCATAAAATTCTGAACATTTTTTAATAAAAGCATTATTAGTCTATACTAAACAGTTTTCGAGATATTGACTCTTGAAAAATGAGATTTTTGAACTTTGACAGCGTCTAGCTTTCTAACTGTACGTCTTAGAGTAAAACGGCTTACATGTCCCTATCTTCGATTTTTATTATCTTTCCAATAGTGTCAACTTCCGGTTAAACCGGAAGTACTATATTTCTTACAACCGGTTTAACCGCAACCGGTTTAACCGGAAGTTGACACTATTGGAAAGATAATAAAAATCAAAGATAGGCACATGTAAGCCGTTTTACTCTAAAGACGTACAGTTAGAAAGCTAGACGCTGTCAAAGTTCAAATAATCTCATTTTTCAAGAGTCAATATCTCGGAAACTGTTTAGTATACCGGGTGACAACGATATTACTGACCAGCTTGTCACGTCCTTATAAAATAAAATATTATTTCGAAATTTTGGTAGGTTCTATGGTTGCACTGTGCGCACATTTTCGGTATTCAAACGCCTGACTGTCACTTCCGGTTGAACCGGAAGTACACTTAACTTTGTTATTTCAAATAGAACACCCTGTATATTTTTAACAATATGCATTCTACAAGGAATTCTAAGCATAAAACATGTATCATATCCTATACCTATCTATGACAGGTTAAGAGAAAATGGCGTTGGAAAATATAAAATTAGCCACACACTTTATTGTTTTTACAAAAAACAAATGAATATGCACAAAATTTTAAATTCTTTTTTAACTTCTTTTTAGGTATTCTGTATGAATAAGTCACAATTATTTCACTTCCGGTTCAACCGGAAGTGCTGCAAAATTTGACTTTCAAACATAGATTTCTCCAATATTTTTAATGGCACGCCCCCTTTTAAATATAATTTTCAAAATTATCTTATTGTTCTAAATATTTTTTATTAATGCTTTCCTAGGTCTAAACTCATTCGCTTTTAAGATATGCGGAATTAAAGGTTTAGTTACATTATCCAACGAGCAAAATTGACGTTAATTTATTCATAGTTTCATCTAAGGTAGCTATGGATCCCACAGATCTGTTTACTAATTTCATATGTTTTACGAAGCTATCGCCATGTTATTTTTTAATTTCATCCTTTCATTATCATTACAAGTGACTTATTACTAAGAAAAGTTAAAGATATGCCTTACATCAAATTGACATGCTGCTAATCTACGGAGAGACTAGAAAAAACCGCAGAGCGGCAAAATTTCTGTATATGCAAAGATTTCCCGAACGCGAGCACCCGAGCGATACGTATTTTCCATGGTTAGAACATCATTTAAAGCACGAGAATGAAAATCAAAACGGAAATGGTTTTATTATTAGTGAGGAGGCAGAAACAAATACACTGGCTTATGTTGAAGCTGACCCGACAGCATCGACGAGGCAAATTGAGAATGATATTGGCATCAATAGGGAAAGTGCTAGAAAAATATTGAAAAAACATGGCTATAAATCCTTCAAATACCAAATCCATCATCATCTTTATGAGGGCGATTACATTCAAAGATTGGAATTTTGCAACTGGTATCTTGAAGAGGAGCAGCAACAGCCACTTTTAAGCTTAAACATTTTATTTTTTGACGAATCCCGTTTTACCAACTTGGGGATGTTCAACAGAAATAATACCAGGTATTGGGCTACTGAAAATAATTTTCTAGTTAGGGAGGGGGCGTTTCAGGAAAGATTTGGCATTAACGTATGGCTAGGCGCTATAGGAACACGTATAATAGGTCCTATATTTTTTGAACAACATTTAACCGCTGTCCAATACCTGGCTTTTCTTCAGAACCACATCGAAAATATTCTAGGTATCAACAAGACGGCGCTTCAGCACATAATGCTAGAATAGTGACAGCTTATTTAAATGCGACTTTTGGAAATCGTTGGATGGGTACTAATGGCCCAGTAAGGTGGCCGGCAAGGTCCCCTGACCTAACACCACTTGATTTTTTTTACTGAAGCCACATAAAGGAGAAGGTGTATAGAACAAAACCTCAGAATCTCCAAGACCTAAGAGACCGAATAATTCAAGCAGTAAACAATATTACACCAATTCAAATGAACAATGTTATTCGAGAATTCAAAGAAAGAATTAATTTGTGTCGAGACGAGAACGGCAATCGTTTTGAGAATTTCATTTATGGTTAATTTATTTGTAATTACTTTGTATTTTTAGATATTATTTTATTAATTATAATTCTAGTTTAAGTTAGTTAAAGTTTCGTAATAAACCTTAATTTTGAAATGCTTATATCTTAAAATCGAATGAGTTTAGACCTAGGGAAGCATTAATAAAAAATATTTAGAACAATAAGATAATTTTGAAAATTATATTTAAAAGGGGGCGTGCCATTAAAAATATTGGAGAAATCTATGTTTGAAAGTCAAATTTTGCAGCACTTCCGGTTGAACCGGAAGTGAAATAATTGTGACTTATTCATACAGAATACCTAAAAAGAAGTTAAAAAAGAATATAAAATTTTGTGCATATTCATTTGTTTTTTGTAAAAACAATAAAGTGTGTGGCTAATTTTATTTTTTCCAACGCCATTTTCTCTTAACCTGTCATAGATAGGTATAGGATATGATACATGTTTTATGCTTAGAATTCCTTGTAGAATGCATATTGTTAAAAACATACAGGGTGTTCTATTTGAAATAACAAAGTTAAGTGTACTTCCGGTTCAACCGGAAGTGACAGTCAGGCGTTTGAATACCAAAAATGTGCGCACAGTGCAACCATAGAACCTACCAAAATTTCGAAATAATATTTTATTTTATAAGGACGGGACAAGCTGGTCAGTAATATCGTTGTCACCCGGTATAGACTAATAATGCTTTTTTAAAAAAATGTTCAGAATTTTATGCAGAATGCAAAAAAATTATATAAAATAGGGGTATCCAGTTAAGATTTAGATCTTACCCCCCCCCCCCCCCCCCACCCCCCCTCCCTCCTAGGGGCTTGAAGTAACAAGATTGACAATATACGCAAAAGATGTCCCACTCGAAATAAAAATCGACGGGTCCGATCGTTTTTTTTTAAATTAACGTGGAACCAGATATTTAGCCTGTTTCGTTTTAAATGGGGAACCCTGTATATGGATTAGGTATTAATCCAGCTCAAATCCGGGTATAGAGTAGTGTTTCTTTATTATACCGTGGTAGTGTATTTGGATTGGCAATATACAGGGTGAGAAAAACAATTAGTATCATTTGCTTTTCGTTAAATTTCAGTGTAGGTGCTTAGGTTCGATTGCATTTGCATACCCCTGAAATCTTGCAATCTTATAGTTCTTTCAATTTTTGTTAACGCTCATTTTTATAAATAACACGTTTAATGTGACCACACAGGAAAAAGTTGCTTGATCAAAGATCAGGAGACAGACCTTAGTCTTGCAACTTTTTATTGACGATATGCCGTGATTCTTTTATCGTGTATAAGCTCTCTACGTCAAAACTAACAAATATGTCTTGTGGTTCTAAATTGACCGCTTTTAGAATATTATATACCTAAGTGGCTCATTACACATGAATAGTAGTAGTAGTAGCAGTAGAATTATAACTTAGTTTATACTTGAAAAGGGTTAGATACTAACTAACTGAAACGTTGTGTTATGTAACAAAATAAGGACAATGGAAGTTTGACAAGGAAATTATTTTAATAATAGGTACTACATTGTCTACAACTTTCAAACCAATAGTTATTTATTGTTTAAAATCTTACCAACTCCTGAATAAATCCGACATTCAGCAAACTACACAATAAAACATCATCTGATGGAATATTTAAAGGCAAACATCAATTTTTCTAATGAAATGGAAAAGTCGTTGTAGGCCGGCCAGGTGGTGCAAAAGTGCATTGAAGTTAAAAATAAACTTATTAAAAAAAATTTGGTTGTTAGAGAGAGAGAAAAGTTTGCTGATCCTAAATATTACATTGTAATAATTGCATTATATATAAATTATATCATCATAATTATAGTCAACTAAGTATAATTATTAATAGGCGCTAAAGGTTGTTCTGTCGGAAATTTGGAAAATTCAAACTTATATATATGCATTTTCAATTTTGTTCTTTGCGAAAACTCTTCCATTTAATGCCGGTACGCCGGTACTAATCAATGGGTATGCAGGGAAATCTGTTTATAACCTTGTAAATGAATGCGTTTATTTCATATAAACGATTGTTTGAAAAGTTATATTGTGTTAAATGCCATTAATTATTTTTAGGCAATAAATTATTGTTGTTAATTGAAGGTGCATGTGCGATGATATTGTTGACATTTACTAGATGTATTGCAATGATTTGAATCTATAATCAGATAGGCACTTTATTTGATGACAGATACAATAATTGGAAATAATGTGGTAATATATTTTTACAAGGAGTGAAAAAGTTGATATGTTATAAGTGTTTGGAGAATGTAGAAAGAATTTAACCGATGCTGCACGACTTTACGGACAAAGATATTTTAATCGGCGTCATCCAACCCAGCACTATTAGGTACCCAAAACTGGTTACGAAAATGCGAAATGAGCCTGACAATAATAACATATCACGTTTTTCACTCCTTGTAAAACTATTATTTTCCATGTTTTTAAAACCACAAACTAATTTACTTTGGTAGAAGCTGTCGGCATGTCAATTTCCTTCAAGGCATGTTCTATCCGTTTTGCTGGTCACAGGCTACTTGATGCATTTAAATCTAAATTTATTCTCAAAAGATGCTTTATTTTAGGAAAGTTCCAAGTTAACTTTTTAAAGTTTGTTAATGGCAGTTTTTCTAAGACCTAATATGTAGTGTATGGTATCAAAATAATCGTAATAAAATCCTCTTTTTTCTTAACCCGACGAGCCACCATGTTGCCGTTAAAAAAAATGAGTTATACAACTTTAAAGATTAAATTTTACATATCACATAGCATTGGACCAAAAATAGTAAAATTGTATTTTTCCCAAGATTAAAGAACTGAAATAAGTGATTTTAAGGTATTCATAGCTCTCTAGATAAAACAATAAATTTGAAAAAAAAATTTTCTTGGTGACAAAAAGTGACAAGTGACAGATCGTTGTATTTAGAATGTCATATGGAGTCAAAAAAAGGAAAAATATACCAGGTGTCCCATTTAAAAATCGAAAGTTTATGTCACTTCCGGTAACACAGGAAGTTTCATAATGTTGAGTCACCTGTCAAAAAATGCAGTTTTATGTCTTATACAAATCCCCCCAATTTTATTCCATTATCTTGAAAAACAAAAAAGTTAGAGGGGCGAACCACCTTCCGTGGACACCAGGTATACCTAGATACCTTTTTAGACGGTAATTAAAGTTAAAAGAGAAAGATAACATTATTTTCTTGATTGTTGGAGATTTTCTTAGTTGTCCGTCGTAGAATTTGCCACTTTAATGGGGATGGGAAATTACTTTTAAGTTAAGACCACTATTACGTTATATATTTTTCATAAAGCTTAGGTAAGTACCTATAAGGTTTTTCTGAAATTTGAAATGACTTTTTAAACCCTATTATCATATTCCCCCTTTTCCAATAAATTTTTCGAATTATCTATAGTGTGATTTGAAATACATTTCTGAATACCTCTTTACCTTAATACTTATAAAAGTTGTATAATGCTACGAGTTGTTCTAATATTTTAAAGATTTAGTAGATACCCGGTGATTAACTATTAGATATAAAATAATATATTGATCAGAAATATCGATAAAAGCTGCAATAGCAGGCCACATGCAGCGGAAATACATAGGTCCTCGTTGCCATAAGATCAGACAAGAGCTTAGCGGCAGCTATGTAACAATTTATATGCGGCATTGCCAAACTTTTAGCGAACTAACTTGCTGTTAATTATTATTAAACAATGTTTACTACGACTTAAATAAACAAACCTAAATAAACCATATAAATATTTTCACTTAAAATCTCCCTAGCAGCAAAATTATCGGGAATTAATTCTGCTGCGTGGGAGATTCGGTGAGAAAATTTCATAAATTGGAGTTTTTTCTTATTGTTATTTTTTTGCTAAATACCACAAATACATATTTCTGGCGGCTTTAGTTAATTGTATCAGTCGCCATTAAAAAACGCAACATTGAAAATCCTATAAGGAACAAAGCAATAGAAGTGGGGGTTTTAGGGCAAGTTTATATACGTAGATCACACGTTAAGTACCCGCAGATCGGACACTGTGTGTGGTGTTAGTCGACGTAGTATCCAACGGATTCTAAAGGCCTATAGTTTTCATCCATATAAAATTCACCTTGTACCGGGTGGTCAAATAAGCGAGGACGTCGGCTTTATCTCGGAAACTATTAATCGTTCAACTTTCGGAAAGTTTTTTTTATGAGTAAAGTGGTCAAGAGAAATTGCTGGAAATTACTTTTAAGTTCGTCATTTCGCCGCAAGGGGGCACAATTAAAAATTGTTTTTTTTTAATTCTAAATTTCTCCGAAAATTCCCATATTAAGGTGTAACTCTGTTTATATCATTGGAAAGCTTAGACAATTCTACATCATTTTGGTTTAAGGCTCATTGGCGTACCGACCTTGATAAGAGTGGGAGAAGCTATTGAAACTGTAAACATTAAAATCGCTGTAACTTGTGTGAAAATTCAAATCATACGGTATAACTATGATATCATAGTCAAAAAGTAGATCAAATTTGCAAGAAAAGATGTGAAGACCGCAGTTCGATATCTTTGTTCGTTTCAGAGTTATTGCCAAAACAATAATTTTTAATACAAATTGCGCCCTCTAGCAATTTTATTAGAAACTATCTTGTACCATTGGATACGACAATTGAAGGTACTTACCTTTTTCTTCCAAACAAGCTTAAATTTAGTAAAATCGGTTAAGTCGTTTAGAAGTTACAGCGATTTTAATGTTTACACTTTCACTTGATAAGAGTGGGAGAAGCTATTGAAAGTGTAAACATTAAAATCGCTGTAACTTCTAAACGACTAATCCGATTTTACTTAATTTAAGCTTGTTTGGAAGTACCTTCAATTGTCGTATCTAATCTAATGGTACACGATAGTTTCTAATAAAATTGCTAGAGGGCGCTATTTGTATTAAAAATTATTGTTTTGGCAATAACTCTGAAACGAACAAAGATATCGAACTGCGGTCTTCACTTTTTTCTTGCAAATTTCATCTACTTTTCGATTATGATGTCATAGTTATACCGTATGATTTGAATTTTCGGGATAAAATCGAAAAAACTCTTATTATTACAAATTGCGCCCTCTAGCAATTTTATTAAACACTATCGTGTACTGTTCGATACGGCAATTGAAGATGCTTATTTTTCCCTTCCAAACAAGTTTAAATTTAGTAAAATCGGATAAGTCGTTTAGAAGTTACAGCGATTTTAATGTTTACACTTTCAATAGCTTCTCCCACTCTTATCAAGGTCGGTACGCCAATGAGCCTTAAACCAAAACGATGCAGAATTATCTAAGCTTTCCAATGATGTAATTAGAGTTATACCTTAATACGGGAATTTTCGGAGAAATTTAGAATTAAAAAAAACAATTTTTAATTGTGCCCCCTTGCGGCGAAATGAGGAAGTTAAAAGTAATTTCCAGCAATTTCTCTTGACCACTTTACTCCTAAAAAAATCTTTCCGAAAGTTGTACGGTTAATGGTTTCCGAGATAAAGCCGACATCCTCGCTTATTTGACCACCCGGTACAAGAACTTAATGAAGACGATTTTGATCGGCGATTAAAATTTTGTGAATATATGAGTGAACGAATTATAAACGATGAACATTTTCTATTCAACACTTGCTTTTCCGACGAATGTTCCTTTTTCTTAAATGACGTAGTAAATTGTAATAACTGCCGATATTGGTCCGATTCTATAATCCCAGAATTTATCATGAGGTACACACACAGCAGCCACAAAAATTAAATGTTTGGGCTGATATTTTTGGCGATCATTTAGTTGGTCCTTTTTTCTTACATGGAAATTTGACGGGTGAAAGGTATTTGGAATTACTGCAAGACGCCATAGATCCTGCATTAACAGCCATTAATTGAAAATCAGAATGATCGGCGGTACATTGCGAATAGGTTGATGTTCCAACAGGATGGTGCCCCACCACATTACGCATTACGTTTTCAACAATATTTAGATCAGACGTTTCCAGGTCGATGGATTGGTAGAAGAGGTGCCATCGAATGGCCCCCAAGATCGCCAGATTTATCACCTTTGGATTTCTTTCTGTGGGGTCACTTAAAAAGCAAAATCTATGCTACTCAGCCAACATCGTTAGAATAGTTGCGACAAAGAATTGTGAATGAGTGCCTTCAAATTGCTCCTCAAATATTGCAAAATGTGCGGCAACGTTTTAAGCAAAATCTTTATCACTGCATGGAGAGTCATGGTGGTCATTTCCAACATTTACTTGGCTGACGGGTCAGTTCATTCTTCATCTTTAAACTACTTTGCTGCCAAATGTATTGATCTCCACTAATGATGATGTATTAAAGGTTTATTTATGCTTTAAATCAATAAATCTACAAAACTGCTGAACTGAAGTACATGAATTTTACATTATTATAAAGGGAATTAAAATACCTTTAAAATAAGGTATCACTCGACCCCCCTTATCATTTAAGATTTTAGGGGTGGTGCCACCCCCGCCCAGGGGGCTGCACGTATATACGTGATTTTTTGCCAACTTTCTGCCCCCCTCGAAAACAAAATCGACGGGTCTGCGCGTTTTTCCAAAAAAGAACTGAGCTGCCCGTAAATGTATCTGTTTCGTTATCGATGCGCCACCCTGAATATTGTTAACAAAGGTTACTTGGAGTTTATTATGGTATCGAAACATGGTAAAATATACAGGGTATTCTATCTAAAAGGCTAAGATTAGCTATAATTTTTGGCAGATATGACCGGAAATTATATAGGTAGAGATGTAAAAATATATTCCTTAAAAAACGCTATTTATGCCCAAGGGCGTCCATAGGGGGGGGGGGCAAAACGGGCACTTGCCCCCCCCCTAGGCGTCCACATTACTATTTTATTTCATAATTCAGTATAAATCGAGGGGTAATTCACTGAGAAAAATTTGTACACCATTTTCCATATTGCCGAATTTTCATCGCATTTTCCTTGTATTTTCTGTATTTTCCTTGTATTTTCTTAATTTTTCTCGTATTTTCTGTATTTTCCTTGTATTTTCTTAATTTTTCTCGTATTTTCTGTATTTTCCATGTATTTTCTTAATTTTTCTCGTATTTTCTGTATTTTCCTTGTATTTTCTCGTATTTTCTAGAACTTGTACACCATTTTCGCCAAAAAAAAATTGGCTTTACTAAATTTTTTTTTAGAAGTCAAAGCAGCGTTGTTCCAGAATCTTAAGTTGGTTATTCCCATCATTAAAACCGTCGAAAACCCGGCAGCGTTAACGACTTTACGTCATTGTCAAATTGATTGGCGCGCGTATTTTCCATATTTTCCTTATGTTGCCTGTATTTTTCTCGTATTTTCTTCGTATTTTCTGTATTTTCTTCGTATTTTCTGCATTTTCCTCTTATTTTCTGTATTTTCTTTTGTATTTTCTAGAAGTTGTACACCATTTTCGCCAGTGAATTACCCCTCGGTATAAATATTCAAGCGCGGATCCAGGGGGGGGGTCATGGGGGTATGATGAAAACTTATAAATTGTAATTTTGTGTTTATTTTTTACGAATTCTGTAGGTTCCGTTAGGCATAAGGTACCTATATGTTAAATAATTAGTCATATATAAAAAAATATTGTTTAAGTTTTTGCCCCCCCCCCCTGAAAAACGCTCTATGGACGCCCTTGTTATGCCTGTTACCAAATTTTTAAAATGATAACGTTACTCGTTTCCGAGATCTTCTAATATGTCGCCCAACGTGAATTACCCTGTATAGCTAAACATACGATATTTAACAAGACTCTACTAACTACACCCTTAATGTGTAAACAGGTGTCCCAAGTTTATGATTTTCTACTTGTTTACCAAACTCTTCATTCTTTATAATAATTATAGCCAACAAGTGTAAGGCACTGGTTTTGTGCAAATAATGAACTTACAGGTCATAGATATTCATGCAACACAACCTTGTTTTACGAATGATATCGTCTTATATGGGACCCGAAAATTTCCTATTTTATTGCAGGTTGTTAGTAATGACCTGAAATATGCTACCAAAGATGGTTTACAACAGTGATAAAAACATCAACTATTCACAGATCTAGGGCAATACCTACGCATTGATTTATTGTATAATTTATAGTCACAGTCCTTCTCAAAGTGATATAACTGAGCCCGTGAAAAATAAAGTAGCAAACCGGAAAAGTGTTTAGAATATAAGGTAGTGGCGGCAAATATAGTCCACCTTAACGCCATTAATTTTTTTCAGTGAACATTACTATTTTATAGACAATAATTTTTATCAGCATAATAGGTACGTATGTGCCTAATATACGTATATGGGTAAATATAAAAAAATTGCCACTTTTTTTACTTGAAATAAAAAGTTAGAATTATTTAGATTTAATGTCCTCTGACGCTTTAGTCGAAAATAACGTTGCTTATAGCGAAGTACTTTAGTCGACATTTCTTTTAGTTGTAATAAGGCTTTGTTCAATCTTTTATAAGCCAAAGCTTTATCTTTTCGGACTCTAGATCTTCCAGCTGTCCGTCAGCCATCTATTTGTCTGTCATCATCTTTTTTTAGTTCTTTTTCCTTTTTCTTTTTGTCGTAATGTTTCTTAAACTTTTCTCTCCAAATTTTACGCGACTCTCTTTTGTCTTTCTGATTGCTCATTTATAAGTAAGACCTGTTTTTTCTTTTTTCGAATCTCGTATTTTTATTTCCACTTTTTTTTTTCTTCTGGATTTCTTTTTATTATATCGTATTCTTTCAGCTTCCCGCTTCTTTCTTAATTTTTCCTATCTCGTTTGTTTTATTTTAGGCATCTTAAAAAAAGAAAAGTAACTATACTTTTGTCAAAATGCAAAAAAAGTTTTTAAATATTACGATCAATGTAACCATTTTTATTAAAAAGCGCACATTTATCTATCTCTCCTGGAAACATCTCACTCTCCTGGCAATAAAATGAACCAGGAGAGGTATAATTCCAGGAGAGGTAGTGGGCAGGAGAGAGAGAGAAAACATTACAATTAATTTTTTTTCCTATGAAACTAAAAGATTGTTAAATATGGCAACTGAATATTTAATACCTAACCTCAACTCTAAAATTATAGCTTTTTGTTACTCTAACATTTTCGCAAAATTGTATAAACAATACAGGGGAGGTAGTAGACACAATAAATATGTCTTTTTAAAAAAAATGCATTTCTTACCTTTTTGCAAAAAAACAACGGCACGTTTTCCAAAACAAAACTACCACGTGTGTACGCGTCTAAAAGCCAAAGCCTACTGATACTTAGTGATGTGAGAGGAGAATATTCTCGAGAGAATATTCTCGAGAACGGAAATATTCTCGAGAATATTCTCTGTAAGAAAATTCTCCCGAGAATATTCTCTAGAGAAGTTTTTCTACATAATTTACACCGCCTCGATTTACACTGAAAAATTTTGCAATGATTTTTAAAATTTTGAGTTTCCCTAACTTTTTTTTATAACTCTGGCAACAGTGTTTTACGTCTGCAACAGTGATTCAGGGAAATCCCCTAGAAGCGCGAACGTATACTCGTATGTTTTTAATAGGTAAATGTGATCTTTCTTTATTTGACTGTTTTTTTGTTTAGTTTTTAGTTATTCTTGGGAAGGTATGTTAATCAAATCAAAAAAGAATAGGTAATTTTTAATTTCGTTTTATTGCTATTTCTAGCGGTTTTCTTACCATTCTCAGAAAATTCTCTAACTTGAGAATATTCTTGAGAATATTCTCGAGAATATTCTCAAGAATAATCTCCAAAAGATTATTACCGAGAATTTTACATCACTACTGATACTGCGATATCTTTTTTCGGCTGAAGAGAGTGACCTTCACAGCTGTTTTTATATGGGCCAGGGGAGATAGTAAAAAGTTGGGTGACAAATATTAAAGCCCTTTAATGAGTTTATAATTAGCCTTCTAACTTTTGATATTTATAAAAAATAAAAACACTACCTACTCTTATGACTAAAAAAACATTAAAAAAATAAACCCAAATTTAATAGTAATTTGGATATACATTTTTTAAAGAAAAAAATCTTATTGGTCACATGCCAGGAGAGAGAGGTTTTTGACATATTTCATTTTTTTGACAGGTGCTTAAGACAGGTTTTTCTTAAATTGTTAATGCACTTAATACTGAAACACATTTTCTATGCGCTGCTAAAAAATAATAACATACAGAAATAATTTGACTGAGAAAATAGGTGGTAACCTAAAAAGTGGCAATTTTTTGATATTCACTCATATAATTTAGCTTGATCAGGAAACATTCGTAACAGATTTATATGTAAAAATTCTGTGCATTACACTTGGGCCATATTATTACCAGTCTGGTCGGATTATATGGCCCACGATAAAATAATTTTAAACTTAGAAAGATCAATGTAATTTTAATTTTTATTAAGTTGGTTTCACAAAATTAAACACAATAACGTTTACTGAGCTAGTCAGGAACATAAACAGACATGACCAAAACATTAAACAACACACAGTTGAAAACCACAAACATTTTTTTATTCTTATGCCTAAAAATATAAACTGAAAAAGAAGTTAACCACACTCACTCATCATCATCATCAACATGCTTGTAAACCCGCTGTCGGAACCTAATTAGCTGATAGCTGCTGCATGCAAACGCATGGCTTCAAACGGTCGCTCAAAGAGTGATTGGTAGTGACACCTACAGGCAGTTAACTGACGTTGCCAGATCGCTGATAAATGCTTTAGTTTTTGCGCTACGGCTATTGGGCCATATTTGCCTCCTCTACCTTACAGGGATCCAAGCATCCCTGGGGCTGGTAGACAACGAAGGACGTGTCTTTCTTCTTAGGACTCGCATAACCCAATCCAACTCCACAGAAGACGAAACAAGCATTTAAAGCCACCCCTGTGAAGCTAAGTGGAAATGAATACGTGGTATTGCCAATATTGCCATCTAGTAGAATCAACTCACAAAATTAAGTTCCACTGGTAATACAAAATCGAAAGATAGACAATAATTTAAATAAAAACCACGAAGTGCAAGTCTGTGCAACACACTTCAGTATAGGGAATTATGTACGCGTTTCATCGAAACAGTCTTCATTAGATTGCAGATTGTCTATTCGACGGGTGATACGATAATTCTGTCCACAAGCCGGACAAAATGCACAACAGAAATTTTAAGATTGATTAACCCAACCCAAGGGTTTTACTATAAAGCACGACAGGCTGCTTTACATAGTCGCAAAAAAGTGAGTAATATAAACCTCTTAATCACCTAGTGGGGAATAAAACCATACTGGTGAAAAACACCTCTGTCATTAGGAGAATTGGGCTTCATGGACAAGGACAGGTAGTGGTCAGTGTTCGTGGTAGTAAAGAGGTGTTTTTGACCTGTGTTTAACCTTTGTGGGCCTGTTATGGGCTATAAAGTTTATAGAAAACCATAACCACAAATTTAGAAAAAGATGAAATATTATGTGGTATTTATTTTTATCAAAGCTCAAGAGGCAGGAGTTTTCTTAAATCAGAACATGTCATGTCAGCTATTGATTTTTAATTTAATGGAGTGGAGATTTAAATTTTAATCAATTCGTAAATCAGTTGTAAGATTAGTACTGTACTATTTAATTAAAATAATCATATTGGATTCCTTTAAATCAATACTGATTACTAATACTGAATAATTATTGTTGATCATGTTTGATTTGAGGTCTTTTAAAATACCATGTAAGTTGCTGCCCCATGCGTAACACGCCACAATTTATTCGGCAGGGGTACCACCTCATGAGGTTTCTGTAGCACACTGAAAACATGTTCGTTTTATGTTAAATAAATTAATAGAGTCGTAGTAAGTATATAGATACTTATAAAATCACTATTTTACCGATGCGAGGTAAAAATTAGGTGCGCGTAAAAAATGTTCGTAAAGATTTAAATTTCACTTTGAAAAACTAACCGTGGCCCCGAAAAAAGGGCACTTAATTAAAAAAAAAAAGGTAAATTAAAATTGAAAATGCAAAAAATTTAAAATTTGCCACTATTTTGTGCTTGGACGAATAAGTTAGCTTGTTTATGTGCTCGGTTTTTAAATATTTTTTTTTTTGTGAAGTCCATACTCAAAGTGGAGTTAAATGATATAGGAAAAAAGAAAAGCACAAAGTCTTTCTCCACAATTTTTTATTCGAAAAACTAGGCGAATAATAAATTGAATCGACATGTTTCGAGTGTAGAAACACTCATCATCAGGAAAACGAAGCAAATGGTAGAAATGCTGATGTTGTTAGCCGTAGCGAAAATAACAAGTCAGAATAAGCCGTGGAGGTTTCTATGGTACATACGAGGAGTGAAAAAAATTGAATAGTCAAAAGGACAGAAAAGACTTCAGCATACTGAAAAGTCAAGGACCAGTGCAAAGCCACTGTCTTGGGTGGAAAATGAAGAGAAAAAGAAAAATTAGGAAGTTTTAAAAATACTTTGTAAAAATCATTTTCAAGTGTAAGTAATGAAAAATATTTAGTTTAATTTAACTATGTCGGAGACATATGAAGGTGGTACCTAAAACAAGAGGGAAAGAAAAAAGAAAAAATAGTTTTTCGTAAAATTCATGTAGATGCTTTCATTTAGCTTGAAATAAAATACTGTTGGGGTACAAGGCTTGTTACGGCCCAGTAATTTTTCCCGTGTGACACGTGCTGGTTGCAGTGGAACTTCTTTAAAAGATGTTCTAGTAAAACAACACTTTTTTTTTAATTCTTTAAAAATCCCTTAAAACTTATTTCTGCACACAATGTGTAAGTTTTAACTCCTGCTGGGGTAACTGGGCCGTAACAAGCCGGTACTCCGTATAAAAGGCTGATGATTCGTATCTTTACCACAACCTTGTATACAAAGAATTATTATCGTTTAACGTAAAATACTGTATACCTATTTATTGGGAAAGTCAATGTACAGTTTAAAAACCCCAATAATGAGGGTCTATTTTTTTTGCAAACTAATTACTTTAATGATAATAATCGCCCATGAACTTAATTTCACATTAACAGTTTTTGTGATTAGTAAAAAGTCTAAATCAGTTGCGTTATTTACCTATTAACTAGAGTGGACGAACCGATTTGCGACATGTCTAAAATTTCTAAGTAAGTACGTGCGTAATTAGTAGTTTTTCTCGAAAATGTAAAAGTTTATTACTATTATTAAAATTATTATGCTGGTTTTTAATAATAATATAATTCAACCGAATATACTTTGTTGCTTCGACGAAAAGATTATATACCGGGTGTTTCCGGAGGTACGCTCGCCCCTATAACTTTTTTGTTGTTTCAATTATTTAAAATTTTGTGTGTTTATATGTGATATTCTTTAGCTTTTGATGACATAGCGGATGCCATTTAATCACTTCCGGTTTAACCGGAAATGATCTTAACCTTAGATTTTTAAATGGAACACCCTGTATATTTTTGGCTATATCGATTCAGAACACCATTCCAAATTTAACGACACTCCATGTGTCACTTTTTGATACTTTAAATTATTTTTAATTTTATTTTTTCGTCTAGATTGCTATGAACTCTCTAAAATTGTTTACTTCTAAACCAAAATCTTGATAAAAATGCAATTTTCAAGTTTTATTGTGTTTTAAATTTTTTACATACTTTTTAACTTTTTAAAAAGGCTTTTTCCAAGATAACTCAATTTTTCCAAATGGAAACATATTGGCTCACTCGGGCAAAAAGATAGAGCACTTTTTTTCCAATAATTTTATATCACACATCCTAATGTCAAGTTAAAAGAGCAGCAATAATTTACAAAAAATAACATTTTATGAGAAAAAATAAAACACGAAGCGCAAACGGCTTTGCATTTATCTAGGTACCCATGACGCCATAATGCTCATAAACAAATGAACATAATTACAAATTAAATATAATCATTAAAACAATAAAAACAGGCTTGCAAACATTCGCCATAAATTAGTACCATATCGATTTTTTCGTTTCTGTTATAGGTTCTCATTTTAATATTTTATTACAAAATTAGAACTAATACACACTGGCCGAAAAATCAAACTATAGAATAGCAAGCTACTGTTGTCATGTCAAACTTATTTCAATGATGGCGGATTTTAAATTTGTAATTATGTTCATTTCTTTATGAGCATTATCGCGTCATGGGTACCTAGATAAATGCAAAGCCGTTTGCGCTTCGTGTTTTATTTTTTCTCATAAAATGTTATTTTTTATAAATTATCGCTGCTCTTTTAACTTGACATTAGGATGTGTGATATAAAATTGTTGGAAAAAAAGTGCTCTATCTTTTTGCTCGAGTGAGCCAATATGTTTCCATTTGGAAAAATTGAGTTCTCTTGGAAAAAGCCCTTTTAAAAAGTATGTAAAAAATTTAAAACACAATAAAACTTGAAAATTGCATTTTTATCAAGATTTTGGTTTAGAAGTAAACAATTGTAGAAAGTTCATAGCAATCTAGACGAAAAAATAAAAATAAAAATAATTTAAAGTATCAAAAAGTAACGTATGGGGTGTTGTTGAATTTGGAATGGTGTTCTGAATCGATATAGCCAAAAATATATAGGGTGTTCCATTTAAAAATCTAAGGTTGAGATCATTTTCGGTTAAACCGAAAGTGATAAAATGGCATCCGCTATGTCATAAAAAGCAAAAGAATATCACATATAAACACACAAAATTTTAAATCTGTAATTTAAACAACAAAAAAGTTATAGTAGACCAGGGTCGATAATTTTTGAAACCAAAAAAAATAATAGTAGGATGAAACCCATTGGAAAAGGAAGAGAATAGAACAAAAATGAAAGGAAAAATAAATAACGGGCGATCCGTGGTCGGGAAGAGGGGGAGGGGGGGTTTTAAGGGTAGAAAACGATTTATCTCGATTTCCGGTAAAACTACAAGTGATATGGAAAAACGTTAAATCACAAAATTGTAGGTAATAAAAAGATCTACAACTTTTGTATTTACACTTTTTTCATATAACCTCAAAATGTATGTGAAAAATTCAAATAACCAAGTTTTTGGTTTTTTATTTTTATCGTTTACAAATTTTTTTTTTATCCACGAAATTTGGTGAAAACTTACCTTCTTATGTCCTAACCACACTGTAATTTTTTTGATTTAAAATATTTATTTTTTAACCTTATTTTGACTTAATATCGAAAAAACACCCTAATTTTCAATCTCACGTCAAAATATTTGCTTTTTTAAAAAAGTCGGTGGGCTTTTTGTTCGTTAAAATCTCTACTTTCTGATGGTGTTAAAAAAATATACATTACTATGGTAAATGTTCTCAAAAAAATGCAAAGAAACGAAAAAAACTCGAATCCGATTTTTTTTTTAGATCAATATGTACAATTTTGAGCTATTTATTAAAATTTATACTTTAATTACTCGAAAAACGTAAGATTCCATGTTACATTGATAAAAAAAAAAGTATAAATTTTAATAAATAGCTCAAAATTGTACATATTGATCTAAAAAAAAAAAATTCGGATTAGAGTTTTTTTCGTTTCTTTGCATTTTTTTGAGAACATTTACCATAGGAATGTAAATTTTTTTTAACACCATCAGAAAGTAAAGATTTCAACGAACAAAAAGCCTACCGACCTTTTTAAAAAAGCAGATATTTTGACGTGAGAATTTTCGATTGAAAATTAGGGTGTTTTTTCGATATTAAGTCAAAATAAGGTTAAAAAATAAATATTTTAAATCAAAAAAAGTGTGTTTGGGACATAAAAAGGTACGTTTTCACCAAATTTCGTGGATAAAAAATTTTTTTTGTAAAAGATAAAAATAAAAAACCAAAAACTTGGTTATTTGAATTTTTCACATACATTTTGAGGTTATATGAAAAAAGTGTAAATACAAAAGTTGTAAGTCTTTTTATTACCTACAATTTTGCGATTTAACGTTTTTTCATAGGACTTGTAGTTTTACCGGAAATCGAGATAAATCGTTTTCTACCCTTAAAACCCCCCCTCCCCGACCTCGGATCGCCCGTAATTTATTTTTCCTTTCATTTTTGTTCTATTCTCTTCCTTTTCCAATGGGTTTAATCTTACTATTATTTTTTTCACTTTTTACCATTTTCAAAGGCTTCAGCACTGGTCTATAGGGGCGAGCGTACGTCCTGAAACACCCGGTAGATAAAAACTACCGTCACCTCGCCTCTTAATTTTTCTGTTTATCGGCAATCGCCGCGCGCCGTAGTATTAGTTTTAACGTATTTATTGCGCAGGTCACATCGCTATTCAGAGTCTTCTAGTTATCCTGACTGAATTTGATTTCTATTGATCGTACCAATTCCTGTTTAAATTAATTTATTTTTGCTTTAAAACTTTGCATGCTAGATAAAGCAATAGAAGATTCTTATTTCGCACAACCCATCATTAGTAGGTATTGGACTGTATAATCTATGGACATATTTTACAATCTCAGTAAACCATGTTTCATAATAGATAATCGTATGCAATGTTAAACGACAAGAACAATACACACTAGAAGCTATTTAAATTTTTTAAAACTACAGTACTGATTTTTAGTGGTTAGAGTAACCATAGCAAGCAAATATTATTATGATTAATGTCAAGTTTCATTATAACTACCAGTCGGAACTAATACAGTATATAAAACCAGATTACACCCCCAATAGAACTTGATAATTACTATGAGTATTCTACTAGGGTATTACCAAATAAAGATATGGCTTAAATTTCATTCCCCTATCTTTAAGTGTCCAAAAGTTATTAGGTAAACAAAATTTTTTTTTTTTTGGAATTGTAACTGTAATTTGGAAACGAAACCCCGCAGAGCATAACTTTATATGAAAAAAAAGCTATTGGCACTGAGGAATTTATGTTGCACCCTGTATATAAAAAAGTTAATAAGGGTATTTGCCAATATTTTTATTATTAAAGTACCTTCTTTAAATTATCTAGCCTACCTATATTGTTACATTTCGGACAATGCACAATGAGTGTACATATATCGTTTTGTAATATACATAATAATACTATTAAACAACCATCATTTTCGCCATTAAAGCGTGTTTTTTTTTAAAATTTAATAACCTACAATACACTACTTACAATACATTAATTAAAAAGCAAACAAATGCAGGAAATTAATATAAAAATGTAATAAAATATAGGTACCTACTTAAATATGAATGTTGGACTGCCAGGAATGTTTTAACGTCTTAAAAAACGCCTTAAAAAAAGTTAGGTTTTCGAAATACTGGGGAGGGGTAAATACCCCCTTTACCTCCTCCCCCCCCCCACCCACCGTAAATACGCAATTTACATGAATACAAGGCAAATAAATATCTACCTACAGCCATGATATGACCTACATCAACAGAACTATACAGGGTGTCCGGTAACTTATGGGCCATAGAGCAACTGGAGATAGTAGATATAAAAATATGTCTTTTGAGCCAAATTTGCCCAAGTAAAATGTTAGAGGTTAAAGAGATACAGGGTGTTGAAAGTGAAAATTAATTTTCGAAAAATGATGATAATTTTGAAACGGTTTAAGATATCGAATTCAAAATCGGTATAACTAGGTTTTCGAGAGTGAGAAATTCGAATTTGGTGTTAATTTCAAGATACTCCCTAGAGGGCGCTTGCTACGTGCTTCATGTTGAACTAATTCATCCATATTTTTTTTAACCGTTCAGTTACTAGTATTTATACTTTAAACTATAAAAGAACCTACCTTTTTACGTAAAAAAGGTACTCTTGGTCGATCTCGATATCTCAAGTCGTTACCCAGATTCTAGGACTTGATGATAAAAAGGCAGAAAAAAAAAACAAAATGAAAATATTGGAAACTATTAAAAATTTGTTTTAATTCACTTTAGTAAATGTTGAAAGTGTCCACCGTTTACTTCAATACACTTTCTTAAGCTTTTTAACAAATTACCTCTCACATTCAGGAAGATATTTTGATTATCTCCTATAACAATGGCGGCTTCTTGAATTTTTTGATCAAGTTCTTCCCGTGTATTGGATTCATCACCATATACCAAATCCTTCATGTGACCCCACAGATAAAAATCTAACGGGTTAATATCTGGGCTACGCGGTGGCCAAGGAAATTCGCTACCGCGACCAATCCACCGATGTGGAAAACGCTGATTTAAATGGATTTCAAACAGGAACTGCAAAGTGTGCTGGGGCACCATCTTGCATGTACCACATATTGTGTCTTATGTTCAGAGGTATATCATCCAGAAGGTAAAGTAAATTGTTTTCTAAAAACTGCAAATATTGTTCTCCATTAAGTCTCTGCGGAAGCTGATATGGGCCGATCAAGAAATTGTCGATAATGCCGCACCAAATATTTATCGAAAACTCGTGCTGAAAATGTCTTTCTTTGGGTAGTCGTGGATTTTCCAAAGCATAGTGATGATTATTTTTCCAGTTAACAATTCCGCGTCTTGTAAAAGTTGCCTCGTCAGTAAATAATATTTTTCTCAGGAACATGGGATCTTCGTTATTCTTATTTAGTAGATTTTGACAGAATTCTGATCTGACTGGCAAATCTCCTGGCAGTAAATTTTGAACGGGCGTGAAATGGTAAGGAAATCAATTTTCTGCATTGATGACTTCTGAGACGGTCGATTTACCTATTCCTGTAGAAGCTTCCAAACGCCTAGTGCTTAATTCAGGATTTTCCGCGATACGAACCAAGATCTCTTTCTTGTTCGACCGTTATAGTTTTCGGTCGTCCACCAGGATTTTTGACATAAAACGAACCTGTTTCACCTAACTGATTGAATATTCTTTGAAATATTTTTCGGTCTAGAATGATTCTGGTTGGGTAGAGTTCTACATACCTTCTAAGTGCAGCACGACTATTATAATTCTCTTGTGCATAAACGCAGACCATATCACGTAAATCACGGTTAGAAAACTTATTAAGCCTGGGCATTTTTATTTGAAAAGATTACAGTACTTGGATATTGCAAAAACTTTTTATTTACGTACCTTTGACGGGAAAAAGTAGAAAATAATGACAGTTTTCACCGCAACAAATTTTGTCAAAATGCAAGGCACACTTTGCGAATTAAATATTTCTCAGCAATCAACAGAATGTGCAATGGAACATTCAGACGCTAAAATCTGGGTAACGGCTTGAGATATCGAGATCGACCAAGAGTACCTTTTTTACGTAAAAAGGTAGGTTATTTTATAGTTTAAAGTATAAATACAAGTTACTGCACGGTTAAACAAAATATGGATGAATGAGTTCAACATGAAGCACGTAGCAAGCGCCCTCTAGGGAGTATCTTGAAATTATCACCAAATTCGAATTTCTCACTCTCGAAAACCTACTTATACCGACTTTGAATTCGATATCTTAAACCGTTTCAAAATTATCATCATTTTTCGAAAATTAATTTTCACTTTCAACACCCTGTATCTCTTTAACCTTTAACATTTTACTTGGGCAAATTTGGCTCAAAAGACATATTTTTATATCTACTATCTCCAGTTGCTCTATGGCCCATAAGTTACCGGACACCCTGTATAAAAAACGTAGAATGCGTAATAGGCTGTATAAATGGCACACTCTATTATATCCCTGTACTAATGGGATTTTGGTTTTTATAGGTTGCCACCCACTAATTTGCGTTGGCAGCATCATTCCAACTGACTGTAACTTCGTAGCGATAGACGCGCTCTGACTTTCAAAATACCAATGTTATTTGGGTTTAAATTTTACGGAAGTAGTCCATTATCTCAAAGTGGAGCTGTAGAGATATAGGAAAAAAAACCCACAGTCGTCCCTACAATCATATTAAAAAAGTCAAATTAATGTGGTGTACACGTTTCAGTACTAGAGAGTATCATCATCAGCACCGAAGGGCCCAAGTGCCACTTATAGGTACGAGGAATGTAAAAGATTTTTAAAAATTAACAACTAAAAACCATGAATGAGACGAGGACATTTTGGCTGCTTAGACGAATACAGATTAAAAAGTGGTAATAAAAATTTAAAAGGAATACATTTTCTTCTTCTACCTGTACATTGTAAACAAATAACAAACTGATTGTACTGACAAGTCAAAACGGAGGATATAAAAAGGTCAGAAAGGTCACTTTAACTGACTTTAGTACAACTTTTTAATCTGTATTCGTCTAAGCACCCAAAATGTCCTCGTCTCATTCACGGTTTTTAGTTTTTAATTTAAAAAAATCTTTTACATTCCTAGTATAAGTGGCACCTGGGCCCTTCGGTGCTGATGATGGTACTCTCTAGTACCGAAACATGTACACCACATTAATTTGACTTTTTTAATATATTTGTGGAGACGACTGTGGGTTTTTTCCCTATATTATTTGGGTTTGTTGACACACTACCCTAAAAAAATCAAAGGTACCTAAACTTCATACGAAGTCAGTTGAGACAAAGTAAATATTGAAGGTACGATCAATTTACTGCATCACACATTGAAACTACAATACAAATATAACAAAATTTGTATTGATCGCTCCCTATACAGATGTTCGAAGATAGTCCACGTGGACTTGACAAGTCTGTCATCAAAATTTTTTTAGTTTTTTTTGTCTGTCTCAACTAAGATCGTATACACTTTACCTAGTGGTTAAAATTTCAAAAAACAAAATAGCTAATAATATTTGGACATCACCAGACAGCACAACAGTTTATCATAAACAATTTAAAATTTTCTTTATGATATGTATAATATATATTAATAAAACAATTCACCTATTGAGATTTATTACTTGCAATTTTTTTTTCTCACTATAAACAAACAATTATGCACTAAACACAGTGGCATTGGTAATACCTATAAATTTATATATCACAAAAATAGCAACAAATTGTCCAAAAAAATTAATAAACACCAATAAACACGTGAACAAGTTAATAACAATAGGCTTCATTGGCTCGCCGTGGTTCGGAGAGACTCGTGTTTTTTATGATTTCAAATGATTGCCAACTTTTTTCTAGGGAGAAAAATTAATTCCTCGTCAAGACAGTCTTTCCTAGAGATGCTATTTTAATAATACTATAATTATGGATTTCCACCTAGTATCGGCTGAATCAATTAATCTATTTTAATAACACATATCTTATAGGGATTAACAATTCAACTTTTTTTGTAGGCCTGTGGACCTACCAGACAATGTTCGTTCGCAAGTTATAAGCCATTCTCTGCAAGTATAACTTTTAGTGATGGGAAAAATCGAGTTATTTCAATAATCGATTACCGAGAATTCGAGTGATTTAAAAAACCGAATGATAATCGATTGTTCACTCAAATGCTATATGAGGGGCAATTTAAAAAAATTCATCTTTTTAATCACTTAAATAATCAAGCACCTATATTTTTAGACTTCTAAAAAAAAAAAAAAAAAAAAAAGGTCGCCAGTTCCATAAACTAACTACTTTGTATAGCCCCGCAATGAGTGATCGGTTATTTTTTTAACTCGAGTGATCCCATCACTATCAAAAACCATTATGTTCATCACTCATTTCGTCACTCGAATGATTTCCGAAGATAATCGAATAATTCGAGTGATTGAAAAAACCGCGTGATCGGTTATTTTTCACTCGAGTTATCCCATCACTAATAACTTTCTTGAGCGGGACCGCCGCATCATCCGGATTCGGCTCCATCTGTCTTATGTTAAAAAATAAAATTTGAAAAAATCTTTTAAGTAATTTTTAATGACATATTTGGTAGAACCTCTGGTATTTTGATATCTAAAAATATCATACAATAACAATAAAATGTATATTGAGGCTGTAAATTATGTAAACGCAGTTAAAAGAATTTATATATAGAAAATTAATTCGCAATTAAGAAACAAAACAACAAAATTAGTGTGGACAACACGGAAGATTTATCAACGAAGATGACGTTATTGGCCAAAATAAAGACTTGGAAGTAACTGACCGGATTATTTCGTTGTTTATGTTAATATTCAATAAAACGTAGTTTGTACGGAAACATTTTTTATTAGATATTTGATTTTTAGCAAGGAAATTTTTTGTTAACTCTTATTTAAAACAAAATGTAAGCAATTCTGGCCAGAAGGCAACCCGCACGGAAAAAAAAAGAAAATTCTTAGTTGAAAAACATATTTATATATTTGTCAAACATTTCGCAATTCATATAATCATGATAGTCAGCACTTTTTGATGTTGAAGAAAAAATTAAACTCGCACCTGTAACATATCCTGTTGCAGAACCGGCATGCAAAATAATAAAACGCTTTTCCGTACCGCACCCCTTTTTCCTTTTAACACTTTTTACAGACTCATCTTGCCAAGATTTTGAACCACTTCCATTCGAAAATATCCACGTTTCGTCTAAAAATACCACTTTTCTAAATTTCGATTTGTATTTGTCTGTATATTTTTTTAAAAACTGAACACGCTGACTCACTATCTGTGGCTGCTCACATAAAAATCTTCGGTTACAGTCTTTTTTATAGCAAAAACCTAAATTTTTTATTAATTTTGATAACGCTTCAAGTCTAATTTCCAAAACACCCCGAATTTTTAACGTTTTTTGTAAAACTGGAAATCCTGAATTATACAGGGTGCGCCCAAAAAGTAGGGTGTCATAAAGTTACATTTTTTTAAATGGGACATATTTGAATACATTTATTAATTCTACGTATTATTTCATAAATTTTAATACGAAAAAGTTATAGTTTTTAAGATTTTTTAGAGAAAATTTTGCATTTGCAAGCATCTCGTTGTTGTGACAATGCTACTTAAATTTTGACTCTAAGCGATTCATAATTTTTATACTTAATAAAAAAAGTCAAACCTACATAATATTCACTATGATATATTTGTGTCTCATTTATAGGGTGTTTACTTTCTAGGACCAAAGTCAGAAAACTTCTAATTGAAAAATATCACTTTTATTAAATGGAACACCCTATATATTTGTTTGTCAGCTCGTCATAAGCTCTTCAACTTTCGTGAAGAATGTCCTATCCCTATCTCTAATAGTTTTTGAAATATTTTGATATTTCGAGATTTAATGTCCTCGTTATAGCATTTTTTTTTAAAGTCGAATTATCTTAAAAACGATAACTTTTTCGTATATTAAACCAGTAATAAAAATGTATAGAATAACACGTAGAATTATTAAATGTATTCAAATATAGGGTGTCCCATTTTAAAAAAAATGTAACTTTATGACACCCTACTTTTTGGACGCACCCTGTTTAATTCAAAATATTTTAAAAATGTGCCAGAGATATCCAACCATAAGCTCATTATCGACAAATCTTATCTTCAAGGCCTAAAATTACTCTGCGCAATCGTTGACTCACCCGGTATATCCCAAAGAATTTGGAATATTTGCAATTATCTTTCACCAGATAATTAAATCCCAAAATATTGCGTACTTTGCCTCAATATAACCGTTTTCGAGATCCCCATGTAACCACTCGAATTTGTAGCACCCTGTATAAAAGAACCATAATTAAATCTCTATAGGTGGCTCAAAAAAAACTGTGTCAATACTCTTTACAAACCTGTAAAAGTGGCGACATAAATACGTGAACCAATTCGTAAAGGTGTGTGTGTCGGTTATGGTACTTGCTACACACACACCTCGACGAAACCAAAACAAAAAGGTGGTCGTCCTTTGGTACATAGCCTTGAGGAACCATGTGGTACCCAAAGAAAGCGCGAGTATTATTTAATTAATATTATTCAGTCGCGATTTGATACCACAGCCAATAGGTACCGTTTCGGAAACCTGGTAGCGTTACCATTTACGAGTTTTGCCGGCAAATTTTTGAAAAAATTAACACGAGATTGATATCGGTTTTTGTGTAATGAAAAGCTTTTTTTTGTCCAGCAAATAATAGCTATATGTAATCTTGTGTGTATTTTCAGGAACTTTCTTAAAGGAATAAAGGTTAGTTATCTAAATATTTAGTAAAAGCACAATGGGTTTTTAAACAAAACACTACTTATGGGAAATCTTTTTGGGCTAATTTTTCTGAATTTCCATGGTCCGTAATCCCATCCTATGACTAGTTTTTCAGTTATGGCCTTTTAAAGTTGGCAACCTCTTGCTTCGAGATTTTCTGCACTGCCTGGAGTTTTCACTTGTTTCTTAAAAACTATTAACTTTTTTTTTCATTATTGGTGGAAAACCAGGGCTAAGTATTCCATTATTTATAAAGAAATAGAATATTACTATGTATAGTTAAGTGTGATGTTGAAAAATTTATAGGCGTATCAAATAATAATTAATACCTAATATTTAAAAATTATGAAAATACAAAAAAAATAATTTCGAAAACAAACGGCTAGACTTTGTTCATATTTTAATATCTTGTTGAACCAAGTAAGGTATAGAAAAAAAGGTGAGATTAGGTGGATGTAGATACCATTGCCTGGTATTTACTTATCCAAAAAAAATTTAAATTTACCTGAAAACTGCTATCTGTAACAGTTGTTTTGGACAATCATTATTTTTTAACACATTCTAATCCAAGACACACCTACAAGGTGTGTTACCGTGATTTACGGAAGTGAAAACTTTTAAAAAAAGGAGAATTAAAAAAGTTGTTTCTTTGATCAAATGACAGTATAATTGTTAAATTGTAAAAAAATTTTTTGGTAGCATTTTTACCTGCTACCGGACGCGATTAGACCATATTAGAGTCATAATAAAATGTTTTTTTTTTACATTCAGGTACCTATTTAAGTTAAAGTAAATTTTAGCTATATAAGTTAAAGAAATACAGCGTGTCCCCGGATGGAGTTGACAAGAGGAAAAATATCTTTATTATTGATTTTACGACGAAACGATATTCTTTATTAAAAAATTCTGCTTGTCGAGAAAATTAATTTACCATATAAAAATTTTAGATTAGATGTTTGATAAATTAGGAAAACATGAAAATGCTTTAAGAGGGAATTATTTATTATTTTAGACAAAATGTTTATAATCCAAAATAAAGCCTAAATACAAAATTTGAAATCTGAATTCTAATTTTTGATTTTTATTTTTTACAATAGAATTTATGAACATTCAAAATATACAATTGTGGGAAAAGGTATTATTCTACATATCCTCCTCCAACCTGCACACATTTCTCCAAATTAGAAATAAATTAAATAAATAGGTCAGCACTCTCAGGTTCTCATTTTGAATGTTCATAAATTCTATTGTAAAAATAAAAAACAAAAATTAGAATTCAGATTTTAAATTTTGTATTTAGGCTTTATTTTGGATTATAAACAACTTTGTTTCATAAACATTTTGTCTAAAATAATAAATAATGGTACTTCCCTCTTAAAGCATTTCATGTTTTCTTAATTTATCAACATCCTGTACATCTGATCTAAAATTTTTATATGGTAAATTAATTTCCTCGACAAGCAGAATTTTTTATAAAGAATAACTTTTCGTTGTTAAATCAATAATAAAGATCTTTTTCATCTTGTCAACTCCATCCAGGGACACACTGTATATCGATAATTTAATTTTTTTTTGATAAGTGAAATACCAGGAAATATATTTTACATATGCCTATACCCGCTTTTTTCTCTATAAATAAACCAGAACAAACTCACGCCGTTTGTTGTCAAAATACAAAAAATGGGTAATTTTTTCATAATTTTAAATATTATTAATTATTTGATTCGCCTATAAATTATTCAACATCATGTTTTCAACCCTATTTATTTAAAAGTAAAAGAAAACTTGAGGCCTATTTTTCACCAATAAACAAAAAAAGTTAATAGTTATTAAAGAACAAGTGAAAACTCCAGGCAATGTAGAAAATCTCAAAGTAAGAAATTGCCAACTTTTTAAAAGGCCTGCATAACTGAAAAACTAGTCAGATGATTGGATTACGGCCGGGGACACTTTTACTCAGTACGTCAAGATCTACAAAATAGTAAAAAGTCAGAAAAATGAGCCGAAAGCCATTTCCAATCAGCGGTGTGAGGTGGAGAAAAATTACCGAACTACATATTTTAAAATTATCCCTAAAAAGGTTTTTACAATATATATATTTTTAGAACTATAAAAAATACTTTGTGTATAAATCTTCACTAAATTTATTGTTATACCACAACAATTGTTTCGACACACAGTGTCTTCGTCAGATGGTTACAAATGAATGGATGATTTAAATTATCTTAAACTATAAAATTTACTCTAAATATTTACCTATTTTATTTTATTACACTTGGAAATACCAAATAACCCAACTATCTGTTATTATTGAAGAATAGGTCATTATACAAATTTTATTAATGAAAAAACCCTAACGGATTAAATTTAAATTTAACAAAGGAGAATTGTTTAGGTCTAACTGGTCATTTAATAGAATATTTGATCTTTTGCATTTGTTAATTTCCATACTTTCTAATAAATTAAGTTTTGTTGACTTATTTTCTAAATGTAAAATCTCAAAATTTTCATGAAAACTGTGTTGTTCACTATTTAAATGTATTGCATAATGGGAATTAATGTGTTTTTTATTGTAACTATTTTTATGTTCTTTGATTCTTTTTTCAAAACATCTGCCTGTTTGACCTATGTAAATTTTTGAACAACTACCGCATTTAAGTTTATAAACACCACATTTTTGATTTTTTCCGGTTTTGCTTTTATTATTTTTGATTAATGTACCCAATTTATTGTTAGTTCTATAAGCAATTTTAAAATTTTGTTTTTTCAAAAGTTTATTAACCTTGTCTGTAATGTCTCCATTATATGTAAGAGTTTTGTATTCTATTTTATTTGGTTTTAAAACTGGAAATGCTTAATTAATTGCGTTTTTATATTGTTTTTTATTGATAATGTGATCTATCATGGAAGCTTGATATCCATTGTTTATAGCTAATTGTTTGATTATATTTAATTCCTTATTATAGTTTTCTTCCGATAATGGTATAGTAATAAGTCGATGGACAAAAGAATTGAAAGCAGAAATTTTATGACAGTATGGATGATTGGATTTATTGTGTATAGTAATATCAGTATGTGATGGTTTATGGAAAATGGAAAAATCGTGCTTATTGTTTTGCTTAGTTATAGTTAAATCTAAAAAATTTATAGATCCGTTTTGTTCTATTTCTAAAGTGAAATTTATGTTAGGATGTAAATTATTGATAAAATTTAGAAAACTTTTAAGTTGACGTTCTGTGCCAATAAAACACGCTAAAATATCGTCCACCAATAAAGGAATTTACTGAACATGCTATTCTGATTGATTTTATTTTCTAAGTAATCCATTAATACTTCCGCCAAAATTGGACTCAAGGATTTCCCATTATTAACCCTTCCCTGGAAATGTACGTCGTACCATTAAATTCAAAATAATTTTGATCTAAGCAAACTGATAGTGCTTCTAAAATATCTTGTTTTACAATCGGATTGGTATTATTTTTTATAAGAAGTTCTTTTACTAAATTTATGACATCATTAGGTGGAATGCTGGGAAAAAGGTTTTGTACATCAAAAGAAATTAATTTAGCATTATCTGGAATATTTATTTTCTGTATTTTATTGACTAATTCATAAGAGTTTTTGATACTGAATTTCGATTTAAAATTACAATGTTTAGTAATAATCATTATAAGTTTATTTGATAATTTAACTGAAGGCGCTGTAATAAATTTAGTGAAGATTTATACACGAAGTATTTTTTATAGTTCTTATAATGGATCTTCATCAAGTAACGGCTACCTCTATACAATATATATTTTTGTTTAAAAAGATACTCCCCTCACAAGCCACAACTCATAATAATATGATAAAATTATACAACTCCCGCCGCTGACTCAAGAGGTTATTTTATTTATATTTCCCTATAGCGCACCGCTCTGCCGCCTATTAGGTATGTGTAAGCATCCTATTCGAAATTAAAGCAAAGCATTTTGAGCTGAATAATAAAAATTCATACGGTGCCCAGAAGCACTGCTTTTGCCGTTTTGGCGATCCGGGTCGACTTGACTCGACTGATAACAAGAAATATTATGCAGTCGCCAGTTCCAAGAGGTTCGATGACAGATGATAACGATCGATTACCGTGACTTGATTTTGCATCGAAATCGTGTTGACCTGTAAGGTATATAGGTACTATGTTATATTTTTGTTAATGATTTTTAGACTATACAATTAAAGACAATGAGTATGGCGGTACCGTGTGCAAGTGTGTGAGTGACAATAACTGTATTCAGAAGTTAAAAACAACAGCGTTTCACACATTAACATTTGACGAATCGCATTTGCCGACCCTACTGTAATTAGCATTGCACATGCACACCACTGGTGTGAGGAGTCCTTTAATATAAGATAGGTTACACCAAACCTTTTCGGAGTTTCCAGCGGAATGACCAACGAGTTTTGCCGGAAAATTTAAAAAATACTACAATGTTTCTTATTGACGAGTTTATTGATTATTTTGTTAAACTAAAGAATATTTTATTTGCAACGAGCGGTTATAATCAACGACTTCTAACTTATTTATTAGAAGTCTTTGGTTATAATACGCAGTGTGCGATAAGTAGATTAGAAGTAAATTTCGAAAAGTGACAAATCTGTCAGATAGTAAATTTTCTGAGGTTATGTTACCACAGAAATGGAAAATGATTTGTCTGCCGTTGCACACAGGAATAATGGGTAAAAAATAGAAATCGCTTTAAAGTCTTTTTGAATAATTTTGGCACAAATGTGGTCTTTTTCAAAAACCTTGGATGTATCAATCGCAATTAAGCAAAAAAGTTTTTTATTATTTTAATAGATTTTTAAGCGTCACTGTTCTTCAAAGGCAGACAACCAACAGTCCAACAATACACTTGAATTAACAAAACATCAACTTGCCTAGGTTTTAAGAACGATATTGTTCCTTTCTTGTTAATAAATATATTGCTCTTTATCGGTCAAATATAAAATGGCGAAAATGACTAGGATGGAGATAAAATCTAATTCCTTCAATGTGACCTGTAAGTAAAAGAAATGGCAAGTGCCCCAAATATGTCGCAATGTAATTTGGTCCATGTATTGACCAATATGGTGAATTTTTGTTCAAATGTGATATTTTTCAACAGACCATAGTAACAATTTAAAAAAAAAATAAACCATCATATTATTATATGTCGGTGTAATAATTATGATAAGTAATGGTAAAGAAAGGATAATTTTTAAAATACTGATGATGTGTTATTCGATGACAAAACGTTTAAATTTAAAAAACGTTTAACGTAAAACCCCCAATGCTTGACACATTAAGGATGAAAATTCGACCTTTGGACACCTAGCATGTTTAATTTTTGGTAAATGTACACAATTTTATAGTAGGTGATATGCTGGCAGTGTAGGGAATTGGTAACAGTAAACAAAGCTAATAATTCTTGCATACTTTTGTCTCTATTAGTTTTCTTTACATGTCGGAAAATTACCCAATGGTTGACACATGCATTTTTGAATATACCCAATAGTTGACACCTATTTTGCTCAATGCTCGACACTTAATTAATAAATCAGTTATTTTTAAATTAGGTATTTTTTGTTTAATGTTTTATAATATTATGATAATTCAGCTATCCAAAAACTTTGCAGAGAAAATTAATGCGTCAAAGATAGTCATTTTTTAAGAATTTTATTTTTAGGAGCTTGAGAACCAATAGTTGACAGGTATTTTCCCAATAATTGACACAAGTTTTTTTTTGTATAGAAACACATTTGATTAATATAACATCTTTAATAACCTTTAATCAAAGTAGTCCAAAAGGGGAAAAAGTATTTTCTTATCCATCAGTATTAATATACAGGGTGATTCACGGTGGATGGAACGTCAGACGTTTCTGACGAACCAGTAAAGGAATCGTTCTGAAAATTTGGTCGTTTACATACACGGACACGCTCTATCTATCTAAAATATTTTTAACAATACAGTGTTGCCGCTTCCACACAAAAATAATAGCCATTTCGATATTTTAAATGGAACACCCTATATATTATTAAATTTTTAAATTCTACATAAAATTATAATTATTTTTTAATAAAAGCAATGTTAGTCTATGCTTAATGGTTTCCGAGATATTGTCTCTTGAAAAATGACATTTTTGAAATTTGACAGCTTCTAGCTTTTCAACTGTACGTTTGAGAGCAAAACGGCTTACATGTCCCTATCTTCGATTTTTATTATCTTTCCAAAAGTAACAACTTCCGGTCAAACCGGAAGTATTATATTTCCTACATCCGGTTTAACAGGAAATTGAAACTTTTGGAAAGATAATAAAAATCGAAGATAGGGGCATGTATGCCGTTTTGCGCTCAGACGTATAGTTAAAAAGCTAGAAGCTGTCAAAGTTCAAAAATGTCATTTTTCAAGAGACAATATCTCGGAAACCATTAAGCATAGACTAATAATGCTTTTATTAAAAAATAATTATAATTTTATGTAAAATTTAAAAATTTAATATATATATTATGTTCTATTCTATATATTTTCGCTGGAACAGATTTAAACCTTATAAAAAGAAATTTTCATCCAAACTGTCAACCATTGGGGGTTTAACTTGCCTTAAATTTTTACAGCATACAGATGCATAAAGTCATTAAAGTCGTATTTAAAATTCCAGGTCCGTAATTGACTTGACGGTGGTATAAAAACAACATTTAGAAACTAATAAAATAACGTTATGGGAAAAATTTTTGTGTCTCTGAAATAAAAAAAAAATCTTTTAAATAAATAGCTTAGTATAAGTAAAATTGTGTAAATAATTTATTTCAAATTTTGTTTTCTTCTGAAAATTGGAAATACATTTTAAATTTCCATGTTGTTTTCCAGCTCTAAATGAATTTAAATATCAAATCATATCAAATATATTTTCCGTTTATAACATGCAATAAAGTATGAATTTACATTATAAAATTAGTACCCTGTAAAAATAACAATTTAATTAACTAGTATTAGATTATTGATTTTACAGTTTTACTTTCAATTTGCTCATTGTTGCACATTGTTTTTCTCGATAAAGATAAAGCGGCTCTTAATTATATATAATTAAATCGGTACACTTAAATAAGTTATTACCTGAAATATATATATATAATTTTATGATATAAATTCATAGGGACTATACCGTTGACATACCTAATTAGGACGTGTAATACAAGTGAATATAATACTACAGTCGGAATGTACATCGTACACAATTCTACAAAAATGTTTTTCCACAATTTTTTATTTGCAATCGTAAGTAAGGGTCATTGGCAATCTAAATCCAGATTTTCGACCATGTTTTCCTTATGCCACCATTTTAAATTTAAGCCCATTTTTTAAATTTTTTAGTAAAAATTATCATAACAGAACTTGTAGAAAATGTAATTCACTACAACTTTCATTGCAACAATTTTTGGTCTAAAATCGATATTTTACCTTGTAAACTTCAAAAAAGATTTTATATAGTTATTTCATAGTTTATTTTAAATTTTATTGCATTTATGAACAGAAACAATCTTGTGGGGAAATAAAATTCTAGACAATTTTGGTCCTAACTGTTTTTCTTCCAGAATTAATATTTTAAGTCTTATGGTGGGATTACCGACACCATTTTCTATCGTCAATTCGATTTGCCGAACTGTTGACGATTCGCATGCGCACATCAGGGACGAAGCCATGGGGGGGGGGGTTTCATCCCTACCAATAATTTCCAGTTGGGAGATTTGGTTGGAATTTTTGATGGACAGCCCGTGCTGAGACCTTAAAAGCTGTAAGCACCTCTCTTGAATGCATAATCGGGGTCTTAGAAAATATAGCTAAAGATCAAACAATTGATAATAAGCTCAAAGCTGTTTATTTTTCTGTAAACATATTTTTTATAAAATGAAACTTGTCACAGAAATCTTAGAGCGGGATGATTTAAATTTAGTGGATGCAATGCAACTTATCTTGAGTACAGCAGAGAGTTTAAAAACTATTAGAAACAAGGAAAATGAAATAAATAACCTTATTGAATGTACCATAGTTTTTTCGAATAAATTAGGATTTTCTCATATAGACGATTTTCATAAACACCATAGGCGTCGACTTATTCCTAAAAAATTGGATGGAAATAGAGATGATGCAGTCGAACTAAATGTTAAAGATTTTTACCGAAAAGAATTTGTCTGTGTGCTAGATACACTAATCCAATTTCTTGAAAATAACTTGTCTTCAGTATTGGGAAATATATCTGGTTTTGTCGAAGTTTTTAAATTTCCACTTAGTAAAGAAAATTTATTAACGAAGAATATAGAAAAACTAGTGGCACTGTATCCTCCAAATTGTAGACCCGACGAATATGCCCTGCAAGCCCAGCTAGAGGTCTTATTTAACATTTGCATGAAAAATGACACAAAAACCATGCAGGAAGTCATGGACGTCGCTGTCAAGTATAAAATACCACTTAAACTTACATTTCAGTTGTGTCAATTAATTTTTACTGCAGGGTATTCAACCGCAACTAATGAACGAAAATTTAGCCTCCTGAAATTTATTAAAAATGTTAATAGGTCCACAATGACCACTGATAGATTGGACTGTTTAATGGCTATCAAAAGCGAAAAGGATCTTGCACTTTTTGATAATTTAGAAATTGTAAAGCAGTGGACTAAACTAAAACAACGACGAATCCAATTAAAAATGTAACTCTGTGTGTACTAAGTACATATTAATAATATTTTAAAATTTAAGCCAAATGTGTTCAAAGAGTTTTCGGTTTACTTACAGTTTAATGTACTTAAATATATATCACAAATAAACCTTTGCTAAACTAGATGATCTTATTTATCAAGTTGGGAAATGTTGAATACTCTCACCCCCCCCCCCCCCCCCCCCCCCAATGGTCATGGCCTCGCTACGTCCCTGTGCGCACTGCAGTGCTGTGTTCATCAGAGTAGTTATTTTTATGCTTTTGGCATACGAAGGAGAACGACAGACATATTCTGGAGCTGGTAGAGCAAGGCAGATGTTAGTCAACCGGTAATAGTTTTGTTTCCTTTCGTGTTTAGTGCAATTACGGAACCTTTCCTGTTAAAACAGACACATATTCTTTTGAATTCTTAGGAAATATGACATCTAGATAGACTAGAAAATATCGTGTTACCAGTAAAAATTGTTGTTTTTACTTCAGTTCTGAAAATCGACATGTTTACTCTCAAGGATTTTAAGGTAACTTGTGGCAATTTTAGTGGTTTCAAAAAATGGCTTTTTATAAAGTTTCTGTGCATTTATTTAAATTTAAAAAAAACACCGGCATATTATTCGTCAATACTTTCCTGAACAGCCCTTCCAAAATAAAATGCTAATTTTTTTTTTAATAATAATTGCAAGGTTCCGGAAGACTAGTTATCACTTGCCTCATATAAAGGTAAAAAGGTGTGACAAACTACAAGAAAACTATTGGATAGAATTTGTTAAAATTTAGCCTCGAAATACTACATATTCACCTTCAGTTTTATAAAATTAAAAAAAAAATTTTAATATGATTTTTTTTTCAAAAATGATAAAACGAAGGTGATACAGTTATGTAATATCAAATTTCGAGGCTAAATTTCAAATTTTAACAAATTCTATCGAATGGTTTTCTTGTAGTGGCAAGTGATAACTGCTCTTAATTGACCAGCGTACCTGAGATACTGACAGGCAGCTGGTTGAACAAAATGGCATGTTCTGAGAACGCGCCTTCAATTAGTTGATCAAACGGAGTAGAAGTGTTGTAAGAAAATGGTGAATTGCTTTGTTGTGGAAAAGCTAGGAATGAAAATAATACTTTAACGGTGAAAAATTGTGGTCTCCAATAACTTTTATCGGCCAGCATTATTCGAGGCGATTAAGAAAACGAATGCTCCAAACTGTGGAAAGCGTCACCATGCAACCAGCGTCGCCAGCGTGCTATAAGAGTTTGACGCTAACAAAGGAATGGCAGAAATACATAGACAAAGCTGTGACGCGTCCCAATAATGACCTTTAACGTCGTCATTACCAGTGGAACCGCAATAGGGAACTTGACAAAAATTTTAAATGGGGAAAAATTCTATAAATCATAAGTACATATTGTCATAAAACATATGGCAGCAAAAAAAAAACATATTTCGTCCCAAAAGACCGCTAGAAAGATTTAAAAATGCCCCAAAATTCAAATTATTTCAAGCGGGTAAAAACGCGCTGCTAGTAGTCGTGACGTCAAGGGGTATCATTTGTCAGATTTGTGTGTGACATCCACGAAATAGGTTATAGGTTTTCAATAAATTTGATGATTTGTCAGATTTGACATCCACGCGTCAAGCGACACGACCTTAAAACAACAATACAATAACAATAACACACGGCAATCCAAATGCAAATTGGGTCGCTCGGCACCTGTCAGGAGTGTCAGGATGACGGATGACCAAAAGTCATACCCCCTGACGTCATCGGGCTTCGCGCGCTTTAGAGATCGTTTGAAATGCTTTCAACACGCGCGAAACTTTAAAGAATTTTTACCAAGTTATTTTTGATTTTTAAGGAGTAATAATTGGGGAATACTTTTTTCAGGCCTAACTAAATCATATTATTGAAAAAAAAAAATTAAAAGTTCCCTATTATTACCAACATTTGATTTTAAAAGCTATTGCTTTATTTGTACCAAAGGCGTAGATCCAGCGGCGGAAAGAAAGGTTGCCTTGAGCTAGCGACAATGCGATTCGGTACTTACACACAGTGAGTTTCGGGATAGAATTAATTTTAAATAATTTGTAATGTGCGAAGATGAAACTGATGATGTGAACTTTGATACCATCGCAAAAAGAAGAAAAAATGGAAAATATTTTTTTTTTAATAAATAATAAAAATTGAGAAATAACTTTTTTACACCCCTATTTTTCTTTACAACAGACGCGACGTAGGACCTTAAATATTAATCCTGAGAGAAAAACGGTTAGGTCCAAAATTATCTAGAATTTTATTCCCCACAAGATTGTTTATGTTCATAAATGCGTTAAAATTTAAAATAAGCAAGACAAAATGAACTAAATGAATTTCACCTTTTTTCTAGGTTTAAAGGGAAAATATCAATCTTAGACAAAAAAATTGTTAGAAAGAAAGTTGTAGATAGGGTTGTGGAATTAAACGGTCAAATTATGTTTGGACAATTGACTGGTAATTTGACCAAAATAAATTTGAAACTAAAATAAAACAGTAGGTACTTACAAGTAATTTTTAATTATTTACATTATTATTTGCAAAATATGAACAGAACGGTTAAGCGCTGCGATCTCGCCGTGGAAGATCGGGAACAACCAAATAAACGAGCTGCCGCTTGTCGTCGTAAACGATGCCGATATTGCACGCGTAGAAATTTTGGGATTTTGGGACGGGTATAGGGTGTAGTCCAACTAGAGTGATCACTAAAGGGCGGAATATATGCAAAATGTATATATGTATATGCATTTTTTGCATATTTTGTCAATTTTATAATAAAATGCCTATTTTTCAAAAAATATTATTTTTTAAGAGCATATTTTTATGTTTTCGGCTTTACGAAAAAATTTAAAACGTTAAAAGTTTAATGTCCAGTTCGATACTTATTTCAGGGATTTTCCAATCTGAAGATTACTAATAATAATTATTATATTTACATTTTGGTTATACACAAGGTATTTATTGGGGATTTGCAGGTATATTGTTAGGGGTTGTTTATTAATAATAATAATAATAATAATTGTTTTTATTGTGGAAAAGAGTAATACAATAAATCATACAGGCAAATAAAGAAAAGTACAGAGCTATACAATTTTCCCACAAGGGCAGAGTTCGCACTCATCTGTCTGAACAGTGAGCAGCGCTTTTACACTCAACCCAAGTCACTTAATAATGCGTTATTATCACCTGCTTAACAAACTGTAATTATATCGATTCAGAACCTGTAATTACCCGGTGACATGGATTAAGGCCGAAATATTCTACGCAGAGAATTTCGAAGCCATTAAAGAACCCATTTTGGATTTAGATGACGATTCGCAGTGTGTTGTGCAAAGTAAAGAATTGTTAAAAAGTGCAAGTGTAGCTAAAAATCTTGTTTTTAGTAGGGTTAATTTCAGTTTTATACCGGACATAATATCCTCGTTGGAGAGTAGTAATTTAAGTTTAAGAGACTCAATAATTAGTATTGTTGAAACTTTTTCCACATTTTACTATAATAAATTAAGAAATATTGCGTACCAGTATGCATATTTGGTAAAAAAAATTCAAGCAACTGCATATTTTAAAGGCAAACAAGGCATATTTATGCGCATACTTTGGCTAAATTTAAGTGCATAATATATTCCGCCCATTAGTGATCACATATTCATAAATCATGTTGATAGCAAATTGTTAAAATCAAAATAAAATGTTCCGCTTATTTAAATAGAGATTTTTTAAAAACTTTTAAGAGTCGCCATGTTGAAATAGCTTGACAGAATCGCGCCAAAATGTATGAGCATACTGTACGAGATATTAGCTTTCAAATGATGTATCACAAGCTGTATGTTTCCGTTTAAAAAAATATCGATGTCGTCATATCTTTGAAAAATGTCTTTAAAAAAACAAACGAAAAACGTCAAATTGTGAGCATATTATACAGTGTCAGCAGTAAAGTCTGCATCATATGGGATTTTTGAAGTGAAAACTTCTTTAGGCGCGTTTAGCACTTTTTGTGGGCACTGAATTAAACTGAGCCGTCACGCGTCACACTCGGCTGTGTAACGCTCGAATTCAACTGCTATCTTCAATCCGAACTGACCCTGACCCGAATGAACGTTATATGCAAGAGCATGCCGCAAACAGTGTGCGTTGTATAGACACTCGTCTGCGTCTCAGGTATGTTCTGGCATTTTTTAAATTATATATTTACGTAGGGTGAAGTAAGGTTTACCGTAATTGCTTATTCCGTGGACCTAATTTATTATGATTTCTGACTTCTGTTGAAGATGTAAAAATTCAAGGGTTGTTCAATTTTAGGAAATATCTTTTTTCGTATGCAGTAAAATTATCCCGTATTCCAAGTTTATGTTATTTTTATGATTGCTTACGAACCTAACCTAAAAGAAACAAAATTGAAAAATTGTATTTGATATTGTTAATTTGACCTTGTTGAAGTTTTCACTTCTGTCGTGTGTTCTTAAGCACACACAATTTTTTTTTATTAATAACTTTATTCGAAATTTGACTTTGGCATCAAGTTCTGCTTCGATCAAGATGAAAATTAAGCAAAAAATAGTAGTCACCTGGTTCGCATTATCTGTCAAATTTTAGTTTTCTTCAAAAAATAATTCAAAAGTTGGGTTATTTCTGAAAATATCGAAAAAAGTTATTACAAGAAGTTTTTTTTAATGCAGTTTCTAGCCAACATGCAAAATTTTAGCTGCATAAGATAATTTTGATTTTTTACCTATATTTTGTAAATTGCACCACTTTTGCAAAATAAGACCCAACGTAACCTACATAAAACTTCTTAGTTTTGACAATGCTTTATTTCAGATACATTTTCTTTAAAGTAGCGCCATATTAAATGTGTGTTTTTCTACAAAATCAAAATTGGGCTATTAAAATTTGGTCGCATGTGATGCAAAGTTTATTTGTTTTTGACCCTGAATAAGGTAACTTTTTTAAAAACGTCGTTTGGACCTGAAAGTAAAAAAATAAAAAAAAAAGTAGAGGGGTTTTAAATTAAATCGTTGAAAATAGATAAACTTTACGTTAAGTTAAACTAAAATTTATTTTCCACTTAAAAAACACTTTACTGAAGACACTGTGTTATTTTTTGTCTTAATATTAGGGTGTATTACTTTCAGACACAAACTAAGTTTTCAAAAATACTTATTTTATTAAGTTACCTTATACAGGGTCAAAAACAAATAAACTTTGCATCACAGGCGACCAAATTTGAATAGCCCAATTTTGATTTTGTAGAAAAACACACATTTAATATGGCGCTACTTTAAAGAAAATGTATCTGAAATAAAGCATTGTCAGAACTAAGAAGTTTTATGTAGGTTGCGTTGAGTCTTATTTTGCAAAAGTGGTGCAATTTACAAAATATGGGTAAAAATCAAAATTATCTTATGCAGCTGAAATTTTGCATGTGGGCTAGAAACTGCATTTAAAAAAACTTTTTTTAATACCTTTTTTAATGTTTTCAGAACTAATCCCACTTCTGAATTATTTTTTGGAAAAAATTAAAATTTGACAGATAATGCGAATCACGTGACTACTATTTTTTTGCTTAATTTTCATCTCGATCGAAGCACAACTTGATGCCGAAGTCAAATTTTGAATAAAGCTAATAATAAAAAAAAATCCCATATGATGCGGACTTTACTGGTGACACTGTATAAAACAAAATTGACGTGTCCGAGCGTTTTCCCCAAAAGTTACAGGTTAAGGCTATAATAATTTTATTTCGGACTTCTGGGCAACCCTGTATAACGACAGTAAATCATCTTAAATCTACAAAATAATATTCCAAAAAATTGCAAGTGTGAATATTATAATTACCTGTTTATCGTATATCGCTAATTAAAGAACGGTTGGTATATTTCGCAAAACTTAATTTAATAGTTTCGCAAAAATGTTAGTAAATTGTGCTCGCTTTTCATTGTTAATTTTTTTTGGTAATTATACGAACATCGACCAAGGCAATATAGGAATATGGAATCCTTGGATTTGGCGTCCGTGAAACTTCAGAAAAAATGGTTGTACGGCGCGGCATATTATTAGAAAATCGTCAAGTTGATGTGGTAAATGGAGAATTAGCTATTTTAGGGAAACCCGTACAAGATAGATATAGGAAACTCTAGAATTAAAATTGTATTAAATAGTTATTTATATTACAAGGGATGTAAGTAAAATCTACTAGTCTAGAACGGTTTTGCGCCCGAGCGATAGCGAGGGCTGGCAATAAAGTTCGAGACTAGTAAATATACCTACTTACATTCCGTGAAGTATACCGGGTGACAACGAATGTTGTTACCCCACCTATTTTTTCCGTAGTTTTATTAACACAAATTTTAAAATTTCAGGAGATGTATATTTTGTTACTTTTTAGTGAAATCGTACTTTCAAAATCACTTCCGGTTTGACCGGAACTGATATCAACTCTTTTATTTTAAATGGAAACCTATTATTTTTATTTGATATTTGAATTCTACGGCCAATTTCCTTTAAAATGACGTATCAATACTAGACCAGGGCTGGAGCCTTTGAAAATGGTAAAAAGTGAAAGAATAATAGTAGGATAAAACCCATTGGAAAAGGAAGAGAGTATAACAAAAATGAAAATTTTTGTTATATTCTCTTCCCTTTCCAATGGGTTTCATCCTACTATTATTTTTTTTGGTTTCAAAAATTATCGACCCTGGTCTATACTTCAAGAAACGGTGCCAAACAAAGACTGCTGCTGCAGTTTCAGAAACCGTGCTTTTGGCGTACTTTCACGAAAAATCTGCTGTAATAAAGTCTCCATCAAGCATATGGTGTAAATATTCCATGCTGAAGTCCACCCGTTTCATAGAGGAAAACATAGATATTTCCAAGTATCCTAAACTTCGAGCATTTTTAAAAAGAAAAAATGACGGATATAAACCCAAAAAATCTAATGTGTTTGACAGGGAAGATGTAAATAAATTCCCGTTTGAAGCCCCCGATGATATTTATTTAATGATGAAGGTTTTCATGATAATGGGAATTGCTGGAGCGTGCCGTTCTAGTGAACTCTGTGCAATGAAAATGGACAATGTTGAATTAAGGCATAAGGTCATATTTGTTACTATTCCTGATTCAAAAAATGGAATGAAATGAATTGAAATTGCCAACAACTTAACATTTTCGTAGTAAAATCGATATAACTTTCCGAAATCATCATAGCGGCAATTTTTACGTACACTGTAGATTTTTCTTTTACGGACGTTCATATATTCAGCCATAATAATTGAAGACACAAATTAAGAGCAACGCACGTGTATGCCGCGGAGCACTAAAGTTGACTGCTACCAAGCAAATGATGCAGGGTTCGACCTACCTTAAAAAGTTAAAAGCAATCGCTACACCAGTTTATTTATCACATTTTAAGCAAACGCTAGCAATTGCTTGTATTTTTTAAGAAAAAGCATTGACTAGAAGCAATTCCTGGCACTTTTAAGCAATCGCTGGACGCAAAAGCAATTACTTTAGTTTTTATTCATTGGCTTTCAAGAAATTACTTCGATTTTATAAGAAAAAGCAATGGCTACATTTTTATTCATTAGGCTCAATGACTCAGCAATCAATTCAATGATTAATTGACCATTTCGGATAACTCTTCTAGGTCGCAATTTTAACACACCTATTTTTTTAAAGTATCTTTTAATATCATCAAGATGATAGAAAGTTTTGGGATTGGGATCCGTTACAATAACATTTAACATGGTATTGTTTACATGACATCTAATTACTTCTAAATCATTAATTGGATATGACAACAAAAGACCATGAAACTTTCTTTTAACACAAATAGTTCTTCAGTAAAAACAACCGGATCGTCAGTATTAAAAATTCCAAAATAATATTTTTTATTTGTCCACTTAAGTACATACATACAGCCTCTTTATTTGCTGAAAAAATACAGAACTACGGCTGCGTTTATTTTAAGTTTGGCATACTTTCTTCGTATCTCCATGAAATTTACCCATTTTAGGGCACACATACATTTTAAGGGCACAGTTCTCAAGGTCAATTATGTATAAAAGACCTATAAATCGCTTGAATGCAGGGGTAACTTCCGGAACCTTGTAATTATTAAAAAAAAAATGGTATCTAATTTTGGAAGGGCTGTTCACGGAGGCAATAATATGTCGTTGTTTTTTTTTTAATAAATGCACAGCAACTTTAAAAAAGCAATTTTTTGAAACCACTAAAATTGCCATAATTTACCTTAAAATCCTTGAAAGTACACGTGGATTTTCAGAACTGAAGTAAAAACAACAATTTTCAATGGTAACACGATATTTTCTAGTCTATCTAGATGTCATCTTTTCCAAGAATTAAGAATTCAAGAGAATATGCGTTTGTTTTAACAGGAAAGATTCCGTAATTGCACAAAACACGAAAGTAAACAAAACTATGACCGGCTGACTTACACCTACCTTGATCTACCAGCTTCAGAATATGTCTGTCTTCTTCTTCGTATGCCAAAAGCATAAAAATAACTACTCTGATCAAGACAGCACTGCAGTGCGCATGCGAATCGTCAACAGTTCGGTAAATCGAATTGACGATAGAAATTTTTATTTTTGAAGAAGTAGTCCATACTTAAAGTGGAGATAAATGATATAGAAAAAAGAAAAGCACAAAGTCTTTCTCCACAATTTTTATTTGAAAAACTAGGCGAACCTAGGATAATGTTTCAAGTGTAGAAACACTCATCATCAGGAAATGAAGGAAATGGTACAATGCTAATGTTGTTAGCAGTAGAGAAAATAACAAGTGAAACTAAGCCGTAATGGAGCTTTCAATGATACATACAAGGAGTGAAAAATTTGAATAGTCAAAAAACAGAAAAGATTTCAGCACACTGAAAAGTCAAGGACCATTGCCAAGCCACTGTCTTGGGTGGGAAATGAAGGGAAAAAAGAAAAATTAGGGAATTTTAAAAATACTTTGTAGAAATCATTTAAGTGTACCTATATAAGTAATGAAAAATCTTTAGTTCAATTCAGCTGTGTCGGAGACATGTGAAAGTGGAAAAATAAGAGGGAAAGAAAAAAGAAAAAATTTAAAAATTGTTTTTCTTAAAAGTCATGTAGATGCTTTCTGTAAAAGATAACTTTTGTCAGAATGGCGTAATTTATGGATATTTTGCAACCATTTTCGCAGGAGGGGCAGTAAGGCCGGTTATAGTTGAATTCACATAAACTTTTAACGCCGTGACATTTCAGTTCTGTCATACTTGTCAAATACTGCAGCAACTCATAAAATATAAATTTCTAATGGCTAAATTTATTTAGTATAATTGTACTGCACACAAAGTATGTATATCTTGTATTATTTCATACGATTAAAAAGAGATAGAAATAAAAAGAGTTGGCCAAACAACTCCAGAAAAGAAAAAGAAAAAACACTGACCAATCTCAGCTGAATAAGAAATTTAGTAAGTTGGTGAAATCTAAAGTAACTAGACAATGACAAGTCTTGACATTTGGCATTAAAACTTTATGTGAATTTAACTATAGTTACCATTTTGTCCTGGTAAAACAAGACTTGTGGTACTTCAAATGTTTCTTTCGTAAATTCTTGTAAATTTCATAACTTGTGTGCCAGTTTTACAAAATCAATTGAAAACCTTTTTGACATTTTATTCAACGCCAACAGGTTTTTTAATTAATAATTGTATAATTTTGTCCTATACAAAAATGTTTTAGGATTTAAAAAAATAACCTTTCACCCCTCTTGATATTTAATAAAACAAGAAACAGCAATTATCCAATCAATTATCGTATACAGAATACTAATATCATGAAAGTATGACTCGCATTGCTCACTACAAGCGGCCTTGGCCCAATACGTCGACCACCTATAGAGTCAAATTATTGCAAATTGTACAATCGGTACCATTTGAAATGAATATCAATGCCCGAAAATAAATGTACTTAATTTAATGTTATAGTCCAAAACAGTATTCAACTTGTTTGTTTGAAGGTGGTAGACAATGAAGTAATATCAAAAAAATCACCTTGTCGGACTTCCATTGTCTTTATTTTGTTACTTAACACAACGTTTCGGTTAGATAGTATCTTTAACCGTTTTCAAGTGTAAACTAAATTATAATTCTAAGGACACTCTTAAATACTATCCATGTGCAATGAAGCTTGATGACTTCGCCTATATGGGTGTATATTCCGAAATGTGTAAAATCAATGTCCCTGAACAATAACTTTTTAGTTTTTCATCATACAATTTCATTTTTTTTTTCATATACATGTCTATTAGGCCTATTTGAACCACTAATTATAAGTAGTCTCCAATCCTTAAACAAAAAGAAACTAAAGATTAAAAGCCAAAAATATCATTAAAGTGGATGTCCCTACAATGGATTTGATACTATAATAAATACAAGAGTGTGTTAATGTGCATAATTTAATTGATTGCACGATCTTATTTCACCTACAATACTTCCAGGGACAACACGTTAAAGCAAAATAATTCCCACTCAAAGTAGCCTGAAAAAAAATTAAGCCAAACTTTGTCCCTTAACTTGCTCATCATAAGCGTGGTTGATTAAAAAAAAAACAAATCTGGCTTATAATATGTGTGGGAAGTACGGGACTTCCCCACCAAGCAAATACACTACGCGTGCATAAACCGTGACAAGACTTGTTCAGTTCGTCAGTATCGAGCTGTCCTTGCAAGCGGCGAGTGTTGGTCAGATTTTTGGTGCGTATTTTTTAATAGCATCAGTAGAGTGGCACATATAATTTGGATACCTTTATATGATTTTGCATAAAAATATTCGTTATTTTATCAACAATAGTAACTACTCTTTATTATACCTAATATTGTTTAAAATATTACAAGCAATTTTTGTAGAATCAAAAATCCACCTGATTTCTCATTAGCGTGGATTTTTCCTTGCATCATTAGCATGGGTTTTTAATCCACTCTAATGATAATTTTTAATTAAATTAGGGATTTTGTTCTTAAAAATAAATTTCCGAGGGGTTCCTCAAGTTAAACAATTTGTACACCTACTGCGGCAATACCTTGTAATTCCAAAAATATTGCCGTAATCCCAATAGTATTACAGTATTCCCAATACTATTGCCGTTTTCCCAATAGTATTGCTGTAATCCCAAAAGTATTGCCGCATTTCCTATAATATTGCCGCATTTCCTATAATATGGCCGCATTTTCTAATAATATCGCCATAATCCCAATAGTATTTCCGCACTTTAAATGGATAACTCCTTGGGTGTCCTAGAGGAGCATCCTATACTTTTTTTTTATTATTTGACCGTCTAAAATTGTTGCTAAACCCCCCCAAAATCAACGAATTTGCAGTACGCCCATGCATGGGATCCTAACATGATCGGTACAACGCTGCCACTTATCAGGCTTCAACTAAGTGCCACGCATTTTTATTAAATTTGGCAACATCGCCACAAATCGAGCCCGCATTTTAAATATTGAGTTTAATATTTAATTTTCTGTTTTTCTGTTTGTCCAAAACGGCGGCAGTTGGAGAAAACTTTAAAAAAATTTATAGACCATTTAAGAGAATTTTCAGAAATAAAAAATCATAACCTTTTCAAGATTATATTTTATTAAAAATAGAAAATAGCATCCAGGTACTATAACATTCTAAAATTTCAAAAATCCATAATTAGCAAAAACAAAAAATTCTTTCACAGAAAAAATAATAAATTATAGAAAATGTCATACTTTTCTAGTGGTTGACCACCAAGATCCCATTGTTGGACCAAATTTTGGCCAGTAATTGACCAATAAGGTTTTTTTTTAAATAAAACAACAGTTTCTTTGAAAACAAAGTATTATTAAAGGCTACAAATTATAATAAGGCTATATCACTAATGTTCTAATACTACCCAAGTCATTTCTGTTATATAAAATTTTACATTATTTCTGTAGAAACTTTGTACCTCAAACGGTCTCCAGCACATATAATTTTTGGCTGTTCGAGTTTGGATACAAGTTGGTCTCGATTAACAGTAGGTACTAATGTCATTTTTTATAATTTTATATGTTGATTTGTCGCCATCAACAGCACAAAATGCTTGGACCTCTATTTTATTTGGACTAAAAATATTTTGAATGCAACAAACATATTTATGAGACATCTTCTTTTCAGGAAAAATCACTAAGTAAAAATCTCCTAACTTTTTCCCGTTCAACAATTTTAGAAGGTCTCGCTTTCACTGTCACTTGCAAAGTCTTCTTCTCTCGCTTCTTCTACATCATCAATACTGCTTCCATTATCTTGCCATTCTTCATATTCTTATAAATTGAGTAGGTATATATACCGAGTACTGAGGTATGTACTTACCTTAATATCACCAGTATGTAGTTCACCACAACAGAGTCACTAATAAACTAAAAGATATTCAAATTTAAATAATTGAAAAAGTAAAATTGTCAACAATTTTCTAGTAGTAGATACAAAATTGCCGTAATGCCGGCATGCATTGCCGTATTGCCGGCATGTATTGTCGTAATGCCGGCATGTATTGCTGTAATGCCGGCACATATTGCCGTAATGCTGACAATATTGCCATTATGCCGATAGTATTGCCGTAATGTCGAAACGTATTGCCGTAATGCCGATAATATTGCCTTACTGCTGGCAGTATTTCCTTATTGCCGAAAAAATTACCATATTTCTGACAATATTGCTGAATTGGCGATTAGTATTGTTGTGTAATGCCGACAAATTTGTACACCTACTGCCAACATGAGGAACCCCTCGTAAATTTCCAAATACTGTACATTTTTCTATTTTTAATATGTAGGTACCTAATACATTTTTAAGTTTTGTTACATTTGATTTTTAGTTTTAGTTCATTTGTAGATTTTTTCTTAAACAAATCAGTAAATTTATCATTAGAGTGGATTTTAATCATTAGCGTGTCCCTAAAAATTTTCAAAAAACTTTAAAAAAAAATTAAGCTCGAATAACTACTGCAAATTCATTCTCAACCTCAAAACATTTACGACAATTTTTTTCACTTTTTTAAATGAATTTTTAGAAATTTCATTTAACCTTGCTGATATTGTACATTTCAGTATAAACACCCATATACGTGCTTATTGGAGTGTGAAGTTTGAGCTGTTGGTTTTGGACAAGAGGAGGCTTCCAGATATTGGGGATATCTATACTTGGTTTACTAAATATAAGGGTATTTTGATTCATGAAAGCTGCTTCTTTGAATTTTCGTTTTTTCCGGTGCTGTCCCCTATCCAGAACTTTGGCTTCTGCCTACTGTACATTTGTTGGTTGATCCATACAATATCTGAAAGCCTCTTATTGTCCAAAACAAGCAGCTCAAACTTCACACTCCAATAAGCACGTAGGAGTCATCAAGCTTCATTGCACATGAATAGTATTTAAGACAGTAGCCTTAGAAGTATAATTTAGTTTACAGTTTACACTTGAAAACGGTTAGAGATACTAACTAACAGAAACGTTGTATTAAGTAACAAAATAAAGACAATGGAAGTCCGACAAGGTAATTTTTTTGATATTCGGGCCTTTCTCCACTAACGGGAAATTCGTTGTCCCAGGCATATTTTACCTATTTGGCATTAGGCTTCCATCATGTCTTACTGTAATATTTAACAAAAGTTTAAAGGATTTTATGCTACGACACTTTTTATGTTAGAATAACAGTCCTCTGTAAAACAGTCCTCTGCTACAGAGGACTGTTTTATTTACTGACAATAGCCGTTTACAGTTATTTTTATATGTTATTTTAATAGATTTTGGGATTCTGTAGATATTGACTCCACAAAGCCACTCAAAAAGAACACTAGCTAAAACAAAAGAAGAAATAAAGGAACAGGGTGGTAAAACAGTCCTCTGTCGAAAAGTTTCACAAAATCGTCTATAACTTACAAAATAAGAGGAAATTGTTAGCAGTTTGCAGTTATTTTAATAGATTTTGGGATTCTGAATAAGGTTTTCTTTCTCGTAGATATTGACTCCACAATGCCACTCAAAAAGAACACTAAAACAATGGAAGAAATAAAGGAACAGGATGATAACACAGTCCTCTGTCGAAAAGTTTCACAAAATCGTCTATAACTCATAAAATAAGAGGAAATTGTTATTGCTTTTCGTAGATAAGTAATTAACTCATTACTACCTTTTGATGAACTTCCTGAGAAAATGATGAACACAATTACTGGACAAGTTTCCTATAGTTATAAACGAAACAAATTTTTCGACCTTAGGAATTTTCTATTTTAACGAAAAACTGCTGTAACTTGACAGTAAGGGTGACTGGAAAAAGAGGTCAATCCGTTAACCATATCGTGGGCATACTGCCAAAAGTGACAAAGTCATTTTTTCATGATTTTATGTTGATATGTCCAAGTCACTCGTAAGTAGTTGCCGAATATCTGTAAAAAGTGACCAAGTCCAAATATTACACATATAATCCCCTCACGCAAAAAATTATTATGTCCAAGTCAGAGTATTCAAGTTCTATACTGGTAGAAATTACCAGGTTGGCTTGTTCAGTTTTTTATGTACTATAACTAAAGCATACCATGGGGAAAAAACTCACAGTCGTCTCCACAAATATATTAAAAGTACGATTTTGGGAACAGATTGAACTCTGCCCACTAAAAAAAAATGGTCGACAGAGAAAAAATCTATTTATATAGACAACACTGCCTACGGAACCCACCCAAAGTTAGCCGAACGGTGCGCGACAATTCACGAACGCTGAGTAGTTTCGGCCGAAACCGAATCTTCGGTCGGTCTCTAATTAAAAGTCAATTTAATTGGGTGGTGTACATGTTTCGGTACTAGAAAGTACCATCATCAGCACCGAAGGGCCCTATTGCAAAGTTTTACTTACTCTATATCTTGTATCTATGGGTAACACGGCGTAACTAGTATTTTATCTTGGGGGGTAGGCTACTTTAACACACGACTCAGAAATAAATAAAGTATAGAATTATATTCATAAAAAATGTAAAAATTCAATACCTAGTATTTCAATTGCACACTTTCTTTTACCGCCTGTATCTTCTACGATGAGATGCCAATAGATACTGTGCATTATTATATATATGGAAGGTAATGTATAGCAGGTACTGTTATTTGATAGACAATCCTAATAATTCTTAATCAAATAACCCTAGGAAGAGAAAGTAACTTTACTATTGTTGTATGAAAAAAGTAGTATCATCATTTAGTTCGTTTAAAATCAAATAAGTTGGCCATTGCCAAATTAGTTTCTAATAAAAATGTTTCTATATTGTAATGGTGACCTTTTTCCATCTTCGCCTGAAACCATCATTAATACCTATAAAAAAATAACTGTTACTTCTATTTACCGAGCGTAAAAAAATCGCCAAATTTTAAATATGAGTTGTAAAAATGTAGGTTATTTACCAAATCCTTTTATGACAATCTAATTGAGGAATACACAATATTATCATAACAACGATAAGGAACGTCAGACAATTGAGTTTGTACTTTGGAATATATTCAGTAAATATAGTACTGCAGTTAAGTATTTAAATCATTCATTCTCTTTTACAGTTGCATCCAATTTGTTCCTTACTTGACCTCCTACTTTACTGGGAATGTTGTTACATTTAGCAATTTTTTTAAAGGTATATGTTTGCTGCCAACGAAGCCTTGCATAAGTCTTCTTGAAAAATTTCTTTTTCAGATTTCGAAATGGGTTTGTTACACTAGGCAGAAGTGGCTCAGATTTCATTTTTTGTAACTTTGACTTATGCAGCGCAGCGGTGTTTTCAAATGTTGATCGATTTGGAACTTCTTTTCACAAACAATAATTTTTGTACAAGCTTTAACAAAGACTTTTTTCTCCACTAAACTCTAACTATGGGAAATTTTTAATCCACGAAGACGTTTTCGCCACCTTAGACATTCTAAACACAAATTTGAAATTACTAGTTTCACACAAAAAATACTGAAATCTTTCGACAAACTAAAACAGAACTATGTATACAAATCGATATAAATACAGTTTGTTAAGTGGGTAATAATATTTATAATTTAAATTTTAAATAATAATTATTAAGTGACAATAAACAACCCCTAACAATATACCTGCAAACCCCGGAAACCTCCAATAAATACCTTGTGTATAACCAAAATCTAAATATAATTATTGTAATCTTCAGATTGGAAAATCCCTGAAATAAGTGCCGAACTGGACATTAAACCTTTAACGTTTTAAATTTTTTTATAAAGCCGAAAAGATAAAACTATGCTCTTAAAATAATAATTTATGAAAAATATGCATTTTATTATAAAATTGACAAAATATGCAATTTTCCTTGCAGTATATTGCTGCAATATGTTGAAACGGTACTTTTCTCTATACTTTTATACCTACATATACTTACAGTGCGTGACCGATAAAGTCCGCATCATATTTTTGAAGTGAAAACTTCTTTAGGCGCGTTTAGCACTTTTTGTGGGCACTGAATTAAACTGAGCCGTCACGCGTCGCCGTCACGCGTCGCCGTCACGCGTCAGACTCGGGTGTGCTACGCTCGAATTCAACTGCTATATTCAATCCGAACTGACCCTGACCCGAATGAACGTTATATGAAAGAGCATGCCGCCAGTGTTGCCAGAGTCACTACAATTTTAGTAGATTTACTACAATTTAATCGTTCTAGTACGTTACTACACTTTTTTAGTATCTGCTACATTTTTCATATCTCTACTACAATTTACTACATTTACAAATTAGGTCAATTTACCCTATAACTTTCATGAAACCTGATTAAATAACTGATGGGTACCTTTGTTGTTTTTTTAAAGTTTTTAAAACCAGTTATTCTCCTATTCTTTGTAGGTACCTATACTTTTTTATTTTGTACTAAGGAAATTTTATTAGACATTATATTTTGTTTCGGAACTGTTTTGTATAATATGGATAGATCCATAAATAATTTATTATTACTATTATTAAAAATGTCCCTATTTTTTTAGAATTTTATTTTTACTTAATTTTAGTTTTTGTGTTGCAGTAATGCAATAAAAAAAAACTAATGCCAACGCCTTTTTTAAAATAATAAATACTTTAAAAAAATCTGCTACACTTTTGTCTGATCTGCTACAATTTCAAGAGTCAATTGCTACATTATAAAAAAATAATCTGGCAACACTGCATGCCGCCATCGGTCGCATTCAGTATCGACGTATCGACGTGGAAACAGTCAGTGTGCGTTGTCTAGACACTCGTGTATTTGATATTGTTAATTTCACCTTGTTGAAGTAAACCCTTTATTTTTCTGTGGTTGAAGTTTTCACTTCTGTCGTGTGGTCTTAAGCACACACAATTTTTTTTTATCAATAACTTTATTCGAAATTTGACTTTGGCATCAAGATCTGCTTCGATCGAGATGAAAATTATGCAAAAAAAAAATAGTAGTCACGTGATTCGCATTATCTGTAAAATAATTCAAAAGTAGGGTTATTTCTGAAAGTATCGCAAAAAGTTCTTAGAAAAAGTTTTTTTAAATGCAGTTTCTAGCCCACATCCAAAATTTTAGCTGCATAAGATAATTTTGATTTTTTACTCATATTTTGTAAATTGCACCACTTTTGCAAAATAAGACCTACATAAAACTTCTTAGTTTTGACAATGCTTTATTTCAGATACATTTTCTTTAGAGTAGCGCCATATTAAATGTGGGTTTTTTTCTACAAAATCAAAATTGGGCTATTAAAATTTGGTCGCATGTGATGCAAAGTTTATTTTGCCTTTGACCCTGTATAAGGTAACTTCATAAAATAAGTATTTTTGAAAACGTAGTTTGTGTCTGAAAGTAATACACCTTAATATTACGACAAAAAAGAACACAGTGCCATCAGTAAAGTGTTCATTAAGTGGAAAATAAATTAAGGTGTATTACAGACACAAACTACGTTTTTAAAAATACTATACAGGGTCAAAAACAAATAAACTTTGCATTACATGCGACCAAATTTTAATAGCCCAATTTTGATTTTGTAGAAAAACACACATTTAATATGACGCTACTTTATCTGAAATAAAGCATTGTCAAAACTAAGAAGTTTTATGTAGGTTGCGTTGAGTCTTATTTTGCAAAATATTGGTAAAAAATCAAAATTATCTTATGCAGCTAAAATTTTGCATGTGGGCTAAAAACTGCATTAAAAAAAACTTTTTTAATAACTTTTTTCGATACTTTCAGAAATAACCCTACTTTTGAATTATTTTTAGGAAAAAATTAAAATTTGACAGATAATGCGAATCACGTGACTATTATTTTTTTGTTTAATTTTCATCTCGATCGAAACAGAACTTGATGCCAAAGTCACATTTCAAATAAAGCTATTAATAAAAAAAATACCATATGATGCGGACTTTAGTGCCACACTGCATATATGAAAAAAGTAAATATACGCCTATATTTATATGAACCAATTATTTTATTTGAAATGATTAGTCTGAAGGTTTTTAGGCATTAAAATTATACACCAGCATAATTGTAATAAGTCTAGAAAGGTTAGGGCGGGTGGGAGGGACTGGAGGGAGCCATATCAAACCAGGCCTTATTTTACAACGTTGTGGGTCTATTGTAAGGTAAATTTTAAAGCCCGGACCTGTCTATCTTCCCATTCGTTAAATTTTTTGCAGGGCGCATGCTCATGTTTACTGGGCTTTATACATGCGCAGGGCTATAAATTTGCCATTTTGGTGATTATTGTTTGCTTATCTAAAGGTATATGTCTACATTCTTGATCAAGAATGCGGTATACTATGGTCCGTTTTTTATCACACGCCTGTATATCGAAGGCATTTTTTTCGCGATTATTTTCCTTCCATATTTTAAAAATTAATCTTGTTTAAGTAGCTTAATAACAATAGCATTTCCGATTTTATTATTACCTATACCTTATCAATTTCTACTTTATTCAATTTGACAGAACGATAGATTATGTAACCGCCAGGTTATACTGTTATAAACACGAACTTGACCTTCCAAATAAATTAAAATGTTTTTATTATCCAATTCTCATTAATATTTTATTGTAAAACAACTTTTATTATTAATCTGTTATTATTAGCTTTTGTATTAATTATTTTTTCTACCACTATTATATAAATATATTTGTTATAATAGGTAATACATATTAAAGCTCATATTTTACATCCCCGGTTATATTGTATAATTCAATCTCTGGACCATGGAATTGTAGAATTGTTAGTAACATATTCTCATAGTTACCTACTAATATTCTACACTAGTATAGAGTTGCTGGTAATCTGTAAATTTTACTTTACACCGAGACAAAAATACTGCTTTTAAGTTCGGAAAACATTGTCAAACTAGCACGCAACAGTTTGAGTAGTGCCACAGATTGATGCAGTATCTATTAGGTCATATAAGCATTATTTAAGGAATCAATCAGTTGATCGAGTTAATTGGCTGAATAAGTAGTTCACCGTCAATAGTTCGAAATTTAATTGGTAAAATCCACTTCCCGGCACAAAATTCCGCCTCCCTATAGCCTATTTTGTATTATTTTAATAATTAACATTTTTGAATAGATGATATTATACAGTGTAATTTTCGATAAAGTGTTCTTTAGTATAGGCTCTCTAACATTTCAGGGGCTAATGTTTCTTTAAAAAAAAATATTTTTGAAATTTGCATTTATAAATTTTAAGAATTTCAACGTTCCATCAAAAAAAATTCCATCGGCACTTGAAAAATTTTACGGATACTATGTTTCCAATAGTATAGTCTATACAGTGATGGGCTAAAATATGGAACAAATTCATTTAAAAATCAGGTATTCATTTTTTGAAAAAACGCTCGGACACGTCGATTATAATTCTTTCTTTCTTCTCTTTCTTCCGGATTTTTTGCCTCAAAAAGAAATTATACCGGGTGTGTCAAAAAGTAGATGTAGCAAAATTTTTTGTTTTTTAAATAGAACCCCCTATTTTTACTTATTACCATAATTCTACGTCAAATTCTGCGCATAATTCATGTAGCATACTCTATCCTTATCTCTAACGGTTTTAGAGAAAAATTACATCATAAAAAAAAATTCTTTAAAACAAGATACATGTACAGGGTTATTTTTTATATTTGCGTACCCACCTACAGGGCTTAATATAAGTGACAGAAAAAAACTTTTAATACAAAAGTTGCATAATGTTTCCCGTCATATCTTTTAGACTTATTAAAAAAAACATCTGCACATCGGAAAGTTAAAAAACAAATGAAAGTATTATTTTTTTAAATGGAACACCCTATATATTTTTTACCAGGGCGAAAGATCTCTTTCTCCTGATTTCAAAAATATATAACATGTCATCATTTAATCCAGTCGTTTGTGAAATATTTGAGTTTTTGATTGAAAGATTCAGTAAGGAAAATGGGATATAAACGTTGAAGTATGCGGAACGCCGACTAGATTATAGTCAATTCAATTAATCAAAAACTCAAATATTTCACAAACGACTTTATTAAATGATGACATGTTATATATTTTTGAAATCAGAAGAAAGAGATCTTTTCGCCCTGGTAAAAAATATATAGGGTGTTCCATTTAAAAAAAGAAGACTTTCATTTGTTTTTTAACTTTCCGATGTGCAGATGTTTTTTTTAATAAGTCTAAAAGATATGAGGGGAAACATTATGCAACTTTTGTATTAAAAGTTTTTTTCTGTCACTTATATTAAGCCCTGTAGGTGGGTACGCAAATATAAAAAATAACCCTGTACGTACTTAAAGGTAAACAGGTAAATTTAAATGAATTGTTACTACGATAGCAAGTCATGTGTCAATCAAAAATTAGTTTAGGTATAATTTTGAAAAACGGTGATCATGGTGCATTTAAATGAAACACAAAGAATCGAAATTTTAATTTTAATTGAATGTGGAGACAAAACAAGAAGTCAAGAAAAAGTTTGTAACTTGTTTAACGCAAAGTATCCAGAACGGCCGATTACAAGATCTACAGTAAGTGAAATTGAGAAGAAATTCAGGGAAACAGGGAATGTAAAGGATCGTCTACGGCCAGGTCGTCCAAAAATTAGTGAAAACTCACAATTGAACATTTTGTTAGAGGTTGAAGATAATCCCCATAGTGCATCCACTAAAGTAGCCCTTAATAATGATGTTAGCCGACGATCTGTGTTGCGGGTATTGAAACAAGAAAAGTACCATCCGTACAAAATTAGGTTGCTGCACGAGCTAAACGAAGATGATCCCGACCGCCGACTACAGTTTTGTGAAACTATGATGGAAATTTGCAACTTAAATCTGTTTTTCCATCACAACATACTTTTTAGCGATGAAGCCACGTTTTGTTTGAATGGTTCGGTAAACAGACAAAATTTTCGGTATTGGAGTACAAATAATCCCCATTGGATGAGAGAACAGCACACGCGATACCCACAAAAAGTAAATGTTTGGGCAGGGATATTAAATGACAGAATTATTGGACCTTTTTTCTTCGATGGAAATCTTACAGGAGACCGGTATTTACAATTTCTTCAAAATGAATTAATTCCCACAGTAGCAGCGGATTTTCCAAATCCTAATCAGCCTCATCTACCAGAAGCGTCTATTTGGTTTCAGCGGGATGGTGCTCCGACTCATTTTGCTCGACAAGTACGAGAGTATTTGAATACTGTATTTCCCGAACGATGGATAGGTAGAAGAGGACCCATAGAATGGCCTGCAAGATCCTCCGATCTTACGCCCATGGATTTCTTTCTTTGGGGTTATTTGAAATCAAAAGTGTATAAGGATAAACCACAAAATTTGGAAGACTTAAAATTTAAAATTAGATATGAAATTAGGCAAATTAATGAAAATACTGTAAATAATGTTTTTGAAGGGTTTTTAAGTAGATTAGCATATTGTCAAGAAGTTAATGGTTTGCATTTTTAACACTTAATAAACTAATTTTTTAACCTTTTTTTAAAGAATTTTTTTTTATGATGTAATTTTTCTCTAAACCGTTAGAGATAAGGATAGAGTATGCTACATGAATTATGCGCAGAATTTGACGTAGAATTAGGGTAATAAGTAAAAATAGGGGGTTCTATTTAAAAAATAAAAAAAATTTGCTACATCTACTTTTTGACACACCCGGTATAATTTCTTTTTGAGGCAAAAAATCCGGAAGAAAGAATTATAATCGACGTGTCCGAGCGTTTTTTCAAAAAATGAATACCTGATTTTTAAATGAATTTGTTCCATATTTTAGCCCATCACTGTAGATATACGAAATTTTAACTAACTAAAAGAATGCATGTTAATATTTATAACTATGATATTCTTAGGCCCCGTTGTATAGGTGTAGATTAATCAGAACATTAAACCAGAGATTAATCACAATTTTAATGTTAGGATTATTTTTGATTCTCAGTTTTATACATGCAGGTTATGCAATGAAACCAATCGAAAACGCCTTCGACCTCGTTTTGCGCCTATCTTCAATTACCTATTTTTTGGTTTTTAAACGGTGTTGAAGGTCAATAAATAATTATTGTATTGTTTTTATTATACTTAAAGTAATACCTATATTTATTTTCAAACTAAAACAGCAAAAATAAGTCGCATAACAAACCGTAAATAAGTCTATGTAAATACGTTTTGATACACATTATGCAATAAGTTTCAATAATAGATACTATTAAAGTAAAAATATGTTTTTTGAAAGCCGACACCGATCTACAAATTCCTGATCGTTCCAGATTTCTAGATGATTTGGTCTAGGCCTAAACACACGAGACACGAGGTGCCCTAGGAGCTTCCACACTATTTATGATGTCTTCATCGTCATCATAATAATATATATAATTATAATTCTTCAATTTCATTAATTATTTTGAAGAAAAAATTATATATATATATATATATCAGGTTATATTGTACTTTTAATGCTATTTCTTAAAAAAAACTATTTTCTTACATTTTAATCATGACCGGTGGATGTTAACCGCTGCTCTTTGGGCGGTTAAATTAATTCTTGGTTAAAGTGCTGGTTTGGACCTCATCATAACCTATAATTTCGCATTTCATAATTTTTACCGGTTAATCAAAGGAACTGTTGATAATCAAAACCTATACACCGGGCCTTATAAGATCATAGTGCAGTGGACGGATGAGATCGAATGGAGATCGCGCCAGCCGCCATTTAATTCACCAAAAGTAGAGACCGACCGACGATTCGGTCGGCCTAAAAATCTAGTTTCGGTACAATAAAATTTTTAACATGTCATTGTATAAATAAGTTTCAGGTTCGGTTTCGGCCGAAACTGAGACCAAGGCCGAAGATTCGGTTTCGGTTTCGACTGAAAATCTTGTTTCGGTCGAACACTAACCAAAAGCCAAAAAATGTGAATTAAAAGTAAGAGAGATGATGAAGGCTGGTAGATATAAAATTTTAAAATTACTAACAGTTCTCAAAGCATAAATTTTATCAGCTTAATTATATCCTTACAACATACCACAGGAAAATTGCACTAAATCATGGTCAAACTCACGTAAATATATTTTAAAAAGCCATAAAATCCCAAGTTGCACCAAACTAATTGCCTTAAAATGGTACGTGCTGTGCAACAGATTATTTCAAAATAAAGTTATAAATTTTAATACATATATTGTAAATGAGAATTATTAATATTCTAGTATTGCAATAATAATTACCTAGTTAAATCAAATACCCATAAAATGGTCTGTAGTTGGTCTACAATTATACGAAAATAAGATAAGTTTTTAAATCACTTAAAAAAATTTAAATCTTTCGATTTTAACTTAGAAAAAGCTCAATAATTACGTGTTGAGTAAAAAAAATTGAGGTGTTATGAGATGTCGACGTTTTAGGACATTGACACTCACAGAAGGTTGTGTCGTCACATGCAGCGTTATGGTAAAGAAACTGATCAGCCCACTTAATCAAGCATCGCTCGGAATCGTCAAATTGACTTTTTTGAAATGCATTTTTTTTAGAAAAAAAGATATACATAACAATGCTACTTATGTGCATCAACTTTAATTTTTTTAATGAAACATATCGCATAGTTTTGGATTCTACAATCAATTATAGACATTTTTCATAACTAATGCCCTAATACCTATTTTCAACCGTTTACGAAATATTAACTTTTAAAACAAAACAGATAAACGACAACGTAGTATGAAGATGTTCAAAATGTCCTCCACCAATGTAGATAAATCAATCCAAAAATTCCTGTTGTACATTTGGTACTACTAGTGGAGAAATTTCTAGTATTACCCGTTGAATGGACTTAAAATTATCTATCGAGTCGGGTTTAGATTTTTAAACTAAATATTTGACGTAGTCCCACAAAAAAAGTCCAGTGGGTTACGATCAAGCGATCTGGGTGGCCACTCTTTTGACCCCCGTCTACCTACCCACCGCCGCGGAAAATTATATTTAAGTACTCCCTTGCATGAGCAGCATATTGCGGGGGAGTGCCATCCTGTTCATCATAAGGTTAAACTAGGTAAATCAGGATCATTATCATCTGTAAATAGAGCGACAAGAGCTGGAACCAGATCATTTCGAAGAAAACTTGGATATCTTTCTCCAGTGAGGCTATCATCAAAGAAAAATGGTCCTATTACCCTATTTTCAACAATGCCCGCCCAGACATTAACCTTTTCATTAGATTGGGAGTGATTTTCTATGAACCAGTGAAGATTTTCCTGTGCCCAGTATCTGTAGTTTTGTCTATTAACCTGACCATTTAAAGAAAATGTAGCTTCATGTTAGAAACAAGTTCTTTGGCCAATTCGTGCGTGATTACCTGTAAGCTTAATCAATATTGCACAAAATTGCTCTCGCCTGCCAGGATCATCGTCCAATAACTCTTACTGGTTTGCAGAAAATAAACCTCAATTTAAATTTTTTTTAGATACGGTGGTTTGGTAAGTATCGGAGCCACGCCCAAGTTATGTTCTTGAGCTATAAGAATCTTCTGTATAGTGATAATAATAAAAAAAATAAAACAGGGTTAGCCGATCACCGCATAAAAGACAATCACTCAATCTCTAACAACATAAAACCCATATAAATACACAATAAAAGCAGAAAACTAAACCTATTAAAAACAATAGCTATCAAAAAAGTCATAAAAACAAATGTAATGTTGTTAATAATCCAACCGAAATACCTTCAGGTGCTTCCCAAATTCTTAATAGCAGACTAATTTAGGACAAAATATTAAAAATTACTTTATAAATAGGAAAACCCATAGTTGACCATTCAATCATTCCAATCCTAATTTTAATTATTTTATGATATGTTTATAATTACCATAATAAGATATAATTACCTTTGTAATGTTTGAAGGTGTGTGTGTGTGTGTGTGTGTGTGTGTGTGTGTGTGTGTGTGTGTGTGTGTGTGTGTGTGTGAGGGTGTGTGTGTGTGTGTGTGTGTGTGTATTTGTTTTATGGCTCTGGTGAAACCAACTGGCCAGCATCTCTCTTTATGTAAGGCCTGTGGAAACTTTTATCCAATATAAAATTTACTGATTTCTATTATATAGACTACTGTTGATACCACATTTTAAGCGTAAACTAATTAACTACTAAAATAATGCTGATTTTGTTTATCTAAAAAAAATTTTTTTTTTCTTTTATTTTTTTCTTTATTATTATTTTTTTTTTATTTATATATTTTTTATATATAGGTATATATATTTTTTTAAACGTGACAAACGAAACTGAACTTTGAAGATATCTATCGATTGAAAGATATGGCCAATCAATTATCGCCAATCATCCCAATCGAAGAAAAAGAACAATTATCGAACATTATGTCCTACTTAATAGGAAGTCTAGCCATCCTGTTTTTTTTTTTTTTTTTATTATTTTTTTTTTTTTTTTTTATTTTTTGTAATGTTTGAAGGTGGTAGACAATAAAGTATCAAAGAAATTACCTTGTCGGACTTCCATTGTGTTTATTTTGTTACTTAACACAACGTTTCGGTTAGTTAGGATCTCTAACCGTTTTCAAGTGTAAACTAAATTATAATTCTAAGGCTACTGTCTTAAATACTGTCCATGTGCAATGAAAGTTGATGACTTCGCCTACGTGCCTATTGGAGGGTGAAGTTTGAGCTGTTGGTTTTGGACCAGAAGAGGTTTCCAGATATTGGGGATATCTATACTTGGTTTACTAAATATATGGGTATTTTGATTCATGAAAGTTGCTTCTTTGAATTTTCGTTTTCTCCAGTGCTAGCCAGTACACTAAGGTCTAATTGGTGAAAACCCGTATAGGCATAAGAATGTTTCAGGGCAACCCTAAGAGAACAGACGATCATAATATAATTTATAGTGTCCGACCGAAACAAGATTTTCAGCCGAAACCGAATCTTCGGCCTTGGTCTCAGTTTCGGCCGAAACCGAAACTTATTTATACGTTTGAAGAAATAGTCCATGCTTATAAAGCGGAGTTGAAAGTATGGGAAAGAAAGAAAAAACTTAAAGTCTTCCTCCACAAAATTTAATAGAATAAAAATTCTCTAGGGGTCTCTACATCTTTCGAACATAGAAACGTTTATCATCAGAAGACAGAAAATTTATTTAGTGCTGATAGTTTTAGCAGAAGAGAAAATAGTGCAGAACCTTAATGAAGCTTTTATGGAATTAAAAAAGTGATGTGTAGAAAAGACATAATATGAAGAAAATTGATAAAGGTTAAACCATACTGAGTATGCTAAAAAAGTTATTAAAGGGATTCTAAAGCAACCAAATAAACTGGGGAAGAAGAAAAAACCTTTCTGAAAAGAAGGTGTCGAAGATTATTTAAAATTTTTTATAAAACTTTACATTGCAAAACATGTTTTGTGGGGCACTGAGGATTAAAGCTCAGTAACCCCGCAAGCGGTTTAAATAAATTTTCGGTCTCCTGATGATGAACGTTTCTACGTTCGAAACATTTGGAGACCTTTAGAAAATTTGTATTCTATTAAATTTTGTGGAAGAAGAAGAAGTTTTTTCTTTCTTTCCCTTATTTATACGTATGTTAAAAATTTTATTGTATACTGAAATCTAATTTATTTTATATAGGACGAGATCGATCTTAGGAACGGATTGAACTCTTCCCACGTAAAAAAAAAGATCGACAGAAAAAAACTTTATTTATATAGACAACACTGCCTACAAACTCGCCCAAAGTTAGCCGAACGGTGTGCGACAATTCACAAACACTGAGTTTCGGCGCGGCCGAAACCGAAACTGTCACCGAAACTAGATTTTTTGGCCGAAACTAGCCGAAACCGAACCTTCGGTCGGTCTCTAATAATTTATAATATAATTATTGGTTGCTTATTCAATTTTTATTTTACTTTACAGTGAAGGTGTACAAAAAAGGAAAAAGTAACACGTGTGTGTGAATCCAAAAGCAATGAATCGGAGTTTTTATTGTACATCATCCTTACGTGCAAAAATTTATATTATTTGGCAATGAACAATTTAAGTATGTGTTAATGATCTTGTATTAAACATGTGCCTACATAAAAAACGTATACAGGGTGATTCATGTTGAGTGGTCTATTAGAAGATCTCGGAAACAAGTATAGGTAACATTTTAAAAATTTGGTAGCAGGCATAGTTGACTTTGAACTTTTAAAATATTATATTTTCATGTTTAAATAACATCCGGTTATACCGGAAGTTATTGCTAACTTTAGTATCTCAAATAAAATAGACTGTATATTTTAGCTTTTTTGGATATTTTATTAATAATAATCTATAGTACCTATCTCTAACCGTTTTTGAGATATGAATTATAAAATTATTTTTTTATGTAAAATATACCAAGAAGAAAGTTCTACAGTGATGGGCTAAAATATGGAACAAATTCATTTAAAAATCAGGTTTTAATTTTTTTTAAAAACGCTCGGACACGTCGATTATAATTCTTTCTTCCGGATTTTTTGCCTCAAAAAGAAATTATACCGGGTGTGTCAAAAAGTAGATGTAGCAAAAATTTTTTGTTTTTTAATTAGAACCCCCCTATTTTTACTTATTACCCTAATTCTACGTCACATAATTCATGTAGCATACTCTATCCTTATCTCCAACGGTTTTAGAGAAAAATTACATCATAAAAAAAAATTCTTTAAAAAAAGGTACATGTACCTACTTAAAGGTAAACAGGTAAATTTAAATGAATTGTTACTACGATAGCAAGTCATGTGTCAATCAAAAATTAGTTTAGGTATAATTTTGAAAAACGGTGATCATGGTGCATTTAAATGAAACACAAAGAATCGAAATTTTAATTTTAATTGAATGTGGAGACAAAACAAGAAGTCAAGAAGAAGTTTGTAACTGTCTAACGCTAAGTATCCAGAACGGCCGATTACAAGATCTACAGTAAGTAAAATTGAGAAGAAATTCAGGGAAACAGGGAATGTAAAGGATCGTCTACGGCCAGGTCGTCCAAAAATTAGTGAAAACTCACAATTGAACATTTTGTTAGAGGTTGAAGATAATCCTCATAGTGCATCCACTGAAGTAGCCCTTAATAATGATGTTAGCCGACGATCTGTGTTGCGGGTATTGGAACAAGAAAAGTACCATCCGTACAAAATTAGGTTGCTGCACGAGCTAAACGAAGATGATCCCGACCGCCGACTACAGTTTTGTGAAACTATGATGTAAATTTGCAACTTAAATCTATTTTTCCATCGCGACAAACTTTTTAGCGATGAAGCCACGTTTTGTTTGAATGGTTCAGTAAACAGACAAAATTTTCGGTATTGGAGTACAAATAATCCCCGTTGGATGAGAGAACAGCACACGCAATACCCACAAAAAGTAAATGTTTGGGCAGGGATATTAAATGATAGAATTATTGGACCTTTTTTCTTCGATGGAAATCTTACAGGAGACCGGTATTTACAATTTCTTCAAAATGAATTAATTCCCACATTAGCAGCGGATTTTCCAAATCCGAATCAGCCTCATCTACCAGAAGCGTCTATTTGGTTTCAGCAGGATGGTGCTCCGCCTCATTTTGCTCGACAAGTACGAGAGTATTTGAATACTGTATTTCCCGAACGATGGATAGGTAGAAGGGGACCCATAGAATGGCCTGCAAGATCTCCCGATCTTACACCCATGGATTTCTTTCTTTGGGGTTATTTGAAATCAAAAGTGTATAAGGATAAGCCACAAAATTTGGAAGACTTAAAATTTAAAATTAGATATGAAATTAGGCAAATTAATGAAAATACTGTAAATAATGTTTTAGAAGGGTTTTTAAGTAGATTAGCATATTGTCAAGAAGTTAATGGTTTGCATTTTCAACACTTAATAAACTAATTTTTTAACCTTTTTTTAAAGAATTTTTTTTATGATGTAATTTTTCTCTAAAACAGTTAGAGATAAGGATAGAGTATGCTACATGAATTATGCGCAGAATTTGACGTAGAATTAGGGTAATAAGTAAAAATAGGGGGGTTCTATTTAAAAAACAAAAAAAGTTTGCTACATCTACATTTTGACACACCCGTTATAATTTCTTTTTGAGGCAAAAAATCCGGAAGAAAGAATTATAATCGACGTGTCCGAGCGTTTTTTCAAAAAATGAATACCTGATTTTTAAATGAATTTGTTCCATATTTTAGCCCATCACAGTATATGACTTTGAAACAAATAAAGTTAAACATTTATAATTTTGGGAAAGAAAGAAAAAACTAAAAGTCTTCCTCCACAAAATTTAATAGAATAAAAAATTATTCGAGGGTCTCTACATGTCTCGAACGTAGAAACGTTCATCATCAGGAGACAGAAAAATTTATTTTATGCTGATGGCGTTAGCAAAAATGAAAATTAGAACCTTAATGGAGCTTTTATGGACCTAAAAAATTGAAGTGTAGAAGGGACATGATATGAAGAAAAATGATAGAGGTCAAACCACACTGAGTATGTGAAAAAGTTATTAATGGGGGTCTAAGCCAACCAAGAAAAAACCTTTTCTAAGAAGGTGCCGAAGATTATTTAAAAACTTTTAAAAAAACTTTTCAAACATAAATGTCTGTATAACATTATGAGGATAAAATTGAAGGAATCACAATAAGATTAATCCTCTAGACTCAGAGTATTAAACCTCAGTACCCCAAAAACTATTTTTAGAACGTAATCTTGTAAGTACTTCCTTTTTTTATTTAAAAAAGTATTTCAAAAACATTTGTACTCCTTCACTCTTTGATTTTAATTTCAATTTCTATTTTTTACAGATTGTGATTCGTTAAATTTTATCCTCATAATGTCATACAGACATATGTTTAGAAAGTTTTTTAAACGTTTTTAAATAATTTTCGACACCTTCTTAGAAAGGGTTTTTTCTTCTTCCCCAGTTTATTTGGTTGGCTTAGACCCCCATTAATAACTTTTTCACATACTCAGTATGGTTTAACCTTTATCATTTTTCTTCATATCATGTCTCTTCTACACTCCTCCATTAAGGTTCTAATTTTCTCTTTTGCTAACACCATCAGCATAAAATAAATTTTTCTCTCTCCTGATGATGAACGTTTCTACGTTCGAAACATGTAGAGACCCTTGAATAATTTTTTATTCTATTAAATTTTGTGCAGGAAGACTTTTAGTTTTTTCTTTCTTTCCCATACTTTAACTCCACTTTAAGCATGGACTACTTCTTCAAATTTATAATTTTGACAGATTTTAACTAAAACAGATCTTTACATTCCATAACTTAGGTTTGACATTTTTTATACAGGGGTTTTTTAAAATTGTGCCAATCCTTTATTAGTTTCAAAGTTACTGAACTTTCTTCCCGGTACTTATGTTTTTACATAAAAAATTAATTTTATAATTCATATATCAAAAACGGTTAGAGTGTTAGAGATAGGTATACCGGGTGTCCACGGAAGGTGGCTCGCCCCTCTAACTTTTTTGTTTTTTAAGATAATGAAATTAAATTCGGGGGATTTGTATACGACATAAAACTGCATTTTTTGACAGGTGACTCAACATTATGGAACTTCCGGTTTAACCGGAAGTGACATAAACTTTCGATTTTTAAATGGGACACCTGGTATATTTTTACTTTTTTTGACTCCATATGACATTCTAAATACAACGATGTGTCACTTGTAACCTTTTGTCACCAAAAAAATTTTTTTTTTCAAATTTATTATTTTATCTAGAGGGCTATGAATACCTTAAAATCACTTATTTCAGTTCTTTAATCTTAGGAAAAATACAATTTTACTATTTTCGGTCTAATACCATGTGCTGTGTAAAATTTAATCTTAAAAGTTGTATAACTCATTTTTTTTTTAATGGCAACATGGTGGCTCGTCGGGTTAAGAAAAAAGAGGATTTTATTACGATTATTTTGATACTATACACTATTAGGTTTTAGAAAAGCTGCCATTGAAAAACTTTTAAAAGTTAACTTAGAACTTTCCTAAAATGAAGCATCTTTTGAGAATAAATTTAGAGTTAAATGCATCAAGTAGCCTGTGACCAGCAAAACTGATAAAACAAAATCACGCCTTGAAGAAAATTGACATGAAGAAAATTGACATGCCGACAGCTTCTGCCAAAGTAAATTAGGTTGTTGTTTAAAAAGCATGGAAAATACTAGTTTTACAAGGAGTGAAAAAGTTGATATGTTATTAGTGTTTGGAGAATGTAGAAATAAGTCAACCGATGCTGCACGACTTTATGCACAAAGCTATTTTAATCGACGTCATCCAACCCGGCACTATTAGGTACCCAAAACTGGTTCCGAAAATGCGAAATGAGCCTGACAATAATAACATATCAACTTTTTCACTCCTTGTAAAACTATTATTTTCCATATTTTTTAAACAACAAACTAATTTACTTTGGCAGAAGCAGCATTTCAAGGCATAATTTTGTTTTATCAGTTTTGCTGGTCACAGCTAGGCTACTTAATGCATTTAAATCTAAATTTATTCTCAAAAGATGCTTCATTTTAGGAAAGTTCTAAGTTACCTTTTTAAAGTTTTTTAATGGCAGCTTTTCTAAAACCTAATAGTGTATGGTATCAAAATAATCGTAATAAAATCCTCTTTTTTCTTAACCCGACGAGTCACCATGTTGCCATTTAAAAAAAATGAGTTATACAACTTTAAAGATTAAATTTTACATAGCACATAGCATTGGACCAAAAATAGTAAAATTGTATTTTTCCCAAGATTAAAGAACTGAAATAAGTGTTTTAAGGTATTCATAGCCCTCTAGATAAAACAATAAATTTAAAAAAAAAACTATTTTCTTGGTGACAAAAAGTGACAAGTGACACATCGTTGTATTTAGAATGACATATGGAGTCAAAAAAAGTAAAAATATACCAGGTGTCCCATTTAAAAATCGAAAGTTTATGTCACTTCCGGTTAAACCGGACGTTCCATAATGTTGAGTCACCTGTCAAAAAATGCAGTTTTATGTCGTATACAAATCCCCCGAATTTTATTTTATTATCTTGAAAAACAAAAAAGTTAGAGGGGCGAGCCACCTTCCGTGGACACCCGGTATATTATTATTAACAAAAGTTACTAAGGTTTTAATAAGGTATCTAAATAAGCTAAAATACACAGGGTATTCTATTTGAATTAACAAAGTTGGCCATAACTTCCGGTATCACGGAAAGTGATTCAAACGTGACAATGTAATATTTTAAAACTTATTATGCCCGCTACCAAATTTTGTAAAAGATAACTTCTTTCGTTTCCGAGATCTTCTAATAGGCCACTCAACATAAATCACCCTGTATAGGGCACCTATTTAACAACATACCGTGCGAGTAAAAATTATTTGCATCAAAGAGGGCTTGGATTAAAAAACGTAGGGCTTGCTTTAGATCACAATGATATGGGGACGATATATCTAACCAAATCTAGGTTAAAATTTTGTCAAATTTATATTATGACATGATATGCCAAACTAATAAGTAATAAAATAAGTAGACAAATACAAATTTATTTTTGTTGTTTACAAAATTAACAAAGTAAGAATATACAGAAAGCTAAAGAAAAATAATTACATAAATTGCTGTAATTGGCATGCTCCAAGCATAAATTCATACGTCTCTTTATATTTTCGAAAGTGTTGACTAGCATCTCTGGATAAATGTTACCACATTCTTGGATAATCCTTTCTTGTAATTGTTCTAAATTTGCAACTGGGTGTTTTAAAAATAGTGTTCTTTAAATGAGGAAAAACGAAGTAATCCATAACCGTTAAACAAGGTGATCTAGGTGGGAATTCAATGTCTGATCGAAAACTGCTCAATTTGTCGTCGAAAAAATTGCGTAAGTATAGTTAATAGTTTCGGCGGCTGTATGGGCGGTTGCACCGTCCTGTTGAAAATAGCCAAAACGTAGTTCGTCAAGTAATTGCTTCACAAATGGATTCAAAATATTGTCTCTATACCGCTGTGCTCATAACTGTGTCATGAAAAAAATAGGACCAACAATTCTTCTTCGGAAAACAGCTAACCAGACACCAATTTTTTGAGGGTGCAATGTGGACTCTACAAAAAAATGGGGATTTTCACTACTCCACATGCGTGTATATGAGAATTCACATAACCGGAGAGGTGGAACCAGGCTTCATCCGAAAAAAATGTCAGATTTCTTGGAATATATAAGGAAATAAATTTAGCTGCTTCTTAAGAATAGTCCTGCATGTTCAATAAGATTTTCCCACTTCTTGGGACAGGAGTCTTACAATTTGTTGGCGTATTTTGCATTATTTCACGAACGTTTGCAACAAGTTCTTCTGTTCTTACAGATGGTCTTCCTGGCTCCTTTTTTGTGTTGTATAGAACCTGTTTCCCTAAACACAGACACGGTTTTTTTCAGGCAATGATAAAAATCCCCAGCAATAAAAGCAACATCAGGAAAATGTTCGTGAAAATCGTCCATGCACAAACCCGGATTGTATTGCCATTAATTTACTCTAACCCCGTTTCGAAAATACGCTTCAACCATGAATGTTTTGTGCTGTTCCGTAAAGCCCATGCATTCTGTGAATTGGTTAAGAAATTGGAAAAATTAGCGATGAATCAAATTACGTGTAACGACTGTCAAAGATGACGGAATAACTGATTGATTGTTAATTCAGGTAGTTACTGACACCCAACAGGTATTAAGCTCTACGGCTAAGCATTACGTTCTTAGATGCAAGGCCCTCTTTGATGCAAATAATTTTTGCTCGCACGGTACAAGTGCTCATAAAGTAAAATGATTATTATAATTTGTTAAAAAGTTAAATTTGACAGAGATGAAGGAAGTGACCTGTATCAGTACCTAATAAAAAATAAACGACCATAAATATCGACAATAAAATTATATTGATAGACAACAAAGCTTTACTCCAAATACAGGAAATTAATGCATCGTACAAAATTATCCTTGGAAATATACGTTTCTCCAAGCGTTTTACCATTTTTACAAGAACTGGTTTGTTTACTTCCTGAAGTCAGATGACAAAAATTCCGGAAATGTGATGCTCTTAACCTTGTCGAAAGTGATTTGTGAAATAGAAATATAACGATTAATATGTAAAGTTAAATTCTGTTTCGCAACTTATCTCGCGAACTTGTTAATGAACTGACTGAAACGCCATGTCATAATTTTTAATGGACAAATATTTTGGTTCCTCTTGAGAATTCTAGAATGTAGATAACCTATACTCTAAGAGATTGCGACATTTTTAATTATGTCATTTCAGCAAGTGTTATATTTTCCTGAAACCTTCTAGTTTATAAGCTGTGCCGGTCTTTTCCGAGTCAGGGACGGATTTAGGATTCGGTGTTGGGTTGGGGAGGTAAGCAAGTTTTAAATAAGGACGGATATATCTTTTTAGCATGGGGAATACCGATCCAAAAAATGTGCTGAGGAGGGGGGAGGCGAAGTTGAGGTATACAATACAAAAATGTGATAGAAAACAAGCTTTAAATTTCTTTTTCAAGAAATTAAGAGTCGATTGAAAAGTACCTACAGTCTTACGTTAAAAAAAGGCTTGATTTCTTAATTATTAAAAGCAGAAATAAAATAATGGGCAAATTTGACAGAATATCGTTTTTTGCTTTTATTAATTTATCAATTAAATTAAAAAAAAAACTGCCTATTTTAAGAATTTCAAGAATTATTTAAAATTATATTTATTTGTCCGCTTTTTAGTCTGATTAATTAATTATTAAAGCGTGTTTTTATATATTTTTTATTTTTTAGTTTGAGTTATTGTTAAAAAAAAAATTTTTTTTTAGTAGATTGAGCTAGATTAGTAGATTATTGTATCGTCAGCGGTTCTTGATATGTCTACAAAATTTAAATTAAATCTGACCGTTTAAAGTGGGTCACAATCGGGTTCAAAGAAGTCGGTTACAAATAAATATACATACAAACCCGATCGTTTATGCCGAATTATAAGAAAAAAACGATATTTGCAAATGTTTGAAAATTCTGACATATTGACAGGTGTCAAATTTTGACAAGAGAATTTTTTGCGTATTTTTTTCAACTTTCCACCGTCAATATACATACGACCTTACAGTTTTTTCTTTAATATCATTTTTTTTTAAACGATTTGACATATTGACAGCTGCCAAATTTTGACAGGAGAATTTTTTGCTTATTTTTCCCGAAGTCTCCGCATTAAAAACTATACGACCCCATAATTTGTTTCGTCAAAATCGCATCTTCGTTTTATACTTGACAGCTGTCAAAATTTGACAGGAGAATTTTTTGCGTATTAGATTATTGTATAGTCAGCGGTTCTTGATAAGTCTACAAAATTTAAATTAAATCTGACCGTTTTAAGTGGGTCAAAATCAGGTTTAAAGAAGTCGGTTACAAACAAACAAACAAAAATACACACAGGTGAAGCTAATAAAAGCGTGGTAATAAGCATTAACAAACAGAAATAAAGTTTAATACGAAGAAAGAAATCAATTGCGACACAATTAAGTTTTAAGTAACAAGCAACAAGAAACAACATTTAAGAGATATCAAAATGTATGTTATGTTGCAAGTTTCTTATAACTGGCCAATGAAAAGCTGTATAGAATATGCCCCGCCCCCATTGGCAATATAAGGGTTTCATAATATGTACGTCCTTTTCACCATTTTGTCAAGAAATATATTAAATTCCCTCTTCTTCTGTAACTCATGGGTGATAATTTTGAAATTCCAGAATTTTCCCTACATATTGGAAGCATTATTAAGATCTGTAGTAAATTTGAACTTTCCACCTCATCTGAAAGGTCGGTCTTCTTTTCTGGACAACCACAGTTTTTTTGCTTACATTCATCTTTAAATAGATATAATATGTAGATAAAAGTTCTTCCAAGTATAGGGCACCTAACAATTTGCATACCTTTTTTGCTACCAGTTGCCTATTCCCTATAAGGGCAAAATTTTTGAAAACATCGAACCAAGTATTTATTAATTAATGCAAAAGGGACCCTTAACAGTTTTTATCCTTTATTACAGGACTTTGCAAATCTACTCGAAAATGAGACAGTAGAAGAGTAGAACTTCCTAAACATACCTCTGGCAAAAAGCAATTGCCGGTTTGTCCACGAATGTTTGTCCATCTGTCACTGGTATCACAATGTTGGGCGACGATCACGTAGGACTAAAAGTTGGAAAAACTGCCCTGACATGGATTTTGGGACAAACTAATGTTTGGTGAGTATAAAAAATTAGATTTCTATACAGGTGACCGTCACACGTCACATAGGATTTTTTTTATTAGATAATATAGGATTGTCGGACAGTTCCTGCCATAGACAAGCGAGTTGCGCGCTCTCAAGGATAGATAGGCAACTTAACATACTAAATTGGTTCCCTGATAGCGCCACATGCGACCGGTGGAAAAACTAAATATAGTCGTGGTGGGGGTAGGCGCCAAGCATAAAAATTTAAATTTTATTATTACTTTGAATTCAAATTTTCGCGCTTCCAACTTAACGGAAAAGTTTGAAGCGCGAAACATCTGATTCAAGTTAAAATAATTTGGGAGAACGAAAGGAAATTATAACAACGTTTCTTTGATATGGCGACAAGATTTATTAATATTAGATATTTACATAATTATGGTTTACATAAAAAAAACAGCTTACATTATTATATTATTATTTTCTGTAGATTTTTCTAACAATTCCGTGTTATTTTCAAAGTTTTTATTTGATAAACTAGGTATTGTACCTTGTAGTTCATTAAGTTGTGAAGTAAAGTTTCTTTCTATATCTTTAATAGTTTTCGCTGTACTTTCCAGTCGTTGGGCGACATTAATGAAGTCTTCAGGAGGTTCCACGCTTTTGTTAATTGCCTTGGTTTTTCTTCCCGATTTCTTTGGTCGCGACATATTAAATATATACCTATTTACGATTCTCAAACTACCGACTGCGCCATGTTAAGTTTATAAATTATATATGAATAATTATTTAATAATAACTTTATTTTTTATATATTTGACAAATCAATCATAAAATGACAATGAATCAATGACAATCTTTCACCAGTCCAGGTAAGACTTCAGGATCTGTCACAACAAGCCATATTTTTATCTTTCTCGCACATATTATGCAGGTACAGAGAGAGAGAGAGGTACAGAATGTTGGCCATGCTCATTCTAAATGAATATTCTGTTCCTACCAACGTTAGGAGATGAACAACCTTATAAAACAAAATTCCTACAATAGCGCCACTAGCGACCGGGGGGCTAAATTAAACGAACAGGGGACGACCTTCACCATTTAAGTTATCCTAGCCTGGTTCCTGCTTTAAAACTAGTGCAAAATGCCACGAATAAAAGATTTTAAAAGTCGGTTCCACCTGTCAAATTTGACTTATTTTTAAAAGAGACTGGAAAAAGTGTTTATTTTTCAATTTTCTGCCTGTCAAATATGAAAAACTTCACAAACCTAAATGTTTGCAGTTTTTTCTAACCTTTTTCATTTAAACCAAACCATGGGGTTTTCTACTACAGCAAGAAAAATCGAATCTTCTATGCTATTACACTAAATTATTTACTCAGAAAATAAAATTAAATAAAATACTCTCTCAGATAAAACACAGGAAAAGTCACACTCACTCACGTCATGGCAGCTCCAACCAGTCCACAGGAGCCGACGGACGGCATTATGACACTCTAGAATAATTTTATTACTGGGATGTATTTTCAATAGGTTTTTGATTCAGGATGACAGTGCTGAATACGATAAATTCGGTTATAGTGAAAAAAACCTATCGTTCACAAAATATATTCTAGATTTGATACGTCAGTAAATCCAAAAGTATTATTTATAACATAACCATTATATTATAAACCTACAAAATATTATTATTTCTAAAATGGACCGCTGCACAGTTCTGATTAAGGCTGCCTTTACATATATAAGCGCCTCGAACCGCTGTTTGAAATACTGGCCGTTCAGCGTGCGTACGCGCGTTCATGTGAACCTGCTCTTATATGCAGTGTGACCAGTAAAGTCCGCATCATATGGGATTTTTTTTTATTAATAACTTTATTCGAAATTTGACTTTGGCATCAAGTTCTGCTTCGATCGAGATGAAAATTAAGCAAAAAAATAGTAGTCACGTGATTCGCATTATCTGTCAAATTTAAATTTTCTCCAAAAAATAATTCAAAAGTATAGTTATTTCTGAAAGTATAGAAAAAAGTTATGAGAAACATGCAAAATTTTAGCTGCATAAGATTATTTTTTATTTTTTACGCATATTTTGTAAATTGCACCACTTTTGCAAAATAAGACAACGCAAACGTCGCAACCTACATAAAACTTCGTGGTTTTGACAATGCTTCATTTCAGATACATTTTCTTTAAAGTAGCGCCATATTAAATGTGTGTTTTTCTACAAAATCCAAATTGTGCTGTTAAAAGTTGGTCGCATGTGATGCAAAGTTTATTTGTTTTTAACCCTGTATAAAGTAACTTCATAAAACAAGTATTTTTGAAACGTAGTTTGTGTCTGAAAGTAATACACCTTAATATTAAGACAAAAAGAACACAGTGTCATCAGTAAAGTGTTCATTACGTGGAAAATAAATTTTAGTGGTGGGTAAAAAATCAAAATTATCTTATGCAGCTGGAATTTTGCATGTGGGCTAGAAACTGCATTTAAAAAAAAAATTTCTAATAACTTTTTCGATATTTTCAGAACCCTACTTTCGAATTATTTTTTGGAAAAAATTAAAATTGGACAGATAATGCGAATCACGTGACTACTATTTTTTTGCCTAATTTTCATCTCGATCGAAGCAGAACTAGATGCCAAAGTCAAATTTCGAATAAAGCTATTAATAAAAAAATCCCATATGATGCGGACTTTATTGGTCACACTGTATATACAGGGTGGCGCGCACTATTCGCGTCGGTCTATTTACGAAAATTAATACAATTATTTTAAAAAGTTTTTATTTTAATAGGTCTGTTAGGAGCACGTTATAAAATTATTTTGAATTATTCAGAGCGATTCAAAAAAAGTTATAGAAAAAGGTGGTAAAAATTTAAATGGATTACCTTGTATATTATTACATAGTTCCATAGCTCGGAGTAAATAAAGGCCTGTTATAATACCTATACCTAAGTTGTGACGTTTCTGAGATATTTAGCTTATTTTAAAAATGTGGATTAATAATTCACTTAAGTAATCCATATTCGTGTAGGTATCTAAAATTCCATTTGCTACACTGAAAAAACAAATGATTTGATTTAAAGAAAAATGGAGTTCGCCGAAACAATTATTTATTTCCTATTAGCGGAACAAATATTTATTTAATAAAGTGGCGACATTTATTTGGATTCTGGCAAGGAGATTTATTGATGCCAAACAAATATTATTTAAAGTCAATCCAGAATCCAAATAAATGTCGTCACTTTATTAAATAAATATTTGTTCCGCTAATAGGAATTAAATAATTGTTTCGGCGAACTCCATTTTTCTTTGAATCATTTGTTTTTTCAGTGTGTTTTGTTGTTCTTTTTATTTAATTTAATGAAGAATAAAGTTTTAGTTTGAAAATTTTTGTTATTTCATTAAGTACAAAATACTATATTTTAAAGTATTAAAGTGTTAAATTGCCAGTGAAAGTGAAAGTTTTGATGGAAACACATCTTGTATCTTTAAATAATATAAGTATCCTACATGTCCTAAGTAAATTTTTTTAAATAAATATTTTTTCCCTCAAAAAAATATGTATTTAGATACCTAGGTATAAACCGTCGATAATATAAATAGTTTAAATAAATTAATCCTTTTTTCAAAAATATATATTTTAACTGCAAATAATTTATAATTTTCCCCAAATGTCTTTTTATTTACAAGAACTAATATTTATTTGAGTTTATTTACAGAACGCAAAACATGATGGGACAATAACAGAAACGTACCTAGGACGCCATTATTTGCTTTATTATTCTCCAAATGGAAATATTAAAGCCCTGCGTTCTAAAGAAAGATGTTGATGGGTACTCTTAAGCAGCATAAGAATATAGTCCTTATAGCCTCTAAACAATAACACATGCATACAATTCATTATCCAGTACCATAATATATAATTTCACAAGCCCAATTTCGAGTTTCACTCTTTTAACTTTGAAAAGATATTCAATTTTATTGGAAAAACTGTTAATTAAAAGTCAAAATTTAAGAAATTTTTTTTCTCTCAGAACCGGATAGAGTAGGACAAAAAAACTTTTAATAAAAGTTACTGGAAAAAAAGAAAGGAACACAAGAAAAATATATTATACAGTGTGGTCGTTTAAGTGTGCAACATATGGGCATTTTTTTATTACCGATTTCTCAGAAAATTTTATTCTTGATAAAAGTTGGTGCATGTTCGATAATCATATTAGGTGCACTTGGAATGGTTGCAAGTCAAACGGCGTACAGGGTAGGTCAAATAATATAAAACTTGTACAAGAATAAAGTACCCCTATTTCAGAAAATTCAGCAAAATGTTATTAAGAAAAGTTGTGTAGAATTAAAAGTTATGCATAGGTTCAAAAACGTGACCTCCTAAAATAAAAATATATATCTTTTTAAAAAACATTAATAATTACCCAAAACATTTTTTCATATTTCAGACCTTCATAAATTAATCAAAATCAAATCAATTTTACATATCTTTGTTCAAATTCAAGCATATTTGTAAAATTTACTTGAATTTTTAATTTATTAAAGAATCACAAACTTCATGTTTGTTGCAACGATATTAAACACAACTTTAAAATATCCTAAAAATTCTTTTTAACAAGATAAAACATTAGTAATGATAATATGCTAATTAAAAAACTCAATCATTTAACGTGCAAATTTTTTATTTTAAACGTTTATTAAAAAACGTTATTCTTGTGCAAGTTTTATATTTTTTGGCCTACCCTGTAAGTACGCCGTTTGACTTCCAACCAGAGAAATCGGTAATAAAAAAATGCCCATATGTTGCACACTTAAACAACCACACTGACATGGTGTTCTATTTAAAATAAGTAAGTATGTGACAACTTCCGGTATAACCGGAAGTTGCATATCGTCACTATTATTTTATTTAAATAAAGCGTTTCCGAAAACCCCTTTCTCCAAATTTGCGGGAATCAAATCGCGATACTTTTCAAAATATTCTAATGGCCGATCACCGTGAGACACCCTGTAGGTTGGTATTGCTTTATTAATATTAGCTGTAAACACTTATTGCCAAAAAAGAAAATTATTTCAGAGTATATTATTTAAAGTCTATTCAGCCAGTAAACCTGCAAGATGGCCGATATGTCATACGACAAAAGTAATTGAAAATGCAAAAATTCATTTTATTTAGCTGGAATGTGACTTTTGTCATATGACATGTCGGCCATCTTGCAGGTTTACTGGGTGAATCGAGAATCGACTTTTATTAGGTGTGTTGGATATGCATTGGAATTTCGTAAGTTTTAGAATCAATAGTTCACCATCACCACTTTGTCAAGAATATAATAAAAACAGCGAGGGGTAAACCGCGGAGGAATTTTGGTGTACAAATATTGGGAATTAGTGGCATTACTAAAGAAATTAGTAGGCAATAGGCATTACAGGAATTAGTCCAGGCATTGGGGGAATTAGTCGAGGTATAAGTCACGGCATTAGAGAAATTAACCACGGTGTTAAAGGTATTACTTTGAAAATTTCATAAATTTATTTTCAACCAATTAGAAGGCTCCTTTTTGTTTACGTTGCTTATAGCAACGGAAGACTATCGCGATAGTCTATAGCCTATTAACCTAAAATTAATAAGTGATAATTTTTCTTAGGTACGACTACTACGACTTAATTTTAATTCAAATGTCAAGTAATTTCGAAGTGACAGGTGAGGCAATCCAATGTCTTTATAGTTTTAAATTCAAATATAACTTTAAAAAACATATTTCCGATGAGTTTAGTTTAATATGACGCAGTGTATTTTCACAATAGAAGTTGATTTTACTTGTTAGTAACTAAGGTTTATTACTAAAATTTCGGGAACATTAAAAGAAACTCTAATTTATGAAATTTTCTTACCGAATCTTCCACGCAGCAGAATTAATTCCCGATAATTTTTTTCTCGGTTTCACTCATGTTTTTGTCGATAGAAAATTTCCCTCGTCCTCGACTCGGGATAATTTTCTATCAACAAACCTTGTTGCTGATGGTAACTCGTTGAGTGCCAGGTAAAAGTATTAGGTAATCCCAAAACATCGAGTGGTCTTCAAAAGATTATATAACGAATCATAATTCCAAACAGACTTGTCCGATTTTTCTGTATGTTTTGGCTTAAAAGTTTTTATAATTTCATCCACTTCGGACAACAAAACACTTTCAAATCTTGTTTGGTTTGACATTTTTAAAAAAAATTATGTCACAATTAAATATTTGAATATGTGTTACCATGACAGTAACAATCGTTCCACCAAAAGCGATAATCCCAAAGGCTTATCACTTATTAAGCCTCTCGAGCTATATGGGAATTATGTACATTGAGTTGTATAATCGAATGTAATACCACAAGATGTTTATAACGAATCATAATTCCAAACATACTTGTCCGATTTTTCTGTATTTTTTGGCTTAAAAGTTTTTATAATTTCATCCACTTCGGACAACGAAACGCTTCCAAATCTCGTTTGGTTTGACATTTTTTTAAAAATTATGTCACAATTAAATATTTGAATACGTGTTACCATGACAGTAACAATCGTTCCACCAAAAGCGATAATCCCAAAGGCTTATCACTTATTAAGCCTCTCGAGCTATATGGGAATTATGTACATTGAGTTGTATAATCGAATGTAATACTACAAGATGTTTCGGAATTACCGAATAATACTTTTACCTGACACGAAATGTGTTACCCAGCAACACCACGACTCCGAAGGAGGAGTGGCGTTGCTGATGGTAACTCGTTGAGTGCCAGGTAAAAGTATTAGGTAATCCCAAAACATCGAGTGGTATTCAAAAGATTATATAACGAATTGCTTCCAAACATACTTGTCCGATTTTTCTGTATTTTTTGGCTTAAAAGTTTTTATAATTTCATCCACTTCGGACAACGAAACACTTCCAAATCTCGTTTGGTTTGACATTTTTTTTAAAATTATGTCACAATTAAATATTTGATTATGTGTTACCATGACAGTAACAATCGTTTCACCAAAAGCGATAATCCCAAAGGCTTATCACTTATTAAGCCTCTCGAGCTATATGGGAATTATGTACATTGAGTTGTATAATCAAAATATTTTTTTTTATTTTACGTAAATTGTAACTTTAATAATAGTACCCAGTAAAATGGTTTGTTAGCTTTGCACGTTGCTTTGATTGATTAAATTATCATATTACTAGTAAATAGGCTTTTTTTGTTCAGTCAGGAAATAATCTTGCCAAACATCATTCGTGCATCTAATTTTTCCTATGAAAAAATTCAAATAAGTCGTCGACAAGTAATTTGGTTTTCCAGATTTATTATAGGTATATTATTTATATTACTTATATAAAATATTACCCCCGACAATATATTTTATGTGCAGTAGCGGACGCATAGTCATAAGAAAATAAAATTGCTTTTTTCTAAATATATTTTTATAAATATATGAATTTACTTATTTATAGTACCTACCTACATATTTCCATTTTAGTAGGTATTTAATTAGACACTCGACTTTTATTCCAATATTAAGTAAGTTGTCAAATAAATTTACATTTATTAAATTTACAGACTTAACGATACAAAGATACATTTTATTATTTTTTTAAAGTGAAATTTACCACTGGCATTCGAAGAATGGGGGGCATGGTGGGCATTAGTGGGTATTACTGAGCATTTGTGAATAAATTAGGGGTATTAGTTAATTAAAATAAGGAATTGGAGGCATTAGTGTACAAGAATTTTGACCGCGGTTTACGCCTCGAAAAACAGTTCAAAACGAAGCGGAATATAATTTGATTAAACATTTTAGATTAGGTATAGAAAAAAGAAAAGCACAAAGTTTTTCTCCATAAGTTTATTAGAATAGCTAGGCGAACCTAGAATAATTCATAATAATTCGACATGTATCGAGTGTAGAAACACATCATCAGGAAAACAAAGTAAATAGTACAATGCATGCAGATGTTGTTAGCAATAGAGAAAATAATAAGTGGGATTAGGCCGTAATGGAGATTTCAATGGTGTACACGAGGTGTAAAAAAATGAATAGTCAGAAGACCGACAAGACTTCAGCATACTGGAAAGTCAAGGGCTAGTGCAAAGGCCCTGTCTTGGGCAGAAAAATTAGAGAGTTTTAACAGACTTTGTGAATTTTAGATTATGGTGCGGTTTTTGTACTGACTTTTAGATGAATCTTGTATTATTACTATTGCAGCATAATAATTTGAAAAATATTTCGCTTTTCTTTACCCCGAAAAGGGATATATACGTAGGTTACTAGAACAGTTTTGCAATGGTCTTACAACGAAAAAAAGCTATATTTTTGTCAACAATATATAATTATCACTTATATCACTCTCATCAGTGCAAGCTATAAAACTGGTTATCGCGATCAGGACAAGCATTTACACGACTGGTGTTTTGTATGGAATGCAGACAATCAACGCGCGTTAAATCACTCATGGTGGGTCGCACAAAGGTTTTTAACAATAATTAAGTAACAAGACAACTTTGACTGATTAGTTAATCAAAAATTGATCTAACCGGGCCGCTCTGATTACAGGAAATTATTTCTGCCAATGTCACAGTCAAAATTGCTGGTTAATTAATTATTATTTAAAATTCTTGTACCTCCCGACAAAACTACTTGCGAAAGCTAAAATATTCCCGTCACATCAGAACTGCCATTTTAACTACTATTCAATGGCTGTTAGATCACGGAGACCGGCGCCAGCGAGCAGAGTCAACTGGCCGGAAACGGACGTTGAGATTAAAGTTCTCGAATCGAATAACATTCCACGGGCGGGGGAATGCGGCGCATATGGTATGGTTTTAGGTGGCCTTATCCAACATTTAAGATGGTGGAGTTAGAAAAAAAAGACCCAATGAGCCTAATGAATAAAAATGTAGCAATTGCTGTTTTTTATAAAAACGAAGTAATTTTTTGAAAGCCAATGAATAAAAATTAAAGTTTTTGCGTCCAACAATTGCTTAAAAGTGCAGGAATTGCTTCTAGTCAATGCTTTTTCTTAAAAAAATAGAAGCAATTGCTATCGTTTGCTTAAAATGTGATGAATAAATTAGGGAATTGCTTGTTATAGTGTAGCGATCGCTTTCAACTTTTTAAGGTAGGTCCACCCCTGCATCATTTGCTTGGTAGCAGTCAACTTTAATTCTTCGCGGCATACACGTGCGTTGCTCTTAATTTGTTTGTGTCTTCAATTATGGCTGAATTTATGAACGTCTGTAAAAGAAAAATCTACAGTGTACGTAAAAATTGCAGATATGATGATTTCAGAAAGTTATATCGATTTGACTGCGAAAATGTTGAGTGGTTGGCAAATTATTTTTTGACTGATACTGGTAAAAGACGAGGGGGTGCACTGTCGCCTTTAAATAAGATTAAAGTCTTTCTGCGGAAATTGTCGGATCAGGGCTTTCAAAATTCTGTAGGTGAAGAACTCGGTGTTCACCAAACTACTGTCTGTAAGACATACACCTTCTGTAATGGATGCAGTTTTGGAGAAGGGCAATATTTTTATTAAATTTTCTACAAGTGCTGAATCTGTTGTGGAAGCTACACGGTTGTGGTCAGAGAGATTTATTTATGTTCCTTCAATTTGTAAACGAATATCAATTGCTTGTCTTTAATTTCTTCATCACTACTATCACTTTCCTCATTTTCACTGAAATCGGCCCTATCACAAATATAAGTTTCCTATTTTCCACAAAAACGTAACAGATTACTATTGTACTAAATAAATAGACCAACGTTCTTGTATTTACGTCAACTCTTTTGCAAATTAGTCACCAAAGTGAACATGAAATCTATAATCTCAACAAGTGGATAAGCCACGTCTGAACTTGTATTGAATAAGCATTTGCTACAGAGGTGTAAGAAAAACAGCAATTGCTTCAAAATTTTATTCATATCCAGATCTAGCAATTGCTTCAAGTAATTGCTTAATTTTTATTTATTAGGCTCAAGGAGTCACCCTTTTAAATATAACAAGTCATTTTCATACCACCCTGTATTTTTGTGACCACGAGCTTCAAAATTTATAAATTAGTAAAAATGCAATGGAATATTTAGTTTTCTACCATCTATACCTAAATTTACTTTTGCTTCAGGTATATGCTGTATCATTTTGCACACAAAGCAAACAAGGACTCTAATTTCACCCAAATCCAGTCAGATTCAGTATCAATATTAGATGATCTATTCACGCTGGGTGGTGAGACTGAGCAACAACAGACTGATCTCGAGGAGCTTAGCAGATATTTGCAAATTAACCGTAGAGGTGAGAGATAGAAATTTGTTTATTTATTTACATACAGTATCGATAGCAGTGGTTGCCTGTACATCAATCCAATCTAACAAGTAGGTAATGTGAGCTAAAATAAACACTGAGTCTGGTTTTTACAGATTCTGTGAATATACTTACATACTACATCAATATCACTTGTCAACCTAAAAAATATACTACACATAAGATATAATGGAGAATTCTTGTAAAGGTTGATTCTAGGAAAATCTCAATAGAATGTCTATTATTTATGCAATTGACCGAAAAGGGTAACTGAGATTATCTATACACTTTGCGACAAAACTTTATAAATATACACCTAACATGTCATTCTCTAAATACATTCTAATCAAATCAAATCAAATAAAATCAAATCAAAATACACTTTATTGTTATAAGAAGTACATCTTGTTAACAAAGCTTTCGACAGTATTAAAACTATTATGGAAATTACAATGTTCACTACCTATATAAAGTAAGAATAAGTAATCCAATAAATAGATATAATCACACCCTATGAGACAATAAAATAGTCATGGTCAAAAATTTACACACAAATCAATCTAAGACGAAGACAAGCTCAATCTCACAAAAATCTGGCAAGAATTCTAATCAAAGTTTAAAAAAAATCAAAGGAAATGCCTAGATATTATCATTGTAAAATTCCTGGATAGTATAGTAGGGTCTAGTAATTAGTCGCCTTTTTAGTCTTTGCTTAAAAATCCTGTCATCAATCATCTGCCGATAAGCTAGTGGTATGTGGCTATAAATTTTGATGCTATTCAAGATATATAGTAAAGCTTGATGGCTATAGCCTTTTTGGGGGTAAAATCCAAATCTTTGTAGAACAAAAAATGCTAGGGTTTATAAAGATATCTTCGAGAGATTTTATGAGTACCTACACAATCCTTAAAGTCTCTGTACTGTTCTTTGGTGAGACCCAATCTGGAGTATGCATCCTCAGTATGGAGTCCATTTTATGCAACACATGTAAATAGTTTGGCAACTGTCCAGCACAAGTTTCTTAGATATTTAGCAGACGGTTATGCAGTTCTGCAACGTCTTATCTTGAACTTCAGTCTGTGGGGCTGGTTTCACTTGAGGTTCGCCGTAAGAGGCATAATTTGAAATTATTATATAATATCTTAAACCATATTTTTACCATTGTCCGGATCTATTGATTCTAATTTGTACTTTTTAGCAGCTATTTAGTCGCACAAATTATACTTCAAATTCTTTTCTGTAGAGGTCTATCAGATTGGCTAACTATTATTCTAACGATTTAAACTTTTTTTCATCTTCTTCGAGTTTTTATATGAACCTGCGTCTGGTTACTGGTTAAAAACTGATCAATCTGTCGTCGAAAAAATTGCGTAAGTAGTTAATAGTTTCGGCGGCTGTATGGGCGGTTGCACCGTCCTGTTGAAAATATCCAAAACGTAGTTCGTCGTCAAGTAATTGCTCCCCAAATGGATTCAAAATATTGTCTCTATACCGCTGTGCTGTAACTGTGTCATGAAAAAAAATAGGAACAAAGAATTCTTCTTCGGGAAACATCTAACCAGACACCAATTTTTTGAGGGTGCAATGTGGACTCTACACAAAAAGGGGATTTTCACAACTCCACATGCGTGTATTCTGAGAATTCACATAACTGGAGAAGTGAAGCTAGCAGGCTTCATCCGAAAAAATGTCAGGTCTAATAAATCATTTCTTTCCAATAAATTTTGGGTAAACCATTGAGAGTAATTCATGCGTCTTTCAAAATCTGCGGCTTGTATTTCTTGGAATACTCGCACTTTATAAGGAAATCAATTTAGCTGCTTCTTAAGAATAGTCCTGCATGTTCCATAAGATCTTCCCACTTCTTAGGACAGGCGTCTTATACAATTTGTTGCGGCGTATTTTGCATTATTTCACGAACGTTTGCAACAAGTTCTTCTGTTCTTACAGATTGTCTTCCTTCTCCTTTTTTGTGTTGTATAGAACCTACCTGTTTCTCTAAACACAGCCACGGTTCTTTTCAGGCAATGATAAAAATCCCCAGCAATAAAAGCAACGTTAGGAAAATGTTCGTGAAAATCGTCCATGCACAAACCAGGATTGTGTTGCCACTCACCATTTACTCTAACCCCGTTTCGAAAATACGCTTCAACCATAAATGTTTTGTGCTGTTCCGTAAAGCCCATTGTGTGAATTGTTCAAGAAATTGGAAAAATTAGCGATGAATCAAATTACTTGTAACGACTGTCAAAGATGACGGAATAACTGATTGATTGTTAATTCAGGTAGTTCCTGACACCCAACAGGTATTAAGCTCTCCGGCTAAGCATTACGTCCTTAGATGCAAGGCCCTCTTTGATGCAAATCATTTTTGCTCGCACGGTATGTTATAATATGCATTACTTGCTAATTATTGTAATTTTAAAAAATGGGCTAAGCTCGTTAATAAATAAATAAATAATACTTATATACCTATTAAAGGTTCTACTACCCACTACTAGTGGGTAGTATGCATGGTACCTGCTGCTTTGTTTCGATACCCGCTAGTCTTAGATAAAAACTAATAAAAGGGGGAAGAGTATTTGGCAAGCTCGCATCAAGGAAATGTATAAAGTTATATATTAGTTCATTCAGAAACAGAGTAAAAACGAAAAATCAACATAACACCACATTAAAGTTATCTGTGATAATAATTATCCAAACATTTATGACCACAAATTATTAAATACAAAACGTCATATGCAAGGGCCAAGATATGCATAATGAATAGCATTGTGAAGGCATATTGCTTACGAACTTATTCATTTTAAATTCTGTTATAGCAGTGGCGTTTCTGACGTGAACGCCAGTATGTGTCGACAAAAATGGTATGACTATTGCTCACCTATAACCTATTTCGCTTTGTTTTTTTAATTTATTATTTTATTAATTAACATTTAAATAAAATCAATATCGTCGGCATATTATTTAGTTAATATCTAACATATTACAAAAATAACAATTTATTTCATTGCTAATTTTGGAAGAATTGTATAGTTAAAAGAACATGACATAATAATGTTAAAAAAAGTCTTGTCTGATGTTTTTCAGGATACAATTTTCCTAAAATAATTTATAAAATCCCTTGATATTTATTTAATATGTCAATTATTCTTACCTATCGAATATGCCAGTAGATATCGATTTTATTTAAATTTTGTATAAAAGCTAGAAAAAAATAAATGAATCAACGGGAAATAGGTTATAGGTTGGAAAGTATGTTGATACTAACACCTTAAAGTTTGATGGTCAATGAAATTTTGTTTACTGTCCATAATTAGTCCCATATTCATACCCGTTAAGAGGAAGTAACCCCTTTACCACAATGAAAATTGCCGAACGTTTTGCTGGTCAAACGAAAAGAAAAAATAAAAATTGGTATTTAGAAAATAAATTCTACTTTAAATACCCCATCCAGAAAAGTAAATGACGATCGAAAATATTCCCAAATTTTTTTTTAGAAATTTTTTTTATTTTTAGTAATTTTGTAATATTTTAAACAATTCTTTATTGGTCAAAAGCAAAATGACTTTCCCGGGTGTAGAATGTTATACCAAACAATTTTTCTTAAAGCCATTTTTCAATATTGGCCTTACTTTTTTCTCAAAAACTTTGGGCGCGTAAAGTGAATTTAAGCGTGTAAAGTATTGTTGTATTTAAACACTAGTTGGATTTAAAAAAAAAATTTTTTTAAGAAACTTATAACAAAACATATCACAATATCTAATAAAACTTAGCTGAAAAATGCAACAAGTATTAATTAATTTTAATTATTAAATACAATTATTTTTTATTTTTAAAAAATGCATGATAATATTCAAACATAACGTACCATTTAAATTCGGGATCATATGGGTGGCTATGAAATTGATTGACGTTCGCAATTGTTTAAATAGTTTCTTTAGATCTGTCACTTAGTTACAGAGACCTGTTAGTTTTAAATTTAAATTATTATTATGTTTCTTTTAATTTTGTCCCATAATCTTAAGATTTACGCATTTGAACACAAATTTAATAATATTGTAAATAATCTCAAATAAAAAAAAATGTTTTAAAATCCAACTAGTATTTAAATACCTACAACAATAAAAACCAAAATATTTTCGATAATGTGTCTATTTTCATTGATGATGTGTTTTTCTATATCGAAACGTCTAATAAATAATAAGAAGTGTGATACACCGTTAGATTTAGAATAAAACGTAGAATTTATTAAGCATAAAATAAAATTTTTCGACTATTTAAAATAACAAAATTGATGATGGTTGTGACTAAACGAAACGTCGGATCAAAATCTTGTAGGGGAGAAAAAGTGGCAATAAGAATGTTAAATTTATTTTGACATGTCCCTTCAAATAGAATCATAAATCAATTAAAACGAAATCGCGAAAATTCGGTTTTATCCAAATATCTTCGGAAGCATTCGAAATTTTTTAAATTTGAAAACATGACGTTACAGGATCCAGTAATGCGCAACTTTTCTCTAATTTAACCATCTCTGTATCTCCTATGGTTTACGAGTTCCCTTTAGAGTGCATTCTTATCTGGGACACCCTGTATATATTGGGTGTTGTTGGCAGACTGTCTTTGGACAAAGACGAACTAAAATTCGTCTAATTACAATATTTAAGTTATTACTGAGTCAGCTTCCCATTTCAATAAATGGAGTCAACACTATAGATCTTATAAAGTGTTCTATTTGAATTTTCCAAGGACAAATTTTGTCAAGAGCTCGCCAATTTATCAAATGTGTAATTCGTTTAATGAACATTGACATAGACCTACCAGTTTCAATAAATTTAAGAAATTATTGGATATCAGGTGTTTTATAAAATAGTATATTATCTTGATTAGTTTATATCTAGTAATAGTGCAACTGTAGATACCTCAATTGTTTCTATTAATGGATATTGCTGTTGGTACTTAAATAAATATGCATGACTTTTTAATAAAGCACCAATTTTCTTATGACGGCTCTTCCAGTTCTTTCCAACAGAACAACCTTCCTTTGATGTAAAAATACAAGTAAATCCTTTCTTTATTAATTAACAGGTTCGTGACAGGAACAGGAACAGCATAGTTGCCTAAATAAAAAGACTTGTTTTTGTAGTCGAAAAGAGACCGTACAAATTAAAAGGCTGAAACAAATCTTTATGTGAATTGGTATCGACTTTTGCTAGACCCAATGTTACGACACTGAATAAAATGTTAACTGTGCGACTGGTATCAGAAATTTAACAAACAATTTTTAGTCATTGTTTTAAATTGGCAAAGCTGCACTATCCAAGTTTCGTATTAGTAGCATTTTAAAACCGTACCTCTTTTGCCGTCCTGATAAAATATTTTAAAAACTGTTCGTTAACAGATTCCAAAGTGTCTGACAATACAGGTAGGTATGTAGATACAAAATTAATTAAGGAAATTATAGAAATAAAAAATTTTAACACTTCTTTCTGAAAATTATTATCTCACAGCAAGCTTAATAGAAAATGTGTTTTGACCACCGTTTTGTGGTATTGACATACTCGCCATGGGTCATAATTATTTTGGTAAAAAAAAGATACTTTTTGTTAACTCAAAAATAATATGGAGACCAAAACGTGTAGCGAGGAAACGTCGAGTTGGCAAAATAACTCCGATATTAACGATATAAAATCGTATTGTTTGTTATTATTATGTATTTCATCCGGGTGTCCACGGAAGGTGGTTCGCCCCTCTAACTTTTTTTGTTTTTTAAGATAATGGAATAAAATTTAGGGGATTTGTATACGACATAAAACTGCATTTTTTGACAGGTGACTCAATATTATGGAACTTCTGGTTTAACCGGAAGTGACATAAACTTTCGATTTTTAAATGGGACACCTGGTATATTTTTTCTTTGACTCCGTATGGCATTCTAAATATAACGATGTGTCACTTGCCACTTTTTGTCACCAAGAAAATATTTTTTTTCCAAATTTAATATTTTATCTAGAGGGTTATGAATACCTTAAAATCACTTATTTTAGTTGTTTAATCTTGGGGAAAATATAATTTTACTATTTTTGGTCCAATACCATGTGCTGTGTAAAAGTTAATCTTTAAAGTTGTATAACTCATTTTTTTTAAACGGCTACATGGTGGCTGGTCGGGTTAAGAAAAAAGAGGATTTTATTACGATTATTTTGATACCACACACTATTAGGTTTTAGAAAAGCTGCCATTAAAAAACTTTAAAAAGTTACTTGGAACTTTCCGAAAATGAAGCATCTTTTGAGAATAAATTTAGATTTAAATCAAGTAGCCTGTGACCAGCAAAATTGATAAAACAAAAATTGAAAATGAATTATTTCTACAGGGTGGCCCATTAATAAGGGACGCCGGCTATATCTCGGAATCCATTAATCGTACAGCTTTCGGAAAAAAAAATTTATAAGTAAAGCAAGCGGTCATGAGAAAATTCTGGAAATTACTTTCAAGTTCCTCATTTCGCCGCAAGGGGGCACAATTGAAAATTAGTTTTTAAAATTTTAAATTTCTCCGAAAATTCCCATATTAAGGTATAACTCTGATTATATCATTGGAAAGCTTAGACAATTCTGCATCATTTTGGTTTAAGGCTCGTTGGCGTACCGCCCTTGATAAGAGTGGGGGAAGCTATTGAATGTGTAAACATTAAAATCGCCGTAACTTCTAAACGACTTATCCGATTTTACTAAATTTAAGCTTGTTTGGAAGGGAAATGTATGTACCTTCAATCGTCGTATCAAATGGTACACGATAGTTTCTAATAAAATTGCTAGAGGGCGCAATTTGTAATAATAACAGTTTTTTTGATTTTATCCCGAAAATTCAAATCATACGGTATACCTATGACATCATAATCTGAAAGTAGATGGAATTTACAAGAAAAGATGTGAAAACCGCAGTTCGATATCTATGTTCGTTTCAGAGTTATTGCCAGAACAATAATATTTAATACAAATTGCGCCCTCTAGCAATTTTATTAGAAACTATTGTGCACCATTGGATACGACAATTGAAAATACTTCCAGACAAGCTTAAATTTAGTAAAATCGGATAAGTCGTTTAGAAGTTACAGCGATTTTAATGTTTACACTTTCAATAGCTTCTCCCACTCTTATCAAGTGAAAGTGCAAACATTAAAATCGCTGTAACTTCTAAACAACTTATCCGATTTCACTAAATTTAAGCTTTTTTGGAAGGAAAAGGTAAGTACCTTTAATTGTCATATCCAATGGTACACAATAGTTTCTAAAAAAATTGCTAGAGGGCGCAATTTGAATTAAAAGTTATTGTTTTGGCAATAATTCTGAAACGAACAACAATATCGAACTGCGGTCTTTACATTTTTTCTTGCAAATTTAATATACTTTCCGAATATGATGTCATAGTTATACCGTATAATTTGAATTTTCTAGATAAAATCAAAAAAACTGTTATTATTACAAATTGCGCCCTCTAGCAATTTTATTAAACAATATCGTGTACTGCTGGATACGACGATTGAAGGTACTTACCTTTCCCTTCCAAACAAGCTGAAATTTAGTCAAATCGGATAAGTCGTTTAGAAGTTATAGCGATTTTAATGTTTACACATTCAATAGCTTCCCCCACTCTTATCAAGGTCGGTACGCCAACGAGCCTTAAACCAAAATGATGCCGAATTGTCTAAGCTTTTCAATGATATAATCAGAGTTATACCTTAATATGGGAATTTTCGGAGAAATTTAAAATTTAAAAAACTAATTGTCAATTGTGCCCTCTTGCGGCCAAATGAGACACTTGAAAGTAATTTCCAGAATTTTCTCATGACCGCTTTACTCATAAATTTTTTTTCCGAAAGCTGTACGATTAATGGTTTCCGAGATAAAGCCGGCCTCCCTTATTAATGGGCCACCCTGTACATTCTTCAGACACTAAACTTTTTCACTCCTTGTAAAACTATTATTTTCCATGTTTTTTAAACAACAAACTGATTTACTTTGGCAGAAGCTGTCGGCATGTCAATTTTCATCAAGGCATGATTTTGTTTTATCAGTTTTGCTGGTCACGGGCTACTTGATACATTTAAATCTAAATTTATTCTCAAAAGATGCTTCATTTTAGGAAAGTTCCAAGTTAAATTTTTCAAGTTTTTTAATGGCAGCTTTTCTAAAACCTAATAGTGTGTAGTATCAAAATAATCGTAATAAAATCCTCTTTTTTCTTAACCCGACGAGCCACCATGTTGCCGTTTAAAAAAAATGAGTTATACAACTTTAAAGAGTACATTTTACACAGCACATGGCATTGAACCAAAAATAGTAAAATTGTATTTTTCCCAAGATTAAAGAACTAAAATAAGTGGTTTTAAGGTATTCATAGCCCTCTAGATAAAAAAATAAATTTGAAAAAAAAAATTTTTTTGGTGACAAAAAGTGACAAGTGATACATCGTTATAATTAGAATGTCATATGGAGTCAAAAAAAGGTAAAATATACCAGGTGTCCCATTTAAAAATCGAAAGTTTGTCACTTCCGGTTAAACCGGAAGTTCCATAATGTTGCGTCACCTGTCAAAAAAGCAGTTTAATGTCGTATACAAATTCCCCAAATTTTATTATAAAACAAAAAAGTTAGAGGGGCGAACCACCTTCCGTGGACACCCGGTATGGGGTCGTCTAACAAACTAAAAAATAGTACTCAAATATTCGTTTTCGTAAAACTCACTTTTGGCTTCTTGTGCATTTTAAAGGATGTTTTTGCGCCCTGACTTATTTTTTTTTTCATGTTAAAGTGCAACTAAAAACGAAAAAAATTAGCACAACCAAAAGTTTTTAAATTGATTTTTCGAAGGACAAATTTTATTTGAAAAAAATACAAAAAAAAAAAAGCAAATATCTTCCAAACAGCCCATGAAATAAAAACAAAAAAATGTTTCCTTATTTGTCATAAGAAAAGCTATTTCTCCCTAAAATTTCATAAATATTAGTTGACACGGTTTCAAATGAAAATTAAAAAACACAAAAACCGGTTTTTCGCACTTATCTAAAAAAATTTGAGGTTATATGAAAAAGTGCTTTTTACAAAAGTAGTAGATTTTTACATGATCTACAAGTTTTGTATGAAACATTTTTTTCTAGGACGTCTCCTTTTACCATAAATCACGAAACACCATTTTTCACCCCCTTTCGACCCCCCACGGGGAGGGATGACCGATCCAGTTGTCTATTTTTGCTTTTTTACGTTTATACTTACCCCATAAACAGTTTCCAGAAATAAAATTTTGGATATCAATTTTTTCCTAACATTTTCCAGTCTGACTGGTGTATAAGTACTTATTTCTGACAAATAATGTCAAAATGTAGGTATTTGATTGTTATATTTGAATATTTTTACATGGTAGGCGGCCATGGATTGTGTTATTTTGTTTATAAAACTTTATTATCAACAGCGACATTTATGCTTTTTGATAAATATTATGAAAACAGTTTGGAATTGTAAATAAATTGCAAAGACAAAAAATTTTAACCTTCATTTTCTAAAAACTAGTTTTATGCCAAATACGGTGTTCTTCCGTTGGACGGCAGTATTGTTTATTAACATTTTTTTATTTACCATTTATGATGCTGGCCATTTGGTTTTAACCAGTGCCCAAAAACCCCTCTATACAGACACACAGTATTTACCATATCCATATAAGTACCTAACAACGAAGTCATATAGTACTTTGCCATACTTAACTAAATATATAAAAAGTGATAAGGTGAAGTGGGGTAAGTGTAATCGCCAAAAAGCATAGTTGCTCTTCTAAGACCCAGTACAGAGAAACAAATGGCAACAGGATGACAACTTTTTTTACAGGTACCTTAGGTATAGGCTTACCAACACATTACAAATATTAACTTTTTAAACATCTGATATTTCTTTATTCAGTAAAAAAAAATGGTGTCGATGTTAAGGTGTTACACTTGCCCCGCAATTTGGGTCAAGTGTAACATCCAACGATCATTTACATATACAAAATGTGTATTAAGGAACTGATGGGGCAAGTGTAACATACTCATGAAAAATACCTTTTAAACAAAAAAAAAGCAAGATATAATAACAAAGTTAAAAGCTTTTTTGTAAATAAGAACCCGATTAAAATTTAAAGGGAATATTTTAATAACTGAACGTGAATATTTTTATTTAACATTGTAAGCATCAAATGAAAGTGGAAAGGTTAATTCTCCTCGCCGACCTATTTGAGGTTCTGGTAGTAATTTTTCTACATCGGATAATAGCACCTCTGACTCGTCCATTGTATCAGGCCAATTTGATTGATTGGGGTAAATGTTACAATTACCCCGAGCAAATTTTTACACTTACCTATCAATATAAAAGGGGTAAGTGTAAAAGCCATTTTAGAGCGATAGGAGTTTTCCGTAACCGGTTTTTAACACAACATATGGATTCCTGGTGAAAAAACACCCCTGATGGCAATATTGGGTTTAAGATTTATTATGTCACAATAATTACAAAAATCGATAAGACACACTCCATATTTAAGTAAATCTGTAAAAAAAATATCTAGTTAATTGAAGAAAAAAAATGTTTATATAGTTAAATCAAAACAATTTCCATTGCACGTCATACCTTCGAGTATCAGCAGTGTTGCCAGTTTGTAATCAAAATACCCCAGTAAGGAGATGCTTCGGCATTTTTCAATAAAGGTAAACAACGTAATCAACAGAAATGTGTATGTATCCCTTTGTTGTTCTTGAAAGAACAGTTTTTAATCATATTTATAAAAGGATATCAAAATCCGCCAAGAAATAAACTGGCATCACCGATGCGTTGACACTACTGTTGCCAACTGTTAGCCCAAAAAATTCAAATGATAAGGTTAAATTTAAAAAACATTTCCTTTAAGCGGCTTAGTATCAAAGAAGAATACATTAAGTTTCTTTTACATTCAATATCGCATGAAATTTATATATTTTTTGCCCAAATTTAATTTTCTTACGTTTCCTAACCGCTTTTTAATTATCAGCTGATTGATGACGTGCAGTGCGGAAATTGTTTTGATTTAACTATATATAAGATATATACTCTAAACAGAGGGGGATTTCACCTAGGAATTTTGGTGTACAATGTAGGGAATTTAATGGGAAATTAAGGTATTTATGGTAATTTAAGGGGTATTTATGAGTATTTAAGGGGTATTTATGGGTATTCATGGGAATTTATGGGGTATTTATGGGTATTTAAGGGGTATTTATGGCCATTTAAGAGGAATTTATTATTATATAACGAGTTCTATGTGTGTCGCGCCTGCGAATTTTTAAGAACGTATAGAACATACGATAGGATAGCCCGAGGGATAGCCGATAGAATTCAGATTAATCCATTTACGTGTGGCGCCATCTATTTTGATTAGGCAGAAACCTGGTAGTGCATCTTATCGCCATCTAGCGAATGCCTCTATCCTCGGCTGTCGTTATTTTACTTTATGTTCTAATGGGGATGTTTGGTGGGCTCATTACAACTTTTCACCATAAACGACGCGACGCGAGCCAGCTGAAACGAGCATAAAAGTGGTTTTAAAAAAATTATAGGCGGATTCCTTCTAGGGCGGAGAATTCGGGAAAAATAAGCAAAAAATTCCACTGTCAAAATTTTGCACCTGTCAATGTAAAATTTTTTAAAAAAATTTTTTTCCGAGAAATGCCATACAGTAGATCGTCGTCCTTACGGAAAGAGAAACATGAAAAAAAATGTTTGATGAAAATCGTAGGTATGTACCGTGCGAGCTGCACTTCTTACAATACGATCTTTCTAGATTTTATTTTTGCTCTAGCTTCTCTATAGTTTATTCGATTTTGACGAAATTTGGTATGGTGGGTATGGTAGCGGTATACCACAAAACGTATATCTCAGATTTATCAAAATGTTATTGACAAGCGGTATATTGAAACCTTGTCAAATTAGGAAATTTTCGATATCTGTCAAAAAAAATAGCAGGTCGTATAGATAGTGACCCAAGGAATACGGGAAAAATACGCAAAAAATTCTCCTGTCAAAATTTAGCAGCTGTCAAGTATAAAACAAAAAAGCGATATTGACGAAACAAAGTATGAGGTTTGATGCGGAGACCTTGGGAAAAATAAGCAAAAAATTCTCCTGTCAAATTTTGACAGCTGTCAAGTATAAAAAAAAGTGCGATATTGACAAAACAAAATATGGTCGTATGGTATTCGACGCGGAGCGTTCAAGAAAAATACGCATAAAATTCTCCTGTCAAAAGTTGACACCTGTCAAAGAATAAAATCATTACAATTTTGGTGTACAATGTAGGGAATTTAAGGGGAAATTAAGGTATTTATGGTCATTTAAGGGGTATTTATGAGTATTTATGGGGTATTTGTGGGTATTTATGGGGTATTTAAGGGGTATTTATGGGTATATATGGGTATTTAAGGGGTATTTATGACAAAAGGGGAATTTTGGTGTACATATAATGGGGGGTAGTTTGCCCCTCGCTCTAAACCTTTTATACAAAAACCTTCATTTTTAACCTTACTTTAAAAAAATGGCAGACTGTACACTTCCCCCGGTATTACACTTACCCCACCCCAATTCACCTTACTTTAAGCATCTGTATATAGGAAAAGTTGAAAACCACAAGTATCTTTTTGTGATGTTTGTTTGGAACCCATCGTTGCATGTTTTGTTTCACGTATCATAAAGTATTAGGAGCCTTAAGGATACGCGCAGACAATGCGGAACGAGAACGAAAATAACAAAAAGCGAGTACAGCGGCAGCGCCAGAAACATGGCGGACGGTGAAGTGCGACGGTGAATCGCTCGGCGAAAAAAACGATTAGGCCATTTAGAAATGGCAATGTCGAATCTATATTCCAAAATTTCAACGAAGCCTGTCAACAAAAGAACGGATAATATGTCGGTGTCGCAGACTAACGCTTGGATGAACGGTGAGCATGATTTATTTTATTTTATTTATCGAGCAGACGGGACGATCAATGAGGAAGACGCTGGAGGACGGGAACTAAACGAACGTGTTCGTTTGTTGTGGCGGCCGATCAAGTGCTAATCGGGTCAACGCCCAGCATAAACACATGGGAGGCGCTTGGAAAAATTAGTGTTGTCGCTTCGGAGTCATGTATCATGTTCGCAATATAAGTTTGTTGTGGTGGTTTTCGTGAATTTTTATGGGGAAGCATTCTGATCATAAGTTTTATTATACAGTGTGTGTTGTAACTCAGCAAATCCAGTACAATTTTATTTTTGAAAAAATGCTTGGACACTGCTATTAACAGTTTAAGTTGTGGTTTTTTTTTCTAGGTATAAAAAAAATGTTAATAGAGGTGTGTCCCAAATTAAAAGATATGACGATATTAATATTTTTTTTAAATGGCAACCGTAGTTTTTTATATATTAGGTACCTACTATTTTTAAAATGCATATTAAGTTATACATAAGTAGATACCAAATTTCAAATTTTCTTTCCTTGTCATTTATTCAATAAACTAAAATTAATTAGGTACAATAAAAAATAAAAAAAAAACTTAAGTATGTATATTTTGAATACTTTTTCTTCTATATTTATTATATATAATTCACTATTTGGCAATATCCTGAACGCAAAAAAAACTTGGTTTAAACATTTTAAATTTTAATACTTACGCACCTCCTACTTACCTACACACAACCTGACGCACTCATGTCTTATGTCTTATTCGTGCTTTCAACTTCTTAACATTTGCCGGTTTCGTACAAGGAATAAAAGTTTGAAATTTGGTACTTGTGTTAACTTAATTAATATGCATTTTAAAAATAGTCAATAAAAAACTAGGGTTATTTAAAAAAATTAACGATATCGTCATATCTTTAATTTGAGACACACTGTATCAAATTTTTTTTTATAAAAAAGACCACCACTTAAAATGTTAATACCCCTGTCCAAGCATTTTTTCAAAAATAAAACTGTACTGGATTTGCTGAATTTATTTCAAGTTACAAATTCACAAAGACCATTCAACATCAGTTATTATACAGGGTGTCCGAAAATGATGAGCAAAAAAATTTAGGGGATAATTCTAGACCAAGAATAAATGCTATCTCTTCCTATAACATTTTTTCGAAAATTGTTTATTAACGGAGTCACAGAGGGTGTTAAAGTTTAATTTTATTTTTAGTTTTTTTGCAATACCTTTTGCCACGCTCATAATATTTCGACGAAATCTCGTATATTGGGTTTTTTCGGGATGAGGAAAACAAATTTGCCCACGGTTTTTTTCGCATTTTGTATAGGGCGCCACATAAGAGCCTACACTTTAATTTGAATGGTCCCAACTTTTTTGTCCTACACTGTATACGCATTTTGACTGAATATTTTTGTTCTCCTAACCTTTTGATATAAAAAAGGTATAGTATACTACTTTTGTTTCGATAAATCTAACCGTTTTCGAGAAAAACGCTAAAATAACATTGCTTGCATGTAATGAATAAGAAATACTTAATTTTAATTAATTTTCTACCTCAAACATAGCATAGCGAAGGAAGGAATATTCCATGGAGTTAGTCGAATTTTTTTAAGAATTAATTTATGCATTGAAGAGGAAGGAGGACGTCACGTTGAACCTATGATTTGAATGTTTAAATTATTGTTCTAGTAACATACCTACTTATATGTATTTTAAAAATGCAAATAAAATTCGTAAATCCGGTAATAATCAATTTTCGAAAAAAATGTTATAGGAAGTGATAGCATTTATTTTTGGTCTAGAATTATCGCCTGAATTATTTGCTATCATTTCCGGACACCCTGTATATTACTGAAATGTATTTAAAATACAAAATGAAAATTAAAAAAAAATATTATTTCTAAAATTCGTAAAGAATTTTGATTTTTTAACGTTCCTAATAACTAAAGAACAAAAATAGATGACAAAACTGCACTTAGATACGTTTAATGGACGCAAAGCCCGACGCTAACCGGCGTTGCGACGTCTCACTTTTGTTCTTTCATTATAAACGCCTATTATTATGATTGAGCTTGTTTTATCCAATATTTTATACAGAGACCGACCGAAGGTTCGGTTTCGGCTAAAAAACCTAGTTTCGGTGACAGTTTCGGTTTCGGTCAAAAAGCTTTGGGGATCTCATCCTATAATCTTTCTTCTCTGTCGACCTTTTTTTTTTAAGGTGGGAAGAGTTCAATCCGTTCCCAAGATCGATCTCGTCCTATGTAAAATAAATTAGATTTCAGTATACAATAAAATTTGTAACATGTATAAATAAGTTTCGGTTTCGGCCGAAACTGAGACCAAGGCCGAAAATTCGGTTTCGGTTTAGGCTGAAAATCTTGTTTCCGTCGGACACTAATTTTATACTTACTTATCAAAATAATTTAATACAAAATAAATATTTTTATAACCCTATTCTAAGATTTTGAATTTTTTTTTTTTGCTTATTTTTAAGGTCAAAAATTAATCTGGTCATTTTTTATATCCAAAGGAATAAATATGAACTTCAGGGAAGAAATTATACATTTTATATTTTGACCAAAACGAAAAAGATTATAAACTTTGCCAAAGCTTAAGTGGATAGATAATTTTCTTATGGCCGTTTTACACCAACAATTTCTTCGCAAATTAATTCATGAATTTATTCTTGAACTTCTTTGATGAAGTTTTGCGCTTCACACTGATCAAATAAATTCACGCAGTTTCAGCCAATTTTTACTGTCATTTAAAAGTTATACCAACATAACAATTTAAACTGTACTTTTAAGGTTATGTTATTTGTGAAGCTTGAGTTTTTCGTTATTTTGAGCTGTGCTTTGCGGTTTTGTTTCTATTTTATATTGAACTATGAATAAAATTAAAAAAAGAATTCCATCAATTTTCCATGGCATTTTATTTTTGCTGTTGGCACTACTGAAATTCACGAATAACTTTGACGCAATTAGAACAAGTTTTAATTTCGTGAAGTTCTTCACGAAGACGACCGTGAAGTTATTTGATGTCAAATTTGGGCTTTACATATATCAAATTTCTTCATGAAGTCACTTCGCGAACTTATTTGACAAAGAAATTGTTGGTGTAATACGGCCTTTATGCATATTTTGTATGTAAAACAGGCGGTGTTGCCAGATCATCCTGAAACCCATAGCAACTTACGAATTTTAAATACGATACTCTGTATCTTATTTGACTCTTCGATTCCGCGTATAAAATACTATGCCTATCTCTGATAGTTTTTGATATATTAAGTTAAAAGTTTTTGATAAACGTAATGTACTTTACCCACCTAGCGTTTTCTTAAAAGATAAATTGCGGGATGTAAAGTATTTTTCGAAAAATAATTAGTTTATTATTTTTATAAAATTTCCTGGATTTTTTTTCTTCTTACAATGTTGCCAGATATTTAAAATGGTCTGAGAATCTACATACCAGAGGAAGATTTAAATGAAATATATTTTTTATTAACACTCTCTAATAGGTAGGTACGGTTTTTTGCCGATGTTGCGTATTTGCAAAATCTGCTTTTAGTGATCGGTAATATTGTAATATTTAAAAACTAAATCTGTTAAAGAAGTACAAACCCGCCCCAGTACACCTTTTAGAGCCGCTGTTATGAATAGGCTGATAATGTTTGGCGTATGTCAAGTTTGTCGCTGTCAATGGGTATCCTAAGAATTCCCTTTTGAAATATCCGATTTATGGGAAAATATCAAAATTCACTCGTTAGTGTAGTTTTAAGTGTATTTCCGCACAAAAAATATCGTGCGAGCAAAAATTATTTGCATCAAAGAGAGCCTTCCCAACTAGCAATATGGATATCCAAAACGACAAAAGTATTATATAGGTGTTCGTTAGTGCTATTTAAAGAATACTTCAGTTCTATAATGCCTATAGTTAAAACCATTCTAGCGAACGAACCAAATTATCCCATAATATAGTTGTAAGAATGAATATACAACAAATATCATAGTAGAAACGGCAATCAGGAGTATATGTGTTTTATTAGTATTGCATAATTATTTATATCACATTTTACACAGCCTTTTTAAAATAGTTCTAAAAAATGGATATATAAACGGTATAGTATTTGTCAATACACCTATACAACAGTTATAAAATAGTTTTATACACATTGAATAAGAAGTTGTGTAGCTTACTTTAAAATAATTTATTAAAATTAGTATAATATGAAGACAATACAACTCTTACAGAACTACTTTAAAACTATTTTATAGACGTTAATAATCTTAGAAATTGTCACTATTTAAAAATTCTTATAACAGTAAAATGTATCTTATTAGAATAAAATGTTTACTAACACCGTGTTATACAACTTAACCTCATTTCCGTTTATAGAACAAAAATGACAATAAACAAGTTTAAATTAAATCAAAACATGCTTTATTGTTGAAGAACATACCATTTCATTGACAAAGTGTATATAATAAAATAATATATTCTAGATCCTACCTAAAAATAGAGGTGAAAATAGAGAAGGGGACAAACACGTCCTTAAAATTCACAAGTAGTAAAGTCAACAAACTATAAAATAAAATAAATCCTGTTACTTAATTACTTTGGACCTGGTTGGCTCATAATGGTCCCAAAATTTAAGAATGGGTTTCGACTTTTGTCTAGTATTATAATACAGCTAGGTTCCTACCTAATTTAGAGTTGGCAACCTTTCAAAAACGGTATAGATGGCGTTCATGTAAGGCTTCTTTAGCGCCTGCATAGGTAACATTACACCACTAAAGTCTCATATAATGACCCAAAAAGAACCAAACGACGTTTTAGCGTATAATTAGACAACATTATTCAACCAAAGCGTCGTATAACGACGAAAATAAAACAAAAACATTGTATTAAAAATCCGCCATATTTTTCACTTCCTTTCGCTATTTCGACTGACGCCATTATGCAAATGTTATTTTCTTAAACAAAAAATATACGAAACTTATCAATTTTTTTGGACAAAGACCATAATTACATAATTATTCTATCATTCACTTATTAAATCTGGTGTAAAATATACTGCAGATTAAATTTTTACTTTTTCTTGTTAAATATTTGTTATCGTAATAAACCCAAATTTACGCCAAACAAAAGGCGCTTGCATTTTTTACTGTAAAAGTATATATATTTTGTCAGAAAAAGTTGCCGGGCACATACAATTCGTCATTTAATGCCGTTTGTCAAAGATTCTATCATTACAAAATATTTTTTATTAGAAATATTCCATCGCCATTTTAACTTATAAATGTTATCCATATTATTTTGCAAGACCTGGGTTATACAGCAATTTTGCGATATTTTGGTGTAGTTTCTTCAACATTATAAAATGAAATTTTTGTTTTAGGATTTACAAAATATCTATATAACAGTTTTATAAGTGTTATTTAAATATACCTATATGAATTGTATAATGACTGTATAGCCTTACAATGCAGACACTATAGAATTAAAATATTTTATAAAAATGGGCCTTTTTTGGTTGTATAGCTATCGTATTACGGTTTAAAAACCCCTTTAAAAATAATTTGGTTTTATCAACTTTCCTTGTGTAGTGGTTTATACAATCATTATAAATATAATTTTGCTAGTTGGGTTGCATCTAAGGACGTAATGCTTAGCCGTAGAGCTTAATACCTGTTGGTTGTCAGTAACTACCTGAATTAACAATCAATCAGTTCTTCCGTCATCTTTGACAGTCGTTACGTTACAAGTAATTTGATTCATCGCTAATTTTTCCAATTTCTTGAACAATTCACACAATGGGCTTTTCGGAACAGCACAAAACATTCATGGTTGAAGCGTATTTTTGAAGCGGGGTTAGAGTAAATGGTGAGTGGCAATACAATCCGGGTTTGTGCATGGGCGATTTTCACGAACATTTTCCTAACGTTGCTTTTATTGCTGGGCATGTTTATTATTGCCTAAAAAGAACCGTGGCTGTGTTTAGGGAAACAGGTTCTATAGAACACAAAAAAGAGCAGGAAGACCATCAGTACGAACGGAAGAATTTGTTGCAAACGTTTTTGAAATAATGCAAAACACGCCAACAAATTGTATAAGACGCCTGTCCCAAGAAGTGGGAAGATCTTATGGAACATGCAGGACTATTCTTATTATTATATTCTTACTTTGTCAATTTTGTAAGCAACAAAAATAAATTTGTATTTGTATACTTATTTTATACTCATTAGTTTGGCATATTACCATGTCATAATATGAATTTGACAAAATTTTAACCTAGATTTGGTTAGATATAACGTCCCCATTATCATTGCGATCTCAACCAAGCCCTACGTTTTCTAATCCAAACCCTCTTTGATGCAAATAATTTTTGCTCGCACGGTACTTATTCAAAGCTAATAAACAATAATAAAAATGTGAGGAAAAATTGTAAAATCTGAAACCATCATCATATCTTAATATCTTGCCCAAATACCGAATTTGAATAATATACCTCAAGCCATTTCCGTATTATGCAAACATGGTATAAAATGTCCTAATGAAATTTAACCATTTAATACCAGGTGGATTTAAACCAGAAAAAAAAGAACACAGCTTTTCTGTTCGTTTGAAAATAAATGACACTTTTCGTTCTGGCAACTGTCAAGTACAATCACAAACTTGTCTAGTAATTTTTTGATCTCATCCGGTTTTTTAATAATTAAGTGACATGATTAGAGACTATTTTCAGGGCTTTACATGAGTAACTATTTTTTTACAGCAGAAACCCTTACAAATGGCTCCTTCAGCCTTTCACCTCCAGCATCCAATCAACAAGCAGGACACTCACTTCCCTCCCATACAGCACAGAAAGATACCGGAGGATTGCTACAGGTAACATTTCTTTCTATTTTCATTCAGTTAAAAGAAAGTCCGTCCACCTCTAGAACATTGGACTTTAACGGAACAAACATCTTAAATTTTAAGCAGGGTTCGGAGGATATATATAAAGCGATTTATATATCATGATATATATCATGAGATTTATAGTTTGATATATATCACGATATATTCAATAATTAAATATTTTTAAGTTTCGATTATTCAGAATAATATATCAATCGACAAATCAAACGAAAAAAAAGTTTTTATGTTTTTAACTAATATTAAGGGTGGGTCCGTTTTGAAAATATGTTCACCTTTTTTTTTATTGGATACCTTATAATTATTAACCTTTGTGATTTATCTGTTTAGTCATTACCTACTCATTAGTTTAGGTCATGTTTTTTAAAGTCAGTTTACTTTAATAAGTATCCTACAAAAATATCCTACAAAAATATTTAGTTTTAGTATGTTTTATAGTTGTCCTTTCATTAAAAAGAAATATCTTAAAATGATTTATATGTCGGATATATACCCGATACATATATCCTTTGATATGATACTTTCGAAAATATCATGATATTTTCGAACCCTGATTTTAAGGCTTAGGATAGGTACCGGGTAAGTCGACGATTGCGCGGAGTAGCTTTATGCCTTGAAGATAAAATTTGTCGATAATAAGGTTTTGTATGAAGGTATGATTGGATATCTGGCACATTTTAAAAATATTTTGAATTATACAGGGTGCACCCCAAAAGCGAAACAAGAAAAAATGTACTTTTTTCAAATTGAACACCCTGTATATTTTTACATTTTTAAATTCCACATAAAATTATAATTACTTTTTATTAAATGCATTATTAGTCTATACTTCATAGTTTCCGAGATATTGATTCTCGAAAAGTGACATTTTTGAACTTTGACAGCTTCTAACTTTCTAACAGTACGTCTAAGAGCAAGACGGCTTACATGTCCCTATCTTCAATTTTTATTAGCTTCACAAAAAAATCAACTTCCGTTTAAACCGGAACAACTATATTTTCTGCTTTCGAGTACCATCCGGTTTAACCGGAAGTTGATTTTTTTGTGAAGATAATAAAAATTGAAGATAGGGACATGTAAGCCGTTTTGCTCTAAGACGTACTGTTAGAAAGTTAGAAGCTGTCAAAGTTCAAAAATGTCACTTTTCGAGAGTCAATATCTCGGAAACTATGAAGTATAGACTAATAGTGCATTTAATAGAAAATAATTATAATTTTAGATGGAATTTAAAAATGTAAAAATATACAGGGTGTTCCATTTGAAAAAAGTACATTTTTTCTTGTTCCGCTTTTTGGGCGCACCCTGTATAATTCAAAATATTTTTTAAATGTGCGAGATATCCAATCATACCTTCATACAAAAGCTTATTATCGACAAATTTTATCTTCAAGGCATAAAGCTACTCCGCGCTATCGTTGACTCACCCGGTACATCTACTTTTCAAAATCAAAAAAATGTCTTATTTTAGGTGATGCAACCAGCTAGTAATCCAGGATCTCCCCCTCCCAGTCCTCCACTCGCATCCCCCGTCGGCCAAGGCGGTACGTTAGACCCCAACTGGCAAGCCAGTAAGCCAACTATCCGGGAAAGAAATGCTGCTATGTTCAACAATGATCTTATGGCTGACATAAGGTAAGGTTAAGGTTAAATAAAAGTAGTGACTAATTGTAAAATGCCCACGTTTTCGTCGTTGACAAAATTGACATAATATTATTTTCTATTTGATTGTTTTGGCAATTGTTTGATTTAGTCATTTAGTTCATTGAAAGTGGTCTGATATTTTGCGAGACGAGGCAAAAGTTAATTACGCGAGAACGAGAAATCTCGCAAAATAATCCCAATTAGGTACATCTGATAATTAAAATTTGAAATTTCTTTAATTTTACAAAAATAATCACGTCATTCTAATTAATATTTTTGCTTTGCCTTATTCTTGACATTGATTTGTGATTATAGTGGATTTCACCTTAGTTTTTAATGCTTTGACGTCTCTCTTGTCAAACATATTAGCCAACACGTGATTTTAAAATCCCTAATTCTATAAACGGCTTTCAGGCACGGGCATTGGCTAGATTAACAAAAGATAAATATATAACAGACCGTATAGTTACATGTACATGACGAAGATGCACACTACACAGTTCAATACGTTGCCCTTCAATGAGCTCAAACTCGTCAAAAGCACATCATTGCTCGTATATGTCGTTAGTATGTGCATCTTTGTCTTACGCATTTGCTCTCGCATATCTCTTTTCGTACTTCATTAATTCGATTGTCTCGTCGCGTTCTTTAAATATCACAGAGCCGCATTGGGACTTGGGACACACCGCGCACCGCGTGCATTCTGCTTTTAATTCTTAGAGTCTTTAATTCTTGATCGTTGGTGTTATTGTTTTTGGTATTTTTCAGACAGCATTTTGCTTATATTTTGTGCGTATTAGACTTTTTGGTTTTAAATTGCCGGACTGTGTGTATCTGTGACGTGTTTCTTTTTATGCAAAAGTAAGTAAATAATTATTAATGTCTCGGACGGTGACGACGACATCGACAGCTTGTCAGATGAAGACCAAAAATAATAGGGAACTTGCAACAAAATTAAATTTGAAAACCACAGTGAACCATTATGCTAAAATAAGTTTTACATACAGTTGTATTGAAGAGTGCTTGAGGTATCTCTTCTGCAAACGCATGGACAAAAATATTTTTTTGTAGTATCTACTTACATTATTTTTTCTTTATTCATTAAAAGAAATACCTAATTCGATAACATTACAAACTTTTATTGTTTTATTATAAACCAACGAAAAGTTAGACCTATTGTAAACTTTAAACTCTTTAGAACCTAGTCTAAAGAAAAAAATATCTACCCGTGAATAAGAAAATAAAAAAGTAAACAATAAGCTATTAAATATAATATATAGATTTTTTCAATTTAACACTGCATGGCCTAAAATCAAATTAAAAAACAAAATAATTCTTTAATAAAAAACGTAGTTAATTATTGATGATACTAGATTCACGACTGTCCCTTGTATATTTTTTATTGTACTAAATTAAGAGTGTGTTTTTACCAAAATAACAGCACTTTATTATATTATGAATAAAAATTAAATGAAATTGTTTTTCTGATATTCTATCCTATTTCCATTCCCCTTCAGTGTTTTTTTTTTGAAATATCTTAAAAATTGCTTAGGTAATTCTCGTTTCCATCCATAATTACAACTACAAATAAATTGACCCATGTTCACACATAATTTTTAAGTCCGGCCCTGGCCAATCCTTAAGTTCTGTAAAAAGAAATGTTATAAATGACATGTGTCAGCGGCGGCCATTAAAAACTAAGGTGAAATCCACTATAGGTACTTATTAAATACAACCTGTCTATTTTGTGAAAAAAAGTTTAAAAACTTTCGCCTGCGGCGCTATTATTACAGTAGCTTTGGCTTTTAAATGTTATGATACATTTGTAATTTCTAAAAAAAAATTTCAGAGCTGGCGGTTTTTCCTTTCTCTTAAACTTTGGTCTCCCAAGATAAATATTTCTATTTTTTTTTAAAGGCTTGTGGTTGTGACTAAGACTACTGATTGAATTGAATTAAACTCCCTTTCTTAAAAGAACAATAGAAAAACTATTAATGGACCAGGGCTGAAGCCTTTGAAAATGGTAAAAAGTGAAAAAAAAATAATAGTAGGATAAAACCCATTGGAAAAGGAAGAGAATATAACAAAAATGAAACGAAAAATAATTTACTGGCGATCCGAGGTCGGAAAGTGGAAGGGGGTGAGTTTTTAAGGGTAGAAAACGAATTATCTCGATTTCCGGCAAAACTACAAGTCCTATATGGAAAAACGTTAAATGGCAAAGTTGTAGGAAATAAAAAGATCTACAACTTTTGTATTAACACTTTTTTCACATAACCTCAAAATTTATGTGAAAAATTCAAATAACCAAGTTTTTGGTATTTTATTTTTATCTTTTACAAAAAAAAATTTTTTCACGAAATTTGGTAAAAACTTACCTTTTTATGTCCCAAACACACTGTAATTTTTTTGATTTAAAATATTTATTTTTTTACTTTATTTTGACTGAATATCGAAAAAGCACCCTAATTTTCAATCGAAAATTCTCACGTCAAAATATCTGCTTTTTTAAAAAAGTCGATGGGCTTTTTGTTTGTTAAAATCTCTACTTTTTGATGGTGTAAAAAAATATATACATTACTATGGTAAATGTTCTCAAAAAATGCAAAGAAACGAAAAAAACTCGAATCAGAATTTTTTTTTTAATCATTATGTACAATTTTGAGCTATTTATTAAAATGTATACTTAAATTACTCGAAAAACGTAAGATTCCATGTTACATTGATAAACAAAAAATTGCAAGTCGAAATATACTACTATAATTAACAACCAAACAAGTTAATAAAGTTAATATTTAATAAGACGTTCGTTTCTTTGCATTTTTTGAGAAAATTTACCCTAGTAATGTATATTTTTTTTACACCATCAGAAAGTAGAGATTTGAAGCAACAAAAAGCCCACCGACTTTTTTAAAAAAGCAGATATTTTGACGTGAGAATTTTCGATTGAAAATTAGGGTGCTTTTTCGATATTAAGTCAAAATAAGGTGAAAAAATAAATATTTTAAATCAAAAAAATTACAGTGTATTTGGGACATAAAAAGGTAAGTTTTCACCTAATTCTGTAAAAAATAATTTTTTTTTGTAAAAGATAAAAATAAAAAACCAAAAACTTGGTTATTTGAATTTTTCACATACATTTTGAGGTTATGTAAAAAAAGTGTAAATACAAAAGTTGACGATCTTTATATTACCTACAACTTTGCTATTTAACGGACTTGTAGTTTTGCCGGAAATCGAGATAAATCGTTTTCTACCCTTAAAAACCCCCTTCCACTTCCCGACCTCGGATCGCCCGTAAATTATTTTTCCTTTCATTTTTGTTATATTCTCTTCCTTTTCCGATGGGTTACATCCTACTATTATTTTTTTTGGTTTCAAAAATTATCGACCCTGGTCAATAAGGATAATATAATATTGCAAAATAATAGTAGCGCTTTGCGTTGAACCAAAAGGCCTATCGCGCTACCCGCCTTGCACCTGACCGTTTTGTCTTTCATATTAATATTTTTATTATTCGTGTAGGTTTATTGTGGGCTCTCCCGGTTCGACCCAAGTTATACCAGCTCATAAATACGTGCTTGCCACTGGTAGTTCCGTATTCTACGCGATGTTTTATGGGGGACTGGCTGAATGTAAAGAAGAAATTGAAGTTCCTGATGTCGAACCGTGTGCGTTTTTGACATTGCTCAAGTAAGTAAAAACTATAAAAACAAAAGTAAAGATGGCCTTTTAGTAATTGAATCTAGATGTTCAATTTCTGAAAGGTCACACTAGGTTAAAATAGATTATCGGCATATGACGTTGACTTTATTAAAATGAATTGTGAATTGTTTCGTAGTTTTCAATGTCAACAATTACAATACAATGAATTTTTTAACAATGACACCATTAGTTGTGGTGTGATGTAAAAAAAGGTAAAGTTACTATTTTTATGCATAAATAAACATAAATGACCTATAAATGGAAAATTTGATAGTCCTATATATTGTTACATTACTAATAATAATAATAAGATTATTTAAAATTTAATAATATAATAAATATGTTTATGATATGCATTAAAAATTAAGTTTTAAAGTAAAAATGTTAATTTATAGTATAAACACAGTTCTTTTTGAAGAAATATATTACGTAGGTATAATAAAATTATTAAGTAATTAATTAATTAAAGCATTTCTAAAAATATTTTTAAATTGTCTGTTTTTAATATCCATGTTTTTATTTCGACTTAAAATATGTTTAATGAAATCAATATTTTAATTTTTGTTGGTAATCGTTTAAATAAAAACATAAATATTTGAAATTTTTTTGTCCTATGGACTTATTTATTTTATTTTTTAATTTTACGGAAGTAGTCCATTATCTCAGAGTGGAGCTGTGAAGAAATGGGGAAAAAAACACAGTCATCTCCACAAACAATATATAAAAAGTCAATTTATTGTGGTGTACATGTTTCGGTACTAGAAAGTACCATCATCAGCACCGAAGGGCCCAAGTGCCACTCACAGGAAGGAATGTAAACAAATTTTAAAAACATGAAAAGGACAAGAACATATTGTAAAATTGGACGAAAACAAAGTTAAAATATTTAAAAAGTGTTAAAAATCGATATTAAAAATCGAAAGGAGTTTCCTTATCTTTTCTTCCCGTACATAATAATAAAAAACCATTTATTTAATGTTTTATGGTTATTTCATTTTTATTACGTGTATTATGATTATGGTTATTAAATTGTATAAGGTTTTTATTTTTAAATATATATACATATTAAGATGTTATAAATGTAAAGTTGTCTTATGCTGAACTTTTTTGTTTCTGAATATAATTGAATCGTTTATTGTTAAAACATGCTAAGCGACTTTTTGAAAACTTTTGAGTAAATGAAAAAAACGTTTAGCTTTCGAAATTGAGAAAATGTGTAGCTTGTATGTACTTGGCTTATTTCTGCAACAAACGGCTTGAGTGACACATCGAAAAAGACCATATCGGATATGAGTACTTGGTTTCTTTCTGCACTAAACGTTGCGTCTATAAACTAAATGTGTATTTCCGACAAAAAACGGAAATGCCCGAAAATGTTACTTGGCGTCTTTTAACAATAAACGATTCAATTCTTTTGAAGCATAAGATAATCTTTATTGAATACAATTTTTTAAAACCTTTTTTGTAGTATTTCTAATTTTTTTACTAACATGTATAGATAGATATAGATTTCTTACATTTTTATCAGTGTCTTATTTCTTATAGATACCTGTACTGTGATGAAATAAACCTCGAGGCTGATACAGTCCTCGCAACCCTCTATGTAGCCAAAAAATACATCGTACCTCACCTCGCCCGCGCATGCGTCAACTATCTGGAAACTAGTTTAACGGCAAAAAACGCATGCCTGCTTCTCAGCCAATCAAGATTATTCGAGGAGCCTGAGCTAATGCAACGCTGCTGGGAAGTTATAGATGCTCAGGTAAGACATAGCTTAAGCTATTTGGACTTGACTAGAGACTTTGGGGGGATTAAAGTGGGGGGCGGCGGGGGGGAAACGAAACGGCATTTTAGTTTCAGTGCGTGTTTGCCAAAGATAGCGTAACTTAGGTTTACAAAGTGAGTTTGTGATATTATATACCAAGATGCTCTGATCGTGCATTACGACGTTTCGACGACATTTTTATGAGGTAAAACACTAATTTAAATGACGGTAATAAATGTATTTTAATTTTATTACATATAAAATATTGTCTGCGAAGTAAATTTGTACCAGTTTTACCCTGAACTAACAAGTTTATACCTTAAAAAACTATTAGTGTGCATAATATCACTGCCATGGATGTAAGCCACTATTGAGTGGCTTTTGTCTCATTATGAGTCATGTGTTTTGATGGTTAAACGTTTTTAATCATAGCATAGTACTAAAACATTCCTTTTGTGTGCATGTAGAAAGCTTCTTTTATGATGTGACAATAAAAATATATCTTTATGCAGAATGTCGCGTCGAGTAAAAAAAAATAATAGTATGTAGTTTGTTAGGAAACAAGGAAAATGACCACCATATACAATAATGTAAAGTTCATGCTGTGGTCACGAGATAAGCAAATAATCTGGTATTTTGTTTTAGAAATACCAAATGTTAAAAGCAAAAACAATAATATGTATCTAAAAGAGGTTGACACCAGAAGGCGATCATAAAACATTATTAAGAAAAAAGCAAAAATTATTGTTATAATTCTTCCAATAAAAATCATCACGCGCGGAAAACGTCTACAAGATAAATGGATAAGAAGTGGTCTACGCGGGTCCACGATGACTATGAGGACATTCTGAGCATACCGCGGAGCATGTTATCTTTAGAATCTAAAGCCTACGACTTGTTTACAAATAATGACCTACAGCTTAATCTCGAAAAAACACAGCGTATCATTTTTTTCTACCAATAACGTGTGGTAAATCGGCAAAATTACTGGGAATCATACTGGATGATCGATTAGACTGGTCTACACATGTTAATAGTCTTACAAAAAAACTAGCATCCTTTACCGTTATCCTGCGCAGATTAAAAATTCAGTTAATCCATCTACCCTTTTAACTGTTTATTTCGCAATTTTTCATTCTCATTTGAGTTATGGTGTCGTATTGTGGGGCAATTCTTCATCAGGCCATTAACGCTTTTAGACAGCAGAAGAAAGCTGTTCGTGTGATTGCTGATGCTGGTACTTTGACCACTGTCCGCTCCTTTTTAAGAGGTTTGGAATTATGCCTCTACCTTATCTGTATATATCACCTGCTCGAAATCCAGAAAAACAAAAATAGTTTTTCCTTAAATTCTAATTTTCATAACTACTCAACTAGAGGTTCTGATTTAATCAGACCTAAAAAATTTTGCTACAAGAAGGTCAAGGACAATTCTATTAATATCTTATTGTATAATGCACTGCCTGAAAATGTAAAGCTGCTCAGTTATTCAAAATTTAATTGTCTGATTAAAAAATCTTTTCGTCACTGTTTTTATTCAGTTCTTGAATCCCATGTTTCCTGCTCAGTGGTAGAATACTTTGATGTTAATTCACGAACACCAACATTTAAATTTTAACTCTTTATTATTATACTGTTTGTTTATAACGTTTGTGTATGTTATATTCTTATACAATTGTGTTTTGATGTAATTTTAATTTAGTTAAATACATGCGTCCAGGAATGCTTTATATTTTGTATGACTTGCAACAACTTGTTATTTACAAAAATGTGGTCAAATAAATATGTCTATGTCTATGGTCATATATACTCTACAAAATTTAACTATATCATAATAGATACGGGTCATATATATTAGTTGGCGTTCCACCATTTAACCACTTTCAGCAAGTTTGCCGAGTTTAAGAGATTTTGGTGCTGTTGTCAATCATACTGTATACAAATATAGGTACTCGAAAATGGTTATTTCATAAAATCCTAGATAAAATCTATACGTACTAGACAATCACATTAATCCCCGACATACCCGATGGTACATTTATGTATGTGTGTCATTTTTCTTGTTCTGTGGTGTATCAGGTAACTTTTCGACGACTTTCGGACTCACCCTGTATATTAAGTTTTTTCTAAGTATAACTTAATTTGACAACAAAGTACAAAAATATATTTAACCGAAAACCATGTTATGTGAGGTCATTGGAATGTTTTTTGTCTGGTATTATTCTTCATGTAAAGTAATTTAGAGTAGCTTGCTTACATATTGTCAATGCTTTAGCCATTTTTATTGATTTACAAAATATACGTCTGTGATTATTTACATCTCATAATGTTTACTATGTTAAATACGTTAGATATAAATTTCATGTGTGACAAAATTATTAGCTAAATAATATGTGAACTAAAAAATGTTTGTCTATATGTTTTAAAGTACAAAATATAAAGTTTACGACTATATTTGGTAATGTTTTAGTCAGTTAACCTTTCCTTTCCTTTACATACGTTGATAATTAACAAAAAAAAGCAATTAAAATAATGCGGCTAGAAAGAAATTCGTTGTTTTGAAGCTGACCAAACATTAATGTGATCTAATATTAATATCGCTAAACAACTAATCAGTTATCTTTAATCACTAACCGAAACTAGAATACATGCCATCGGTCACTGAAAAGGTTTTGCCCATGCAATACACAGTTAATTATTTAGGGTTTTTAAATATAGTCTTAACCGCAGTCAATACAATTCCTCAGAAAAAACCATTTATAAATTAAATATGTGCTTCCATTTTTCTTCTAGAATGATTGGCGCACGTAACTTTTAACAGCTTTTCAATAGATGGGAACAATTTCAATGCTTGCAATGCTGTATAAATTAGCAAAGCAGATATTTCCCGCCCAATCATTTTTAAACGGAGCCTAGTCAAGTTCAAGTCGATCTTTGTCTGGCGACGGTACTTGCGACACATTATTAGCCAAGTTGATCATCATTAACAAAAACGTTTTTAAGCCTCTCTTTTTTCTAAATATTTCTAAGCACCGTACTTTTTCAATGAGATTTAAGGTTTTTTTTTTAAATGGACAACTAGTAGCCCAGGGTTTAAAGGTATCCAAATTTTGGATGTTCTTTAGAATAATATCATAACAAGCTTAATTTTTAATATATCTTCTCTTCCAGAAAGAAAACCAATTACACAATAAACACACAATATTTAAAAATGAACATGTACAATATGAAAATAAATATAAGATATTGAAATCGAATGCAAAATAGCAATTGCTATGCAAAATCGTCTCGCTAACTTCTAGCTGATAGCTTCGTCTTTAAAGCCTTGCAATAAGTTCGTCAAATAATGCTTACTATGGAGCATTTTTTTTACTTGCAACTACTATAAACCCTTATACGGAATCGGCAGAAACAATGGTCTAAATATCAATTTTGTTAAAGTTAAGTTTTTAGAGCAATATGGAAGGGATGTTACAAACACAACAATAAGGCCCATAGTAAGTTTTAAACTACAGGCAGTGTTCTAGACCAAAAGAAAGGAAGAACAGGGTGAAAGAGAACAGTGTAAAATAATAAACAACACGGCAGGCTCCTGTACCAAATCATGTAATCTCCAAAGAGGAGCATGAGAAAGACTTGGGTAAATGAACATAAATCGGGAAACTACATGTTTAATTTCCAACGATATTGGTGCATTTTCGTATAAGATTCAGGGATTTCACAAGTTAAACATTGCGGATAAGCAATATTGCGCCCGTGTTCTACCCACGCCATATAATAATAATAATAATAATAATAATAATAATAATAATAATGTCTTTATTTCTGATTCAAGCAGTAAAAATAATTACATTACAATTCATAACTATAGCCAATGACGGTTAAGTACAGCCTAATATCAGAAAAGGCGAAGTCCAGATATGCATAACACTTATGTTATCCACCCTGAACGACTTAACCTCAAAATCAACAAATATAATAATAATTAAAAAAAACCTTAAGAGTAGGTACGCGCGCAATATGTTATAACCATATTAAAGAAGAGAAAAAAAATATTTTGTGCCTTTTTATCTTGCAGCTTGCTTGGCGAAGAGATATTTAAATGTATTTTGTCTAAATTTGTTTGAAGTGAGAGTCTTAAAGAAGTCGGGAGTGAACTTAGCAGAGTTAAAAGTAAACACCGTTCAAACAGGGAGGATTTATGATATGATATGATACTCGATATGATATGAGGAGGAAGAGTTTATACCAAACGTATGGTTTTCTGTTTAACCACATGTCTCATTATCAGGACACGTCAATAGACAGCCATGCAGATTTCTTGGATTCGAAAGATCACAATAAATTCTAGAAGCACTTATCACGAATGAACGAGTAACTGTTTGGTGTGCAGTTTCTGGGCACGGAATTTTGGGCCCTTAATCCTTTTTTAAAAAAAATCTATGAATTTAAAGAAAAACAAAAACATATTTACAAGACTTATGTTGGGTTGCACAATTCTTAATAATAATTTCCTAACCAGGCAACTTCGACTGTGACAGTAATAACATTGGCAAACATTATTTTCTCATAATCAGAGTGGCTCGGTTAGCTTAATTGTTAATTAATTAATCAGGCAAGTTTGACTGTGACATAACTGGCATTGGCAGACATTACTTATTCACAATCAAAGTTGCCTCTTTATTCAATCAAGAATTAGGCTAAACCGAGCCACTCTGATTGTGAGAAAATCGTTTCTGCTAATGTAATTTCTGTCACAGTAAGATAGTCAATTTTGTTTAAAATTTTTGTGCAACTCGACATTAGTTGACTTATGTCAGACCTCATGAGTAAATATGGCTGTTCCCATTTTTTAAAATAAATCGTTTAATCACTTCACCTTTTTTACGATGTTTCTGTTTTAAACTAAAAATTTTAAATTTTAAGCCATCAGTCCCTGGGGCTACTAGTTGTCCATATGAAATGCTTTTTTTTAAATCACCTGGATAAATTAGGGAAATTTCATAATAATTGACGAGAATGCTTCACATATTATTGATACAGTTCTTTCATCAGATTTAATTTTATAATAATTAGTAATTCTGATGTTATAAGGCCAAACTCAAAATGAAAAACTTCTTGTTGGTTAGAAAACTTACCTACACAGTATCAGTTTGTAACGTGGAGTAAATTCAGTAAATCCAGTACAGTTTTTTTTTGGAAAAATGCTTGGATACGGCTATTAACATTTTAAGTTGTGGTCTTTTTTATAAAAAATATATTGATACAGTATGTCCCAAATTAGAGAATGTTGGGCCGATTAAATAACAAAATGTACACCGCTATGTTTACAGCGACGACAGAATGTTACAATTAACTGACGTGCCTGCCACAAGCACTCTCATTCTAAACATATAGCTCTGTGAAAATTATTAGTAAGGAAAGTACAAATCCCATTCTTAGAGGCTCTGGAAATGAAGGTAATTGTGACAGATACGTCATATAGTTGTCACATTATTTTCTTCGGCCACTGTAAGCATATTTTAACTGTTTTGACATATTTTTCTTTTTAAAGGCGGAAATGGCACTGAAATCTGAAGGATTTGTTGACATAGATATGTCCACACTTGAGTCAGTTTTAGGGCGGGAAACGCTTAACTGCAAGGAGATGAATTTATTAGAGGCCGCACTGAATTGGGCTGGTGCAGAGTGTGGAAGAAGGTTAGTAGCATAAACAAAGAAGATTTTTTAGACTGCGGGTATTGTCGATGTGTCAAAAAAAAATTCGTAAAGTTGCTTTATCTCAAAAATGGGCCGGCACGTTTTTAACTATTAAAATGTTGAAATTTAACGGTCCTAGTATAAGTAATAGGAGCAAATCACTCTTAGACCAGGGTCGATCATTTTTGAAACAAAAAAAAAATAATAGTAGGATGAAACCCAATGGAAAAGGAAGAGAATATAACAAAAATGAAAGGAAAAATAATTTACGGGCGATCCGAGGTCGGGAAGTGGAAGGGGGTGTTTTTAAGGGTAGAAAACGATTTATCTCGATTTCCGGCAAAACTACAAGCCCTATGGAAAAACTTTAAATGGCAAAGTTGTAGGTAATAAAAAGATCTACAACTTTTGTATTTACACTTTTTTCACATAACCTCAAAATTTATGTGAAAAATTCAAATAACCAAGTTTTTGGTTTTTTATTTTTATCTTTTACAAAAAAAAATTTTTTTTTCACGAAATTTGGTGAAAACTTACCTTTTTATGTCCCAAACACACTGTCATTTTTTTGATTTAAAATATTTATTTTTTCACCTTATTTTGACTTAATATCGAAAAAGCACCCTAATTTTCAATCGAAAATTCTCACGTCAAAATATCTGCTTTTTTAAAAAAGTCTGTGAGCTTTTTGTTCGTTGAAATATCTACTTTCTGATGGTGTAAAAATATATATATATATACATTACTATGTTAATGTAAATGTTCTCAAAAAATGCAAAGAAACGAAAAAAACTCGAATCCGAAATTTTTTTTTAAATCATTATGTAAAATTTATACTTTAATTACTCGAAAAACGTAAGATTCCATGTTACATTGATTGATAAACAAAAAATTGCAAATTGAAATATACTACTATAATTAACAACCAAATAAGTTAATGAAGTTAATATTTAATAAGACATCTACAATATTTTGAGAAAGTTGTAGAATCTTCTTTAAATTATATGCGTAGATGCCTATTTATTGCTATTTAAAGATAACTTATTATTTTTTAAAACTCCCAATACTTTTTGTTTAACAAACGTTATGTAAGGGGTGAAAACTTTATAACTGTATAGCAGTGCAGTGGCGGCCGGTGGAGTAGAGCCACAGTGCTATGGCGCTACCTGTCCTACCAGCTACAGTGAAAGTTTATTTAAAACTGGAACGCAGTCGGCTGCGCTTTATCAAAGCGAATATGCGAAAACTGGTCACGTAGTTTTCGTGGGCTTAGCCCAGTATGACCTGTATCGATATCGTTTTTTCTTTAATAGCCCGCCATACACCAACATATAAGTTGGACCAATTTGATCCGTTCGGATTTGGTCTGCGAGCTATAGGCTCGGCACGTACCAAAACTCTTGTCATTTTTGGGCAGCCTAATTTGGCTCGCCGACTTAATAACCCGATTAGATTCGCCTGATTAAATCTTTTCGTTCATGAATAGTTTTTGCTTGGCTCGCGATCTTTTGGAATTCCTGAAAAATTAAACCAGTGGTTTTAGATCGACGCGGATTTATTTGTACTCGGTGAGTTTTAAAAATGAATACCAATCGTAGAAGAATAGCTTGCGCCATAGCGCATGTATTTATTGCCAATAAACAAAAATCAAAAAAACGGAGCAAGTGGGTAAAAAAACGGATTTCTCGTAGATGAACTGAGTCATATGTTACTCTTGAAAAAACTTCAACAAGACGAGCCAAATGATTTTCGTAACAATTTAAGAGCAGTTATCACTTGCCGCATTTAGGTAAAAAGGAGTGACAAACTACAAAAAACGATTGGATAGAATTGGTTAAAATTTGGAATCTAGCTCCGAAATTTGATACTACATGACTATATCGCCTTCAATCTTTTTAAATTAGAAAACAAATTTTCAAAATTGATAAAATGAAGATGATACAGTATCAAATTTCGAAGCTAAATTCCAAATTTTAACCAATTCTATCCAATAGTTTTTTTGTAGTTTGTCACTCCTTTTTACCTAAATGCGGCAAGTGATAACTGCTCTTAAGGATGGATAATGATACTTTCAGACATTTGTTAAGTATGGTGGAAGTACAGGGTTATCCAACCAAGACTAGACAAGGCAATTTTTTGACTTTTCCTGTACTTTTATAAAAAAAACTGAAATAGCCATCTTAAGTCATTTTCTCCCGCGAATTCGAATATCTTCAGCAAAAAACAATTTGAACATCAAACACAAGTACTAGGGGTCACTTTGATATTATTTAAATGGAACACCCTGTATATTTTTACATTTTTAAATTCCACATAAAATTATAATTATTTTTTATTAAATGCATTATTAGTCTATACTTCATAGTTTCCGAGATATTGACTTTCGAAAAGTGACATTTTCGAACTTTGAAAGCTTATAACCTTCTAACAGTACGTCTTAGAGCAAAACGGCTTACATGTCCCTATCTCCAATTTTTATTATCTTCCCAAAAAAAATCAACTTTCAGTTAAACCGGAACAACTATATTTCCTGCTTTCGAGTTACATCCGGCTTAACCGGAAGTTGATTTTTTTGGGAAGATAATAAAAATTGAAGATAGGGACATGTAAGCCGTTTTGCTCTAAGACGTACTGTTAGAAGGTTATAAGCTTTCAAGGTTCGAAAATCTCACTTTTCGAAAGTCAATATCTCGGAAACTATGAAGTATAGACTAATAATGCATTTAATAAAAAATAATTATAATTTTATGTGGAATTTAAAAATGTAAAAATATACAAGGTGTTCCATTTAAAAAAATATCAAAGTGACCCCTAGTACTTTTGTTTGATGTTCAATTGTTTTTTGCTGAAGATATTCGAATTCGCGGGAGAAAATGACTTAAGATGGCTATTTTAGTTTTTTTATAAAAGTACAGGAAAAGTCAAAAAATCGCCTTGTCTAGTCTTGGTTGGATAACCCTGTACATTTGAAAATAAATTCTTTTGACAAGTAACGTGAATCGGCAGACATTATTTGTTATTATTATAATTTAACCTCAAACCAAGTTGGACGACTTGATACGCGTCCCAAATTAACCTAGCGAATCGACTGACGGGTTAAAACCGGCTGATTTCATCCGTGGCAGATATCACACGGCCCGATGAAGCTCGGCTCGCCACATACACGTAAAGTTTTATCGGCGTATTTGGCTCGTGCCATATCAAATTCGTTAAGTTATCCGCTGGTGTATGGGGGGCTAATCATAATAAAAATTATGGCCAACTGTCTTTAATAACAGGGCGGTACCTAACTTTTTTTGCCAAGGCTCCCAAACAATAAAAATCTTTCAGTCAATTGCTGCGCGAGCGCTGACAAGCCCGGCAGCCTTAACTTATTTGGCTCGATTCAGTTATTGGTTCGTTCATCGCAAATGCATGTTGTTTGTACTTTGTTTACTGTCGTAAATAAGGTAATTTTCTTTCTAACGTCATAATTTGCAAGTTCTGAACACGATTAGTTTTTAACGGACAATCCATTTTCCACAATATCTTTGGAATAAAAATTGGAAATTAAGGCGGCTGGCAAACCCGATTTAAAAACGGAAAAAATTAGGCGCACATAAAATATTGTGTACCGTACTGTAATGTTTCAAACGAAGCACTAACTTTCATTAATAATAAAAATTTTGAAAATCGGGTACTAAAAGGTTTTCTAATAGGTTGCATACTTTTTGGACTCACTGTATATTCGTTGATTGACTTTCATGATATCGGTCGAAAGTCTGGTTCATTTTTGTATTGCCTAAATTTAAGTAAACTCGTAAAATAATATTTTTTACACTAAAATCGTTCAAAAAAGTTGAATGGCAAGTTTACATTTTTGGATCTTCATGCCTTTTTATGTTTTAGGGAAATCGAGCCATCTCCACAAAACAAAAGAGCAGTTCTAGGTAACGCTCTCTATCTCATTCGAATACCAACCATGAGTTTGGAAGAATTTGCAAATGGCGCTGCGCAAAAAGGAATCTTAACGCAACAGGAAACCATCGATATATTTTTTCATTTTACAGCCAACAATAAGCCGAGTTTGCAGTATCCAATCAAGGCACGGGCAGGACTAAAAAGCCAGGTAACTTTTTTTTTAAATCAATGATATACAGGGTGCTACAAAACGATAAGAGATACGAAGATGGAGGCAAATTGCCTATTTTAGGGCTTAATAATGTGGTGAAAAAAATTTGTATATATTCGAAGTTTCGTTGTTTAGATACTACAGTCAAATAAATTTTTTTAAATATGGACCTGGAATTTTAAATACGGGGCCTTCTAAGTCTTAAAAATTAAAACAATTACTTTATTTTTAAATTTTAATATTTTGTCATCAAATACCTCATCATTAATCAGTATTTCAAATTAATCTTTCTTTACAGTTACGGCTATGAAGTTTATGTCGTTTATTATTTCAATAAAGTTCTAGTCAGAAATTAGATTTACCATCGCCTTAATTACCATTATGGCAGGTATTTCTTATTTTATTAGTATTTTTATTTATTTCATAATTATTATAATATTTATCGTATTTTCTATGGTTTTGGTCCTAAAGCTCAAAATCTTGTAAAACAAAAAGTGAGTAAAAAATTATACAGAAAAGGTTATCAAGCGGAAAACTGTAAAACAGATAGCAGCTATTAACAGTACTTGTTTTTTTTATAAATAAAATTTCAACTAAAACACCATGCATCTATCTGTGTAATAGTAATGTACAGGGTGTCCCATAAGTAAGGGACCATATAGCAACAGGAGATAGTAGACTTGAAAATACCGTGCGAGCAAAAATTATTTGCCTCAAAGAGGGCCTTGCATCTAAGGACGTAATGCTTAGCCGTAGAGCTTAATACCTGTTGGGTGTCAGTAACTACCTGAATTAACAATCAATCAGTTATTCCGTCATCTTTGACAGTCGTTACAACTAATTTGATTCATCGCTAATTTTTCCAATTTCTTGAACAATTCACACAATGGGCTTTACGGAATAACACAAAACATTCATGGTTGAAGCGTATTTTCGAAACGGGTTTAGAGTAAATGGTGAGTGGCAATACAATCCGGGTTTGTGCATGGACGATTTTCACGAACATTTTCCTAACGTTGCTTTTATTGCTGGAGATTTTTATCATTGCCTGAAAAGAACCGTGGCTGTGTTTAGGGAAACAGGTTCTATACAACACAAAAAAGGAGCAGGAAGACCATCTGTAAGAACAGAACAACTTGTTGCAAACGTTCGTGAAATAATGCAAAATACACCAACAAATTGTATAAGACGCCTGTCCCAAGAAGTGGGAAGATCTTATGGAACATGCAGGACTATTCTTAAGAAGCAGCTAAATTTATTTCCTTATAAAGTGCAAGTATTATAATTTTGTAAACAACAAAAATAAATTTGTGTTTGTCTACTTATTTTATTACTTATTAGTTTGGCATATCATGTCATAATATGATTTTGACAAAATTTTAACCTTGGTTATTATAGTTATATCGTCCCCATATCATTGTGATCTCAACCAAGCCCTACGTTTTTTAATCCAAGCCCTCTTTAATGCAAATAATTTTTGCTCGCACGGTAGGTCTTTATGCTTAGTTTCTTAAGATAAAAGATCGACGGATAATTTTCCATAACTTATGTTTACTTAAGAAAGGTGTTAATTTAAATGTTTTTTGCCATCTGGCATTTAAATGCAAATATCTCAAAAACTAATTAAAATATCGAGAAAAATGAAGAACAACTTTTTTACGTATAAAATACCTCTCTTTCTTAATTTGAGGCGAATGAATGTGAGAGACAAAAAATATATGCGATGACCAAACTCATATTGTGTACCTAGCGTTCTCTAGGTGGTATCTTAAAACTAATTATAAAATCGCCTTTTTTCTGTTAGGTCCCCTTAGTTGTTATAAGACACCATGTATAATATAATTGCTATAAGGCCGTAAAGAATGGATAATTTGAAATACTAATTGATGTGTTATTTGAAGACAAAAGTTAAAATTTAAAAACCCTCTAAATTGATTTAAGTTTTTTCTAAAGCTTAGAAGTCCTCGGTTCTCTTACCGGTTTCGAGATCCTCATGTACTCATACCAACTTGTAGCACCTAGCTGAAGAAGAAACCTTACAAAGCCCTTCAAATTGTTCAATGTTTTGAAATTTCTGGCATTACTGAATAGCAAAAGGATTAAACATTGTTTGTAATGTTAGATTCTTAATTTAGGGCTTTACTTTGAGAGACCAAAAGGTAGCCCATTTATGCTAGCATAATAAATACTGTAAAACTTTCATCGCCACTTTCATCGCCCCTAAGTGGTAACTTCCGAAGGGAAGGCGTACACTTCATTTTCCTTTTATACTAAAGGGGGACGATTTTTTTCTTATGGTTACTGGGTGAGAAAGCATATGGCGCTGATAGGCATGGATTAGGGTTGTTGAGAAAGAGACACCGCTGTACTTTCTGGTAACGTGTGAGGCTCTGGGGAGACTGAGACATCAGGTCTTTGGCTCAGCGGTTTTCCAAAGAGAAATTATCGCCCTAGCCTGAAAAGACATCCCTACTTTCATAATGAGACCGGAAAGCTGGGGCACAGGTCGTTAAGGAAGTTGGGGGAAGATTTAGAGGTTGACAAAAAGGATTGTCTTGGTCTACTTGCAGGTCGCAGAGCCTCGTTTCATCTAGTATACTATGGTTACAGTCAAATTTTTTGTCCATGCTACCATTGCATTGGTGGCACTTACATACATTCTATGTTCTGGTGGGTCAGCAGATAGTTCTCTTGCAATCGTTTGTAACGCTGTCTCATTAACGAACAGACAAAATAATAGCATAGCTAAAAGTGGTGAGTATGTAAGAGCTCTCATGACTTTCCTATTGTTTCAGGTTTGTCATCGATTTCAATCGTGTGCTTACCGCTCCAACCAATGGCGATATAGAGGTCGCTGCGACAGCATCCAATTCTCCGTCGACCGTCGGATTTTCGTCGTCGGTTTCGGATTATATGGATCATCAAACGGAGCCGCAGATTACAGCGTGAAAATCGAACTAAAACGATTAGGTTGCGTATTGGCAGAAAGCAATACAAAATTCTTCTCGGATGGATCCAGCAATACGTTCCATGTGTATTTCGACAATCCAATACAGATAGAACCTGAGATGATTTACACCGCTTCGGCAGTACTAGATGGGGGAGAGCTGAGTTATTTCGGACAGGAGGGCATGAGCGAGGTTACCGTGGGCCAAGTAACGTTCCAGTTTCAGTGTTCCTCCGAAAGCACGAACGGTACGGGGGTGCAAGGTGGACAAATTCCGGAATTAATATTCTACGGTCCTGCTCATGAGGAACATTGAGTCGATGTGTGTTATTTAGAGATGCTAGTCATAATTTTAAGAGTATTTTAAGTAAAATAAAAGTTATCGATTTCTCAAGAAATTTAAGTTGAAAGATACTGGCGTCCTCGATTGTGGATTCTGCCAAAATTGTTGAAGAAGTCACAATAATAAAGCTGTCGGTTAGTTAATTATTGTTTAAAAGCTTTGTGCCTTCAAACATAAATACGTTAAAATTAATATAATGTTTTTACCTTTCTTCAAAAATTTAATATTGGTACAAACCAAAAAATGTGCAAAAAGGATTTAAAGCTGAAGACGACACAAGGAAAAGTTACGTCGTTTTTATCTAACCCAACAAGCTGTGTCGATTCTGAATGTTGGTTCTCCTTGATGACAACTAATAAAATTTTACTTCAATTTCTCTAAACATGTTCTCTAATAGAGTCAAACGGAAATTTATGATGTATCAATAAATAGAATAAAATTATGCACATTAATTTTCTGTTAAATAATTATTTAAAGTTTTGGTATTTTCAATAATAAAAAATAAAATTCATTTTTAAAATAATCTAATGGTTTAAATCAATTACATATTGATTTTTTAATTCGACTAGACACAATAAATAACTACATTTTTTAATGCAGAAAAATATCATAAAAACAAAGGAAGGTAATAAAACTGTATAATGGAAAATTCTCTAACAAAAACTCTTTATTGTTTTACTTGTGTTTAAAACACTTTCCATGTCTAAAACCATTTGAGCACCAGCTTAGAGTGCTATAAAATGGATTAAATATTTGCACCATTACAAGCCTTTAAAATCGTTAGAGAAGCGTTCTTAGAAGTTTAAAATAAAAACAATGCGACGTATTCTTGTTAAGATGATAAAATATAACGTCAAAGAACTGTCAAGTTACTAAAAGTACCTACTGGGGGACACTTTGCTAATTTGACGACGCCGACTGTACTATATTATAATCTACTTTTATTATTAAAAAACTTAACAAGCTTAAATTTCTCGTTGTTACAACGTGGCAAATGTTGGGTTATGGAAATACGGCACAAAGGAATTATAGGTCGGCGCATCGGGATAGAGAAATGATAGGTCAATATTGGCGCTGAACCAGAGAGGACACTTTGTGTTCTGACCAATTATGAACTTTCTCCGTATTTTTACAATTTGACGAATAGCGGTTTGGTGCCGAAATTAATTGACAGCTGATCAAAATATTACCATGATTCTATTGGTTAAACCTTTTAAGATCTCTGGCACTTTTAATTTTAAAAAAACTAGGAATGTCTCCCCAGTGGCTTAGAACAAGAAGAAAAATAACAGTTTATAAAATAAGCATGTTTTTTGAGTTTTTTTATGCAGACTGTAGAGCTTTAGTATCTATATTATTTTCCTATTTTGCTTAGACATAAATTTAAATTTGTTAAATTTAAATTTAAAAATATATAATTATGTCTATTTTTACAGTACCTACGTATTAGTTTTTTTTTATACATTGAAGGTTCTCAGCTCGTTTGATATGGTTGTAAATACTTTTACTTTTAAATTTATTTATCTAATATAAAACGCTTATTAATGTGTCTTTTTGTTGAAAAAAATTGACATATTGATGAATATTAACTATGTTTAAGTACTGGATTGTCAGTTAATTAACAATCGAATACATTTTATAAGAAACTATTAAAATTATGACTACTACACAACGCCCTTAGATAAAGTATGTCCAAGATATCTTTGCTGAGTAGTTTTTAATTACATTATTTACTCAGACCAGATATCTTGTGTCACATTATGCCTAGGAGAAGCTTTCCCTAAAAACTCTTTGTTTTAATTTAAATCTTGTTTAAAAGTGCTGTGACTATGACTATCAAAAATGTAGTGCTAATTTAAAAGACTGCTTGTTAATTTCGTGGGAATCTTTTTTTTTTAATTTATACTTAGTTTTAGTGCTTAAAAGCCAAATGTAGTTTGCCAATTTTTTTTATAACGTTTTGCCTCCGAGCACCATAAACAACTAGAGACAATGCATGTGTATAATAATAAAAATAAAAAGAAGAAGATCGAAAGAAATCCTATCCACTTTTTGTCAAAGTCAATAGCAGGCAGCCACATTTCGGTTACTTTATTTATGTTGTTTTCTTACACAGAGTAACACTACATATATAGTGCATACCCTCTAATTATTTGCATTGCTCGGTTGGACCATGTGGTAATAATGGTAAAAAATTATTATTTGAATTTCCATTAGTTCTTTGTCCGAAAAAGTGTACAGACATAGACCAAGGAAATTGAAACAATAAACTAAGGGTGAGATTGCAGAAAATGCATACCTGCAACTTTGCAGATCTGCAAACATGGGGGACGTAAAATAATTTGCAAAAATTTGACACCCCCACAAACTATTTGCAAATTCGCGATTATTACCGCAGTTAAACCGTTTTACTACATAATTAATTTGTATGGAGCTGCATGCTTGGTGAAACTGTTCTTCCATTGCACAGGAAGACAAAATAATAACTACTTGTTGTTTCACAAATTTAATCAGTTTCCTGACACGACACTGACAATATCATTCCTATACAAGTCAATAAAAACAACTTACACAAACACATATCGAATGCTAAAATAGAAACTAAAAATAAACTTTTAAAAAGTGGGGTCTACCAAATAGAATGCGACAACTGCGAGGCTATCTACATTAGACAAACAGGGAGACATTTTGACACCAGGCTTAAAGAACACAAAACATCTGTTTAAAAAAAAACAAAATAAAACGGGTTTAGCTGATCACTGCACATTACACAATCACTCAATCTCTAACAACATAAAACCCATATACATACACAATAAAAGCAGAAAACTAAATTTACTAGAAACAATAGCTATCAAAAAAGCCATAAAAAAAACAAATGTAATGTTGTTAATAATCACGCCGAAATACCTTTAGGCGCTTCCCTAATTCTTAATAGCACACTAATTTAGGACTAAATATGTATCTGTACCTTTAAAAGTTAGGAAAACCCACAGTTGGCCATTCAATCTTCTAATTCTAATTTTAATTTTATGACATGTTTATAAATACCATAATATGATATAAATACCTTTGTAATGTCACGTAGAATTTAGTATCTTCTTGTACTCCTTTGACAATGGCCCGCAAGGGCCGAAACACGTGTCAGGAAACTGATTAAATTTGTGAAACAACAAGCCGTTTTACTACTTCTGGTTAATTGATATTAACTGCCAAATACGTAAAATATGCCCAAATCCATGGGAAATAATGAATTAATGAACGTTTCCTTCTTTTTTTTTTATATAAAAATCGGATATAAATTGTAAATAACCACCACAAATATTATCACCCGCCAAAATTCCAAAAACATAGGTTAGTTTTTAACAAATTTTATACATTCTGCAAGTTTACGGGATCTTCCAACCTTCTGCCATTTTGGAGACGTCAAATGCAAAGCTTCTGTAATCTCACCCTAAACCATTTAATAAAAGTTACTGTAAATAAATGCATTTATACTAATTTTATTGTACTGCTCATATGCTTAAGTATTTTTTATATTTTATCTATTTCGCCTTATAGACTGACCTATTTTGATTATTGGATATTTTGGAATATTTCATATACAGCATACAGCAGTTTTATGGTAACGGTAAAAATTATGACGGCAATTACCAAAATATGATTTCTTTAAAAAAAAAACTCTTAGTAACTATATTATTTAAATTTCACTTAACGTTTTTCAAAAAGAATGGCGGTTTCAAAAGACCCAATCAAAAACTTTCATAATTTTGACGCCACCATTGTTTAGCTGATACGATTAGACAAAGATAACAGTTTAAGTCTTGTCAGTAACATTCAAAACGCCATTAAAACGTCAACAAAGGCTAATATTTCCTAACCTAAAACTACTAGTGAGCGTTTAATACCATCAGAGGTCGCATTCTCTATGGCAAATCACAAAACATACTTGGTAATTGTTTGATCAAATAAATTATAACCGGAGCTAGTTAAAATTAATCCTCAAAATCCCTCTTGTGAACTAGAACTGTTCCTCTTCTTATCTATAAATGGTATCGGTTGTACATAGAAATATGTTATGGTAGAACTAACCCAACCTCCAAAAACAAGCTACGTATGCCCGAAAAGGTTACTTTACTTATTTTTTTTTATATAACAAGAATTTTAGAAACACGTGATTTTGATATAATTTAACCATTCTTAAAAATATGCATATTCTATGTGCAAAAGGTAGCATAGTGTAATAAACCAATAGTCAGAAATTCAACAATTATTGTGTAACTCTTAGCATAACTCAATAGAAACATTAGCATGTAAAACCCAAATTTATTGGCAAAATAAACTATTAGGAATCTAGGTAAAGTGACGTATTTTTTTTAAAGATTACTTTCTGGTATTTACTTATGCTGCTGGACCATCAAGTTTACATGTATGGACATACAAATTTAGTATTTTCAATTAATGCAATCTATTATAGTTGATTTACAGTACTTAACTTTCAAAATGTCTTTATTCCAAACTAACTTTTACAGGAACGAAAGAAAAAACTCAAAGTCTTCCTTCACAAAGTTTAATAATAAATTAAATTATTTAGGAAAAGTCTCTACATGTTTCGAACGTAGTGACGTTCATCATCAGGAGACAGAAATAAAACTTAGTGCTGATGGTTTTAGCAGGAGAGAAAATGGTGTCGAACCTTAATGGAGCTTTCATGGAATTAAAAATCCGATATGCATATCAAACATAATATTATGAAGAAATTGATGAAATTTAAAAACATACTGAGTATGTGAGAAGTCAGTAAATAAGGGCTAAACCAACCAAATAAACTGGGGGGAAAAAGAAAAAATATTTTTTTCATTAAAAAAGGTGTCGAAGAATATTTAAAAAAGGTCTTTTAAAGAAGCATAATTAGGTAGGAAATTGTCATTGTGAGGACAAAATTTACCAGAATTACATGTAGGTAATTAAAGTCACAAACAAAGTCACTTTGTTCCAAGCACGTGGGTGTGAACATCTGCTTCTCTGCTAATTACTGAAATGTTAAATATTTTAATGAACTTTACTAATTTTAAATTAAAAACCTGCGGGGTTACTGAGTTTGCAACCTCAGTACCCCACTAAACAAAATTTTTTGACTACAACTTTAATTACCTACATGTAATTCTGGTAAATTTTGTCCTCACAATGACAATTTCCTACCTAATTATGCTTCTTTAAAAGACCTTTTTTAAATATTCTTCGACACCTTTTTTAATAAAAATTTTTTTTTCTTTTTCCCCCCAGTTTATTTGGTTGGTTTAGACCTTATTTACTGACTTCTCACATACTCAGTATGTTTTTAAATTTCATCAATTTCTTCATAATATTATGTTTGATATGCATATCGGATTTTTAATTCCATGAAAGCTCCATTAAGGTTCGACACCATTTTCTCTCCTGCTAAAACCATCAGCACTAAGTTTTATTTCTGTCTCCTGATGATGAACGTCACTACGTTCGAAACATGTAGAGACTTTTCCTAAATAATTTAATTTATTATTAAACTTTGTGGAGGAAGACTTTGAGTTTTTTCTTTCGTTCCTATACTTTTAACTCCACTTTAAGCATGGACTATTTCTTCAAATTAACTTTTACAGTTCATTACATGGAAAGTGACAACATAATATATAAAACTTGATATAATAATAGTGGATATGATGTCCACATCGTATGAGCGAGTAGTAGTATGAGTAGCGTGTATATGTCGTAGGCTGATAGTGAAATCCGTCATTTCATGAAACGCCTAGTGATATCATGAAGCGTGGCTAAAAGGTATATTGCAACTGGTTTGTTCGTTGTTCCCCAGAGCTTTTTTTTTCAATTTTTTCAACTAATATTATTTTATAAAAATAAAATTTAAATTTAATTAAAAAAAAATTGAAAAAAATGCTCTGGGTAACAACGAACAAACCAGTTGCAAATATATCTTTTAGCGTGCAGCATGATATGACTAGGCTTTTCATGAAATGACGGATTTCACTATTAGCCTACGACATATATAATATAGACAAAAAAGCATTGCCTACCTTTCAAAAAATTATCCGTTTTATATCTAACTCTGGCAACTTTTCTATACATTATTGTAGAGGGCCGAAAATTAACCGTATTGACAGCAAACATCTTGCTTAATATTATGCTCTTATGGCAAAGCAAAGGCAGTGCCTTTATATAAGTAAAAGCAAGAGAGACTGTGTAGTAGATGCGGGTAGAAAGAGATGCAACAAATGCACGCAACTTGCGTCCACCAGAGTGCCCGCCGTCTAGTCCAGCAGGGTTATACTGCATTGTTGCCAAGACCATAGACTAAAGTTTTCTCTGTGGATTATTTTTTGTTTATTGTAGGTGTTTAATATTTACGGATTTTTAGTTTTTGTGTAGTTCAGTGAATTGTGTTTGTGCTTTTAGTGACCCGGATTGGAATATAAACAATAACTAGTCACAGCTCACAGCCGTTGTATGAATTTATTATGCCCAAATAAGGGTAAAATACCGGGTATTTCGTATTTTCAGTACGTATGGAGTAGTGATGTATGTTGATTTCTGATGTATCTGTATTATGATCAATTTAAACACATCAAACTAGGCCTAGGCTACACAAACAAGCTATGAAAATAAAGAGAAACACACACCAAGACAGATTATCCCGATGCATGGTTTGGTATATTTTATTTGCAGACCTGCAATCTAATTAGATAAGCCTATTTTTCGGGCAATATATTGCTTCAAAAAGTTCAACACACTTTTCTCTATACTTATATTATATAAGAGAAAAAAGTAAATACCTAGGATGGTTTACATTAATCCAAGCGTCATGTTCTCAGGCAAAAACTTCTTTAAATTCTTGAATAAGAAATTGTGCTTGAAAATGTTTTACACGTACCCAAGTTTTTGCCAAATTGTAAAAATCAATATCAAAGTTATATACCAACTAATATTTGCCTTTTTTGTTTTGTTTTGTTTTGTTTGTTTTGTATATTCGATTTCATAAGACTAGTTTAATTGATTTGTTCTCTTCCTTTTCAAACTAAAAACACGACGACGAATGATTTTTAAACAAATTTTAGAAACAAAACCTTATAAATAATTTTCTATCCTCAAAATCTGATAGATAAAATTGAAAAGAAATTCCAATTTTTTGGCAAGAATTTGGGGCAAATTTGAGCTGTTTACACGTAAAAATAAATTGAAGGTCAACTTTTACAATTTCTTGAGCAAGAACTTAAATTTTAAAGCCCGGACATGTATATTTGTTGATCATAATGTTGTAGTGCGCATGTCTAGTCGTGTGTAGCTTTGTTTAGATGCGCAAGGCCATAAATTTGCCACTTTCGTGATTATGGTTTGCTTATCTAAAGGTAAATATCTATGTACCTAACTTGAATCGTTTTAAATTGATTTACGGTTTCCGCAAAATCTTTGTAGATACATTTTATTACTTTGTATATCAGGTTCTTACCAAAAATTAATGAGACTGCTTGATATTTGTTAAAGGTCAAAATGTAAGAAAAACAACTTTTTTCTCAGAAAATAATAGGGTAGGATTATGGAGAACTATAGGGTAGGAGGCCGATCGACAATGGCAGCATTTTCAAATTCTGTCCCGGTTTTTTGGTTAGTTCGCTACTGGCCGATAGATGGCTCTCGCGTCCGAAGTGGGCTGATGTTGTCTTCTTCTTCTTCGTTTTTAATGTGGAAAACCTAGATCCTCCATAGTTTTTAGCTTTTACTTAAACCCTTTATTTTTCTGTGCTTTTACTTTTGACAATTGACATTTTATTTTTCGAAATAACAAATCATGTTTGAAGGCAAGACAAGACAAATAACGTTGTATTGTAATTAATTTCCATATTTTTAATGAATAATTGTACAATTTATAAAAGTAGAGTTTGCTTTGTGTCGGGGTGGTAAGACAGGATCTTCTTCAGAGATGAAACGCAGCCAAATAAGTCTCTTTCTAGCTCCAAAGGTAAAACCCTCTAGCTAGAATGTTCCTGTATTTTAAAAACGAAGCAACGTTGGAACTTTATACAGGCCGAGTTTACTAATAAGTATAACAAAGTAAGTGTAAATTCATATAAAAGTCCTTATTTGTTCCTTAAAGAACTAATTTAAATAAAAATAGTTATCGCGTCCATAAGAAACCATTTATTTGATAGCCCACTTCGAACACGAGCGCCATCTTATGGCAACTCGTAAAGCTGAATTACCGATGCTAATTTGGGACCGAATCCAATGCATTGCGATCGGCCTCCTACCTCAAGTCCTCCATAGGTAGGATACAAAAACATTTCATAAAATTTATAGAAAATAAAGAAAGGAACACAAAAAAAATTATATAGAGTGCTCTATTTAAAATAAGCAAGTTTGAAACAACTTTCGATATAACCGGAAGTTGCATATGGTCGCTGTTATTTCATTTGAAGAGAGCTTACCCGAAAACTCCATTATCCAAATTTGTTGGATTAAAAGCGCATTAATTTCCGAAATATTCTAGTGGGCGGTCACAGTGATATATTAATTTTTAGTAAACAAGCCCAGTAAGTAAACTGCGTGGGAGAACAACCAGATTTACCTTATATAAAGAAAATATGCTCGGGAAGAATAATGGGGGTCAAGAATAATATCATGTACCTCATCATAAGCTTTTTTTGTGTAAAACTTTGGTACCTCTAGATTCAATGATCAAAACTCGTACATCCGGTAAAACCTCCCGTCAATTAAATGCTTATTAATTTAACGACGTGTTAACAGTTAGAATTCAATCAGCCGATTGTGATATATCAAGATGTTGAAGCCTTATGTTTTATTATAGAATTTTAAGATATTTATACATTAACAAGATAAATAGAAAACTTACCAACTGATGGCACGTTAATACATAGGGCCTGGGACAGTTTTAGGTAGGTCCGTCCAAGCTCGTAGCAACAAATTTGAAGAACGTCACTAATGTCAATTAGTAAATCTAAGAAATACAGTTAAGGAATTATCGCAAAATGCTGGTAAATAAACAAAACTAAAAAGGAAACATGTAGGTATTATGTTGTAGAGTAGTATCAGTAATTCTTAACATTAATGAATTTTTCAGCAATGGTGTATGTAGATTACGAATCTGTTGATTATAAATGCTACGTGTATAGACTTAATTTTTCTAAAGAAACATATTGTATATTCTTACATTCTACAATTCATTTTAGACATTTTTCATGCCCCTACCTGTTCAGCCGTTTACGAAATATTAACTTAAAAGATGTTGAAAATGTCCTTCAGCAACACTGTTCTGCAGTAGATCAATCGTTTTAAAATTCCTGTTGCACATTTTATACTACTTGAGCGTATCTATTGAGTTGAGTTTAGATTCATTGTAAACTCAATTTTTGACGTAGTCACACAAAAAAAGTCCAGTGGGTTAAGATCGGGCGATCTGGGTGGCCACTCTATTGACCCCCGTCTGCCTATGCACCGTGACTTTGTTAATCAATAGAAATCGATTCCAACAGATTGCCGGCCTCGTCAAACTGGACGGGCATTAACGAGGGTTGTTTTAAGCGCCATAACTGCACACAAAATAGATTTATGATTTTATGCAGAACTTCTTTTTATAAAATATTTTATTAGGTACCAAGGGATTAAAAGGTGGATTTTGTGGATATTAAGTAGAAAAAGGTCATATTATTAAGTAATTAAGTATGTAAGTAAGTACAATGGTAGTACATATATTATATATTACAATTTGATAGAAATAATGTGTACATTTATTTTCTTCTTGTACAATAGTGACCTACGTAAGTAAACTACTCGAGAAGTCGAGAAGAAACGGGGAAAGCACTGATTCTGTGTTTAGCCGGTGAAATTCGACATTTGTGATTAATTTGAAGAAAGTTTAGGATTTTTTGATAAACACAGCTAAGTACAAAGGACATTTCTATTGTTTCTTTAAATCATATATTATATTTTTGTAACATGGATAATCCTATTCATGATATAATTTGTTCTTTACACGAAACGCCATTTTATAGACTTAGAGATGACGACAGGAGAGATGTAATAAATAAAGGTCGCCCTACGCCACCCCTTAATGTTTTAAAACGTGATCATAAACAACGACATCATTTTTGCGATCATTTAATACTCAATGGTACGATAGTCACAAGTGGCTATGTGGGAGTTATTTTAAACAAGGATTATTTTGTTCGTTGCATGGTGTGGTCTAAATTTTCTTTTCTCTCTTTTTATTTACGTAAATGGGCGATTCTCTGTAAGCTCGTAATCGGCTGTCCCGGCCGATTTTTTCAAAAAGTAATTTAATTATTTAAAAACAAATCACTTCTAATAAAACTTTAACCCCGAAAATTTACGGGCCCGTTGTTTTTAGAACCATAACTATTTTAAATTTTTTTCTAGACGTGATAGAAGCTCTAAAAACACAGTCCCCTGGCTGTCCCCATTACTGTATTCCCACCTAAAAATGAGATTTACGAAAAAGTTATTGAAACTAAATACATTTGGCAGTTAACATCATACAGTAAAATAATAAAATTATATTATTCTCGTAAAACAAGGTCTGATTACCTATTTTATTTATTTAGTAAAGCCCTGTAAACTTTGTCCCCAGAATTTCTATACAGTCCCCTGCCAAAAACTTTAAGCCATAATAAAAAAAAACTGTAATGTTAACAAAAGTTTTTTTGAGTGAGACTAAACGCAATTGTTGTGAAGTTGGCAACCATGCCGAATGCGGCGGCGAGTCGCCATTTTGTTTAGTGTCAGAGCGTCATTTGTGAGGTGAACACGCGTTTGGACCGCTACCACACACAGTCCTCTGGTAAGTAATAATATTTATGTTAATTACTTTAATTATCTCTATATATAATTTATTGGTTTATTATTTATGTCTAAATTGATCGGTAGGTTCTTGAAAAACTATTTTACATCAGTTTAGTAAACATTGTGAAATTTAACCAAAATACACAGTCCCCTGGCAACAGTCCTCTGCCTGAAAATGCAGCAGGGGACTGTTCTACACAACAGGGAACTGTGTATTTTGTGTTTTGGTTATTAATGGTATGTATTGTTTGTGTAAATTTATCCGCTAGTATGTTTTATTAATGTAAGAATCATTCTATCATTGCTTCGCATTATTCCCTTTATTAACTTAAATTATTTTACACAGGCTGATCGAACGTACACATGATATGGCTCCTAAAAAGAAAAAGTTATCCCGAGAGGAATTGCTACAGAAAAAGAGAGAAGCAGAGAAACTACGATATCAAAGAAGAAAAAATGACCCTCAAAAGAGAGAAGAAATGAGAGAAAAGGAGAAGTTGAAATACCAAAAGAAGAAAGAAATAGGTTTACGGAAGTTAGTAAAAAATATGACACCTCGTGAGCACAGAGCTGCCTTAAAGAAGTGGAAAGAACATTGTACCGTATACCGAGCTAAAAGACTAAGACTGAAAAACGCCACTAACACTTTTTTACGAGAAAATACGCCGTTATCAGATCCTGAAGTAGACACTCCGCCTTCAAGACCTTCCACTCCAGTTCCAGTTCACATATCTCCAGCTCCAAGCCCAGCCGTTTCCAGTGCTAGTCTACAGCAAAGAAGAAAAGAAGCCACAAAGAGACGAAAGAAGTTTAACAGGGAAAGAAATGGAAAGATCGCGCGTTTAGAGAAAAAAATTGAGAAGTACAAAAAAAGATTAGCAAGATTTGTAAGTAAAAACAAAAAGAACGTCGAAGATAAAGTTGAACAGGAAGCGTCCGACCAGAAGTTTTAAAGGCACTTTAGATGTGCATCAGGTAGTAAGTGTTTACTCTAGCTCCATCCTCGGACTTCCAACTAAATGTGAAACACTTACAATGAAAAGTTTCAGCTGCTTTTGCAACAGCGGATCTTGTGAGCACTATAAGATTGGCAGTATCAACTTTGCTCTAAAACCTAAATGGACAGTAGAAGAAGTATTTACAGAGTCCGAACTGGAAGATCTTGAATCTGCTGAACGTGAATTGACACCTACACCAAACAAGTCCCCTCAAAGATTGGATGATGATAGAGCAGGACGAGTGGCATTCGGAATTCATGTTACAATACTGGAGATTATGTTCTTGTGAAATTTCCAGCTAAAAATGTAGAATATCGTTATGCTGCCGTAATTAATGAAATTGATGACGATGAAAATGACTTCCGTGTTACTTTCCTTAAGATTTGTGACAAAAAAGTGATTGTAAAGGGAAAGAGAATATTTTATAAGTTTTCTACTCAAGTAGACGTTTTCGAGCGCTAATTTTTTAAATGTTAAGTTTATTGTAATTAAACTTTATTATGTGCCTTATTTCATTAAGAAAAATCCTTAGGATTTGATTGGAGATCTCAGTTGAATCATATATTTGAGAGATTAGACTGTTTTCTAATAATTATTTATATTATTAATAGTATTTCAATGAATATTGCATAAAGCATTTACAGATTGATATTATAAGTAATAATAAGACTGTTGATCTCAGTAAGTACAATATGTTTCTGGGACTTAAGGTTAATTTTTGATATAAATGTTTGAAGAAAGTTATGTTTTGTGTTGATATAAAATATACTGTTGATCTCAGTAAGTACAATATGTTTCTAGGACTTAAGGTTAATTTTTGATATAAATGTTTAAAGAAAGGTATGATGTTTTCTGTTGCTATTTTCTATAGACACTTTTGTTGATTAGTGATGCGCAAATATGCCATAAAAATAATAAATGATTGATTAATGTAAAATTACTTTCTTCAAAACATTCCCCTGCTGCCCAAACAGCCCTCTGTCATGATTTTTTGAAAAATCGCTAATAACTCGATAAATACGTATAAATTCAGTGGGCCTCCTTATCTAACTAAAATAATAGTTAATTTTCTTCGAAATAGAACTCGGTTTTATGGCGAATCTAAAAAAAAAATGCCAGGACAGCATTTATATGGGACCTGTACGAGCTTACAGAGAAATGCCCAAATAAGACAAAGTTAGATATTATGATAATCATAGGAAAAAATTAGATACTATATCAGGTAATTCCGTTTGGTTGTAGGTTGTAGGACTTCTAGGTTATTTCAGTCGCGGTCGCGTACGTATATAGGCGATTACGATTATAGATAATAGAAAAATTATACGTACATTTTAAACGTTTTAAGGTGGCTTTTGGGTTTTTAAAATTTCTCATTGTTTCAATGATAATAATAAATGGTTCAAAAAAATTATATTAATTAATATTGGTGTCATTTTTTTCGTTTATAAGTGGTAAAGTATTACTTATTAACATTAAATTATTGACCAAATTTGGGCGTGGTCCAAAAAAATTTTCCCCTTACCTGCATGTAAGTCTTCGGTCTGGTGTCATATAAGGTCGGTCGAATTTCTTCCGGTTTTTGGGTTTATTAGAAAGTTAACGTTAAATGAAACAATTTGATGCAAAAAAAAATGCGGATAAAGCCATTTTTTTCAAATTAAAGTCATTTTTAATATTTAATTAGTTTAGGGTTTCGGTCGACTTTCTGGATACAAAAACAAGCTGTGCCCGTTAGTAGTGTTGTCATTGTCTTTAAGAGGGTTAGACGAAGATAGCAATATGACGATATTACCCGTGTTTGTTTAATCGAATCTATTCTTATAATTTAAGCGGACAAGCGCGGATTCGCCGATATCTGTTGCTATTTCACTTTCTTTACCAATGTTGCCAAGTTATTTGTTGATATTTTCAGGTAAAGTAGAGTAATATAATAAAAATGAAAATAAACTTTATGCCATTACCGCATAAAGGTGTAACTTAGGCCGCGGCAGCGGCCGTCGCGTAGCCGGCGTTCTATGGCGTAGCCCAAGGATGTTTATAATAGTTGCGGGGCGGGCGAAGCCCGCAACGCTAATATATGATGACATTACCTCGTAAAGGTGTTATTATTAAAGGTGTAACTTAGGCCGCGTAGCCGGCGTTCTATTGCGTAGCCCAAGGATGTTTATAATAGTTGCGGGGCGGGCGAAGCCCGCAACGCTAATGTATGATGCCATTACCGCATAAAGGTGTTACTATAAAAGGTGCAACTTAGGCCGCTGTAGTGGCCGTCGCGTATCCGGCGTTCTATTGCGTAGCCCAAGGATGTTTATAAATAAAATAAAATAATAAATATCGAAATATCCTTATGTTTTTTAAAATATATTTTATTATAAATAAACTCAATTAGGTATAAGACTTTTTGAAATACCCAACCAGCGTTAATGACTTCAAATCATGAAAATTGGTACAACGTGGCAACACAGTAAGTATTATGTCAAATAATGAGACTTCTAGCATTGACATTTTCAGCACAGAAAAATAAAGGGTTTATATTTTCGGTAAAAATGTCAATTTATAAATAGTTTATTATTAATTTTTCGCGTTAAAAGTGTATAATCCGCAATTTTTTTGCTTTTAACCTGTTCTATACAGCTTAGGCTATATGATAAAATTCTAAAACTATCAAAATTCGACTGACCTTATATGACACCAGAAGTCTTCTCTTAAAACTGAACCAGTTCCTATTTTTATTAACAGTTCAAACAAAAGGCAAAAAAAAACTGGCCAGCTGGCAAATATGTCACCCCCAATTTATACAAATGCAAGGAATCAATAAAAAAGGGATCATGTTGCTATCTTTTCGGTATAGGTTAAATGCCTCTAACTGTACTATTAATAATAATAAAAAATGTACCCCATGTAACCCATTACCACTCTGTGTATACTACCTAAAGATATGAACCAGTGTCCAAACTGACAGATTTCAAATTTACTCCATCAAAAATGACAACATTAGTTGGTTTAAAATTGATTTTCAAATGTAGTCAAAATCGTTGTAAATGTCTAAGAATGCTGAAGAGGCCAAACATGAGATCGAAAGACCCACACCACCATTAACAGAATTTCTCGCAGGTCTTGGTTCTGCGTTTCTAAGTATTTCGGTAACATATCCTATAACCAAACTAATATATCGGCAAATTTTAGAAAATACAAATGCAGTTAAGTCATATCAAAATATTAAAAAGGAAGGTATTTTGGTTCTATACAGAGGATGTCTAGCTCCAATGTTACAGAGATGTATAGCAGTTTCAACAATGTTTGGAGTGTATCGAGCTGTTAGAATACATTTAGACACCCTAAATATGAACGAGTATGTTACAAAAATTAGTGCGTGCGTCCTTGTTGGCGCATTCGAGTCCGTGTTTATGCCACTGGAAAGAATACAAATGTTATTAATCGTCTCACAATACAATAGAAAATTTCGAAATTTGTTTCACGTGACAAAAATTATAGCAAAAGAATACAGTTTAAAAGAATTCTACAGAGGCTACACCGTTGTGCTGTTTAGAAACGTTACCTCAAATTCCTTATTCTTCATTACCAAAGAAGAACTCCACAAACGATTTACATTTAGTGAAGTCGCATATCGACAAAATGCTCAGCATTTTATGTTTGGTGCCACACTAGGTACTGCAATGACTGTGTTGTTTTATCCATTAAAGGTAGCAAAAGTAAACTTACATAAACAGTTGGGAGGGAATTTTCTGTCTGTTAAAGAAGTGTTTAAAGAAATATACGAAAAAAACGGCGGTGGTATCCTGAACTTTTATCGTGGAATGGTGGTTAATGGTTATCGATCATTGATAACATGGGGGATTACTAATTCCTCATATGAATATATCAAAAAGAATATTCCTTGAATGGCTATACCAATATTTGCTTTAATGTAAGGTTCAAAACTACACAATGGGCTATATTTTGGTTGTATTACAGGAGTATAATAAAAAAGGTACCTACCAAATATGTTTTGTGTTTGTTTTTATGTTTTTAAACTGGCATTTTATTTTATTTTACTTTTGAATTTAAAAAAACTAAAAAACACGCTTTAATAATTAATCGAACTAAAAAACGGAAAATAAATATGGTGGTACCTAGTTTAAAATAATTCTTGAAATTCTTAATATAGGCAGAAAATATTAATGAACCATAAACATTAGTATTATTGTGAAAAAAGCGTGGGGCGCTTTGTGTGCTATATTTTTCGTATATCGAGCACACCACGCTTTTTTCTCAATAATACTAATGTCTATCGTTCATTAATATTTTCTGCCTATATTAAGAATTTCAAGAAAAACTATATTTATTTTCCACTTTTTAGTTCGATTAATTATTAAAGCGTGTTTTTTAGTTTTTTTAAACTATATTTATTTTTCATTTTTTAGTTTGAGTTATTGTTAGGAAAAAAAAATTTTTTGAGTAGATTGAGCTAGATTAGTAGATTATTGTATTGTCAGCGGTTCTTGAGAAGTCTACAAAATTTTAATTAAATCTGACCGTTTAAAATGGGTCAAAATCGGGTTCAAAGAAGTCTTTTACAAACAAACATACATACATACAATCCCAAACAAACCCGATCGTCTATGCCAAATTATAAGAAAAGAACGATATTTGCAAATTTTTTAAAAAGTTTAATTTTACATTTTCCACATATTTTTCAAAATTTTATTTTGACGGGTAGAATTTTTTTTATAATTTTTTTTTCTCTATTCTTAGCGACAATATCTATACGACCCCACGTTTGTTTTATTACTATCGGTTATTGTAATAATTCTGACATATTGACACGTGTCAAAATTTTGACAAGATAATTGTTTGCGTATTTTTCTCAACTTTCCGCCGTCAATATACATACGACCTTATAGTTTTTTCATTAATATCATTTTTTTTAAACGATTTGACGTATTGACTGCTGTCAAATTTTGACAGGAGAATTTTTTGATTATTTTTCCCGAAGTCACCGCATCGAATACTATACGACCCCATAATTTGTTTCATCAAAATCGCATCTTCGTTTTATACCTGACAGCTGTAAAAATTTGACAGGAGAATTTTTTGCGTATTTTTTCGAAGTCTCCGTGTGGAATACTATTATACGACCCCATATTTTGCTTTGCCAATATCGCACTTTTTTTTATACCTGATAGCTGTCAAATTTTGACAGAATAATTTTTTGCTTATTTTTCCCGAAGTCTCCGCATCGAATACTATAAGACCCCATCATTTGTTTCGTCAAAATCTCATCTTCGTTTTATACTTGACAGCTGTCATAATTTCGTCACCTTAGAGTTATACTGTTGTATGTCGCATTTTTTCTGAAATTGACTTTTCGGTGTTAATAAGTTGTATGTACCTCAAACTTGCCTTCCAGAAAATTATAATGTTGTACGTTACACCATATGTCATTGGCAACCATAAATACATTGTTGTATCAACGTGAATTGCAATTTTTAGAGTATCATAGTTGTATATGTGTCACATACACCTTTGTAATTTTATATTTTATTCCTATGGTCACAAATAATACACATACAACTTTGTTTTTATTTGGTTGGGTCGTTGAGTTAGTGTGCTAGTGGATTCCTGAGGTGGATAAGGCATATTTATATGCCTATACTTCCCAAAAATGATAATGCCTAACATATTTATTTCTCTAGTTCTGGATTATATTCTTATTTGTAGTTATTTTGTTTTTTTGTAACGTTACAGAGTTGTATGTTTTCATAATTAATAAAAAAATAGAGTTACATAATTGTATGTGTTTTTTTCTAGTGCCCAAAATATAGAAAAAACAATGTATATGTGTATATTTTTTCTAAAAAACCGTAATAATTATAATGCACTCTCTCAATATCTCTCTATAGCACTGTAACAAAAAGCCAATTTTTCACAACGCTTTTTCTCAAAACTTGGTTTACTGTACATACCACAGTATAACTCTATGGTGACGATTTGACGGGAGAATTTTTTGCGTATTTTTCCCGAAGTCTCCGTGTGGAATACTATACGACCCCATATTTTGTTTTGTCAATATCACACTTTTTTTTTCTACTACTGTATAAATAAATTAACTTTCGGGCCCTAGCAACACGAAAGAAAACGAAAGTAAATGTTACAGTTACCTGAATATTATCCGTTGCTAGCTACGAAAGTAATACTTTCGGTGCCAGGACAAAAAAAATCGAACTGACAGACTCTGACAGTACTCAAATAACTAGTTGTCAACAATACTCAAATAACTAGTTGTCATGGATTATTTTACAGGTGCAAAAAAAGCAGCTTATTTTATCAATTTAATTTGAATAAAATCAAAGTTTATTACTTAATAATATATTGATCAGAGAACAGTAGTAGAAAAAATTTAATACATTACACGATGCGAAAGCCTTTTTTGGTGGTCGGAAGTATTAAATCACCTCGGCTTTGCCTCGGCAATTCAAAAACCTCCTCACACCAAAAAATTAACTTTCGCATCTAGTAATGTAAATAACTATTTTATACCTGACAGCTGTCAAAATTTAGAATTTTTTGCGTGTAGATTATTGTATTGTCAGCGGTTCTTGATAAGTCTACAAAATTTAAATTAAATCTGACCGTTTAAAGAGCGTCAAAATCGGGTTCAAAGAAATCGGTTACAAACAAACAAACATACATACATACATACATACATACAAACATACAAACATACAGGTGAAGATAATAAAAGCGTGTTAAAAAGGTACCAAATATGTTTTGTGTTTGTTTTTATGTTTTTAAACTGGCATTTTATTTTACTTTTGAATTTAAATTAGAAATTTCTCGATTAACTTAATAAACTTAAAGAAAATACATACCAGGAAAAATACCTACCAGGGAAATTGAAACAGTTGGGAGGGAATTTTCGGTCTGTTAAAGAAGTATTTAAAGAAATATACAAAAAAAAACGGCGGTGGTATCCTAAATTTTTATCGTGGAATGGTGGTTAATGGTTATCGATCATTGATAACATGGGGGATTACTAATTCCTCATATGAATATATCAAAAAGAATATTCCTTGAATGGCTATACCAATATTTGCTTTAATATAAGGTTCAAAACTACACAATGGGCTATATTTTGGTTGTTTTATAGGAGTATAATAAAAAAAGGGTACCAAATATGTTTTGTGTTTGTTTTTATGTTTTTAAACTGCTAATTTATTTTATTTTACTTTTGAATTTAAATTAGCAATTTCTTAAACAATTTAATAAGCAATATAATAAACTAAAAGAAAATACATAACAGGAAAAATACCTACCAGGGAAATTGAAACCTCTGTTGTTGCGCATTTGCTTTAGCAACTCTCAAGGTGTAGTTTGACTCGGGGGTTGCAATAAATCATGATTTTCTTTGAAAAAATCAAAAAATCTAGATTTTTCCAATTACATTGTGATTTTTTTTCAATTTACGGATAAAAAGACACTGGGAGGTATGTCAGCAAACGGAAATAGTTCAAGCACTTATATTAGACTGACAATAGTGATAGTGCTAGTACCAGTACCGCTAGTACTTGTTTAGGACTAGATTTAAAGGTAAATACAGTGTACCAGTATTATTTGATTATTTGATTAATCATCTTGTCATGGGCGTCCTGTTTAGTTTTTATAACTAACTGAATTTCATATAAATATGTTGGACCAAGATATGTTCTTCAAGAGGAGGTTGGCAACTGCATGCCGCCTTGGGCGCCCAGCGGACTCATATGCAGATTATGTAAAAGAGCGAAAAATTAATTTTCTAGATTTTCTAGTCTTAGTACTTTTTAAATGCGATAAGTAAATAATTAAAGCGTTTGAAGAAGAAACATATTTTGTTCATATACATTTATAAAGTATTCATATTGACATATTATGGTATGTTGTTGCAGGTACTACTATGAGTAGCAGCTCTACCTCACATCTGAACTTGCTACAAGACCCACAAGAAGATAGTACTTTACAATCGCTCTTATCTCCGAGGCCAGTCAATAAAGAAAGGAAAGGAACATCTAACTCGACTGCTGGATCTTTATATTCTTTTGTTATACGGACAAGCAAGTCGATACAGAAAAAGTAGATAAATAAATTGCTAGAGCTCTTTATGCTACGAACAGTAGTTTCACATGTATTGGACAACCAGAAGTTAAAAAAGCAATTGCGCAATGAGAAATAAAATACAAGAATCAATTGACTTAATGACGCGAGGCGGAATTCACTGGCTGACTGCTTACAAGTTTTCATTGAATCGTGGCCAAACCTTCTGAAAATTAGCGAGAAACATAAAAATTAAATCGATGCCATAGTGAGAGAAAAAATTTCAACTGTCTATTTGAAAAGTTCTATCGAAGATTATTTAGCGCTTCTGAAGCCTATTTTTGTTGCCATTGATAGGTTTGAAAGAACTGATGCAACCCTTTCTGATGTACAAGAATTCAAAAATCTCGAATCAGCGTTTGAGGAGTCAGATGTTACTTTAAGTTAAATACAAAAATTTAGAAACAGTTATGCATCACTCCATATCATCTGTTAGCATATTCGACAAAACCACAACATCTATTAGCTCTAACAGAGGACGAAAAAAGTTCTCTATCCAGTGGGTTCTTGCCACTAATAATTTAATTCCTAGCAAAATCAGATCTTTTTACCTACATAATGTTTTATGAAGAAATTCTCAAAACTTCAACAGCTTTAAATTGGTGGAAATCCCAACAGAATGTTGATGCGGTTCGAAAAGTACTGCCCACCATTAAATAATTGTTATCTGCTACAGCTTCTTTAGCATCGGTCGAAAGATCGTTTTTGACATTTGGTCTGGTACCTACATTCCAAACTTCGAAATCACTGGGGAACCGAAAAAGCCACTAAATTAGTTTTCCTGTATATGGATTACAATTGACTAACATTATATTATAGTATTTGTAGAATTATACCGTTGATCTTTTGACTGCAATAAACCCTCATTATCCCTTTGACCATAAAATAAATAATGAAATCCCAAATTTTAAAACTTTTTCGAGCAGAGCCGGACCAGGTACAAATTCAATTTATACCTATGCCTGATTCATATATAAATACAAACTGATTTTTATTCATATATAAATACAAACTGATTTTTAATATTTATATATTTTAGTCTTTAGTGGTTTTCCGGCGAGTAATTTTTAGTTAGGCTTATTAGTGGTAGAATGTGGCGTCCTTGGAATTGTGCTGATAGGGGGCATCTTCAAGTGTTATTTTTAAAAGAAAGCATTTATCTACCGCTGCCAAACTGATAATTAAAAATGTGTATCAATCTTTGTTAAGTAGAAATTTTAATTCGATGGATGCTTTAGCAGAGACGTAGTATCTTCGGTAAGGGACATAGTACTTAAACCTGTTAATCCTAGAAAAAATCGGAGTGATTCTGGCACATTTAGAAGCATTGACGAAAATGACATGGATTTATTAAGAAGAAAGATTTACCAAATGTATGAGACACAAACTGTACCCACTTTGATTTCCCTCAAAGAGCGGCTGATTAAAGACGAAACAAATATCTCTTGTTGCCTTTCAAGCCTTAGGAAAATATTGCGTAAAATGGGTTTTAAATACCGAAGCATTAATAAAAGACAAACATTAATGGAATCTTAACGTTTACGGCAATGGCGACTTAAATATTTAACAGCTGTTAAACAATTTAGAGAAGAAAATTAATTGTTTTCATTATTTTACATTTATTATAGGTAGGTACCTACCTAAAACTAAAAATACGTATCTATTTATTTTAAATTATAAAAATAAATCGTGTGGAGTAGGTACATTTTCAAGCCGACCCTAATCCCATTTAATCCACTTTGAAGAGGTTGAGGCGTATACAATAGGGTTTACTCAGGTAGTTTATTTTTGGCAGTAAGAGTCAATGGTATAATTCTGCAAATACTATACTATAAACAAACTGTTGTTCTTGTTGTAAAGTGTTTGTGTTTTCTTAAGTTTAATTTATGAATATTTTTTCATTGGACTGTTGACGATTTGCTATGTTTTTATACTTACATAATGTATGTAAACACTTTCCGTTTTAAATAAACTAAGTTTGGTTTTTTGAATGTCCATTAGGCTGGGCCGAAAAAGTGAAAAATTTGAAATTGCAAATGGTATATTTGCCAATATCTGACTATACATCTAAAAGTAATTTGTGGAAAATTTTATTAAAATTCGTAAATGTTTCGCGGCGCCCCTGTGACCTTGAAAATTAGTAAAAAGGCCGATTTTTCAATATTTAATATTTTTTAAATCCAAAATTATAATTTTTTTGTGACTTCCTGTGGATGTGGGAATGTGTATAAGATAATTTTTTCAATAAAATATTTTTCTGTTGGATGGAAATTACAAATTTGTCCTCAAAATCTTCATTTTTCAGAGACAAATTTGTAATTTCCATCCAACAGAAAAATATTTTATTGAAAAAATTATTTTATACACATTCCCACATCCACAGGAAGTCACAAAAAAATTATAATTTTGGATTTAAAAAATATTAAATATTGAAAAATCGGCCTTTTTACTAATTTTCAAGGTCACAGGGGCGCGGCGAAACATTTACGGATTTTAATAAAATTTTCCACAAATTACTTTTAGAGGTATAGTCATATATTGGCAAATATACCATTTGCAGTTTCCAATTTTTCACTTTATCGGCCCAGCCTAATTGTCCATATGAGTTATTTGCTTCAGCGACTTGTTTTTACAGCAATTTATAATTTGATTTAAATCAGGGTTAAAATTGAAAAAATCAGTTGATAAAAATCATGATTTAAATCGTCGCAACCTCAGTTTGACTTCTATTACATTAAAACCAAGCAGGATCGGATTATGATTCTTTGCGGTCTTAGAAGATTTTATCACCCTCGATGCAAAATTTCATAGCATCTAAACTACAAAACTTTTTGGTATTTTTCGAAAACAGTTATAGGGAGGCATAAGGTCTACAATTTAAAATTAATTTGAAATATACAGGGTATCCTAAATAGGGCACATACTTTTTTTAAATGGGACACCCTGCATATTATGATATTTTTGGATTGCTTGATAACATTTAAGATCATTTTGTATAACATCCTATGTTTAACTTAAATGGTTTTTGAGTTAATAACGATTTTTCAAAAATTTTATATTTTGCAACATGCACGTGTTGGGTTATGGAATATGATTATTAAGTAGGGACTAAATCATATTTTAAAAAAATACAAATATGGAACGGTTTATAATGATTTTCTAAATGTAGTTTAGCATTAGAATTTATAATTTATTTATTCATTTACGTATCAACAGCAACAGCCATTAACAGATAGAAAGTCTTTACATATACAGGGTGTCCGGGAATATGTGGGAAATCTCCCGGGTATGAAAAAAAACACGTGAAAAGAATACTACAAGTTCATATAAACTTTTTTCGTATTAGCCTCCTCTTCGGAGATATATGGGCTCCCAAAGAGCTCCCATGGAATTAAGTTTTTGACACATAATTATTAAACCAACAGGTATATTTCATTTTTTTTTTCCTCATATGATGTATACCAGGTAAGACTCGTCAAATTACTATCCCAGAAAATATTGCGAATTACTCACAGCTGCAGGGACGGACTAGCTGTGACACTAATGTGCCCATTTTTTCTTACGCCCTGTATGATAAAAACTTAGTCTTGAATTGACTTATGTGTATATTTTTGACCACGACTATTTTGTTGTCTCATAAGGTGTGATTATCAATTTATTTATTGGATGACTTTTTCTTACTTTATATAGTGAACATTGAAATTTTCTTAGCAGTTTTAATACGGTCCAAAGCTTTGTTAACAAAACGTAGGTAGGTACTTCTTATAGCAATGAAGTGTATTTTTATTTAATTTGATCCGATTTAAATTGTAAACCTAATCCTTCCCAATAAATCTGTTATGTGTGTTAAAAAATATTAAAAAGTTAAATAGTTTAGATGCTAGGGAATCGTGATTTAAGAGTGGGCTATCTGGTATAATATACATGGATAATATCAACATAAATAGCAAGATAATGATATTATCAAATTTGGGTAAGATAATTAGGTGTAGGTAGGTACTGGCTTTCTAAAGACTGACTAATAGGTATAAATAGCTAAGTATAGGCTGGATGGAAAAAACCCCGGAACAAACAATAAAAAATTAGTATAATATGGGGTTGGAATAACTCATAACTACTATTTAAAAAAAAACATAAAATCTCTGATTTTTAAATTAGTTGTGAGTTTCAACTACAATTTTATTACAAAAGCGCTACCTAATATTTATTGGCTTCAGATATTCCTTGAAATACCTAGTCTAAGTAGTTGAGGCATTTTCATTAAAATATCTAAAGATAAGCGTTAATTACAGTTTTTTATGGGCACTGTAATCACAGATCCACGGAATTTAAAAAAAATAAGCTTACCTAAGTAATGATACTAACAAAAAAGCACTTAATAGGCAAAAAAGGATACGTGCTGTTCCTTCAGTCCTACAGCTCAAATACACACAGGCAGCATGTATGTGAGTGTTTTTTCTTCCACGGGTGATATTTCTGGATAAAGCCATTTTGAAAAAGCTGCAAGCTGTCTCAATGCAGTGCTGATTTAGTTTAAGTTGGTTGCTGAGACATGTTATGCCAGCCCTAGCTTTTCGAAGTGTAACTTCTCGTGACTCTAATCCGCCACCAACATGAAATGCTAAAATATAAACATTATTTTTATTTATTTATTTTATTTATTCGTTATTGCTAAAAATACTTAAAAAGTAATAACAATGTCTACGTATAATACTCGGTATAATATTATAATAATATACAGCGTGGTTGTCTAAGTGTGCAACATATGGAAATTTTTTTCTTTACCGATTTCTCAGAAAATTTTATTCTTGATAAAAGTTGGTGCATATTCGGCAATCATATTAGGTGCATTGGAATGGTTGCAAGTCAAACGGCGTACAGGGTAGGCCAAAAAATATAAGACTTGTACAAGAATAAAGTTTTTTAATAAACATTTAAAATAAAAATTTTGCACTTTTAATGATAGTTTTTTAATTAGCATATTATCATTACTAATGTTTTATCTTGTTAAAAAGAATTTTTAGGATATTTTAAAGTTGTGTTTAATATCGTTGCAACAAACATGAAGTTTGTGATTCCTTAATAAATTAAAAATTCAAGTAAATTTTACAAATATGCTTGAATTTGAATAAAGATATGTGAAATTGATTTGATTTTGATTAATTTATGAAGGTCTTTATGGTGAACATAAAAAATTTTTTTTTTGGGAAATTACTCGGGAAATTATTAAGTAATGTTTTTTAAAAAAATATATTTTTTATTTTAGGGGGTCACGTTTTTAAAACTATGCATAACTTTTAATTCTAAACAACTTTTCTTAATAACATTTTGCTGAATTTTCTGAAATAAGGGTACTTTATTCTCGTACAATTTTAATATTTTTTGACCTACCCTGTACGCCGTTTGAGTTGCAACCATTTCAAGTGCACCAAATATGATTATCGAATATGCACCAACTTTCATCTGGAATAAAATTTTCTGAGAAATCGGTAATAAAAAAAATGCCCATATCTCATATGTTGCACACTTAAACAACCACACTGTAAGTATCCAGTGTGTGTATAAAGTCTGGAAACGGCTTAATAACATCACAATTTACTGGCCGATTTAAACCAAATTTGGTACAGTTGTGTAAGAGGATCTAACGCACCGAATGACGATATTGGCGTTGTTGCCAGCTTTTTAGTTTGTCTGGAATTCGAACGAATTTTATATTTTTAAACATAACACACAGTATATTTTTACATTTTTAAATTCCACATAAAATTATAATTATTTTTTATTAAATGCATTATTAGTCTATACTTCATAGTTTCCGAGATATTGACTCTCGAAAAGTGACATTTTTGAACTTTGACAGCTTATAACTTTCTAACAGTACGTCTTAGAGCAAAACGGCTTACATGTCCCTATCTTCAATTTTTATTATCTTCCCAAAAAAATCAACTTCCGGTTAAACCGAATGTAACTCGAAAGCAGGAAATATAGTTGTTCCGGTTTAACTGGAAGTTGATTTTTTTGGGAAGATAATAAAAATTGAAGATAGGGACATGTAAGCCGTTTTGCTCTAAGACGTACTGTTAGAAAGTTATAAGCTGTAAAAGTTCAAAAATGTCACTTTTCGAGAGTCAATATCTCGGAAACTATGAAGTATAGACTAATAATGCATTTAATAAAAAATAATTATAATTTTATGTGGAATATAAAAATGTAAAAATATACTGGGTGTTATATTTAAAAATATAAAATTCGTTCGAATTCCAGACAAACTAAAAAGCTGGCAACAACGCCTATATCGTCATTCGGTGCGTTAGATCCTCTTACACAACTGTACCAAATTTGGTTTAAATCGGCCATTAAATTGTGATGTTATTAAGCCGTTTCCAGACTTTATACACACACTGTACATAAAATAATATGTAACCATAAGTAAAACTTGAAACAATAAGACTAAAACAAGAACAGCTACGTAAATAAACTTACACAATAGAAAAATAGTTAAAATAATTTTTGTTACATAAATTAACCGTTCATACTAAAATGATTTTTGAAGAAGATAGCACCTGAGGGACTTTTTGAAAGCCCGAAAAGAAGGTTCAGATTGATTTTAATATTATTTGTTTTTGATTTATTAAAAATATAACTACTGAAGCAATGTGCACTTTTTTTGTAAATCTATAATTATTACTTAATTAAAAAGTTTCTTTTGTGTATTGTCAAAGACAAATAAGTTTTAAGTAGGTAATAACCTCGGTAATAACTTTTTGCCAACTGTAAAACAAGGGTAAGAACTAAGAGTCTCTTACACAATAACTATAAAATACCAGAATACAAACAAATAATAATTAATATATTATTTATACCTAACTTGATACCTACTTACTTACTAAACTACAATTTTTTTTTTCTTAAATAGTACAGGTACCTAGATGTGAGCGGGATAAACTCACTCAAGGCCAAAAAAAAACTGCTGCAGAAGACTATAATATACCTTTTAACTATGGAGCCAATGTTTTGTGGTTGTACTTATTATATACACTTTTTTTTTAAATTCGAATTTCAAATTTTTGTTAAGGTAATTTCATAATTTATTCAATAAACATTAATCCACAATACATTAATAATTACAAAATAGCCTTAAAATAATTTATAAAGTCTTAGGTATACTACGTTTATATACCATATATTTTAACTATCAAATGCATATAAGGACCAATGTATAAGTAGACAAGCCAGAAAAAAAAGCACCTAGATGACTTAACATCTGTATGTGCTTAGAAAAACAGGACTTATAAGAAGAGAAAAAAAAACTTATACAAAAATAAAGGAAAAAAATTCTATTCGACCTAGGTTAGTTCGAATAGGCAAAACAATAAACCTAATATCTTTTAAAAAAGTGACATAAATCTTTCCATATTATCGAAAATAAATGCTCGACATTTTATCTTAAATATTTTAATTCTAGTAATATTTTTTATATTCAATGGTACAAGATTAAAAATTTTTGGCGCCAAATAATTGACAAATCGAAGATTAATATTAGAGTTGCTATTTGGTATAATAATTCTCCTATTAACCTTGCCTCTAGTATGATACGGGTGAAAAATATAATTTTTTAGTTTTTGATTTTTATAAACAAATGAACATATTTCAAGAACATACACAGATCGTACATTAAGTACTTCCCTTGTGTAAAAAAGTTGCGTTGAAAAGCGTCTATTTTTTTTATAAAGCACCTTAAGAATATAATTTTGTGCCAAATTTAGGGGTCTTAGGGCATTATTGTAAACACCCAATGATCGACAGGTTTTAGAGACATGTCGAGTTTTGAAAAAACGCCAATGTTCTAAAAACTTTTTAATTTAAAAAAATATAGGTACCTACATACTTATTTGCCGCATTGAAAAATCCTTAAATTGACAGACCGAAAAAATGGTTTTCCCATATTTTGACACCCCAATAATTGACACAAGATCTTGCTTTTTTTACTAGTTGATTGACAACTTACAGAATATGTAGAACTAAAATACTAAGGCTAAAGAAACAAAAAAAAGGTGGATATTATTTGAGTACATTATTTAGATTTAGAACATCATCAATAGTTACTTAGTACATAGTACTTGTACTCCTTTGAAAATGACCCGAGAGGGCCGAAACACGTGTCAGGAAAATGAATAAATTTGTGAAACATAACAAGTAGTTATTATTTTTCTTCCTCTTTTTTGTTCTAACAGGTGTATTTGGCCAATATAATACGTTTTTAGTGGCGAAGGACGAAGGTACCTCAAATGGAAGCTGGTTACTGTTTGTCCTCGGTTGAAGTGATGGTGATTTACATCTTGACGTGCTGGGATTATTATCTTTATCTTTAGTGCAAGAATAATTGCTATTTGAATGATATATTAGTATCATTATTTAATTTCATACTTTGATTGACAGCTTCTTCCGTTTTATCTCCCTCAATACTTTTTTCATGTGCAATGTCTGTATTAACGATTTGTTTATTTACTTCAAGTTTCACATCTCTAAACAAACTATAAAGAGATCTGTCTTCCACATCTTGAATCATGTTCTCCAGTTAAAATATTTACTCCAATGATTGATACCCCACGTACTGTCAATTGGATAGCGGATGTATTTAAATAAAAAACAAATATTGGCAACAGTGTAAAAATGCGGGCTTTTAACCCATAATAAAACCGGTAAAAAATTCAAACTTCCAAAGATTGACAAGGGTGTCAATCATTGAAAAACATGTGTATTTCTATAGCCAATAATTGACATATCCCCCCTTTCCTTCTGGTAATCATTCTTGTATTATGCTTTATTTTACAAAAGTTACCTTTAGAGTTATGTAGCCTAACTGGTTTTAAAAAAGTGGATAGATAATGGATTTCATACCTTTAAAAATATTAGGCACCTTTATATCCACAATTAACAGTCACACTTACTAAAGTCTATACGAAGTAAGTTGAGACAAACAAAAAAAATAAAATTTGGCTAAAATCGGCATCTCCTTTGGGAAACATGGGCGGCGGTAGAAATTTAAAAATGTTTTACTAAATTATATATTGTATTTTTAAAGAAATTTATCACAATTTTAATCAATTCCAACTATAAACTATCTGATGTATTTATAAACTGAATATAAGATGACTGTTAATTTTTTTGATTTTTATGGTTTTCTTTATAATGTATGTCATTATAAATTCATATATAAATAGGAAAATATGTAGGTATTTAGGGTTTATACACAGTGTTTATGCAATAGGTAAAGTGTTTCTCAGGTCAATTTAATGACATAAAAATGTATAAAACTCCTAATAGGCGCCCCAAACAAATAATTAAAATGCAGGGTATTGTTTTAATTTGTTAATATGATAATAATATTATAAATAAAGCAACTTTAATACGTAACACGTTTTAAACAAACATTATTGATTTAAAATGCAGTGACAATTTAATTGTTTTTTTTGTCGATGAGAATCTTCAAAAGACTGACCCCCTGTGGTGATACTAACAGAGAAGTGTCAGATTCAACCCCCTGTGGTGGGGCCGCCTACCGACTAAACTCACCGTGTTCCTGCGGTTTCCGCATTATAGCGTATAAACATATTCTTACCTTCTGATACATTTAACACCCAAAATAAGCTTTAAGTAATCCGTAAATACGACTATTTAAACAATACCAAAATGGCAATTTCCGGGGTTGTCAGTGTTGCCATGTGTGGTTTTTGAACTGACCGACCTGGTAAGACTGAAATCCAATATTTACACATAAATTGGGACAAATTGAAACCGGTTGAAGGTACTTAACATTTAATGGGATATAAATGGCCCGATAGGTTCGAAAGGGTTAAATTATCGTTAGTTACAAAATATGTCAATTATTCACAGTTTGGCAACACGGCGTGTTCGTTTGTTTACAACAGTCTAACTTTTTGATTAAAAAGTTAAATTACTGATCAATTAAATTGTATAAAGTGGCCTATAAAGGCTTCTACAGCCCTTTGTGATAGTGTTGGTGAAGGTGGCGGGTTTTTGTGCACTAAAACAATAATAACATTGTGTAAAACGTGTGATCGTATGATCAGATGTCGGGCGCTGTTGCCGGTTAATGTCCAGCGGTTTTCCTAGAACTTATGGGCATACCTAAACATGGATGACAACGCCTGTATAAAGTGCAGAAAAAAACAAAACAAAAGGGATAAATTTTATGTTTTCTCATGTGATTTGTGTAACACTTTCTACTGTGGAGACTGCTCTGAACTGGGTGGATCTGAGGTAAAATGCATGCCTTTATTAGAACGAAAATTAAAATTTTTCTGTGTGAATTGCAATAAAAACGATTATTTAGAGTGTCTCAAAAATACAATCATTGATAAAGAAACAATAGTCAATGACAAACAACTAATAATTGATATGCTGCGAGAAAAAGTAGAAAAGATGGAAAATGCACAAACCTATGCAAGTGTTGCATCTCTTACTCCATCACAACCATCAACACTAAGACAACCAACAAAAAATATCCCTCCGGTGCTTATTAAACCCAAAACTCTGCAAGATGCGGAAGTCACAAAAAAAGATTTGCAAAAAAAAATTAGCCCAAGCCACTTAAATGTAAGTATCAACTCAATGCGAACTGCTAAAAATGGAGTTGTTATAGTTAAATGCAACACCGAACAGGAAACTCAAAAACTTATAAAAAGCATTCAAGAGCAAGACACAGAAAAAAAATACACAGTACAACAACCAGAAATGGAAAAGCCAAGATTTAAAATTATCACCTCTTCATCGACTGACATGAACACTGATGATATTATGAACTGCTTAAGAAAACAAAACCAATTTATTCAAAATGAAGACTATTTAAAAATAACATACATTAAAGCTAATCAAAATAACAAGTTTACTGTTTTTGGTGAGTGCTCTGGAAATCTATTTAGAAAACTTATGTCGTTTAAAAAAGTGTTTATCTCTTGGGAACGTTGTCCAGTCTATGAGGACTCTTAGGCCCGGTTTAATAATGTGCTGATAAGGTCTCTGGTTGTTACCAAGAGAATAAATTTTATCTCTCTGGTAAACCGCCGGAAAACTTCTGATCAGTTTATCAACAAAATTTTAACCAAAGGACAGATAACCAAAGCTATACAATTTGGCAACATGTGGTAGCAAAATCCACCTAATTAAAGAAGATATTATAGGGTTATATATCATGGTACGTTATGTTTTAAATGTGTTTTACATTCATTCTATATATTATATACGTTTGAGTTTATTCTATAATAAGTTCAAGAAAATGAATACCTATAAAGAAGGAAAACGAAAAATTAAAAAAAAAAGGTTGCAAATTTTTTGCACAGACACAGCAGGAATTGTTGCAAGGGGGCTTTTAGAGCACAGTTCCTATAAAATAAAATAAAATGGTCAAATTCAAATATAGTTTATTATAACAATAGTCTGTAGGATAGATAGCAAATCATATTTTCTATTCGATGTAAAAAAAAAAAAGCTGTACCGTATCGTTAGACAGTCTAAAACGATTGACAAAATCCCTGTATCATCCTAGTAATTTATGTGATTTGGGGGGTCGTGAAAAATCCTTGGCCTTCTAAATAAAATATTAACATAATCTTCCAAATCATCATCTGAATCCGATTCATTTGAAAACATTTTAACATCAAAAAGCACATTCATTTTTTTACAATTGCTAAAAACAGTGAACTCTACCTAAAGAATGCCAAAAATGATCAAATTTGAGGTTATGGCTTTTGATTTAACCCACTGGTAAACCGTTAACAGCCGAATATTTCGCTGGGTAAATTATCCTGCTGGCAATAATTGTTTATCTTGTTGTTAACGCTACCAGAAGATTGAAAAACAGATTTTTTTCATTAACAGCAGGATAACTATGCCAGAGGCTTTGCCAGCACATTATTAAACCGGCCCTTAGAGTTCCAAGGTGTAAAATTTGTTTTTCCTATGATCATTATAGAGAAGTTGACTGTAAAATAAAAAAAACTACCTGCACATACTGTGGAGGGGAACATGAATATGTAAATTGTCCAAAAACTTTTAAAAAATGTTGCAACTGTTCTCGGTCAAATATAAAATATAAGTTAAATTATCATACTGCACACGAAGCTTTTTCCGTTGAATGTCCTACATATAAATTTTACCTACAAAGATACAAAAACTCTATTGACTACTACTCCAAGTAATGGTAATTTTTCTCTGCTTGTATAGTTTTTAATGGATATTGCTGATATCTTAAACTCATTGGAAACAGAAACTCATGTAGAACAGCTGCAGAAGGTTATTGATGTAGACGAATTTAGGACCAGGAGGGCAGAAAATAATAAAATTTTGGAAATTTTACATTTTAATGTATGTAGTGCGCCCAGGCACTTCGATGAAATATTAATATTTTTGCAATCGTGCGACTTACAAAACATAGACATTTTAATACTGGGAGAAACTAGAAACAAGTTTTTACCGAGTCAATTCTGCGTTCCTGGTTTTACGACGTTTTTCAATAATAGCACTTTAAATCAAAACGATGGACTTCTTATTTTTATAAACAATAATATTAATTTCAATGTTAAACATACAGTTTTGCCATTATCCCTGATAACTTTATCTGAAATTTGTTTTAAAATTAATAACGTATCTTTTAACGTTATAGCTAGTTACAGATCACCCGCTACCTCAGAACTAAATTTTATTACATTTCTTGAAAGTTTCTTAACAAGAGTACAGAATCCTGACTTCACGATATTAGTGGGTGACATGAATATAAATATACTTAATAGGGATTCAGCATGCACAAACAGTTACTTGTTAGTTCTTATGTCTCTGGGCTTTGAATCATATATTAATACCTTTACAAGAGTTACGCCAGAAACAAAATCGTGTCTAGACCATATTTTTGTTAAGCAAAACCTTAATAGTGCCAGCTTGAACCTTTTTCCAGCAGTAATTAATGACAAAACAACCGACCATTACCCGGTTTATTTACAGGTCTATAATAAAAATGTAAAACAAACTCCAATTCTGGAACAAACAATAACCAATTTTGATCATTCAAAATTTAAAGAATTGATTAACAGAGAGACATGGTTACATGTCATAAATGAAAACAATGCTAAAGTGTCTTGGAATCTCTTTTCCAAAACCTTTAGTGAAATCCATGGAAAATGCATATTAACTAAAACTATAAAAATAAAAAAACATGTAAAGCTTAAACCATGGATTACCAATGCTATAATAACATCAATTCGAAATCGTGACCAATTAAAAAAACACCTATTAAAAAACAGAAATAATGTGGCTCTTATCGAAAGATATAAAAGTTACAGAAATAACTTAAAAACAATTATAGTTGTAGCGAAAGCCAGGTATTACCGTGAAAAGGTAAATAATAACAAAAATGATATGAAAAATATATACAACATAATTAATGAAGCCACTAACACGAGCAATAGCAAAGACACTGATCTAAATATACTAGAGGATAAGAAACCGTTTCAAAATACGAAACAAATGGCCGACTACTGCAACAATTATTTTATACAGGTAGGACAAAAAATGGCTTCCAAAATACAACCTCCGCCTAACTATAGAAACGTTCACTACTCGGTAACAAACAAAAATATGTTTTTGACGCCTGTCACATCTAATGAGCTTATAATGCAAATTGGTTCATTAAAAAATAACAGCTCTCCAGGCTATGACAATGTTAGTGCAAGATTAGTTAAAGATCATCACTTGAGCTTGATCCAGCCCTTAACCCATATTATTAATTTAATTTTCGAACAGGGACACGTCCCAGAGGACTTTAAAAAATCTATAGCTGTCCCAATTTATAAAGCTGGCAATAAAACTGAGATTAATAACTTTCGACCTATAAGTCTAATAAGTGTCTTTGCCAAATTGTTCGAAAAATGCCTTAAAGATAGACTCTACGATTTTTTAGTAAAAAACAAAATATTAAATGAAAATCAGTTTGGGTTCCAAAAAGGGGTTAGTGCAAACCATGCAATTTATAAACTTGTTGACAGTGTAAAATCAAATCTTGAAAGAAACCAGAAATGTATAGGAGTCTTTTTGGATCTTGCTAAAGCATTCGACACGGTGTCTCATAAAAAACTACTAATAGTGCTTGAGCACTGTGGCATTGGGGGCACTGTGTTGGATGTCTTCCGCAGCTATTTGGAGGGTAGAGTTCAACAGGTAAGGATAAAAGATCAATTTAGTGAATGTCAGAAGATACTGCTGGGTATCCCGCAAGGGACGGTTCTCGGACCCCTTCTTTTTATTGTCTATATTAATTCACTGCTGAAAAAAAACATAATGGGAGAAATAATATCATACGCTGATGATACGGTACTGATTTTCAACGATGACACTTGGCAGGGGGTGAAAGTGAGGGCTGAACTTGGTGTCTGCATGGTAAAAGATTGGCTGGATTTCAATGAGCTAACTCTTAATGTAGATAAGTCAAAATATATTGCGTTCTCTCTTACTAATGTAAATAGGCCGGATCTCGGTTCTCTGCAGCTACCAAGGACAGAACTAAAAATAAGCGAAGTTAATAACATCAAGTATCTGGGCATTTTAGTTGACAAAAATTTAAAGTGGTCAAATCACGTATTCAATTTATGTGTGAAAACAAGACGACTTGTGTACAAATTTTATGAACTAAGAAAATTTATGAATCAAAGGCTCCTTCTAACAATATATAAAGCACTAGTTGAATCCATATTACAATATGCTATAATCGTATGGGGTGGTCTGTATACTAATGCCTTAGAGCCTCTTAGTGTTGTACAAAACTACATATTAAAGGTTATAATGCAAAAAAAAAGACGTTATCGCACGATTCAACTCTATAATGTAAATATACTGAATATTAGAATGCTATACTTTTATAACAGCTGCCTATTCTTACATCATAATAAAAGCTTACAAATAAAAGTGCTTCACACACATCAAACTAGACAAATTACTAATCAGGATTTGGTTGTTCCCTTTTACAGAAGGGATGGTAATCAAAGATTTACAAAAAGTTTAGCTCCAAAAATATATAACTCTCTACCGACAAACTTAAAAAATATTGGTAATCATAAAAAGTTTGCTCAAATGTGTAAGCCAGTCATTTTTGCTAATTATAGAACATTTCTCGAACTGCTCTAACAAGTTGCAACATTTTTGTTTTCTTGTCTTCTTCAATCGAGTTGTTCGGCTTTTGACTTTTTGCTCAAATTAAAACTAAATTAAAATATAATAGAAACATTTTATGATTTTTTTTTTGCACATACAGATTGCTCGTGATCTAGGTGCAATAATTAATATTTGTACTTTATTAAGACAGTTATGATTTTTATTAGTAAACTGTATTTATTAATTGTTATGTTTTGTATGAATAAATTGAAATTGAAATTGAAAAATTGAAATTGAATGTCAATAATTGGGTGTTTTACCTTAGCTGTAATGAAGGAATAGGTAAAGAAATATCCTGCCATTTTCTAGTGGCTTATAAGTAAGTATACCATAAATTGCACTGCCATAGTGTAGTTGTAATAGTAATCTTTATTTTTATGGGCATCATATACCCTGGGCTATAATAAACAATAGATAGATACCTACCTATCTATGGACGAACATCACCCAAGAAATTTCATCTTATCTTGATTTTTAATATTACCTATTATTTTCTAGAGGAATGTGATATTGACTGCATTTTAAGAGAACTCGGTGGGTTTCCTATGGGTTTATCAAAATTTAGTCACAACTGTTAATTAGTCAACCAAGCCATGTTATAAAATTCTTGTGTAATCACATATCCACAACTTAAGTAAATTTTCTAAAATTATATACCTAACTAACTATTGGTAATCAATATATAGATAGAAAATTATTATTGGTCTCAAGACTGAATCCTTTTAACAGCTGAGGCAATCAGATATCTTTCCAGAAACAGAAGGACTGTGCACGGTTAGGCCTAACATGGGTAGGTATGGACCAGTCTCGGGAACAACCCCTAAAACTATAGTGACCCAGCTTCTGCAGAGTATTCTGTGATAACAATCAAATACTTTAGTAAGGTCTTAGGTTATAACATACACCACTATTGATAGGTAGGTATCTCAAACGACCTGTTTACATTGGGTAGGTACAATTGCAAGCAAAATAGCCTGTAAGCATGAGCTTCGATGACTTTTTAAGTAGCTGATGCAATTTTACTCATTTAAAAGCGACAATTTAATTGCATTGCATCAAGTTGCATGCAGTACCTACTTGCACCTAGTGTAAACTCATAAGGTTAGCAATTAGCAAACATGGCATTGTGCAATTGCAGTGAAATTTGTTAATGGTAACGTGAAAGCTAAAAACCATTTAAAGTTCTTCTCATTTTCGTTATACAAGATCATACTTACAGGCTCCAAACTTTGTAGAACCCCCTTTTGAATCGGCGGCAACAAATTGTCCAATTGCACTGGAAGTACCATGAGCTCCTTCTTCAAACTGTATCTCAGCAACAATAATATTGTCCTCAAGCACAGACCCACAATTAGTACACACTGCATCGCCCCTCGCAGGGTCAACTTCAATGTCTGAGCTTCCACAATTTTTGCATTTTCGGCCTGAAGACATTTTAATACAAAATTTTCTTCAAAACCTCCGCGAACACGTTGAACTAGTATGATTATGAAAATACAAAATATGTTATACAGAATGTTCATACGCGAATAAAAACAAGACGGATAGAGATTCATAAAAATCTGTTCACTTGAAAGTTAAAAGTTAACCTAAAACGAACACAGAATAATACGGAATCGGAATCTGTATTCTGTGAACACGAATCAACCACAGAAAAATAAAGGGTTTATTGAATCAACCAATACTAGAATTTCTGACCACAGAGTCGAGTATGTTCTGTTCTGTTCGAGGATTGCAATCGCCGCTAACTTTTAAGCCGTTAGCCAAACCACAGATAAGTCGACGGTTGTGTTTGACCCATGGCCGTCTAGGATGCCTACGATTAGAAACAGACAGAATATATTATCATCCGACACAACCGTCCGTGCGTCAAGTTATATTTAAACCAGGGACCCGGACCGAAATAAAATAACGGTTCCGTTCCGGTTTCGATTCCAGATGAAATAAATAATTTGGGTTCCGTTACAGTTCCGGTCCCGAAATAATTATTTCGATTCGGTTCTTACCAATTTTTAGGGGTTCCGATCCGGTTCCATACAAACTAGGAAATTTCGATTCGGTTCCGAAAAATCAAAGGCAAATAAATAATTTATTATGAATAAAAGTCGTTTATTATTATTATTATTATTATTATTATAAATACCTGTTGTATTGTATAGTTGTATTCCTAGTACTTGAAGTGGCTTGATGAAGTAAGTTCGTAGAAAATCAAAAAAGACAAGTAAACCAACGGTAAAAATTATTGTCAAAGACACTCATCATAGATAACGAAAAAAATTAGGTTAAGGTTAGTATTCCCCACAGAACAGAAAACAGAAGTCACGGAATAAACTCAAAATTAAACAATATCCGGCCAAGGCCAAGTATCACCCTGAAAACCGAAAAAAACCCAAAAAACCGTTATAATTTTTAGAGGATCCGGTTTTGCACCTAAAATTGTTTTGCTGGTAAAATATGTGTTCGGTTCCGATTCTGGTCCAAAAATAATATCTGTTCCGGTCCGGTTCTTTGCAGTTAACGGTTCCGGTCCGGGTCCCTGATTTAAACTCATCTAAGATAGTCGATCGGGCCTGTATTCCCAATAGGCCCGGTAGACCGGAGTCTGGGACCCAACTTTCAAAAGAAACCTGATGGGCTCGGTCTGAGTGACACTGTACTTATTATTCAAATAGTTCAAGACCAAATAGTAAACTGGCAATGAGATGCTGCTAAACTTTTTTATTGTAAAGAAATATTTTATAAAATCTATAACACGTAGCTGGATGTCGAGGAATAAGTTACGAATTGCCGCATTATATGCTTTGCCCTCATCACAAAAAATATATAGCAGTATTTTTCTGACCTAGGTAGGTACCTCACTACCCACTAAGCAAGAAACATACTTAGTACGTTTTGTAACGTTTTTAAAAAGAAACCTAGAAAACGTTTTCTATTAAACGTTCTAGTGTCATACTCGTTACTACTTTTTCAAACGTTATTCAAGACTACTGTTTTTGAAACGTAATTTTATTTTTGTACCAATAACGTTATGAAAGTCACGTTGCGGTGCCGGCAATTTCATGTATCTGGGTTGTTACGTTAATAGATTTACGTTTCGAAAACATTATTCGGTGTACGGTTTTGATACGTTCTATGATAAACGCTGCAGATTTAAAACTAAGCCGTTCAATCAAATAACGTTTAACTCGTCTCCTAAATGTAACGACTCAGAACAACAGACATATTACATTTCATAAATGACTTGCATGCTACTCCAAAAAACGTAAATGCGAGTGCGTATCTGGTTCGATTTCTAAAAGTACGTTGGCCAAATCCGTTAGGTATCCTTTTTACCATATGGCAAGTCTCTGACCATTATTGTCATTCACCAGTCGTTCGTCGTGTCAAATATACCGTCTTTGCTTTTTGTTCTCGGAGTTTTTGAAAGGAAATTTTCATTTTCAAGTGTGATTAATAATTCCAGTGCAGTGTTGGAGGTTGGAGTATTGGAGGTTCCAGCCCTGCTACCGGTTCCCGCAGTAAAAATAACTAGTAATCATGGATCACAAAGTAAGAAGTACTAAATTTACTTATTCGATCATTGTTGTATAAAACGTGTTTCCTATTTTTCATTTCTTGCTTATCAGTGATTTAATAAAATGAACACTGGCCCAATTAACCGAGTTAACTACATTTTGTTCGTCACGTCGAAAACGTTGCATATTATCTACCTACCTATATTTTTAAAATTCTAATTGTTTTAACTGTGTGCTGTGTGCACAAAACACTAAAGTCACATTCATTTTTGCAATTGCTAGTTATGCTTCCTAAATGACGTGTTGACCATAAAGATATAGATTATTTTCTACTAAGTATCAAAAGCATGGGCGTTAACAATAATTATTCAGGGACCACCGTATATTCATCCGATACCCTCTCAACCTGAAGCAGATGCTTGTGTCATAATTGTTGATAAAATTTTAACTTATTGAATAAGTAAGTCAGCTGTTAATCCATTAAATTTGTTTAATAAATGTATGACCTGAATAATAAAAATCTAATTGAATTTGTCAAAAATAAACATTGATATCTGGGCGTAGTGACCAAAAAGATGATCGTATTGTTTAAGTTTTAACATACTGCAATTATTTATTTAAAGTAACCCACTCATGAAACATTACCACATTTAATAAAAGCCTGCTACTGCTTGGACAAACATTATTATGAGATATTTTTTTTTAGGTGCAAGCCGACAAAACAACCCAATAAGAATCCCTATAGTTTAATATCTATATATGTATAATAAATAACTATATAGGAGTGAATTAGTTTTTTCTTTGACTTAATGATATGTGAACAAACTCACAATACCCGTTACATTTTGTACACTTTGACAAGCTATTTCTGGTACATCTTGGAGAAAAATCGCTGGCATATTCCTGAAACCAGTTTAACGTTTGCACCGAAGTTAGCATTTTTGAATAAAGATTAAAACACTTATTTATGGTTACTGTTAAAGTGGTTTCTTCAAATTATGCTATTAAAGGATAGCCAGTTAAATTGTGGAAAATGCCACAAACAGCTACGTTTCATGGATTTATACCTAGAATTTAAAAATGCTATAAAATTCATGGTGGCATATTGAAAAAAAGTTATGTAGTTTTCGTACCACATGAAATAACATAAATGTAACAGCACTGTATTTACTAAATAAAAACATCTATTTAATGCTCCGTAACATCCTCTTTTTTACGTTGACTACATAACGAAAATAGTACGTTCGTAAAAACCATCTATCTAATGCTCCATAATATCCTCTTTTTTACGTTGACTACATAACGAAAATAGTACGTTCGTAATAATGCAAACTAAACTAATGCAAAATACGTAAGAGAGCTGTTTAAGTTTCATGACCAAAACGTTATTTTTTTAACGTAACAAAGATTTTGTTGTGTTGAAGGACATATAACGGGTATAGGATGTAGCAGGCGCTGTTATTGACACAAAATAAAAAACGTAACAATGAAACGAGAAAACATAAATGTTCCATACTTAAGATGTTTTTTTGCTTAGTGGGTATATAGCACTACCATGGTCTTGTGTGATTAATATTTAAAAAGTAAGGTTTAAAAAATTTACGTTTATGAACTAGAAACCAGCCACTAACCTATAAGTCAAAATACCTAACCTTTACAACTAAAAATAACTAAACTTAGTTTGCCGTGGTCGCGCCAACGTAGGTTATTTTGTAATTATATTACTGAAATTTAGTAGTGGCATCCTAACAACGTTGGATTTGGTATAAACTACAACGTTGTAAAATATAACCAATACCTATCCGTTGTGTCGAAGTCATTTAGTCATAGTTAGAGAAATAGAGGTGTCGCAGAGAGTCGCAGGTGAAACTATAAATTAGCAATCTTGCATCACAAGGTCATATTTATCTCAAGCCGCGCAGCTGGCCACCGGAGTCAAATTGGCGCTGTTGTCGCTTGATGATTTTCCAGCTGATCGAATAACCGGGTTCTGTCGTATATTTTTGACATATATAGAAGAGAAGGACAGTTCTATTCTGACCCACTATAACGCTTCCCACACTGCGCCAGTTACTAATTGGAACAAACCAGCCAGCCCGCCATGTCAAAACTGTAATTTTTTCTTGTCCATATGCACGTTTTATTTATAATTTTTATAAATAAACATAGAAAAAAGTTTATAGGTACGATAATAAAGTTTTCCTTATTTATTTTCCAAATCTTGGTTAATATAAAAGTGTGCTTTTATTCCATATAACAAAAACTTTTGTGTGTCTTTTTATTGATTTAATTCGTAATTCAATAATATTTATATTGAATCAAAAATTAACTCAATAAAAACTCGTTCAAATAAAGATAATAATAATATTCAAAAGTTCTAAAACCGCCGTTCAAATTTCCCGATTGCGCCCTTGGTGACCAGCGGGCACACTAACACCTCTCTTTCTCTCTCAGTTGTGTTGCGATTTTTTAACACGGAGTTAACATTTCTTACAATTATTTTAACCCTATAAATTTTCTTTGGTCAGAGTGCTGACTATCACCCCGGTGAAGCTTAAATGGACGATTTCGCAACACAGTAGAAAGAGAAAGAAGAGAGAGAGAGGGGTGTTAGTGTGCCTGCCGGCCATCAGGGCAAATTAGCGCTGTTGTCGCCAGCTGGCCGTGTAACCGGGTTCTGTCGCATATTTTTGACGTATAGAAGAGAAGGACAGTTATATTCTAACCTACTATAACGCTTCCCAAACTGCGCCAGGTGCTAATTGGAACAAACCAGCCAGCCCGCCATCCATCCAACTGTCAATTTTTCTTGTCCACGTTTTTTTCTGAGGAAACTAATTAATTTTTTATTATTATTTTAAATATACAATTCTATTAGTTTCTATTCTAGAAAACTTCGCCGATGTGTGTAATCTTTCAGTTATTATTCCAGCCTACTATGCAGGTAATTATTTTTTATTATTTATCAAATTGATTTTACACTTCCTTACCTATTTTTTATATAGGAATATAGGAAATGTAAGTTTACAATAAATAAATTAACATGAAATGTTTCACATACATAATAGGTGTTGGTTAACAAGCCAATCTTAATAAAATATCACTGGGCAACCTGCAGATAACTGCAACACATTGTGCCCGAGGTAATACCTAACAATCTATCAGTTACGAACAGATAAGTTTAGTCTCTTGAAATTATAATTTTAACATTTTTGTTTTACTGAGTGGATTAAAAATTATAACATAATGGCACAAAGATAATGGTTTGAGCTAACTCGATAAGTAGATACTTGGCCATCGGCCATATTTTACAGAGAAATTTAATGTCTACCCGATACTGTTTCTTTTGTTTCAGAGAACGCTGTAAGAATCACCTGATAGTTTATGGATCTTTTAGTACGTGTCTCAATGCATCCTAGTGCTTATGTTTATACAGTATTTGTGATAATATTATATGAATTGAGTCAATTCCAGATGAGTGAGACCTGTGAGACGTAACCTAAGGACATTAGTTTATTCTAAACAGTTATTTTTTGTTATGGTTGTCAATGCAGTTTTTATTTATAAATAAACGTAGAAAACATTATTTACGATAAAGTGCTTCCATCTTTATTTTCTAAATCTTGGTTAATATAAAAATAATGTGCATTATTTATTCCATAAAAAAGAACTTTTGTGCGTCTTTTTATTGATTTAATTTGTGATTTAATAATATTTATATTGAATCACAAATTAAATCAATAAAAACTCGTTCAAAAGTTAATAATTAAATTGAAAAGTCTTAAAACCGCTGTTCAAATTTCCCGCCATTGCGCCTCTGATGGCCGGCGGGCACACTAACACCCCTCTCTCTCTTCTTTCTCCCTCTACTGTGTTGCGATTTTTTAACAAGGAGCTAACATTTCTAACCCTATAAATTTTCTTTGCTGACTATTATTTATACCAAATATAACGTTGCAAGTAGTGTAATATTGGTCGGACGTCGGAAAAATACTGCTTGGGCTATACTACCGAAATATTGTTTTTGGCGATCACAAAACTTTCCTTTGATAGGGAAGTAAAAATTATATTTTGACATTGCTCATCGTAAAATAAAACCAAGGTGTATTTTTAAATTACATTTATATTTTTAAATTTTGACAAGTTTTTAAGAATCTTATTAAAACAACAGTGATACATTTTTACATGAATTAGTTACAAAAAAATATTTGGGTATGTAAACACCTTCGATAGGGTAATATATACAAGGCAAAAATATGTTGAACTTTAAATATACAAGTATATACAAATATTTCAAATCTCTATTTACAATAAATAAATTTTCCGAATAATATTAAGGTTTACCTAGAATTGCTGCTTACGAAAAATATATAACAACTTAGGATTACTGTAGAAAATGAAGGTATTTTTAGCATATAGAAAGCCTTTTTAAATTTTTTTTTTCAATAATTCTTTAGAGCAAATACTAATCTGAACATTTTCCATTTCGTTCTTAGGTTAATATTTCGTTTAATTAATAAAAGCAGAACAGGAGGTATATGGGCAAATTTGACAGATTTTCGTGTTATGCTTGTATTAATTTTTTTTAGCCCTCTATAAACTGTAGTACCGACAATAAAATAAATATTGATAAAAAATCTAATGGCATATGTGCCACTATAGTGGGATTTGCTCCTCATATAAAGTAAATACCTATACGGAGTGTAACCATAGACAATTTACCTTTAGATAAACAAACACTAATCACGAATGTGGCAGTTTTATGGCCTCGCGCATGTAAACAAAACTGGGAACTATTAGACATGCGCACTGCAACATTATCGTTTGACGAATGGGAAAATAGACAGGTCCGGGCTTTAAAATTTTAATTCTTGCTCATATGCCACCATAGAGGGTTTATTTTACCCCTATTTGGGCATAATACAATTATACAACGGCTCCAACTAGTACGAGTCATTGTTTATATTACAATCCGAGTCACTAAAAGCACAAACACAATTCACTAACTAAACTACACAAAAACCAGAAATCCATAAATATTAAACACCAGTCCCACAATCCACGATCCGATAGCTGAAAACTTTAGAAAACTACAAGGAATCCGCAGAGAAGAGAAACCTTAAAACACAACAACAAAAATGGCGGCCGAGCCGGTTCTGGAGAGTATTCTTGAGCGCGTCGATTATTGTCGATAAAATAGGACGGCCGATAACACGAGGTTTGTACGCATGCACGAAGGTTCCCCGAATGAAGACAGCTGACCGACGAGTCATGCGCTCGGACGTATTTTTTCACCCATAAAACGTAACTTTTGTTTGCGCAGGATATAAGCTGTAGGTATCTAAAGGTAAATTGTCTATGAGTGTAACGGAAATGATTCATTGGGTAAAATTGATTGTCAAAGGCTATGCAAAATCGACAATTGTACTTATTTGAATTTTCAATTTTAAGGACAAATGGTGCATTTTCTCGCTTATTGTGACAAATAAAATATTCAAAAACATTTTTCTGCAATGTGCTTTCATATCGGGATTTACTGGTGTAAATATAATATAGGGTGGTGCCTCGGCTAGCGAAACATCGGTGGTCAGACTCCATTATTTATTTGCATCTAATTTGCTTGCAATGCACTTGCAAAAGTATATTAATTTTTATACAGTTTATCCAAAGTTATCTCCGTCGGCCTAAAGCATTAACCTGCTAAGTCCATTTTTGAGATGTCATGGGCTTTTAACATTTAAATAATGTTTTATAATTTTCTATTTCGATTTGTTAAACAGTTAAGTCGCTTAGCTTACTTTTTTATATTTTCTCAGCATTTTTGAAATTTATTTTAATAATTTTTATCAACAATAGTCCCTAAAAAATCGTTTTTTACGTCTCCTGTAAATGATTTCGTAAAATGGACTTAGCAGCTTAACACTTTAGGCCGACGCAATATTATCATCAATGTTACTAAAATAAATAATAAGGGTCTAAATTATTTTAATGATGTTTGTTTGTTGATACAAATTTTACAAATATTTCGTCATGCATCAGTGTCATTTTCAAAAAAAGTTCGACCAATTTTTTAACTGTTATGTCGTCATAAAAATCTTCCATTTTAGGTATTCACATTTAGGTACTGTCGCTTTTATTACAAAGTTTTAGAACCGTATTTTTTTATTTCGCAAATTTTAGATTTACATATTTCTAAATAGGTAGGTAACCACTTTTAATGACTAAATAAATTGCGTGTAAATTTTGCAAGTTAGCTTGTCAAATTATCGGTCCAAAATAAACATTGGAGCCACACCCTATAATAGGTATCTAGGGGTCCAAGGAGTAAAAAAAAACTATTTAGTTGGTCGCCTTTTTAATGCAAGTAAAATAATTCCATGAAACTCCTGAGGTTTTTCATTAAAAAAAAAAAGTATTATTTTTTGGAGGGCTTTCCCACTGCACGCCACTGAAATTTATTTTATTTTTTATTTAAACCGGTAAAAATAAACCTGTTCGCCTGGGCTAAATACTGTCAAAAACAAAGAAATATCAGTTTTTTTGCAAGTACCTATATATAAATATTATATAACATTAACCTATAGTTGACACGATCGAGGGTACCTACCTATAATATCGATTAGACACCCTATATTATATACAGGGTCCTGCAATAGCGCGTCAAGCTTCCATAGCTCCTATACGAATTAAAGTAGGAATTTTATTTTTATGCTGACTTACACAGGGTGGCCCTGTGGCCCTGTGGCCCAACAAATTGTAATAACCTAATGGTTTTTGAACATTTTTTTGAAATGAGGCCCGTATTCAATTATATTTTTAGGTTTGTATTAGTGTCCTTTCAAAATTGTTTATAATTCTATTGACTTAATTTGTTGTAATAAATTAAAACAAAAAAAAAATTTTGGCCGCCCTGAAAAAAAATTAAAAAAAAAAAAACTTAAAAGTATTTTTTTTTTAAATTACGGCATTGTATGAGATTAGTGGTAAGTGGTCAAGAAATCCTATAAGTCAAATATATTTTATCCATTTTATACAGGGTGTTCAACATTACCTACACATACATTCTAAACTAATTTTCGCAAGTTTTTCAAATGAAAAACCCTGAATATTATTTTAATGTTTGATAAAGAATTTTAAAACAAACAATTTTTGTATTTGGAATTTATCTAAAATTCCTAGACGTTTTCATCATATTTTACTTTACGCACTATAAAATGCAGGCACATATATAGCTTTTCTTCCGGTGTAGCTAAAATTTTATCTTGGGGGAGACAGACAGGTACCACAGAGGCGTAAAACCCGTTGTAGATGAAAGCATGGCACCGCAGGTGAAAAAATTTTTTGACCTCTTTTTGACGCATCTAAATGTTGACATGTTGTGGACGGGCCGGCAAACAGTTGAGTTTGAGGTTTGTTTGGGTTTGTTCGCCTTATTATCTCACGTCGTATAATGCCGGGCTGCAACGCAGGCCGGGTACACGCTAGTGTTGTATAAATTACTATAATTGTTTAATCTGATTGTTTTTATATGGTAGGCGGCCATATGGATATGTTTTATTTGTAAAACTTTATTATACACTCCGGTGCAAAAAAAACGGACATCATAAAATTTGGATTAAGTATAGGGCTTAAGCATAACTTTTTATTTTTACTCCGATTTAAGTGATTCAGCGACATCATCAAGATCGATCATTTTGCATTTTGGTGAGAACAAATGCACGTATTCACATGCAAAAACCAAAATGCACAGAATATTTGCGGCTTAATGGAAACTGATATTTCGAAGTAATTTTGCTTCCTAATTATTCCACAGGGTGTTTTGACACTAGGCAAAAAAAAAACTTTTCGATTATCCTCCAAAACTATAATATCTCCAAAAACCAATTTCTCTTAAAATTTGTATAGGCATGTTAAAACTAATAAATGTAATGTATAGCTTTCTAAAAAATCAGTTAAATCGGAGTAAAAATAAAAAAGTTATATTTATTATGAAAACCTAACGCTCGAACAAGTATAAAACTAATAAATTCGTATCACATTTTAAATTCAGTAGAAATTTCTACAATAATTATCGTTTAATTTTACCTAATACATTTAAGAAATCTTTTGTTAATTCGCAACTTGATATAACCTAGCATAGTACTAACTGCTGTCAACACTCTTAAAAAAATGTACCTATCAGTAATTGTAATTATAATTTGTAATTATCATTATTATCAGTGGCGGCTCGTTAATGAAGGGCTCTGGGGCGCCGCCCTCCCTGCAATTATTTCAAACAGAATCCAAAAATACTTTACTTAAAAACCAATAAAGCAATGTATGTAAGCAATTCATTAAAATAATTCAAACCAAACATAGCCCTATTCCAGCGGGTAGGTTATACTAAGCGCGGGCATAATTCAAACCAAACGTAGCCCTATTCCAGCGGGCAGGCTATAGACAAGCAAGTTGCGCGCTCTCAAGGTTATACTAAGCGCGGGGGCGGGCGACCGATTATTCGTCCTGATTCAACGCGACTTCTCGTTATGACTACGGAGGCGTGACGTCACCTACATATCGCACAACGAGGAGCTCAAAATTTTCCGCTTAACAGCTGTTCGCGACTCGCGATTCGACCTGTCGATGCCGCTCACGTTTTGTTTATTTGTTTTGATTTATTATAGTTACATTATAAAGTTGGAAAATTTCGTCTAATATGAGGGTCATTGATTTCAGAAGCTTGTGTTTAGTTCTCTGAGCTTAAGTGAAAAACTTGATTTAAAAAATACAGGGCGGCCACTACCAATATTGAATATAGTACAAGTGCAATCAAAATGTAAAATAAGTAAGGCACCAGTTTACGCGTAAGTTTGACAAATAAATATATAAGAAAAAATCCTGGATATGCGGTTGTGAGGACAAAAATTCTTTTTTTTTTGTTTCGTGTGTCTTCTTTTTGACGGGGATGATAATTGGACTATAAATGGGGTGCAGGACTTAAAACATCTTTCAGAGAAAATAAAAAACATGAAAATAGTGCAAAACATCGTTATAATGTGGTAAGTTTTGAGATGTTAGGACAAACTAATATTTTAACTTGTTTAAGTAGTGCTTATGCTGATGAAATTAAAATTTACAACGAGAAAGTTAGAAAAAACAGACACGTACTTTCGAAAATAATAGACATTTTAATTTTTTTTTAATTTATAAAGCCAGCGCTCACTACGAGCCGCCACTGATTATTATTATTATAGTAAATTTATTATATTGTATTTTATATATAGGTACTTACTCAGTTAAGTAAACAGCAATGCTGACCTTCGCCGAGTTAAAAAATAAAGACGTTTCTATCTATATATCTATCTATCTATCTATCTATCTATCTATCTATCTATCTATAAAGCCCTAAACTTAATCCAAATTTTATGATGCCCGTTTTGTTTGCACGGGAGTGTACATTATTTGTAAACTTTATTACGGATAGCGACATTTATGTTTTTTTATAAATATTATGAAAACACAAAAATTTGTTTGTTTTCAAATCCTTTATCAACTAGTAAAATAGTATACAGGCTGTTCCATTTAAAAAACTTGCTAAAATGCCTTATTTTGAACACCCTGTATAAAATACATGAAATATATTTAATTTATAGGATTTCTTGACCCCTTGCCACTAATTTCATACAATGCCGTAATTAAAAAAATGCTTTAGATTGTTTTCTTGATTTTTTTTCCCAGAGCTGCCAATCTTTTTTTTTAGTTTTAAATTTATTACTCCTCAACTACTAAAGTAACTTCAATAGAATTATAAACATTTATAAAAGACAGTAATACAAACCAAACAATACAAAAAATATAGGGTGTCCCATTTAAAAAAATATAACTTTATGTTATACTTAATAATTTTTTGGGCCACCCTATATAATATGCGAAAATATTTTCCTGAAAAACATCCCGTGTTATTATACAGTATAAGTCAGCATATCCTAATTTAATTCGTACATTAGCTATGGCGAAGTCTGACGTACTATTTCACGTATACCTACACTATCATTCTGCTGTATGAGAGTAATGCTAATCCTGTAGGTTTTAGGTTGACTGTATTATTAATAAATATCTGTACTTTTAGTGAAAATAGCTGTAAAAGTTTTTAATTCAATCCCCGAATTTGAAAAAAAAAACACTCTTACCTATATTAAAATGACGGTAAAAAATAATTTAAATTTTGAAAAGGATTTATTGTAAGCATGCAATTTTAGGTTACCATTTATTTTAAAAGTTGGTATAGACTCCAAATTATTTCATAAACCTAAATTTATATATTTATGTACATGTCCATCTTATCATGATTTAGTATTCAACAAATGAAATAGTGCGAATATGATTCTTATAAATTTCTTTATATTTATTTAATGATTTAAATTATCACATTCATTTATAATTATTACCTAATAACGTGTTAATGTTTATAGCGATATTTTACAGTTGAATTAAAAATATTAATACTAAAACAATTTTTTTTATTGTTTGCATGCTTGATTGTGTCTGTCTGGCGTAGAAAATTTCACAGTCTACAATCAATCATACAAAAATAACTTTATTAATTTATTATATTATAAAGATATGTAAATACTTTACAATATTTATCTCTAGACATTTTCTCGTATTGAATAAGGAAAATGATTCTTCGTATAAATTGGACTGTCACACTGCACACAAAGTATTTTGTTATAATTATTTATGGGAGCAGTCTTCAATTTTTCTACAAATTAAGCCAAGAGCTGGCGATATTTTTACATAAACGACATTTACTTAAGTACGCCTCATATTATACAGGGTGTGCGGAAAATGGAGGTAAATCCGTTAACCATATATTCCTTGAGCACAGATAATATAACTTTTATAATGCCATTTTTTTTTATTTTTGACCCTCATGTTTGATATACAGGTCGAAGTTTGAAAGTCGAAGTTTGAAATTAAAAACTGCTTTTTTTGATTAACTCGATTATTTAATAAGATATTAATTTCAAATTTGGTACATAGCTTCAACATAAACAATTATATCTTTTGGGAAAAACAAAACAAATAACAATTGTCAAATATTCAAAATTGGGGGGTCCAGTACACGCTGACCTCCCGTACTTTTAGTACGTGCACCAGTGGCTTCTGAACTATATTTTTTTAGGTAGGTACCTAATTATTTGTTTTTGATTATTTTTTGTCTGTTATAAAATTTCGACAAAATGATGCCTTTTGAAGATAGGTTGAAAAGTATGGGTCCTTAACATTACTGTTGCCAACGGTAATCTCATAATAATTCTCAAATGCTAAACCAAGTCAGTCGTTTGTCAGTCTGGTTTAGTACATACTAGTCCTAGTACCGGTTTTTATCTGTACGCCACTGTTCCTAAATTATTTTTGGCTAGTCGTTTTATTTCGGTATTGTTACCTATTGCAAATTTTTACTTAATTATATCTTGTATCCATGGTAATGCCACAACGGCTGACTTACTTTAGCATTTAAAAATTATGAGATTACCTTTGATATTATAAGCATTGAATATCAAACTATAAGAAGACCATATAAGAAGATTTCCTAAATCTGCTTCGTTAAATTTATAGATGGCACAATGAGTTCACCAACAATAAAGCGTGTTGATGCAGCCACTAACGACAAGCCTTTTCACTGCTAAATTACAACATTGTTGCCGCCTGTCTGTTTGACTTGCTGCATGATCCTCTCCCCACTACCATACAGTCACGCGCATCGGTGCGGTGCCTGGATTGCCTTGCACTGGCATAATCTATTATATTTATTTTTGATTGAAAAAGGATCAGACTGAGTGACGCGATATATGGCTGGCAACAAGTGTGCCAGGATTAAGATTATTTCGTTTTCCGGTAGAAGAAGAGATGCAGATGCAATGGATCTTAAATAGTGGTATGCAATTATGTGGTCTATTAGTAGGTCAAAAATAAATAAATATGGAATTTTCATTTTAATACCTCTTTCTCTGTGTAAGTATCTTGTATTTCTTTCTGTATTTACCTAGGGTAGGAAAAATTTAAAATTAAAGTTTGTTATATAAAAAATTTAGATCAAATACGACGTTACCAGTTTAATAAACTAATGCAACGGTAAAATAATTATGAAAATCCGTTCAATTACCCCGGAGTAATCAGCATATTATTATCAAAAACATACATTCGGCTGGAATTGAGAACCTCCTATTTTATTGTCTGTTAAAATGCTTAAATACTTTAAAATTCCAATAAAATACGATATGCGGCAACACCACGACATCAGTGAATTTGAGACATCTGTTGCCGAGGCGCTGCATTTATAACTATAGATTTAGAAGCAACTCCACAATGGCGGCCAAACCATCTCTAATACAGTCTAAAACAGTGTTGTCAATTTTTCTCGAAGATTCGCTATTCTTATAGTTTTTGATATTCAATGATATAAGTTCCCAACAAACATGGATTGAGGGATTTTAAATGGGCCATTGATGGTATTGATGGTTTCTTGCTGTTGCAAATTAGCCAACTATGGTCCATTTATTTTTTTTTAATTGGCTTACCGTTATATTTTTGCCATTCAAAGAACATTAACAATTGAACGTTGGCAAAATTGTGATTTATTGCCGGCAAAGAAACTTAAATGGTTTAACGTTGGTAAAAAGTGAAGCCATCATGTATGACGTGTATTGTCATTTAGCGGCTCCCGCTTTGGTTTGTTTGGACGGTTTGGTGGTTTAAGGTTAGGTATTTGCGACGAACGTGTTTGGTGATATATGTGCTGTTTTTTTATTTTAAATATATTTGTAATCGATCTAAACGGTAAGTTTTTATAGTGATAAAAGTGATTGGGGAAGATATTAGTGAAAACTTAGACAAAAAACAGCATGCTATATGTGTTTTCTTTTAATTTACAGGTTTGGGTCGGTGAGATCATTCAGAGTTTTCAAAGCTTGTCTCAACTCAAGAAACAAAAAATTGAGTATTTCTACTTTTTTCTTAATAATAGATATAATAATAATGCCAATACCAGAAACTAGAGGTAGGTACTTATAAAAAGTATGATATTCTAGAAGATTTCCTAAACAAAATGTTAAGCGAATTGTTGACTCGGTGAAAACATAAGTTATCGCACCTCAATATTATATAAGTAATTTTATCTAAACCAAGCCCTACGTTTTTTATTGCAGGCCTTCTTGGATCAAATTGCTCTCTCAGTATAAGTCTTTACTAGAACCTGTGTGTTCGGGTTTATTTATTTTTATCTATATTACACTACGTTTTACGTAACTTTTTGGGGAGTAAATATTTCTTATAGATTTTAGAAAATAGGTTCTGCGTCTTTAATTTTGTATAATGAATTGCAGATACACGGTAAGAAAAAACCTTTTGGCCCACAATACTACGCAGCAAGAAATATATACTGTTATAAAGCAGTGGCTGAGGGGACCTATAGACCGAGGAGATGGTCGACAGCAAAGGCAGAAGGTAAAATTTCACTTTTTCTGTTACATATAAGAGGTGAGATTACAGAAGGCCCTGCAGGTCAACTTGCAGATGCAAGTTATTTAGAATATTGCCTATTCTTGTCTTTTTAAATTACTGTGGCAATAAATAGTCGAATTTGCATTTGCAAGTTGACCTGCTTGATTGTAGTCAGTAGAAAGTTCGCAGGCGTTTATATATTTTAAACTACTGAAGGTAATAATAATTATAGAAACTAATGGCAAAACTTCTCTAAATACTTCTATGAACCCTTTATATTTTTAAAGTTACCTAACTGATTAAATTACCTACACTTTGGGTTTAATTTAGCACCAAAAGTTAACTTATATTTTTGAACGCGATTTAAGAAATTTTAAATTTATTGCACAAAACGATTGTCAAAAAAATTTGACCGCAACAAGCATATATTATGTACATGTTAAGTTTATTATTATTTTTGTTAATCTTATTAACCAAGGCATAGTAAAAATGCCGTTGTACAATTTATCCCAAAATTTATTAAAAGGGAAATATAAATTGCTATTCAACTCTTAAAAGAGGCTATGCTATGACCTATGAGGTCTGGCCAAGTAAACGCCACCTAACTCATAGTAGGTAGTCTAAACTCCTTTTGAGCGGCTGCATTATGGTAATTTTATTTAATTTAATATCATATATCATGTGTTTTTAATTAATACAACTAAATAAACTTAATCAACAATATATATAATGCACCTAGGTGTTACCACTTAGACTGTGTGAGCTTTTTTGATCAAGTTTTGTATATTGTTTTTTTTTGCAGGAAAATGAGTAATGAATCAGGCGACGATATTCACGATTATTACCTTATGTTAATGTATACAACTGTCTTTATAAATATAGAGGCTTGTTAATGTATAATATTGTTATTTAATTTTTTTTGTTTAAAAGCCTCATCCTCTGGTTTACATTAAGAATTAAAACGTATTCGCCATTTCTTTTTTTGATCAATATTTCGTTACTTTTTCGTTTTATACAAAAATTGGCTACATACCTTCAGAGCATAATTACCTGCAGTTTAAAGTTAAGAGTTTAATTTATAAATAAATAAAAGCACAAAAAGAAATATGGATAAATTTCACGAAATTTCGTTTATTACTTTCATTCATCTATAAAAATGGCTACATATTAAAACTGTAGGTAATTGCTACCCTACTTTTTGGATAAGGGAAAAAGGATACGAAATATTGATCAAAAAATAAACTGGCGAATGCGCCACTGGCCTTAACTTTTAAAGGCTAAATACTGGAGCGCCATAATCAGATCTTTAGTGGCCTTACAAAGTAACTGTAACGTATCTTCATTGGTAAATGGAAAACTAACCAGTGATGGCCCTACAGTATTAAGCCTCAAGTGTGCCATTAATGGTTCTTTGGTGGACCACAAAAACACCTTAATCACGATCCTACTGATGGCCCATAAGGAAGCCAGCGGACATAATGTAGGTGGTCCATAAATGGTTGCTATTTAAATGCCCAACAGTTCAATGGTGGCAACTGTTTGCGTTTCCATTAAGGGGCCATTTATTCATGTTTGTTGGGTTAAGGACCTAAACTTTTTAAATTATCTCCAAAACGCATAATTTGGAATATTTGACAATTGTTTTTCTCAATACATGTAACGCTTTATGTTAAAGGAAAGTACCAAATTTGAAATTAACATTTTAATAAATACTCGAATTATTCAAAAATATCAATTTTTAATTTCAAGCCCTATATCTAACATTAGCGTCAAAAATAACAAACGGCATTTTTTATTATTATTGCTCAAGGAATATAATATGGTTAACGGATTGACCTCCTTTTTCCGGCCACCCTCTATATTATATAAACAATATTTTTTTCAAATATTTTTATCGACTTACATGCAAGTTTCTCACAAATGGCTGGACAAAAAAGAAAATATAGGGCTTGTTACGATCGCTGTTGCAATGGTTTATATTTAATGACGGAAGCAAATTTTTTTTATAATAATAATAATAATACATATTAAATTCAGCATCGCTATACTATTATGACTATAATGATCGGCATTTTTCAGCCGCTTATTTATGGTCTGGCATTACCTTTTTAATTTTAATAATTATTTTTTATTTACTAGGTCAAAATTTCGGTGTTGCTAAAATGGCGTAAATTTACCACTTTTTATTTGTGACCAGCGTTGGAGATCGATATATATATATTTATTTTAATTTTCGACTGAAATTAGAAAATCCCATCCAAATATAAAGCTTGCTGAAATGGCATAAATAGAAATGTCGCTAGCTCTTTGTCTATAATGGTAATTAAAAGTATAGTATAAAATAAATTTTAAAAAACTGGAATTTCCAGAATAGCCAATCAAATCAAAATACGTTCAAGGACACTAATGGTATATATACCATTATTATAATCGAAACTAAAATACTTAAACAAACTCAAAGTTAGTGTTAGGTTAAAATACCTAGAAGCGTTTATAATAAAATACCAAATAATACAAAATTGGCAGTTTAAGGTACATTTCGTCAAATTTATAATTACGAATAATTTATTTTAGATTTTCTCGTAAGTACTTTTTTCACATACAAGGAGAGAGCACGCTGAAAATTTATTACATAAAAAGCACTTTTACACCAAAAGATTTTAACGTTAGACCCTGTGGTAAATATTTTTCTGCATTATTCAGAAACGATAGAATACATCAAATAAAAACAGATTTTTATGGTTTAATTAAAGGCATATCTAAACACACAAAACTCTTTTTAATTTATTAAAGTATGACATACACCTTTTCAATGGCAAGGGGCAAACGGTGCTTCGCCCTGCCTCAGCATAGCAAATCTCATTGTAAAATTTCAGGGGGTCAAAGATTGGCTTACCTGTTTATTTTAAACTAAGAGGTAAGTTTTTTTTAAAGAATTCAAATACCAAAATCCCTTGAATTTATCAATTTTCATGCGGTCTATCCAAAGTCATTTAACAAATATCATTTTTTTATATTCCTAAATAGTATATTAAAAAACAAGTGTTGAAAGTGATATGACTCAAACGAGGGAGGTATTTAGTAGGAGGCGTAAGCCGAGTGCGGAAATTCTTCTAGTTTGAAAAAATCACTTTCACACGAGTAATGTACACAATTTTTCCTACGACCGTAAAAAATTATCAAAAATAGTGTTATTTTTAATATTATGTAGGTATATCCATCCCCATTATATTTTAAATTATTATTTTAACACTAAATTTGAAAAATGTTAACAAAGTTCAGTTCAGTGTGACCAGTAAAGTCAGAATCATAGGGGATTTTTTTTTATTAATAACTTTATTCGAAATTTGACTTTGGCATTAAGTTCTGCTTTGATCGAGATGAAAATTAAGCAAAAAAATAGTAGTCACGTGATTCGCATTATCTGTCAAATTTTAATTTTTTCGAAAAAATAATTCAAAAGTAGGGTTATTTCTAAAAGTATTAAAAAAAGTTATTAAAAAAAGTTTTTTTAAATGCAGTTTCTAGCCCACTTGCAAAATTTTAGCTGCATAAGACAATTTTGATTTTTTACCATATTTTGTAAATTGCACCACTTTTGCAAAATAAGACTCAACGCAACCTACATAAAACTTCTTAGTTTCGACAATGCTTTATTTCAAATACATTTTCTTTAAAGTAGCGCCATATTAAATGTGTGTTTTGCTACAAAATCAAAATTGGTCTATTAAAAGTTGGTCGCATGTGATTCAAAGTTTATTTGTTTTTGACCCTGTATAAGGTAACTTCATAAAATAAGTATTTTTGAAAACTTAGTTTGTGTCTGAAAGTAATACACCTTAATATTAAGAGAAAAAATAACACAGTATCATTAGTAAAGTGTTCATTAAGTGGAAAATAAATATTAGCGGTGGGTAAAAAATGAAAATTATCTTATGCAGCTAAAATTTTGCATGTGGACTAGAAACTGCATTTAAAAAAACTTTTTTTAATAACTTTTTTCGATATTTTTAGAAATAACCCCACTGTTAAATTATGTTTGGAAAAAATTAAAATTTTAGAGATAAAGCGAATCACGTGACTACTATTTTTTTGCTTTATTTTCATCTCGATTGAAGCAGAACTTGATGCCAAGGTCAAATTTCGAATAAAGCTATTAATAAAAAAAGCCCATATGATGCGGACTTTTACTGGTCACACTGTATATTAAAACAAAAAAAAAAACAATGACCAATTTACACATTTTAACTTACCTAGTTCCTAGAGGTAATGGACTTTTTCTTAGGTCTATCCCTAGTTTTAAATAAAAAGAATAATTTTTTGTTCTATTTTATTTGCTTCATCCTTCTATCTACGAATCTATGTGCAGCACAACCTCAATAATTTCGTAGATATATAGAGATGGAGTTTAATATCGATTGCCTGTTAATTATGCCCTCTATATTCAATTAGTTTTGAATAATGCTCAAATTATTATTAAAATAAATTTAATTACATAAAGCACCATTCCCGTATTCTTAAACATTGTATAGATATATTTAGGGCCATTCCTGGAGCAGTTGGCGCCCTGGTGCAAGCTGATATTTGCCGCCCCAAATAATAAAAATGTTGTATTTTTCAATGTCAAACGCATTAAATTAAAATTTAGAAAATTAAGGATACCTACTGCTTAGAAAATGTATTTGACAGAAAAATAAAGATAGTACATTATGATTTGTTTTGGCTTTATCAATACTTAAACGAAAACAACATTAAATAAACATTTACGTTCGGCCAAGAAAATTAACCTTTGATTAGCGCCCCTCGAGCATTGGTTTCTTGCGCCACTTGCACCCCCGGGTAGGCACGGCCCTGGATATATTCTATCCTAGATAAGATAATTATTGTAAAAATCGAACTTATAAATTGCTATTCCAATTCTGTTCTAGCTAATCCCTTTTCTTTTCTGTGGTTTAACTCAGTTGACATATTTAGTAAGTTGCCTGACATTTTTTCCTTTTTAAATTTTTATCATAAAAACTCTTAATGATTCCCAGAATTAACGAAAAAAGTTTTTTTTTATTTACAGTATTGCCCCAGTGTACTTTACCCCACCCAGCAACCCAATTCGCTCCAAGAGTCCCGTAAGTTTTTTTTTTAAATGGGTTTGCTGTCAAATTCGTCAGCTATCAGTTGATGCTTTTTCTTTCAACACTCTTAAGGAAAAAAATATTTTAACACGCGTGTGATATAAAGCACTTTTGTAGCCAAGTTATCCGTGCTTTTTTTTCATTTTCATAAGTGGTCGTAGGAAAAAAATAATACGGGTCCTAATTATTAGATATAAAAAAAAGTAAAGTTCGTGTAACTTGTGGTGCTCAAGTCTGGTGCTAGAGTTTTCAGGTCGCGCAAGCGCCTCTAGCGTGACTTAACGACCAGAGATGGCCGGGACCGACAGCTTTACGTCTCCTCCGAAAGACGATATTATACCAACCAACTAAAATTCGGTCATACTTTTTTTATTATGCGTATGCCCACTCCGGGAATCGAACCCGGATCGCCACGGCCGTAAGCGGTATCTCTACCACTGAGCTACGACCGGGCTTATAATAGATATAATAAAGATACCAGTGCCTTAATGATTTGATAATTTTGTCAGTGTAAACTTCAAAAAAGGTTTGTCCATTTTTTTTAACTCATACTGTCATGTCATAGAATTCCTTCGGGTCATCTATTGACAATTACTGGTACTTTTATTATGAAGTTTCACAACCGTGTTTTTTAATTTAGCCGATTTTAGATTAACATTTTTCCAAATTACTCCTTAATTTACCTACTAAATAAATGATGTTGATATCTCCTAAGTTGGTTTGTCCGTTAGTCCCTTTATTATTAAAGGCCCTTTAATAAATTAAAATAACTTACCGGTCTAAAATAAACAGGGGAACCAATACCTAATTGACCACCTTGAATTTTGCATTCGATTTCCTATGTTGCGCCAGTCCATGCCCCACCCTGTATACATTACCATTTTGTTGTGTGTCATTTTAATATTTCTTAATTAAAGTTTATCGTGCGTATATCATGCACCGGAATTTGTCCTGGTGTCCCGGCGTGTCAATCCGTCCCTACAAATGGCGTTCAGCTCGCATGCCGAAAACTTCAATATTTTTTTATTTAAAAATAATCGCTGATTAGACTGATCATAACGTAAAGACACTGGGTAGATCATACTTTAATAGTGAGGTACAATACCATTTAGAAACATGTTTTTTATTACACCATAATAAACCCATTTTTTAAAACGCACTTTCAGCAATACACAACTTACATAGAGGTAATTATAAACATGTTCTTTTAAATTGTATTTTTCTGAGTTTACTAATAACTATTAGTTCTTAAAAAAAGGTATCAAGTAACATTTTAGCAGAATATTGCGATAGAAACTCTTCCATTTTTACACTAGACTCGGTTTGCTTGTCGTTTTACTCTAATATATTTTCTTTTAATAAAGAGACAAGTATTAAGCTAAAAGTAATTAGTGCGGTTCCTTTAAAAGGTAATTTTTTTGAGAATAATATGATTTTCCTTTACAATCGAGGTTTCTACTTCTTTTTGTTATGACAAAAAACGTCATGTGAGCAGGCAAGAAATTTTATAGCATTAAGACCGCGTTTCTAGTAAAGTCACAAATAGGATTATAGAAACGTCTATCTTTGAGTTATGAACGCTATCATTACAATTAATTTACCCATCTCTGGTAAATTAAAAAAATATTCTATGTACCTACCCATTATGTTTCTGAGGGGTTTGGAAAAGAAAATATTTTCTAAGGTCACAAAATGGACAAATAGTAGTCACAATCTGATCTTTAGAACAGAAATATTATAGGTATGGTATCTATAATGCTAAATTCTTGTGCTCCGATGGTGTCTATTAAAAATTGTTAATAGATTTTATATTTAGGTATATAAGGAAAAGTACAAATGACGATTTAAAAGAAAACACGTTAAAGTACCAACAATAAATTATTGGTGATAAGCGCAAAGAAATACAATTACCATGCAAAGAAGAGTATCTCCCTTTCTGCTAAGTAATGCTACATTATAAATATCTTTTTATATATTTAGTCCGTAATCTCCTACACTAAATCTCCATCTAGTTCTATTTATAATTCCGTCATTTGTCAAACGGTGCTCTCCCTTTTGTTGGCCATGAGAGGTGTCTCCGGTGAGGGTTCTTCCTCGACAGCTGATGATATAGGTTGCAGAGGTATGGGAGGTTCCCTTAAACCAAAAAACTATTTTATTAACATGTTAATAATAGCTTAAATTTAATAAAGCATATAATTTAGAAAAACAGAAAACATAAAATTCATAAATTTATATGATTATGAATATTGGAATATCTAATCTAAACGATCATTCAGAATGACGATCTTGATAAGGGAATGATGATAATACTGATCGTATAAAGACAATAATCTAGGACTGGTAATCGGCCTTATGCATGTGAATGCTAATTAACGTATCATTCTTGGCGAGGAGGACAGGTACTGTCATTCTGATTAACCCTGCAGCGCAACATCATTCCAGCATCAGTACCTACAGTCTTTATTTTACCTTAGGCAGAACGCATCAGGACTGGAAAGCCCGAATCAAAATTTTAAACTGTCGCATTATTGCCAGTTGTGACTTTGTCACACTTCTAGCAAAGAGAAAAATATTTCAATCGTAAAACAATAGTTTTTGTATTAATACTAAAAAATGTCAACTAAGCAAGAAAACCAACAAGCGACGTTAAAAACGTATTACCTTTCTAACATGTAATGTTGGCAAATAAATGGAAACGATTAATTATTTAACGCGAGAGAAACGTCTCAAAAAGTAACGTTAGACAAACGTCTCATCGGTAATAAAAGTAAACATTCTTTTAACGCTGAAGTAACGTTTATACTTAATTGTTATAACCGGTTATCAAGATACACCTTTCTACAACGTCAAAATGCTGATGTCTTACATAATTTAGTCCTTAATAATGACATTTAATAGACCTTTACCGTATTATAATATTGTAGACAAACAACGTTTATAAGCTAATGATAAAACGATTTAAATTACGAAAAATAATAATGCGGTGTCAAAATTTATTATATGTTTGTTGATGTTTGAGCGCATGTATTTGTGGGGATATGAACTACAGATTTAATAAAATACCTTGAAATTTTAGATGATCGGTTGATAGAAATAACCTTAAAATGTTGAAATATGCCAGACATGTAAAAATGCCCCGGCAATATTATCTGTTTTATTGGCAGTCTTGCCTATAATTTATTTTCAGGTATTAAGAGTGTCAATAAAATAAATAATTTTTTTACTTTGCACCAACTGGGAAAAATCGTTTCATTCAAGCTAATTGGATTCCAGAGATGTTGGATATTGAATATCAAACTATAAGAAGGCCATATAAGTAAATTTCCTAAATCTGCTACGTTAAATTAAATTCATAGATGGCACAATGAGTTCACCAACAACAAAGCGTGTCGATGCAGCCACTAACGACAAGCCTTTTCACTGCTAAATTAAAACATTGTTGCCACCTGTCTGTTTGACTTGCTGCATGATCCTCTCCCCACTACCATACCGTCACGCGCATCAGTGCGGTGCCTGAATTGCCTTGCACTGGCATAATATATTATATTTATTTTTGATTGAAAAAGAATCAGACTGAGTGACGCGATATGGCTGGCAACAAGTGTGCCTTTCCAGGATTAGGATTATTTCGTTTTTCGGTAGAAGAAGAAAGGCAGATGCAATGGGTCGTAAATAGTGGTATGCAATTATGTGGTCTATTAGCAGGTCAAAAATAAATAAATATGGAATTTTCATTTTAATACCTTATTCTGTGTCCTATTGTATTTCTTTCCGCACAGGGTAGGAAACATTTAAAATTAAAGTTTGTTATATAAAAAATTTAGATCAAATACGATGTGACCTGTTTAATAAACAAATGCAACGGTAAAATCATTATGAAAATCGGTCCAATTACCCCGGAGTAATCAGCGTACATATTATTATCAAAAACATACATTCGGCTGGAATTGAGAACCTCCTATTTTATTGTCAGTTAAAAATGCTAAAATACTTAATAAAATACGATATGCGGCAACACCACGACATCACATTAGTGAATTTGATTGAGACATCTGTTGCCGAGGCGCTGCATTTATAACTATAGATTTACGATCAACTCCACAATGGCGGCCAAACAATCCCCAATACAGTCTAAAACAGAGTTGTCAAGTTTTCTGGAAGATCTGCTATTCTTATAGTTTTTGATATTCAATGCGTTGGATGATGGATTAAAATATGTTTGAATTGTCGGCTTTATTACCGCCCTTTATTTTTACTCGTTGGCATTATTACCTGACTAAGTACTTTGGTAATATAAGGCCGAAATGTAAGTAAGTGTAAGTAATTGTGTTTTGCCTTGTTTCTTTAAAGAATGCAAGTTTATTAACCATTTTTCCCAATCTATAAAAAAGAAATAGTTTCGATTGAAACGCTCTTACTTTGTTTATATCCTTCGACGGCTGTGCAAATTGCGATTTTCTTATTTTTTCTTACAGATGCGATCAACGAAAATACTCTTACGACATAATTAACAACCCGAAGCCAAGTTTAACCGATTCGTCCATTGCTTACCTTGTTTGAGTTGACCTTAGCCTCTGTTGAGCCACAGGACCCCCGCGGTATTGAACTGGGTACATACCCGGAGGTAAGTGACTTACAGGACCGTACTGCCACTGTTGTGGTGGTTGCCGAGGTAAGGTGCATGAAGTGTTGTACGTTGGAATCATTTGGGCCTGCCCTGGTAACTAAAAAAGACAATAAATGATGAGCTTCTTGAAAAAAAAAACATGTTAAAAAGATTATAATGTAAATTGTCATGTATCAGTTGATCATTTGGAGGTGCCAAAATTTGGTGCCAAAAAATATTAACCAAGAATGACACGGTTTCGCTATTTTGTTGTTTTTATTAATTCAGTCTGAGTTTCTAACTTATAAATTCAGTATTCTGTATTTTTTTTAAATGTATGCATGTATGTATGCGGTATAAATGTATTTGATCATTTCGTTTAAAGGAGCTTTAAATTTCTCTTAATTAATTTTTAATTAATCCAATCTTTAAGTAGTACTTTATTTCGAGCGATTTATAATTTAATTAGGATTTTCCAAAAATGTATTTAAAAGACAAACATATGTCGTAATAAAAACATATGCACAGGTATATTTTAATATAGGGCGGATCAATTTATATCAAATTTAACTATTTTAAAAATGGTAAACATTGTTAGTAGGTATAGTTTGACAGTTTCAAAGTATGGCTTATTCAAGTTAACATGTACCTACCTACCTAAGTAAAACGTAAAATTTCTCACAAGTAGGTAGAATTAATAAATATAATTTATGCAATAATTAAAGAAAGTGATAGAAATTGTTTTATAACATCACGTTATATATATGTATATGCTCAAAAGTTTTTCGATACGTGACTGACGAAAGATCTTTAACAAAGAGATAACGGAAAGGAGGAAGTATCGGCCAATCATGTAGTTCCCTTTGCTCCATTTATCGGAGACAGTTTTATCTTGATGAAAGATAACGCCCAACCACATGCAGCAATGTGCGTTACTGACTATTTGACACAAGTTAGATTAAAAAAATGAATTGGCCGCCATGTTCTCCGGATTTAAATCCTATAATGTGGGATATACTAGGAAGACACATTAGAGGCCGAGAAGTGGCACCAGCGACATTAAATGGACTTCGTGTATCACTTTAGGAAGAACGGAGGAATATTACCCAGGATGATATTTGCGGGCTAATTATAATGACATGAACCGACGTGTACAGGTAGTACTAAGGGCTAGAGGAGACAATAGAAATTATTGAGATGTGTTTAAGTAAAAAAGTTGTTGTTGGTAGGTACCTGTTAGGTTTGTTTTGCGAAAATGTAATTTTTTAAAACTTAGGTATACGCACCTTTTTCCGTAAATTTATTTGTTTATTAAATCTTGATTATTACAATTGCATTTGTTTTCTTGCTTGTTAATAGTCTATTTTATTTTGAATGTAATGGCAATGACAAAATCATGAAATAATTCAAATTATTGACATCATCAAGATCATTTTGCATTTGGGTGAGAACAAATGCACGTATTGACATGAACCGAAAACCATAATGCAAAGAATATTTGCGGCTTAATGAAAGTTGATATTTTGAAGTAATGTTGCTTCTTAATAATTATTACACAGGGTGTTTTGACACTAGGCAGAAAAAACATCTTTTCGATTATCCTTGTATAATATATCATAAAACCTTTTCTTTTAAAATTTGTTTAAGCATGTTGAAACTAATAAACGTATTTATAGTTCTTTAAAAAATCACCTAAATCGGAGTAGTATAAATGAAAAAGTTATAAAGCCCTACACTCAATCCAAGTTTTATGATGCCCGTTCTTCTTGCACGGGAGTGTAGTTAGCCATTACATTAATGGAAAATAGAAGTAGAACATCCCAAAATAAACGTTTTTTTAAATTATTATTAGTTAATTCTCAATGTAATTAAACTTTATAGGGACGATATTTTTTTGACAAGAAACAATAAAGTTGTTTACCGAAGATTTTGTAAATATCAAATTTTTACTTATTTTTCTAACATTTATTTTGGGATATTCCATTACCGTTAATGCAATAGCTAACTGGTTATCTTCTATTAAGCTTTGGTCCTAGTAATTTTTTTGATTGCCATGATGCCTGTTCTCTCAAGGCTAACTGATGGTTATCTACATTTAAGACTGCTTTAGTTCTAGTTATTTTTTTGATTGCCATATTGCCTGTTCTCTCAAGGCTAACTGATGGTTATCTACATTTAAGACTGCTTTAGTTCTAGTTATTTTTTTGATTGCCATATTGCCTGTTCTCTCAAGGCTAACTGATGGTTATCTACATTTAAGACTGCTTTAGTTCTAGTTATTTTTTTGATTGCCATATTGCCTGTTCTCTCAAGGCTAACTGATGGTTATCTACATTTAAGACTGCTTTAGTTCTAGTTATTTTTTTGATTGCCATATTGCCTGTTCTCTCAAGGCTAACTGATGGTTATCTACATTTAAGACTGCTTTAGTTCTAGTTATTTTTTTGATTGCCATATTGCCTGTTCTCTCAAGGCTAACTGATGGTTATCTACATTTAAGACTGCTTTAGTTCTAGTTATTTTTTTGATTGCCATATTGCCTGTTCTCTCAAGGCTAACTGATGGTTATCTACATTTAAGACTGCTTTAGTTCTAGTTATTTTTTTGATTGCCATATTGCCTGTTCTCTCAAGGCTAACTGATGGTTATCTACATTTAAGACTGCTTTAGTTCTAGTTATTTTTTTGATTGTCATGCTGCCTGTTCTCTCAAGGCTAACTGATGGTTATCAGAGGCGGATCCAGGGACGGGCCAATGGGGCCCGGGCCCCCCCTAACGCCCGTTGAAACATTAAAAATTCTTTTTTAGTTGAATGGAATACCTGTTACAAAAATTTGTGTTACGTTTTTCACAATATAAAATATAAATATACTGATTTATTTTGATTTTTTGCATACGGCCCCCCCCTTATAAGTATGTCTGGATCCGCCAGTGATGGATATCTACATTTAAGACTGCTTTAGTTCTAGTTATTTTTTTGATTGCCATGCTGCCTGTTCTCTCAAGGCTAACTGACGGTTATCTACATTACGACTGCTTTAGTTCTAGTTATTTTTTTGATTGCCATGCTGCCTGTTCTCTCAAGGCTAACTGATGGTTATCTACATTTAAGACTGCTTTAGTTCTAGTTATTTTTTTGATTGCCATGCTGCCTGTTCTCTCAAGGCTAACTGATGGTTATCTACATTTAAGACTGCTTTAGTTTTAGTTATTTTTTTGATTGCCATGCTGCCTGTTCTCTCAAGGCTAACTGATGGTTATCTACATTTAAGACTGCTTTAGTTCTAGTTATTTTTTTGATTGTCATGCTGCCTGTTCTCTCAAGGCTAACTGATGGCTGTCTACATTTAAGACTGCTTTAGTTCTAGTTTTTGTTTGTACGCCCGTTCTCTTAAATTGATCTTTTGGCTTTCTTAAAGATCATTCGACAAAATGTCACGTATATGGGGATACTTTTGATCATATAAACATGACGCGATAAAGCAATTTTAATCATTTTTCCAATTGCATAAATTATATTTATTACTACTTGTGATAAATTTAACGTTATACTGAGATACATGTTAACTTGAAAAAGTCATAGTTTAAAACTGTCAAACATTTATACTAGCATTTGCAAAATAGTTAAAACCTCATCATCCCGACGAAATCTCCTATACATGTGTCTAATATTTTACATAGTAGCTTCCGGCGTGATGCAGCATGTTGAAACTATTACAAATGCAGAGGTGAACTGATCTAGAGAAATATGTAAATTTAATTAGCAAAATTAGATTTTATGATTTTTATGCCTACTGAAACCTTTTGTTGAATGCAGATATCTATCTATACAGAACATAATATATCCTATAAAGAACATTCATCATTCCAATCTAAACAAAAATATTCTAAATTAAAGTATTGAGACTATTTAGTTATCAGATCTCGTGAAATCAACTTCCTTCGACGACAGAGTATTCAAAATTTCTCGAGTCAAAAAGTCGAACAAAACATTTCTAGTATCTTAATACACTTAAAAATATGTCGTTATTTTTAAAATTACCTTTAATAAAAGTTTTTGGGCATTGGGCTACGAAAACTGTTCCTTTATTACCTTTATATTTTTTGCTCAAAACATTTACATACAGGGTGTTCATTTGAAAACTGTCCACCTCGATTTTCCTGCTTTAAAATAAAAATGTGGAAAATCGCTCGGACCCGTCGATTTTTATTTCGAGGGGGACATCTTTTGCGTATATTTTGTCAATCTTGTTACTTCAAGCCCCTAGGAGGGAGGGGGGGTAAGATCTAATTCTTAAATGGATACCCCTATTTTATATAATTTTTTTGGATTCTGCATAAAATTCTGAACTATTTTAATGAAAGCATTATTAGTCTATACTTAACAGTTTCCGAGATATTTACTCTTGAAAAATTACATTTTTGAACTTTGACAGCGTCTAGCTTTCTAACTGTACGTCTTAGAGCAAAACGGCTTACATGTCCCTATCTTCGATTTTTATTATCTTTCCAATAGTGTGAACTTTCGGTTAAACCGGATGTAAGAAATATAGTACTTCCGGTTTGACCGTTGTTGGAAAGATAATAAAAATCGAAGATAGGGACATGTAACCCGTTTTGCTCTAAGACGTACAGTTAGAAAGCTAGACGTTGTCAAAGTTCAAAAATGTAATTTTTCAAGAGTCAATATATCGGAAACTGTTAAGTATAGACTAATAATGCTTTTATTAAAAAAGTTCAGAATTTTATGCAGAATCCAAAAAAATTATATAAAATAGGGGTGTCCATTTAAAATTTAGATCTTACCCCCCTCCCTCCTAGGGGCTTGAAGTAACACGATTGACAATATACGGAAAATATGTCCCCCTCGAAATAAAAATCGACGGGTCCGAGCGATTTTCCACATCTTCATTTTAAAGCAGGAAAATCGAGGGGGGAAGTTTTCAAATGAACACCCTGTATATTATTTTATTTGTTGATCTCGTTAATAACGAGTCGTTATTGATATGATGTTTAAGAAGTAATCCCTATACTTTAGTTTAAATCATTTTGTGTATTTATAAGGAACCAATCTACAACTATCATTTGACTCTTAGCGCTGAATTTGTGTTTTTATGAGTTTTATTTTTTGCATCTTAATTAGCTGGATTAGTCGATTAGTTTTTTTGAACTTTGGAAACTACCAAACTCATGTTTGTTGTTGTGTTAAGTCATGATATTTTAAGTTAATTGTTTTATTCATTTCACATTTTATAAACATTAGATAATCATTAATGTTAAGTTGTTTGTTTATACTTCTATTTTTTGGTTTATAATTTTCCCTGAGTACTTACATATATTATATGTTTAATACAATTAAATTATTAATCTAGGAGTTTTTTTCAACAAAACGTGCAAATTTCAGCTTGCAAAACGTATTTTTACGAAATTACGTTTAGGCACAAATTTGATCATCTGTATCATGACTCGCTCAATTTTTTTAAAATCCATTTCGAAAGTGAAAAAAATAGGCGCTAAAATTTGTCTGGCCTAAGGCGTCAAACGACCTTAATTCGGCCCTGTATGCTGTAAATCGAGGAATTTTCTTTTTATTTCATGATAATATTTTTTGTTGTATTTATAAATTATAAAACTAACAGAAATCTTAATGTTCTTCTCTGATAAAACAAAATCGCTTAGGTGGCTCCAGGGGCGTTGAAGTTACAGAAATTAAAAATAAAAATTTTTAAAAATCGTTTTTGTTATTTTTTTAAGGAGAAAAACTTACTAGTACTAGTGCCCCTCGTATTATGGAATATTTAATTGTATTTGAAAAGCTTGTCACAGGCGAAGCTGCGGATAAAAGCTAGATATAAATTATTTTCGACCCTAAATTATGCCATGTAGTATAGTTGTATACTCTCCCTGATAAAAATAAAATGTACGACCCCGGATTCCAGCCACCAAAAAGAAGTCTCTGAGCCTATATCTTACATGACACGACAGTCCCTTTATAAGTTAGGACGGCTCTCCTTACTCCCTTGTAATAAAGGCCTGTTGCATGGTTTTGGGTTATTTATTGATCTTGACTTTCATTGTATAATGCGCCTAATCCCATGGGGAATTAAGGGAAACTTTAAAATTTGTGTTTTAAAATACAAGGAAAATTTATGCAGTTTATAATATTTGAGGCTTTACCATAGACCTACAAGAAAAGTAGAACACTTTATAGGCTGTATTAATAGCACACTATAACATTTCTGTACTAACGGGGTTTTGGTTGTTGTACTTCTTTGAGTTTATTCTGTAAAATTGTATAATTATCATTTTGGTCAGAGTTGTTTATTAAGTGGAAATTGTTTCTTTAAACTTACTGGAATAATACCTTCCTAAAGTGAGTAAAAAGGAAAAATCTCGCTCATTATTTGAGAACTATTTAAATTCACCGTTTTATACTCTTAAGTCGTTAATTTATATTTTATTTGCAATATTTATTGTAATCTTTCATTCTTTCATTGGCTTTGTTGTATTGCTGTTCATCAAATAAATCTCTTAAAAAATCCTTAATGTTTCAGTGATTCAGGGGCCCCCCAATGAAATTGACTTCAACTATACCCACTAACCCACTAAAAAAAACTTTAATTTCCAGGCGCGATACAAAGAACGATATAATTTTTATTACTTTTGTTTAGTACCTATACCTTAGATTATTACCAACCTAGACGATCGATTCATTAAACACAGGGAAATTATTTTGCCATTTAACTGTTTATTGCCCCGTCCCAATAAACAAGTAGAAAATTTGCAAAGCTTTCTCAGCCTTCATTCTTTTTATGCAAATTATTCATTTTTTGAAAATTTTTATAATGAAAGCATTATAATATGCGAATTTAAATTATGGAACGGCAAGTTTACAGATAGCAAAGAAATACCCTCTGATATGTTTAAGCTATATATTCAATGTAGTGGTATGATATTTCCCAATATAAAAAACTTTTGCAAATTTTTGTTGCCCTTCCCGTCACCACTAGTACCTCTAAAAGGTCATTTTCCACATTAAAGTACTTAAAATCGTACTTAAGAAATTCCACCGGAGTAAGGCTAATGGTTTGGCAAATATATTTATTCATAAGAGTGTTCCTGTTTCTTGTGAAGAAATTTTAAATAAACTAAAGGGTCGAAGAAAATTAGATTTACATATTTAACAAATGCAAAGGTGTTATAAAAAAGTTTTGGTTTCTATTATTTATAAAATATTGTTTATTGTTGTGCTTTGTACTAATTTATATTTTTAAATAAATATATTTGTGTTATGTATATGTCGTCATTACTATTACCTATATTTTATTTGGTAAAAAGAGTGGTATGTTTTGTCCAGAATAATTATTAAAGTGGATATTTTAAAGTCAATTTTTTTAGATATTTACCTCGATTGAACTTGGCTATTGCGATCATCCATAAGTACCTGTTAAAAATGCTCCAAAGTTCTAGAAAAATGCGTAACTTAAAAGTTTATTAAAAAATTTGCTTCCGGCACTGGTTGGCGGGCCCCCCCAAACATAAAATCCTGGGTGCGCCGCTGCAGTGATTAGATAGCGCACCATAAGGGCCCAGTAAATAATAAAGAATCACTCTCAATAGAAAATAAAAACATAAATCAAAACCATCTAAGCTACACAACCCAGTAGCCTATTACAATCAAAAATAGAGTTTCCTAAAAATTTACGTAGTATAAGAGCCATGCATGAGTCCATAGAAGAAATAGATCATGATTGTTCTAGGTGGTTTCTTCACAACCAACATAAATGTAAATAAATCCATCTAACCTATGGTTTCTAATCTGAAGGTAAAATATTGAGAATGTGTAAACATTAATTAAAATTATAAATTTGTTACAACAAGACCTTATGTAAGTGTACCGCGTCCCTTCATTTCCAGGACAGTGAAATTTATTCTAACGTATTTCAAATTTTTAATCAATTTTCTACCCCAATGAATACCAAACTTCAAACCCGATATCCTTTCCGCCACGAAAGTAGGCCACGGCGATTCCTTAAACCCTAAACCTTTCATATCCTGTCGGACAAGTAAAATAAGGAGTTAAGAACGGCAAAATCTGGAAAGAAAACGCAAAGGCACGACTGTTTCATCGGAATTCCAATAATAAGTGAATAAACGGAGTTTTATTGGTCACATGCAAAAATTCCACTTGCGATTCAATTTTGAGTCTTGAAATGTATGTAATATTTTTTTTTTAAATAAGTAATTTTAGTTTATACCGGGTAGTAGTAGTAGTAACAAGATTTATTTAGCAATGTGCTACAATTTAACAAGTTTTATAAACATTTTAAACTAATTTAACAATAATATTTTTGAAGTATTAAGACATTTTTTATCAGTCACTATATTGTTTTTCAAATAAATAATTTTTCAATTATTTTTAAAAATTTTTTTTCTAATTTTGAATCATAACAAATCTATTACGATACGCATTTGCGTATCGTAATGAAGCTATTTCGATACGCGTTTTTTCTTTATTTGATGTTGGTAATATTTAAATGTTTTATTTCATTGACTTGGGAGGCCTTTGTGATTTACGAGAAAACCCATTTTTCGCAGAGGAAAAATAGCTTGATAACCTACTTTTTTATTCTGTGTGGATAACAGTCATGTATGTTGGTTGCATAAATCTATAAATCAATCTTTTGTAGATGCTTCAAGCTATCATTTTCTGCCAAATCCTATACAAAATTCAATCTACTAGCCTTCCAATGTCGATTTTAACTTCAACTTTATTTGAATTTTCCATCTTCCCTATACTAAATTGCAATGCCGTGACGTAAAATCAAGTCTTTTGAAATTCGAAAAAAGTAGCAAAATCGCCCGAGTTTCCGAACGCTCTGTATATGCACTGAATGTACAAGGATATATGAAAAGGAGAGTCGGTTGTACGCCGTATTTTAACAAATGAAACATTATATATATTTGTATTCAGCGTATTTTTATTGCTATCGCCTAGCGCTTTCGGCCCATTATAAGGCCATCATCAGGGCTTAGGTTCTAAAAGAAACACACAAAAAGAGTAAAAACAGCTAGAACAAACTACATGAGACTACTTACTCGTCAAATTATGTCCAGGAGACAAGAAACATATTAAGAGAAATTCGAAACATTTTTTTAAACAAATTTTTCTGGTAGTGGTTTCCAATTGTAAACAACACCTGACTGACTGATATTTGCATTTGACACATGGACACAAAGTGGCGAGGGACATCTCAGATAAAAACGTAGTTAATATACACAAAATGACGAATAATATAAAACATAAAGGTGGTATAAAAACTTTAAATAAGTCATAATGAATAAAATTGTATAAAAAGGTAGGTAACTCCGTCAATTGTTTAAAATAAAAAGAAATTAATTTAATTTAAAGAGGATTTTTAAATTATGATATCTGTATTCTGCAAAACCGTCCTATTGTTAATAAAATGGGAGGAGTCAAAAGTCCACAAGCGTAGGTTAAGGTAAACAATAAATTCTTATCGCTGAAAGAGTCTAAAAATTGGATTTCGGTTGTTAGTTTCATTAAGTCTTAAATTCAGACATGAATCTGGATATTTAATTGAATGTCTATGGATTTCAAGGTCCTCGAGATAGTCCAACTCTCTGAAGTTTTTATGATCAAATTGATGTAAAAGTTTGCTGTTGGAAGTTGGTGAGAAACTATGATTATTAAATTTGAGGTGTTGTCCAAATACAGACGTACCTGGTCGGTTGACATGTTCTTTTATTCTTGTTCCCAGTTTTCTTACGGTTTTTCCAATGTATAGAGCTGGGCAACTACCACATGATAATTTGTAAACTCCGCTTTTTTCAAGATGTGAAACGCTTTCTTTATTTCTTACTAAATGAGATTGAAGATTGTTTTTTGTTTTAAAGGAGATTGTTGTATCTTTTACATTTTTATTAAGTACTTTGGCTATCTGAGTGGAAATTGGACCTTTGTAAGATAAAGAAATGTATTTTTTGTGTAAGTTATTTTGCGGAGGGTTGAATGCAGTTCGTTGATCTTTTTTTAATTGTATTTTATTTTTAGTCCTATCAACAATTTCATGTGAATAGCCGTTGTTAATTGCTATTTGTTTAATGGTATTCAATTCTTCGTCGAGGTCATTCTGTGACATAGGGACGTTAAGAGATCTGTTGATATAGCAGTTAAGGGCAGCCATTTTGTGATTAAAGGGGTGGTTTGAGTTAGAAGGAATCATGTGATCAGTTTGTGTATCTTTTCTGTAGATTTTAAAATGTAATTTGCTGTTTGATTTGTGAATATTTAGGTCTAAGAAGTTGATATTGTTATTTTCTTCTATTTCAACTGTAAATTGAATGTGATTATGTAATGTGTTGAGAAAATTGAGGATTTGATCAACATTGGATTTGTTACCGGGAACTATAGTAAAACAGTCGTCTACATACCGATGCCAAGTAAGTAGTTTTTTGTCTTCAATTAATTTAGATATATGTGCAACTTCCAGTTTATTAAGGAAAAAATCTGCTAATAATGGAGACAGAGGGTTGCCCATTGCTAGGCCTGAAGGTTGTGAATATAATTTGCCCTTAAATACGAAGAAGTCTTGTGATAAACAGAATTTCAACATTGTCAAAATATTGGTTCTATCATCACGAGAAACGTTGTTTGATGATAATAACTCGGAGATTATAGGGATAGTCTCCGATTTAGGGATTGATGTGAAAAGGTTTGTCACATCGAATGAAACTAAGAGGGAGCCCTCTGGAACTATTAAATTTTCTAGTTTATTGATTAGTTGATGAGAATTTTTTTTTTTTTTTTTTTTTTTTTTTTTTGTATATTGAGGACAACCAATTGTTATTAGGTTAGTTAATAAATTATTTAGGAAACTGGATATATTGGCAGTAGGGGTATTGATGAAGCTGACAACTGGTCGGATGGGGATGCCTGTCTTGTGTATTTTTGGAAGCCCATATAGTCTGGGCATAGAAGGATTGCTAGGAACTAGTGATCTGAGGTTCTTTTTGTATTTGCAGAATAAGTCCTGGCACATATCAATATAAGTTTTTGTGGTTTTAATAAATTTGGGTAATGGGTTGTTGTCTAAAATTTTGAAGTTGTTATTGGTAAGAAATTCTTCAACCTTGTTGATGTAATCAATCTCATACATGACAACTATACAGTTACCCTTATCAGCTTTAGAAATCATTAGTCCTTCAGAGTTGAACTTATCTTTTAAACCTTTGATAGTTTTATTGTAGGTATTGGGTATTCTAGACTGATTATGTAAGTGTTTTTCTAAAAGAAGAAAACATTGTGTTTTAAGTATAGTTTTAGTTTCGTAGTTTTTATGTGCTATTCTATCAATCACAGAATCAATCTCAGTAGAATACTTTTCCAGAGAACTCTTATCAAGAGTTTCAGGCAATGAGAACTTCAAACCATGATTCAGGAGATTAGACTCTTCAGTAGTAAAATCAGCGGAAGAAAGATTTATCAACCTGTCGTGAAATTTATGATTAGAGAAAGATTTTACAGAAAGTTCATTATTTTTTATTTTGATCAAATTTTTAAGTTTTTTATTAAGTCTTTGGAATTTAATTTCCTTATGAAATGAAGCTGAATCGTGTGCATAATTAAGAAAATCTGTCAATATAAATTGAGGAGTTACCTGGCAAATTGCGTCATAAATATTTTTAAGATGTATATTCAACTTATTGAGTGTAGAATAGTGCGTGCATATTGATTTTCTTATTAATTTTCTTTCAATTTCGTTCTTCAAGTTGTTGTTAAAGTTCTTGGATGTTTTGAACTTTGCAAAATTGGGTGTTATTTGTAAGTTCAGGCATCTGTGTAGAAACCAAATGTCAACTTGGAGTTCTTCTCTCTTGATACTGTATTTCTTGTACAAGAACCTGGGATCCACCGGGAACACCATACTGTGTAAGTATATATGAAAAGGAGAGTCGGTTGTACGCCGTATTTTAACAAATGAAACATTATATATATTTGTATTCAGCGTATTAAAATAAAATTCTCATCAACTAATCAATAAACTAGAAAATTTAATAGTTCCAGAGGGCTCCCTCTTAGTTTCATTCGATGTGACAAACCTTTTCACATCAATCCCTAAATCGGAGACTATCCCTATAATCTCCGAGTTATTATCATCAAACAACGTTTCTCGTGATGATAGAACCAATATTTTGACAATGTTGAAATTCTGTTTATTACAAGACTTCTTCGTATTTAAGGGCAAATTATATTCACAACCTTCAGGCCTAGCAATGGGCAACCCTCTGTCTCCATTATTAGCAGATTTTTTCCTTAATAAACTGGAAGTTGCACATATATCTAAATTAATTGAAGACAAAAAACTACTTACTTGGCATCGGTATGTAGACGACTGTTTTACTATAGTTCCCGGTAACAAATCCAATGTTGATCAAATCCTCAATTTTCTCAACACATTACATAATCACATTCAATTTACAGTTGAAATAGAAGAAAATAACAATATCAACTTCTTAGACCTAAATATTCACAAATCAAACAGCAAATTACATTTTAAAATCTACAGAAAAGATACACAAACTGATCACATGATTCCTTCTAACTCAAACCACCCCTTTAATCACAAAATGGCTGCCCTTAACTGCTATATCAACAGATCTCTTAACGTCCCTATGTCACAGAATGACCTCGACGAAGAATTGAATACCATTAAACAAATAGCAATTAACAACGGCTATTCACATGAAATTGTTGATAGGACTAAAAATAAAATACAATTAAAAAAAGATCAACGAACTGCATTCAACCCTCCGCAAAATAACTTACACAAAAAATACATTTCTTTATCTTACAAAGGTCCAATTTCCACTCAGATAGCCAAAGTACTTAATAAAAATGTAAAAGATACAACAATCTCCTTTAAAACAAAAAACAATCTTCAATCTCATTTAGTAAGAAATAAAGAAAGCGTTTCACATCTTGAAAAAAGCGGAGTTTACAAATTATCATGTGGTAGTTGCCCAGCTCTATACATTGGAAAAACCGTAAGAAAACTGGGAACAAGAATAAAAGAACATGTCAACCGACCAGGTACGTCTGTATTTGGACAACACCTCAAATTTAATAATCATAGTTTCTCACCAACTTCCAACAGCAAACTTTTACATCAATTTGATCATAAAAACTTCAGAGAGTTGGACTATCTCGAGGACCTTGAAATCCATAGACATTCAATTAAATATCCAGATTCATGTCTGAATTTAAGACTTAATGAAACTAACAACCGAAATCCAATTTTTAGACTCTTTCAGCGATAAGAATTTATTGTTTACCTTAACCTACGCTTGTGGACTTTTGACTCCTCCCATTTTATTAACAATAGGACGGTTTTGCAGAATACAGATATCATAATTTAAAAATCCTCTTTAAATTAAATTAATTTCTTTTTATTTTAAACAATTGACGGAGTTACCTACCTTTTTATACAATTTTATTCATTATGACTTATTTAAAGTTTTTATACCACCTTTATGTTTTATATTATTCGTCATTTTGTGTATATTAACTACGTTTTTATCTGAGATGTCCCTCGCCACTTTGTGTCCATGTGTCAAATGCAAATATCAGTCAGTCAGGTGTTGTTTACAATTGGAAACCACTACCAGAAAAATTTGTTTAAAAAAATTTTTCGAATTTCTCTTAATATGTTTCTTGTCTCCTGGACATAATTTGACGAGTAAGTAGTCTCATGTAGTTTGTTCTAGCTGTTTTTACTCTTTTTGTGTGTTTCTTTTAGAACCTAAGCCCTGATGATGGCCTTATAATGGGCCGAAAGCGCTAGGCGATAGCAATAAAAATACGCTGAATACAAATATATATAATGTTTCATTTGAATGTACAAGGATCACACAACGTATTCCGTCCAGTTTCAAATCTCATATCGCTAAAATAACATTAGAATCTCGTGGTGAAAATGGGTCAATAAATTAAAAAATGACAGTTCGCAAAATAATTTTTGTTGTCCAGAGGCTACTATGATAAAAAAATAGTATTACCAACATTAAATTTAGACATAAAAATTTACAAAATTTGAAGGATTTATTTTCTTTTTTAATATGTGTTTTTTATTGAAAAAACTACAAATTAGAAAAAATAGTATAACGTACGTGTTATATAAAGTAGTTTTAAGCACTTATCCCGTTATAAAGCTCGTTTTTTAACATGGACGCGTGCTATAAAATGATGCTTTATAAAACGTGTACGTTAATATACTATTAAAGTGCTCTGTGATTTAATTGAAATATTCAAGTTGCTATATTCACTTAATCCTTTATGGAAAACCGATTTATATGTCAAATGTTTTGATACTCTACCTAGACAAAAATCTTTATGATACCTGGTTGAAGAGTTATAATTTTCAAAATTTTGAGTTTTAAAATCTTTTAAATGAGAAGGCAGTAAGTTATGTTGCATTTGAAAAATAAAAGTACAAATCAAAAGAAATATTAAATTTTTAACATTTAACCACTGAAGTTTCTCTAACATTAAATTTATTTTCGTAGATTTATCCACATTTAAAATTATATGCATAGCTTTATTTTGCAAAACTTTGAGACTAAAATACCCCATCATTTGCTGTGTATAAAATAGTTAAACAATATAAAAAATGAGGTAAAATTATAGTGTTATAAATTGTTTTTCGTGAAAATAAACTTAAATTTTGATTAATTCTTTTTAAATAATTAATTTTTTTTCCAATTTTAGATACCAGATTTTCAAAATGTAATTCAAATTTTAACTTAGAATCTAAAATTACTCCCAAATATTTAAAAGAGTGTATAATTTCTAATTTTTCATATCAACAAAACTATTTATATAATATTTATATCTGTATTATTCACGTTATTTCTAACAACCAGAAATTTTGTTTTAGAAACATTTCATTTTAATTTATTTATCTTTTACCAGTTTGATATAGTTTTTAATTAAAAATTTAAAATTTCTATACAATCAAGAGTATTTTTACCCTTTATATATAATAAAGTATCATCAGCAAACATTTGAATACAACTTTGTTTCAAAACATTTGGCATACATATCATTTATATAAAGAATAAATAATAATGGACCTAAAATGCTACCTTGTGGTACCCCAATATTATTATATTCCTTTTTAGAAAAATTGTTATGAATTTTTGTTTTTTGCTACCTATTACTTAAATAATTTTAAAACTATTTATAAACAACTCCCCTTAATCCATACTGATATAATTTTTTTAATAATTTATCCCTATCAATTGTTTCGATTGTTGTCATGGGTGTCCCACTAAAGTCGGCGAGTTACGATATTATGGAAACTATTAACCTTGTATCTTTGGGAAAAAATTATTGAATAAATCGACCAAGAAAATTATCAACGTCTGGTGGATTATAGGTTCTAACGGATACAATTCGTTTTTGGGGACGCTGTTCTGCTTTCTTAATTGTAGAGAAAGCGCTTTACTGGAAACAAAATGCGTCGCATTAAGAAGATGCAATTTATTTCTTAACAAAATTGCTGTATTAAAAGTAGTTCATTATTCAACAAGTTGCTAATGGAACTGATAACTAACGATAAAAACATTGTTCTAGCAAATCTGGAATTGGTATAACACTAAAGCGGGTTGATACATTATCAATTTATTTAATATAGGTTAATAAAAAATAAGTTATCAATACAAACTACCTATGTCTTAGCAAACCTGTATTAGATCATTTTTTCTCGGGGGTAATATCATAAGTAGTGATGGGATACTCGAGTGAAAAATAACCTATTATTCGGTTTTTTCAATCCCTTGAATTATTCGATTATCTTTGGAAATAATTCGAGTGACGAAATGAGTGACGAACATATGGTTTTTATTTTCCAACGCGTCTCCAAAGTTGCTGCCCGCCTATCAATCACTCACTGCGGCCAGAGCCATCTCCTAGCGAGCGACTACACCCAGTGGTTTCGGTTATTATTGGCGATATAATTCAAATTAAATACTGCATTACGGGTTACCTTCCTGTGTAAGATAATATGATTTCTTATTTAGATTTAAATACTGCATTACGGGTTGCCTGCGTAGGATAATAGGATTTTTTTATTTAGATTTAAATCGTCGGCGTCTACTGAAAACTTAATGTTTAGTGGTGAGTATTCAGTATTCATAAATATCATGCATGAGTTATGCAATATCAGAATATCGTGACATCTCAAGGTCAAGTAGTTAAATTGTAAGATCTGGAAACTGGGAACCATGCCAAGAAATCCACAAATATCTCCGCCACATTTAATAATCCGCAAAAAATCAATCGATTAACAACACCGAGTCAGTTATTCCCAATACAAATGCTGTATATCAACATGAACGATGAACCGCCAATAATAATTATTAATATTAGCATTTGAGTGAAAAAAAATCGATTATAATTCGGTTTTTTAAATCACTCGAATACTCGGTAGTCGATTATTAAAATAAGTCGATTTTTCCCAACACTAATCATAAGTGCATCTAATTTTTCCGAAAAAATTTGGAAAAACAAATTACTTGTCAACGAGTTATTTGAATTTTTTCATATTTCACATTATTTTAATGCAATGTTCTTTATACTCCTCACCATTGACGCATATTCCAAGATTTCTTCGTTTGGAACATATCCAAAACGCTCCATGTTACACAAAATTACTTTTTTTGCGAAAAAATTATTTAAAATGAAAGCGTTGTTAGGTTGCTATGTGGAGTTGTTTTGCTAAAGTCATTTGGTAATAACTAGATAGAAATTCAACAATTTTTTATTTTGACAGTATACCTATCAAACATTTTTCCGGAAAAATTACTCATAGGAGATGTCATGCAATTTTTCCACTTGAAAATTAAATATGACATACGAATTATTGTCAGTGATTGTTCAACATTGATAGGAAGGAAATAATCAAGGGCGTCCATAGAGCGTTTTTCAGGGGGGGGGGGGGGGGGCAAAAACTTAAACAATACTTTTTATATACAGTGTCACCAGTAAAGTCCGCATCATATGGGATTTTTTTTTATTAATAGCTTTATTCGAAATTTGACTTTGGCATCAAGTTTTGCTTCGATCAAGATGAAAATTAAGCGAAAAAATAGTAGTAACGTGATTCGCATTATCTGTCAAATTTTAATTTTTTTCAAAAAATAATTTAAAAGTGGGGTTATTTCTGAAAATATCAAAACAAAGTTATAGGGAAAATCTGAAAAGGAAAGAAAAACACAAAGTCTTCCTCCACAAATTGAATGGACAGGATTTCAAGTTTAAAGGGTCTCTACATGTTTCGAACGTAGAAACGTTCATCTTCAGGAGACAGAAAGTTTTTAAAAAATAAGCTGATGGTGTTAGCAAAAGAGAAACTAAAATTCAGAACCTTAATGGAGCTTTATGGATTTAAACTGAAGTGTAGAAGAAACATGAAATAAAATACTTGATAATGGTAAAACCATAGAGTGATGAAAACATAGTGAAGGGTTGTAAACCAACCAAATAAAATAGGGAAGAAGAAAACCAGTTCAGGTGTCGAGGCTTATTTAAAATTTTTAAAAAAGGAACTAATGGAACATATTATAGACATTATAAAGGTGTACACCTTGTGTTGTTATATAATATTGTTGTACAAAAAGAATTTCAGGACCCCGAAAAATTCTTTAATTTGTACAACAATATTATATGACAACACAAGGTGTACACCTTTATAATGTCTATAATATGTTCCATTAGTTCCTTTTTAAAAAATTTTAAATAAGCCTCGACACCTGAACTGGTTTTCTTCTTCCCTATTTTATTTGGTTGGTTTACAACCCTTCACTATGTTTTCATCACTCTATGGTTTTACCATTATCAAGTATTTTATTTCATGTTTCTTCTACACTTCAGTTTAAATCCATAAAGCTCCATTAAGGTTCTGAATTTTAGTTTCTCTTTTGCTAACACCATCAGCTTATTTTTTTAAAACTTTCTGTCTCCTGAAGATGAACGTTTCTACGTTCGAAACATGTAGAGTCCCTTAAAACTTGGAATCCTTTCCATTAAATTTGTGGAGGAAGACTTTGTGTTTTTCTTTCCTTTTCAAACTTTCAACTCCACTTTAAGTATGGACTATTTCTTCAAATTATAGGGAAAAGTTTTTTTAAATGCAGTTTCTAGCCCACATGCAAAATTTCAGCTGGATAAAATAATTTTTATTTTTTACCCATATTTTATAAATTGCACCACTTTTGCAAAATAACACTTAACGTAACCTACATAAAACTTCTTAGTTTTGACAATGCTTTATTTCAGATAAATTTTTTTTTAAGTAGCTTTATATTAAATGTGTGTTTTTCTACGAAATCAAAATTGGGCTATTAAAATTTGGTCGCATGTGATGCAAAGTTCATTTATTATTGACCCTGTAGAAGGTAACTTCATAAAATAAGTATTTTTGAAAACATAGTTTGGGTCTGAAAGTAATACACCTTAATATTAAGACCAAAAAGAACACAGTGTCATCAGTAAAGTGTTCATTAAGTGGAAAATAAATTTTTGCTTAACCCAACGGAAAGTTTATCTATTTTCAACGATTTAATTTAAAATCTCTTTATTTTATTTTTTATTTTTTTACTTTCAGTCACAAACTACGTTTTCAAAAATACCTATTTTATGAAGTTACCTTATACAGCGTCAAAACCAAATGAACTTTGCATCACATGCGACCAAATTTTAATAGCCCAATTTTGATTTTGTAGAAAAACACACATTTAATATGACGCTAGTTTAAAGAAAATGTATCTGAAATAAAGCATTGTCAAAACTAAGAAATTTTATGTATAGGTTGCGTTGAGTCTTATTTTGCAAAAGTGGTGCAATTTACAAAATATAGGTAAAAAATCAAAATTATCTTATCCAGCTGAAATTTTGCATGTGTGCTAGAAACAGCATTTAAAAAAAATTATAACTTTTTTCGATATTTTTAGAAATAACCCCACTTTTGAATTATTTTTTGAAAAAAAATTAAAATTTGACAGATAATGCGAATCACGTGACTACTATTTATTTGCCTAATTTTCATCTCGATCGATGCAGAACTTGATGCCAAAGTCAAATTTTGAATTAATAAAAAAATCCCATATGATGCGGACTTTACTGGTGACACCGTATGAGACTATTTATTTAACTTATGCCTAATGTATTAATTTATTGATATGTTTTTATTATGTAATTGTTCAGTTTAGTGATTTGTTGGTCTACTAACTAACCACTGTACTATTCAATATTTATACTGAATTATGAAATAAATTAGTGATGTGGGCGCCTAGAGGGGGGGGCAAGTGCCCGTTTTGCCCCCCCCCCCCTATGGACGCCCTTGGAAATAATCAGTGTAAAATCGTAGAAAATTTTATTCTTTCTTTCTCTATGCGATAGGATAAAAATCAAAAATTAGTATAAAGGCTCATTAACTTAATTTAGAATTCGGTGAAAAAAAAGAACGGCCATTGTTGAATAAATGTCTGTGGTTGATAGAGCCACCAAATAAATCCGATTTAACTTAAAATATTGATTCGAAATTTTATGAACATGTTCGGTTTGCCTCGAAACCCTTTCTATCTCAAAGTTATCCACATAAATTTCTTTGAGGGAATTTTTTTTTTATATAAAAGATATCGGCTTGGGCCATTTTTCGTATTCTTCTTAAACAGAAAAATAGACCGCAGCTATTTATTAACCCTTCCATATCTATTACAGCCCACACGTAAAATAAGGATGTCGGGGTTTCGAAACAAAATCACGAAGAACGGCTACTATATCATGATTTCATAATAACTGGAATCGAAGGAAACATATTTGAACACGTACGGGAATTTCTATAAACCAAAACAAATTGGTCGTAGCCGAAGTGAATAGAAAAATATTCTTTTGTGGAAGGTTGTTGAGTTTCGGAGATAAAAGAAAAATATTAAACGTTTTTATATAAGAATAGGCTTTTACCGAAAATTTGGGCGGGTAAAATAAACGACTTTCAATATAATAGAAAAATAATATTGGCAAACAATTTTTCGAAAATAACCCTCGAAATAATAAAAAAATAAATTGAACGATGTTGGTGTTTTTTAGCAAACAAAATTGAATCAGTAGGTATAATAATATCTAGATTATACCAACCAGGACTAGGGCTGGGCGATATTGAAATTCCAATATCGAATATCGATATTAAAAAAAAATATCGATATAGTCGATAAATCGATAATATCGATAAATATCGATATATCGATATTTTATTTTTTAAATATCGTTATTCGATATATCGATAATATACATTGTCACCAGTAAAGTCCTCATCATATGGGATTTTTTTTATTAATATCTACCTTTATTCAAAAACAAATAAACTTTGCATCACATGCGACCAAATTTTAATACCTAGCCCAATTTTGATTTTGTAGAAAAACATTCATTTAATATGGCGCTACTTTAAAGAAAATGTATCTGAAATAAAGCATTGTCAAAACTAAGAAGTTTTATTTAGGTTGCGTTGAGTCTTATTTTGCAAAAGGGGTGCAATTTACAAAATATAGGTAAAAAATCAAAATTATCTTATGCAGCTGAAATTTTGCATGTGGGTTAGAAACTGAATTTAAGAAAACTTTTTCTTTTTTTTTTAATATCTTTTCGATATTTTCAGAAATAACCCCACTCTTAAATTATTTTTTGGAAAAAATTAAAATTTGACAGATAATGCGAATCACGTGACTACTATTTTTTTGCTTAATTTTCATCTCGATCGAAGCAGAACTTGATGCCAAAGTCAAATTTTGAATAAAGCAATTAATAAAAAAAAATCCCGTATGATGCGGACTTTACTGGTGACACTGTATATTATCGATAAAACATAAAAATATTATATTATAAATATATCAATATTTTCTTATGTGCCCTGTTAAACTCCGTACCTTCATTTCAAGGGGAGACTCTAATTATGAAAACATGAAGAAAAAAGATTGAATTAAATATTGGTCCTTGTGTTATAAGGACGATATTGAAATTCCAATTGAATATCGATATAGTCGATATAGCGAGAATATCGATAAATATCGATAATATCGATATTTTATTTTTTAAATATCGTTATTTGATATATCGATATATCGATAAAAATATCGATATATCGAATTTTTACCCAGCCCTAACCAGGACAGGGCAAGATAGACATCTCGTTATTTTTATCAAAACAAGTCGACACGATTAGTGTTTCACTTTCGTCTCGCTTTTTTTCGTCTCATCTCGTTCTTGCGAGACGAGACGAGAGTGTTCCGGTCTCCTGCGAGACGAGACAAAATTATTATTTGCGAGATCTCAATAAACAATTATAGTCTAAAAAAGGTGACTTTCACCTAAGTTTTTTACTATAAAGCCCGACAGGCCGCTTTGCATAGTCAGAAGTTAGTATATACCACTTTATCACCTAGTGGGGAATAAAACCAAGGTAATAAACTGGTAAAAAACACCTGTCATTAGAATAATTATTGGGCTTCATATAGACAAGGCCAAGTAGTCTACTTCCTGGTAGTAAAGAGGTGTTTTTTACCTGTATTTAACCTTTGTGGGCCTATGTTGGGCCTGTTATTGGGCATGCATGTGCACGTGACGTCATTAGTCAAATTTGACAGACGCCCTGAGGAAAAGCAAAACCTGTTTTTACCGTTAGTTTACAGGTATTTTTGTCTTATTTATTTTATTTTTGTCTTTTAAATTATTACTACCACATTTAACCACTGAGCAAAATCTCGGCATATCTTAGGGTAACTAGCTAATATTTATCACAAAAAGAATTAATAAAAATCGATTAACTGCATTAACCTTAATGTAAATATTTATATGTTTTTCCTATAAACGTCATAAAGAAAGATGGACTAATAATGCATATGGCCGTCTTGCGAGAAATTGACTCCCCTATGCGTCTGAAGAAACTGTGACAAAAGTGGTTGGCAACATTGAATTCCCTAGGGTTTTGGGAGTGTTTGCAACAGTGAACTTCCGTCAATGTCAAGTCAACGGTTCTTAAAAAGACTGCCATTGGCGCAAATGGTGCTTTATTTTTTTTATTATTTTTCCTCACGGCGACTGTCATTAGTGTCAACTGTCAGGTTGTGAACATGCCCTATGGGCTATAAAGTTGATAGAAAACCATAACCACAATTTTAGAAAAAGATTAAAGTACTTAGTATGTTTTTTAAATTTTTATCAAAGCGCAGGAGGCAGGAGTTTTCTTGAATCAGAACATGTCATGTCAGCTGCTATTGATTTTTAAAATGGTGTGGTAGTATAATATAGATAGGTACCTACTTATAAAATCATCAATCATTTCATCGATGTGAGGTACAAAATTATGTGCGCGTAAAAAATGTTCCTATAGATTTCAATTTTACCTTGAAAAACTAACCGCGCCCCAGAAAAAAAGGCATTTAATTAAAAAAAAACAAGGTAAATTGAAATTAAAAACACAAGAAATTTAAAATGTGGCCAATATTTTGTGCTTCGACGAATAAGTTAGCTCGTTTATGTGTTCGGTTTTTGTTATATAATAATTGTTGTTGTTTTAGTGTTACAAGTAATTTAACAAAATTAATTGAAAATAATACACCATGTTAAAAAAATATGGCGTCAGTAAATTTTTTTTCCTAAAGGCCTCGATTTCCTGTTATTTGGGCCTTAAAAAATGGACCTATAAGTCAGCCCATATTAGGTTATGCTAGGAGAAAGTTTCCTATTTTGGAACTTCTGTCTTGAGAGTTCGATAGGTCTATATTAGGAGAAATATTCGTTTATATGGCATAAATTTATAATAAGTGTATATGAAGCCTAATTTGGGGTTTTAAAGAATACTGCAGGGCCTATGTACGGCCTATTACTTCATAAAATGTTTCTATCGGGATCGCTGAAATGTCTCGCAATGGATTAATAGCCATTACCATTATAATCTAACTAACCTAATTTTCTGGCCGAGTTCAAATCTAAGCGCATAACATTTTTTTTGTTGTTCCAGCGTTTTGTATAGCTCCTACGTTTTGTGTAGCTTCCGCAGATTGCGGTAATATTTACTTGAAAATCGAAATATTTAATTTTTTTAATAGTAACCTAAATTATTGCTTCGAGTTTACCACAGTGCAATGAACGTTACAATCATCATTAAAGATTTCTAAGCCAGGATCTCTTGACCTACTTTTTGGGAGATGCGGCTTTATATCCGGTTAAAATCACTTTGAGGACAAAATAAGATAACTATAACCTATGTTTATTGTTGTTGTTATTATATTTTGTTTTTAAAGCCTTCTGGGCTTTAAGAACAAAATGTTAGACTAATATAGGGTATACATCTCCTCAGAAAATGTTCAAATTATTACCTGACCATAAAGATATATTAAAGACAAAACGAAGTAATTTGTTCTTCATTTATGGGCCTAAAAGATTTTTGGACTTTAGGGCCCAATCTAAGGTAAAAAATAACTTGGTTGGGCGTTTATTACTGACTTTCCTAAGACATAACTATCAAGTCGATTTACAAGGTAAATATCTACTCTTTTGGACCATCTCTTGGGCCTCTTATATTTTCCTACTTTGAACACGTAATAATAAGTTCGAATCACTTTGTTTTGACCAAGCAGTTAGTCTCTTTGGTCGTTTCGTCCAAAAAGCCGATTTGGAGTTAAAAAATAGGCTATTTTTTTAACTTAAATAGGTCATTTTCTCCAAATTAGAGGTCGCCAAGACTTTAAATGTTTGTTGGGGAACCTCGTAAGATGGGACAAAAATATGCGAGAACGAGAAATCTCGCAAAAATTTAAGATTTTGATTAGGATTTGCCATAAACTTTAAAAAGTATCCCGTTAATATCACCCGAAAAAAAAGCTATCTTTATTACCGATATTGCAAGGTGGCCAGGGAAAAATCGGGACACGTTGCCGAAAAACAATAGAAACAGGGACCAAAAGAAAAAATTAACTTTTTTATAACGTTTATAGTTTTTGTCAAAATGTTAAACGCAGAGAACCGTTTGATAAACGATAATCGATTTCGCAAATTAAGTACCTATCATATTATACAACTTTCAGCAAAATATAGGGAGTAACCTACATACTATTTTAATGGTGTCCAGTCATCTCTGAGAAATGTTTTAATAATTTTTTTTCTCTAAATCATAACTGGCCGAAAACTTTAGAGTAGACAAAGTTTCTTACCTCGTTTGAAGGAGCTATGATAATTTGATTTGCACCTTGAAACTGTAAGTTTTCGGTATGATTATTTTAAAATAATATATATATAGATCGGTTTCAAAACGTCTTCCGCCGTTGTCCGATGCCTAACTTCCAAGAGTTTCTGTCATCCCATTGGCAATCTCTCAGATCTCTTGAGCTCATTGCTCTGGCTACACCTTCTTTCCAGGTCTTTCTAGGTCTTCCTCGTTTTTTCCGATTTGGTGGTATCCATTGCATAACTTTTCTGGGCAGTCTAGATTCATCCATTCGTTGGACGTGCCCGTACCATATTAATTGTTTTCATTCGATATCGGTTGTCATTGATCCCTCTACTCCCATTCTCCGTCGGACCTCCTCATTTCGAACTTTTTCTCTTCTGGATATTCCTAGCGATCGTCTGAAAACATCCATTTCGGTTGCTTCAAGTTTTCTTCGATTGTTTTCCGTGATTCTCCACGTCTCTGCCCCGTATAGTAGAGGGCTTTTAACTAAGGTTTCATATACTATTCGCTTTTTCCCTATGTCGCTACTCCAAAGTATACCATTCAAGCACCCAATCAGTCTTCTGGCCTGAGTTATTCGTTTTTTAATTTCTCTATCATCTCGTCCGTGGTATCAAATTCAACTCCCAGGTATGTGTAGTCATTGCACGATGTGATTTCTTCAGTGTCAAGTTGGATATTTGACATTTCTGCTCCTATTGGAAGGTATTTTGTTTTTTGAGTATTCAGTTCCAAGCCCCACTGTTTATACTCTTCTTGTATTTCCCTGGCCATATACTCTAAATCATCTTTATCGTTAGCAATAATAACTTGGTCATCAGCAAATTGTAATGTATACAAACAGGTATCTCCCAGATCAATGCCCATTCCTCTGCATTTTCTTTTCCACCGATTTAGAGCTTTTGCTATATATATTTTAAAAGGTGTTGGTGAAATACAACAGCCTTGCCGTAGACCTTTATTGACAGAAAACCTCTGTGATAGTCTGTTACCCAATTTTATTCTCGATGTAGAACCGTCATATAAGTTTTGGAGAGCCTTTATTAAGGTGTGATTAATGTTAGATTCATGTAATACTTTCCAGAGATTCTTTATAGGCACTGTATCATACGCTTTATGGAGATCGATAAACATAAGATGTGTTTCTTGATTGGTACCAGACATCTTTTCTACTATTTGTTTCAGACAGAAAACGTTGTCATTACAAGTTCTTCCAGCCCTAAAACCGCCTAATGCCGTTGTTAATCAAAACAATCTAGCTTCATTTTCACTATTTACATACAGACAATAATATTATCGCAAACTACAATATGATAACACTGACATTGTTTTTTTGCTATTAGGTTACACACACAAATAATACGAAACGAATATTACAACGAGCAATAAAAATTTAAATTTCCATAATGGTTTATAAAAAAAAACACAAGGAGACGTCCCGGTTTATTAATTATCCAGTTAAAACAACATTAAACCTTAATGTCCACAATGGTTCTATATATTTATTATTTAAAACATAATACATACATTATTTAGCAAAAAAAGACAGATCAACAAAACAGACACATATTTTTAGAAGTCTGACGCCAGTAACTGACCTATTTTTGCACTTGGGTGCATCTGTTCTGCCCCGTGCAGGTAACCAGCGTTGTCGTTTTGTGCCTTGAATACTCAAAAAGGATCTATCTTACCTTTAATATTCTATTTTTATAAACATATATATGCAACTCTAAAAACATGATTCACATTTAACGGCAACGGCACGAATCGCGAAGGGCACCCTAGTAGTTCGTTTTCTTTTGAATTCGGTTCCAGTGACGCATGCGTATTTGTTAGGTAATATCACAACCACCTCGAAAGAAGCCGTGAAACAGAATCATCGACAACACTGCTTGAAGATCCATGTATCACGTGACTTTTTTGAGGTTAGCCAAGAATTAGTAAGTCATTTACGCGCGAATAAGATGTAGGTGTCGTAATAATTTGTATTTTTATCCGGTTTTCGATTGATATCTAATAGAAAATTTAAGTGACATGATTGCTAAGAACCTCTACAAAATACTGATAAACCTTTTTGGTGCTGGTTTGCTTTAATAGCATTAATAAAGTGAAAAATTTAACGGCCTGACCGGTCTGGCGGTTTGTTTACGGGTGTTATAAATGGCGGCAGAATTTTATTTGTTTTAATTTAAAAGTTGTGTTTTTTGTATTCTAGTTAGCTCTTTGAGATAAACTTTATTGTTTTGTGGCTACAGTTAATTTATTAAATATTGAAGTGTTTATTTAACGTGAAGGTATATGTGAATTAGTTTAAAAATATCACTAGTAGAGATAGTTCATAAGTAGGTAGGATAACTCTAGATACCTAGGTACTTAGGTAAGTACTATTTTTTCTTTTAGTTTGTTTATTTATCAACATGCCAAGCCCCTGCTGTATTCCTGGGTGTAACTCTAACTATAAAAGTGTTTTAAACGCAGCTGAAGAGAGTGTAATATAATTTATTGTTTAGATTTGACCAATGACTGTATAAATATTGTTAATCAGGTTTCAGTGGACATTGATATGAAGGTAAAGGTTTTTTAAAAGGTAATGAATTGGCTTACAATTATTTGAAATGGATTTTACCCTTTGAAATGAAACTAAACAGGTGGTCTCAGCATAGGCGTAGCTAGCCTATTTTTTCTAGGGAGGCTTAAGCCCCTGAAAAAATCATAACAAGCGCCAAACGGGAAGCGCCGCTGGCGAAAAATTTTCAGGGCCACGCCCTAATTTTATCAAGATTTAACCAAACTAGTTTCTTTACTAATATTATACTTAAACCTATAAAAAAAACCAAAGCCAGGAAAATTTTTTTTTATCTAAGCTAATGTAAGGTAGGTGTATTTTAATTATTATTATAGCGGAAATATATTAAAACGTCGATAAAACAACAACATAAACAGTATTAGGATTACAATAACATACTAAAAAATCTGAAAACAGCTACCATCAATTGGGTAAAAGTCAATGGCGGCTGGTTAATGAACGGCTCTGGGGCGCCGCCCTCCCTGCAATTATTTTAAACAGAATCCAAAAATACTTTACTAAAAAAACCAATAACGCAATGTATGTAAGCAATCAATTAAAATAATTCAACCCAAACGTAGCCCTATTCTAACGGGCAGGCTATACTCATAGACGAGCGAGTTGCGCGCTCTCAAGGTTGTACTAACCGCGGGCGGCGGCGGGCAACCGATTATCCGTCCCGATTCAACGCGCCTTTTCGATGGGTTGTCATGACGACGGAGGCCTGACGTCACCTACACATCGCACAACGAGCGGCCACGGAGAGCTCCAATTTTCCGCGCCCACTGTTCGCGAATCGCGATGCGACCTGTCGTCCGTCGATGCCGCTGACTCGCTGACGTTTTGTTTATTTGTTTTGAGTTATTTATTAGTTGTTATAAAGTTGTAAAATTTCGTCTAATATGAAGGTCAGTGATTTACAGAAGGTTGTGTTTAGGTCTCTGAGCTTAAGTGAAAAACTTGATTTAAAAAATGCAGGGCGGCCACTACCAATATTGAACATTGTACAAGTGCAATCAAAATGTAAAAGTAAGGCACAGTTTACGCGTAAGTTTGACAAAGAAATATATAATAAAATATTCTGGATATGCGGTTGTGAGGACAAAAATTCTTTTTTTTGTTTCGTGTGTCTTCTTTTTGGCGGGGATGATAATTGGACTAAAAATGGGGTGCAGGACTTAAAACATCTTTAAGAGAAAATAAAAAACATGAAAATAGTGCAAAACATCGTTATAATGTGGTAAGTTTTGAGATGTTAAGGACAAACTAATATTTTAACTTGTTTAAGTAGTGCTTATGCTGATGAAATTAAAATTCACAACGAGAAAGTTAGAAAAAACCTCGGAAAAAACAGACACGTACTTTCGAAAATAATAGACATTTTAATTTTTTTTATTTAAACCCAGCGCCCCCCCTAACTCACTAGTCACGAGCCGCCACTGGTAAAAGTAGCTAGGTACTAACAAAAATAATCATTACTCTTCACAAACTTAAAAACAGTAAATATAATGAAATTGGGACTAAACACTAAAGTCTACTTTGCGATTTTTTTGCTTGACAAATTGTTTAAGAATATCTTCTAAATTCAAATTACTCATCATTTCACTTTCTATGTTAATTAAGGATACATTTGAAAATCTATCCTGCGACATACGACTCCGAATGGTAGAATTTGTCAGAGGGGGCTATTTTTATACCAGAGGGGGCTTAGCCCCCCCCCCCAACCCCCCTTAGCTACGCCTATGGGTCTCAGCTTGAAAACTTATTGTCTCGGTAGGCACCAATTCATACATTGTGAAAGTAACGAAGTTACCCAGATAGTAGGTGACTTTTTTTAAGACAAGCGTAGATTTCTTTAACAAAGCCTTAAGCTTACTAAATTTTGATACTTCAGAAGTCGATAGTCAATCCTTTAATTTAAACGCAGAATATAATAATTTGTATAATATTATATTACTTTTGTTCGATCAAATAAATCTACTCGTAGTGAAACACAAAAGCTTCTCAACGCAATATTACTATTTAATAATTAGGTAAGTTGTTCTTGTTATCCAAAACTATTTATTTACTTTTTTGTAAATTTTTCAATATCAATACATAGGTATAGTGGCAACAGAGCCAAAAAAACACAAAAAAATATCAGTAAAAAACTCGCCCGATGCCCCCGTCATAATAATAGCTGGTGGATCCGCAACTCCCAGCTGATGCGACGTTGCCCGATGCCATTTCATGGCTTCTTTTCAAGGTGGTTGTGGTAATATACCAGAACTATTATTTTGGTCATGTGTGAGTACAGTGTTAGCAACACTGTACCAGAACTGCCAGATTTTAACTTTAGAAACACTTTTGAAAATCGTTTCAGAAGGAATATTACTCACATGGTAATAATAAAAACCCGTATGTACTTGGAGCTTTTGCAGAATTTTATTTTTATGACCTCATATTGCAAGAACGAGAAATTACGAGACTTTCGCGAGACGAGACGAGAAAATAGTTTGCGAGATGTTAGCGAGGCGAGATCTGGAAAAAATCGCGCTTTAGGCTTCTATGGTACCTGTCACGCTTTTATTAGCTTCACCTGTATCTATGTTTGTTTGTCCGTAACCGACTTTTTTGAACCCGATTTTGACCCACTTTAAACGGTCAGATTTAATTTAAATTTTGTAGATTTATCAAGAACCGCTGACAATACAATAATCTACACGCAAAAAATTCTCCTGTCAAATTTTGACAGCTGTCAGGTATAAAACGAAGAAGCGATTTTGAATTATGGGGTCGTATAGTATTCGATGCGGATACTTCGGTAAAAATAAGCAAAAAATTCTCCTGTCAAAATTTGACAGCTGTCAATATGTCAAATCGTTAAAAAAAATGATATTAATGAAAAAACTATAAGGTCGTATGTATGTTGATGGTGAAAAGTTAAAAAAAATACGCAAAAAATTCTCTTATCAAAATTTGACACCTGTCAATATGTTAGAATTATTACAATAACCGATAGTAATGAAAGAAACGTGGGGTCGTATAGATAATGTCGCTAAGAATAAAGAAAAATTTAAGAAAAAATTCTACCCAGCAAAATAAAGTTTTGACTAATTTTTTTTTAAATTTTTGTCGTTTGTTCGGGTTTGTTTGGGTTTGTATGTATGTGTATGTAACATTAGTATTATTGTGAAAAAAGCGTGGGTCGCTTTGTGCTATATTTTTCGTATATCGAGCACCCCACGCTTTTTTCACAATAATACTAATGTTTATCGTTCATTATTATTTTCTGCCTATATTAAGAATTTCATTAATTATTTTAAACTATATTTATTTTTCGCTTTTCAGTTTGATTAATTTTCAAAGCGTGTTTTTTAGTCTTTTTAAACTATATTTATTTAATGTAAATTTTTAATAAAACCAAATAATAAAAAAACTAATCCCTCTCTAGGATACTTTTTACACACTCGGCATATTTATGTATAATGGAAAGAATAACCTTTTGGTGAGTTCTTGACATCAGTCCTTGTCCAAATGTGTCCTAATTCAGTTTCTAAAAAAGGATAATTCAGTAGCCATTCTCCGTGACTTGAGATTTTAAATCGAATTCCATTCCAAATAAGCCCAAGGATTTGCTGTGACCTATTTTGATGTCTAAAAGGGATTTGGGGCTAATGTGTGATATTAAAGTTTAACTTGGCTGCGTGAGAAAAAAGTAAATTTAATATTTGTAAATTCTAAGATCAAACACATCTGTTATTGTTACTGTTATATTATACAAAAACAAAATTGTTTTTAAAAATCGCCAATCTTACTACTTATGTGAATCTTCAAGACATAAACCATAGTAATTTTTAAATTCTGGATTTTTATCTTTAAAATTAAAAGTTAATAATCGGCCCACTTACAAATACCTACCGGAAAATAATATAAAAACTCTTTAATTTTCTTTTTAAAACAGAAATTGCAAAAGTATAGGAGGGCTGTTTTGATATGAAATGCCATTTTAGCTTTGATCGTTCCAATACATGTTTCAATTAATTTAATTTTACTTTGTATTTAAGTTTTTGTAAACTTTGTATATCGGATTAAGCAATAGAAGATTCTTATTTCGTAACAATCCATCATTACTTTATAATCTATGGACGAATTTTGCCATCTCAGTTAACCATGTTGCGTAATAAATAATCACACGATAGGAACAATATCACACTAGAAGCTATTTAAATTTTTGAGAACTACAGTACTGATTTTTGGTGGTAAGTACATGCTTTATTAACGTATCAAGCAAATATTATTGTCAAGTTTCATTACAACTGCCAGTCGAAACTAATACAGTATATAAAACCAGATTACACCCCCAATAGAACTTGATAAATACTGTGAGTATTCAGAGCAATAATAACTATAAACCATTCTATGGTAGCAATAACTCCTATTTCCTATTGGCTATATTACCGTGATATTATCATTACACTACGTTCTAGCAATTACTTTCGTTGTTTTACAGTAGAAATGCGCGTTGCTGTCACATAAAGTGATAAACAGTTGTATAAAGAGTATGTAAATTCTTATAAGTAGTGATGCCGCCGAGACGAGAAATTCTCGTGTCTCATCTCGTCTCGTCTCGTCTCGATGAGACGAGAGTGAAATTTTTTTCTCGAGAGAAGTCACGAGACGAGACGAGAGAAGACCGTTTCTCGTCGAGAAATTTCTCGTTTTTTCTCGAATTTTCTCGAATTTTCTCGTTTGTTAGAACACTGAATTTTAGGTATCTCCTAATATACAGTGTGTCCCGCTTTTCATGAATACACCCTGATATCTCAGTTATTAATAATGCGATTTTCTTCAAATTTTGGTGGTGATTGTATGTTAGAAAAATTAAGTGTTTGGCATAGTCAACAGTTTTATGCATCATAGGCGTGTGGTCTTGGGGGGTAAAAAAGGGTTGATTTTTTGAGAAAAGTATATTAGGGCTTATTTTAAATAATTTTTTCTATCAGATTTAGAATCAGCATCCCAAAAAACCCCTTAATTAATATTTTCAAAATCTCAAGAGCTGATTTTAGCAGTAAACAAATAATTTTTTAATTTGGCACTGTTTTAATAACTCCTTTATTTAAAACTATGATATCAAAATTACAAATTATATTATTTTAGATTTGTGTATTTTCAACATAACTACCTTCTAAAACAATACACTTTTCAACGTAAATTCACTTTTCTTAAAGTTTGGGGAGTAATTTCTTATCAAAATTTCGAAAAAAAAAACTTAATCATAGTAGTTGCGAGGATACTGAATTCAACGAAATGACATGGAGGCGTTTGAAACGTAATAGGATCAGGGCATTAAAACCGAAAAGTTAGCAATTAACAACCTATTAAAAAAAAAGTACCAAATTAAAAAATAATTTTGTTACTGCTAAAATCAGCTCTTGAGATTTTGAAAATATTAATTAAGGGGTTTTTTGGGTTGCTGATTCTAAATCTGATAGAAAAAATTATTTAAAATAAGCCCTAATATACTTTTCTTAAAAAATCAACCCTTTTTTACCCCCCAAGACCGCACGCCTATGATGCATAAAACTGTTCACTATGCCAAATACTTCATTTTTCTAACATACAATCACCACCAAAATTTGAAGAAAATCGCATTATTAATAACTGAGATATCAGGGTGTATTCATGAAAACCGGGACACATTGTATAGACAGAAAAATAATGTGTTTAACGTTCTCACTCTATCGTATTGTGAAGGCATTTACCTACTGCAGTAGAAAAAAACGCAATGGCAATGCTTGTTGGTTTTCATACCAAAGGTTGTCAGATATATATTTTTTAGAAACATAGAAGATACAACAAAAGTATATTATGAGACTAAACAAAAATATATGAAATTCTTATAGGTATTGTAAAGCTTTCTGTTATAGCGGCGGTGATCTTAAACTAATTACAGTTTACATTGTATAACTCATATGTAAAAGAAGGAAACAATAATTAATTATCTATAATGTTACCGCGATTTAGTCCGAATATTTCATAAACTATGAGAGATTGATATGTCAAATAGAGCATTTTCGGAAATACTTCTTTAAGTTCTGTCTCTTGCACTTTCTATTAATGTAATAAAAAAATTAAGGTTTTTCCCCGGATGATATTCTTGGCCTGGGCTGATCCCTTTATTTAGTCGAATATTTTCCAAACTATTACAGTTAATTATGCCCCGAATTATGCCAAAAAATAAATAATAAAAAAAGGGTAGTTCCATTATGAATCAATTATTATTATTATAAATCGTTCTCTATTCTGTATCTTTTACCACCCCCTATATTTTGGACTGAAAATACCTCGGTGCCAAGCCTATTACATTACGTGAGTTATGTCTTATGGCCGCTTGCAATATTTTGTTGATCTAAGAAAAATAGTTTCTAAGTCACATGACTAACAAACCGACTTATATTAAACCCCTCTGCGAGACGACCAGATACTTTTAAATGTTTACCCCCTTTAAGATTCGTATAAAAAAATATTTTTTATGATTCCCTACTCACGAGAAAAAACGAGACGAGACGAGACAATGGCACTCTCGAGCGAGAAAAACGCGTTTCTCGCCGAGACGAGATAAAAAAAAATTCTCGCCTCACGAGACGAGACGAGAATGGGCCAATTCTCGTCTCGTCTCGTCTCGCGGCATCACTACTTATAAGCAATAGAAGGCTTTTTCTCACTGTATGTAACAACAACAAAATGTTCTTAGATATATAGATACATATATATAGACAGTTTTAACGTTCGTCGAGTGAAGACGTGCCAATCGGTCGGTCTAGTCAGTCAAGTGCCATAAAAATAAAATACCTTCCACCCGAAAATGTTCGAAATATAACAGATGGTCAACAAGTGCTACACAGCCCAATAAACAATGGAGTGCTTTATGTGTAGGGTAATAAAGCAACCTACCGAAAAATGTAAAATCCCATGCTATGCTTGCGACTCATGCAGAAGATTGGTATGTTTAGAATGTTCAGATCTATTACCAACAGAACAAAAATGCATGCCTTTGCAAAAGCGCGTCCTAAAATTTCACTGTACCAAATGTAGAAGTAAAGAGTTTACAGAAAGCTTACAATATATCATTAAAGATAAGGAAACCATAATTAATGATAAGAATGAGATTATTAGGATACTACAAGCAAAAATTAATGAACTCGAAAAAATAGACAATCAGGGATCACTTAAACAGACATTTGCTGAGACTCTTAAAATGCCAGGACCTACTCCACCAATATTGATAAATGTACCGGACATAATAATTAAACCTAAAAACAATCAAGACATGCAACAAACCAAAGCGGATATTATGAAAAATATAAATCCTGCTCAACTAAAAATTGGCATAAAAAATGTAAAAACCGCTAAATCTGGAGCAGTTATAATTAAATGCAAAAGTAAGGAAGAAACCGTAACCCTAGAAAAGATGGCAAAAGAAAAATTAAAGGACTGTTACACCATTGAGTGTTCAAAAATGAAAAATCCTAGAGTAAAAATAACTAATTTTAATCAAACGTTAACAAAAGAAGAAATTGAAGAGACAATCCTACAACAGAATGAAACGTTAAAAGATTTTAAAGTAACATTTATAAAAAATGGAAGGAATGGTAGTCCTAATACTATATTTGGAGAATGCTCAGCATACTCCTTTCGACATTTAATGAATACGAAAAAGATATTTATCGGATGGGAACGCTATCCAGTTTTCGAAGACTTATCTGTTCCAAGATGCTTCCAATGTCAAGGATTTTACCACAAAAAACAAAACTGTACAAAAACACTAACATGTCCTCTTTGTAGTGAAGAGCATGAACAAAAAGACTGTCCAAAGCAAATTAAAGCCTGTGTTAATTGTGTTGGTGCCAATAGACAGTACAAATTAAATAATAAGACTGATCACTATGCAACTGACTCACAGTGTCCCACCCTACTCTTCCATGTCAATATACTTAAAAGCAAAATTAATTACTCTGATTAATGGTAATAATTGATCAAGATGTTATCTTAGAAAATCTAAATCAACTAGAAACCAATCACCGTGGGGACTACCTAGACCCGGTCAATTATAAAATTCTATGTGCAACAGATGATAAAATTTTAACAGTTATGCATCTTAACATACGAAGTGCAAACAAAAACTTTGACGAATTCTTGGCATTGATTGAAACATATGATTTAAAATCCTGTGACATTTTTATCTTAAGTGAATGTTTTCAAAATGTTTTAACCAGTAACCTTAACATTCCAGGTTATAAAACTATTCATAATAAGGGTGATTTTAACAAAAATGATGGTGTTCTAATTTTCGTTAAAACGCATCTTAATTTTAACGCATCTAACAAAAAACTGAATATCTGTGGTGTATCTTTATGTGTCATAAATTTATCAATTAATAATGTTTCCTTTAGAATATTAGCATTGTACAGACCCAACCCGAGTAACTTGGTTGCATTCATAGAGGAGCTTGATTCATATCTAGACGATACTCATCAAAATAGCTTGATTAGTTTAATAATCGGTGACATCAACATCAATATAATTAACGAAAACGACCTAAACGTAAGTAAATATCTTTCAGTACTAGCTAAACACGGCTACATACCTTACATCCTTAATCCCACCCGTATTACGGCGGAAAGTGAGACATGCCTTGATCATATTTTTTTGAAAAAATCATGTAATAACAATCAAAATTTTAAGTTTAGTTCTTATATCCTAAATTGTCATATTACAGACCATTGTCCTGTTTTATTAACTGTCAATCACAACTTAAAAAAATCCCGAAACACAAATATCGCTGAACATACTATTCCTAAAATCAATTTCAAAAAATTAAAAAGCTGCATTGAATCTCAATACTGGGACAGTGTTTTATATTTAGACGAGCCTCAGGCTGCCACAGATCTTTTTATGAATATTTTCAACAGCTGTCTGGAAAAATCGAAGACATATAAGACAATTATAGAAAAAGTCCAAAAAATAAAACCTTGGATAACACAAGGTCTAATTACATCAATAAAATATAGGGATAAACTTAAAAAAAGGTTAAATAAACACTTCACACCAGAATCTGAACGAGAATACAAGGATTATAAAAATAGACTTAACAAATTATTAAATAAATCAAAAAACAATTACTATCTAACACAAATTGAAGAAAACAAAAATAATTTAAAAAAAGTATATCAGTTAATCTCCGAAGCTACCAATGAACAAACCAATTTCAACGACAAGTTTAAGATTGCTGATGATGAAGGAAATCTATTTAATGATAATAAGGAAATGTCTAACTTTTGCAACGCTTACTTTACTAAAGTGGGATTAAATATGGTTAAAGGTATAAATACCGCAGTACCATTTAGTGAAAATATGCCTATAAATTCTAATTCTATGTATATTAATGATGTAACAGAAAACGAATTGATAGAGCACATATCTACATTAAAAAATAATAGTTCTCCCGGCATAGACGGAATATCTGCCCAAATGATAAAACAAACTCACTTGCACCTTCTAAAACCTCTAAAGCACATAATTAATTTAATTTTTGAAAAGAAACGTATTCCTTCTCAGTTTAAAACGTCCATTGTCACGCCAATTTATAAAGCTGGGGATAAATCAAAAATACACAATTATAGACCAATCAGTGTTATTAATAACTTCGGAAAGATATTCGAAAAATGCTTAAAAACTCGACTAGTTGAATTTTTTAATCAAAATAATATTTTACACGAGTACCAATTTGGTTTCCGGGCTGGTAAGGCGACAACTGATGCCATGTATACAGTAATTAAGAATATTACGGAAGGCTTGGATTCAAACAATAAATGCCTTGCAGTTTTCTTAGACCTTGCCAAGGCGTTCGATACTGTTAACCACAAAAAGCTCCTTGCCGTCTTGGAACGGTGTGAAGTTCGTGGTAGGGTTTTAGATATCTTTGAAAGCTACTTAGCAAATAGGGAACAACGGGTAAAAATCAATGGTACACTCAGCGAACCCAGATTAGTAAAAATCGGGGTTCCTCAAGGAACTGTCCTTGGCCCGATACTTTTTCTAGCTTATATAAATTCACTTTTATCTATAAAGGCCCGGGCGAAAATTGTGTCATATGCTGATGATACAGTAGCTATATTTTGCGAAAACTCCTGGAATGAAACAAAAATTGCCTGCCAACAGGGTATGGAAAAGATAAAAAATTGGCTAGATATGTATCAGCTCTCCTTGAATGCAAGTAAAACTCATTATATAGCCTTTACCCTTACAGGAATTAACAAACCTAACTTTTCTAGTATTAAAATAAATAATATGGTTGATGAAATCAAAGAAACAAATGAAATAAAATACCTGGGCGTAATTATTGACGAAAACTTAAAATGGAGTAATCATATAAATTATTTAACAAAGAAAGTACGAAAACTTATTTACAAATTTTATCAACTGCGTGAAACACTGTCTCGAAAATTATTAGTAACTATACAGGGTCCTGCAATAGTGCGTCAGGCTTCCATAGCTCCTATACGAATTTAGTTAGGAATTTTATTCATACGCTAACTTATACTGTATCATACGGGGTACTTCAGGAAAATATTTTCTCATATACAGGATGGCCCAAAAAAGTGTGGTCATAAAAAGTTGTAATTTTTTTAAATGGAACACCCTGTATATTTTAACATTTTTAAATTCCACATAAAATTATAATTATTTTTTATTAAATGCATTATTAGCCTATACTTCATAGTTTCCGAGATATTGACTCTCGAAAAGTGACATTTTTGAACTTTGACAGCTTCTAACTTTCTAACAGTACGTCTTAGAGCAAAACGGCTTACATGTCCCTATCTTCAATTTTTATTATCTTCCCAAACAAATCAACTTCCAGTTAAACCGGAACAACAATATTTCCTGCGTTCGAGTTACATCCGGTTTAACCGGAAGTTGATTTTTTGGGAAGATAATAAAAATTGAAGATAGGGACATGTAAGCCGTTTTGCTCTAAGACGTACTGTTAGAAAGTTAGAAGTTGTCAAAGTTCAAAAATGTCACCTTTCGAAAGTCAATATCTCGGAAACTATAAAGTATAGACTAATAATGCATTTAATAAAAAATAATTATAATTTTATGTGGAGTTTGAAAATGTAAAAATATACAGGGTGTTCCATTAAAAAAATTACAACTTTTTATGACCACACTTTTTTGGGCTACCCTGTATATGAAAAAATATTTTCCTGAAGTACCCCGTATGATACAGTATAAGTTAGCATATAAATGAAATTCCTAACTAAATTCGTATAGGAGCTATGGAAGCTTGACGCACTATTGCAGGACCCTGTATACAAAACTCTAGCCGAATCACTCTTCCGCTATGGTATTCTAATATGGGGGGGAATGTATAAGAACTCACTACAAAAATTAAATATTACGCAAAATTACATATTAAAAATAATATATAAAAAGACTAGGCTGTTCCCTACTAACCTACTGTATACAGAAGAAATTTGTAATATAAGAACATTGTACTTTCATAGCATTTGTATATATGCCTTTAAAAACAATTGTTTCCAAAATTATACACTATCCTCATACGACACACGTAGTAATAAACTTAGGCTTTTACCTACTCTTAGATTTAACAGGAATATTAGCCATAGATTTATAAATTACACTTTACCTAAATCCTGCAATATCTTACCATTATATATTAAACAGATAAATAACCTAAAAGTATTCTCAAGACTGTCAAAAAAATTTATCTTTGAAAATTACCGTGAATTTGTGAAAATAATAGAAAATTGACCGTTTCATTTATTAGATATGTAGGTATATAATAATATCTTTATAATTTTCTTTTAGTTAGTTTATTATTTCACTCTTAGATTTAGTTTAGTAATTGCCTTCTTACTTAGGTATAGCACAACACAAGTGTTTAATCACTTAGGTGCTACTTATAATATATATGCATTTAAATTGAATTAATAATTAAGATAACTATTTGACTTATAAATCTAGTGTTTAGAATATAAATTTAATATGTATCAATGTATTTATAAGTAAATAAATAAATAAATAAATAAATAAATAAATTTAAAAATAAATAAATATGCGATAGCTATACCATTGACAATACATAAATACGCCTTCTCTGAAATACGATGATTTTTATATAGATGTATTACGTATTTATTTCCAAGATAATGTAAATATAAACGTATACATTATGCCTTGCCTCCGATGAAGATAATGGTCAGCTATATAGATTAAGACATTTCCCTTGATTAAGACTTGCCTGACGTTGACTAAATGTGTAATCTCAATCTTCGCCAAAGAACACAATAGTTTATTTTTTTATTTATATCTTAACATAGTATAAAACAAAGTCGCTATCCTGTCTTATGTGCTTAAATCTTTAAAACTAAGCAACGGATTTTGAAGCGGTTTTTTTTAATAGATAGAGTGCTTCAAGAGGAAGGTTTTTATGTATAATACATGCTTAATATTGTAGAGAAACACTAATAAATTTAAAAGTTTGTTCGGGTTTGTATTTATAAATCTTGACGTGATGGTGAACTCGCCTTATTATTATCTCAGATGCGTATAATGCCTGGCATTGCAACGCAGGCCGGGTACACGCTAGTTAAAATTTAAAGCATTGCGGGAAAGAATCTTTTAATATATCTTCGATTGACATTGCATGTCACTCTAATGTATAATACTAACAATGGTGCCATGAAAATCGTTAGAAGACGCCCATAGAGGCTCCAAGTCGACATTAGACGACTCTGTATACCGCACTTAGTATCTTGAATAACTTTTTTTTTATCTTTAATTATATAGTCAAATTTCTCTAAGAACGCGCCGCAGCGTGGCTAAGTCACCTGTCATTTATGGCACCCTGTTTTAGGTTAAGATGTTGACGCCAGAGACAGCACTGGGCTAAGTTCTTTTACCATCGCATTCACCATATTTTAAACTTGTACGGGGGTCTGAATGGTTTATTTGCAATATAGCTTGCAAAAATACAGTGTTAATTTTATTTACATATTGAAACATCGAAATCAACGCGCGATAGATTAAAAGTTAGGGCGTATAATTTATCCAAAGTCAGTGTGATGACATTCCAATCATTCCATGCGGCATACAAACGGCGGTAAACAGTCTCAAAGAGACCGACCTCACAACTAGGGTTGTCAGATCTTTCTTCTTCAATTCTTTAAGTTTTTTTAATTAAAAATGTTTCTTTTATATCAGTATTCAATTTTTAATCAGTAACTTTCTTTGAAAGCTAGTTTGCAAATATACTTTAAACCGAGGAGTTTTGAGTGTGACAGAAAAAAATAACAAGCCATTCATTGTTATAATAATACATTCTTTAGTCCTTAAGAAACAATATAACTGAAATCAAGACAAAAAGTGTTTTCAGTGTTTAAAAACAACTAATTAACAAACCCTTGTTTCTCGTATATACTTACATTGTGCTTGCAAATCAGAAAATTTTGAAGTATTGGCAACAGCATACAATTTTGAGTAATAGATGTGTTTTGGACTTCCATTGCCTTTAGTTTTTCATATCACAACGTTTCAACTGGTAAGTATCTCCAGTCGTCTTCAGGTGAATACTAAACAAGTTATAAAGCTACGAGCCTATTTATACTACCTAGGGGGGGCAGAGCTAGTGACGAATTCGGGTGCAGTCGTGAGTCATCTGCTTACGTCACCATGATTATTCATTTGGTGACGTGAGAATCGAAAATTCTCTCAGTGACAGTAGAAAAATCGACATGGGAGTTCCACAAGGAACCGTTCTTGCACCACTACTTTATATCTGTGTAATCTTTATATAAGGGGTAACCTGATTTCTTACGCTGATGATACAGCATGGGTGTTTGAAGAGGATACATGGCGTGACGTCAGAGAGATGGCGGAATTAAGTACTAAAATTATAAAAGACTGGCTAGACGGTAACGTGCTATCTCTGAACATCACAAAAACAAAGTTCATATTATTCTCAATATATAAAGCTAATATGCCGGATCTCAGTGAAATCAGATTAAAATTACCTATTAATTTAACCAATCAGATTAAGTATTTGGGCCTAATTATTGACGAAAATCTCAAATGGCAAAATCATTTAATTTATATTAGTAATAAAATCAGAAAATTGAGAAAATAAATTTTACGTGTTGAGGGATATTATACGGTCTACTCAGTCTGTTAGGTTGATTTATATTACTCTAGTGGAGTCACTAATTAGATATGCGATTATAATCTGGGGAGGAGCATATAAAAGTGCTCTAAGACCCCTCCCCTAATTATCAAACAAAAATTGATTTTGAGAATAATATATAAAAAAAACCCTTATATCCCAGTCACAATCTGTTTATAGATTCAAACTTGAAGAGGTTATATATTTTGGAAGCCATTATATTTACGAAACAAAACCTTAACAATTTCGACCATCCATCTCACGAATACAAAACTCGATCTACTTCTAACAAAAACATAATTACTGCTCAATGCAACAAAACACAAAAACAAAATTTTATTGGGTTATTTAGGAGACAACTCAAAAAATGTTTGTTGTCTAACTCAATAAATTTGAAACTAATCTAAATATCGGGTATTCCTTCATTGTATTTTAGGTTATTGTAAGAGTTATTTTGTTTGTTTCTGAATTCTTAATAGATTACTAGGATATATCTATAACGTTATCATTGCATTTTAATATATGTATACCTAGTATTGAATATAGCGCAACACAAGCTTAGGCGCCTTAAACCATAATTATTGTTAACAATTAATTGTATGCTATACTAAAACTTTAATATATCTAAGTATTTTGAATTTGAATTTGAATATTGGAATAAATTAATAAACAGAAAAAGGTTCAAAATATTTCTTTAATATTTTTATTGTTTTGGATAGTACCCACATGACTACTATAAATAGTTTCATAAAGTTAATTATATCTTACCATTTTAGATTGGGCATTTAGTTCATGTAACGGCATTCCGTTTCTTAAAGTACAATAACCCATGTAACCAGAGTTTCCCGCCTGATGTAATAATCCTCTACTAGGCGACGTTTCGATTGTTGATACATGCTGCTTTTTACGGGAATAATCCGAACAATCATCAGTGTCGACTGGTTGAGGTATGATATCGGGATTCTTCTCGTCGCTGTCGCACTCACCAGCACTTGAATCATGTTTTGACACTGGACTACCTCCTGCGTAAAAAAAATGATTTATAGATATTTTTAATAGTATTTGGATTATTTATTTTTAATACAGAACAAGAATTTTGTCCTTATATTTCGACAGACCCATCCTTAGATGCATTTCACCATATCATGGCTCATTAGTAAGGTTAGAATCCGACAAGAGAAAGGAAACGCAATGGCCAACTTTGAATGACAGTGAGCCTAATGAATAAAAATTAAACAATTTGATAAGATTACTTCAAGCCATTAGTTTTTAGTAAAAGCAATTGCTTGACTAGCAAATGCTATAAGTAAAAGCAATTGCTAGATCTGGATATAAATAAAATTTTGAAGCAATTGCTGTTTTTCTTACACCTCTGTAGCAAATGCTTATTCAACACAAGTTCAGACGTGGCTTATCCACTTGTTCAGATTATAGATTTAATGTCCAGTTTGGTGCCCAATTTGCAAAAGGGTTGACGTAAATACAACAACGTTGGTCTATTTATTTAGTACAATAGTAATATATTATGTTTTTGTGGAAAATAGGAAACTTATATTTGTGATTAGACGATTTTAGTGAAAATGAGGAAAGTAGTAATGATTAAGAAATTAAAGGCAAGCAATTGATATTCGTTCACAAATTGAAGGAACATAAACAAATCTCTCTGATCATAACCGTTTAGCTTCCACAACAGCTTCAGCACTTTTTATAAAAAAACAAATTTAATAAAAATATTGGTCTTCTTCAAAACTGCATCCATTACAGAAGTGTATGTCTTACAGACAGTAGTTTGGTTAACACCGAGTTCTTTACCTACAGAATTTTGAAAGCCCAGCTCCGACAATTTCCGCAGAAAGACTTTAATCTTATTTAAAGGCGACAGTGCATCCCCTCACCTTTTACCAGTAGCAGTCAAACAGTAACTTGCCAACCACTCAACATTTTCGCAGTCAAATCGATATAACTTTCTGAAATCATCATATCTGCAATTTACACTGTAGATTTTTCTTTTACGGACGTTCATATATTCCGCCATAATTGAAGACACAAATTAAGAGCGACGCACGTGTATGCCGCGGAGAACTAAAGTTGACTGCTACCAAGCAAATGATGCAGGGGTCGACCTACCTTAAAAAGTTAATAGCGATTGTTATACACTAGAAAAAGCGATTCCTTAAGTTATTCATCACATTTTAAGCAAACAATAGCAATTGCTTCTATTTTTTTAAAAGCATTGACTAGAAGCAATTCCTGCACTTTTAAGCAAGCAATACCTTTAGTTTTTATTCATTGGATTTCAAGAAATTACTTCGATTTTATAAGAAAAAGCAATCGCTGCATTTTTATTCATTAGGGGCAATATATCGACCTTGCTTGTTCGAGAATAAAACACAGTTTCTATTATTTCAAAAACGCACTTCGATGGAAAATTTAATTTTCAACAAAAAAGTTTTTCTGTATAAATTTCGAATTTTGCTTTGTGTAAGAGTTATTTTGAAAAAACGAAACTAGAAAAGGAACATTTTCGGTCGGCTCTTAAAAACGCACCCTTGAATTTGTGATTTTATCATTTTTAGATGTAGATCTAACACATTAAACCATAAGAACCCTCCAGCGCAATGGTTTCTTTTTACCCCTTAATTTTCGATATAGTAAATCGTTTATTAGTGGAGTTTAAAATTTTTACTTGGCCATTATTAATCTCAAATAATTGATATGGTGTCGACACATAGTAGTAAAGTATAGAAAATTCAGTATAGATATCCCAAATTAATTACTATTTATTAAAGAAAAAAAAGAAAGGCACAAAGTCTTTCTCCACAATTTTTTATTAGGATAACTAGGCGAACCTAGAATAATTCATAATAATTAAATTCGACATGTTTCGAGTGTAGAAACACTCATCATCAGGAAAACAAAGTGAATGCTGATGTTGTTAGCAATAGAGAAAATAATTGTGGGATTGAGCCGTAATGGAGCTTTTAAAGGTGTACAAGAGGTGTAAAAAAATGAATAGTCAAAAACCGATAATTAAGTTTTCAGCGTACTGCGGAAAGTCAGGGAGGGGTTAGTGCAGAGGCCCTGTCTTGGGCAGAAAAATGAAGAGTGTAAAAGAAAAATTTGGAAGTTTTAACAGACTTCGTGGAAAACATTTGTTAAGTAGAGAAAAATCTTAATTTTTTTATCCAGCTTTGGCGACATGTAAAAGTATTGAAATAAGAGGGAAAGAGAAAGAAAATATTGATTTCCATAAAAGTCGAACCATCTGTAAAAGATAAAAAAAGGGGAATGTAGCAAATGAAATTTAATAAAATAATGAGGTAGATAGGCTTACCATTTAGCTTGAAGTAAAATACTGTTGGGGTACCAGGCAAAATTAAGTTCTAAAAAGTTTTTAAAAAGTTTTTTGTTTTACAAGAACATCTTTGTTAGAGAAGTTCCACTGCAACCAGCACGCGTCAGTAGGGAATTGAACTTGAACTTGACATTGTAAAAGGGGGAACAAATGACAAGTGTTTTGGCGGTCAAATAGAATAACCTTCAAGTATGATAAGAAATCTTTTTAAAAAAGTTATAGAGGAGAAAAGCTCAATTAAGGCTCAAAATTGCTTAAAAAACTAAAAATCACTAGAAATACAAGATGAAATACAATCCCTACAAAATAGAAAGAAATTTCGTTTGGAAATATGTTGCTCAAAGGGTTAAGAAGAGAAGGTAAATATTTGTGTGGCGACCTCTGCTGGAATGTTTACAATTGGTAAAAGTGTAACTCAGTATTTCGACAAAACTTTGTAAAACTTAATTTTGCACACAATGTGTACGTTTTCACTCCTGCTGGGGTAACTGGGCCGTAAAAAGCCTGGTACCCCAACAGTATTTTACTTCAAGCTAAATGGTAAGCCTATCTACCTCATTTTATTAAATTTCATTTGCTACATTCCCCTTTTTTTATCTTTTACAGATGCTTCGACTTTTATGAAAAACAATTTTTTCTTTTTCTTTCCCTCTTATTTCAATACTTTTACATGTCATTGTCTCTAACAAAGCTGAATAAAAATTAAGATTTTTCTCTACTTAACAAATGTTTTCCACAAAGTCTGTTAAAACTTCCTAATTTTTCTTTTACACTCTTCATTTTTCTGCCCAAGACAGGCCTAGGCTCTGCACTAACGCCTGACTTTCCAGTATGCTGATTGTTGGTTTTTGACTATTTAATTTTTTACACCTCTTGTACACCTTTGAAAGCTCCATTACGGCTCAATTCCACTATCATTTTCTCTATTGCTAACAATATCATCATTGTATTATTTACTTTGTTTTCCTGATGATGAGTGTTTCTACACTCGAAACATGGCGAATTTAATTATTATGAATTATTCTGGGTTTGCCTCATAAAAAAAATTGTGGTGAAAGTCTTTGTGCTTTTCTTTTTTTTTCTATACATTTAATTCCACTTTGAGTATGGACTACCTTCACTATTTATTAGGTTTCCAATTAAAATAATTCTTTGTTTATTTTCGTCTTGATAGATGCAAACCAAAATATTCTAATAAAGTATGCAGGCAAGGCAAGTATGATAAATTTACTCAATTTACCATTATACTATAATACGACTGCACAAAGCAAAATGGATCCTCCTAGGTTAAACCCACAAAATATGGCTCCTTATCGAAACTTCGATTACAGAAATGCATGGAAATGGCGTCTTATGCCAAATGCAGAACGTTAAGATCGAATAACACCGTGTCGCGATTATCATAACGAGCTTGCTCTTGGTCTAATTTTTACTTTAAATGGTGGAAATAATGGGAAAGACTTCTTGGCAACTGGAAAAGATAATATTTAAAATGTGTTTGGTAATCGTTATTATAATTTATGTTACTAACTGTATAAAAATTAGGCCACAGTTCAAATAATATACCTAAGTATAAGTAAAAATATTATTTTTTATAGACGGAATAGTACGAAATATATTATTTATTAGCTAAAAGACTATTTACATTAGCTGCAATTGCAAGTAGTATTGCCTATAAGCATACGCTTTGATGACTTTTTAATCAGCTGCAATTTTATTCATTTAAAAACGACCATTTTTAATTGCATCGCATAAAGTTGCATGCAGTCATTGCATATAATATAAATAGTCTATTAGAATGTAATGGAAGCAATTGTCGTATGTCATTTCTAGTAACAGTTTACACAACTTTACCTTTGGTCAGGGCCGGACTTGACACATTTTCTATTAGGGGAAGGTTGTGTATATTGAACCGCTACCTAAATTGGACCACAGTACATTTCTCAGAAACTAAACAAGTGCCATATCATTTGGCAACACTGTAACATACTTCTAACCAGAACCTTTGATCAGCAACAAACTCAACTAGTTGGCCGTTGGTGCTTGGCGTGTACAGAGCGAAATGTAATTTACACAATTTTAATGTAATATTTTAAAGATTTTCCTAAGAATTTACCTAAGAACCATAAAACTCTGAGCAAAATCGTTTTTATGGAAGTTATCAAGTAAGTTTTTATCTTTCTATTTTTCCTATTACTATGCCATATTTGTTTTTTTTTTGTTTCTTTTCTAGGTGGTTTTGTAAAACACGGGATAGTTGCTTAAATTGGACCACAGGGTGATTGCCAAACGATGACCGGTCCAATATAGGAAACTAATTGGTACCAACAATTTTATTTTTTGTTTATTTATTTAACACTTAAGCTTCCGGTTTAAATCGTGTGGTCCAATTTTGGAATCCCCAGGTGCAATTTAGGCAACCGGTTTCCTAGGTTGAACCACTTGCAGAGGTTATTTTATAGGCTGGTATATCATAGATACTTTGAGATAAAATTCTGCAAAAAAATCCTGCAGCTGAACAACATACTAAAGTATACTAAGGTAAGTATAGCCTCAAGATCGATTTTGCGATATTATCAGGTCTATGATAAGAAATCTGGAAATTGGTCCAATATGGGCAACCTTCCTCTATTATGGTTGTCGACGTCCATTCACACAGCAACCTTCTGATAGTCTTTGTAAATTGCTTTCACAATCGCAACACGATTCATCTTCCGTCTCACACACTCCATAATTGGAGATAATTATTCTTTATGGTGACAGGCAGAGAGTTATCTAGTTTTGGGGCTATACTCGTAGCAAATCTTTGGTTTTCATTGCTTCATTAAATACAGCCCACCCCACACGACAATGGCATATAGTAAGATAGGTTCAAAAGTGCCTTATAAATTTATATAAGGATTTTTTTGTTCATGAATTTACGCAGCTAATAAAATTTGTAAACAAGTCTTCTGGTTATAGTAAGTACCGTTCTTGTAACCGCAAATGGTTGAAATTTGGTCTGTTGACGTCAGTAAGTGAGAAATAAACGTATTTTGAGTATGGTAAGGGTTCATTTTAAAGTCCAGCCAGTCCCTAATCATATCAACATCGAGCTTTGCTTTACATTTAACTTCCTGCCAAGTATGATCACTAAACAATAAAACTGTGTCTGAAAGGTAAAGGGTGTTTTTTTTAGAGGTTTGTTTTTCTACTTGGCAACACCGCTTCTAGTGAAGGTTAAGTTGAGCGCCGATAGTTGGTTTGTGCTCAGTATTGTCTGCCATTTTACTATGAATAGACTTACGCCGGAAGAACGCTTCCAAATTGTGCAAATTTATTTTGAAAATCGTGGTTCAGTTCGCCAAACTTACCGTAATCTACGACCGTTTTTCGGTCGACATAATCGTCCTTCCGAGCAAGTTATCCGAATAACCTTGCATCGTTTTCGCACCAAGCATACTCTGGTTGATAATGTGCATCCGCAGAGACGTCGTACAGTGCGCACCGAAGAAGTGATTGCTGCTGTGGGTCGTAGTGTTCAGGACGACCCAAATGAGTCGATTCGCCATCGTGCCCAACAATTGGAGCTGTGCCCGTCCACATTATGGACGATTTTGCAGAAGGATCTTGGTTTACGACCTTACAAGATCCAGCTCGTGCAAGAACTTAAGCCACGTGACCATAATCTTCGTCGTACGTTCGGTCAATGGGCCGAAAATAAGATTTCTGTTGACCCTGATTTCCATAAAAAAATTGTGTTTAGCGATGAAGCTCATTTTTGGCTGAAAGGCTATGTAAACAAGCAAAACTGCCGGATTTGGAGTGCAGAAAACCCAGAAGCGATTATGGAGACTCCGTTACATCCAGAGAAGCTCACTGTTTGGTGTGCTTTATGGGCTGGTGGGATCATTGGCCCATATTTTTTCAAGGATGAGGCCGGCCAGAATGTTACAGTAAATGGAGAGCGCTATAGATCAATGCTTGCTGACTTTTTCACTCCCCAGTTAAATGGCATTAATCCACAGACGCTTTGGTTCCAACAAGATGGCGCAACATGCCATATAGCGCGCGAAACCATCAATTCATTGCAGGAGAAACATTTGATGTCCGCGTAATATCACGTAACGGACCCGTCAATTGGCCTCCACGCTCGTGTGATCTCACACCTTTGGATTATTTTCTGTGGGGGTATGTGAAGTCACGAGTCTACTCTGATAAACCAACGACGTTGGACCATCTGGAAGCCAACATACGACGCGTTATTGGCGATATAAGTCCACTTATGCTTGAAAAAGTGGTCGACAATTGGACTTCCAGATTACGTTTCGTTCGAGCCAGCCGTGGCGGCCATTTGCCCGAAATCATATTTAAGCACTAATGGCATACAATAAACATTCAAATAAAAATAAATACGATGGCCTATTAGTGATATTTATGTGTTTTATTTAATTTCAAAGTTCTATACCTCTAAAAAAAACACCCTTCAGAATGTCGGAACATGCAAGAGACTGCAGAAACTTTCATGTTACCAAAGACTCAAAAACAGCACTTTTTGACCATTTTAAAACGCACGGGCAGACTTTTGACTTTGAAAATGTAAGCATTTTAGGGACAGAGACTAATTATAAGAAACGCATTTTAAGAGAAATGATAGAAATCAAAAATGACCCGGAAAGTATCAATCGAAGGACAGATACTTATAGAAACCCTCAGTACTTCATATTTTAATTTAATTGAAAAAACGAGAAGGGAAAAAAAGAGATTTACAACAATAATTGATTTCTACATTATCACCGCTAAAACAAATCAGTTGGTTTCTCGCCTTGCACAGGTTGTACTACAAAATTTTAAAAATTACTAATTGTTTACGGTGCCGTTTGTTACGTGTCCCTTTTAGCATTATGTGTCCTACATTTTTTTTAATTTGTTTTATATCATTATGACTCGTGGAGCCCACTTTAACTGTAAGTTTTTACCACTTTTTGTTTGTTGTTTTTTGGGTTCACCCTTGATCCCTATTTTATTTTATTTTAATAAGAAAACTTTTCTCTTTTCTAATGTTTTAATTTTGTTGTACTTTTTAAGAAAATTAAAAATACACAAATTGTCGTAACTTCCTTTTGTCTCTCTCTACAGTTTGCGCGTTATTTCTAAAGGTTTTCTTTTTCTCTTGAAACACCATGAAATATAAAAGAAAAATGATACCTACATCTAACTGTGTTACTCTTTAATATATCAAGGATATAATTATGTACTTTCTGTTATGTTATGTTATCGAAAATAAGATTTGTCATTTTTTCAAACAAATCAATTAAGATGTAATGCTTTTATCGGTTATTGTTGAAGCCTAAGAAAGAATCCGATTGTTTCAGAGCTTTGAGGATGGAAATATATTTTCCGAAACGTCGGCAAACTAAAATTTGGGTTTTATTTGCTTCCCAAGACAAGGTGACCAACTTTCTAAAGTATAAAATCGGGACATTTTAAGAAAAATTTTTAAATAAAGATGAATGTACTTTTAATTTGTCTTTTTAACGAAATCCGAGGTAAATAAATATTGCTTTCCGATTTCGTCGTAAAATGTCGGCCAAGTGAGGTTTTTCAAAACCCAATCGTAAAATTCACAAATCTTAGTTACGGGTTACGGGTTACGGTTAATGCAGCGTTGTCATTGTTTTCGAAAATTCTTTAAATTCGGTACAACTGGTACAAGTACGAACACAAACGGGACATTTCGGGACGTATTTTTATTCCGGGATGACTTATCAAAAACCGGAACTTGTCCCGGCCAAATCGGGACGGTTGGTCACCTTGCCTAAGATCCTTAAACCCATAAAAAGTCTATTGGATCATTAACAAATTAAAAATTTTATTTTATAATAAATATTAATTTTAACACTGCCTTACCTAAAATCTGATAATAATCTCTCCGTCAAATTACCGTTATGATGTAGGTAACAACCGTTTAAGTACATCTCCTAACCACAATTACGGCAAACAATTAATAACTTTCGGCACAAGTTCAAGTTTCTAAAGTGAGCATGTTCCTTTATCAATAATAGTTCGGCCATAACAAGCGAGACACGACTTTCGAGGGCAGTTTAAAAGCGACATTCGAACTTTTAGTTAGAGAGTTGGCCATAAGAAGTTCAGTATATGTGTTTACTTATAAGACTCTTGAGTTAAGTTTATTACTGGTCTTTATTTTTATTATGCACACATTTGTTTTATTATACATCAGATTCTTATTGGGTATCTCGTCCTCAGTAGTAAAGATAGAGGGACGTGATTCAATATTATTATTTTACTTAATTCTGGACCTTCTACCGATAGGTGTAAGGCGGGTGGACGGAGTTGAGTTATGTATCTCTCTATATCCGTGTCGTCTTGTGTGACCTTTTTAGATCATTCCATTCGATTTTCTTTTTATCTGTTTGTTCTTTCATACAATCACTCCAGGTTTTCGTCGGACATCCCTATTTATTTTTTCTTGATACTTTCGTTTCATACACTCTTTTCGTTCTCCTTCACTTAATTGTCTACATTTGACTATGGTGCATGGGCGTAAGAGGAAATCGCAATCGAAATTTATTGGCTCTTTAGTATATTTTAGACCAATCATTTCTTAAAGGAAATAACTTGCCGAACCAAATTACACACTTTCTCGTTCCCCTTGATAGGACTTTGGGTCCTAGGAAAAGCCACGGCAAATGCCCAGAAGCCTATTTTTGTTATCGACAAATTAGATAATCTCAACATAATATAAAACTCGCGAAACGACGTAAGTAAAAATGTCGCTAGCTTTGCATCGAAGTGTCTGAAGTAAACAACAAAGGCGCATGCTCCATAACAAAAAATTAAAAACTTCACATTTGTTTGTCGGTCTCTCTCTCTCTCTCTCTAAAAAGAGAGACCTTTCTATTATTTTGTCCGTTTGTCAGTCATAAAGTTTTTCTTACCTCCTTTATCGCTTAACGTCGCTCCACTACCACTTCCCCTGTGTTCTAGGCTGCCGCCAGTTACTACAGCATTCTTATGCCTCTGTTGCTGTTTTCTTCTGTGGTCGCCGCCTTGGGTGCATTGTAGCCTAAGTACCAATATAACCACTAAAGCCACGATAAGCAGTGCAGAAACCACTCCTATGATAACGCTCATCAACGGGGTGAAGCGGAAGGGTGATCTATGTGTATCTGCAAAAATTTAATGATAATATACTTCAAAGAAACGGATAAGCCTTTTATATATCCACTTAAAGGAGAATTGCTCGGATTCGTCAAACTACTTTTTATATGCATTTTTTTAGAAAAAAAGCTACAGGGTCTATCATAAAAATGTTACGTGTACTTTAATTTTTTTAATGAAACATATTGTTACATTTTTACATTCTACAATCAATTGTAGACATTTTTCATTAATCATGTCCTATGCTTATCTTCAACCGCTTACGAAATATTAATGCTTTAATGCAGGTATGCACCATTGTTCTGTTTCTCGACTTAGAAACGTTCTGAACTTACGTCAGAATCTTTAAGGCATTAGGCATTGACCATAATAATTTGCTATTTAAACTTGAGATGTCAAAAAAGTAAGTAAATGTTAATCAAATTTGAATATTGCGTTGCTGATATTACATATAAAATGCGCCTCGCTAAAGAGGAACGCCTAGAAATTTTGATTATTTTTGAAGAAGTAGTCCATACTTAAAGTGAAGTTAAATGTATAGAAAAAAGAAAAGCTCAAAGTCTTTCTCCACAAGTTATTAGAATAACTAGGCGAACCTAGAATAATTAATAATAATTCGACATGTTTCGAGTGTAGAAACACTCATCATCGGGAAAACAAAGTAAATAGTACAATGCTGATGTTGTTAGCAATAGAGAAAATAATAAGTGGGATTGAGCCGTAATAGAGCTTTCAATGGTGTACACGAGGTGTATAAAATGAATAGTCAGAAGACTGACAAGAATTCAGTATACTGGAAAGTCAAGGGCTAGTGCAAAGGCCCTGTCTTGGGCAGAAAAATGAAGAGAGCAAAAGAAAAATTAGAGAGTTTTAACAGACTTTGTGAAAATCATTTAGGTGTAAGTAGTGAAAAATCTTAAGTTTCATTAAACTTTGTCGGAGACATGTAAAAGTAGTAAAATGAGAGGGAAAGAAAAAAGAAAAAATTGGGTTTCGTAAAACTCAAAGCATCATTTACCTTGAAGTAAAATGCTGTTGGGGTACCAGGCTTGTTACGGCCCAGTTACCCCGGCAGGAGTCAAACCATACACATTGTGTGCAAAATTAATAGATTGAAAAGATTTAATTTTTTTTTTTTAGTTTTATTAGAACATCTTAGAGAAGGTTACTTTTTTTCATTTTTCTGCCCAAGATAGGGCCTTTGCACTAGCCCTTAACTTTCCAGTATGCTGAAGTCTTGTCGGTCTGACTATTAATTTTTTACACCTCGTGTACACCAATAAAAGCTCCATTACGGCTCAATCCCACTTATTATTTTCTCTATTGCTAACAACATCAGCATTGTACTATTTACTTTGTTTTCCTGGCGATTAGTGTTTCTATACTCGAAACATGTCGAATTATTATGAATTATTCTAGGTTCGCCTAATTTTGATTATGTTGGATTGTGGAGATAAAAATAGAAACCATACGGAAAAAACTAGTATTATTATGTCTAATGAAAAATACTCAAATCGCCCGCCTATTAGCCAATCGACAGTGTTTATAGGGTAAAAAATTTCCCGTACAGTTAAGGATAGTGTTAAAAGTATTCGTCGTGATATGATGATAAATAATGTTTGTAACAACAAAATGATCCATTTTAACAGATCTGTTTGTAGCAACGTTTACACGCAACATCGCATTTTAAATGGCCAATAATAACAGTAATCTGAAAATTTAATATACGACAACCAATATTTGAGTTTCATGAAAACAGATACCTACTCGTATGTTCTCAAAAAATAAATAAATCTTAATTTATTTTCCTAGAACAACTCTATCCCAGAGCTTACTCAAATTACTTTGATAGAATACTAGGGACTACTTTAGTAAGTTTATAAGGCTTATTACACTATTTTATATTATTTAAACAAGACGTTTTATTTTTTAAGAATAAATTTGGGATTATTGCTGCAAATGCATACCTAGAACTGACCCCATAATATTATAGGTCTTAAGCAGACGCCAAAGAAATAACAATGAAAAGGTCATGCATAAATACGTAACCATTGCCAGTACACATTATTGTATAAGCAATAAAACAATGCTTGTTTGGTTTTCGCAACAAAGTGCACAATATGCAAATTAATTAAAATAGCTATACGTATATAACTCCAATGAGAACAGTGGACATAATACTAGTAAAACGGTACGGTATGACCTAGTATTAACTTGGATTTAATAGAAAATATAATTCATCCAAACGAAATATGCCCTTGAAGTATGTACCGGGTGTACAACTATAAAGGAAGGCCGGCTGTATCTGGGAGACCGTTTACCGTACAGCTTGCCGAATAAATATTTATGACAAAAGTGACTAGGAGAAATTGCTGGAAATTATTTTTAAGTTTTTAGGTTGGCCGCTAGGGGACGTAACGATAGTGGTCAAACAGAAAATAGGAATTTTCTCAAAAATCCTCAAATAAACATCTTAACATAGTATAAAACAAAGTCGCTGTCGCCCGTCTGTCCCCTTTCATATGTGCTTAAATCTTTAAAAATACGCAACGGATTTTGAAGCGGTTATTTAAAATAGATAGACTGATTCAAGAGGAAGGTTTTTATGTATAATACATGCATAATATTGTAAAGAAACAGTGATAAATTTAGAGGTTTGTTCGGGTTTGTATTTATAAATCTTGACGTGATAGTGAACTCGCCTTATTATCTTAGAGAAAGCGTTGCAACGCAGGCCGGGTACACGCTAGTATTGTATAAAAGGTACCATTTTTCAAATCCAATTGAAATTCTGGCTAACTTTTATCTTTGAGTTTTCGCTCCACCTTTTTGTTTAAGGGGGGAAGGATAGGATAAATATTGTTATGCGAGAATAGTTACAACTTTGGTTTGTCTTATCAGAACTTGACAAATTTGGACTCGCTAAATGGGGATTTTTTGGTATTATGGATTTAACACAAAGCAAAGTCCTTCTGAATTACGTTGCGACAGCTAGAGGGCGCTATTTAGCAGAATCAACAAGTTCCTCATTTTTCTCAAAAATTTTAAATTGCATGATAAATATTTTTTTATCTTAACCAAAAATAAGAATAAATAAGAAGAATATTATCTGTGAAAACCGCGAGCCAATATATTTTTTTAAAACAAAGATATGGAAAATATAATATAAAAATAAGCTTCATAAGAATACCCAAGCAGCATTTTTCTTACTTCCAACTAATTTTTTATCAACCCCGACGTTGCATTGTGTCCATATAGTAGTCATTATTTGTACATGATGTAAACCGGCAGCTAAACAACGTCGTTTGAACGTTGTTTAGCTGTTACCAGAAATCTAGACGTGGATCGACGATTTCACAACTCATCGAGTGCAACAAGTTTGATATTGGGTGAATGCACAACGTTGTACCGCCGTCGGAGATGACTACTATCTAAAAGTTGCCTATAGTCCTAAAACACAACGTTGATATGACGTTGGTATTGGTATTTTTTTACTACTCTATACTTTGACAGATGTCAGTACAAGATCGTAAAGGTTTTACCTGAAAGTGAGGTTAAGTAGTCTTTAGTTCTCTTATTTGTAAATTTGATATGGAAAAAAACAGCTTTCGCCTCGTCGGCCCTTTAAATATTCAGCTACTTTTTATAGAAGACTGAAAATACAAAGGCACAAAAATAAAAAGTTTAAAAGCGGTACCTGTAAAAGCACATTATCATACAATAAATCAGATGAAGCCGGTCCATCTACATCTCACCAGCACACCGATAGTGATCCAGAAATGTGGCTAACAGGAAACAACTCTGAAAATGACGCGTTGCAAACGAACCGAATGTTGATGACAAAAATAAATAAATGACATGTAAGAGACAACTCGCGAAGCTGTCGAAAAATGACAGCGTTAAGTGTAGTTACCCCTTTAAATGTCTTTTCCACATACCCCGTATGTTTTTATTTTACTTTCATTTTAATACCTTCACAAATGTAATTTTAACGTTACAACTTTTAATGCCGTAAAAGCTCCATTAAGGTTAAACGCCTACCACTTATTGTTTTCTCTTTTGCTACAACCATCAGCAACATACCTTCTATCTCCTGATGATGAACGTTTCTACGTTTGAAACATGTAGAGACCTTTAAACTAAGAATTTTTATTCTATTAAATTTTGTGGAGGAAGAATTTGTGTTTTTCTTTCCTTTTTATACTTTCAACTTCACTTTAAGTATGGACTATTTCTTCAAGTTAGTATATTAAAGAAAACGGAACAGGCAACATTTTTCACAAAATATACAAATTAAAGCTACTAAAAGGGTGGAGAGTAACCAATTTTTGGAAACCGAAATAAATATAAATTTAGTAAATTAGTAACACTCTCGGTCAAAAAAAAAAACAGACAAGAAAAATATTAGTACATTTTAACTTGCAATATTGGATTTACTTAAATGAACTTTTTTGCGAATTAATGCCACGTTATTTAAGTTTCTTTGCTGCATTCCAGTTATCGTAAAATAAGCACCACTTTGTTCTTATACAAGAAAGAACAAAAGTTCCATTTTTGGCATTAAATTTTAAACACCCTGTGTGAAAATTCGGTGGTAGGATAATGTTTAACTTAGCTTGGTTCTTAAGTTTAATTTTTTTTACGTTACGTTCCTCTTGAGTTATCTCGGCTATGTCTTCTGGTCCAATTATTTTGTAATTTTGAGATGTAGTATCACAAAGATGATCTCAAAATTTTTATTCAACCTATCAGCATTGTTATTACCCCAAGGCAAAAAAATAATTAGACAACAAACCCGAACAAATCCAAACAAAATATCTGTAGCTTTTTTTAGGAAACAAATATCAAGATAAATCAAGAATCAAGGGGAACATAACATTAAAAAATTATGTGTGTGTATTTGTTTTATGGGTCTGGTGAAACCAACTGGCCAGCATCTCTCTTTATGTAAGGAATGTGAAAACTTTTATTCAATATAAAATTTACTGTTATACTTATAGACTACTTTTGATACTACATATTAACGTACTTACTAATTAATAACTAAAATAATGCTGATTTTGTTTATCTATATTTTTTTTAACTTATATATTTTTTTATATATATATTTTTTTTCATGTTTCTTTTTTTTTTTTATTTTTTTTTTGTTTTTTTTTGAAATTTTTTTTCTAATTTTTTTTTTCCAATTTTTTGTTTTTTTATAAATTTATATTTTCTTTTACAATGAAGTTATACAGAATTCTATAAATAATTGTAATTGTTGGTGATGACCAAGCTTTCCAAGTTAAAAGGGAGTGTTACAATGTTTTAAAAAATGATAAAACCTAAGAACTAAATTAAACATACTACCGAATTTGCCTACAAGGCGCTTAAAATTTAGTGTTTAAAATGTAACTTTTGTTCTTTCTTGTATAAGAGCAAGGTAAAGCTTATTTGACGATAACTGGCATGCAGCAAGAAACCCCAAATAATGTGCCTTTAATTTGCAAAAAAAACTCATACGAATCGCTCCAAAATCTAAAAAGTTAATGTAAATTTAAATGAACCAATATTTTTTATTACCATAGCTGCTTTTTATTTGCATCTTGGATCAGGTCAATTAGACCCAGATCACTAAAATTTGACAATTAGGATGTTTTATTTACCAACTGATCTGATTTGTAAGTGACCCGGTCACTTCCCCGTTTGCCCCTAACTGCACCACCCGCAAATTTCGATCACTTAAAGTAAACTGGTCAGAAGTAAAAGGTGGGAGTTGTTTTGACAGATACTTGGCGTAGCCTAACCTCAAACCACAGATAAAAATATAAAATATTTGCCCGTAATCTAAAATTTAAAATCAGAGGATTCGGAAGAGAAATTAGCTATAATATTAAGTACATCAAAGTGTTTATTTCTTGTAAAATATAATCAAATCGAGAATAACCATAACCTCAACAAAATTTACGTGATAAATGACACTGACGTAGTCCGAAACAGAATAAAAGTCAGTTTTATTTGATGCATTTTGGATCAGATCATTTTAGATCAGTTCATTTAAAAGTGAACTGATCGAGAATGCAAATAAAAAGCAGCTAATAAGTGTAATAGTAAAAACCAGAATCTAATATTTACAAAAAAACACCAAAATCAAGTTAGTTATTCCTATTAAAAATGCTGTCAAAATTTTTATATGTTAACATTGTCCTGTAATAAAGATATAATATTAAAATTTGATGTCGCGATCGAAGGTTTTTCCTGCAAAATTTTTTAAATTGTTTCCAATTTATTGCCTAAAAAATACATCTTTGTAGAGAAGGCCCGGGTCCCCTGGTACCCCTTAGTTGTGCCCCCCTAATACGAACATAAACTTGTTTAAAATATTAGCTATTTCCTAAGGGGAATACTGATGTGACCGGACTATAGAGATACGTAAAAATTGTCATCATTTTACTGCTTTATCAGCAAACTAATAAAAAAAGCAAATAAAATTGTGCGCTACACAGAACGACGAATGGTATTAAAATTGTTTACATGAGCATGGACAAAATACGGGACCCACCATTTTAAAAACATGCATTACAATCTTTTTTCTCTATAACGCGAGTTTTGTGCACTCATAAATCTTGATAAACTTTATAGTTTTAGGATTTGATTTTTGTTTAAGAATATAATATATAACATGTAATTTATTTTATGGTTATGGGCTACTTTCGGGATTCCTTAATATAACCGGTTTTTTTTTCGAGCCAAATCGTTTTCCTACAGGAATATTTCAGTGTTTGGGCATTTACAAAAATTTTGCTCCTAGGGGGTGGAAAAGGGATTAAAAGTTTATATTGGCAAAAATATTTTTGATCCGCATTTCTTGAAACGGCATAAACACTCTAATATACAATTAATAATTTCTTATTTTAAAAAAAATCGGTTCCTAAGGAGATCAAATAGAGGATAAAACTTTTTATTGGAAATACATTTTTTGCACATTTATTTATTTAAGCAACACACAGGTTTTACCCCATTTATAAGACTTACATAATCAAATATCATAAAGTATATAGTATAGGGGAGAGGCGGGCATATTGACATAGACGGGCATAATGAGTTTTTTCTAGTATGCCAAATCTAGTAGCAGAATAAGTCCCAATTCGGGTGATAACGTTCAAGAGCCGGAAACACTGCACTGGCTCTATTAGTACGGACTCTTTAGACTTTCATCCGACGGATTTATTGTGTTATTTGTGGTTGCCTGGTTTTGACCTTCAGGGTAAGTAACATTTTGGAATATTATTTAACTACCTAAAATTCATTTTTACCAAAGTTTTAAGACATTGATAATATGTCATTTTGCCCGCCTGCTTTGTTCAGAGTTTTAACGAATTATTTATTTTTTGATGGTTTATTCATATAAAAGAACGACAAATAAAGGAGTTTGGAATGATGTCGATATGGAAAGAGCCATACAAGCTGTCCGTAATGGCGAAATGGGCTGGTTAAAAGCAAGTATGCCATTTTGCCCGACGTGGGCGGCCAAAATGAATTTATGTTGCAAAGTACGTTTAACCTGTTCCAAATAAAGTTCAAAAAAAAAAAAGAATAAATTTATTTCTAAAGTTGTAGAGTATTTCACTGGTCATCGACATGTATTAAAATAATTAACTTAAGCTCATTTGTTCATTAAGGTTCGTTCATAGTGGGTGCGTCGAGCGATGCGTCGCGTCCGCGTCGCGCCTCTAAAAAAACCATCTCATTTATTTAAATACAAACGTTTATAGTAAGAGCGTTCACTCTGCGTCGCGTTCAAGCGTTCAGAGAGCGTTCCGAGAGCGTCCGCGTCGTAAACAACCCGGATTGTTTTTTTGGAGCGGCGCGCTAGGCAATATGTGAAAAGTATATATTTTTCACAAAATTTGATGCATTTTTTCCCAAGTGGTTATCAACTTTTTCCAACAAATAATCACAAGTGCGAATAGACATTTTTAAATAATTAAAAAATCGGTCTTCGGATACCGTCTTAAGCTGTGGGTATAAATGATGAAATTCCCCAAATTTGTGTCTCTCTCTATTAATGGGGTGAATTCCAATTCGCTTTCTTCTTAATCTTCTCAAATAATATGGAGTTTCTAGTAAAAGGAATAACCGAAGTGCTCTAGTTGGAGCCATTTTATGAACTAAATTAAAATATATTGCCGTCCAAAACGATGCACATACTGTGCGGGACACGACTCTCGACGCTCCCACTATGAATGTCCTGGCGCAACACAACGCGACGCCTGGCTCGACGCTCCCACTATGAACGAGCCTTTAGATTTTATGGATAAAAAACTAAGTATGTCATTATGCCCGCCTCTCCCCTACAGGGTGTTAGAAATTCGACATACCAGCATTGGAATCTCGGAAACCATAGGAGTTAGAGAAACGGTTAAATGAAGGCAAAGTTGTGCAATTCGGTGCTGATTATAATGCCGCTTTAAAAGTTTTCAAATTCCGAATACTTCCGATTAGATTCGAAAAAACCGAAATTTTGCAAAATCGTTTTTATTTTTTCCAGAGCTCATTTGACTAGCTATTTAAAAATAAATGACACTTTGTCATTGCCACTTTTTCTCCTATACAAAATGACGTTACTAAACTAAAGATCCGCCGTTTCGTCTCCGAGTGGCCATCACCAATTTTACTTTTCTAAATCCTAATTTTCTAACTGTTCAAAGATATTGCCGTTTTGCTCAATACAACGATCGATTTTTCTTCCAATTTTGGCGACAGCCTTTTCAACCGATCTTCTCCTTATCCTACCAAATGCAACTTGTATGCGTTCTTCCAGTTCGTCCATGGTATCTACGTCATTTTTATAAATAACTTTTTTAATACCCCCCATAAAAAGAAATCCAGCGGCGAAATATCAGGAGACCTCGCTGACCATCCCCACCATTTCCGATCCACCTATCAGGGAACTGTTCATTTAACAAACAATTTTACTGCCTTGGTATTGTGCGGCGGCGCCCCATCTTGCTGGAGCCAAACATGGGGTAACATAGCTAAAGAAATTTCGTTCAGATATCCTTGAAAAGTGGTGTTTAGGATTTAAAATAAAATATAGTTTTTAATTAATATTGTGATTCGTTGCCAGGACCGGACTGACAAGAAGTATAAAAAAATGAATTTAAAAATATAAGCTAGGACAATTTATCATTATGAGAAAGTAATATTGCCATTACATTTTGAGGGTAGGAGGGTTTAAAAAGCGGTTAAAAAAATCCAGGTCCGTATTTAAAAAAGTAAAGTTGGTGATGGCCGCTCGGAGACGAAACGGCGGATCTTTAGTTTAGTAACGTCATTTTGTAGAGGAGAAAAAGTGGCAATGACGAAGTGTCATTTATTTGTAAATAGCTAGTCAAATGAGCTTAGGAAAAAATAAAAACCATTTTGCAAAATTTCGGTTTTTTTCGAATAAAATCGGAAGTATTCGGAATTTGAAAACTTTTAAAGCGGCATTATGCATATAGCAGCGAATTGCACAACTTTGCCCCTATTTAACCGTTTCTCTAACTCCTATGGTTTCCGAGATTCCAATGCTGGTATGTTGAATTTGTAACACCCTGTATAAGTTATTGTATTATTATGTATATGTTATGTTTTGTTCAATCTAAAATATTTATATATAATATAATATGTTAAGACTAGAAGTCATATTACATCACAATATTGCAATTCCAAGGAACACAGCCTTGGTTATAGAATACTGATGATGAGCATTCATAGCAAAAATGTCCAGTTGGAAGGCAAGATTATTAAATTGTTTACACATACAGGGTGTCCCATAACTTATGGGCCGTAGAGAAACTGGAGATACTAGACATCAAACTAAGCCGATTAAGTCATATAAGTTTTTTCGAATTGTTACTCGTTCTAGAGATACAGGGTGTTGAAAGTAAAAGTTTATTCTCGAAAATAAGCCATAATATTAAAACCGTTTAATGAATCGAATTAAAAGTTGGCAGTATTATGTTTTTATGAGCAAGAAATAAGAATTTGTAGAAATTTTAAAGTTTCACACTAGAGGGCGCTAGTTGCATACACTGGGCTTCATAAATCTATGATTTTTTTCTTACCTGTGATATTAGGTATTTTTCATTTAAAGTTTCTTAAAGAAGGGCATTTTCTGAGTCAAAAAGGTGTACTTGATTGATCTTAATATCTTTAACGGTTATCGAGATATTTCCCTTTAAACATCCCAAAGCATAAAAAAACATAGTACATAATTAAATTAATATTTTAATTATCACAACGCAATAAATTTAAAACAGTGGAACAAAAACAAGAAGCTCACTTTAGTAAATGTTGAAAGTGACCACCGTTGACCTCAATACACTTTATTAAACTTTTAACTAAATAAATAATAATATTATTAATAATAATAATAAACTTTAATTTCAACACCCTGTATCTCTAGAACGAGTAACAATCCGAAAAAACTTATATGACTTAATCGGCTCAGTTTGATGTGTAGTATCTCCAGTTACTCTACGGCCCATAAGTTATGGGACACCCTGTATTATTGTAAACTGGCGATCTTATCATTAAGTTGTTAGATGTTATACCAGAAGTTGTCGCAAACTTGCTTATTTGAAATAGAGCACCATGTATAATTTTTTTTTATATTATTTTCTGCATTTCAAATAATTTTATTGATTGATTATAAAAATTTAAATGGACAATGGGAGGGGGGGGGGCAAATGCCCCATTGTCCCCTTCTTGTATCCACCACTATCTATTGCAATAACTGCTAAGTCAGGGCTAAAATCTAAGGTATTATGCCAGCCTAGTAGGGGACAGTGGGGCGGAACGGGGTACTGGGGCAAAACGGGGTACCCATTATAAAAACCAATCGCACTACCAGAAATGTTTCAAATTCTGCCGATCGAGTGATTTTATGCTTTCTTACTTACTGTTCCGACAGATGGCCGCAAAACGTTTACTGTGTAGGTTGTGTGTTTAGTTGTGTGAATATTGGCGCAAAATTGTAATTTTTAATCCGTAGAGTTATCACGGTGAGTGAGGTTTTTGTTTATTTACGCTAATTTTGAATTACCTATCGAAAATATTATCTTAGTGTCTTCCTTTCTATACGCCGTATTTTACTTCATTTGTTTTTTTCACAAAAATTTAACACTTTTTCCCTAAAATAACCACATGGGCGGAATGGGGTGGGGGCAGAATGGGGTACCTATGTTAGGTACCCCGTTCTGCCCCACCTCCACGCATGTGAATTTTGTCAGTAAATGTTTTACTTTCTTCACATATCTTGTATGCAACTTTAATGTTTAATGATAATTTTTGATTAATGTTTACGATTGTTATCTATAAAGTGGAGTATAAATTTAAATTTTAAGTTCCCCATTCTGCCCTACCTGCAGGGCAGAACGGGGCAAAATGCATTTTTTTTTAAATTTCTATAATGCCAGGAAGTTTTAAAATTCGCAATTAAAAAATATTAAAACTAAGAACTTGTACTCCAAATACCCAGTGGGCACCAGGAAATGTTCAACTATTAACCATTTTAAATTTTTAAATTGTCTCTAAACGTTAGGTACCCCGTTCTACCCCGCCTTCCCCTAGCGATGAATCTAAAAACATCGATACCACAAAATTTATTTTCTTTAAATCAAATTTGTTTAATTCGTTTTGTTTCAAACAGCTCCTATATTCTGCTTCAACAGAACATTATTCTGATTTAAAAATAGGACAACAATGCACAAATGGGTCGTCATAAATTATTCATTGGTTGCTTTCCATTTATTTATACTGAAATGTAGGTACTGAAATAAGGTCGAATTCAGTTGCATTTATTTGATCCTCGTTTTCTTTTACATATAAAATTAAACATCAGCATTTGAAGTAGGTAGGATGATTTAAATACTGGAATTTGGAATCTAGGGGCTATTGCGAAATTTTTAGTTGTTTAATACAAATTGATAATTTGCATTACCGTATTTAGAGTTAGAGTCCCCTACCAAAATTTTAAAATAACGGCTGGATTGTTGAAAACCCCCAAATAAATTTTTCTTTTCCTAAATATTTTAATAATTTCCATACATATACATACTCTTATCCTCATATGCATACTAAGACTAAGTAGGTACATAATATAGGCTTTTAGTTAGCTACTCCAACACATATGTATAATAAAACTAGTATTCAAGGAAATAGTATAATATTAACCATGGTTTTAAAGACTGGCACCCTGCGAGGCAGAGTAATGTCAGATTTAACCATGATGGGGCTGCCTACCGGCTAAACTTCCCGTGTTCCTGCGTTTTCCGCGTCATAGGCGTATAAACCTTCAGACCACTCGCTTAGTATTTCCCAGGGGCGTGCGGTCCATGGAAGCAAGGGAAGCATTGCTTCCCCTAAAACCAAAACGTCATTTATAACGTCATTTATATTAATAAATTTATTTTATCCTAAATAAATAAAACAATTATTATACTTCGTGCAAGCCTCTAAAAAAGTTGGCCTTAGCCTGTATATCTCTCGTCTCTTTCCCTCTCTCATCGGAGATCTTCGCACCCGTGTACCGCTGCGACCCGTGTGCCGGCCGGCCGCCTATACCACCCCGACAATGTAATACTTACATCGCTTTGCTTACTGGTCTCCATATACAAATTTCGGGGTGAAATGCAAAAGTTGAGACTTCAAGTTGCGGGCGCTTTACTACCGAATAAGCAGTCGCTAGGATTGATTATCATAGATTTATTGGGTGTTTTGAACATCAGCTGATTATGTTTTGCTTCGCGGGCGGTTGTTTAGGTGGTAACTGTATTCTGCACACAGCATAGTTTTCTTACTGAATTAGCAGTAGTTACGGCTGATTATTGGTTTTGTTTTATTATATTTATTTATGAGAACTCTATGGTTTTGTTGGGTGGTTTGTTTAACGGTCTACTACTCTACTATTTAGTTTATATTATGGCGTCGTCTATATCAGCATCAGCGGATTTCGAGGTCGGGGCCGAGGAAAATCGTGTTTTCGCGGTTGAAACTGTAAAGAAAGTTGTGTGCTTGTGTTGTGTGTTTTTTGCTGAAGAAAACTTTGCTTCCCTTCTTACAAATTTCACCGCACGCCACTGGATAATTTCCGCTCTGCACGCCTAGTGCGTGCTTTGCTTCGTACTTCACCTAGACCTCGGTGCCGGTGTACCTAGGTTTCGGTTTTGTCATAGTACTTGTTTATTCATTGGCAGCTTACTGTAAAGGTGTTTGTGTAGGTGTAAGGCTTTTGGTGCAGTGTACGTGTTTGTGCTTCAGAAGAGAGACTATTTCAGGGAAAGTACTTGCAGTGCTGATCTGAAGCAGTAGTAATATGTTAGAAGTATTTGTTGTTTGTTGTTAGCGACTTACTGTGATAGTGTTTGTGTAGGTGTCTGGTTTGGTGCAATGTATGTGTTTGTGCTTCTGAAGAGGTACATGTGCGCATGCTTCACAGCAATGAGGACCCCACTGTTTCAGGGTTCAGCTACTAATATGGCCCGAGAGTCCAGTTTAAATCACGAGGAGCGAACTGACGAGAGGTTTAATATGAAAGGACTATAAGCTTTCTAAACCGTCGTTAATATAATTAATATAATTTTTTCCACTACTAACCCATTAACAAGATACTCATTTTTAAGTATTATTAGTTATACTGTAGGAATGTTATTAGAGGAGTTCCACATCAGGGAACCATACTGGGCCTTCTATTGTTTGTTCTTTATACATCTAGGTTTCCAACTAAGTTTATTTTATCGAAATATCATATACAGCGTGTGCTTGGATTTGCTTGCCAAATGGAAAACTTCTTTATTATCAATTTTTCGAGAAAAAGTTATTCTTTTTAAAAAGTTTTGCTTTTAAAATTATTAAGATTGGCATAAGAATTTTTTTTAATGTGTTGTACATGGTGTCTCAAAAAATGAAAAACTTTAATTCTAAATGTGAAAAAACTTTATACCAATATTTATTAACCGGCAAATTGGAAAGCGCGAAAAGCGCATTAAATCGTCAACTAATTTGTGGTATACAGGGCAATGATAAAGTTTGTTTTTAATAGTTACTTAACACTTTTGATAAACAATATGGATAAATACCATCGCAATATTTATTGTTAAGCCATCAATGTACTATATTTGCAGGTTAATTTAGTATACAGAGTGATTAAAATATTTAAATAATTTACAAGCTAATTGAAAATGTATTAAACAATCATATAAACATATCTAAACATAACAAGTTTTTAATTACACAGTAAACACGAACAAATATACATAGAAGATTTAATTTCAATAAGCCCGTTGTTCATCATACACCTAATAATTTTTATCACAAATGCAAATCAGCAAAAACTATTAAAAAAAAACTGCCCTATATAATATACTACAAATTAGTTGACGATTTAATGTGCTTTTCGCGCTTTCCAATTTGCCGGTTAATAAATATTAGTATAAAGTTTTTTCACGTTTAGAAATAAAGTTTTTCGTTTTTTGAGACACCATGTACAACATTAAAAAGAAATTCTTATGCCAATCTTTATAATTTTAAAAGCAAAACTTTTTATAAAAATAACTTTTTTTCGAAAAATTGATAATAAAGAAGTTTTCCATTTGGCAAGCAAATCCAAGCACACGCTGTCTATGTAGATGATACATAGAAAAGCAATCAAGCAGTGCCTGCTAACAACTTTGATTTGTCCTGTTTTTCCGCCATACTAAAAACTAAAAAACTAATCTTTTGCATAATTCAGAAAGGTCTGTAGTCCAACTATTTGGTAGAAATGGCGATTAACAAATCTTTTTAAATAATTTGCCTTACTCAAGAAGGATGAATAATTAGCATAGACAATTTACCTTTAGATAAACAAACAATAATCACGAAAGTGGCAAATTTATGGCCTCGCGTATGCAAACAAAGCTAGACACTATTAGACATGCGCTCTGCAAAATTATCGTTTGACGAATGGGAAAATAGACAGGTCCGGACTTTAAAATTTAAATTCTTGCCAAAAAATTGGACTTTCTTCTCAATTTTTGATCAAGTTGGGAAAAAAAGGTAGTGAATTGTGACATTTTTAGTAGTAGCAAACCTATCAGATTTTAAAGATACAAAATTGTTTTTAAGAGGAAGTAAACCCCTTTAACCACAATGAAAATTGCCGAACGTTTTGCTGGTCAAACGAAAAGAAAAAATAAAAATTGGTATTTAGAAAATAAATTCTACTTTAAATACCCCATCCGGAAAAGTAAATGACGATCGAAAATAGTCCCAAAATTTTTTTTAGAATTTTTTTATTTTTAGTAATTTTGTAATATCTTTAACAATTCTTTATTGATCAAAACCAAAATGGCTTTCCCGGGTGTAGAATGTTGTACCAAACAATTTTTCTTAAAGCCATTTTTCAATATCGGCCTTACTTTTTTCTCAAAAACGTTGGGCGCGTAAATCCACTTTACACGCTTGCCCCAACGTTTTTGAGAAAAAAGTAAGGCCGATATTGAAAAATGGCTTTAAGAAAAATTAAAAGAGTAAAAGAGGTTACTTCCTCTTGAGGTTTGGTTTTTAAAATTTGTTTAAAAATGATTCGTCGTCGTGTTTTTAGTTCGAAAAGGAAAAGAAACAAAAACAAATGAATTAAACTAGTCTTATAAAATCGAATACTTATAAAAACAAACAAAACCAGCAAAATAACCAATATACGGTGTTATCGCGTGCCTAACCTCAAGTCAAATATTAGTTGGTAGATATATAATATAACTTGTATTGATTTTTACAATTTGGCAAAAACTTGGTACGTGCAAAACATTTTTTAGCAAAATTTCTTGTTCAAGAATTTGAAAACTGTTTGCCTGAGAACTTGACCCGTGGAATACTGGCTTTATTAAAAGCTTAATGTCGGGGTGTACAGATTTTAACCAAAAAATTAACCAACCAGCAACTTTGACAGAACCAATTTTCTCACAATCAGACACAATTCACTAAACTACACAAAAACTAGAAATTCGTAAATATTAAACACCCAAAATCCACAACAACTAAGAAAACTACAAGGAATCCACAGGGAAACCTTAAAACACGACAACAAAAATGGCGGCCCAGCCGGTTCTGGAGTGTATTTTGAGCATGTCGCTAAAGTAGGACAGGCCGATAACACGAGGTTTGTGCGCATGCCCGAAACTGCCCAGAGGGAAGGCAGCTGACCGGCGGGTCATGCGCTCGGACGTATTTTTTCACCCATAAAACGTAACTTTTGTTTGCGCAGGAGATAAGCTTTACGTATCTAAAGGTAAATTGTCTATGATAATTACCTACTGCAAATTAAAACTACAGTGCAGAATCTGGGTCTTTTTATGGATCAGGAGTTAAGGTTTGACGATCATATAAATAAATGCCTACAGAAACCATACATAAATTTTAAACTTTTACATCAACATCGTCACGTACTAAACAGGAACCTTAAGTCAATGTTGTGCAATGCACTTGTGCTATCACATTTCAATTTCTGTGACGTGATATACGCACCATGTATTATAGCCCGAATTGCAGATAAAATCCAAAAAATACAAAAATCGTACATTTGCCTAATATTTGAAATTAGTAAGTATGAAAAAATCAGTCAAGCTTATCGACAGTCCGGTTGGCTAACAATGAGTAACCGTCACCATCTCCATTTGCTTAGTCTATATCATAAAATACCGATAAATAAATCATCATCATCCTTATAATAAAATTCGTTTTCGAACCGACATTCACAACATAAATATTAGATCTAAGGGAAAGCTTACTATTCCTTTTCCATCCTATAAGTCATAATACTGCATTATATAAACGATCGTTTTCATATCTTATAGCAAAACATTTAAATAGCTTTACGGACAATCTTATCGGAATGCCAAATATAAAATTCAGGAAACAGGTTCTTCGGTTTTTTACGATGCGCAATTAATAGATCGCAGCATTGACTTTTATTTTCGTTTATTTTGTTCATCTAATTTACCGACATCATTTACATTAATCAACTGAGCAAAATGACATTTCGCTAGTTTAATTAATATTAATTTTGTGATGTAATTAAGAGTAGGTGTATTGCATAATTACCATAATATACTTAAATTAGTAAAATTATTGAGAAAATTTCATAAATTTATTTTCAACCAATTAGAAGGCTCCTTTTTGTTTACGTTGCTCATAGCAACGAAAGACTATCGCGATAATCTATAGCCTATTAACCTAATGAAATTAATAAGTGATCATTTTTCTTAGGTATACTACTACGACTTAATTTTAATTCAAATGTTAAGTCATTTTGAAGTGACAGGTGAGACAAACCAGCAAGTAACAATCAACTTTTTAGTCGTACCCGTGATATTTATTGTTACAATAATATTCTGTAAAAAAATTATTCGTTTTGGTAATGAATCAGCAAGTACGATTGCTAAAGAAATTGAGCAGTTAGTATTTAATTTTTATTACTAAAATGTGAGAAACATTAAATAACAAACTTGTTATCTGAAATCCAACGTCTTTATAGTTTTAAATTCAAATATAACTTTAAAAAACATATTTCCGATGAGTTTAGTTTAATATGACGCACTGTATTTTTACAATAGAAGTTAATTTTACTTGTTAGTAACTAAGGTTTATTACTAAAATTTCAGGAACATTAAAAGAAACTCCAATTCATGAAATTTTCTTACCGAATCTCCCACGCATCAGAATTAATTCCCGATAATTTTTTTCTCGGTTTCACTCTTGTTTTTGTTGATAGAAAATTTCCCTCGTCTTGGACTCGGGATAATTTTCTATCAACAAAACCATTCGTGACCTTAAAAAAAAATTATCGGTAATAATTCTGCTGCTAAGGGAGATTACAAGTGATAATAAACAGAAATTTAAGTTAACACATAATATTATAAATATAGAACCTAAAATTAGGTTCGAATTTATGAGGTAGAGAAAGTGTATTTTTTAAATTTAGAACCGCTAGGTCTGATGATGCCCGAAAGGGCGAAACACGTTTAATCAGCCTTTTATGTTATTATACCGTGCTAGTAAAAATTATTAGCATCAAAGAGGGCCTTGCATCCAAGGACGTAAAGCAAGACATTTTCCTAACGTTGCGTTTATTGCTGGGGGTTTTTATCATTATCAGTGCCTAAAAAGAACCGTGGTTGTGTTTAGGGAAACAGGTTCTATACAACACAAAAAAGGAGCAGGAAGACCATCTGTAAGAACTGAAGAACTTGTTGCTAAAGTTCGTGAAATTGTATAAGAGCAAAAATCATATAAAATGTCACATTTTTTTTATTTGCGTCCCCAGCAGTCTAAATCAAATTCTAATTCTTTTTTGTCTATTTTTCAAGATATAAGTTTAATATCCAGTCCCGTAACGTAAAAATATTACATTTTAAAATCGTTTTGTCTGTAGAAATCCATTTTTTTTTTCAATTTTTTGTCCTAAAATATCATTTCGGGAACTGTCCCTCAGCTATGTTTTACAAGCGAATTAAATACCTACTAAGTACTTTTGGGGAAATTTTAACTAGGTCTGCGTTTTTTACTGGGAGAAAACCTTTACCGAAAAGAAAAAACTTTTTTTTATTTTACCTTTAAACAATTTTGGATGTAAGCTACTTCAATAAAACGTCCTCACTGATTTGCGTCATTCCGTGAACGCTGTCAGATTTTAGCGTCACCTTGTCAAAATTGTCGCTAGGGGGCTTTAGTATCGGTTCAGTTATCCAGCGGCAAGTTCTCATGCGGGAAAACGGTGTTTTATTTTGCAGTTTCTTGAAAAGTTAGTGATATTTAGTGATTGTTTTTATATTTGAGGTGAGTACCTTTTCTATCTATCAACTCGGGAACATCACAAATGAAGCGCGTCGACTTTTTGAGAGCGTTTTTATGATTATTTTCAAGTCTTACATGCGAAAATCTGTAACATAACCTAAAAATTTTACATTCGGTTGCTATAGGTAACGTGCAGAATCCGATATTATATTAATTTATCATTTCGGGAACGTCAGAACGGGAACACTACGTGTGTTCCCGAAATGATGAGGTGTTCTCGAAATGATACTATATCGTTTTCTAACTAAAGAAATTGTTTTTAAAATGTTTCTTTTAACAGTTTATAAAAAATGTTTGGAACCGACAGCAACTTCTTAATTTCCGACTCGCTTTTTACATAGTGATTTTTTCTTTTTAATAATTCGATTGTGAATTTTCTTTTTTTTTTCGAGGGAATAATATGATTTTGTTTAAACTGTCTTATTTTTATTTGTTTTTTATGTAAATTAGATTTATGCTATTATAATTCAAATTAAAAGCATTGAAAAACAAATTATTATTTAGGTTTTAGTCATTTTGGGAACTACAATATCACTCAGGGAACCCTTATAATCATTTCGTGAACAAGTGCGTCATTTCGGACACGTTTATAAAAAATATTATTTTATGCTGAAGAAAAATATAATATATATATCTAACTATGGATTTATGTCATGTACCCATCTATTTCAAAATTTAAAAATATTTTATCAAATACATTTAAATTCCACCAATAAAATAGAATATAATGTACAAAAAAAGAGAAAAAAGGCATATTTTAAGGCAAAATCTTATTATAGGTAAAATTACTAATATTCTTTGGCTCGAAATTAGATACTACATTTTAAATGTCATCAGGTCATCACCTATTCCTACCATTTTATTCCATAAATTATACTCTTTGACACATACATTTTTTTTTTAAGCGTTCTCGAAATGAAATTACGATAGTGTTTTATTTTAAAAATTCATTAAAAAGTTACCTTTACATAAAAATTTTGCGCGGCCAATCAGGATTTCATTAATAAACACCTGAACGGCACCAAAAAAAATATTATGATTACAATATATAAACTTTTATTTTTTGAAACTACTTACACCAATGTGGCAAAATATATGATTTTTGCTCATAAGACGCCTGTCCCAAGAAGTGGGAAGATCTTATAGAACATGCAGAACTATTCTTAAGAAGCAGCCAAATTTATTTCCTTATAAAGTGCAAGTATTCCAAGGAATACAAGCCGCAGATTTTGAAAGCCGCAGGAATTACTCTCAATGGTTTACCCAAAATTTATTGGAAATAAATGATTTATTAGACCTGACATTTTTTCGGATGAAGCCTGGTTCCACCTCTCCGGATATGTGAATTCTCAGAATACACGCATGCGGAGTAGTGAAAATCCCCAATTTTTTGTAGAGTCCTCATTGCACCCTCAAAAAATTGGTGTCTGGTTAGCTGTTTCCCGAAGAAGAATTGTTGGTCCTATTTTTTTCCATGACACAGTTACAGCACAGCGGTATAAAGACAATATTTTGAATCCATTTGTGGAGCAATTACTTGACGACGAACTACGTTTTGGATATTTTCAACAGGACGGTACAACCGCCCATATAGCCGCCGAAACTATTAACTACTTACGCAATTTTTTCGACGACAGATTGATCAGTTTTCGATCAGACATTGAATTCCCACCTAGATCACCTTGTTTGACGGTTATGGATTACTTCGTTTTTCCTCATTTAAATAACACTATTTTTAAAACACCAGTTGCCAATTTAGAACAATTACAACGAAGGATTATCCAAGAATGTGGTAACATTTCTCCAGAGATGCTGGTCAACACTTTCGAAAATATGAGGAGACGTGTGAATTTATGCTTGGAGCATGGCGGTGGCCAATTTCAGCAATTTATGTATTTATTTTTCTTTTTCTTTCTGTATATTCTTACTTTGTTAATTTTGTATATGTAATAAAGTTTCTACTCATTTCATTACTCATTAGTTTGGCATATTATCATGTCATAATATGAATTTGACAACATTTTAACCTAGATTTGGTTAGATATATCGTCCCCATATCATTGTGATCTAAACCAAGCCCTACGTTTTTTAATCCAAGCCCTCTTTGATGCAAATAATTTTTGCTCGCACGGTATTAGATACTATTATAATATGATAATTTTTTCTCCAGAACATATTTTTATGAAATGGCACAATTTTTTTTATGGATATAGCGGATATCGAAAATAAATGGTTGGATTCTTTGTATTCGAATTATCAATCGATTTTCAAAAGTATTCGAATACAAATTATTCGGTTCTTTCCATCATCCAATATGATAATAATGTAGGAATGTGTAATGTGTATGTAGATTTAGAATTCCCTCTGCATACCTATACGAAAATATACAAATCAAACTGACTTCGCCGTGAATTTCAAATACGCTATGGGTAACATTTTGCCAAACTAACTTTTGTACATTATTCATCAGCCGATTTGTATTTATTTAAAGATGAACTAGAACGGTGGTTGCATTTATTTAGTGGAAGGTGGAGGTGATTGTAATTGGTAATCGACTTCAAAAAAGCAGAATGTTGCGAATAATTTGACTTGTTCTGGACTTATTTTCTTTTATTAGTTCTCCTTTTTTTTAGATTTAATTTCAACATTTCGGCAAATTGAAAAAAAACCAGAAAATTACAATAAAATTAAAAAGAAAATTTTTAATTTTCAGAAAAAATAGATCTATAGGTCTAAAAATACTATATTGTTTTATTAGGAGTAAAAGTGATACTTTTATGATGAGTCTAAGTATAGGTTTTATATTTAAACGACGTTTGAAGAAAAAATAGTATGTTTTATTCGGAATAAAAGCGAAACTTTTACTCCTCATAAAACAATATAAGTACTATTTTTATAAATACTTTTTATCATCCAATGTTAAATGGAACAACAAATCTTGATTTTTAAAAGCAACATTATTGTGGAAAATATTGCAAAAAATAAACTTTTTTATCAAAGCAAAATGTTAAAAATATTTTTTGTTAATTGCATAGCTTTTTGTAAAAATTGGAATAGCATACAAAATAGCTTTTCTCCAAAATGTCTGATTGTTGAACGCTAGGAAAAGAACAACATTATAAGAAACACAAAGTTTTTATTTTTTGTAAGATAAAAAGTATGTTGCTGATGGGTTGTAAAAAAAATACTTTACTGTATAGATTACTTTTTTTCAAAATTCTTTTATTAGAAAAAATGGATAAGCAAGTATTATAACAATACATTAAAATATGATAAAATTTAATACATAAAACTTTAAAATAGCTAAATAAAGTTTTTACGATTTTTTTTTAATTTCAAAATAATAAATAAAAAAAGACAACGTTTTTATTTGAACCTTTTTTTAAAAACTTAGTTAGTTTCGAGATAATTGTAAAAATATAAAAACCACATTTTAGTAAATATCTAAAAAACTATAAGAGATGAGTAAAATCTGTATATAGCTTTTATGTAGATATATATATTGACTTGTCTTGCGTGGGTTATTGGCTTCTGATCTTTGAAGATCAATTTGCCTTTACAACATGGCCATATGTAGATCTTATTAATACACAACTTTAGAGTTATATACATTGTTGCCTTATCTCTTATATGTTCCGAGAAAAATAATATTTTCTGAATTGAATTAAATTTTGACGACCATGCATAGAAATTTTTCGAAAATTTAAAAAGATGGTGAAACTTTAAGATATGACTATTTTTTAATTACCTACTATGGATGACATATAACTTATATCCTAATAATAGCGATAAAGCCAAGAAGATATGCAAAGTAACGTTTTTAGAAAATTTTTTAAAAAATATGCGGCATAGCCTAAAATGGAGAAAATCAATCATTTCAGTACTTCTTCTATTGGATCATGTCTGTTACGCCCCCTGGCGGTCATCTCACGAACTTAAAAGTAATTTCCATCTCTTGGTTGTTACAAAAGAATAAAACAATAAAACTGTGTTACCTCTTTCTGCTGTTAACTGTTTCTCTGGCAATCGCAGTGTAGATGCTTGTACAATCGCCGGTTCGCTTCTTCCTTTTGAATTGTAGGCGAAAAGTACTGCTTGGTATTGTGCACCAGGTTCTAAGTTGCTCACTGTAAATCTGGCTACTGGAGATGTAATATTATCCTTAACTTCTTGAGATTGGCTTTCTTTAAGCTTAAAAAGAATAAATTTTTGTTTATTATTTTCGAGGAAACCTAGAGTTTACCATTTGAAGGTTCAAATATTGATAATAGATTTTTAATTTAGGACTTTCTTCGGAAGAAAATAAGTTTTAAAGTTGGCCTATTTATACTAACACAAATTAGAGTATATTTTGAAAACGAAAGCGTGTTCAGAAATACTGCTACATGACGAACAAAGTTTACGGATATGTCTATACTAGCTGATTAAAGTAGTGACATATACCTCGGCAAGCGACTGCTATTAACTAATAGCTAGGCTATTGTTAATTTTTCCTTTATCAAAGGTAAATAAAAATGTTGATGGAAATAACTTTACACCTAATTTTAAAACGTTAAAGTAATTTATTCAGAAATAATTGCACCATATCTACAATATAATAATTGGAACAGCAATTAGATGTAAAGTCTGTTCAATGACCGCTGACCGTTACGTCATATTCTCTATATATATTTGCGGTACGTTGTAAATATGGAGGACTTGAGGTAGGAGGCCGATCGCAATGCATTGAATTCGGTCCCAAATTAGCATCGGTAATTCAGCTTTACGAGTCGCCGTAAGATGGCGCTCGTGTTCGAAGTGGGCTATCAAATAAATCGTTTCTTATGGACGCTATAACTATTTTTATTTAAATTAGTTCTTTAAGGAACAAATAAGGACTTTTATATGAATTTACACTTACTTTGTTATACTTATTAGTAAACTCGGCCTGTATAAAGTTCCAACGATGCTTCGTTTTTAAAATACAGGAACATTCTAGCTGGAGGGTTTTACCTTTGGAACTAGAAAGAGACCTATTTGGCTGCGTTTCCTCTCTAAAGAAGATCCTGTCTTACACCCCGACACAAAGCAACCTCTACTTTTATAAATTGTACCATTATTCATTATAACTATGGAAATCAATTACAATACAACGTTATTTGTCTTGTCTTGCCTTCAAACTTTATTTGTTATTTTGAAAAATAAAATGTCAATTGTCAAAAGTATAAAAGTAAAAGTTAAAAACGAAGAAGAGGAAGACGACATCAGCCCACTTGCGACACGAGAGCATCTATCGGCCAATTAGCGAACTAACCAAAAAACCGGGACAGAAAATGAAAATGCTGCCATTGTCGATCGGCCTCCTACCCTCTAGTTCTCCATAGTTGTAAATTAATTCAGTCAGGTTTGACTTACCGGTGGTAAAGGTTATGATGTTTCTTAGGCTTGATATACATAGACGGATGTATGTGAACAAGTAAAACACTAGCGCGTTTTTTCAAATTTTTAATTATTATTTTTATACTGTTAATGGAGTCAGAAATAAGTAGTTTATAGGGTTAAAGGTATCATGGGATAAAATATTATTTTTTTTTAAATCCATATGAACTTTTTAATTAATTTAAATTTACTGAAAAATAAATAAAACTCATTTACAGAATTTAAAATTAAATCATATATTTTTTGTCTAGTGCATCTCTAGTGCATCAGTCTATGCCAACTTGCCAATTTCGCCTAAAAGCCCCTTTACTGTATATCCATGTTTCATCCAGAAAAACAGGTTTTAAGGGAAATTGACAGTTGCCATTATTCCTAAAATCTCTTGAAAATTCTACTCGTTTTTGGGCGGCTATATAGGGTTGTTCTACTGAAAAAGGCCCGTTTGATACAGTACATTTACGTCATGTAAATTAAAATTTTTTTAAACAGTCCGCTAATGAACCAGTGAATATTTCAACACCATTAATGATTTTAAGGTTTAGTTGTATTGAGCGAATGGTAATGTGTTTCCCTGTTCTATATATATCATAAATACGCTCTTTTATGGTATGTTCATTAAGGTGGGAGTATCAACATGCTTGCCAACCTATAACCTATTTCGCGTAGATTTATTTATGTTTTCTAGCTTTTATACAAAATTTAAAGAAAATCAGTATCGACTTGATATTCTATAGGTAATAATTGACATTTTTAATAAATATCAAGGAATTTTATAACTTATTTTAGGAGAATTGTATAGCGAAAAATATCGGGTAAGATTTTTTTTAACATTATCATGTCATTGTCACTCATTGTTCTTTCACTATACAATTCTCCCAAAATTAGCAATGAAATAAATAGATATTTTTGTAATATATCAGATACTACCTAAATAATGTACCGACGATATTGATTTTCTTTAAATATTAGTTATTAAAATAATAAACTCAAAAAATCAACGCGAAATAGGTTATAGGTTGGCAACAGATTGAATGACGTTGAGAATTCAACCTTAAGTTCGTGAAGTTGTCGATTACGGGATGACAAAATAGCTACATTATTGCGATTCTTAAAATCTACGTCCTTCTCCCCCTTTGCCTTAATTTGTTGGATTGTTGAACACGAAACTCCCAAAGTATCAGAAACTCTCTAACACAAATAGGTATTTATAAAAACATTGCCATATATTTTTCATGTTTTATGTTTCACAATTCCTGCTTTATTATATCTACTTACCTCGTAAACTGCGTTAAAGGGTAACAAACTTTCCAGTATCACTTTCTCTTTGAAAATAAGAAAGTAATTTAAAAAATTAATTCTTTGTTATTTTTTACAATACCGTGACATTCTTGAAATAATATTGATTAAAAATGTTACTGTCAAAAATGATAATAAAACTGTTTCGACTGATAAAATCATACGACATTCATTGTTGACGCAAATTTACTATCTCACCTAGTTCACGAATATTAGAAAGATAAGCACTACCTAGTCGCGACGTAACGGTCAGCGGTCATTGAACATACTTTACTTATGTGATGCAAACGCAAACTGTGGCAAAAAAAATAAAAATCGGAAATTACTTATTCATTTTAGTACTTTTTTTAAAATATATACAGTGACCAGCAGAAAGTGCGCAAGCGCAGCATATGGGAAAGTTTTTTATCTTTAAGTTTAGAAAATTAATTTTATTTTAGCTAGGTTCTGCATGTTCTCAAACCAAAATAACACCCATTAAATCCGGTAAAAGTCTTATGGTATACGAGGTAGGATCAAAAATTTGAATTTCCTCCAAGAGTAAAGTACCTCTATCTTTTATTTTAGAATATTTTTTTAATAAGAATTATTGTTTTAATTTCTAAGTTACACACAAATTCCAAATTTCGCCTATTTTGCACAAAAAAATGGATTTAATCGTGTTTTCTGAATAACCCTGTATAAAAAATAAATGGCAACCGAACAGTACGAAAATAAGATTTTTTGCAGATTTTGTTAGAGATAACCGTCGATCATAAGTCCGATTAGTATGTTTTTATAATATTATGGCTTTTAAAATAAAAACCTGAAAATATTAAATATTTTTGCTGAACACCATATTTTATTTTCTGAGGGAACAAGTTAATTTCATCTAACTGATATTTTTTGATTTACATTGACTTAAAGCATCTCCTAAATAGTTTTTTTATACTTACATTGAAGTATGCATAGAAAATTTCCTTATTTTGCTTGACGAATAAAATCCGTTCAAAATATATTTTTAATTAAAATTTTTTTCTTTATAAATCAAAAGGAAACTTTCCATGCATACTTCAATGTATAAAAAACTATTTAGGAGATGCTTTAAGTGAATGTAAATCAAAAAATATCAGTTAGATGAAATTAACTTGTTCCCTCAGAAAATAAAATACGGTGTGCAGCAAAAATGTTTAATATTTTTATGTTTTTATTTTAAAAAACCCATAATATTATGAAAACAAACTAATCGGACTTATGATCGACGGTTATCTCTAACAAAGTCTGCAGAAAATCTTATTTTCGTACTGTTCGGTTGCCATTTATTTTTTATACAGGGTTATTCAGAAAACACGATTAAATCCATTTTTTTGTGCAAAATAAGCGAAATTTGGAATTTGGGTGTAACTTTGAAATTAAAACAATAATTCTTAGTAAAAAAAAATTCTAAAAAAAGATGGTTTACTCTTAGAGGAATTTCAAATTTTTGATCCTACCTCGTATACCATAAGACTTTTACCGGATTTAATGGGTGTTATTTTGGTTTGAGAACATGCAGAACATATCTAAAATTAAATTAATTTTCTAAACTTAAAGAAAAAAAACTTTTACATATGCTGCGCACTTTCTACCGGTCACTATATAACGTAATTAATTTATAAGTAAGCCATAAATTAGCAAAATACCTATATTTGTAATAAAATTTTATTATTTCCAGATATAACCATAAAATAATATCTTTCGAATGAAACGGCTCTTATCCAGAAAATCGCCATCTAATATTATGGATTTTGTTTACAAATCTCTTAAAGATATATGAAAGCTTTGTAAGCATTAATTTTAATAGTTTAGACAAGAATTTACGTTCTAGTTTCTCGATAATCTTTATAACAGTGAAATGGCTTATCTGAAAATAATATTATAGTTTGTAGACAACTAGCAAAACAAAGGAATGTTAGCTGATAATATTCTGGGGAAACAACGGGAAATCGAAAATAAAATAACATAGTCATTTAAAACTAAGCAAACTTGTTATTAGGAAAACTCTTAAATAAAGTGTCACCAGTAAAGTCAGCATCATATGGGACTTTTTTTTATTACCTAATCATTTTATTCGAAATTTGACTTTGGCATCAAGTTCTGGTTCGATCGAGATGAAAATTAAGTAAAAAAAATAGTAGTCACGTGATTCGCATTATCTGTTAAATTTTAATTTTATCCAAAAAATAATTCAAAAGGGGGGTTATTTCTAAAAATATCGAAAAAAGTTATTAGAAAATTTTTTTTAAATGCAGTTTCTAGCCCACATGCAAAATTTCAGCTGCATAAGAAAATTTTGATCTTTTACCTATATTTTGTAAATTGCACCACTTTTGCAAAATAAGAGTCAAGGCAACCTACATAAAACTTCTTAGTTTTGACAATGGTTTATTTCAGATACATTTTCTTTAAAGTAGCGCCATATTAAATGTGTGTTTTTCTACAAAATCTAAATTGGGCTATTAAAATTTGGTCGCATGTGATGCAAACTTTATTTGTTTTAGACCCTGTATAAGGTAACTTCATAAAATAAGTATTTTTGAAAACGTAAATTAAGACAAAAAAGAACTTAGTGTCATCAGTAAAGTGTTCAATAAGTGGAAAATAAATTTTAGGTTAACTTAACTTAAAGTTTATCTATTTTCAACGATTTAATTTAAAACCCCTTCACTTTATTTTTATTTTTTTTACTTTCAGACACAAACTACGTTTTCAAAATTACTTATTTTATAAAGTTACCTTATACAGGGTCAAAAACAAATAAACTTTGCATCACATACGACCAAATTTTAAAAGCCCAATTTTGATTTTGTAGAAAAACACACATTTAACATGGCGCTACTTTAGAGAAAATGTATCTGAAATAAAGCATTGTCAAAACTGAGAAGTTTTATGTAGGTTGCGTTAACTCTTATTTTGCCAAAGCGGTGCAATTTACACGTAGGCTAGAAACTGCATTAAAAAAAACTTTTTCTAATAACTTCTTTCGATACTGTCAAAAGAATCCTACTTTTGAATTATTTTTAAAAAAAAATTAAAATTTGGCAGATAATGCGAATCACGTGACTACTATTTTTTTGCTTAATTTTTATCTCGATCGAAGCAGAACTTGATGCCAAAGTCAAATTTTGAATAAAGCTATTATTAAAAAAAATCCCATATAATGCGGACTTTACTGGTGACACTGTAGTATACGTACAATGTATTTATGGTAATAGCAACCAACTCTCCCAAAAACACTTTCGAAAATATGAAGAGACGTGTGAATTTATGCTTGGAGCATGGCGGTGGCCAATTTCAGCAAATTATGTATTTTTTTTTCTTTCTCTATACCGGGTGTAACAGGATCAAGGTACACCCCCGTATCTCCGTTAGTTTTAAAGGTAATTGATTAAAATTTGGGATATCCCATACCTATACATAATAAGCGGCACTTTTTGACCTACAAATGATATTTTTTTTTCACTTCCGCTTTCGCCGGAAGTGACAGCAACTTTCGATTTTTAAATGGAACCTTGTATATTATTACATTTTTAAATTCTGCATAATTTCCAATGATACCACAAAAGTGACATTTCAAGCGTAAGAAATATTTATTATTTAATTTTTAATTTTCCATTTAAGTGTGCCATGACGGTTCCGATTTATTTCAATTGATCCGTCTAATGCTCGAAAAATCGAAGTCCCGTCAAAAATACTAAATTGCGTTTTTAATAAGCAAATAAAATCATCCTAATCGTTTTTGGGGTAAAACTCAATTTTTTCAAATGGAACCATATTGGTACCGTGGTACCATTTCTTAGTACTATTAATAAGGAATTTATTCATACCTGGTAATAACATGTGCGATAAATACAATCAAAATTACAGCTAAAAGAAAATACAATTATTTTGTTCTAATTTAATGCTAAGAAGTTACTAAGGTAAACAAAAATAACAACAAATGTAAAGACTTTTCCAATACACAATAAAAACACCGATACACCACGGAATACTTATTTGACAATCTGAATAATTTCATTGTTTTTAAAGCCACCTTAGTAACTTCTTAGCATTAAATTAGAACAAAATAATTGTATTTTCTTTTAGCTATAATTTTGATTGTATTTATCGCACATGTTATTACCAGGTATAAATAAATTCCTTATTAGTACTAAGAAATAGTACCACAGTACCAATATGTTTCCATTTGGAAAAATTGAGTTTTACCCCAAAAACGATTAGGATGAATTTTATTTGCTTATAAAAAACGCAATTTAGTATTTTTGACGGGACTTCGATTTTTCTAGCATTAGATGGATCCATTGGAATAAATCGGAACCGTCATGGCACACTTAAATGGAAAATTAAAAATTAAAAAATAAATATTTCTTACGCTTGAAATGTCACTTTTGTAGTATTATTGGATTTAGAAAATTATGCAGAATTCAAAAATGTAATAACATACAGGGTGTTCCATTTAAAAATCGAAAGTTGGTGTCACTTCCGGCGAAACCGGAAGTGAAAAAAGAATCATTTGTAGGTCAAAAAGTGCCGCTTATTATGTATATGGGATATCCCAAATTTTAATCAATTACCTTTAAAACTGACGGAGATACGGGGGGTGTACCATGATCCTGTTACACCCGGTATTCTTACTTTGTTAATTTTGTAAACAACAAAAATAAATTTGTATTTGTCTAATTATTTTATTACCCATTAGTTTGACCTATTTCTGTCATAATATGAATTTAAAAAAATTTTAACCTAGATTTGGTTAGATATATCGTCCTCATATCATTGTGATCTAAACCAAGCCCTTCGTTTTTTAATCCAAGCCCTCTTTGATGCAAATCATTTTTGCTCGCACTGTACATGGAGCATGTCCGTTTATGTGAATGACCGAATTTTCGTTACCAGGTTCGTCATGTTATACGTCTAACGTACCATTCACCTCAGCCTGTATACGTTATCTTTTTTTGCCTCTCTGTTTAAATATCTTATTAAAACACTAAGAAATTTCTTATTTAAAATAAAGTCAGAAAAGGGTTTGTTGGGAGGTTTATTTCCAAATGATGATTTAAAAATTCCCCTTGCAAAGTTTTATCCTCCAGAGAATTTAAATTGCGCTTCCTTTGACAAGTTGTCCTACGTTTTTCCCTATTTAATCGAAATTCCATTCTAAACTTTTCTGTAAGTCATTTTTCAAATAAAAATCGAATGAATTAGGATTTCGACAAAAACTACAATGTAACTTGATTCGATTTCCGTTCGGTTTTTAAAGGTTATTTATACCGTGCGAGCAAAAATTATTTGCATCAAATAGGACCTTGCATCTAAGGACGTAATGCTTAGCCATAGAGCTTAAGGTTGAATTCTCAACGCCATTCAATCTATTGCCAACCGATAACCTATTTCGCGTTGATTTTTTGAGTTTATTATTTTAAGAACTAACATTTAAAGAAAATCAATATCGTCGGTACATTATTTAGGTAGTATCTGTTATATTACAAAAATATCAATTTATTTCATTGCTAATTTTGGGAAAATTGTATAGTAAAAGAACAATGAGTGACAATGACATAATAATGTTAAAAAAAATCTTATCCGATATTTTTCGCTATACAATTCTCCTAAAATAAGTTATGAAATTCCTTGATATTTATTAAATATGTCAATTATTACCTATAGAATATCAAGTCGATACTAATTTTCTTTAAATTTTGTATAAAAGCTAGAAAACATAAATAAATCTACGCGAAATAGGTTATAGGTTGGCAAGCATGTTGATACTCCTACCTTAAAACCTGTTGGGTGTCAGTAACTACCTGAATTAACAATCAATCAGTTATTCCGTTATCTTTGACAGTCGTTACAAGTAATTTGATTGATCGCTAATTTTTACAACTTATTGAACAATTCACACAATGGGCTTTATGGAACAGCACAAAACATTCATGGTTAAAGCGTATTTTCGAAACGGGGTTAGAGTAAATGGTGAGTGGCAATACAATCAGGGTTTGTGTATGGACGATTTTCACGAACATTTTCCTAACGTTGCTTTTATTGCTGGGGATTTTTATCATTGTCTGAAAAGAACCGTGGCTGTGTTTGGGGAAAAAGGTTCTATACAACACAAAAAAGGAGCAGGAAGACCATCTGCAAGAACAGAAGAACTTGTTGCACACATTCGTGAAATAATGCAAAATACGCCAACAAATTGTATAAGATGCCTGTCCCCAGAAGTGGGAAGATCTTATGAAACATGCAGGACTATTCTTAAGAAGCAGCTAAATGTATTTCCTTATAAAGTGCAAGTATTCCGAGAAATACAAGCCGCAGATTTTGAAAGACGCAGGAATTACGTACTCTCAATGCTTTACCCAAAATGTATTGGAAAGAAATGATTATTATACCTGACATTTTTTTCGGATGAAGCCTGGTTCCACCTCTCCTGTTATGTGAATTCTCAGAATACACGCATGTGGAGTAGTGAAAATCTCCATTTTATTGTAGAGTCCACATTGCACCCTCAAAAAATTGGTGTCTGGTTAGCTGTTTCCCGAAGAAGAATTATTGTTGGTCCTATTTTTTCCGTGACACAGTTACAGCACAGCGGTATAGAGACAATATTTTGAATCCAATTGTGGAGCAATTACTTGACGACGAACTAAGTTTTGGATATTTTCAACAGGACGGAGCAACCGCCCATACAGCTGCCGAAACTATTAACTACTTACCCAATTATTCGACGACAGATTGATCAGTTTTCGATCAGACATTGAAATCCCACCTAGATCACCTTGTTTGACGGTTATGGATTACTTCGTTTTTCCTCATTTAAATAACACTTTTTTTAAAACACCAGTTGCAAATTTAGAACAATTACAACGAAGGATTATCCAAGAATGTGGTAACATTTCTCCAGAGATGCTGGTCAACACTTTCGAAAATATGAGGAGACGTGTGAATTTATGCTTGGAGCATGGCGGTGGCCAATTTCAGCAATTTATGTATTTATTTTTCTTTTTCTTTCTGTATATTCTTACTTTGTTAATTTTGTAATCAACAAAAATAAATTTGTATTTGTCTAGGTACTTATTTTATTACTCATTAGTTTGGCATATCATGTCATAATATGAATTTGACAAAATTTTAACCTAGATTTGGTTAGATATATCGTCCCCATATCATTGTGATCTAATCCCTACGTTTTTTAATCCAAGCCTTCTTTGATGCAAATAATTTTTGCTCGAAACTGTTCTACTTTATTTTTATGTATTGATCTACAACTATTTTGCGGTTCAGACAGACCTTTTAATTTACTTTAAAAATATAATAGTCAAAAAGTACCAACTTACCTCTAATAAAAAAGCTTGCGTCAAACCACCGTTAAAGCCCTCAGTGCATCTGATCTGAAATGACGTCATCGAAATATTTAGTATTGTACAGTTGTGGACTTGGTCTGGCCGACCTGCAACAATAAAAGAATACGTTACTACAAAATATATAATAATGCACTATACACGTGATTCATATAAAAAAATTATATCTAAAAATAAATTCCAAAGCTTTAGTCGTTCCGGTGTACTAACTGGTGTACAACGGTTCCAGTGACTGCTTCCGGTATTTGCTTTAGCATTTTATCAAGAATTATATTGTATTTTCTAACTTTTATCTCATGGTTACAAATTTTCAAACTTCAGATTTTTTTAACATGTGGAAAATTCAAACTTTCCACATCATCTGAAAGACGATTTTCTTTTCTGGACAAACACAGTTTTTCTTGCTACATTCAGCTTTATATACCGTACTGGCAAACTCGAAGATATAGTGGCATTTTATGTGAGTATGAGAGAGTAACTAATATGTTTAGATGGCCGTAATAAGGGCAATAAATCAATCAGTGCTGCCGGCATGAGCTACGCATGGCAAAACCATTTTTCGGTTAAAGAGAGGGGAACACTGGCGATGTTTGACGAAGTAATCTCATCTCCTTGCTTTATCGATTCAGTATTTAGTAATATTGGGAATTTCGTTGGGATTGTACCGCGTATTCGTTTTACTTACTTTTCATTTCATGTAGTTAAGAAAGTAATTATTCTTCTCATCTCCGTCCTTCTGTAATAGTATTCGCAGGTCTCATTTTATAACCTATAGGCTCACGGACCAAGAATGTATTAAATAAACAAAAATATCCCAGCCCCTCGCCCGCTTCTACCTGAGTTCCCTTACTCAGTTCATTTTATTGTGCCGCCGAGTGCACAGTGAGTTTTTTTATGCAACATGTTTTGCAATTAGCACGATGCCTAAAGAAAATAGCAGATATAGAATAAGAGATGGACACCATCTGGCCACCAAATGGCCTATTTATACTGGCATATAAATTACTGTATATTTTGAAAATTAAAGTTAAATAGGAAATTTCCGTAAATGACAAACACAGTTTGTTCCCTCTTTAATATCCAATACATAATAATTAAAGTAAATCTTATGTCTTAAGAGCCAACACTACTGACGTTTCCGCCATTTCATTTTCTTATTAATATTTAGTATATTTTTCGATTCCTCCAAATGCCGGTCTTAGGGTAGCAATTATCTACTGTTTAAAAAAATATTGGATAAATTAATAAAAATAAAAAACGGGAACTAGGTCAAATTACTCCATATTTATTTTCCTGCTTTCAATAATTATTTAAAAATCTGACTTTGTTAATACAAGACTGTAGGTAACTGTACTCCAAGGATGGATATTGATCCAATTGTTGAATGAAACGAGGAATGAACGAAATATTGATCAAAAAACGAAATGGCGCACGCGTCACTAGTGTTTTCTCCTAATTTGGAGAAAAACAGTTACAGCGAACTGCGCAAAGTGGTTATCAATTCATAATATTTCTGTACATTTATAAACTTTTAAAAAATTGTATGACCTTAATTTATTATTTTAAATAATAAAATGTATATCATATATGACCAAATTGTTCATCTTCAAATTATAAAACTAAAAATGTAATCATATACTATCCCATTATGATATTTGTAATACGGTGTGTATCATAGTTTATAATATTTAATATGTGCCTTCTTGGTATATAACTTGAACACGATACATACCAGAAGTTTAGCTTAATAAGTAAGGTTATTGTTTGTAATAACTCTTATATACTTTCTGGTAGCTTTGGCTGTGTTATTTTACCTCATTGCACTTTTAAATCGCCCTGTAATTTATAAACCATATCGCATTTTGCTAGGCGATTTACTTCAAGCCAAAACTCCAAAAAAATCATTTATTTTTACTTAAACACCATTCCCTTGCTTTATTGCATAGGAAATCGCGCTTGCAGACACATAAAATCTGAAATAAACCTTTTACAACTCCTTTTTTGCAAACATTTTTTGTCATAAGCAGGAAGTTAATATACAAAATAACAAAAAGGTGCTGAAATTGCCTAAATAAGAGCCTCTAAAATTTTACAACCGTACATGGTCACATAATTTTTGTAGGGCTTAAAATTGTTCAAGTATAAAACGATTCCCTTTGGGTGACGAGTCATTGCTATTTTTGTCGTTGCATCAACGTGCCACGCGCAGCTGTCTCATAAAATTTAAAATCAGCCAGAACAATATACCGGGTTGGCAGGTTGGCTATAGGAAATTCCATAACAATTTTGTTACCCTTAAATATTGGCTCCCTTATTAATTTTACATTAAAGTTGTATAGGACTTTTTTGAAGATCATTTTAGGATATAATTGCACAGCAGATTTTATTAATTTCTGAAAAGCCAGTTAAAAGTTATTTCGAAAATACCCTTCGCAAAATTCTTATAAAATAAATACGGCTCTGATACATAATATCTAATGTAAAAAAAACTACCTTGTCAGACTTCCATTGTCTTTATTTTGTTACTTAACACAACGTTACGGTTGGTTAGTATCTCTAACCGTTTTCAAGTGTAAATTAAAATTCTAAGGCTACTGTCTTAATTACTATCCATGTGCAATGAAGCTTGATGACTCCGCCTACGTGCTTATTGGAGTGTGAAGCTTAAGCTGTTGGTTTTGGACAAGAAGAGGCTTCCAGATATTGGGAATATCTATACTTGGTTTACTGAATATATGGGTATTTTGATTCATGAAAGCTGCTTCTTTGAATTTTCGTTTTCTGCAGTGCTGTTTCGTGTCCAAAACCTTGGCTTCTGACCACTGTATATTATGTTGGTTGGCCCATTCATGTGATCTCGAAGTTTCACCTCTGTAAGTATGCTTCAGTTATTCCTTAACTCGTACGGGAAGAGGTCTTTTTGTTTCACAGACTCGCAAGGGATTTGATAGATACAATTTTTTTTGTTTTTATTACGGTTGGGTTACTTTCGTAAGAAAGCTTCTAAGCGTATTTCCGGATTTGAAGGCTGTTTTGATATTATAGTTTTTGATTATCCTTATAATATTTTCAGAAATCCCCTTGACATAAGGTATTGTAAGAAATGCTTGCTCCTATTTCGTTTCTGTGTTAGTTTTTACCTTGCGATTTTTAAGGTTTGAGATGGTATTAGTTACACATTAGTTACACACAGGGTAACTTTTCTGTTTTAAATCTTTTTTGATGTTTGAAATTTTAATTTTAAGGTCTTCCGGATTGTTACAAACGTTAGATACTCTGTGATAAAGAGTTTGAATTAGGCTTTGTTTTATGGAGTTTGAATGATTCGATCCGTAATAAGGGTATTGCCCCATGTGAGTGGGTTTTCTGTACACTGAAGTTTTTATGTTTTTAGCACTGTATTTGACGAGAACATCAAGAAAAGGTAGAGTGGAACGTTTTTCTATTTCCATGGTAAATTTATTGGATTGTCTTATGCTATTAATATGTTCCAAAAACCGTATCAGCTCTTCGTTGCTATTTGTTCACATAATAAAGGGATCATCAACATATCTAAGCCAAAAAAAAAAGTGTAATTAATAATGCAACTGCTTAGAGCAAAATAAAATACCGTAGATATAGAATTTTTACTTCATGTATATAGAAGAAAATATGGGAATTAGCACCAGGCCTCTTGGCAAGAGCGCAGAAAAGCATCACTACACAGTACTGCGCAAATTACATCAGTATAAATATCAAAAATATTAGGAATGATGGGAAGATGATGAAATATGAAGTTCTGGAAAGGTTAAAAATCACGACAGGGAATTCTCATGCAATGTTTGTTTTACGAATGCACCTTCACATTAAACAATGAACCAAATAATGTTTAAAATTGTAGGTATTTTAGAACGAAGAATTAGCACAAAATTTTTTGATTTTTTTTTTCTTTATTATACTTTTCAATATGCTCTATCCCAATATTCTTGATGGGATTTGGAGGGCTAGGAGGTGGGGGGGAGGTTACTGACATATTGACCAGGTTTTCTCTAGAAATTAATATTTAAAAAATATATTAACAGTGGTGTGTTTACTCTTTAAACCCAGTAAATATTTCGGGAGCGGTAACCCCCCCCCCCCCCCTAGCTATGTGAATTAAGCTATGTGAAAGCCAAATAGGTATTATTAATAGAACTTGTCAATTTTTCAATTAATAATTATTGTGACTATTTCGGGATTTTAGGGGGGAGGTCTGAACCCCCATGACTACAACCAATAGCAACTAAACTAAAAAGGTGCTAAAATATTTACATTTTCTTAGGTTTTAATAGCCTAAAATTAATTTGAAAAGTTTGACCTATTAAAATATTTATTATTATTTTTTAAAAACACATGTCACAGGGGGAAAAAAGGGGGGAAAGGTCACCCTATAGATCCGCAACTAGTATCATGTAATAATAGGTTACGAAATTTATCGATATAGGTAGCCACAACTAAAGTATAATAAATCATTTTCTTTTAGTTACGTTAAGTCTCTGTTTTATTAGAGGTGAAATCATTCTTGCAGGCACTTAAAACCTAAAATGTACGCTTTACAACTCCTTTCTTGCAAACATTTTTTGCCATGAGCAGAATAAGTTACAAAATAACAAAAAGCCGCCGAAATTGCCTAAGTAAGAGCCTCTAAAATTTTACAGCCGTACATGGTCGCAGAATTTTTGCAGGATTTAAAATTGCTCAAGTATAAAATGTTGCCCTTTGGGTTACGCTTTTTTAAAGTTATTGCCCAAAACACGAAGTCAGTCGAGTATAAAAATTTGTTACGTATAAAGGTTGTACTTTTGTGTAGTAATTTATAAAAAGGTTACGTTTTTGAAAAAATATATCTAATATACTATATTACTATAATACATTTTTATTATCGTCTAAACATTTTTTTATGATTTGTAAATTTTTTAGCTAAAGTACAAGTAGTTTGTTTTATATTTAACAGGACGTGTACGAAACCGGCAAATGTTGAATAGTTGAAAGCAGGAATAAGACATGAGTGTAGGTTAATTTCTTCCGAAGTAATTAGAAATGTTCAAAACGAGTATTACTTGCGTTTAGAATATTGCCAACTAGTGAATTTAATATTTTATAAATGACCAGAAATAAAATTTGAAATTTGATACTTTTGTATAACCTAATATGTACTTTATTATTTAATTAGTTAATATTGCATTTATTGTCTATGATTATTGCCATTTAACGAAATTATCGATATCGTCATATCTCTAATTTGGTACACACTATATTAGTATTTTTTTTTATAAAAAAGACCACAACTTAGCGCCTCTAAGATGAAATCAAACGGGAAATAAAAACGACGCCCCGAGAAAATAGGGCACACAAGAGCTACGGACCTTATCAACGACGAGCTCCTGGAGATGCAAACCGATTGCATGAAAGCGATATATTTTATAACTTTACAAAACCATTTAATATCAGGTGCGACCCTGATATGTAGTCCAGAATCCGCCTTTGGAATATTAAAAAAGGCAACCAAAACAAGTGACTTCAAAACGCCAAAAGTTACACAATTATGCAATTAAATAAGTTATAAATAGAAAGAGTCCAAGGACTGATCCCTGCGGCACTCCATATTTGGCATAGCTAAATTAGATCTGATACCTTCAGTCTCCATAAACTGCTGCCTATCACACAAACAGGACTCAATAAGGTTAAGGGGAGCACCTCGTATGCCTTAGTGGCATAGTTTTTTCAAAAGGAGTGTGTAGAAGAAATTCTACTCGCGTAGGTGCACTAAATAAACTCAGCTGTGACTAAATGTTAAGAGGCAAAGAAAAGCTAGGGGCCGCCGTCCTGCCCCTCCCTCTTCCCCTCCACTTTCACCAATGCTAGTTTCTATACCGATCGTATACAAAATACAAAAAGTTTTCGAAATAATTAAAGTTACAAAGGTAAGAAGTAAATAATCTGCTCAAGGTAGGTGTTTCTTTTCACGCACTCAAAAGTAAAATATGGTATATGGAAACCGTCTATTTTAAGCAGCAAAAACACAGCGCACGCTAGAATAACACGTATTGAAAAGGAGGAGAACTTCCATTTGAAATACGAGCAATAAGAGCGAATGTATAGGGATGAGTCATAAGTAATTGTTCCAAAATAAAATAATTTTTCCACTTTTTATTAAGACCGAACACTAGTGACGCAGTAGCAGTTTCACTTTCTTATCAATATTTCCTTTATTTTTCGCTTTCTCCAAAAAACGGTAAAATACCCGTCTTCTGATAGCAGTTACCTACAGTTATAAGTAAAAAAAAAATGATAAATTAATAAAAGCAAAAATCCATATTTGATTAAGTTTACCCATATTTGGGAACAAAAGAAAAACAAAAGTTCTTCCTCTACAATGTTATTAGAATAAAAAATTTATTCTTTTAAAGATTTCTTTATGTTTCGAACGTAGAAACGTTCATCATCACGAGACAGAAGATGCTTTGATGGTGTTAGGAGTAGAAAAAATGGTATATCCTATCCAAGCTTAATGGAGTTTATGATATAGAAGATAAAATGGTGTGTAGGAATAACATATAAATAGTAAAAAAAATTGAAAAGCGTATTGTAAGTCGGGTGTATTTGGTTCATGCGGGGGTATTCGGATTTTTAGGGATAAACTTTGGTCGTACGTCAGTGCCCAGATGGCGAATCCGATTCAGTTGTACTCTTGATCTCGTCTGGCAATGCAGAAACATTTAATTACAGAACGCGACAATTTAAATAAGTTATTTTATGTTTATTATGTTAAAATGTTTATTTTTTGGATTTGGGATTTGCGAAACTAAAGACTTCTTCTTCATTATTTTCTTTATTTTTTTGTATTTTCTTCTGTCCATGATAAATATTTTCGAGTCTCTGTTTTTTTTAAACCATCTTTGATTGCCCAATATAACCCCTACATATTTTACGTTAAAAAATGTGGTAGTGACAATCAAAAAATTAAAAAAAAAAATTATTTCGGTACGTTAAGACATTTTAAAAAAAAACCTAGTTTTTCAACACGGCAATTAATATTATTTTGAGTGGGTGAAAAAAAACTCTTAGATCACTCCTTTCTATGGCTGCGCCACTTCCTGGAGACGTTATTACTTTGTGATATAGTTGGGGAATTTAGTATTTATTGGTAAATTTACAAAAAAATTAAAAAAATAAAGTTTTATTTTGAGATAACTCCCGGTATAAAATGTAAAAAGAAACGAACATCGTATTCCGGTTACACGGGATAAATGTATGCACGAAAAAGTGCTGAGTCGAGCAAATATTTTAAGTCTGGTAGAAACAGACTTGACAGAGATCGAAAACAAGTAAGGCGTTTCTTTCGGGCTTTTTTATTGTTGATTTATTTTGCGTATACATTCATCTTTTTCCGGCAAAAAATGGGTAATATATCTTGTTGTAAAAATAATATATGCTTTTCGTATAATACTTTTTGGTAAACGTAGAACATGAAACGTTACTTTTTCATTTTACAACAAGCTGAGCTTCCAGTAGGTATTAGCATTTCACTTTTTAAAGTAAAATTCCCGAATACAAAGTAAACCCTTCGTGATCAGTATCAGTAATATGGACAGTCCGTTAATGCGTCAAATTCTTCGTCAATCTTGCATCATTTTTACTTTCTTAAAATGTTAACCATAACAGTAATACAATTACACAAAGTTTACAAGTAAAAAATACATTTCGTACAAGCAGTTCAATACCGCCACAACTGTAAATTATATAATTTTGGAATAGAAGGAAATAAAACAATGGTGTTGATGAATTAGTCGCATAATTAGTTAACTCTAAGAGAAATAATCTGTTTCAAATATTGATATAATATACTTACCTATTGCTGACACATAAACGTACATAAAAAATTATAGATTTTGAGATAATATTAGAATTTTGTTCGATATGCCGTTATTGCACTGAAATTTTAATATTTTAAGGAGCCATATCATCTGCTTCTTCTATAAAAATTGTGGTGAGAAAATTATAACACAAGAGTCTATAATAGTAATTTACGTTACAAGTCCGGAAAATACTGTTTTTTTGGACGAGTCGACAAAATTCTAGCCGTAGGCGAGTCCTGAAAGTCTGCGAATCCAAAAAAACTGTTTTCGGACGTGTTGCGTACACTATTTTTTCGGCAACCGTGTAGAATAACAAATCAATGAGACATTTCTTTATTATATTTCTTTGTAGAACAACATTTCGAACATTTTAATTCTTATTTGTATTAAATATTGAAATTCGAACAGAAGATAGGTACTAACAGAAACCTTCTAATTCTTATTTATATTAATATTTATATTAAAATTCGAGCAATTGCTAATATTGATGTGATTCTTCCCGGCCTAGTCCGGGAAGTACGTACTTCCCGGACTAGGCCGGAGAAATGCTACTTTCGCAAAGGAAAAGCGTCCGGTAAGTGGGTACTTCCCGGACGGTTGCCGAAAAAAATACTATTTTAATAGCATTTAAATTCCTGAATAGTAAAACAAAAATTATGTGGTACTTATAATAATTACGAACAAATGTTAAAGTTAAAAGGTTGGTGAACTTTTTCGATTAAGTTTTTCTTGCACAAATCTAGAAGGTGTTCTTTATTATCTTCTTTTAAACTAGGTGGCGTGTCATAGGCATTGGTTAGAGTAGTATTGTTTAGGATTTGAGTAGGTACGTCGTGAAGATAAATCAATTTCTTAGTATTTGTCTTCAAAATTTATTTTGTAAAATAGTTTATTAGGACTTTCCTTCTCAACTTTGAGTTCCTGGATTTCGTTCCATACCACCTTTACTTGTTTTTTCAAATTGGTTTGCAATTTCTTTCAAGTTAAAAAATTCTTCTGTAGCGAACTCTACGAAGTTAAAGAGCTGGCTAGTAGCCAGCTCTTTAACTTCGTAGGGTCTTCCTATTTTAATGGCGGTTCTTATTAATGGTGGCCATTGAGGGGGAACAAAAATTGGTCCACTTTTGAATGCTTTCTTTTTCTGCCTTTCTATGACAGAGTGCATCGAGTCTCCCTCATTTTGGGTAGTCAAGATTTATGTACAATGCTATTTACTTCGGTGTTGCACACGCGTATAAGTAAATCGAAACAACTATTTTTTACTATATTTTCGTTCTGTCCTACACGTGGGAATAAAAAAATTAAATTTGTATTTGGGGGTAAACTGGATATATAACTGAAAAGGCACGTTGCTATCTCATTAGCTTCTCTGGAGGCAATAGCTTCATACCAAAAATGGCAGAGACCACGTTTAGTTGCAATTTCAAAAATTAAAGCAATTTAAACGGCACTTGTTATAAAAAGCTGAAACGTCGCCAGACGGTGTTGGTAATACCGCTTGCAGGTCAAAAAATGCTTCAACAATATTCAGATTATCCTTAGCGACCACTGTATCTTTAGCTTTTTCTTCGCGGCTTTTTATTTTATTTGCAATAGGGTGATCATACGTTTCTTGGCTCTTTGCTTTTTCCTCCGGGTTCGAGTTTTTATATGTTTCGCAAATAGAACATTGGTATTGTGCATCTTTTAGCAAATGGCAAATCCCTTTCTTGCTGTTTGTTTGTAATATCTATACATTGCCAGATCCATCTATATATTTCCCAAAATCTAATTAATAATACCACGTGAACTGCTCAACCACGATAACAAAACTACTACTTTAAGGTTAGATTTTTGCTTACACTGTAAAAAGCTCGGTGCAATAGTGCCATAACAACCAACACTTATGGCGATTGAACAAAAAATACAAAATGTAGCGAGTTCAGTGCGATACTGCCGCATGTGTACTTGTGAAAGTGGCTGTATAGCAATGAATGATAGGTTGGATTTCATTGGGCTATATAATCTGCAAAATGATGGTATATTTTGGACTTTATCACGTGTGGCTGTATTGCATTTTAAGCACTGAAATACCGCCATAAAATCAAAAATTAAAAAATTGCAGTTATGGCGGTATTAAACTGGACGTACGATTTGTTGGCTGACCTTAGCCTAGTTTTAAGTAAGAAGTATTAAATAATTTAAAAAGTGTCTTAGAGCGAACAGAAATGGAAATGGGTCGCCTCTCTTTGTCCTCATTGATGTCACATTTCCCAATTCGGTTAATAATTTTTAAGTAGCCTGTGGCTTTGTTTGCTGCTTTGGTCGACGAGTGGATCATCAACAATGGTTAAGTGGTGCATATAAAAAATAGTTCCAGGGTATCCAAAATGTTCCTGACAGACCTATTCCAAGCAAAACAACCGTTCTAAATATTGTTCTTAATTTTGAGAATAAAGAGACTGTAATTAATAATTGCAAATTCTGAGAGTAAAATAATGCAGGCTTTCAACCTTTATTCCATGTAGAAGAAAATAATGGAATTAGCAGCAGGCTTGTTGAAAAAAGTATAAGAAATGATTTAATAAAAGTTGAAAAAAAAAAAATAAGTAAAGAGGGTGCAATAAAATTAAATGATTGAAGATGTAAATAAAATAGTGGAAGGGTTACAATAGCGGGAAAATCCAACAGTGGGTTTAAAAAATTAAATTAAGTAGAATATGGGTAATTTACAAAATCTTATGGATATAATATGGTCAATAGAATAAATTTAACAAAGGTGAATTACTTAAACCTAATAATTGATAGTTAAGTAATAGGTCCGCATTTTTAAGTTTATTTATTTCCATAGTATTAAGCCTTTAATTTCTGTATCTAAGATTTTAAAGGAAGGATCGAAATTATGTTGATTATAAAGTAAATAGTTTAGTCAGTTAAGAAAATTGCCAATTACTTTGCTAGGTTGTCCAAAGAAACTGACAAGTTTAAATTTGTCAGGGTTTTTGCTTTTAGAAAAAACTAAGTCAACAGCATTTTTGTAAGTTTTATTTTTTAAGATTTGGTCAATTAAATTTGAGTTCCGTTATTGACTCCAATTTGTTTTATAATGTTTAATTTTTTTTTGAGAATTGATATTATTACACATTGCATGGATTATAACATCTGAAGTCCCACAACGGTCAATTTTGTATATTGTATCCGCCCGTCGCTTACGATATATTTTTTGTTTAAGTTGTTTCGCGGTAATTTTAGAATATTAAACATCGATAATTTAACGTATGCGCCCGTCGCTTACGATATTATGAAAACAATTCACTAATTTTCTAACACAAACAACATCTCAAGCAACATTAAAAATATCTTAAACTCCACGGGATCCCTAAAAAGCCTTTTTGAAATATCGTAAGCGACCTTCATTCAACCCAATAAGTATATTTTTTAGCAATTAGCCCTAAAACCATGAATTATTATCTCTCCTAATCCATAATCCGAAAATAATAAAAAATTTCTTTAAAAAAATAACGGAAAAACCAGTTTTTTGTGTTTCCTGTAAAAGTACTCAAATGGCGCATACGATGCTTTGCCTGGACAGGGACGATATTTTATCTTCTAAAAAATCCATAAATATTTCAGTCAATAAAGGCTAAGAGGGGTACCCATTATAAGACCACTTTGCTAGTGTATATTTTGTCGTTGAACTCAAAATAATTTTTTTAAGTTAAGGTAAGAAGTTGATTAACCAAAGTAATCGTTTCATCGATAGGTAAGCTGGGAAACAAATTAGAAACATCAAAAGAAATTAGCTTATCAATATTAGGTAAATTAATATTATTAATTTTATTTACTAGCTCAAGAGAATTTTTTATTGCAAATTTGGCTGAAAATTGGGTGTTACTTTTAATTATGTCGATTATTTTTTTTTTGAAAGTTTACATGACGGTGCAAAAAAGAAAAAAACTACCGGTCCAATAAGAAACCCCCCTTTTTTTGAAGTTTTATTAGTGAATATAATTTGGGAAATTGAGGATTCATAAGAATTAATTTGAAAGAATCTATGTCAAAAAATATACTTTTACAATTATGAATAATACTTTTTTTAGATTTTCGAAAGTTGGTAGTAGGGTTTCGTTTTAAAAATTGATGATTGTTGAGATTTAGGAATTCAGTAGTTCTTTGAATATAATCAGTTTTGCTTATTGCTACTACGGTATTAGGTACCTGTGTTCGCTTTAGTGAAAACTACATCATTAGATTTGTTTTTAATATTGTTGGGTATTTGAATTTTTTTTTATTTTCAACTTTTATTAAATCATTGTCATCTGACGAAGCTACAATATTAGCGAAACATGTCATTTTATGGTTAAGATAGTGAAAATGTACAAGTTCAACTTTGTTTTACTGTATCCCATAATACTACAATAGTATAGTAAGTACAGGGTTTTCAGAGATATTTTCGGTCATATCTAAAGGGTTCCCTATAGAAGATACAAAACAAATTAAATGTAGGAGTTGTAGGGTTTTGTCTGAACCTCCAGGAAATTAAAAAAAAAAAAACAAAAGACGATCCGAAACATAAGAAAAATTAACAAATTTGTTTTTTTTAAATGGTACACCCTGTATATTTTTTATTTTTATGAAAGATCTTTCTTCCCTGATTTCAAAAATATATAGTTTGTCTATATTTGCTGGAACCGTCATTAAATTATTTCTAGTCAATTATTGTATACGGCACTATACAATAATAATTATTTTGAGTAGTGTGCCTTGGAAAACAATAATTGCCTGATGTAGTTTAGTTTTCAAATTTGTATCTCTAAATTTTACGTTGGTAATACTATAAATTTACTATCATAGTAGCCTTGACAATAAATTAATATTTTCGTTGTGTCCGTCATATTGTCAGTATTGTCATGACATTTGTGTTTTAATATATTACAAGTTTTTCATACTTAATTAAAAAAATATTGAGCTATTAACTGGTATTTATAAAACTTTATAGTTCTTTGTTAATAAAGTTAGTATTATGTGTTTTTTATAACTAAATTATTAAATGTATTAAAGTAATAAATATAATATATAGATTGCCGCAACCAAACATACATGCTAGGCTACGCCCCACGCCAGACGTCAACAGATTAAAACATTTGAATATTAATGCAAAGAAGTTTTGTCTGTTTCCTTCCGCCAAACTCATCCCCAGACGCGTTTCGCCGTTTACGGCTCATCAGTGAGGCTCAGTTTGGCAGAAGGAAACAGGGCTCGAAGACAAATCACTTGTCAGGATCGATTATCGACGGGAATTATAGAACACGGTGCGACATCTTGCGTCCCAGTACGGTACCTTAGAAAAGGTCAGTCGTAAAGGGGCTATTCTGTAAAAACCGAAAATTTTTGCAGGTGCGCTCTCAAAACCGGTACAAGTGCCGGACCACAGATATTAATGTAAAGAAGTTTTGTCTGTTTCCTTCCGCCAAACTCATCCCCAGACGCGTTTCGCCGTTTACGGCTCATCAGTGAGGCTCAGTTTGGCAGAAGGAAACAGGGCTCGAAGACAAATCACTTGTCAGGATCGATTATCGACGGGAATTATAGAACACGGTGCGACATCTTGCGTCCCAGTACGGTACCTTAGAAAAGGTCAGTCGTAAAGGGGCTATTCTGTAAAAACAGAAAATTTTTCCAGGTGCGCTCTCAAAACCGGTACAAGTGCCGGACCACAGATATTAATGCAAAGAAGTTTTGTCTGTTTCCTTCCGCCAAACTCATCCCCAGACGCGTTTCGCCGTTTACGGCTCATCAGTGAGGCTCAGTTTGGCAGAAGGAAACAGGGCTCGAAGACAAATCACTTGTCAGGATCGATTATCGACGGGAATTATAGAACACGGTGCGACATCTTGCGTCCCAGTACGGTACCTTAGAAAAGGTCAGTCGTAAAGGGGCTATTCTGTAAAAACCGAAAATTTTTGCAGGTGCGCTCTCAAAACCGGTACAAGTGCCGGACCACAGATATTAATGCAAAGAAGTTTTGTCTGTTTCCTTCCGCCAAACTCATCCCCAGACGCGTTTCGCCGTTTACGGCTCATCAGTGAGGCTCAGTTTAACAGAAGGAAACAGGGCTCGAAGACAAATCACTTGTCAGGATCGATTATCGACGGGAATTATAGAACACGGTGCGACATCTTGCGTCCCAGTACGGTACCTTAGAAAAGGTCAGTCGTAAAGGGGCTATTCTGTAAAAACAGAAAATTTTTGCAGGTGCGCTCTCAAAACCGGTACAAGTGCCGGACCACAGATATTAATGCAAAGAAGTTTTGTCTGTTTCCTTCCGCCAAACTCATCCCCAGACGCGTTTCGCCGTTTACGGCTCATCAGTGAGGCTCAGTTTGGCAGAAGGAAACAGGGCTCGAAGACAAATCACTTGTCAGGATCGATTATCGACGGGAATTATAGAACACGGTGCGACATCTTGCGTCCCAGTACGGTACCTTAGAAAAGGTCAGTCGTAAAGGGGCTATTCTGTAAAAACCGAAAATTTTTGCAGGTGCGCTCTCAAAACCGGTACAAGTGCCGGACCACAGATATTAATGCAAAGAAGTTTTGTCTGTTTCCTTCCTGAGAGCGCACCTGCAAAAATTTTCTGTTTTAACAGAATAGCCCCTTTACGACTGACCTTTTCTAAGGTACCATACTGGGACGCAAGATGTCGCACCGTGTTCTATAATTCCCGTCGATAATCGATCCTGACAAGTGATTTATCTTCGAGCCCTGTTTCCTTCTGCCAAACTGAGCTTCACTGATGAGCCGTAAACGGCGAAACGCGTCTGGGGATGAGTTTGGCGGAAGGAAACAGACAAAACTTCTTTGCATTAATATCTGTGGTCCGGCACTTGTACCGGTTTTGAGAGCGCACCTGCAAAAATTTTCTGTTTTTACAGAATAGCCCCTTTACGACTGACCTTTTCTAAGGTACCGTACTGGGACGCAAGATGTCGCACCGTGTTCTATAATTCCCGTCGATATTTGAATATTACTTATACCAACTTTTAAAAAATAAAAAAAACGGTATCGTAATAGATTTCTTATGAAACGAAATTAGAAAAATAATCTTTCTAATCTCTTCTTGCTGGAGCTTTTCTCAGTGTAAAACATATTAAAACTAAAAAAAATTAAAATGTCTAGTAACATTTGACATTATCATAATTATTACTGGTGGTGTCATTGAGGAATGTATCAGAGTCGTATAATAATTTTATACTTGCAAATATGCAAGTGATTGCAAATTGCTTTTAAAATTAAAGGAGTTAAATAACGGTTGGGAATAGCAGGATACTGATCTTTGCCGAGTACAAAATAAAGACATAATTTATTTAAATTAAAAACTATACCCATTTAAAAATGAACTAGCATTTATACCGAAGGGTAATTTGTTGCCCGCTTTCACATTTTAATTAAGTGCTCTTACTTCAATTTCCACTACTTTATAAAATGTTCATGTTCTGCAGCATCAAAGCTTTCTTTCGAGTGAATTAAAAGAGAATAGCATGAAACCAAATAAATGAATTTTGAGTCTAACTGTAAAAATGTATATAATTAATTGCTTTTTAACAGACATTTAAAAATGAAAACAAAAATATTTCTCTTTTTTATTTAATTACTTCCATTTAAATGGGAATTATTATTTAAACATTTATTTATTTTATTTATTTAAATCACAACACATTGGGAGAAAACTCTATTGGCCGTAGCTAGAAATCCATAGGTAGTAGCAAAAAATCTGTATTAACCAGGAGCTAAAAAAACAACTCTGTTGTAGCTACCAAGTTTACTTTTTAACGTCAATATGATGTCGTTTTCTAAATATTATTTTTTTGCTGCTAAAAGACAACTCTATACCCCTAAAAAAATATTTGATGCAGGTGATGGTGACGGGGTAATGATAAACATGGGGCAACACAGGATTTTTATCGTTGTTATCCCATAGGCCAAAAATGTAGGAATGGTTAACCTACCTTCAGACAAATAGTGAAAATTAGTACCGGGATTTTCAAATGAAGATTTTTTATCATAACACAACCGGTCATAGTTTTCATACGTTTCTACTTTAAACGTTCTTTTATACGATTTTGTTACATTTGTGATTAACAAAGTAAGTTTTGGACAGCTTATAACCTATTTCGCGTTTGTTTTTCTAGTTTTTAAACAAAATTTTATTAAAATCAATGTCGACTGCACATTCTATAGGTAATCATTGACATATTTAATAAATATCCAAAGAATTTTGTAAATTAATTTAGGAGAATTGCATAGCGAAAAATAACGGGCAAAATTTTTTTAAACATTATCAAGTATGTGTTTGTTCTTTTACCAAAAATATGCCGAAAGTGTACTTTGTGGGAGATTTGATATTGTAAAAAAGTTTTAGTTTAATTGTGACAGGATTGATCTGGTATATCACTAATTACTAGTTAATTACAAATGCGGTAGCGTTCTCACTATAATAAACATTATTTATTATCACTGGTAGCGTTTCTGACCGAGAATACCAGACCTGTTCCTTTCAAATAAGGGTAGAATTACGTATAAATAACTAAGACAAATATATAGCAAAAGCACTCTTGGAGATGATGGAGTTCTTCATGATAACATCAACGTCGTCTGTTAGTTGTATCTACTGTTAATACCAAACGACTTACCAATGTCGACCAAACAGCAAAATCCAGGTGATGATATTAACAATAACGTCACAGCGAGGCGTCTTTAGGGCGCGAGAGCGAACCGCTCAACCTTTGTTAATGAAACCCTTTATATTGATTGTTACAATAAAACAACACCCAGTTTAAACAACAACTTATAAATCTATTAACAACAATTATAAAGAAAGGTAGAAAGAAAAGTTACTTAACAAGAAAAAGAAAGACTGTAAAACTAATACAAAATATGTATTATGCTAACTAATAAAGAGAGATTTTTCTATTGACATGCGTTTACTGTACGATTCAGAAAATTACCCATTTAATATTTGAAACCCTGTGAACAGATAAAATTACTATTTTCAAATCAATACAACCCTGTAATTTAATCACCCAAAGATTAATTTACGATAATCCCCAAAAACTGAAACGCTAAAACCCTAAAGCTTAAAGGTAAAAACCACAATGATACTTAAAACCCACAATTTAATTTTACACTTTTAAGAAACAAAGGATTCACTACACGAGAGGTATATCAAAGAGAGAAATGTGTCCGAAAATATGTACTCTTAAAAACCCGCGCGACTACACCCGAAAATAGCATCTTTGGTACTTGGTCAAACCGAACACGATAACAGAAACTGCTAAACCGAAACCGTTAAGAGAACTTTAGGAACTGAATTGTGAAATTCCCTGATTAAGCATCTAACTTCTAAATACACCCCTTAAATTACGCTACTTCAAATATTTAGATATTCCACCCTATAGAACGTACTAAAATCATTATTACCCCTCGGTACCACGTCTTAGGGTATAAACAGTTTATTCTATGCAACCAATCAGAGGTCATTTCTCTCTCTAAGACTCTGCCTAGATCATAAAACAGGGTCGTCCCAATACATGATTGTAGACATTACCGCTAGGTGACTCTTGTTATACCCTCTCGATATTTAATTACAACTTTTTCTCTCTTTATGGACATTTCAACTAAAAAATCATATCTATAGATAAACAATACATTCCATACTTATTAAATAACCGTAAAAACGGTCTTACAAATAACATTCCTAAATAACCTTAAATTTAAAGTACAGCAATCAGATTTACTTAAAAAAAACATTTTAAACTGAACCAGGGAAAATAAAAGAATAAATCTGATCCGACTTTCACATTCATAGAATGGTCTAAATACAAATCCCAGGTTGCTACCTATATTTTCCATTTTATTCTCAATATATGGTTCATAACATAATTATCTCATTATAATGGACCACCAGCGGAGTCCCCTTTATTTATTATTCCCATCTGTTTTATTATAGATTCTTAGAAAGTTTACATTACTTTGACAAAACATGCTCTTCTAAAGATTCTAGATATTTCTTTGAGATTTTGCTATAGAAAAAATAAACTTTATGACATAATGACAGTTTTGTATAATTTGGGCATTGGTTATTTGTTTAAGAAAAACGGTTGGTTTTATTATCATATTTATGCTTGGAACAAAAGCTTTTAGAGCCCTTCTTTGAATTTTAAAATAGAAAACATATTGTTTTGCCTGAGAACACACTTTAAATAAAATAATTTAAAATAAAATGATAGATTTTTGCGTAATTACACAATTTCCTTTAGCTTTTGTAACATCTTTTGCTCATTTTTATTAACTTAGCTATTGTACCTTGCCGCATTAGCGGCAGTAAATTACCACACTTTATGGTTAACTTAAGCAATAATACTGCTATTAAACTAAAAAGAACATGGAATTTATTTTTTTTGTGTTACTTACCTTGTATAATGTATATAGCAAACCCAAACACACTCGGTTTGGAGTAGGATACTAACTTAATCCATATACAAAATTTCGTCATTCCCCGTCAAATAGTTTTTAGGCTGTTGACAGACAGATCGACGGATATGGAAACATTAGTATTATTGTAATTACAATAATGTCTTCTGGGAAGAAATTAATAGAATCGCTTTGTTTCAAGGTATGTAAAATTTTGATCTAAATTTTAAAATTTTATAGTTTTTTTTAAAATTATTGTGATGAAAGTCTCCGCTTTATTCGAGTGTCAATTGTTCCATGTGCCCTAAGAATAAGTCGTTGTTTTGAAAAACATGTAAGTAATCGAGAAAAGTGGAAAACATCGTGAGTTTCCAGGGAAAATTTAAAAATAACATAATATTGTTTGGAAAAGAAAAAAGTGGTTGCAAAGTTGTATTTGCTTAAAAGGCATTCTTGTTTGCTCTTTTAGTTGAATCAGTTGTGAGCCTGTGAAACAGAAACTTTGTTTCTTTACTTATTGTATTTTTTTATAGTTTTATCGGAATACAAAAATAGTCGTAAAGTTTGTTATATGAAACTTAAAACTTTAATTTAATAAACTTTTGAAGAGTTTCCATACCGTACTGGCAATACGAATATGAGAGAGTAAAGATAATATGTATGGCCGCAATAAGGACAACAAATCAATCGGTGTTGTCGACATGGACAATGCATGGCGAGACCATTCCTCGGTTAAGGGAATCATTTGTGCTGGCGACGTTTGACGAAATCACCTTATCGTCTCGCTTGATCCACAGAAATTCAGTGGGTAGTCAGTAATTATTTGGAACAACGTTTCGGTTATACCGCGCGTTTATTCTACGCATTTTTGATTTTATGTAGTTAACTATATGGCACTTTATGGCCAATCGGCGCACAGAAGAAGGAATATATTAATTAATAAAAATATTCCAGCCCTCATCTCTCAGTATGGCCACAGCATTAAGTTAAGTTGTTATAGACGATATCATGACCGCCTTTGATAAAGGCCAGGCCAGCCTGCTGATCTTGTTGGATTTCTCCAAAGCTTTCGATACACTCGATCATAGGCTTTTGTTCTCAAAATTACATTATTATGGGTTTGACGCGGATTCTCTTAAACTAATATCATCTTTTTAACCAACCGTTCTCAAAAACTCCAATCCGATTGACATTCTTTTAGGGGTTCCGCAAGGCTCCATTCTATCTCCACTATTGTTCATTATTTATACAGCAGAGACCATAACTTCTATGCAATTATGTCAGTCAGACGCTTACGCGGACGATACTCAACTTCACATGAGCTTCTCCACAACAAACTACTTGCATGCGAGCCAGCAAATTAATTTCGACTTGGAAATCATTATTTCCCTATCTAATACTCATAATCTTAAATTAAATTCGGAAAAATCCAAAATTTTGTGCTTTGCAAACAAAGGTAATCGTGATACTCTTAAAAATAATGTGAACATTTCTCTAAATGGCGTTCATTTTCCTTATGTACCGGGTGGTCCAATAAGCGAGGACGTCGGCTTTATCTCGGAAACCATTAATCATACAACTTTTGGAAAGATTTTTTTATGAGTAAAGTGGTCAAGAGAAATTGCTGGAAATTACTTTTAAGTTCCTCATTTCGCCGCAAGGGGCACAATTAAAAATTGTTTTTTTAAATTCTAAATTTCTCCGAAAATTCCCATATTAAGGTATAACTCTGATTATATCATTGGAAAGCTTAGACAATTCTGCATCATTTTGGTTTAATGCTCATTGGCGCACCGACCTTGATAAGAGTGGGAGAAGCTATTGAAAGTGTAAACATTAAAATCGCTGTAACTTCTAAACGACTTAACCGATTTTACTAAATTTAAGCTTGTTTGGAAGAGGAAAATAAGTATCTTCAATTGCCGTATCCAACAGTACACGATAGTGTTTAATAGAATTGCTACAGGGCGCAATTTGTAGTAATAACATTTTTTTCGATTTTATCCCGAAAATTCAAATCATACGGTATAACTATGACATCATAATCGAAAAGTAGATGAAATTTGCAAGAAAAGATGTAAAGACCGCAGTTCGATATCTTTGTTCGTTTCAGAGTTATTGCCAAAACAATAATTTTTAATACAAATTGCGCCCTCTAGCAACTTTATTAGAAACTATCGTTCACGATTAGATGCGACAATTGAAGGTACTTCCAAACAAGCTTAAATTTAGTAAAATCGGTTATGTCGTTTAGAAGTTACAGCGATTTTAATGTTTACACTTTCAATAGCTTCTCCCACTCTTATCAAGTGAAAGTGTAAACATTAAAATCGCTTTAACTTCTAAACGACTTAACCGATTTTACTAAATTTAAGCTTGTCTCGAAGAAAAATGTAAGTACCTTCAACTGTCGTGTCCAATGGTACAAGATAGTTTCTAATAAAATTGCTAGAGGGCGCAATTTGTATTAAAAAATATTGTTTTGGCAATAACTCTGAAACGAACAAAGATATCGAACTGCGGTCTTCACATCTTTTCTTGCAAATTTCATCTACTTTTCAATTATGATGTCATAGTTATACCGTATGATTTGAATTTCCGGGATAAAATCGAAAAAACTGTTATTATTACAAATTGCGCCCTCTAGCAATTTTATTAAACACTATCGTGTACTGTTGGATACGGCAATTGAAGATACTTATTTTCCCCTTCCAAACAAGCTTAAATTTAGTAAAATCGGATAAGTCGTTTAGAAGTTACAGCGATTTTAATGTTTACACTTTCAATAGCTTCTCCCACTCTTATCAAGGTCGGTACGCCAATGAGCATTAAACCAAAATGAAGCAGAATTGTCTAAGCTTTCCAATGATATAATCAGAGTTATACCTTAATATGGGAATTTTCGGAGAAATTTAGAATTTAAAAAAACAATTTTTAATTGTGCCCTCTTGCGGCGAAATGAGGAACTTAAAAGTAATTTCCAGCAATTTCTCTTGACCACTTTACTCATAAAAAAATCTTTACGAAAGTTGTACGATTAATGGTTTCCGAGATAAAGCTGACGTCCTCGCTTATTTGACCACCCGGTACATTCAGCGAGAAATTTTGGTATTGTTTTTGATGAGGAGCTGCGCTTCAAAGAACACGTAAAAAATATTAATAAAAAAGCATTTTATTCCTAAAAATTAATTTACAATAATAGACATATTCTCGATCAAAAACTTAAAAGAAAGCTCTGCGATAGCCTACTTCTGTCACACTACTCCTACTGCGACTTCATTTATATGCCTTGTTTACATGAAATTGAAAAGTATAGAATACAAAAAATGCTGTAGACTGATTTACGGAATAAGAAAACGCGAACATATAACCCATAAAATAAATGAGTGCAAATTGCTTAATATGGGAAATAGATGTAATTTTCATCTGGGTAATTTTATTTATAAAGTTCTTACCATGGAGAATACTTTAAAAAAACTTAAAAATAAGTTCGTTTCTAGAGACAACATTCACAATAGAAATATCAGATACATGAACAGTTTTACCATACCCCAATATAAAACATCATTATTTCAAAGAAGTTTCACTTATAATGCTATAAAATTTTATAACTCAATTCCAAAAGAATTTAAGTTATATAATATTAATAAGTTTAAGTTTAAGCTTCGTGCGTACCTTTTCAATAAACAATAACACATTAATTTCTTGTTTCACCACTTTTGCTTCCCGGGACCGCGCTTGTGGAATCGTTTCCCACTTTGTCGTTAATTTAGTTATATCATTATTAGCCCCCCCATACACCAACATATAAGTTGGACCGATTTGATCCGTTCGGATTTGGTCTGCGAGCTAGGCTCGGCTCGCAGAGCAAAAAGAGACTCTTGGAGAAGGTTCTGCGAAAGTGTGTCTGACACACATAGCAGCACAAGAATTCACAAGATTCTATCTAGAGAGCCAGCCAAGGAGACGGGGTCGCTAATACGACCAGACGGCTCCTTCACTGAATCCAGAAAAGAAACGTTAGAGCTACTGGCGCAGAGTCACTTCCCAGGAAGCCAGATCCTAACCCAACAACACACAGCCGAACACTTAGACCGATCAAAACGGCCTAAAAGAAACGACTGGTTGACGGTTAAGAAGATTATTACCCCACAGGCGATACGGAGTGCAATCAACTCATTTCAACCATACAAATCGCCAGGAGAGGACGGTATATTTCCAGCTCTGTTACAAATCGGACTGGATATACTACAGCCCTTCCTAATAAGACTTTTCAGAGCCAGCCTAGTTTGGAACTACATACCAACTAGCTGGTCGGCGACCAGGGTAATCTATATACCCAAGGCTGGTCGCCCAGAACCTCACCCGAACTCGCTCAGACCAATTAGCCTGACCTCATTTCTGTTGAAGACCCTCGAGAAGATGCTGGATGTGCATATCAGGGAGGAAGTGCTGAGCGATAATCCACTCAGTATTCACCAGTATGCTTATCAGGCAGGCAAATCGACAGAACTAGCCCTTAACAACCTAGTAGCGGGCATAACCAAATCCTTGGATAATAAAGAGATAGCTCTGGCAATCTTTCTAGATATCGAAGGAGCATTCAACAATGCACTACCAAACTCCCTATATGATGCCGCAATCTCTAGGGGAATTGAACCTTTAATCTGTGACTGGATACGCAACATGCTAAAAAGCAGAACTATCACCACTGAGCTGCGGGGAGAAGAGGTCAGATTTAGGGCTGCCAAAGGGTGTCCGCAGGGGGGTGTCCTGTCGCCCCTCTTGTGGTCACTACTGGTGGATGACCTGCTGGCCATACTCTCCCTATGGAAGATCAGTCTGCAGGCATATGCGGACGACTTAGTCATATTAATTAAAGGAACCTCGGAGGAACGAATATCTAATATTCTACAAAATATCCTCAACACTATCTATGCATGGTGCATGAGAGAGGAAATGTCAATCAATCCTCACAAAACGGTAATTGTGCCATTTACCAAGAAAAGGAAGCTGGGAAATCTAAGACCGCCTACCTTAAAAGGAGAGAGTATACCATTTGCAAGAGAAGCGAAATATCTGGGAGTAACCCTAGACAAAACGCTAAGCTGGAACTCTCATATAGAAAAGACTATCCGTAAGGCAAATCTTTCTCTATGGACATGTCGCAGAATTTGCGGAAAATCCTGGGGCATGGCACCAAAACAACTATACTGGCTTTATGTGACGGTCATCAGACCAATGATCACGTACGGCTCTGTCGTTTGGTGGAAAAAGGGCCAACAACGACAGGTTCAAGCGAAACTATCCGGACTGCAGAGGCACGCATGCCTTGCGATCACTGGAGCCATTCGCACAACACCAACGGCATCGATGGAAGTCCTATTAGGACTTATACCACTTCACATATACCTGGAGAAGGAGGCCAAATGGGCCACCTACAGACTATATCAAGCAGCTACTAACAGGCCGCAGTCATGTATCATGGAGGACACCAACTTGTTGGGCGGCATGTTAACCTGCGACATGTTGAATATGCCCTCAGACATGATGACAAGAAAATCCAACAACGAACCGCCTTACAAAATCATCCACCCAAAAAGGGATGAATGGGTCAGTAACAGCGCCGACCTGTTAAAGGCGGAATTTGGAATATTCACAGACGGCTCCAAAACTAAAGAAGGTATTGGAGCCGGAATTTATGGCGAAAACCCAAAAATAGAACTAACTATCAGCCTGGGAACTATGACAACCATATTTCAGGCAGAGGTTTATGCAATTGAAATGTGTGCAAGACTGCTGACAGACCGACGGTATGCACATAAAACAATCAAGATATTTTCCGACAGTCAAGCTGCATTAAAAGCTCTTGAATCGAGATGGTGTACCTCAAAAACGGTGTGGAGCTGTCACGAGGCACTATCCGAACTAGGTTTGAACAACAAAATAACCTTAATATGGATACCGGGACACATGGGTCTGGAGGGTAATGAAGCTGCCGACAAGCTCGCTAAGAGAGGTGCAGCTCAAAAATTCACAGGACCCGAGCCGGTAATAAGTATATCTCATGCTACGGCCAGAAAGGCAATACTAGCTGAAGCAGAAAGCAAATGGGAAAGACACTGGTTGAATTTACCAGGTCTAACACACTCAAAAGCATTTATAAACAACCATATAAACCGACAGTTAACTGACAAACTACTAGAGCTAAACAGGTCATGCCTTAAAGCACTAGTGGGATTGTACACCGGCCACTGCAGACTGCGACACCACATGTATAAAATTGGAATAGCCCCAACTGATGAATGCCGGCTTTGCATGGAAGATGCAGAAACAGCAGAACACGTAATGTGCGCCTGCCCAGCAGCAGGAAGGATCAGATTCGCCCTATTTGGCGAGATGACTCTGCTGCCGGATGACATGAAAAATGTCTCCCCCAATATCCTCATTACCCTAATTAAAAGGTTGGACTTATTGGGGGAAATATAAATAAGGTGTGAGCCACAATAGACCGCATGGTCGCGGTGGAGGGTTGGCTGTAACCCACCCACTTTCAACCTAACCTAACCTAACCTAGGCTCGGCACGTACCAAAACTCTCGTCATTTTTGGGCAGCCGAATTTGGCTCGCCGACTTAATAACCCGATTAGATCGCCTGATTAAATCTTCTCGTTAATGGGACAAAACTCCACATTTTATAATAGTTTTGGCTTGGCTCGCGATCTTTTGGAATTCCTGAAAGATTTAACCAGTGGTTTTAGATCGACTCGGATTTATTTGTACTCGGTGAGCTTTAACCAATAAACAAAAATCAAAAAAACGGAGCAAGTGAGTAAAAAAATGGATTTCTCGTAGAGAGTCATATGTTACTCTTGAAAGAACTTCAACAAGACGAGCCAAATGATTTCCGTAACAATTTAAGGACGGATAATGATACTTTCAAATATTTGTTAAGTATGATGGAAGTACATTAGAAAATAAATTCTTTTGACAAGTAACGTGAATCGACAGACATTATTTATTATTATTATTTTAATTTAACCTCAAACCAACTTGGACGACTTGATACGCGTCCCAAATTAACCTAGCGAATCTACTGACGGGTTAAAACCGGCTGATTTTATCGGTGGCAGATATTACTATTGTTTATTAAAAGGTTTTTGATTAACTTTTGTAGGAACTTTAATGACATTAACATAAAAATTACAACTATATTTGACAACTATATTATTTTAACAATAGCAGGTTGCAGGTTGATGTTTCCTGGAACATACAGGGTCAGCGTGAGTGATCTCATTGATCTCTTCAATTCCAACACTTCCCCTCACGAGCTGCTGACCTGGTGTCCAATACACGAACATAGAAAAACATGTTTATTTTTGTTTAATGCTTTTGTTAAAACATCAGCGTACATATCGTCTGTTCTTTTATAGGCAATTTCAACTTCTTCTCGTCGGGTTACATCTCTGATGAAGTGTTCTTTTATAGCAATGTGCTTCGATTTTGAACTAACAATTTGATTCTTTGGGCAGTTTGATTGTCAGGCAACTAATCTTTGGAAAAATCCGCTGTGGCTGTGTACACGTAGAGTAGAATTGAAGAAAGAGTCGAGTTTGTATTACGTGTAAAAACTTTTATTTTATCAAAATCTTAGCAGAGCGCTTTCGGCTTTCGCCATCTTCAGTGCTATTCGTCAATATACAATGATATCCTCAAGGTGGAATGGCATTACGTCCACACAATGTTTTGAAAATGATATTGTTAAAACATCAGCATTAACAATTTTAATACCATTTTCAAAACATTGTGTGGACGTAATGCCATTCCACCTTGAGGATATCATTGTATATTGACGAATAGCACTGAAGATGGCGAAAGCCGAAAGCGCTCTGCTAAGATTTTGATAAAATAAAAGTTTTTACACGTAATACAAACTCGACTCTTTCTTCAACTAATCTTTGGGCAGCTTGATTGTCATTGAAAATTAGAATTTTGTTATGAATTACACCCATATCATTTGCTAGATTTTTTAAATGTAAAGCTTTTTTGTGGCTTCAGTCAGTGATATGTATTCAGGTTCAGCTGTAGATAGCGCCACTGTTCGTTGCTTTCTGGCTTCCCAACTAATTGCTGCACCAGCAAACATAAAGCAATAGCCAGTATATGATCTTCTATCAGTAGAACAGGAGCCCCAATCTGCATCAGCAAATCCAATTGTTTCTTCATTATTTTTTGTGTAATTTAAACTCCAATGTTTTGTTCCTTGTAGGTAACGTAATATTCTTTTAGCAGCAATCCAATGCTGAGCATCATAGCAGTTATTGAATTGACTAAGGTAACTGACAGCAAATGAAATGTCAGGTCGAGTAGCTATAGACAAGTACATCAGGGAACCAATAAGATTTTGGTAGGGTAAATTTTCTTGTTCATCTGGATTAGCTTTTTCCAATTTTATACCAATATGGTGAGTTTTTTTTTTGTATGACATGTGTTGGTATTAGTAAGATGCCTAAGGTAAATAGAACAAGAAAATTGCCGGACGCGGCAGACGAGATTGATACCATTAAGTGCACCTGGGCCCGTTTAGAAAATAAATTTTTACCGCCGAGCAGTTCCTCTGATAAAGCGTTTTAAAACAGATATTTGACTGTACGCTTACCTGAAAAATGTATTCAAGATAGAAAACATTAAACATCGCGGTGGGCGCTTTGCTGGATATAACTACATACGAACTAGTAACGTAAGTGCGAGGAGAAGAATATTTAAAATTGAAATAGTGGAGTAGTGAAAAGTTTTTTAATAAAATGAAGAGTAACTGTGACTGTTTAAAGTTTGGAGACAATGATGTTTCTTGAATAATGAAACAGTTTTGGACTTTAATTGCCTTTATTTGTTTTAAATCACAACGTTTTAACTGGTAAGTATCTCCAGTCGTCTTCACGTGAATACTAAATAAGTAAAGTAACTACAAGACTATTTATACTAGCTAGGTGCACCGAAGCATAACTGAGGTGGGTGCAGTCATGCGTTCAGTTGGCACGCGACCTTATCCTAAGATTACATCTATCTAACAAAGGTTTCCAGATATTTTTTATGTCTAATGATGGTTTACTAAAGCAGCCTGGATTCTGGTGAATAGCAGCAGCTTCCTTAAACTTTCATTTCCTCCAGTGTGGTTCCTTATGTAGGATTTTAGCTTCTGACCACATGATATGGTGACCATGTTTTCAGGCATGGTCAGCTGCACCTGACTTTTCGGTCTCGCCTTTTAACGTATTGTTTTTGTGTTCTTTAATCCTTGTCTCGAGTGGTCTTAATATCTCACCTATATAAAATTGGCCGCACTCGCAGGGGATCTGGTAAACTCAGTTTTTCCTATCTTTTTGACTTACAGGCTTTGTCTTCGTCAGATGGCTTCTTAGGGTGTCCCTCGAGTTGAATACGGTGTTGATGTTATATCGTTATCCTAGTCTTCTTATTTTCTCAGATACTCCTTTGAGTACTCAACAAAAATGGCTACCCCACAAGATTAGTTGACACAATATTGGAAAATCGTAAGAATCGACCCAACGCGCAAGAAGCAGACAGAGAGGCACAACCAACACTTAATATTCCATATGTCAAAGGAGTATCTGAGAAAATAGGAAGACTAGGACAACGATATAACATCAACACCGTATTCAACTCGAGGGACACCCTAAGAAGCCACCTGACGAAGACAAAGCCTATGTTAGGATTGTTTGCACCTATTGTATTTCTATATTCCTTATTCTATTCTCCTGATGATAAATGTGTAGAGAATTTACCCTTTAATAAACCTTAAAACTTATTTTAATATACCAGTGGAGGAAGACTTAAAGTGTCTTATTTCTTTCCCTTGTAATATTATTTGTTTATTCCTTTTAATTACTAAACAATAGGTTGCCAAACCTTGCGCTCACTGAGAACTAATCCAGCTGATTTTATGTTGTAAGGGTTGTTCATAGCGTTTTCCATTGGTAAGTTTAGTGCATGTCAAATGTATTTCTACGTTTTACCAATAAATAACGCCATAACTTTTAATTTATCTCAGGTTGAGTTCGATGTTTCAATTGTAAATAAAATTACCCCTGTATTTTGCAAGCCATTATGCTTCAACAGGGTGCCATAAATGACAGCTCACTTAGGCACGTTCTTCGAAAAATTTGACTATACATGTAGCGGCAAGGCCAGAACTCCTGCTCCAGCCACGAACTGCGCGCGGAAGCCTGTTCTTCGACTTAAAAATAATTAATGGTTTATCGTTTGATAAATCTGTAAATTATGGTTGCTCAACTAAAAGTTTTAAAAACAAACAAGCCCGTTCTTTACTTTTACCGGAAATTAAAACACAATTAAAAATTATTTATCAGCAACTACAAAGTGGACAGTAAACTGGTAAAAATCTACATGCAACTTTGTTCTGTAAAAGCTCAAACATGGAGTAAAACAAGGCCTTTAATTAGTGTACGGGTTGTAATTAAAACACTGTTACATCCTGGTTTCGGTTAGTCCTGTTGAATAAATCGCGACGCGTCCAGCAGCTAGAATTTTACATGTTTAGAATTGATCGAGTTATCTCTATTTAATTAACTAAACTTTTTATAGATACGTAAAGGAATTACTTCATATTGGTATCTAATGTAGAAACATACTAATGTATTACCGAGATGCACCCCACCCAGCTTAAATAACGACCGTATGCTCCTTTCTTTTTTCTTTATTGATAACAAAATAAAGTTTTTTTTAAACATAGTTAATAAATCAAAATTAACTTATTGTAACAATCAGCAATTGGCAAGATCGCAATTTTCTAGGAGTTTTCTGTTTTCGCTTATTATAAGGTTGTGATCATGGCCATAGACGTGCCGTCAAATTCGTAATATAATAATTCATAGTAAACTTTGTGATCGGTGGCGTGCCCAAAATTGTATGTCGCGGATTTTAGTTAGTAAATATCACTTTTTCGCCAAGATGAACTAGGTTGTTTATTTAAAATTCTTTAATGATATGATGCATTGTCTAATACAATTAAAGACGAGTCATCTAACTTTAGTTTGGGATTAATTGAGCTTTTAGCCATTTTTCAAACATTTCGCAATTCATATTGTCATGATAGTAGAATTTTTTGATGTGGAAGAAAAAATTAAACTTGCACCTGGGACATATCCTGTTACAGAACCGGCATGTAAAATCATGAACCGCTTTTCCGTGCCACATCCCGTTTTTCTTTTCACGCTTTTCACAGAATCATCTTGCCAAAGATTTTGAACCACTTCTATTTGAAAATATCCATGTTTCGTCTAAAAATACTAGTTTTCTAAATTTTGATTTGTAATTTTCCGTATATTTTTTTAAAAACTGAACACGCTGACTCACTATCTGTGGCTGCTCACATAAAATCGCCGGTTACAGTCTTTTTTATAGCGAAAACCCAAATTTTTTATTAATTTTGATGAACGATTCAAGTCCCATTTCCAAAACACCTTGAATATTTAAATTTTCTTTGAAAACTGAAAAAGTTACATTGGTTTTTGATCTGTATAAATCATAAATCACGTTCCGAACTCCCAATTTAATATTTTCGCTTAAATCTTTAGTCTTTGGCTTTCTTCGTTTACATTTTTTAGTATTCTTCGGTATTATAACAATATTATGCTTTCTTTGGTGCACAATTTCCTGCACATTCCTTAAACTAATTCCCAGTGCTTTTGCAACGGTTTCCTGCATATTGGTTGGCGAATATTCACTTTTTCTTCCATTCTCGAAATAGTTTAACAAATTAAGTACCATTTTTTTTGCTTGGGAATGCAAAAAACCAGAAAATTGCTTTTTATCGTTCATATTGTCACATTAAATCAATAGGGAACTTGACAAAAATTTTAAATGGTGAAAAAATTCTATTAATCATAAGTACACATATTGTCATAAAACATATGGCAGCAAAAAAAAACAACATATTTCGTCCCAAAAGATGGCTAGAAAGATTTGAAAATGCTCCAAAATTCAAATTATTCCAAGCGGGTAAAAACGCGCTGCTAGTAGTCGTGACGTCAAGGGGTATCATTAATTTGTCAGATTTGTGTGTGACATCCACGAAATAGGTTATAGGGTTTCAATAAATTTGATGATTTGTCAGATTTGACATCCACGCGTCAAGCGACACGACCTTAAAACAACAATACAATAACAATAACCATAGACAAGCGAGTTGCGCACTCTCAAGGATAGATAGGCAACCTAACATACTAAATTGGTTCCCTGATAGCGCCACCCGCGACCGAAGGCGAAACTAAATATAGTCGTGGTGGGGGTAGGCGCCAAGCATAAAAATTAAAATTTTATTATTACTTTGAATTCAAATTTTCGCGCTTCTAACTTAACGGAAAAGTTTGAAGCGCGAAACATCTGATTCAAGTTAAAAAAATTTGGGAGAACGAAAGGAAATTATAACAACGTTTCTGATATGGCGACAAGATTTATTAATAAATTAGATATTTACATAAATAGGTTTTAAATAAAAAAAACAGCTTATATTATTATATTATTATTTGCTGTAGATTTTTCTAACAATTCCGTGTTGTTTTCAAAGTTTTTATTTAATAAACTAGTTATTGTACCTTGTAGTTCATTAAGTTGTGAAGTAATGTTTCTTTCTATATCTTTAATAGCTTTCTCTGTACTTTCCAATCGTTGGGCGACTTAAATGAAGTCTTCAGGAGGTTCCACGCTTTTGTTAATTGCCTTGGGTTTTCTTCCCGATTTCTTTGGTCGCGTCAAATTAAATATTATATATATTCTCAAACTACCGACTGCGCCATGTTAAGTTTATAAATTATATATGAATAATTATTTAATAATAACTTTATTTTTAATATATTTTACAAATCAATCATAAAATGACAATGACAATATTTCACCAGTCCAGGTAAGACTTCAGGATCTGTCACAATAAGCCATATTTTTTATCTTTCTCGCACATATGCTGGTACAGTTTAATACAGAGAGAGAGAGAGGTACAGAATGTTGGCCATGCTCATTCTAAATGAATATTCTGTTCCTACCAACGTTAGGAGATGAACAACCTTATAAAACAAAATTCCTACAATAGCGCCACTAGCGACCGAAGGCTAAATTAAACGAACAGGGGACGACCTTCACCATTTAAGTTATCCTAGCCTGCTGAACAATAACACACGGCAATCCAAATGCAAATTGGGTCGCTCGGCACCTGTCAGGAGTGTCAGGATGACGGATGACCAAAAGTCATACCCCCTGACGTCATCGGGCTTCGCGCGCTTTAGAGATCGTTTGAAATGCTATCGACACGCGCTAAACTTCAAAGAATTTTTAAAAAGTTATTTTTGATTTTTAAGGAGTAATAATTGGGGAATACTTTTTTCAGGTCTAACTAAATCATATTATTGAAAAAAAAAAATTGGAAAGTTCCCTATTGTCAAAGTCACAAAACTGACATCTTTAAATCAAGACGAGGGTGGCAGGTACAAACTTTTGTGAATCGCTAAAAGTTAAATAAAATACATATCCTTTCCTTTTATGTCAAAATTGCATAAGTCTGTCATATTTGTCTTACGGATTTTATTTGAATAGTGTGATTAAATGCAATAAAAGAAAAGAAGAATTGAAAGTATGTCTTTTTTAAATCGTAAGATCCGCACGATAAGACCGGATCTGACTTTATTAATTAGATTCATGAAATTTATAAAATACATGTTTTACAAATATAAGCTATCAAGTTAATATAGGATACTGTAGGTAGAACAAGTTTTTGTTTTATTGGAAAATAAAATAAATATGTGGTATTCAGTAACAGGTATTTAGTACCTACTTATTTTAGTTCCACGGTGACAAAATCTGTAATGTCGGAATACTAGAAATTTGTATTTGGAGGTGTTTTGTGTTTTTTTTTAGTTATTTGTAAATAATTTCATTGATATACTTAGGAATCTGTCAAGTTTGTGGAAAATTAGATTCTTTTATTCTGGAATTATCTTTTCACAAGTAAGGTTATAATATCTATTATTTGATCATACAGTGACGTAGTACACTAAGGAAAACCATTCAATACAAGGTTCAAGCAAATTTCTACAAGGTTATCTAATTATCACAAAAATAACCTGAAAATAAACCATCTTTTTATAACTAAAATATACTTTTTAGGAACTAAATATTTTTATTGAGAAATCGTTTGGTTAACTTTCAGCGAGCGCTGTATAGTCTATCCTTTACTACAACGGAACAGAGAGGGACGAACTAATTCAAAACAATGATCTGTCGTTGCTCCGCGTGGTTTAAGTTGAACGAAGTGATTCAAAATATATCATTTGATTGCTGTTGTTGGTGGGTGATTGATGTCTGATGGTATGGTGTACTTTTAGTGCAAGTGTAAGGTGCATTACTGCAAACCTAATTTTGTGTTCCGTGATATAAGTGTTGTGTAGATATGTCTTGATATTCAAGGTTCATTTTTGTTTATTTTTCCTTTAACCAAATACTTAATCCTCTGTTGTTATTAACATACTTTATAATAAATAAAACTTATCTTATTTGGTTTTACGTGGCTGTAGAAATAAATATTTTCATATAAAAAACATTGTCGTTAATTTCTGTGTATTATTAAGCCCCATCCCAACTGATATGTTTCTTTAGGTAAGTACTTCTATGGAACATTATTTTTTATTACGATTTCCTTAAATGGCTATTTATGCCATCAGTTACGAAATGCCTAATTTTGTGTAACGCGTGAGATTTTTGCGGAACGAACGAAGTGAGTTTCGCAAAAACTCACAAGTTACACAAAAATTCATTTCGTAACGTATTGCATACAAGATTTTTTCTAATTTTGAAGAAAGTAATAAAAAAATAAAATTTAATATAATTGATAAACATTTGGAAAACATAAATTTAGTTTTTCTAATTTTGACATATAACTGATGGCCTAAATAGCTATTGTTGCTGTTACTTCATGTTAGTTATCAGTTTGACATTTTGTAAAAAAGTCTAGACGGAAGGTTTTTAGCGAGATTGATATATTTTTAGTTTTATTTAAAAAAAATGAGTCATTCAAGTTCTGAAGAGCTACCAAGCGATATTGAAGAGGCAGCAGGTAATGCTCTATTATCGGTAATTCCCAAAAAGTCAAAGGCAGTTTATGATTTGGCATACGAAAAATTTGTTACGTGGTGTGATGAGAAGAAAATTAAACATGTTAATGAGAAAGTTTTACTTGCATATTTCGAGGGTAAGAAAGATCTAAAAGTTTGCACATTATGGACACTTTACTCAATGTTAAGGTCTGAACTAAATCTGAAAATGAATATTGATATTAAAAAATATACAAATTTGGTAGCATATATTAAAAGGCAAGCGGACGGGTACAGTGCTAAAAAGTCAAAAGTTTTTATTAAAAAAGATTTTGCCAAATTTTCATTGAAAGCTGATGACAAAGAATACTTAATGGCTAAGGTTGCAATGATAATTGGAATGGCAGGAGCATGCAGAAACGCAGAATTAACTTTTCTTCCAGTTGAAAATGTTATAGACGAAGGAAGCCATTTTCGTGTTGATATCCCACCTTCAAAAACAAAAGTTATACGGCAGTGTGCAATTACCACTGGAGACATTGAAAATACGAATCTTGTTGAAATATTAAGAAAATATATTAAGTTGCGTCCCCAGATTCTTAAACACAACAGACTTTTTGTAAAATATGCGAATGGAAAATGTTCCAGAAATCCTGTGGGAATTAACACATTTAGCAGTCTACCAAAAGTTATTGCACAATTTCTTGGTCTTTCAAATCCTGTTCTATATACTGGCCACTGCTTCAGAAGAAGCTCTGCCACTTTCCTAGCAGACAGTGGCGCTGATCTTTTAAAATTAAAGAGGCACGGAGGTTGGAAATCTAGTTCTGTTGCGGAGGGATATGTTGAAAATTCCATGAATGAATGAAAACTTATAGCGCAAGAAATATTTGGTGAAACATCTAATGCAATGTGCGTCGCTTCCCAAATAACAGCAAGTTCGAGCAATGAAAAAAATATGTCGTCGGGAATTAATTTGAATAATTGCAATAATTGTGTTATCAATATTTATAATAATTAATTAATTTATTTATAGTTTATGTTTTTAACTTGTATTATAACAGTTTAATAAATAGAATAATTCTTTTTGTCACTAATTTTGAAATACTTTTTCGTCACCAATTGCATAAAATTTTACTTTATGCAACTAGTTAGAAAAAGTAAGACGTTTCGTAATGTCAATCAGTTTTAAAAAGTGTCACTTTATATGTCAAAATTAGAAAAAACAGTTTTTAACGTTATAACACGAAACTACATTAAAATAAAACAACCCCGATTAAGGTTTATATTTAGTTAAGAGCTCATTTTATCTGGTCCGTCTTGCAGCGTTCGTCCACTCCCTTTTCTCCCTTTTATCTCTCCTTTAATTAGACCTTTGGTCCTGAGGGAAAGATTTTCTCCGTTAAATAAGTGAACGGAAAGTATGCTAGAAAAACCCACTTACGAAATTAAACAATGTCTTTAATACAACATAAAACCCCGAAAACAGCTGGGTTGTAATACCGGTTCTCCATTAAGTCTATTTTCAATTTTTGGAATATGTTTTGTATATGCTTAAGTATTATTGTAAAATATACGAAACGGATCAGGCTTTTATATACCGTGCGAGCAAAAATTATTTGAATCAAAGAGGGCTTGGATTGAAAAACGTAGGGCTTGGTTTAGATCACAATGATATGGGGACGATATATCTAACCAAATCTAGGATACAATTTTGTCAAATTCATATTATGTCATAATATACCAAACTAATAAGTAATAAAATAAGTAGACAAATACAAATTTATTTTTGTTGTTTACAAAATTAACATGCAAAGTAAGAATATACAGAAAGAAAAAGAAAAATAATTACATAAATTGCTGAAATTGGCCACCTCCAAGCATAAATTCACAAGTTACCACATTCTTGGATAATCCTATCTTGTATTGTTCTAAATTTGCAAATGGGTTTTTAAAAATGTTCTTAAAATAAGGAAAAACGAAGTAATCCATAACCGTTAAACAAGGTGATCTACACTGTTAGAAATCCTGGACGTGAGAATCAAAAAAATTTATAATCAATTAAAATAAATCAAATTTAACTTAAAATGTATAGTTATTTTAACTCTTTTGTGTTTAGTAAAATCAGATTTTAAGAACTAACTTTTCTGGAAGTCGTTTTAATATAACAGCTAACTAAAATTAACATGCAATTCTTTTACGGTTCCAATGAATCAAATACTAGTAACTTTGATAAAGTTTATAATCATTATCAATATCTTTTTTAGTTAAAATTTTAAAATAAGTTAATACTAGCATAAAAAATGTGTCGAATTAACTAATTAAGTTGTAATTTTTACTGCACAATAAAATCAGATTAATGTCAAAATAGTAATAACATATTTTATAAGTTACTGATTGACTGAAGCGGTTTTAGTTAAATTGACAAAAAAACGGGAGTGGACTTTCTGGGACATAAAAAAAAAGTTAAATTTGATTCTTTTCTTTTAACAGTGTAGGTGGGAATTTAATGTCTAATCGAAAACTGATCAATCTGTCTTCGAAAAAATTGCGTAAGTAGTTAATAGTTTCAGCGGCTATATGGGCGGTTACACCGTCCTGATGAAAATATCCAAAACGTAGTTTGTCGTCAAGTAATTGCTTCACAAATGTATTCAAAATATTGTCTCTATACCGCTGTGCTGTAACTGTGCCGTGAAAAAAAATAGGACTAACAATTCTTCTTCGGGAAACAGCTAACCAGACACCAATTTTTAAAGGATACAATGGTGGAAAATGGGGTTTTTCCCACACACACATGCGTGTATTCTGAGAATTCAAATAACCGGAGAGGTGGAACCAGGCATAATCCGAAAAAAATTTCAGGTCTAATAAACCATTTGTTTCCAATAAATGTTGGGTAAACCATTGAGAGTAATTCCTGCGTCTTTCAAAATCTGCGGCTTGTATTTCTTGGAATACTTACACTTTATAAGGAAATAAATTTAGCTGCTTCTTAAGAATAGTCCTGCATGTTCCTTAAGATCTTTCCACTTCTTGGGACAGGCGTCTTATACAATTTGTTGGCGTATTTTGCATTATTTCACGAAAGTTTGCTTCTGTTCTTACAGATGGTCTTCCTGCTCCTTTTTCGTGTTGTACAGGTTTCTCTAAACACAGCCACGGTTCTTTTCAGTCATGATAAAAATACCCAGCAATAAAAGCAACGTTAGGAAAATGTTTGCGAAAATCGTCCATGCACAAACCCGGATTGTATTGCCACTCACCATTTAATCTAACCCCGTTTCGAAAATACGCTTCAACCATGAATGTTTTGTGCTGTTCCGTTAAGCCCATTGTGTGAATTGTTCAAGAAATTGGAAAAATTAGCGATGAACCAAATTACTTGTAACGACTGTCCAAGATGACGGAATAACTGATTGATTGTTAATTCGGGTAGTTACTGACACCCAACAAGTATTAAGCTCTGCGGCTAAGCACGTCTTTACATCCTTAGATGCAAGGCCCTCTTTGATGCAAATAATTTTTGCTCGCACGGTAGAAAATTGTCATTGTCAATGCCTTAAAGATTGTAAGGTGAGTTCAGAATAATATCTCGTAAACGGTTAAAGATAGTATAGGGCATGAATTATGAAAATTGTCCAGAATTGATTGTAGGATGTAAAATGTTTAATATTATGTTTTATTAAAAAAAAAATTAACAATAATATATGTTTCTCAAAAAAATTTATTTGCCGGGTGCAAGCGTTTGGCTGTATTGATACCGGGTGTCCAGTTTGTTATTACAGTGATAGGAATACGTAACCTAGCTTGAAAGGTTCATGGCAATTTTTTTGCCTTCTCATCTCCACCCCTCAAAATGTTCCACTAACTACTAAGTACATACCGCATTTTAATATTTTTAAAATAATTATTATAAGTATCTGGTACCAATTTATTTTGATAAATTATCAGATGAAAAATTAACATATAAAATCTGTTGATTAAATTTAAATATAACCTAAATTTTTCTTTCAGTTCAACCTGTTTGCCTCGTTGCTTTATTTACTAATTACTTCCATTGAGTATATCCATTCTATCACCCTTCATCTCTTCTCTTCCATATCAGAGGTAATTCTAAATTAAAAGGAAGTCATGTAAAAACACTGAATAAACACAAATAGTATCATATTAAAAATTGAGATTGAATGGAGAATTTTTCAATAGCTATATTAAATCCTTCTTATACATAGAAAATGTTTGTAGATCATCCATACATGCAAGCTCTATCTTTTAGTCATGTTTTTATTTATTTGTGTTCAGCGGAAAATATGAATCCATTGGATGAATAAAAGCATAGATACATTTTTGAGATAGTGACTTGTTAATTAGTAAAAGTTTGAATAAGTTCACTAATTAATTTTTTATCATTGATCTTTTGAAACGGCTTTATTTGTTTCAAACCTATTAGTGCATAAGATCCGATAAAACGGATGCTTACCTTTTGAAGCGTATAAAGGAAATACACATTCACCGGTGCTGTAAATATTCGCAATTATTTTTTTTACACTTATAATTTTCTAAAAGTAGTTTATTTGCACTAATAGTGATACAAGTAAAAAAAAATACCATGGACGAGTCGTTTCACAACAAGATATATGTTTTAATATTTGCATTAAATTAGGGGCAGCTTCCCTCTGGCGAAAAGGGGTACCCGTCAATGCCTGTTTTTTAAATAATAATAAATAATATTATACAAATAGTCTTCATGCCGATTCTGATTTGAAGGTATTTTTACTATCTGATATCCGGGCTAGAGTATGTCCTAAGGTGATACAATCCACAAAAAATATTAAATCTTTTTATTTTTTTCTGTAGTTCTGCTTCATAATTTAATAAAGTGTGGCCTGACTTTAAATATAATTCGTTTTACTTATATATAGCTTTTAAAACAAACTAGTAATAGAAAAGTTTATTTAATGAGTGAGTATAACAAGAATTTACTTATGTCAACACTCCAAGCAAATACTGCATATTTTTAAATGAAAGAACATGCATATTTCAATAGGCGAGTTATAAAATATTTTATATTAAAGTTAAAAACCAAATAAAAGTTCGTATATTAAAATTTTGTTTGCTTTTAATTATGTGCAGCCTAAAATTTTTGATAAATACTGAATTAATACTTGAGAATTTATTACAGCACATAAAATAACCCATTTTTGTTCCTCCATGTGTCCTAAATGACTCCGAATTGGTAACCGCATATACAATTTACTTTATTTTAATGATATTAAAACATTCTAAAATAGCTCACAAACTCGGTTGGTTGCTCTACCTGACGAGCGGCTCGTCGAGTCGCTCGACGAAGAAAATGGCGAACGCAAAACTGCGGTTTTGTTCACCAGTTCAACAAAAACTACGTAATTATAAAGAAAATTTCATAAATTTATTGTCAACCAATTAGAAGGCTCCTTTTTGTTTACGTTGCTTATAGCAACGGGAGACTATCGCGATAGTCTATAGCCTATTAACCTAATAAAATTAATAAGTGATAATTATTCTTAGGTACGACTACTACGACCATTTCGAAGTGATAGGTGAGACAAACCATCAAATAACAATCAGTTTTTTAGTCGTACCCGTGATATTTATGGTTACAATAATATTGTGTAAAAAATGATTCGTTTCGGTAATGAATCTGCAAGGTCGATTGCTAAAGAAATTGAGCAGTTAGTAACTCATTTTTATTACTAAAATTAAATAACAAATTTGTTATCTGACATCCAATGTCTTTATAGTTTAAAATTCAAATATAACTTTAAAAAACATATTTCCGATGAGTTTAGTTTAATATGACGCACTGTATTTTTACAATAGAAGTGGATTTTACTTGTTAGTAACTAAGGTTTATTACTAAAATTTCAGGAACATTAAAAGAAACTCCAATTTATGAAATTTTCTTACCGAATCTTCCACGCAGCAGAATTAGTTCCCGATAATTTTTTTCTCGGTTTCACTCATGTTTTTGTTGATAGAAAATTTCTCTCGTCTTCGACTCGGGATAATTTTCTATCGACAAAACCATTCGTGACCTTAAAAAAAATGATCGGTAATAATTCTGCTGCTAGGGAGATTATAAGTGATAATTAATTTATTAAAAGCGAATATTGTGGCATATCGGACAAGTGTGTAACTATTTTTAATTTTTTAATTTAATTTTGCTGGGATGGCGCTACAGTGTATTGATGGCCGCTTTACTTTTGCAAAAGGCTTTTAATACATTTTACCGCTGTGTCGGGATTGCTTGGGTTATGGCTGCCTGTAGAGTACTAACAAGTACGAGACGGCCGTCGTGGTTTACCCGCCCCAGGGTATCCATTGTGCTTGGATCACTGTGTAGGTACTCTAATATAAAAAATAGTTACACACTTGTCCGATATGCCACAATATTTGGTTTTAATTATTTTCGGGGACACTATATTATCTTCTATAATATATTTATGTGCAGTGGCGGCGGCATTAGACATAAAAACAGACAACGAAAGGCCAAAGTGGGCGAAGAAATCGCTTTTGAAGAGAAACCAGTTTTTCCATATCAACCTGTTAAACGAGCTGAATCTGGACCCTGCAGATTGCTTTAATTATTTGCAATTGGATTAATAAACCTATTGTACACTTTTACAATTACTAATCCCTTTTTATTACACCATATAAGCGACCTGCAGTAACGTTAAGATATCTTGCTACAGGCAGAAGTTACAAAGATTTAAAATTTTCTGTTATCATCTTTCCTCAAGCTTTGGGTAAGATTATACCGGTAACAATTTATTCTGTTTCAAAGAGTATTTAAAGGTAAGGACAAAAATTGCCATTTAAATTGTATAAATCATTTTAATTGTGTATAACTGGTAATATCGGAAAGGAAGTAGCTTTTTTTGCAGGCACTTGGAAAACGAGAGACAGAATAGAAAATAATACACAATTAAAAAATATAGTTTTGTTTGGTTTTTATTTTCGTCTCGATTGAACTGTGAAAATTATGCAAAATTGGTGTATTTTGTCTTCAGTTTAAGTTATTTTAACGTTTTGACCTTAAGTTAGGTTAGGCTAGGTTAGAGCCGCAGATCTCTGGCATTGTTCAAACAGTCACACGTAGTCCCATAAGGACTGTTGTGGTACCACACATGTTCCGCGGAACCTATTGCATCAGCTTTCTGATGGTTAACGAGATCGTAGAAGCTTGACAGCTCAGTCAAACCAACCACTGCTGTTAATAAACTTAGTGAGTCGACCCAGTTACAAGCTGCTCACTTCCTCCAGATCATTAAAGAATGGTTCGCCCAGGGCTTTGAACCTTCTTCTCGCGAGGCCGGAACATTCACATAAGAAATGCTGAATACTTTCCTCCTCTTCTTCATCTCTGCAACTTCTGCAGAAGTCGTTATCACGTATTTGCATACGTTCGTCGTGTCTACCGAAAAAGCAATGTCGGGTGACTTAAAATGTGTACGTAATAGAATATTTTTGAGGCCTTAAGTTTCTATTTTGACCAAAATAGGGGTTAATAGGAAATTATATTCGATTTATATTAAATTTTTAATTTTAAGCAGTATGCAATTTTTTTACCAGTTACAATTTGTTGAAAGTTAGGGCGCGACGTTTCGAATAGTGTTCCATGCACAAAGTGACAGATGGAAATGAACAAAAGATAAAATATGTTCTGTCATATTTTGAAAATTTGACAGTGCTGGATTTACCATTAGGCTGAGTAGGCTGGAGCCTAGGGCGGCAGGTTTTAGAGGGCGGCAAATTTGGCCCAAAAAATTTTTTTTGTCTTACAGAAATAAATTGTACAATCTTTATTCATGGTCGACGGGTAGTATTTTTTAAAATAAACTTTATTGTTGGTCGTGTCTGTTAATGGGGATAAAAAAAGGTAGTTGGAACTTTACTGGCTTGGCAGAAAGAAATTTCATTTTCAATAAAATAAGTAGGTAATCATAAATTTTTAAAATATTTACTAAAAATTATTGACCAAATTTGGGCGTGGTCTTGTTTCACAACTCACGAGCCGTCACTGGTATAGGGGCGGCAAAAATTGAATAGCCTACTAGCGGCAAATTTGTAAATCCGCCACTGCAATTTGAGCGATATATTTCCTAATCACAGTCCGCAGAAGTGTAATAAAAAGAACGACAATAAAAAACATTTAAAAATTAAATTAAAAAAATCGCGCATTTTTTGTTAGAATAGAGTGTTCGTCGAACAAAGCTGCCAACAAAGCCATAATCTGTGGGCTACTTTAATAATCACTACTGTTTTTAAGTGGCTCTATTGGTTATAGTATAATATCTGAACATACCTACATACTCAACATGCGACATTTTTATTTTAAAAGGAAACTAGACGAACAACAAGAACATATAGAATAATATAAATATAGTGTTGTCCTATAAAACTTTATAAAAAGAACCAATGCGATCCAATTGAAAATAAATGACTTCTAAATGAAGTTGTTAGCATCTTTACTCTTATTGCCAGCTGTATAAAAATGATGTAACGATGAAAATATTTTAAGTAAATAAAGATGTGAAAAAAAAACTTCGAACATTTGAAACATACCCAAAGAGGTAAAACTTCGAGATCAGGTATAGCGGAACATGATTGGACTAACCAACACCATAATGCAGTGGTCAGAAGCCAAGGTTTTGGACAAGTAACAGCAATGGCGTAAACGCAAATTTAAAGAAACAGCTTTTATGAACCAAAAGACTTGCCTACTTAGTAAATCTAGTATAGATATCTTCAGTATCTATAGAAGCCTCTCGTTGTCTAAAACAAGCAACTCCAACTTCATACTCCAGTAAGCACATGGATAGTACTGTGCGAGCAAAAATTATGTGCATCAAAGAGGGCCTTGCATCTAAGGACGTAATGCTTAGCCGTAGAGCTTTAATACCTGTTGGGTGTCAGTAACTACCTGAATTAACAATCAATCAGTTATTCATAGAGTAAATGGTGAGTGGCAATACAATCCGGGTTTGTGCATGGACGATTTTCACGAACATTTTCCTAACGTTGCTTTTATTGCTGGGGATTTTTATCATTACCTGAAAAGAACCGTGGCTGTGTTTAGGGAAACAGGTTCTATACAACACAAAAAAGGAGCAGGAAGACCATCTGTAAGAACAGAAGAACTTGTTGCAAACGTTCGTGAAATAATGCAAAATACGCCAACAAATTGTATAAGACGCCTGTCCCAAGAAGTGGGAAGATCTTATGGAACAAGCAGGACTATTCTTAAGAAGCAGCTAAATTTATTTTCTCATAAAGTGCAAGTATTAAGTGCAGACTCATCAGTTTTCGATCAGACATTGAATTCCCACCTAGATCATCTTGTTTAACGGTTATGGATTACTTCGTTTTTCCTCATTTAAAGAACACTATTTTTAAAACACCAGTTGCAAATTTAGAACAATTACAAGAAAGGAATATCGATTTTCGACACTTCGACACTTCAACACATCAACACTTTCGAAAATATGAAGAGATGTGTGAATTTATGCTTGGAGCATGGCGGGGGCCAATTTCAGCAATTTATGTAATTATTTTTATTTTTCTTTCTGTATATTCTTACTTTGTTAATTTTGTAAACAACAAAAATAAATTTGTATTTGTCTACTTATTTTATTACCCATTAGTTTGACATATCATGTCATATTATGAATTTAACAAAATTTTAACCTAGATTTGGTTAGATATAACGTCCCCATATCATTGTGATCTAAACCAAGCCCTACGTTTTTTAATCCAAGCCCTCTTTGATGCAAATAATTTTTGCTCTCACGGTATTTAAGACTGTAGCCTTAAAATTATAATTTAATTTACACTTAAAAACGGTTAGAGATACTAACTAACCAAAATGTTATGTGTTAAGTAATAAAATAATAAATACAATGGAAATCCGACAAACTAATTATTTCGTTTAAACGCTTGTAATGTGAATGATTTCTTCTGTTTTTACTAGCTTTGGTAGCTCTGTCATGTAAATGATTACTGGTCGCAAAAAATTGTTATTTCAGAAACCAAATCCAAGTTATCAATACTTATACCACATCACCCATTGACGTCGGCGGTCAAGAACCAGAACATCAAAACTCGTACATGCCTGTTTTAATACAGTAAGTAATGTAAATTTTCAGATTTATATAGCTTAAAGTTATAGACGGGCATTTATAGGTATCCCCTCAATGACCCCTTTTTCAACTCATATGTTAATTTTCAAAAAAGTGCGAAACACGCATATCGTAATGGAACTTAAGTACTTACCCATTTTTAGGGCTTTACTAGTTTTACCCCCTTTTATACGAGAGATATATCACTGGATATTAAAATTTTTTATTTTAGGAATAAAACATCCATTTTTATCATTAAAAATACATAAAGCAAAAGCCATAATTGCTTCGTGTGCCTCAGAAGTCCGAATGTTATTCTCAATAAATGGTGAATTTTTATTTAAACCATAAAATTCTGAAAGGGTAAAAAAGTAAAAAGTGCTGTTTCAAAATAATTTACAGAAAGATAAAATGTTTACGGCATAATAAAACGCGAAGTTTGTCAAGTCATTTGATGTAGGTAATTTAAAAGATGACTGAATTTTGTTAAAAAAACACAGCGTATTGCTTTTATTTTATTATTCGTTTAATTTTTTTTAATTAAAAGCCTAAGATATTAAATTGGTTTTATATGCCAAACAGCGTACAATACCGGCCAGAGCTGTATTTACGCGCAATCAATCTAGGCTGCAGCCCATTGGCCCGCATAAAAAAATGTCTACTTTAGACTTATAATGTACACTGAGAAAAAATACTTTTATTTCTTATAAGAATTCACATACTCTTTATAAATGTATTTAATAATACATGTGACAGCAACGCGCTTGCCTACTGCAAGACAAAGAAAATTGCTAGACCGTTGTGTAGTGATAATATCACGGTAATTTAGTCAATAGGAAATAGGGATTATTGTTACTATAGAATGGTTTATAGCCAATATTGCTCTGAATACTCACAGTAATTATTAAGTTCTATTGGGGGTTTAATCTGGTTTTATATACTGTATTAGTTCCGACTGGCAGTTGTAATGAAACTTGACATTAATCATAATAATATTTGCTTGCTACGGTTATTAGCATATAAATATCAGTAAAAATCAGTACTGTAGTTCTCAAATATTTAAATATCTTCTAGTGTGATATTGTCCTTGTCGGTTAACATTGCATATAATTATCTATTAGGCAACATGGTTAACTGAGATGGTAAAATTCGTCCACAGATTATAAAGTCTAATACTAATGATGGGTTGTGCGAAATAAGAATCTTCTGTTGCGTTATCTGACATCCAAAGTTTAAAAAAACTTAAATATTGGTACAATCAATAGAATTCAAATTTCGACAGGACAGCTAGAAGACTCTGAACAACGATGTGACCGGCGCAACAAATACGTTAAAACTAATAATAGGGCGCGCGGTGACTGCCGATCGCTACGAACCCCCATCCAACGTCTTGTGGATTATAACATACTTGTAGAGAAAGCGCTTTACTGAGAACAAAATGCATTGCATTGAGAAGATATAATTTATTTCTTAACAAAATTGTTGTATTAAAAGTAGTTCATTATTCAACAAGACTGTGCTGCTAATGGAACTGGTTACTACCAATAAAAACACTGTTCTAGCAAATCTGGAATTGATATAACACTAAAGCGGGTATAATACACTACCAATTTATTTAATATGGGTTAATAAAAATAAGCTATGTCTTAGCAACCCTGTTGTATACGATCATTTTTCTCAGTGTAGTAGTTCATTTCTCCTAAATTTTGATTTGTTATAAATTTCGCCTATTTATGACTGATGATTGACCATACAAGGCGTTCTTAGAAGTTATATTACAGTTAATGTTAACAAGATACCTATTAATAATTTGGTACTTACTAATTTTAAATTATTTGTATTTATTCCTTTCTACTGAATACACTGAGAGTAAACTCTATTAGCCGTAGCTATATATCCATTAGTAGTATTATTTATCCAATCTCAGTTTGAGGACATTCCAATCATTCCATACGGCGGTAAACAGTCTCAAAGAGACCGACCGCACAACCAGGGTTGTCAGATCTTTCTTCTTCAATTCTTTAAGTTTTTTTTTAAAGATATTTCATTTATATCAGTATTCAATTGTTAGTCAGTAACTTTCTTTGAAAGCTAGTTTGCAAATATACTTTAAACCGAGGAGTTTTGAGTGTGACAGAAAAAAATAACAAGCCATTCATTGTTATAATAATACATTCTTTAGTCCTTAAGAAACAATATAACTGAAATCAAGACAAAAAGTGTTTTCAGTGTTTAAAAACAACTAATTAACAAACCCTTGTTTCTCGTATATACTTACATTGTGCTTACAAATCCGAAAATTTTGAAGAATTGGCAACAGCATGTAATTTGTTGCGATTGCAAGCGCCAGGATATAAGCTGAACCGGTACCCGGCCCGTCTGACGATCGATTCTGCCAGACAGAGATAGGCCAGTGACCGCCGATGGCGTGGAAAAGACGGAGATAAAATATACGTGGTTATGCCTTGATGAACGGGCCGGAGCCTGGTTGACGAGAATGAAGTTCTGGTAAAAAAATTAAAGCATTTTCTGAGCAGTGTCGTGCCGTGTCAGGTTTATTTTTCTGATTTTAGTTTTGTATATAGAATTTTTGAATTACCTTATATTTATTATTTTAATATAATATTATTATATATACAGTGGGTTTATAAAGTGTAGTATGTACAAACACCTAATGTAAAACAAACTTATAAGTGTGTATACGCATATTAATTATTTGTGTGAAACGCCTATGGTTAGGAAATTCCCACAGTTTATTGTCATTAAATTGACCTAAGAAACACTGTAACAAAAAATATGAATTAAATAGGCGGCGAAAAAACAACTCTGTTGTAGCTACTAGGTTCATTTTTTTTTAAATAACTTTTTAACCTCAATATGGTCAATTTTTAAATATTATTTTTTTGTCGCTAAGAGAAAACTCTATTACACTAAAAAAGTACATGATGCAGTGGTAAAAAATATGTTTTACCTATAAAAAAAAATGATATTGTTATAAATTGAGGTAGTGTAGTTAGAAAATAATTTATTTCTATCATTGGTAGTTCACCTAGCTACTAAATTAAGCTATCAACAAAAACTATATCTTAGCAAATCTGTTGTATTAAATTATTTTCCCCAGTGTAGGTATAGAAAAAAAAGTCATTCTGTATGAAAACGTCTGCTTGTGCTGAAACTACAATTTCGAATATCAAATTAACGATTAGGTACTATACAGGGTTCGTCACAAACAATATTTTTATAACAAGAACAGTTCTTGTTTTTTTTTGGATTTTTTGAATTGAAAAAAAAATCATAAAAATTAAAAATTTTGTTTTTGACGAACCTTGTATAAGTAGTCACAAATCCTATATTCGAAATTGTATAGTTTCAGCACAAGCAGACATTTTTATAACCAATAACTTTTCTTCTATACCTAGTACTAATAAAAAAGGTTTTCCTCTTCCAAAGTCTATCCGTAACACACTATACCGTCAACCAGGGCTAAGAGGACCACAGCTGGTAAAGTGGTCCGAAGGGACATTAAAAATAATAAAAATGTGTATCTGCTAAAATACAACCGACAACAACGGTTTCGCACGCATGTGTGTATAGGACTACCTAGCGCAGGGTTGAGTATTAAGATCGAGCGCGTTACACTTCTTTAGTTCCAGTTAGTAAGCGGAAATAAACACATGCAAATTCTTATTGTTTTTTATTTTCCGAAAAACCTCCATTGCAGTACGTTCACAGGTAAGTTTTTTGAGTTTCAACTTATGTTAGGCAGTTGTACGTTAAGTTTTGAAAAATAATTTAGTTTAAAAAACATTTTTAATTATTTGTGTTAGCAGTGGGGTAGTTAAATATAAAAAATTTGCAAAACTCTGGGAAAAGTGGACCGGTCAACTTACCGAAATATGTTTCCAATTTTTAATTTTTTTTGTTTTGTTTCTTGTTTTTGTTTCTATAAAAATATTTTTGTACACCTGATTTTAGTTGTAGAGTTCGTTTTTGTATTTAAATTTAAAAATAAATAAAACCATTTCATATCGGTACCTTCTCGTATGTTTCTTTCCAAATGCTTTTCCAAATGCAAATACTTTTTTAAAAGTTTTAATGTGGACCACTTTCCCATCACAACAATTAAATGGGACCCTAAAGCGTAAATTAGTGGAAAACGGGCAAGTGGTCCCCTTTACCACAAAGTGTGGGGTAAGTGGACCACCTATGGAAAAAAAAAAAACTAGATTTAAGATAAAAAATTTTCACAGGCAGCTTACTAAAGTATGGTAGATTTTATATTAAAATCTTTAAACCAAAATATTTATTAGTTTTCCAAAAATCTGCAAAAAACCGAAAATATTGGACCACTTAGCCCCGGTTGACGGTATATAACAAAAAAAAATCTTTTCATTATTCTTTCTTTAATTTCTAAAAAACTTGATAAACAACATTTTTTCGAATGGATTAATAAATCAGTGAAAATAAGTCCCGATTCCAAGGTGTACGTAGTACTGTTAAGACTAATTATTGTGTTATTCCAGTCATCATTGCACAGATGAGGGAGGTCAGACGTTTCCGATCTCTTAGTTACTGTTACAACACTGTTTCCCAAAACAATCTTATGACCTACTTTATAGAGCGTTTTTGAAGTTGATTTTATCTTCTCTGATTTTATGAAGGGCCAAAAAAGTACGATTAAATTTTTCTTTTCTACATGGAAAAGTAATTGGATTCTTACGAACATGATAATAAATTATACCCTAAATATGCCAGAACGCTAAAAAGTACATGCAATATTTTTAAAGACGGGCAAATAACGTATTCTAGCTATAATGTCTGTTATAAATCGTACCATCTACAAACCCATTATTACGTGGAATAGTCGGCTGGCCATAAAATTACCTTTAGAGCACCCTCATTGCTATGGATATTATGGTTTCGGAGAACATACACACGTTCTTTAAGGGAATTCGTGCAATTTTTCTTTATGAACTTAGATTTAGGTATGCCGGTTGTGTATGTGTTTGTTATTATCAAAATTCTCGAAAGCCGACTCACTATTGTTACACAAAATTGTTTTAAACCAAATTATAAATATTTTTTATAAATTATTGAATGAAAAAGAAGAAAAATAAAAAAAAATATTAAAGTTGAAAAAAAAAATTCAAATAATTAATTTTTTCTACCAACGTGTTGGTAATGCTATTTTTAACACCCACCAGCAGCCGTAAAAATATATTTTAAGGTACTAGTGCCTTAAAGTAGGACTTAATAGTATATTAAAGTACAAGTTTCATAAGAAGCGGTTTTAGCGCACGCGTCTAAAAAACGAGCCAGGAAGTGGCGAATTTTTTTTTATTGACACGTGTGCTAAAACGCCTTATAAAACTTGTGCTTTATACATTTTTTTCTATTTCACCTTTTATAATCAAGAAAAATTTACATTTATTTCCCAAAATAATCCCGCGAAAGATTTTAATATCTTAAGGTTGGTAACAAATTTAAATATAGAAACATTTGAAAATCGCGGTTTAATTCTAGCCGCCATTTTATTAACAATAATTAACAAAATCGACTCTAAATTCGATTTAAAAATTTGCTCTGGGTACTTTTTTTGCTAATCTATTAAATAATGGACAGTTTAACTCCTCCAGAATTAAGAGCAGTGGCAGAAACTACTTTAAGCAGCCTTTTGCCAAAAAAGTCCCAGAAGGTATATGAAAAGGAATATGAAAATTTTCGAAAATGGTGTGAAGAAAAAGGCGTTACTAACCTTACAAAAAATGTTTTATTAGCATTTTTTGATGCGAAGAGTAAAATTAATAAGCCATCAACACTATATGGTCCCTATACTCCAAGTTACGGGCCTGTATAAATAATTATAAGAACATTGACATTTCAAGATATGCTAAACTTCAAGCATTTTTAAAAAGGCAATCAGAAGGTTACGAGCCTAAAAAATCGAAAATTTTGGAATATGAACATTTAAAAGCGTTCCTAACTAAAGCGGATGACAATATTTATTTGGCTGTAAAAGTAAGTACCTATTTTGAAATAATATTTACACATCTACAAATCTAAAATATGAATGTTGTTAAATATACAAAAAATAAAATTACCAGACTACCTACCTACCTACTTTATACTTATAAACTAATACTAAAATACTTATTAATTATGTACATTTTATCTTTATTTAAGGTAGCACTAATTATGGGATATAATAGAGCATGCAGAAGGGAAGAACTAACTAATATATTAATAGACGACATTAAAATTAAAAATGATATAATTCTAGTGAAGATTCCTAAAACCAAAACAAATGTTCCGAGGCACTTTATATTAGTCGAGAAGTTATGGATGGACCTAATAAAAAAATATTTAAATTTAAGGCCTAAAAACACAACACATAAACGGTTTTTCCCGCAATGGATATTGCATAAATTCTCCCATAGGTATAAATACTATGGGAGAAATTCCTAGTTTGATCGCTAAATACCTTAATTTCCCAAATCCAGAATGTTATACAGGGCATTGTTTTAGACGTTCCAGTGTTTCTTACTTAGCTAATAATGGAAGTGACTTGGTGACAATTAAGAAACATGGAGGTTGGAAGTCCTCAGCTATTGCAAAGGGCTATATTGACACGTCACTGCAAAGGAAAATAGAGGTAGCACAAATGCTTTCTATATCGAGCCCTTTTTCAAACTCGCCTATAGTAGCTTCTAGCTCTTCTATTGCTCCGACACCTTCAACAAGTCAATACATTTCTAATGAGGGTCTGCTACAAAGACATACCTCTACAACAACCGATGAAGTACAGAAAGTCATTGAACATGAAAATAATTACGAACAAAACATTGTTTCAAATCAAAATATGCCAGACATTAAGTTTAGTGCTCAGAACACTTCCACAGTTGCTATAAATGTTTATACTAATTGTACTATTCAACATATTAAGTAGAAATATATAGTTTAGATTATAGGAACTGACATTATTTGTATTCTTCGTCACAAAACACTAAAACTCTAGAATACTCTAGATCTTTACACAAGAAAAAATTGAAAAGAGTAAAATAATTGACATATTTTTTATGTAGAAGTTTACAGGTATCTGTAAAGCCTTTAATATTACAGATTTCTATGAATAGTGGTAACAGTTTTGTTCATTAATTGATACTGCAGCCACCGAAACTATATTTAATTTTGATATCTTAGAAAGGTGCTTTTATCCTTTAACCGAAGCCATGTGAATGTGAAGTGGGAAGGTATTTAAGCATTTCCAATACTTTATATTTCTAGGTTAAATTTTCATTCACATGCCGCACACAAGATGGAAAGCTAAGATTGCTATGAAACACAAAATGTGATACCAACATCAAATAAAGAAAAACGCGTATCGAAATAGCTTCATTACGATACGCAAATGCGTATCGCACTGAACTTATTATGAACGTGAAATAGAAAATAGTACATTAAAGTACACGTCTCATAGCAAGCGGTTTTAGCGCACGGGTCTATTTTAAAAAACGAGCCACAAAGTGGCAAGTTTTTTTATTGACACGTGCGCTAAAACGCCTTATGAAACATGTGCTTTATACATGTTTTTCTATTTCACCTTTTATAATCAAGAAAAATACATTTTAAAAAGAAAATAAATCCTTTAAATTTTGTTAATTTTTATGTCTATATTTTATGTTGTAATACTATTTTTTATCATAGAAGCCTCTGGACAACAAAAATTATTTTGCAAACTGTCATTTTTTGATTTATTAACCCATTTTCACCACGAGATTCTAAAGTTATTTTAGCGATATGAGATTTAAAAATGGACGGAATACGTTGTGTGATCCTTGTACATTCGGTACATATACAGAGCGTTCGGAAATTCGAGAGATTTTGCTACTTTTTTTCGAATTTCAAAAGATGTGATTTTACGTCACGGCATTGCAATTTAGTATAGGGAAGATGGAAAATTCAAATAAAGTTGAAGTTAAAATCGACATTGGAAGGTTAGTAGATTGAATTTTGGATAGGATTTGGCAGAAAACTATAGCTTGAAGCATCTACAAAAGATTGATTTATAGATTTATGCAACCAACATACATGACTGTTATCCACACAGAATAAAAAAGTAAGTTATCAAGCTATTTTCCTCTGCGAAAAATGGGTTTTCTCGTAAATCACAAAGGCCGCGCAAGTCAATAAAATAAAACATTTAAATGTTACCAACATCAAATAAAGAAAAAACGCGTATCGAAATAGCTTCATTACGATACATACAGATTTTATTGAGAACTGTTTTCTACAATCTAAATTCTAGAAATAGATTAGAGGCATGTTTAAGATTCTTTTATATACCTACCTGACGTATCTATATTAGCCTTCCCCAGATATTTTAGTAATTCACGCCTTGGTGTGGATTCTCAGAAGGCAAAAAGTCATTTGTTTCAGTTTAACGGCATTTTTACAGTTACAATTTTATAGGCGAACATGCATTCTGTTTTAGTTCTAAACATAGATCTTAGGAAAACAAATTGTGTTTATCGAGAATATTTTCAGATATATATTTGATTTTTATTTTGATTTCAAAACAAACTTATAGTTTGGCTTTTAAATAGTCAACATTTTTCCAATTCGATCACACTGGGGAACATGATCTAATACAACAGGTTTGCTAAGACATAGTTTGTATTGCCAGCTTTTTATTAACCCATATTAAATAATTTGCTAGTGTATTAAACCACCTTTAGTGTTATGTCAATCCCAGATTTGTTAGAATAGTGTTTTTATTGGTAGTAATCAGTTTCATTAGCAGCACAGTCTTATCGAATAATGAACTACTTATAATACAGCAATTTTGTTAAGAAATAAATTATATCTTCTCAATGCGACGCATTTTGTTCCCAGTAAAGTACTTTCTCTGCAATTAAGAAAGCAGAGCAGCGTCCCTAAAAACAAATTGTATCCGTTAGAACCTATAATCTACAAGACGTTGGTGAAGGTTTGTAGCCATCGGCAATCGCCTTGCACCGTATTATTAGTTTTAACGTATTTGTTGCCCCTGTCACATCGTTGTTCAAAATCTTCTAGCTGTCTTGTCTGAATTTGAATTTCATTGATATTATTTTATTAATTTATTTTTACTTTGTATTTCAGTTTTTTTAAACTTTGTATGTATAAAGCAATAGAATACTCTTATTTCGCACAACCCATCCTTTGTATTGGACTTTATAATCTCTGGATGAATTTTACCATCTCAGAATCTCAGTACACCATGTAGCATAATAGATAATCATGTGCAATGTTAAACGACAAGCTAGTTAAATTTTTGAGAACTGCAGTACTGCTTTATCAACCGTAGCAAGCAATTATTATTATGATTAATGTTCTTTAAGTTTCATTACAACTGCCAGTCGGAACTAATACAGTATATAAAACCAGATTACACCCCGAATAGAACTTGATCATTACTGTGAGTATTCAGAGCGTGTGACCCGCTGGGCTAGAGACACTGTGTTCTTTATTTAATAAAAAGCAATTAAAAAAGTCGAAATTTTTAATAGCTGAAATGCTGACTAGTGAAAATTTGTCTTTGTTTAAAAAAACAAGGGAAATTTTCAAAAACTTCTCTTGGACCTAAAGTGGTACCATGTATGGTTTGACCACGGATGGTAAAAAGGCAATAAAAAGTGATAGGGACCTAGGTGACGTGATAACGATTGACAGTGACTCTTAATTTAATGTGATACGTTTTTCAATATCTATTTCAAATAACATAGTTGGTAATTTTAGACACTTTTTTTTTATTATCATTTTTCACAATGGTCTATCTTTCTTGTTTTTATTATTGTATGGTGAAGGGTTGTCAGATTGGGATTTATTATTTTATTTCTTCTCTTTCTCCCTTGTTCTGACTTGGTCGGATGTTTATGTTATGTTTACATTTCTTGCATAGTTGTTTTAATAAAATTATATTTAATTTTCTTAAATTATTTCTTAAATATATATACAAATAATTCCGTATTTTTAAGATGCTATAATTCAAATAACATATCAAAGTCAAAGAATTGGTTTTTCTTTTTTAGGTTAGTAGTTATTCTTTATAAAAAGTTCTGCATGATCTAAAACCTAAAATGCAACCAATCTATTATTATGCAATTAATCTAGTCTAAATAAGTACTGTCTATTTTTTTTTAATTATTCTTTTCCCCTATTTGAAAATAATACTCTCTTCTCTCAGTCTCATCTGTACTCCTCTGCGTGGTTCCGGCGGTAAACTATTTACTTTTATTTTATTCTCTTATTTTTATTCTCCTAATATTTTCAATTTTATAGCGGTTTTTGACTTATTAAAAAGGAAAATAAGAACTAAGTGGCAACAATTATGTTGGGTAGCATTAATCTATAGTAGTATGGCTTATTGACTTTTTCAACAAACGTAGTTTTTTTTTTGTTTTTTTTTTTCTTAAACATGAAGCTTGCGCATCTTAAGGTGGGAGTATCGACATGCTTGCCAACCTATAACCTATTTCGCATAGATTTATTTATGTTTTCTAGCTTTTATACAAAATTTAAATAAAATCAGTATCGACTTGATATTCTATAGGTAATAATTGACATATTTGATCAATATCAAGGAATTTCATAACTTATTTTAGGATAATTATATAGCGAAAAATATCGGGTAAGTTTTTCTTTAACATTATTATGTCATTGTCACTCATTGTTCTTTCACTATACAATTTTCCCAAAATTAGCAATGAAATAAATTGATATTTTTGTAATATATCAGATATTACCTAAGTAATGTGCCGACGATACTGATTTTATTTAAATGTTAGTTTAAAAAATAATAAACTTGAAAAAACAAAGCGAAATAGGTTATAGGTTGGCAATAAATTGAACGACGTTGAGAATTCAACCTTAATGCCATTTTCTCTACTATTAAGGTATTAATAATGATTATGATGTAGTAATGATTACTGAAACTTGGCTTACCGCTAACATCCCTAATAATCTAGAATTCTATGGCCTTGGCCTATTTTTTTTGTTTGATTATATCTGTGTCTTAGTGTGGTGTGATATGTTGCTTGTTTATTCTTCCTTCTCGGGCTAGATAAAATGTGTAACACACATGTTTTATGGGATATTGAAAAATTATTGGAAGAAGTCGTATATGAACATTTATTGGAATTCATTGATGCCAACAACATTTTAGTTTCCGTTTAAGCTGGTTTTCGACAAGGGTACTCTACAGAGAGAGCCATTCAATGTGTGATTGAGACGTGGAAGAGAACCATTGATCAAGGGGAAAATGTTATAGCTTTATTTTTAGATTTTAAGCGGGCATTCGAAACGATTGACAGGGCTAGATTATTGAGTTAATTTGTATCAGTATGGTATTCGCGAAAACGTTTATAAATGGTTTAAAAATTATTTAAGTAACAGGTCACAAAAAACAAAAATTTCAAAAACATATTCAAATAAAAAAATAAATAATATAGGAGTTCCTCAAGGAAGTATACTAGGTCCAATATTATTTATTTTATACATCAACGATATGCCTTTAGTTTTAAAAATGTGTAAGTTACAAATGTTTGCTGATGACACCTTAATTTACATTAATGTTTTAAATATTTTTGATGGTGTAAATACTTTAAATTCTGAGATAAATATATTATTAAATTGGCTAAAAGTAAATAAATTAAAATTAAATATTTCAAAAACTAAATGTATGGTTATGGGTAATAATTTAAATTGTCAAAATATAAATGTTGTAATTGATGGTGAAAAATTGGAGTTAGTAAACAGTTTTAAATATTTAGGGATAATCATTTATTCAAAATTAAAATTTTTAAATTATTTTGAAAGTATTATATCGAAGATTGTGGGAAAAGTAGGCTATTTTAAAAGAATTAGTTCTAATTTAAGTTTGTTTTCTAAAAAAACTGTATTTAACACTATTATATTACCACATTTTCTTTATTGTTCTTCCATTTTATATTGTGCTAGTGAGGAAATATTTGATAAATTACAAATTTTACAAAATAAGGCAATGCGGATTATTTTAAATTGTGACAAATATACAAAAATTAATTTTATGTTGAAAAATTTAGATTGGTTGAATGTAAGAAATTTAATTTTTTATTTAGTATGTATTTTTATACATAAAATTAAAAATAATTTATTGCCTGATTCTTTAAAAAATTTTTGTTCTTTTAATTATGACCATCATAATTATAAAACAAGAACTAATCAAAATTTTTATATGGATAGAGTGTCTAAAACATTAGCTTATAAATCTATTTTTTATAAAGGTTTGATAGAATATAATAATTTGGAAAATTCTATTAAATCTCAAAAATCATTAAAACTGTTTAAAAAATGTTTAAAATTATATTTAATTAAAAAATAAAATGATACATAATATTTGATACAATTTGCAAAATGTTTAACTTTTCTGTCGGTTTTTGTTAAAAGAAGGTTACGTTTTAAAATTTAAAAATACGCCTATAAAAATGTATTAAAAAAAATGTATTAAAAAATATTTAATTGTAGCTTTTTGCTAAATAAATCATGTTACTACTACTACTACTACTACTACTACAATCGGTTTGAGATAATAAATTCTAAAAGGAGAGAATCGATTCGTTATAGGGAATACTTAATATGCATACTCATACTTATTTTTAGTTAAGATCTTAACGCATTACTAAAAGAAAACTGGGATATCTTAAAAATATTATTTTGAGAAAATTGAGATTTAAAGTTTCTTCTTTGTTCTCGAAGATAAAACACATTTTAAAATTGTTTTAGTTAAACTACACATCTTTAAAACTTACCTTATGAAGCAAATGAAAATACAACTAGCTAGAATCGGATCTTAGCTTTTTATACTTAGTATTTTACTGAGCAGATAACAGCTGCAAGAATGTATTTTTAAACTACAACACTGTATTTAAATTCAAATGTAGTCTAACTGGAAAAATGTATTTTACGAGTTATAATTCTCTTTGTAGTTCATACATATGTATATATATATTCCCGTTTTCTACCTCTAGTTATCCCCAAATGCATTGTGCCAAATCCTTTTTATATATGCAAGCGGCAACTAACTGAATAACAAGCAGGCAAGAGAATTTTTTAAATTAAAATATTATTTTCTTAGAAAATATTTTGAGAAAAAGAATTTTTCCCACGAACTCTGCTCGACTTTATTAAAATTCTGTTTTAAAATGATAATAAACGTAACAAAGGGTTTTCTTTTCTCTCAAGATGTGTTGTAATGATTTAAATGAGTGTTAACCCAATCATGGCTTATCTTTTTCGTAAAATCGTAGTTCCCACGGGCATCGCAATGTTTTTTGATTTAAAAAATGTATGCCTGTTTATATTTATCATAAATAATTTTAACAACTGTACGTGGGTCGGCGTCGTATAGTTCGGCCAAACTCTTTCGACCAGGGGATTATAGATTTCGAGGAACGGCTACCTACCCTTGCGGTCATTAAATATGATAATTAATTAACAATCCTAAGAAACATAAATAGGCTAACAAATGTAGTTTAGTTTTACTGTAAATATTGCTTTTAATGGCTTAGTGCAATAGTGTTGTGATATTTTTTTTCACCCCAGTGGCGTGAAACGAGTGTCCCTGTGCAGATCCCTATGTTACATACCTATATCCCTATCATTAAATTATAAAAACTATTTAATCTATAATTTATTTAATTAATATACATTGTCCGCAAGAAAGTTCGCATCAAATGGGATTTTTTTTTTATTATTAGGTATAGGTAAAAATTGAAAAAACAGTTTGTTTTTGCTTACCTAAAAACCAAAAATGACGTATACTGAAACAGCTGCACGACTTTCGTTACCTGTCAAATTTGACATTTTTAATAAAATAGGTTCAAAAATGCCCTTATTTATCGAAATATCGAAAAACTTTATTCGAGAAAGTTGTTTATTTTGGCATTTTCAGCCTCTTTACGAAATTTTGACAGTCTAATAGAATTTTTAATTTTTGCCAGATTCTTGAAAATTTTGATCAACCCCCGTAGATTACCTTTTATATATCGATGTAAAACTATTTGCCTTTACTTCATTTGTAATCTTAATGCAATCTATGTAAAATTTTTGTTTTCAATTATTTATTTTGCTTCAAAAACTGAAATTGTTATTGATCAGTATGTAATGTTTGATGCAAAGTTTATCTAATTACATCAGTTTTGCCAAAACCGACGATTCTCATTTTTCTTAAGTTAGTAAACAGATGTACAAAAAGAAAATATTAGGAAGCTTTCGTTGAAATTTTACTTAATTAATATTAAATTAACTTAATCATATTAAACTATATTTTTGTTGAATAAATTGCTTCGAGCGATTAATATTTATTCTTTTTGACCCTCGTCTACGACTTCGGAAAATTTTCAAAAAATGCGTTCCTTCGGAAAAATTTCCGGAAATAATTCGAGCACTAGGGAGATTATAAGTGAAAATTATATTAGTGAAGATTCTGTTTTGTCCCCATCCAAATATTTTCGCCTTTTTAGATGTATTATTAAATTTTCAAGGTGAAGTATACAAGGTGATTCAAAAGTACTTTGACAAACTTCGGGAGGTAATTGCTGGCAGTATTTTAACATGAAAAGTTCTTATAAACAGTGGTCCTTGGCGACTTTGTTACGGAGATACAGGGTGTTGAAATGTTAAAAGAAATAGTAATAATTTTTAAATAACTCCTTAACGAGTTATTTTTTTTTTATGAAATTTTGTGAATTAAATAAGCATCTAAGGACACCTATTTTCAAAGTACAACACGTTCGTAAATTTAACCAGTGGCGTCGGTACAAAATGTTACTATCATATTTTTTGTGAAAACTATGCTACACCACTGACTTATTTTATTTTAACTTTTTTCTTATAAATCCCACCTTTATTTAGAACAAAAAAGATAACGTATACTTTTTTGATACGAGGGACGGTTTAAGCGTAAATTATTATTTTATTTGAATATACACAAATATTAAAAAATGTGTTTTAAACTGATCAACCACTCAAATATTTATTACAGTATTTTAACGAATGCCTACATACATACTTACTAATAAACAAATATTTATATGCCTAAGGAAGGTATCTGAGGATGCCTATTTTCTAAGTATAACACTTTTTCAGTGGCATACATATTTATTTATTAGTATGTTATTTTTTAATATTTTGTATTTTGACAAGGCGGCTTTGGAAATGCTTTTTTTGTCGATAAATTAAAATATATTTGACAGTTAGTTACCATTAAAAATAACAAAACTGAAGACATAAAACTCAGTGGTAACTAACTGTCAAATATATTTTAATTTATCGACAAAAAAAACATTTTCAAAGCCGCCTTGTCAAAATACAAAATATTAAAAAATAACATACTAATAAATAAATATGTATGCCACTGAAAACGTGTTATACTTAGAAAATAGGCATCCTCAGAGACCTTCCTTAGGCATATAAATATTTGTTTATTAGTAAGTATGTATGTAGGTATTCGTTAAAATACTGTAATAAATATTTGAGTGGTTGATCAGTTTAAAACACATTTTTTAATATTTGTGTATATTCAAATAAAATATTCATTTACGCTTAAACCGTCCCTCGTATCCAAAAAACACACGTAATCTTTTTTGTTCTAAATAAGGGGGGGATTTATAAGAAAAAAGTTAAAATAAAATAAGTCCGTGGTGTAGCATAGTTTTCACAAAAAATATGATAGTAACATTTTGTACCGACGCCACTGGTTAAATTTACGAACGTGTTGTACTTTGAAAATAAGTGTCCTTAGATGCTTATTTAATTCACAAAATTTCATAAAAAAAAATTACTCGTTAAGGAGTTATTTAAAAATAATTACTATTTCTTTTAACATTTCAACACCCTGTATCTCCGTAACGAAGTCGCCAAGGACCACTGTTTATAAGAACTTTTCGTGTTAAAATATTGCCAGCAATTACCTCCCGAAGTTTGTCAAAGTACTTTTGAATCACCCTGTATATACAGAAAAAATAATTCAAATAAATATGTTAAAGCTCTTAGACCGAGTATCAAAAAGAAACACGATTTTATTTTTTTTTAAAATGGAAGAGTATAAACATGGCAATATAGACAGACTCACTTTTGTCAAGACTATTTTTTGTTATATGCTCCTTTAAAACTCATATTTACTTAGTAATTTTAGAAAAACTGAATGTTACTTTTTTTGTAAATTAAATCTGCATTGCATTAATAATAAGAACTGTTTTCAAAGAATGACTATTTTTATTTCAAATAATAAACTTTAGCACTACAGGTAATTTTGGCCCAACTATACTGTACGATTAATAGACCTTATTCTCTAACCCTTAAGCCTCCAGGTAGTTTGGCCCAACTATACGACGCCCATGTGGGTATTGGGATTACGGTCTTTTAATAGGTTCATCTCCCTCTCCGGTGGTGACCAACAGGTACATAAAATGGTTTGAGTCACACGCAATTGACGCTGCCAAAATTATACCTAAACGTTGCCTTAGATATAATGATGATACCTTTATTATCTGGACAGACAGTAACGAAGAGCTTAAACAGTTTTTGAAACATATTATTAGTATAAGAGAATGTATTAGATTTACTGTGGAAACAGAACAACATTCTACTGACAATTAATTTTTTTTAATTGAAAATCTTTTTAATTTGTTGACCTTTCGGTTTATTTTATAAGCATCTTCAGAAATTTTGATTATTCAATGCAATACACTATTTATACTTTAAAAATTAGAAGAATAACTTCTGGATAAATTTACTATAATTCACTTGTAAAAGGCCAGGATAAACTGCTCTTATGAGGAAGCCCTAGGTATACGTTATTTTACACTTGAATGTTTCAAATTTCATAAAAAATAAGCAAAATATACGTATGAGGTTCTGGCTTGCTTAAACCTACATAACTAAAACCTACATAACTATAGCTAACTACCACGACAACAATAATTGTTCCAATAATGGTATCCTTATCCTACCTGTGAAAGATAACTCCGTATTAAAAGGATCTAATTTTCCACAAATCTGACACTGACGCACCATTTTGTTAAGTACTTATAATATTAAAATAAAAAATCAAGAACAAAATAGCTACAACAAAATTGATATATTGAAAGTTCACTGAAAAATAAGAAGATAATTATTGCCCAGAAGCCTTGTTACGACGTTGTCTTCCAGTATTATTGTTTCCATTCCCTCCACAAGCATACAAAATGACAAGAAACCCTGATCAGTGGTGTCAGTGGAACTGCAGATGAAATTCATATTTCCGATTGCTGTATTTATTTTTAATACCAGTGCCAAAAGTAATCCAATTTTAACACTAGTGTCATAAAATGACATTGTAGACTCTAATAACAAGCGTTAAAAAGTAAAATGTTAAATGGAACACATTATATCGGTTTAAACTAAACAAATAGTTGACCACGTTTTGCATGGGATTTCCTAAGTTGCGCCAACTGAAACTTATAGAAAAATTCTAGTTTCTTGTATGCGTTATTAGAATTTTAATTGTAGGTTTTTAGTTGTTATTACCTACTTTAGCATAATATTGAATCATAATAATTGTGTTGTGCGTGAGAGGATCTTACGAAATCAACTAGACAAAACGCAACAATAATATAATTAATATATATTAATATTATTATTCTGCGTTTAGCTGCAAGCTACAAGTAGTTAAGCAAGTGGGGTTCTACGAAGATTGACCTATCAGAGGTGACATTGACGTTTCAGGAGAAAATGGGCGCGGACAACGTTTTAGACAAGAAATATTTACAATAATAGGTAATATTGGAGCTAAAAGCGTTAAAATGAAGAAAATAAATACATTTGCTATAATATTATATACATTTTTTTAATATAAAGTGAAAACTGATAGATATGCGAATTATTTAAAATGAACTATTTAAAATTTATTAACATGAGATTTGAACAGAGATTGCCTTATATCAAAAACGTGTTAAAAAGTATTTTTTAGCACAACTACTGTGTTGACGAATATGGTCCATTGCTCGTGTCAATTTCGTACACCGGCACCGGTGAGATTCCTACTCCTATGTCGCTTTTATTACTTCTTATGTAAACTATTATGTATTATCTGTTTTATTATTTACCGTAATAAACCCGAACAAATATATATGACATATGTAGCATTTTGAGCACGTTACTAATAAAATGGTCTTAAAATATCCCCTTGGATCATAAATCAGCAAAACAGCAATTTCCTTTTAATTATTTTGTCAACTGCGACAACCGATTTAATCCTGTCTACGAATACCTACATGTAAAAACAAACCAGATACAATAAAATAAATCTCTGTGAAAATATATGCGCCATAATCACGTAAACCTCTATTTTGTTTTAATTCTCCGTAAATAAGAAGCATAAATCTGGAAAATTCACCGGGTCAAATTACAACAAACACGCGAGCTTTTCTTGGAAAATAAGATTGCAATTTATAATTTAATTATTTCTCTTCATAAATTTCATGAAATCAGTGGCTTGTTAACTGAACGAGGACAAGCTGGTGCTTGTTGTTAGGGTTGCCAGATTGGACAAACCTTAAAACCATATGTACTTTTAAATACCCTGGGGGGAAGCGGCGGACAAACGGAAAGTTTAAAAACAAAACCTATTCTCTACTCTCGCAGCAGATAATGGAACTAATGTGGCTTTATTGGTGCCCAACGAATTACAAAGAGCCTTCTCCACAATACGTATGACTTGTGAAAGACACACACAACCTGGGAATGGTGTGGTTTGTTTAAGGTTCTACAGGCTCGGGACCTTTGAAAATTTAACCTCTTGAATTAACATGTTTGTATTGTAATATATTTTTGTGAGGGTCGGAAGCAAGACTATAAACACTAATTAACTAATCAAGCAAATATATTGTGGTCGTCAATGACATTGACAGAAATCAGTTTTCATATTTAAAGTGATCCGATGTTAATTAATATAAAAATGTATATTTATATTTATTTATTTAATTATTGCATATCAACAGCAGTGGTTGTCAATTACAGATATATTAATAAAATCTAATAAAACTTAGTAAGTTATTTAAGTAAAAAATATACCTGAAGCCTGGTTTTGCAGTTTAGTTTTAGTAGATTCTGTGAATACACTAAGTATTGTAGTACTTTCATCAATATAACTTGCCAACTTTTATTTTTCATATACAGTGTTTGAGCGCACCCAAACACCGTATAGAAAGTAAAAAAAGAAAAGCTTCATCCCATGAAAACATTAATTGTATAAAAGTTATTGGACGATGATTCTGATAGGAGAGAGTTTTGTCAGATAATGATTGAGCTAACAGATAATCATGCATGAATTGTCCAAAGAATTTGTTTTTCAGATGAAGCTACGTTTTATTTAAATGGCCACGTTAATAGACAAAACTTCAGATACTAGGCACAGATAAATCCTCACTGGTTCATAACAATCACACCCAGAGTAATCAGAAGGTAAATATCAGGGCGCGCATTGTGAAAAATAGGGTAATTGGACCATTTTTCTTTGATGAGAGCCTCACTAGAGAAAGATATTTAAATTTCCTTCGAAATGCCCCTCTATTTCCAGATGATAATGATCGTGATTGATTTACCAACTTATGGTTTCAACAGGAACATTAGGCTGCTCTTGTAAGGGTGTACTTAAATACAATTTTTCCTGGGCGGGGATAGGTAGACGGGGGTCAATAAAGTGGCCACTCAGATCGCCCGATCTTAAGCCAGTGGACTTTTTTTTTGTGTTAACTCGATAGATACGTTTAAGGAGTCCATTCGACGAGTAATACGCGTTTTATTTTCTCCACCAGTAGGACAAAATGTACAACAGACATTGTTAGATAGACTGATCTACTGCAGAACAATAATTATTGGTTGAGGACATTTTCAACATCTTATGAAATAGGTTTTTTCATACTTTGTAGTTTGTCTATTTTGTTTTAATAGTATATTCTATAACAAGTATGGAATGGATATATTCCGCACGAGCGAAAAGTTTGTAGGCCGGGCCGCAGGCGAGGTCTACGGTTTCGCGAGTGCAGGAATGTTATTCCATACTTGTTATAGACTCTAACACTATTTTAGAAAAACGAAATAAGACTACATTAATAAATAAATTTATTAAAAAAATTTTAATTATTTTTTTGAACTTTCACCTACAGTGTTATTTACTAATGTAATAAAACAAACTTAAAAAAAAATAGTTTATTTTGTTATAAAATCAATGCTTTATAATAAAACTTACCTTCTACGTAAAATAAAATCAACCGCCGTCAAAGTGAAACTTGACATGACAGTATCAAAATAATCGAAACAAAGCTGTCTTGATTTTTAAAATTTGTTGGTTTTCCCGTGCAGTTTAGATGTTGAAATCGAAAATCTAGTTGTCTTTGCCCTAGGTGATACAGAATGAATCCATTCTGTAACAATGTGTTAGAATGAAAACATTCTGATGCAGATTTTACGTCAAGAATGCGTGGTTTCTAAAGTAGTGTTAGAGAAAAGTTAATATTTCGTAAACAGTTATTAATATTATAATATATTGTATATTTAAAAAAAAAATAATTTCAAAGAAATTAATAATGCTGTATATTTGATTTATATTTAGTTTGCATGTTCTTTTATAATTTAATTTAAAACTGACTATCGACTAAAAATTTTTCCTGCTTTAGTTTATAAATGTATGTGCCAAACTGTTCATCCTCATTTTTAACCAAAACATATACCCTATTCCCAAATGTATTACGAATACACACATACAGGTCCGCTTTTTATGCAATTGGCAAAGTAACTGAATAACAAATAGCACTAGTGAAATTTTTATGGGCAAAATATGCTACCACCAGGGGCAATAATTTTGATGCTAATACCAAGGGGAAAGGTCGAACTATTTGTATAATTCCACCATTAGCGTTAGATTTTATGGCTGCCAATCCTACCTTGAGATATACCAGGGGGATGTTTTATTTGAATGAAATCAATTGCCGAAAATAATATTCTTTTCCCCTCTTATTTTTTTATTTCGCAGCGCGTAGGATATATATATCGTATAAAAAGGTGTGTTTTTCCAAGTGTAAAACATTATGAAACTGGGGTATCAAATTTAAAGATGTGACAATAACACGGCTTTACCAGAGTGAAACTTGGTATAAAAATAATTTCTTGTTGTATGGGGAGAGCAATAATTCAAATTAATAGCGGGTATTACCAACGACGACATCAGAGCAAGATATATATCTAATTATTTTTATCATAACGGTACAATAGGTTACAAAATCTTGCGATTACTGAGAACTAATCCAGCTGTTAGTATTTAAAACTGCATGACATTTTGGCGACTTTGCACTACGCCGCAAACGAAAATTATAATATGGGAACGCAGTATTGAACGCGAAACATGCGCAGGCGCATCGTTTGCCGCTTGATTGGCTTTTCTACAATATTTGGGCGCATGTGTATGTTGTCAGGGTTGTTCATAGCATTTTCTATTGGTAAAATTGGTGCATGTAAAATGTATTTTTATGTTTTACCGGTGAAAAACGCCATAACCGTTAATCTATCGCACGTTGTGTTCGATGTTTGAATTGTAAATAAAATTAATGCTGTATTTATGCTAATACCCTCGACAGACCACCGTACAAGTTTAAAATATGGTGAAGGCGATGGTAAAATAATTTAGTCCAGTCTTGCCAACATCTTAACGTAAAATAGACCAGACTTCGACAGAGAGCCATAAGCGGCAGTGCGGCGTGTTGGAGAAATGTGACTATAATAATATAAACAGTGACATGTCAGCTCGGCGTAAATGTACGTTTATGTATCAGATGTGTGGTCTATTTTTGCTTGTTCGTCATTGGGTATTACACTTAACTGACAGGAGCATCGGTATTTTGGTGAGGGAGGGGGGGGGGGGGGGGGGCGCAATACAACATACATTACAAAACCACATTAAACGCTTTTTATTTCTTTAAAACAAAAAAAAAATAAAAATTTTTAAGCCCATGGGCTGGTAATCATTTAGTGATCAAAACTTTAGATGGGGTAGAAGAAATTAAGCCATAAAATGTCAAAAGTTGTACTAAGGATTCAACTTTTTACAAAAGACGCCAAGAAACCTTGATTTTAACTGGATAAATAAACGGTTACACTAGGCTAATGAAAATTCCCAAAAAAGTGTCTGATTGAGAACCCGAAGTGTCCTTTCTGATCCAGCGAGAAGAGCCGACCTATCATTCTCTATGGTAAGCGTGAATTTTTGGAGTTATCTACAGGTAAGGGCCCTTTGTTAGATTACTGACCATAGAGGTGGGTAATTCCATAATTTTCTAGAGACCAAATCGTTCAGTGACAGATTTCTAAAATGATTGAGTCGTTTCAATCGTTCATTCAATCAAGCAATATGCACATTGCTATCGCGATACTCGCCGATGCTGATTCGAATTTCAATTCGGACGGTGAGTCACATTAGACGCATGATGTCTGGTGCCACCTGGTCATCGAACGAATGATGAACTCATAAAAAGCCTCGATCGGTCATGTATTTTTTTTTTAAAAACGATCGCGAACGACGCAAGGTCGCAAACCGTTAGTTAGCAACCGCTAACACAAACCAATCAAAAGTTTTATTCGATCATTTCGTTGGGTCGATCACTCGATCTTTGATCGCTGTTCCGTGCCGCTAGCGTATTACCTCGATTGTTCGATTGCGTGTCGAATGAATTATTTTGAGTGAACAAGATTCGATCGTTCAATACTCTTGGGTCAATTGATACACCTCTACATCAGTTTAGATAGTTGCGGAGATTTGCAATTTAAAATTTTACAATTCATTTTATTGTTTCATTATCTACTTACCAGCTGCAATTATATGAAATACACAAGGCACTCGCTGTGATCCGATTTTATTATGGGCGTAACATAGCAACGTTCCATAATCCAATTCTGTGATTGGCGTGTACGAAACTACACTTGATGTTCCACTCTTAGCAATGTGATGTTGCGAAACGTCAACTGAATCTGCTGAGTTGTTAAAAGTCCATTTAAATTGAACCTGAAAAAAATTAATTAAATATTATCAATATGCTGTAGCCCGAATGTAAAGTTTCAAATATAAAATAAATGTAGGCCTTTTAGAGCATGGAGGTACACAATAATTTCGACTGACTGACCACACATCCACCTTTTTTGGTCGACATTGGCAACTTTCCGAACAATACTATCACAAGTACTGATTGATGATACAAAGATTAACAAGATACGATCTTTAAAGGCTGTGACGTCACGTAGTGAGTAGAAACAGTTGGTTTTTTTCATTGTGTTTCCACGATTACGAATATAAAGTTTAATCACCACATGACGTTAGAGCCTCTGAATATTCTATCTGCTAATATTTATATCATTGCAATTATTCATCAAACCCCAAAAAAGGTAAATCAGAAAGTTAACAGTTACTTGTCCTTAATTATAATGACGGATGCACGTACCATTGCGATAAAAAAAAGTAGTACAACCAACGAAATAATAATACAAAGGAAGTAGGGTTTTGCATAAACCGCCTAACAAAATTTACGACGGAAGTCGGCCATCTTCAGAACCCACAAATGACTCCATGTTTGTTTTGGTGGTTGACCGTGGTTGACAGGTCGAGCTTTGATTTCTGCTTTCTTTGCTGTTTTTGAGTTATTTTGCATTTTAATTAGTTAACAACCATATTTAACGAATTCTAGTAAACTTATAATTACTTTAGTGTGACAGTGGAGTATACTTCTAGCGCTGGAAAGCGATTAAAACATTTTAATTAGTTGGTATTCTGGGTTAATTAATAAGCTTAAATATGGTTAGTTGTGCTGCTTGTGGGTGCTCCCAAACGCTATGAAGTAAAAAACTGGGCATTACATTTCATTGGTAAGTTTATGTTTAGATATATAAACCTTTTTAATCTGTAGAGAAAAAAAATGTTATTTTAATTTAATATCAAAATACACATAACCTCCGAACCTCGCATGTCATTCATGGGCGTTCGTCTTATAAAACCAGAAAAATATTATTTATTTATTAATCGACTGGGTTACCCCATTTCTACAGAAAAGCAAATTAAAAATACCTATTGGTTTTTAGTTTTCCAAATAATTACCTAAGAAAAAAGGCATGGTTGAAAATTGTAAACCGAAGTGATTGGAATCCTATACGAAATAGAGTTCTTTGCTCGGAGCATTTTTCTGAAGATTGCTTTGACAGAACTTCAAGATTGAAAGTTAGATTGGTCCCAACTGCAGTAGTGCCTACTTTTGAAGTAGCCAGGTTAAAAAATGTAAGTTTTGAAACTATTGTATCTGGTCATTACATAATATATTGGAAAATATGTAGGTAGGTAGGTACTTAAGAATATGAATACAAATAATTCTGCATTATTTATGCTTCTGAGGAAGCTGCTTTGTCACTTTTTCACAAATTATGTATCGATAAAAGTTTTTAGATGTTTTATTGGTTTAATCTACTTTTAAAATTTTAAACCCATGGATAAAGAATGTAATACAATATGGGAGTGTAGGTACGATAAACAAAAAAATTCATATTTAAAGATTGAAGACAATGATGTTTCTAGAATGATAGAAACGTTTTCCCAATATTCACCTGAGGACGACTGGAGATACCATTGATTAAAAAAATAAATTCAAAGCAAGTCCTAAACCTTCTATCATTCAAAGAAATTCATATCAAAATATAAAAAAAAAATTTACAAAGAGAGGTAGTATCACGTTATAGGTACTTTTATGTCATTTGGTAAAGGTGTCAAACAGATAATTAAAAAACCTATATTTTTTTGGCAGGTACGTTCCTATGCAATATCTTATGAGACACCATGTCAAAACCTGCCTGAAGATAATTATCCTACTGTGAATCTAACTGGAACACCTTCTGGTTACAACATATATTGGACATGCCTCTTCCAGGACATGGCTCTTCCAGGACATTTTACTATCCAACAACACACCTAAGATTTTAGTATCTTCCATTAATCTTATATGACAATCATTAATGGTTACTGTTTCCGGATTCTCCAAAGTGTATCGGTTAGTCTTAAACAAGGTGATAACGGTCTTTGATTTATTTAATATCAGTTAATCTTTAGAAAACCAATAATTATTTACTTCAATGATAAATTGTTAAATATAGGGTTACCAGATGGAAGTTTATCTAGCCAGGACAAGTTGATAAAAAAATCCGGACAAAATCCGGACGTTATAAAAAAAATTATATATTTTTCACATTATTAATACGGTAAAATAGGCAATAATGGCATATGGTACGGTGGTACGTAATTTTATTTCACTAACAAGACAAAGACAGCAAAAAAGCACTTTTATTTCGTAAAACAAAATCAAACAAGTTATAAACTACAACAAAGAAAGAAACAAAACAGAAGACCCCTACAAGTACTTGTCACCAGACTGTATTTTATTTAATAGTTTTATATTTTCGGGTAAAAGAATAAAATCATGAAACTGTGAACAGTTCATATCTTTTAAATTATAAGTAGTCAAAAGTATTCCTTTTATGGAAGACAAAAGCAGTCTATTTCTTTCCTTTGTCCACTGGGCTGCAATAAGTGAAAATATTCTCTCTACATTGGCATTGTGGGACGGGATTGCAAAAACAAATTCTGCTGCTTTTAACAACTCTGAAAAAACTTCTTCAGAAACGCGTGTTTTAAAAAATTTTGTCCATTTTTCATGAGCAGGAAGACTGTGGTCATTGGCATCAAAATTTTCCAATATATATTTTTTTAAATTACAAAATTGATCAAAAAATTTAGAGTCGTCTATTTCGACTCCTTTCTCAATTAAGTATAATAATGAAGGCATTACATCACCACACGTTTAAAACTATTATCTAATCTAAAATCAAATGAACAGGCTTGTTGCTTGTTTACTTGTTTGGCGATTTGTGATTCCCCGATTAGTTTCTAAAAATAAAACGCGATACGCGATGGAGCAAAATAACTTGAATTGACACGCCGCGCCCGCGCCGATTTCGTTGCTTTAAGTCTAAGGGGGGGTTTAAACTTCGGTTTAAATAACAGCATTTTTTAGTTCTTTTCAAATTTCAAATTTTTTTAACTTTAATTTTTTGTTGATAATGAAAATCCGGACGCTTGTGCAAAATCCGCCCGGACACACCTGGACATAGCAAAAACCCGAACCTGTCCGGGCAAATCCGGACGTCTGGTAACCCTAGTTAAATATGTTGCTCGAGAAGCTCATAGTCTTTATATGATAGGATTTATTATCAGAACTTGTAAATACTATAAAAATGTTAACGCCAAAATAACTTTATATAAATCCCTGGTAGCTAGAAAACTTTAGTATGCATGCACTATTTGGGATCCTCAGTGTATGCCAATAAGATTGCTCTTTTAAAATCTATTCAGCCTAAATTTTTAAAATTTTTGTACTACAAGTCATTTTCAGTTTATCCGCCAAGAGGTACAGATCAAGGGCTTTTGTGTAATTTGTTTAATTTCCCTTCTTTAAGACTATATTGTGTATAGAAGCAAGAATTATTTTCTTATATAAAATAATTAGAGACAAAATAGATAATAAAGAGTTCTTAGGACTGCTTCCGTTTAGAATAGGCTTAGTCAATACTAGATCCCCTCATGTATTTTATATTCCTACACCGAGGACAAATCTATACAAAAACTCACCACTTATAAGACTGTGCTCTATTTTAATAAATATTGTGGAGACATTGACATAATATATAATTTAAACTATGAAAAATTAAAATTAAGGATTGAACTGCTTAGGCAAATGCTAATTGAATATTTATTATAGCTTAGGATAGCTTTTAGAAATGGGGTTTATGTATCTATAATTAACTTGTTAAGTTGTTGATACTAGAAATAAATAAAATGTTTGTATTATCTGCATAGTTTGTCATTTGACAATTTTCTTGTATATTAGAAATCTCATTAATATTATTTAGGTAGGTACATATAATAAACAGGACTATATTATATTATATTATATTTTATTATTTTCTTGTGATTTGGTTCATGAAGAAAGAGTAAGGTTTTCTTAAAATTTTATTTTTTAACATAGACGTTTTAGCAATAATTTTGCCTTCATCAGTATTTATTATCTGAAACAATTTGTTTTTTGCAATTTTTTTTATTGTATAACAGGTGTTTTTTAGTTATTTAACCAGATATTTACAAAGGACCCTTTCACCTCTGTTACCTTATTTAAATAAATAATTAAAAGACATAGTTGTATTGTTTTATTACACCAACCCGCACCAACCTTAACGTATCTTATAGGTATATATGAATCTAAATATTTTTTTTTCTTTTGCCAAATAAAATTTCATTAATCATTTTATTCTTACCATTTTAATGATACGCCACAGAGGTGGACCGGAAACAGTCGTGCGCGCATGCGTCAAATGTTGCCGCCATCAGCACCCATCCCGGACAACTGTCAATCTACAAAACCCTACTTCCTTTGTATTATTAATTCGTTGAGTACAACAAAATATAATTTAATCTGCTGGTCTATTATAATAGTAGATTCTGTAACGAGGTTGGAATGAAAATTCGATCCAAGTGGAATATTCCGAACGCGAGCGTAGCGAGCGTGAGGAACCACGAGTATCGAATTTTCATTCTAACCGAGTAACAGACTATATTTACTCCACGACCATCCAGTTCCATATCTGATTCATCCGATTTTTCACTCATTTTTTGACTTGCACTAAAATTTGTCTGAAAATAATTATTACAACGCGGCCATTTTTATCTGACACTGACAGTTTCGAAATTCATGGCAACCTATGTCGTTTATATCAATTACAGAATATTCATTCCGTATCTTGTTATGGAATGAAAATACACGCAAAACGCATAAGAAGCAAGTGTTTCAGAATAAATATTCCAACTCAAGAGCGAGAATTTTTACATTCTATTATCAAAAATGATTTTGGAATTATTGCATTCAGTAATGGTCGTGGAGAAAATATATTCTTTCAAACTGATAACTCAGTGTCACCAGAATTCTTATGTCAGTGTCATGTCAGTGTCACCTTTATTACAATATTGTCCCGAGAATTCTTCATGGTAACGCCTAAAAAGTTAGGTGGCATAATTATATTGTTTTCATAATGACGACGATATCCACTTCTCGCTATCCTTATAGACCAAGAGTTCTATCTGGGACTATTCATTCTTGTACTACTTTTTTTTTATCGCAATGGTACATGAGACAAAAGTTATAATATACATATAAAATTATAATATTTGGACTAGGATTATTTTCTACTAAGTAAATATAAAAAATACATTTACATTATATCCTTCATATATTATTCCCTATATCTTTACGGATGCAATAATTATTATACGTCTATAGAGTCCATTAATTTTAATGTAGATTTTTTTTAGCAGTCATTAATTTTGTGCCACAATATAATCCATCATGTCAGTGTTTTATTAAAACTAAGGACCCGGCCCGATCATCAGTTCTGTAAAGTACGGAAGATCGATGCTGGTATTTAAGCATAGAGAAATATTTAGATTAAAGAAAGTGGTTGGATACTATTATGTGTTGGTTAAAATTTTTTCAATAACAAAATTGTTAAAAAGGTTTGTTAACGAAACAACAAGCAAGTCCAGCAAGTGGCATACTTTAGTCGAATATAGTTTTACCAAATAAAAAGAAATGACAATAGGATTCCGTACCCCTTTAAGAAAGGGGGGGGGGGGGGGATTTTAAATACTACGCTGTTGTTGTGAGTTGAGAGTTAATTTAAAAACAAAAGATAACATATTTCCTGTTATATTTTGATAATTTGGGCGATATGATTTCCATTCACAGTCCACAGAAGTTTGATACAAAGAAAAATAGGTAATAGAAAAGTAAAAAAAAATTAAAAACTAAAGAAAATGTTAGTTAACTTTTAGGTAGGTATGTTGTTTAGTTATGTGTAATATTAGAAATGATGAAAAAAGTTCAAAGTTCCGTATCAGAGATTCAACAATAATTCTAATACACAAAACTTAACACATCCATACAATAATGTTCCAATATATTATTCGAATTTTTAGAAAAAAGGAAAAGAAGAATCTTTAAATTAAAAAATTCGAATTTTTCAATGTCGGAGATTCGGTTTTGGTTTTGGCGTTATTTTAAATTTTCCCGCTCACGGCATATTGCCCTCTACAGGAAACACGTTAAGGTTAATTTCCCCCTTTTTGCATTTTCCATCAAGGGTGTTTTTGTTATACATTCTTCCCAAAAACCTTGTTTAAGATATTTTTTATAATTTCAATATATGAGTTGGTAATAATTGTTGTACACCGTTTGTTGTGTTTTATTGATGTTGGAAAAACTACTGTGTAAATCCTAATAAAGTAAATAATAAACCGTATATTCTTTATTTTTATTTTCTCAGCGAATTTTTGAAAAATTTTATTTTGAATGTTTTCTCTTTTTATATTTTTAAGTTAATTTATTACTTTGCAGGAAGCACTGATGATGGCCGATATGCCGAAAGCGTTCTGCTATTAAAAGACACTTTACACCTAATACAAAGGTTTCCTTTATTTATTTCTTAAGAGGTGTACACAGCCTTCACTATCCTTTCACTAATATTAGAGGCACCCTCTGGTGCCAATTAGCGATAAATATGCCATGTAGTTTAAACCTCTGTCTGTACTCCCCTAAACATTTTTCAGTTACTTATATTAAAAATATATTATTAATGCATCTTTATATATTTTTTTTTTGGTAAAAACCTTGGTTGTCTGGTTGTGTCTTGGTTAATCTCAGGAAGCTATAATTCTATTACTTTGATTATACCGTCTTTCTGTAATGGGTAACATCACATGGTGGTGGTACAAAGATACAAATATTTTACCTATTTTCTTTGAACACTTCAAATTATATGGTTTTTATGAAACAGTCTGATACCAACAAGGAAGGCAGAAGGACGTTTTTAGGCCTACATTATGAACGTCCTCTTAGTACTAGCAGCCACATAACTTCCAATATTGGTATCCTTAGAAGTTATCTTACAGTTAGCTGACGTTAAGATAATAATTTGAGCCTTAACAGGGATCGTTTCCAAAAAATTCATAAAATAAATTTTGGCATAAATTTATTTTTTCGTATTTTCCAAAATTAAAAATTAAATGAGTTTTTCAGATTGTTTACTTTCAGTTTTTAATTTAGTTACCTCTGGGGGATTTGCGTCCACTTGGCAAACAATTTCGGCTCTCTCCTGCTTGGCTACACCATAAATCCTGGTCTGATCTGGTTTGCAGGTAGGCGCGTCTGGAAACAAGTTTAAATTAAAGAAAAAGTACTTAAAAAGAATATAAAACTTAGGATTATTCACATAAATATGCAAATTAGAATTTCAGGACAGTTATATTTAAATTATGGCTTCCTACGGTAAAAAGTTTAATAAATGTATAGCGGTATTATGTAGTGAGCTTATTGATAAATTATAATTGAAACCACGTTTCTAAAAATAACGAAATATTTCAGTCCCAGATTAAAGTTTTCATTTTAATTATACAAAGATTATATTAAGAAGTCATTTCACATACAATACATTGACAATAGGGTAATGATAAAGGAACTGATCAGTCTTTTATATAAAATACTGCCCTCTTAATTAAGAATTGCTCGAAACTGTCAAATTAATTTTTTTGAATGATTGATAAATGAATTGATGATATTCTGCAATTAATGCAAACATATCTTTAACCGTTTACGAAAAATTAACTTTTAAAACAAGATAGACAAACTTTAAAGTACGAATAGGATCTATTTTGTAAGATGTTGAAAATGTTCTCCACCAAATGTTCTGCAGTAGATCAATCTATCTAAATATGTTGTACATTTTGTACCACTTGTGGAGAAATTTCTCGTATTACTCGTCGAATTCAATGGCCTCCTTAAGCGTATCTATCAAGTTGGGATTAAATTTATAAACTAACTTTTTGGTGTAGCTCCACAAAAAAAAAGTCAATTGGGTTAAGATCGGGCGATGTGAGTGGCCACTCCATTGACCCCCGTCTACCTATCCGCCGCCCGGAAAATTTTTATTTAAGTGCTCCCTTACATGAGCAACATAATACCGGGGAGCATCATCCTATTGAAACCATACGGTTAAACTTTATAAATCATGATCATTATCATCTAGAAATAGATTAGCAAGAGCTGGAACCATATCATTTCAAAGGAAATTTAGATGTATTTCTCCAGTGAGGCTCTCGTCAAAAAAACATGATCCGATTACCCTAGATAAAACGCTTTGATGAGTATCATAGTCATGCCCAAGTTGTATGCTTGAGGTATGATAATCTTCTCCAGTAGTGATAATGATATGTTTATTTTTTCTCGTCAGGTATACCAGGATGACTACTTTAAGCATTATCTTTAACAGTACGGGTTTGTTCGATCTCCACTTGCTACTGTAGACCCTGTCGATGAGCTTACATTGTTTGAGGTCTTAATCTTAAATAGTAAATTGTCATTGTCAATGTCTTAAAGATTGGGACTTGAGATCAGAACGTGGCTAATTCGAGAAATATATTAATGATGCATAACAGCAATAGTGTTAATACCGTGCGAGCAAAAATTATTTGCATCAAAGAGGGCTTGGATTAAAAAACGTAGGGCTTGGTTTAGATTACAATTATATGGGGACGATATAACTAACCAAATCTAGGTTAAAATTTTGTCAAATTCATATTATGACATGTTATGCCAAATTAATGAGTAATAAAATAAGTAGACAAATACAAATTTCTTTTTGTTGTTTACAAAATTAACAAAGTAAGAATATACGGAAAGAAAAAGAAAAATAATTACATAAATAATTGCTGAAATTGGCCGCCGCCATGCTCCAAGCACAAATTCCTGCGTCTTTTAAAATCTGCGGCTTGTATTTCTTGGAATACTTGCACTTTATAAGGAAATAAATTTAGATGCTTCTTAAGAATAGTCCTGCATGTTCCATAAGATCTTTCCACTTCTTGGGACAGGCGTCTTATACAATTTGTTGCCTGTTGGCGTATTTTGCATTATTTCACGAACGTTTGCAACAAGTTCTTCGGTTCTTACAGATGGTCTTCCCTCTCCTTTTTTGTGTTGTATAGAACCTGTTTCCCTAAACATAGCCACGATTCTTTTCAGGCAATGATAAAAATCCCCAGCAATAAAAGCAACGTTAGGGAAATGTTCGTGAAAATCGTCCATGCACAATCCCTGGTTGTATTGCCACTCACCATTTACTCTAACCCCGTTTCGAAAATACGCTTCAACCATGTATGTTTTGTGCTGTTCCGTAAAGCACATTGTGTGAATTGTTCAAGAAATTGGAAAAATTAGCGATGAATCCAATTACTTGTAACGACTGTCAAAGATTACGGAATAACTGATTGATTGTTAATTCAGGTAGTTACTGACACCCAACAGGTATTAAGCTCTACGGCTAAGCATTACGTCCTTAGGTGCAAGGCCCTCTTTCATGCAAATAATTTTTGTTCGCACGGTATTTCGTAAACGGTTGAAGATAAGTATGGGATATGTGTTTTAAGTCAACATATCGGTACAATAAAGTTGGGTAAAAGCAGTTTTACATGAAAAATAAGTATAGTATAATAAAGGTTCTGTATGTTTAAAATTACTGGAAAAAAATGACAAACAACAAACATAAACACAAAACTTATTATATTCCCTACCAGTAGGTATATTTCCATGCTTAGGTATATACCTACCAAGTTTTAAATCCCTTTTAGTAAATACGGAGGATACATTTTAAATTTATACCATATTTTAATTCTGACATTTTTTTAACAACGAAATAACTAAAAATATAAATATATTACCATCTTTATCATTTTCCTGAATTAAAAAAGTAATTTTTACATACAATTTAAAAAAATTTTTATTAAAAATATTAGTATTTTTGTTTCGAAAATACAACGGATTCTACAGGAAAAAAAAACTTTTATAAAAACGAAGGAAAGAAAAATAATAAATTAAAAACGCTCTGTGAACACTGCTCATTTACACAAATTAGGAATTTATGCATTCAGAAAACAGCAGAAAGTCTGAAAGGGAGGAACATAACTTTCTTTTAAAAGTGTCTTTTGACTTCCCCCTAAAATACCTTTTTTACTTAAAACGCATAACTTTTCCTTTTCATTTTTGTTTTCTTTTTATTCTATATTTGTTTGAAAAGTCGGAGTTTTAAATTATAAAAGAAAATTATCCACGCGCAAATAATGTGAAATCTTGTTTTGTTCAAGAGGAAGAACAATATTTTTATGTAAGGAGGCAATGTATTAGTTAGACTTATCTTTTACTCTTGTACTTCACAATTACCAGTTTTTCAATTTTAACATTATTTGTGGAGGCATTGTGTTAAGTAACCCACAGACTGCGGCTTTATTGGCTGCTATGCTCGACAAACTGCTGGTCGGACAAAGCAGCCAACAAAAATATTGTTGTTACAAAAAACTTTTAGCGGTATTTCGGTTGTGGATTTAATAAAAAAAATCCCCATTTGTTGCACACTGAGTCGACCACACTGTATATAGATAAATCATTAGTGCCTACCAATTCAAGAAGCTCCCGGAGATAATAATACCCGCTTAGGTTAAAACTTATAACCTAATTTAATAGTGCCCTTAATACTTACACATAACATTTAAATAAAACGCATTGCTTTCGCCATCCCCTTCAGTGTTATATCCCACGCATGTATAGTTACCAGCCGTTGACCTTGAAACACCTTGCAGGACCAGGCTTTGGTTGCTTATAATTACACCAGCATTGACGTTTATTTGCAAGTGTTTGCCCTGCAAAAGAAATTAAATAGTAATTATACTAATCAATAAAACTAACAATATAATGAGTAGTCTTCCTGTCCCTGCCCGCCAGTGGCAGCGCGACTGGTTACAAGAAGAAAATTATGTGAGAAGAGGAAATCTCACATTAAAACAGTTTAGATAACAAATATAATATGTGTTACAATATTATTGGATACAGTAAAACAAAGTTGAACTTGTAAATTTCCACTATATTAAAAAGAACAAACATATTTACATTTACAACACTGTAGCGTCGTCAGGTGACAATGACATAATAAAAGTTTAAAATAAAAGTGGCGAATGGCGCTTACCGTAGCTGACGCCAAAAAGAAGTGAAGGAAAACAAATAAAGGTAGACTTTTGATGGTAGCGGCCGCGACAAGCTGCGGCTGCGACTGGCGACCAATGCGACTTGTCGCATCCGTGCCCCCTTTTCGGGTTTGTTCGGGTTTGCTGCGACTATGTGCGGCCACGACCTACATAATTCCATTTATCATCAGTTTGTGTGAGACTTTCGGTGTATACAGTACAATGAATTCTACGTTAAGGTTGAGATATTGCAAGTTATTACTGGATGAGGAAGAAGATGATTTAATCCTACAGAACTTATTGGTGGTAAAAAAGAAAAGCAATTAAGGAACTGTATAAATCACGTACATACACGTGAAGGTTCGTTCAGCATTCTTATTGAGAGGCATTAAAAAAATGACGAGAAGATATGCAGAAAGGCTGCAATCATTAATTGGTGGCTTTTTAGCCACATATTCAATTAATTTTTCATCATCTTCACTCGAAAACGGAGCCATTTTGACTGACAAGACTCCAACATTGTCCGCAAGAGCATGCGTTCACTACGATTAACGCGACCAGACTGCTCCTAGAGCAGTCGGGTTCGGGTCGTATGGCCGCGTTGGTCGTCTCAGTCGCATTTGTCGCGGTTGGAGGCTTTGAAAGGAGATATATATGTAAATACATTAAAGCGGTACTCATACGACTGGCCGCATTGTCGCATCAATCGCAACGGTCGCACTGGCCGCTACCATCGAAAGTCTACCTTTAGGTGCTATTGGGGAACTAGCCCCAACCCGGGTAAAATATTTTTTTTTTCTAATATTTTTAATCCCTATAATAATAATTTTGGTACGCCTATGGTCGCTGCCCCCCTCTTGTTACTTTGTCCCGTTACCTTGTTTCTAGACGCTTTTCCTAGAAAATTGATCTCAGACAGGCCATGTATTACATTTGGACCTTTGATGTCGCCGCCGCACCGTTTCTTGTTGCCAACCAACGTTTACTATAGAGCTTTCATTGGTCGTCTTTACCCATCAAGTGGTATGCGATGGCGTGTTGACACTATCGGTGTGGGCAGTCACATTTTTGTGTTTTATTAAAAATAACTGTGTCTCAACGCACATGTTTTTGTTTAAGACTCGCTCGCCAAAGTCGGTACTAGACGCACATTCTAGTAGTAACGATGTTTTTGCCGTTGACCGGGTACCACATTACCAGTGAGGCAATCCCTTGTTTTGTGTTTTATTAAAAATAAATATACTCAAGTAATAATTCAGTAATGTTACGTGAAGCAGCGAATCCAGGTCTGCTAACGTGCCAGCTGATTATGACATTTATTCAACAAAAAACCAGTAAAGGTATAAAATATCCATAGAAATAACAAAAATCAATCGGCTGCAAGCCACAACATTTTTTGTTGACAATTTTTATATGCATCACAATACAAAATTACTGATGACATAAACTGTTATTTAAAATTTGACATTAACTTCTTTTTTTTGAATTCCAGTAATAATTTTTTTTAATAAAACTTTCAAATCGTTTGCGCCAATATTTACGTTACCCATGACTGGGTCTGTGATTTGTAATGCTTTAATATTTACTTGATTACTAAATAATTTAACCATACGTCTTTTAAATTTGCGTTTGTAGTTTAGTTTTCGGAACGCTTTTTGCCTCGTCCGCTTGATTACTTTAACTACCTTTATATCTGCCCAAAAACTTAAGTACCTATACAAGACAATTTGCTAGAATCTGAACTACAAACGTACCACTGTACCATTTTTGACCGCATTTTTGTTGTTTTTTCCAGTAATTTTAGCTTGGTTTTATACCAATTAAACCCGCCTAACGAAATTCAATTTTTAAATCGTGACACCAGCGATGTGACAAATAATCACTGCAGTATTGTTTGCTATTTTTTATAGAGCTATGAATTTTAAGTTTTTGTGATATCGTTGCTTTTTATCGCAAGCAATAAATCGCAGGGAATGCCAAAGGACTTAGCTTTAAATTCTTGCAGCAATAATCGCATTTTCTTAACATTTAAAATAAATTCTAAGCATGTCAACGTTCGTTTTTTGTTTGAGGTCGAAAGTTTGACGCAAAGCATTTCCTTGTGTGTTAAATGTATTGATACGGTGGTTTTCAAAATTAACAAACAGTACAAAAATGTTTCGATTAACAGAATTCGAAAAAGTTTCGAAACACATTTGTCGCGAAACAATTTTGATATTTGAACCGAAAATGTTTCGAAACGTTTCTCAGCAAAGAATTTGTATCCCATTTGTTTCTAAATATGCTACTTGGAAAGACACCTCTTCTATTAAAATTCCATACACAATTGCAGTCTAAATATATCATGGTTTTCGTTTAATAAATTTGATGTTAACTTGACTGTTTCGCAATATCGATAATGCACCAGGTAGACCACACAATCTATGGCGTATTTTCCAATCAATCCTTACTGATTGTCAACTATTTACTGCACCGATGTATTTCCCACGAATGAAAACATGGAGAAATGGGAAAACTCATCATTGTAATTAACACCGTGAAATCTGATGCTCCCTTTTGATTCAAATTGTACTGTAATGGTTTATTGAGAATTATATAGAACTTACTTTGTTTTATTTCACTGCACGTTATCGCTCTAGCAACATTAGTTTTATTGCGGGATGTGCCCTGTCAGTTTTTGAAATAGAGAATATAAGATCAATATCACAACTGAATTTACTAACATAATTATGATGATACCATTTTAACGAGACTTATCCGAAATACATTTTTGGGTTATTAATTTTTAGGGTTATCTTAAAACAGTTTAACTGTTTATTTGTGGATATAGCTTACAGTAAACGCATGTCGGTGGTTCTACATAATAGCGCAAGATTGCTAGTTATACAATACCAACTGCAGAAAGCGTCCGGATCTTGATCTTAAAGCTCTATGTTTATGTGCTTCCTTTCCAGTATTTTTAAAACTACCAGCTTATCCATTTTGTCTAAAATGAGAAATTTGACAAAAAAATTGTCACAGTGTGGTAACGTTTCCTTTTATTTGACAACCCATCAGCCACATACTCTTAACTGACAACCAAATAAAAATGTTTGTGTTTCTTATATTGTTGCAAAAGTACCTATATTATTTTATTATTATTGAATAAAATATTTAATATGAATTGATTAAAATATATGTAACCAGTAATAATTCTAACATTAATCAGTTTTACATAAGACGGATTTATCACGGACTATTTTGTTTAATCAGTAGGCAGTTTTCATTTTTTTAAATCCATCTGGTGTGGACCTGCATTTAATCAATACTAGTACATTTTTATTTAAAATTTAGTAATTTTTTATATGTATTTATTTAGTAGTAGTGCAGTAAAAATAAATTATGACCTGGGCAAAATTGCAACACAAATGAATCTTTTTGAATTCTATTGTGAAAAATGTCTTTTAACATATTCAAAATCCCCATTAATCCTGGCCCCGGAAATCAGTCAAATTCCAAGATGACGGCTGAATTTTGTATTTTTAATTACAAAATTTACAACTTTGTTTTTATAAGGTGTAACTTGGCAAAAATGTTTACCTTACCTTATAAATAATACAAAGTTATAAATTTTGTAATTAAAAATACAAAACTCAGCCGCCATCTTGGATTTTAACTGATTTCCGGGCTCAAGATTAATGGGGATTTTGAATATGTTAAAATATACACTTTACACAATAGAATGCAAAAAGAATCATTTGTGTTGCAATTTTGCCCAGGTCAAGGAAATTTTTACACCATATTGACTGGCACTATAGATATTTTATCTTACCTCGACATTATTTGTCCATTCTCAATATTAATAACTTTTGTAAATCCCAAGTTAATTTTATTCATCATTACTAAATGTCTCAATGACGTTTTTAATCTTAGCTTTTATATAATCGTATTTAACAATAAATTTTAATACATCTTGGCTTTAAATTTTCGACGAGGGTATGTTTCCTATTATACGTACTTTATGCTAACTAGCTTCAAAGTTTCATATTATACTAAGTAAAGCAACTGCAGAGTTTAATCTATCGACAGAACGCACAATACCTTAAATATAACTTTAATAGTTAATTAGATATTAATTTTAACCTACTTTTAAAATTGTAGGATTTTAATTCGTCTCAGGAGTCGATACTTGAAAGCTCCAAATTTGTAAAATGTATCTTTAAAAAGTACAAATACTTATGAACTAGGAGATTTCTCAAACGCTATTGTTGAAACAATATAACTGTTACAAATTAATGGCTGGATATAACTAATTCCTTTTTTTAGTATACAGGGTAAAATTACCAGAACGGTCGATTATTTAAAAATATACAGGGGTTATCAAAAAACGTCTTATATAAAAAATGTAGGGCTGTTAAAAATCTACATATCGGTGATAAATTGAAATATACAGGGTCGCCCACAAAGTTGTGGAGAATGATAGTTATATTTTTTTAAATGGAACACCCTGTATATTTTTACTTATTTTGATTGTCGACTCAATTTTAAACATTTTTTATTAACCATGTGTTATACCTAAATTCATTACTTTCCTACATAAATTGATCAGCTACAAAACACAAAATAAATTTCAAGAAACAATTTATTAAGTTACCTTTAAACAAAAACGTATAACAAATCATGGCAAAACGGCTCTATGTTTTAATAAGTGTTGAAAATGACCCCCATTTACTAACTGACAATGATGCAAATTATCGCAAAAATGTCTTTGGGTGTTTAAAACCATTTCTCTTGTTATTCTCGCACTTTCATTGACCATTTTCATTCTTAATTCTTCTAAATTATTGGATTTATTTTGATAAACTATGTTTTTCAGGTGACCCCAATAAAAAAAATCTAATGGCGAAAGATCGGGGGACCGTGAAGGCCATTCGATAGGCCCTCTTCCTATCCATCGATTTGGGAACGTGACATCCAAAAATTCTTCGCGAGTAAAATGCGGAGGAGCTCCATCTTGCTGATACCAGGTTAAGTTAATATCAGCATTTAAATTGTTTATAGTTGAAACTATTTCTTGCCGAAGAAGCCGGAGATATCGATCACCGTTCAAATTTCCCTCGATAAAAAAGGGTCCAATTACATGTCCCGCAAACAATCCAGCCCAGACATTAACTTTTCTTGGGAACTGTGTATGCAGCTCTTCATACCAGTTAGGGTTATTTCGCGCCCAGTAACGGTAAATTTGCTTATTCACCATTTCCGTGTAGTGTAAAAGTCGCTTCATTCGAAAACACAATATTGTTTGAAAAATTCGGGTTTTCTTCCATATTTCTAGTCATTATTTCGCAAAATTCTAGCCTTCGATCACAGTCAACGTCAAAACGTTCTTGTACAACATTAATTTTGTATGGATGCATTTTTTCAGTATGAAGAACGGTTCGTACAGATTTTTGATCAATTTCATGATCCAAAGCAAGCTGATTGGTGGATTGTTTGGGATTTTCTTCTATCGCAAGCAAAATGTCCAGCTTTTTTTCCTCAGAGGTAGCAGTCCTAGGTCTTCCAGATCTTGGGCGGTTTTTTACAGTACCAGTCATTCTGTAACGCTCAATAGTTCGAAAAACTGCATTTTTTTTAATGTGCCTGTCTGGATGCGAATTATTGTAAATATTACATACCTCATGATATGATCTCTGTTTATCGCCAAACCCCCTTAAAATTAAAATATCAATTCTCTCTGTTTCAGTAAGTAAAAATGCCATGCTATTTTCTTTTTTGTCTATTTCTGTCAGAATTTGAGTTTCAGATGTCAAACTATTAATTATTTATTAGTAAGCATGGTCGTGCCTTATTTGTTGTTCACTATGTTCGAAAATTGCATCGTTATACGTTATTATTTGAAACGCCGATTTCTAGGAAAGTAATGAATTTAGGTATAACATATGGTTAATAAAAAATGTTTAAAATTGAGTCGACAATCAAAATAAGTAAAAATATACAGGGTGTTCCATTTAAAAAAATATAACTATCATTCTCCACAACTTTGTGGGCGACCCTGTATATTTAAATTTATCACCGATATGTAGATTTTTAACAGCCCTATACTTTTTATAAAAGACGTTTTTTGATAAACCCTGTATATTTTGAAATAATCGACCGTTCTGGTAATTTTTCCTAACCCTGTATATGGCTTCAGGGGGCAGGCTTTAGAGTGGTTTCGATCTTTCCTTGAGGGACGCACCCAAAAGGTCGTAGTAGGCTTTAAGACATCAAAAACTAGTAACATATACTATACTGTTCCTCAGGGTTCAGTGCTGGGTCCTTATCCTTTTTCTTATTTATATTAATGATCTTGCTTCTCTAGACATTGCGGGCCGGTTTACAAATTTTGCTGACGACACCACTGTCCTCTGGCAGGATTCAAATCCCAATATATTAAAGATCAAGGTTTCGTCCGATCTTTCTAAAATTAGACAATGGTGTGATGCTAACGTATTGCCCCTAAACTTTGACAAGACCAACATTGTGGATTTTCGATGTGATATGGGTGGTTAGTATCTTGGAGGAGCTCCACTATCAAAACAAGCTAACACCAAGTTTTTGGGACTTTTAATTAATGACTGTCTAAGGTTTGACTCTCATATCTTGGGATTTGCTCGCAAAATGGCTTCGGGATGCTACGCAGTGCGATTAACATCGATGGAGGACCTTGGCTAAGAGGGTCTACCCAAAGACTTCTAATAACTTGTATTAGAAGTCGTTGGGTCTACCATTCACTGGTGGAGTCTCACTTGCGATATGGAACTGTGTTCTGGGGGAATACGTGTAACTACCTGTTAAAGTCAGTGTTTATTCTGCAAAAGCGTGCTGTAAGATGTCTTTGTGGTGTGTATGGCAGAGAGTCATGTAGACCGTTATTTATATATAAGAAAATTTTAACTTTGCCATGCCTGTTTATTCTTGAAACTGTCTGCATGATATACAAGCATAGGGATACTTTGCCGGTGCCTGACCACTCTCATTATACTAGAAGATCAAAAAACCTGTACCTGCCCATACCGTCTTCTGCCCTTATTATAAACTCTATAATTTACGAAAGCCGTAAATTGTTTAACCATCTTCCTGAGGAAATAGGAAACATACCTACCCTAAAATTTTTTAAAAGAACTATAAAGGCACTACTGGTGGTAAGAGCCTATTACGAGGTGGTCGAGTATTACAACGACGCCTTTTAACTGATGAGTATTTCCGGCAAGCATTTCGTTATCTTGTTTTGTTGAGTTTGTCTCTGTCCTGTTTACTATGTTTGTAGTTTTCCTATTTACATATTATATATTTTTGACGATGTATACCTTCAGAAGAAAATAATTATTTTTATTGCTTTTAATTTATGTATTCGTTGTATATTACTTGTATTTCTTTTTAGCTTTGTTAATAAGAATGATTGTTCTTCAAAACAATAAAACATATTTTGATTTGATTTTTATTGATTTTGTAAATTTTTCTAAGTAACATTTTTAGATACATTTTGGTGAATGTATCAAAACCAAGGTTTTTGTTTTCTGATACAAAATGGAAATTTTTGATTTCAAACTTTGAAACATTTTCGAAATGTACCTATACATTTTAAATGGTAAAGGCGTTTAAAAGGTGGTGTTATTGTTAGATCCTATAGATATCATTGGTATGTTCGGGTTTGTTCGAAAGAATACACTATTGCAAAATATTATGGAAGGTACAATCTGGGCAAAGAGTAGTAGTCAGGGCAAAAGGAGAACATCCTGGCTTAAGAAGCTGATGGAATAGTTTAGAATGTCCTCCAACCAATTGTTCAGAGCAGCTGTCCACAAAGTTAGTATAGCCAAGATGGCAGCCAACCTCTGTTAGAAGATGGAACCAGAAGAAGAAGATCCTAGTGGTTTTTAATTGAATATAAGTTAATTTTGAAGAAGTGTCCATACTCAAAGTGGAGTTAAATTTATAAAAAAAAAAGAAAAGCACAAAGTCTTTCTTTACAAGTTTATTAGAATAACTAGGCGAACCTAGAATAATTCATAATAATTCGAGATGTTTTGAGTGTAGAAACACTCATCATCAGAAAAACAAAGTAAATAGTAGTGTTAGCAATAGAGAAAATAATAGTGGGATTGAGCCGTAATGGAGCTTTCAATGGGGTACACGAGGTGTAAAAAATGAATAGTCAGAAGACCGACAAGACTTCAGCATACTGGAAAGTCAAGGGCTAGTGCAAGGGCCCTGTCTTGGGCAGAAAAATGAAGAGAGCAAAATAAAAATTAGAGAGTTTTAACAGACTTTGTGAAAATCATTTAGGTAAGTAGTGAAAAATCTTAAGTTTCATTAAACTTTGTTGGAGACATGTAAAAATAGTGAAATGAGAGGGAAAGAAAAAAGAAAAAAATTGGTTTTCGTAAAAGTCAAAGCGTCATTTAGCTTGAAGTAAAATGCTGTTTGGGTACCAGGCTTGTTACAGGCCCAGTTACCGCGGCAGGAGTCAAAACATACACATTGTGTGCTAAATTAATAGATTTAAAAGATTTTTTTTTTAAATTTAGTTTTACTAGAATATCTTAGAAAAGTATTTTCTTTGTTAAAGAAGTTCAACTGCAAGCAGCACATGTCAGAAGGAAAAACGGAAGTTATTCTAGGTTCGCCTATAGTTTATTCTAATAAACTTGTGGAGAAAGACTTTGTGCTTTTTTTTTCTATAAGTTAATTGTTTTCAGTGTTCCGATAATCATCGACTAATAGTTCCTCTTCATTACTCAAAACGCATTTAATCGTCTATTGGTCGTCAAGACTAGTTTGATACCGATTCCAGTTTTTTGTAAACATTTACATAATATATTAAATATTATATATTACTAACATTTTAAAGTTTATATTTACTTAAATCATTAAAACCGCCTTAAATTGACCGTTCAAGGCTAATATGAAGGTCACTACTTTCCATTAGCCGCTCGCCCTCAAAGTGCCGTAATAAAATGGCAAAAATATTGTCTTTACCACTCCGAAAAGTCTGATATCTAGAAGTGATTGACAATTGAGAGTAGAAATAAGATACCTGCAGCGCCAATCCATATTTTGCGAATTAAAAAGACTCACATCGTAGATCCGACGTGTTGATACAGAATCGAAAATTGATTATCTAATGTGATTTTTTTACATTTCACGTCATGGACGAAATAATGAAATAGGTTACCAACTTGCTATATCATGCAGAGGTGCAATTTTATCGACCTGTTTCTGTGGCGCCGCTGGCGGTTATTGGAGATATCCTGAAGGAATGTCCCAGAACAAAGTCAGGCGAAATGCTTTAAAAATACAAACTGTCTCTAATATAATTTAATTATTAAAAAGCGAAATCTGAAAAACGGTAAAATCCAGGAAGCTGAAATTTTACATACTCTTATGTTGCATTGCACAAAGGTATTTACCAATAATTAACTAATCAGGTATATAACCTTGGCTATGAAATAATTGACAAACATAATTTATGTACAATTAAAGTGGCTCGGTTAACTTTTAATACTTTTTCTAGAAGTTTGGACAAGTTTCTCCGCCCTTATATAAGGTTGTACAAGTTTATACAAATTTGTAAAAGTTTAAACAAGTCTGCACAAATTTGTACAAGTTTGAACAAGTGTGTAAAAGTTTGTCCAATCCTGTAGAAGTTTGCAGAAGTTTGTACAAGTATGTACACGTTTAACAAACTTGTAAAGTTTGAACAAGCATGTACTAGTTTGTACAAGCCTTTAAAAGATTGTAAACGTTTGTACAAGTCTGTACACGTTTGTATACGTTTGTTCAAGTATGAACAAATTGTACAAGTTTGCACGTGCTATTACACGTATATACAAGTTCATACAGATATGTACAAATGTGTATAAACTAGTGCAAACTTGTGCAGACTTGTACAAACTTATACTAAAGCTAACCGAGCCACTTTCATTTTGAGTAAATTATGTTTGTCAATATCATTACTGTCCCAGTCAAAGTTAGGTAGTTATTGTAGAAAACCTTCAATCCAACATAAGTGTCTTCAAAATTTCAGCTTTCTGAGAGTTAGTGTATTTGTAATATAGGTTTTTAATAGTGGCATTAAATTAGGAGCAGCTCCCCCTGGAGAAAGTACTATAATTGTCTGTAAAATTTTAGTCTCAAATAATAAAAAATAATATTTTCCAATTAGTCTCCTTACTCTGGTTTAAGGGTCCTTTCACTACCAAATACCCGTTCTATAGTTTTAATATAAGATGATCAATATGTCACTGCTACTTGTAGTCTTGAAGGCATCTTACAACTTACATTACATTTTAATACGTAATTTAAATTTTCGACTTAGCGCTTATATTTCCTGTTACACGCGGCTTTCATACCTATCGCCGAAGTTTCATATCCTAAAACAACTCGAGAGTTTCATCTATCGACATAACGCATATCTTAATTATAAATTAAACAAGTTAATTAAACCTTAACTTTTCTAATTAAAATTTTGCCGTTTTACCAACGGAACTATGGATGAATTCAATTTGAAGATTGCTGGTAAAACTTAAACTAGTTATATGTATTGGTAAGATAATAAATCGATGTGCAAGTGTAATTTTAGTTTCTACAGAATATCTGTTAATCGGTAGTGGGCAAATTTTCTATAGGCCTGTAATTTGGTAAAAATGGGAAGCCTACAAATATTTTAATTATACAGGGTCGCTTTTATGTATGGAAACGATCGATTATTTGCTAAAGTAAGATAGCTAGCGAAGAATGTTAAATACAAAACTTTTAGGGTTTTTAGAAATGTATTACACTGCAGATAAACTAAGTATACAGGATCAGTCAAAAAGCCATGGAAGAACAAAGTTACTTTATTTTAAATGAAACCCCCTGTATATTATTCAATATTTCAAATATTTACAAGATTCTAAAAAAAAATGTTAAGCATACATACCCAATCTTAACCGTTTTCGAGATATCGAGTTTCGAATATCGTTTTCAAATAAATCTAATAACAATAATAAAAAAGACAAACTAAATTTTAGTAAACAACAATTTGAAATCCTATTTTATAAGGTGCTCTACTGCCACACTTTGTCCACCGTTTTCCTCCTGGCATAATGAATTCGGTGAACAAAATTTTGTAGCGAATCTAAAAGGATATTGTTAGCAATACTGGAAATTTCATGCATTATTCTTTGTTGCAAATCTTCGATATTTTGTGGCCTATTTTTGTACACTAAATTTTTGATATGGCCCCACAGGAAAAAGTCAGAAGGGGTCAAATCAGGAAACCTAGCAGGCCATTCAATTGCACCTCTGCGCCCAATTCATTTACCAGGAAAAGTTTCCTCGAGATATTCCCTCACCATCCGTCCAAAATGTGGTGGAGCCCCATCTTGTTGAAACCATATTTGTTCAGCCGGTAAATTGGGATTATTATGGTTCGGGAATAAATGTCTAAGCTGTGGAACAATATTCTCTTGTAAAAGTAATAAATATCGTTCAGAGTTCAAATTTCCATGTATAAAAAGGGTCCTATGACGTTTCCACCAATAATGCCACACCAAATATTGTTTTTTTTGTGGTCGTTGGGTATGTGGATTTTGGTCTGACCAATATCTACAGTTGTGTCGATTTACGTGCCCGTTTAGAGAAAACGTTGATTCATCAAAAAATAAAATGTGGTTTACAAAGTTGACATTTTGATTCAATTTATCCATAAAGATTTCGCAAAACTGAATTCTGCGATCAAAATCGTCTTCACTCAAGTCTTGTAACAAATGAATTTTATAAATATGGTTTGAATTTTTCTCTTTTGGTATTTTTTTTAAATGGAATATCGACTCATATTATGATTTAAAGCCCGCTGTTGCGTCGAATTTATTGGATTTTCTACCACATCTAACAGAACATTTAGAGAATTTTCTTCATTACTAACGCTTACCGGTCTTCCACTTTTTGGTCGATCTTTCACACCTCCAGTTTCATGAAAACGCTGCAATGTTTTGGAAACAGTAGATTTAGTTATAGGTTTCCGATCTGGATGCAATTCATTAAAAATATTCACCACTTGGGTAAAACTCCGTGTTCTATCGCCGTACCCTATCATCATTAAAATTTCAATGCGCTCGGTATCACTTAAACGTGCCATTTTTACGCGAAAATTGTTCACAAATTGTAAATGAAGGTATTTTTGGCATATGTGTTATCAAGATCTTATCTAAGGTAACTTGATGGACTAGAAAATTAATGAATTTAATAATTTATTTGAAAACGATATTCGAAACTTGATATCTCGAAAACGGTTAAGATTGGGTATGTGGTGTGCTTAAAATTTTTTTTTTAGAATCTTGTAAGTAATTGGAATATTGAATAATATACAGGGGGTTCCATTTAAAATAAAGTAACTTTGTTCTTCCATGGCTTTTTGACTGATCCCGTATACTTAGTTTATGTGCAGGGTAATAGATTTCTAAAAACCCTAAAAGTTTTGTATTCATTCATTCTTCGCTAGCTATCTTACTTTAGCAAATAATCGACCGTTTCCATACATAAAAGCGACCCTGTATATTATAGGCATTTCTTAGGTATAGAACTATATTAAATAAATGCGCTTTTGGGCCGGTCATCATATAATATTGTATTTTGATATTCAACGTCAAACCCCTAAAATCCAAAGTATAAATTTTGCTTCACTATGTACTGGAAATGTTACGGAAATGATTTGTTCATGTGGAATTTATTCATGTTAAACATAAAGTATAGCTAGCTGGATGTCTAGGATAAATCGAACATTTTGATAGCACTATAAAATATACGACACGGTCTTTCTTTAACCATAAATCACATATGACAGGTATATGATGGAGTAACGATAATACTTTGTCCCTTTTCTACATAATAAAACCTTTGTTAAATCTATATAGGAGGTGCCGTGATACATTTTATTAGTAGGTATCTTAAAATAAACAGTTATTTACATTTGCTATACCTTATTTATAAGGGGGTTTGTTCGGGTTTGTTCGTCATCAGAGCATAAAAAATATTTATTTTGCCGATAATTTGTTTGCCACGTCAGAATGTGTGGCCTATCTTTAGAATATGTTTAGAAGCAATAATTAAGGTAAATATTAGCTTGCGCCCCATTCGATCTATTTTTAGGGCCCGAACAAACCCGAACAAACCCAATTTTTCAAAAAAAGTATAGAGTGCTTCACTAGGTTACCAAAGGAGTCACCCATTCAAATGTAACATCATGTACCATGTATATTTTTTATGTAAAGTAATGTTAGAACACGGCTACGAGACCTTCTAAAATGCTAATGCCACAAGGTTCATGAATGAAACCACGTTGCCCCATGCATGTTGCAGTTGCACCAGATTATTCCCTTATTGATTTTGCGTTTTCTTTTGTCCGCGAAATAAAGCATTTTTTGTTTATTCCAATTATTTGAAATAAAAAATAAATTAGAAGATTATATACAGTCTGCTAAAATAATTAAAACGAATAATTGTGGCATATCGGACAAGTGTGTAATTGTTTTTAATATTGAAATACACAGGGATCCAAGCACAATGGATACTCTGGGGCGGGTAGATCACGACGGCCGTTTCGTCCTTGTTAAGACTCTACGGGCAGCCATAACCCAAGCAATCCCAACAACAGCGGTAAGATGTATTAAAAGCCTTTTACAGAAGCGGCCATCAATACGCCGTAGCGCTATCCCAGCAGAATTACCTCCAATACAAAAGGCAGTCTCACTGGTAATAATCGAAAGGTAGACAACTAAAAAATATCCATCCATCACAATCCAGTATAGGGAACGCTATTTGCGTTTTCACCGAAACAGTTATTCTCTTTAATTATTTTCGCGGCCAGTATATTATCTTCTAAACGTTTTTATGGCTTTTTTAACGGATTGCGCGCATTCTAGTGGGTGCTGCTGCGTGATCTGTTTCTTATCTGCAAACCTGCACTTCATGGTTTATTTAGTTGTCTACCTTTCGATTACCAGTGTGACTGCCTTTTATATTAGAGTTAGTTCCGCTGGGATGGCGCTACGGTATATTGATGGCCGCTTTGCTTTTGTAAAGACGCTTTTAATGCATCTTACCGCTGTGTCGGGATTGCTTGGGTTATGGCTGCCCTTAGAGTCCTAACAAGGACGAAACGGCCGTCGTGGTCTACCCGCCCCAGGGTATCCATAGTTCTTGGATTCTTGTGTATTCCAATATAAAAAACAGTTACATACTTGTCCGATATGCCACAGTTATTCGAACTAAAATTTTTCGTGTCCGGTTTTTTTGAGCGTTAGTGTACGTCCTGAGTCCTGAGTCTGGCCCTCCAAATTTCTTTGTGTCTATTTTCGAGATATGTGATCCTCATTTTAGATAACGTTTACAATAAATAGTTTTATCTTCTTCTTAACAAAGACATATTAAAAATACTTACATTGTGCCTCCATTCGACCTTGTACACCTGGGGATGAGCGTTAATGATGCAATCAAAATAAACGTCGGTCCCCTCTCGAACTGCATTAGGGTTAAGGGACGTTCCAAGGATTATTCTAGCCTCGGGAGTATCTGCAATAGAAATTCGAAAATTAGGTCAAACAAGAAGTTAAGGATTTATTATTTAAAGTAAATTTAAATTTACATATTCCCTTCCATATCAATAAGTATTCTTATAACTTAGAACTTAGAAATTTATAAAAGATCAAATGATTAATAACATTTTTAATTTCTAAAATTAATTTATAGGTAGCCTGAAATATACAGGGTATGATTAAGAAATGAATCAGCCTTTTATATAGAATACCGCCCACTTAATCAAAAATCGCTCGATCCCGTCAAATTTATTTTTGTTAAAGGCGTTTTTTTTTGGAAAAATATATTATGCTGAGTGAATCATACAAATAATACGTAGCCTATCAACTTTAATTTCTGTTATGAAACACATGTCTATATTATTTTTACATTCTATGATCAATAATATACATTTTTCAGATCAGATCAGATCAGTTCAGATGAACGCATAGAAATTGTGATTATAGTTGGTTGTCGAGATAAAAGCAGAAGTCATAGGGAAGATTATGTTCAATAAAAATTACTCAAGTTTCCCGTCTATTAGCTAGTCTACAGTATCTAGGATAGTAATTAAGGGGGTGCCTTCCCGTACTGTTAAAGATAGTGTTAAAAGTGGTCGTGCTGGTATATCTGAGGAGAAATAATAAACATATTATTATCACTACATCAAGAAAATCATCATAGCTCAAGCACACCACTTGGGCGTGACTATGATACTCACCAAACAACTGTATCTACATTTTTTTTAAAATATTTTCATCCCTTCAAAACAGTTATTGTACAAGAGTTATTGGACGATGATCCTGATAGGCGAAAGCCATTTGGTGAAATGATATTAGATAATTTCGCACGAAGTGTCCAAAGAATTTGTTTTTGAGATGAAGTTACGTTTTCTTTAAATGGCCAGGTGAAGAGAAAACTACACTCCTGGATCCCCACTGGTTCATAGCAAATCACACCTAGTATAATGAAAAGGTTAATATCTGGGCGGGGATTGTTAAAAATATGTTAATCAAAACATTTTTCTTTAATGATAACCTAACTGGAGAAAGATTATTTATTAATCTGGTTCCAGCCCTTGCCAGATGATACCGATTCTGATTTATTCAGTTTAACCTTATGTTTTTAATAGGATGGTGCTCCCCGCATTATGATGATCATGTAATGGAGTACTTACATACACTTTTTCTGGGAAGGTGGATAGGTGGATAGAGTGACCACGCAGATCACCCGATCTTAACCCACTGGACTTTTTTTTGTGAAGCTATGTCAACAATTTAGTTGATGAATCTAAACCCACGATTAAGGAGTCCATTCGACAAGTAAGACAATAAAGTTCTCCACAAGTATTACATAATGTACAACAGGAATTGCGGAAATGCGGAGGACATTTTTAACATCTTATAATATAGTTACTTTTCATACTTTGTCGTTTGTCTATTTTGCTTTAAAAGTTAATATTTCGTAAACGGTTGAAGATAGGTTAGGGAATAAGTGCGACAAACTTCAGGGGATAATTCTACATGAAAAAATAATGATAGTTTGCTATATAACGTACATATAAGAAACAAACGGCGCCCTCGAGAAGTATGAACTGTGCAACTAGAGGAAGCAGTTCTCGAGTTAATTGCGACGTCACCTGAAACAAGTACTGGAAAAATTGCCAACATATTGAATGTAAGCAACTTCACTGTATTTAAAAATCTTAAAGAACAACAATTGTATCCATTTCACATTCAACGTGTGCAAGCTTTACTACCTAGAGACTTTTTTCCGCGCCGCGTTTTTTGCCATTGGATTCTTCATCAAATCGCTCAAATTCCTAATTTTTTAAATGGCGTTTTGTTTACTGACGAGGCTAATTTTGGACGACAGTGTATACGAAATTTCCATAACAATCACTTATGGGCTGAGGAAAATCCACATGGAATCTGTGAAGCTCATTTTCAGTATCAGTTTTCAGTAAATGTATGGCTTGGGGTAATTGATGATCATTTAGTCGGTCCATATTTCCTCCCACAACGACTAACAGGCGACTCTTACCTTAAATTCCTACAGGAAGAGCTGCCTGCTCTTTTAGAATAAATCCCTCAACAGCTGAGACAACATTTCTGGCTCATACATGATGGCGCACGAGCCCATTTTAGCATTAATATACGTAATTACTTAGATACAGTATATCCAAATCGTTGGATAGGTAGGGGAGGTACGGAAAATTGGCCTGCTCGATCGCCTGATTTAAATTCTCTAGATTTTTGCATTTGGGGTTTTCTTAAGTCGTTAGTTTATTCCACTCCCGTCGAAAATGTTGAAGACCTGAGGAATCGAATTACAGCCGGCTGTGAGATAATAAGAAATACACCAGGAATATTTGCGCGAATACGACAATCAATGAGGCGAAGAGTTGATTCTTGTATCACGTCTGAGGGAGGTCATTTTCAACATTTGTAGTAGCTTTGCGCCTATTTATTTATTAGTGTTATTCTCTGTTATTGTTCTGGTTTAATGTTATTGTATTAAATAGTTTTTAATAATGTGTTAAAGCAATGAAAAATACGCCTTAAGATATTTTATTTTTTTGCATAAAAACGGCGCCCAATACGAAAAAAAGGCAAGAGAGAGTTTTTGTCACAAATTGAATGAGAAATTCAAAAATTGTTTTTAGTTTGATATATCTTAGTGGCGTATCATTTTTTTCTTTAAAAAAATTGAGATTATTACTCTTATGCGCGGCCAATGATAAACATAAAATTCTTAATTGCATGTCAGAAAATACGCAAAAACTACCTCTTAAAACCTACCAAATTTTATTTGCATATCTCGATAGGTTTCAGAGCAATAAATAAATCGTCACTTTTTAATAAAATCTTTAATATTATATAATATTATTAGTATCTCGAAAATCAAAGCATTTGCGGACAAAAGTTATATAGCAAACTATCATTATTTTTTCATGTAATTTGTCGCACTTATTCACTAACACCCTGTATAGGGCATGCTTTATGAAAACATTATTGAATTGATCGTAGAATTTCTTAAAAATAATAAAATAAAGAAATTGATATACCATTATTCTGTTTACTCTCTATTCACGTTCGGTTTCTATTTTTAGCTTTTTATGACGGGCATTATTTATTAAAAATACCCATGAACGATTTTCAAAGATATTTGTATTCCTCAACAAATAAAATAAATCGTTTTATATGCGAGAATAAAAAAATATTCCTAAAAGGATTAAAGAAAAACATTAGTCACATCTCCAACTGCCTTAGGATTTAAAGAGGCTCTCGAGCTTATCCAGGCTTCAGGCGTATCTGCTACAGAAATCCTGGGGATAAACCTTCCAACTTTTGAAAAGTTTAAGGTCCAAATTTAGTTAGAAACTGTAATAATTTAAAAACGGATAAATAAATAGGGTATTTTTGGGTTTTTGTACTTATAGGCGTGTTTATCGGACAACAATGAAATAATTAGGATATTATACCCACATCCAGAGGCGGCGGTTTGGCTATTATACACAAATTTAAAATAATTGATATTTCCCCAACTTCCATAATATTTTTGTTCGAGTTCCTAGAACTTAAACTTCTTAAAATTAAAAAATACGGTGACATCTTCTTTCGTATACTCGCGATTCATTCACTCGCGTTTCGTACACTTCAAAAATTTACCTGAAGTATTCTTGTTTGGTACACCGAATGAATTAATCCATTTTCGGCTTCTCGTTTTGTACAACGACCATTGTGATGGTCATAAAGGTTTTGGTACCAGGTAATGTAAGTTACCTTTTTAGGTGGGCAATTTCATAAAAATTATATAATAATGGTATTAAAATAATAGATGTTCTTACTAAAGTAAATCCCGTTCGCTGGGTAAATTGGCATTTGTCATTAACATATTATTGCCACAAAATATAATTAACATTTATTAAGGGTTACTGGAATTTGCAGGTTTATAATAAGAAATTCTTCTTCTTTTGGCTTAAGTTAAAAACGATGTATCGTTGCATTTAAAGTTTTTGAAAAAAATGAAGAAATTGTTGATTCTGCTAAAGGGTGCTCTAGCTGTCGCAACGGAATTCAAAACGACTCCGTTTTTTATTAAATTAATAAAACAAATAATCCTTATTTAACGAGTTCACATTTGTTCAATTGCGATAAGCCAAATTGTGGATATTTTTGCATATCAATAGTTGTCCCCTTATACCCCCCTTAAACAAAAAGGTAGAGCAACAAAAGTTATCCAGAATTTTCATTAGATTGAAAAATGCTAGTTTGGATAGATGTTTACTGAGAGGATTTTTTAGATCCCGCTTTTTGTTTGGCCACTATAATAGTTACGCCCCCTAGCGGTCAATCTAGAAACTATCATAGTTTCCAGCATTTTCTCTTAGTCCCTTTTGTAATAAATATTTTTTCCTACAAGCGTGCGCGATTTGCCGTTTTCCCGCACTCGTGTTGCTTCTGAAAGACCCATTTTCCCGCACGGTGTACCGAAAAAATATTTTTTTTTGTAATTTTATAATAAAATACTACTTTAATGAATAAAATATGAATTTTTAGACTCATTTTTAGTGAAAGTAAATGAGGTAGGTATATTACAGAAACACTAATTTTTGTCGTTTATTATAAAAATTAAAAAAAAAAGCTGATTTAAAACGGTTTATTTCAAAAACCCCGTACATAGATGTTAACATGGTAACCACGACACACACATAACATTTAATTGTCAAAGTGACACTTACAACAGTTTACCGGAGCGTGGATTTGATTTTTGGTTTCGTTCAGATTCTGATACAAATGTCTTCCATAGATAATTTTTCGGACAATGAGCTTCCAGAAGATATTCTAGAAGCTGCAAGTGTCCCAAATTTGGATTTGCTACCAAAAAAGTCATTAGTCAGGTATGAAAAACAATACGAACATTTTGTTAGTTGGTGTGAAGCGAAAAAAAGTAAAAGCACCAAGAGAAGAAGTACTTTTGGCATATTTCTTGGAAATGTCTAAACTTTGGAAGCCAAATACCTTATGGTTTCGATATTCCATGTTAAAAAGTGTACTTAAGGTTAAGAAAGATATCGGTAAATACTATAAAGTTACTGCCTACATCAAGAGGCAAAATGTAGGTTTCGAGCAAAAAAAGCGAAAGTTTTTACACAAGATGAGATTGCGAAATTTATGAAATTTACCTTCTAATTAAAGTGGTAAGCATTTTTGGACTGGCTGGTGCCTGCCGCCGTGAGGAGCTAACTAAACTTACCATTGACGACAAAGGAAACGTTATAATTGTCACAATAAAGGACTCCAAAAACCATTCTGCTAGATCCTATGTAATAACTAAAGAAGTCAATAATGAAAGTTTTCTAAATCTATACAGGAAATATGCAAGCTTACGTCCACAGTAAACTCCACACCGCCGATTCTTTTTGAACTACAAACATGGAAAATGCAGTACCTAATGTGTTGAAATTAATACCATAAGAAAAATGCCCTCCAACATTGCAGCTTGTATAGGACTCAAAAATCCAGAAAATTATACACAGGCCACAGTTTTAGACATTCCTCAGCCACTCTACTGGCTAATTCTGGAGAAGAGATAACAAACAATAAACGTTTAGGAGGATGGAAATCCACGTCTGTTACCGAAGGCTACCTGGAGGAATCTATAACACACAAAAAATACATGTCTAACAAAATTCTCAATCTCAATATTCCATCAAATTTGAGCTGTAGTTTAGCAGCGTCCACGTCTTCAAAAACTCCACAGTTTCCCAGTAGCGCAAACAACAGCTCGATACCTCTTTCTTTGCAACCATCCGCTCATCAGGATCAGTTGGCTTCGATGGCTTCAACCTGTCTGGCATCTGCAATCAATTTGCATAATGCATCAAATTGTACTTTTAATATAAATATTATTAATAAGTAGAAATTAAATCTGTGTTTGTTTTTCAGTAAAATTAAATTTTTAGAAATATTTTGTGGTAGTTTTTCTAACGCTTGTAGAAAAAAATTTTATAACTATTTCCTACAAGAGTGCGCGATTTGCCGATTTCCCGCACTCGTTTTGGTTCTGAAATACTTATTTTCCCGCACGGTGTACCGGAAATTTTTTTTTTCTGTAATTTTATAATAAAATACAACTTTAATGAATAAAATATGAATTTTTAGACTAATTTTTAGTGAAAGTAAATGAGGTATATTACAGAAACACTAATTTTTGCCGTTTATTATAAACATTTTTAAAATAGCTGATTTAAAACGGTTTATTTCAAAAACCCCGTACATAGATGTTAACATGGTAACCACGACACACATAAAATTTAATTGTCAAAGTGACACCTTACAACAGTTCACCGGAGCGTGGCTTTGATTTTTGATTTCGTTCAGATTCTGATACAAATGTCTTCCATAGATAATTTCTCGGACTATGAGCTTCCAGAAGATATTCTAGAAGCTGCAAGTGTCGCAAATTTGGATTTGCTACTAAAAAGTCATCAGCAATCAATTTGCATAGTGCATCAAATTGTACTTTTCATAATAGTCTAGGAACAGCATAATATTTTGATTTTTTCTTGTACCTATGCAAAATTTTTTGGCCGCAGTGGCACTTAAATTTAATATAAGCACCACATCCTGGTCCAAAATTACATGTCGGGTTCCAGAAAATGTTGTACTAATAAATTAATTAATTTACAAACTACAAAGCTCGAGGGAATCAAAGAGGAAAATGTTTAAGAATCGATTAGCAACAAGATTTTGCTCTGATGAACTAATAAATAAACAAACTACCTGACTAATAAGTAAAGTTAGACTAAAGCTTCTAATAAACATATTAAACTTTATATTTCGTTTACCTTACAAAACAGGTAAAAGTTATTCTATAACCAACTTTGCTGCGGGCTGCAAAGGACAAAGTTCATAGCAAATTACAATGTATTGATCGGAGAAGACAGAATTAAAAAAAAATCATGTAAAATGCTAATAATTACACAAAACTAGAGTATACTTCCAGTGGGGCCAAAGAAACGCTGCTTTAAAATTAATTAAATTACTTTCCTAAAAATAATATACAAAATCTGTAGCTATTTTGAAACAGTAATTACTTAATGATAAAAGTGCACCATTGCGTCATATAATGAGGTAGGTACTTCTATATATTTTATAGCGATGATTTTAAATAGAAACATTTTGTGGTGTTATATATACAGGGTGTTTCAATAAAAACTCCTAGACCAATTATTTCGAAAACTAAAAGCGACATATAAATTCTGTAAACGCCAGTTTTTAGACTCTATGGGTGGCGTCACAACAACTGTGTAAAAAACGTGTTTGAATAATACAAGATGTAGGTGGCGCCACGGTGCAAAGAAATTTTTCGATGACAGGAACTTTTAAATGTTGTTCTTAAGGTTGAATTCTCAACGTCATTCAATCTATTGCCAACCTATAACCTATTTCGCGTTGATTTTTTGAGTTTATTATTTTAATAACTAACATTTAAAGAAAATCAATATCGTCGGTACATTATTTAGGTAGTATCTGATATATTACAAAAATATCAATTTATTTCATTGCTAATTTTGGGAGAATTGTATAGTGAAAGAACAATGAGTGACAATGACATAATAATGTTAAAAAAAATCTTATCCGATGTTTTTCGCTATACAATTCTCCTAAAATAAGTTATGAAATTCCTTGATATTTATTAAATATGTCAATTATTACCTATAGAACATCAAGTCGATACTGATTTTCTTTAAATTTTGTATAAAAGCTAGAAAACATAAATAAATCTACGCGAAATAGGTTATAGGTTGGCAAGCATGTTGATACTCCCACCTTAAAGATCATTAATTTTTGATCAAATTATGTCCCATAAAAAATTTTGATAAATCCAACATGAAAGGAGATATTTGGGGTTAAGTTTTTTTTGTAAATAATTTTAACTAATATTTTAATTATAAATATTTTTTTGTGAAAGCGTTTCGAAATAGACATATTTCGATGTTGATTAGAATTTCGAAATGACACTCTTTTAGGCTCTATTAGTGTCTAAATGTGACAGTTTTAGGCACTAGTGCCTAAAAGTAAAAATGAAACATCTATTTCTATTTACTATAATTGAACTGAAGTTGAACTGAATTCTAGAGGCATCTAGCTTCTCTTCTTTAAGAGCAATGTAATTATTAGTAGTCGGAATGGATAAACTGCTAGTACTGACAATGCTAACTTCTGCTTCTGAGTGAACTTCTTTCATTTTTGTATTTTGCGTATCTTTCTGCCCTATGATTTTTTTTGCTATTTCGTTTTTCTGTTCAATGGAATTTTCTATATAACTCTCGGCAACTGAGCTTGATCGCTAACCTCCATGACGCTTTAAAAGTGTCATGTCCGCTCCAGAATCTGCCAACATTGTTGCAGAGCTGCGCCGGAAGCAATGGCCAGTGTATTCATTGGTGTTGGGGAGTCCAAGGAATTCTGCTATTTTTTTGGCATACCTCCAATTGTATTAATTCCAACTGGCAGGGTACAGCATTTACCACTTCGATATGTCAAGAAAAGTCGCGGATGTGTCGTATTTAGTGGACGAAGTTTCGCGTACTTACGAAATAGATCTAAAAAATTGATGCCATCTATTGATCCCTCAGTAATCATAAACATTCTTGGAACATGAGTTTTTGTGTTCGGAATTTTGACACTGATAAACGACTGACAATCTTTGATGGCATCTAATTTAAAAAATGTGATTTCTTCCCTCCTACATGCTTCAAATACTCCAACGATTAAAACAACTTTTGCTAACAGGAATTCTTTATCATCAGCTTGTTTTATAAAGCGTTCTATTTCCAGCTTTGTAAATATTTTTGATTTCTTTGGCTGATATCCGGTAGCTTTCCTTTTTAAAAATGCAATAAGGTTTGTAATTTTGCAAATACCTATGTTTTTGTTCAGATAAATCATGGTGCGGAGCATCGAATATTTGCTCCACAAAGTTGACGGCCTTAAATAGGCTAGTAATACCTTTTCTGTAAAGTTCTCCATAGGTTTTTCTTTGGCCCAGGTTTCAAAGTTGTCGTAGGTTTTTTCGTATAAATGTTTCGATTTTTCGGGTACTAACGTTGATAGCGCAGCTTCAGCAGCTTATTCAATATCCAAAGACTCGTCAATATCACTCATTTGAAGTAATTTTTTCGAAAAACTTTGCGGGAAAAAAGGCAAAACGCGACGTTCGAACTTGACAACACACTTGACATTAAATAATGCATAAATAATGCATTAGAAACAGATTGCCTGCCTACTTTTCAAAATGTTTAAAAATACTAATAAAAGCTTAAATTACCAAATTCTCCGCTTTCACAAAAAATCTTGTATATACTTTGTTACGAAAAGATGTATTTTAGCCACTAGACGTGTTCTTCAACTCGGCTTTGCCTCGTTGGACAATTTTCACGTCGCGTGCCTAAAATACACTTATTTCGCAACTTATTGTATAAATAGCTATAAATATACTTTAGCAGATTTTAATTCAATTTTGGTAATGATAATTTAAGTGATAAAACGCTCGTATAGCGCTAAGTTATTACGTCCAGTGACGTCTCAGGGGGGCGCCCTAATAAATAATATTGGCAAAAAATAAGACGCCACTAAGTTTTTGGTAATTTTTATATTTTTTTCGTATTAAGCAACTAACAATATCCTTTTCTTGTCTGTTAAATTGTTTTCTTATCTTGCTTGGTTTTCGAGAAATAAAAATAAAAACAATTTGATTGCATATCTCTGGAAAACAAAAATCATTAAATAATTAATAGGTTGTATCTTTTGCTATTAATCGAAATACACTATTGAGAGTTTACAGAACCGAATTATTATATCGATTTGCTATGTGTGTATATAAAACCGGCAATAATTTTGAACACCTCATCCGACCCCATTCAATAGTTTTTGGTATTGTTCTAACTAATTTTCATTAATAATTTTGTATAATTTCTCATCAGTTCTTTCATAAAATTTAATTTTTTTAAATTATCTTTTAATATTATTTTATTATGCTTTAATGTTTTAACTTACAACGTATTAATTATTTAATGATTTTTGTTTTCTAAAGATATGCAGTAAAATTGTCTTTATTTTTATTTCTCGAAAACGAAGCAAGATATGAAAACAATTTAACAGACAAGAAATAGTTATTTTTGTATTAAGTGCGCAAAATAGGTGTTTTTTTAATGGTAGACGAGATTGTAAATTTTTACCGAGACCGTCAGGTCGAGGTTAAAAATTCAATCAAATGTGCCATAAAAACACTTTTGCGCGCGAAATAAAAACAATATTTTTTCTACAACTGTTTGTTGTTAACAATTTTTTATCGTGTTTAGAAAAAAAATCTAAAATCATAATTTATTTAAGGTATTATTTCTTACACCTGTTCCCATTACTATGGAAACCCAAAATTGTTTAAATTTTATTGATTGTCAAATCTATCGTTTTTCGTGTCAAAAGTTTATAGTTGTTAGATACTATTTAAATGTCTGAAAGTGATAGTGAGACGCCTCACGAAATTACGGATGCGGCAGAAATCGTTATATCAAATCTTTTGCCCGTGAAATCAAGAATCAAATATGAGAAAGTGTACACTCAGTTTCGCGAATGGTGCAATATAAAGAAAGTAAAAACAATAACAGAAAATGTTTTGCTCTGTTATTTGGAGGAAAAGTCGAAAATTTTAAAGCCACCTACACTATGGACTACCTATTCGATGCTTAAAAGTACCCTAAACATAAAGGAAAATATTGATCTGCAGCGGTTTACTAAATTGGTTCCATTTTTAAAGAGCAAATCCATTGGATATATAGAGGAAAGAAGTCTAAAATATTAACAAAGGAGGATGTAGCAAGATTTATAAAGGAATCCAATGATGAAATACATTTACTTATGAAGGTATACAACATTTACAAGCAAATTTTTAAGTAATTTAAATACTCATTTAACTATTTTATTGTAGGTTGTTTTAATCTTCGGGATAAGTGGCGCTTGCCGCCGCGAAGAATTAACCAAGATGACCATTGATAACATTGAAGATGTTGGAACTATATTAATTGTAAAAATTCCAGATACAAAAACCTACTGTGAACGAACCTTTACTATATCAAATTTGGAATATATCGATATCTACAGAAGGTATAAATCTCTGCGACCGTCCCACACTTCAAGTAACCGATTATTTCTAAAATATGCTAAAGGAAAATGTGTAAATCAACATGTTGGAGTCAATAAAATGGGAGAACTGTCAAGTCTTATTCCAAAATGGCTCGGCAAAGAAATGTTCAAAACTTATACAGGCCACTGTTTCAGAAGAAGTTCTGCGACGCTACTAGCTAATGCAGGGGGCGACCTGATTTCTATCAAACGTCACGGAGATTGGAAATCTAGTTCAGTGGCGGAGGGTTACATAGAGGATAGTTTGGTGAACAAAGTTGAGATTTCCAATAAAATTTTAGAAAGTTCTTCCAATAAAATCTTAGAAAGTTCATCTGCAGTAAATGTATCGCACAAAATATCTAATAGTTCTTGCGTTTCCGACCAACAATGTGTAACATCGCCTACTGGAATTAATATAGGGAACAATTGCTCTAACTTCACCGTTAATTACTATTCTAATGAAGATTGTTAATTTAATTCACTTTAATAATAATTTTTTTTATAAAAAATGTTTTGGAAATTAATTTTTGCATTTTTATACGAGAACATCAACCAGCTGAGCTTGCCGTGAAAAAATATCATTTTTTCACGGTGAAAAATAACATTTTTTTACGGTGACTATTTAACTAGAGTGTTTTACACTGGCAAAATGTCATAGCAACGGCCGGGTCTTCTACTGGCAAAATTACTACCTGCACCTACCTGGACAAAATTCACATGTAATTTTTGCCGCGGCAAAATTTTGTCTTTTTTCTAGTTAAATAGTCATGTCGAATACCACTCGAGAAAAAATTGTGTAAGCAAAATTGTTCTCAAGGATTTATTTAAGTTTGTTGCTTTTAAGCAATTTCGCTCATGACATTTTCGACAAAATCACTCGCCTGACGGCTCGTGATTTTGTCAAAAATGTCATTCGCGAAATTGCCAAGCAACAAACTTTCATACCTTTCGAAAATTTTGCCGACAAAATTTTATCTCTTGTGATATTATATATGAAAAAAAGCGACGTTTTGTGCATCCATAGTAACCAAAAAAAGTCATCTTTTTTTGACAGTTGTAGAAAAAGTATATTTTTAGTTGCTTAATCCGAAAAAAATATAAAAATTACAAAAAACTCAATGTTGTCTTATTTTTTGCCAATATTATTTGATAAGGCGCCCCCTGAGACGTCACTGGATGTAATAATGTAGCGCTACGCGAGCGTTTTATTACTAAAATGATCATTACCAAAATTAAATTAAAATCTGCTAAAAGATATTAAAAATATCATCATCATCTTCAGATGATCCATCCGCTTGTGCTCAAGAGGTCTCCGATGTCATTCTTACTGGCATGGAAGCCTTTATTCCTTTCTCCAAGAAGCGCCTTTCGAATGGCAAGCCCTGGTTTAGCAAGAACTGCGAGCGTGCTGTCAGAGCTAAAAATCTAGCTTACCGACAATGGCGTAAAAATCCTACCGATGTGAATCGCACCATCTTTGTTACCGCTCGAAACCAGTGCAAGCAAACGATAGATCAAAACAAAGAGGCTCACAACATGAGGATCAAAAATAAACTTCTCGCCAGTCCTAACGGATCTAGGTCCTTTTGGTCAGTCGCTAAGGCCGTCAGTCAAAATTTTACCAAATCAAATATTCCACCGCTAACACGTTCTGACGGCACAATAGCAACCACGGCTAAAGATAAAGCGAACTTACTCGCAGAACTCTTTGCTTCACACTCTACGGTAGACTTTCAGGGAAAAACACCCCCGAACATTCCAGCAGTTCGATCGGAAATGACTGATATCGTATTCCGTCAGCGTTCTGTCAAACGAATTTTGAAGGGGCTCGATGCCAAAAAAGCTTCTGGTCCAGATGAAATTCCTATTATAGTGCTCAAGAAATGCGCCGATGAACTCACACCAGTATTTTGTAGACTTTTTAACTTATCCTACAAAAAAGGAAAATTTCCATCTTGCTGGAAAAAGGCGCGAGTCCAGCCTATACCAAAGAAAGGCAAGAAAACCCTGCCAAACAACTATCGACCAGTCGCATTGCTTTCAGTTATATCAAAGGTGATGGAGAAAGCTATTAACCAACAACTTATAAAATACCTGGAAGGCCTTAAAATTATCAGCGACCATCAGTATGGTTTTCGTAAGTCCAGATCAACAGGAGACCTGCTAGCCTATGTCACTCATCTTTGGAGCAACGCAATCGAACATCATGGGGAGTCCCGGGCTATTGCACTGGACATCTCTAAAGCCTTTGACCGTGTCTGGCACGAGGGGCTCCTAAGCAAACTGCGTTCTTATGGTTGTCTAGCTTCCTCAAGGACCGCTCTCTGCAAGTGGCGATTGACGGGTTTCTCTCAGACACCTTCACCATCAATGCTGGTGTTCCTCAAGGGTCCATATTATCTCCCACTCTCTTCTTACTGTACATTAACGACCTTCTAGCGAAAACAGAAAATCCATTATATTGCTTTGCTGACGACAGCACACTTATCTCATCTTTTACTTTGAAACCTCAAACATCGGCTACTGACGCACATCTTCGCAGACAACATGAGGTATCACGCCTCAATAAAGACCTGGAAGAAATTTTGTCTTGGGGTGACAGTAACCAAGTCGAATTTAACGCTCAAAAAACCCAGGCTGCAGTTTTCTCTAAGAAGGTCAACATTGCAGAACCCGATATCGTTATGGCAGGACACGCAATTCCACTGACTTCGTCTATTAATTTGCTGGGTGTCAACCTGGGAGGAAATATGTCTTGGCATAATCACGTAGTGGCAATCGCCAGGGCAGCTTCTCAGAAGCTCGGTATACTTTTCCGTACCAAAAAGTTGTATACACCTCAACAACTTTTGACACTCTATAAAGCCCAGATTCGACCATCACTGGAATACTGCTCTCATATCTGGAGTTCTGCACCGAAGCATACCATTCGGTTGTTGGATTCCATCCAAAGGAGAGCCGTTCGTCTAATCGGCGACCACGAGCTGACTAAGAACCTCGACAGCTTAGAACATCGAAGACAGGTTGGTGATTTGACTCTCTTCTACAGATATTTTCATGGCAAGTGTTCGACAGATATTGCCCGCTCGATTCCACCTAGAGTAATGCATAGCAGAAACACACGACGAACCACTGCCGCCCATCCCTATGTGGTTCAACTTAGTACACCCCGAACATCATTGTTTCAGAACTCTTTCATTTGGAGGACGTCATCTTTGTGGAACGGCCTTTCTGAGACCGTGTTTCCAACCGAATATAACCTCCAACGATTCAAGAAAAACGTGAATCGCTTTCTTCGCACACGCACCGCTCCCAGAGCGCAAGGATTTTCCTATAGTGCTTGTGCTCGATCATAAAAAAAAAAAAAATTAAAATACTGGTTAAAATTATTAAAAAAAAAAACTTAACCCCAAATATCTTCTTTCATGTTGGATTTATCAAATTTTTTATGGGACATAGTTTGATCAAAAATTAATTATCTTTAAGAACGACAACATTTAAAAGTTCCTGTCATCGAAAAATTTCTTTGCACCGTGGCGCCACCTACATTTCCTACATCTTGTATTATTCAGACACATTTTTTACATAGTTGCGAAGCCACCCATAGAGGCTAAAAACTGGCGTTTACGGAATTTACATGTCCCTTTTAGTTTTCGAAATAATTGGCCTGGGAGTTTTTATTGAAACACCCTGTATATGACGAGAACAACATACATTTATGAAAATAAAAGAAAAACTAAAAGTCTTACTCCACTAACTTATTAGACAGAAAATATTGTTCAATTACAGGTCTGTACATGTTTCGAACGTGGAAACGTTCATCATCAGGAGACAGAAAAATCTTTGCTGATGGTGTTAGCAGAAGAGAAAAAGGTAGAAGGTATGCAACCCTAATGGAGCTTTTATGGAATATAAGAACTGGTATGTTGGTATAACAAATGAATAGTGAAGAAGAAATTGGAAGACATTTTTTCTTACTGAGCATGTAGAAAAATATATGTAGTAAAATAATTATTGCAACATACTTGTTTAAAAAAGAAAAATCCAAACCACCTGAATCGAAGGGAAACTAAAATAACACTTTTAAAAAGAATATTTAAAAAATAGTCTATAAGATGTATAAAACATAAAATTTTTGAATAGATAAACACTTGAGTGACGGAAGAAACTCATCGTGTCGAAATAAAAAATACTTTTGCTTTTCTTTTATTATTAAATTTCATTTAGATTGTTAAATGATTTGGAAAATAGCATGATTTATATTGCACAGGACGAAAAAATAATAACTACTTGTTATGTTTCGCAAATATAATCAGTTTACTGACACGTGTTTCGGCCCTTACGGGTCATTGTCAAAGGAGTACAAGAAGATAATAAATTCTACGTGATATTACAATAGTATATTAAAGTACGAGTTTCATAGGAAGCGGTTTTAGCGCCCGCGTCTATTTTAAAAAACGAGCCACGAAGTGGCGAGTTTTTTTATTGACACGGGCGCTAAAACGCCTTATGAAACATGTGCTTTATACATTTTTTTCTATTTCACCTTTTATAATCAAGAAAAATACATTTTAAAAAGAAAATAAATCCTTTAAATTTTGTAAATTTTTATGTCTAAATTTTATGTTGGTAATACTATTTTTTATCATAGGAGCCTCTGGACAACAAAAATTATTTTGCAAACTGTCATTTTTTGATTTATTGACCCATTTTCACCACGAGATTCTAAAGTTATTTTAGCGATATGAGATTTGAAATTGGACGGAATACGTTGTGTGATCCTTGTACATTCGGTGCATATACAGAGCGTTCGGAAATTCGGGAGATTTTGCTACTTTTTTTCGAATTTCAAAAGACGTGATTTTACGTCATGGCATTGCAATTTAGTATAGGGAAGATGGAAAATTCAAATAAAGTTGAAGTTAAAATCGACATTAGAAGGTTAGTAGATTGAATTTTGGATAGGATTTGGCAGAAAATGATAGCTTGAAGCATCTACAAAAGATTGATTTATAGATTTATGCAACCAACATACATGACTGTTATCCACACAGAATAAAAAAGTAAGTTATCAAGCAGTTTTCCTCTGCGAAAAATGGGTTTTCTCGTAAATCACAAAGGCCGCGCAAGTCAATGAAATAAAACATTTAAATGTTACCAACATCAAATAAAGAAAAAACGCGTATCGAAATATAGTATATATCGAAATAGCTTCATGTAATTTGAAAAATAGATATTTAGTCTATTTACAATTTTAGGAAAAGTTAATTACTAAACCAAATAAAAGGAACTAAGAAAATTTATTAAATAATAATTAAACATACTTATAAAAAAATGAATTACAACAAGGTAAACAGAGCTTGTTTTGATGCTCTACACAAATAGTTTTTTTTGCGCTTAATGCAGTAGTGGTAGTCATTCTTTTTTTTGAAATGGGACATATGTGACAGTATGTTCTTCGACCCTTTTGATCTTGCCCTTCAGGCCGTCTATCCTGTTGATTTGCCTCTTGGTCAATTTGTTGTTCGTGGAGTACTTCGGAAATAATGGTCCGTAGCTCTCGACTCATATTGGATCCACGATTAAGTCGTTAACGTTGCCAACTGTTTGTTAGACTCTTATGTAACTCAAACATAAACATTTTTCTGGACAAAGGCTTTCCTCCGTAAGAAATCACATTATGTGAATATAAAATTATATACGAAAACCGTATTGACACGTAAAGTATACGCCACACTTTTATACGTAAACGGTATCGACACGTAAATCTTACGTATTGACTTTTAGTTACAAGTATCTTACTCGCCAACCGCTTAACACTGACGGTCGCCACGGCCGGACGCACTAGGTAATAGAACCCTAGAAGCACTGCAAGGGTGGTGGGGGCAAAGCTTTAAAGACATGGGCGGAACTTAATCATTTTTACCTACTGCACGTAAATTTTACGTACAATACCGTTCTAAGGTTAAAGTGAAAAACAATAGTATTTTTTGGCCGCCTATTCCCGAAAATAATACATTGTGTCGTCCACAAAAGATAGGGTCCTGAGCCTAAAATTACCTATGAAAGGACGTCACAAGTCCTCTGTACCTGCTTCTTCAATATAATTTAGATTCCTCTCCACTACTAATAACGGTGGTATGGTCAGCATACCAAATTGTGTATTTATATCTGTTACATCCATTGGTACATAAAATATAGATCAGGGGGCCAAGTATGGATCCTTGAGGTAGACTATCTGAGAGCATTGGTCATTGGTTTGCCACAACAAGTGATTGGTGATAGTTACTATTAGTTACTACCATCAATCAAGTGCTGAGTACGACTATTTAAGTATGATTTAATTAATTTTAGAGCATGCCCTCTGATACCATTATTTTTTTTATTTTTGAAGAAAGATCTAGTTGCTTGTATAGTAGCAACAATTTACGTTGTGGTGAAGGCTCAAGAAACCTACTGGTGGCAGTATTTATTGCAAAAATAAATTTAAATATACTATCTAAAAAATATATAGTAATGGTAGATTATACTCACAGTGAATTTCCAACTTCCATCCATCCTCCAAATTTTCCGACGATAATACTTTGTTTTCTGCTCGACATGATAAATATTTTCCATGGTCCTCTTTCTTTGGCACAAACGTGAGTGTGGACGTAGTCATATTACCGTCGTTAGAGGTCTGAAAATTATAATTAAAAATAATATTTAATTTTGCTGCTCAAAAAATTATAATCTAGTTTACAGTTTTTAAAGAGGATAAAGCAGTAACAAAAAAAGTTGCATTAGTTTTAGTCTGGCGTTGTACCCAACGTAGTCGAAAACTGATAACGTGGCGTTATTTTGGCTGTAAAATTAAATATCTTAAGAAATTTAAATACTTTCCCCTCTTGGATATAATTTTAGAAAGGCGTACGTTACCTATATACTTGTACAAAATAAAATGCAAATAGCTTTCTTTTCCTGGCATATATATGTACGAATGCAAAAAATGTAAATCAGCATTTCATTGTTGATATTTATAGTTTATAATAAATACCTATATAGTGTAATATTAAAATTTAAAAAACAAAAAATAAATGTAATTAAAAGTCAAGCCAGAAAAAAACAATTGTTAACCAACTACCGACCTAAAACTTTATTGCAACGTTCTAGTGTTACCCAACTTTGTAGATGATTTATTTAAAACAAATTATTGAAAAAAAAAATAAAAAAAAAAATACTTAAAATTATGTAAATTATTATTTTTATTGGCGCCGTTTGTTCTTGCTATACTAACAAGATGGCAAAAACGAATTTCAAATATCTTCATTTTTATTTTATAAAAATTTAACAAGTATTTTATGTCACTTGCTCCATCCGTCTCTGTTATACACACAGAAAACCTTATTGCTCTTGCTGCCTTCATAGTAATCTTTGCTGCAACGTCTCTGCGCCCGCAACTGCCCCACATATTAGTCCTAATGAATCTCAACACTCTGTATATAACGAATTTAAATCTTAATTCAATCGCTATGTATTTTTTTATATTATCTATATAATATACAAGGTGATTCACGTTGAGTGGTCTTTTAGAATATCTCGGAAATGAGTGACGTTATCATTTAGGTAATAGTATAATAACGTACACGTTTTATAAAGCATCATTTTATAGCACGCGTCCATGTTAAAAAACGAGCCGCTTGCGGCGAGTTTTATAACGGGACATTAAAACTGCTTTATATAACACGTACGTTATACTATTTTTTCTAATTTGTAGTTTTTCAATAAAAAACACATATTTAAAAAGAAAATAAATCCTTCAAATTTTGTAAATTTTTATGTCTAAATTTTATGTTGGTAATACTATTTTTTACCATAGTAGCCTCTGGACAACAAAAATTATTTTGCGACCTGTCATTTTTTGATTTATTGACCCATTTTCACCACGAGATTCTAAAGTTATTTTAGCGATATGAGATTTGAAATTGGACGGAATACGTTGTGTGACCCTTGTACATTCGATACATATACAGAGCGTTTGGAGATTCGGGCGATTTTGCTACTTTTTTTTCGAATTTCAAAAGACGTGATTTTACGTCACGGCATTGCAATTTAGTATAGGGAAGATGGAAAATTCAAATAAAGTTGAAGTTAAAATCGACATTGGAAGGTTATAGTAGATTGAATTTTGGATAGGATTTGGCAGAAAATGATAGCTTGAAGCATCTACAAAAGATTGATTTATAGATTTATGCAACCAACATACATGACTGTTATCCACACAGAATAAAAAAGTAGGTTATCAAGCTATTTTTCCTCTGCGAAAAATGGGTTTTCTCGTAAATCACAAAGGCCGCGCAAGTCAATGAAATAAAACATTTAAATGTTACCAACATTAAATAAAGAAAAAACGCGTATCGAAATAGCTTTATTACGATACGCAAATGCGTCCCCTGGATCCGCCAGTGCTTCATTTCATTTGGAAATTATCAAAAACATCTCAGTGCATGTCATATTTTTCAAATAATGTGTATTATACAGTTTGTTAATTAAGTATGTATCCAAACTGGAGGATGTTATTTCTTACTCAATTTTAAGACAAAAAGTTTATATGAACATAGGTCATAAACGGCTTTGTTTCTATTATCCAAGGTGTTCAAATATTTAAAAAAAAATGATTTCCGTAAATAACTAGTAGACGCAGATTTGTATGCCGTTGAAACTTGTTAACAATTTTTTTATGTATATACCGAGGTATATACAAAGGAATATTTTAAGCTAAAATTTGTTTGTGTCACAGAGCTAATGCTCAAGGTTTAATTAAAAAAAATATTATATGCCACTACTTTTACAATCTGATAGGATTTTATGATTTAGCAATTAAAACTACACGAGACTGATCTCCTGAAATGTTGGCTCAGGTTAACTTTTTCGATAAAAACGAAAAATATAAAATTTTGCATAACATTATTTATGCACACGGTTGTACGCCGTATTTTAACAAATAAAACATTCTTTTGTGTATTCAGCGTAATTTATTTAATATCGCCTAGCGCTTTCGACCCATTATGAGGCCATCATCAGGGCTTAGCTTCTAAAAGAAAAACACAAACAAGAGTAAAAAACAGCAGGAACAAACTACGTGGGAATACTTACTCGTCAAATTATGTCCAGGAGACAAGAAACATACTAAAAAGATATTTGAAAATTTCTAAACAAATTTTCTTGGTTCAATTTTCAAACACAGAAATGGCCGATATGCATTTTGTTTATAGAATGAGCTAAAAACCCAGGAGATGACTTTAGTTTAGTTTTGATTCCTAAAGCATTGTTATCGCATTGAAAAAAAACGCGTACCTACTTTGGAAGTTACCTCTGTGTACACCACTGGCAAAATGACACAAACAATTTTTAGCTTAAAATATTCCCCTGTATATACAGTGTGACCGGTACAGTCCGCTTCATATGGGACTTTTTTTATTAATAACTTTATTCGAAATTTGACTTTGTCATCAAGTTCTGCTTCGATCAAGATGAAAATTAAGCAAAAAAATAGTATTCACGTGATTCGCATTATCTGTCAAATTTAAATTTATTCCAAAAAATAATTCAAAATTAGGGTTATTTCTAAAAGTATCGAAAAAAGTTATAAGGAAAAGTTTTTTTAAATGCAGTTTCTAGCCCACATGCAAAATTTTAGCTGCATAAGATAATTTTGATTTTTATCCATATTTTGTAAATTGCACCACTTTTGCAAAATAAGACTCATCGCAACCTACATAAAACTTCTTAGTTTTGACAATGCTTTACTTCAGATAAATTTTCTTTAAAGTAGCGCCATATTAAATGTGTGTTTTTCTACAAAATCAAAATTGGGCTATTAAAATTTGGTCGCATGTGATGCAAAGTTTATTTGTTTTTGACCCTGTATACGGTAACTTCATAAAATAAGTATTTTTGAAAACGCAGTTTGTGTCTGAAAGTAATAAACTTTAATATTAAGACAAAAAAGAACACAGTGTTCATTAAGTGGAAAATAAATTTTAGTGGTGGGTAAAAAATCAAAATTATCTTCCGCAGCTGAAATTGTGCATGTGGGCTAGAAACTGCAATAAAAAATTTTTTTTTTATAGTTTTCAGAAATAACCCCACTTTTGAATTATTTTTTGGAAAAAATTAAAATTTGACAGATAATGCGAATCACGTGACTACTATTTTTATTCTTACTTTTCATCTCGATCGAAGCAGAACTTGACGCCAAAGTCAAATTTCGAATAAAGCTATTAATAAAAAAAAAAATCCATATGATGCGGACTTTACTGGTCACACTGTATTAAAAATTGTCACCAAATTTTAATGTCATATCAAGCTGCGTCCACTAGGTATGTAGGAACAACTTTTTGTTAAATATTTCAACAATATTTGAATATTAAAAACAAAGCAGTTTAGAACCTATGCTTATATAAACTTTTTGTCTTAAAATAGATTAAGGAATAACACCCTTAAGTTTGGCCACATGCTTAATAAACATCCGGTATATACGAATAAAACGATGCTCTGCAAGAATTTCTTCTCTTATCGCATTACCGCACTAGGTCACATCATAAACTTAATTTTCCGTGTTTCTTTTTAAAATACCGGAAGATTATATTTTCCAAATATCATAAAACACTTATCTAAAAATCGATTACACATTTTCTTCGGGAAAACAAGGCAGTATGTAACGAGGATAATCCGATACGGGAGAAACGAGATATTTTTATAAATACTTATACCGGTTTTAAATGGTCTTTTTTCCGAAGGAGAAAAGATGAAGGCTTATAAAAATATCTTACGTTTATATAGACTATTAAATTTCATATCCTTATTTTTATTTTATAGTCAATATAACGACTTAAAATTTTGTATATAAAAATAACTTATTAGTTAGAAGTGCTTCCAAAAACCATTAATTTCTAATGGTCATAAGGTGGTTAATTTAAAAAAGACATAAGTAGAAAATAATTCGTTACTTTAATAAATTAATATAAAATATTTACTTGTAGCTTTTTAATGTTTTATAGAAAACAATCACAAAAAATTTTCTTATAGTTATAGTTAAGGAGCTAGCGTGCAAAAAACGCCATAGTTGGCTGCCCGTCAGTCGAGTTTGAAAAAACGTTGCCATTACTCCACTGAACTGTGCTTGAAGTTTTGCTTTTACCCATCAACTTTAAGATTTATTGGCAATAATGACATAGGGCGATTGGCCATAGTGAGGAGCCCGTCAGTCAGGTTGAAAATTAGGTTCTATAGGTTGCCAAGATCATGTATCTAAAATTTCGTTGCGATCTAACCACTAGATCGTGAATTAGGCCAAATGGAAGATTATAATTTGTTTTTTGACCGCCATTTTGTTGGCCATAGTAAGGAGCCCCTCCAAAACTTGTTTCTACCTCTTCGTTTGGATAAAATGACAGGAAAAATGCACTTGACTGACAAATCGAATCACGACGTTCTTCCCTGGGTGACCTACAAAATCTCGAAAAATCCAATTTTTCAGTCTTCAGCATGGCTTTTTCAGAAATTCAACCAAAATCATCAGTCAATCATTTTTCCTGATTTTTAGACATCCAATTAAGTAGAAATCACAAACGACTGACATTTTCCTCGAATATTTTAAATTTGGCCATACTTTGAAAATTTTCTGATTTTGGATTTTTTTATAATGGCTCAATAATGCTGTTCCAAATGGACTTAAAAGTAAAACAATGTATGACGATGATGTTTGATGACCTAAAAAACGTTTCAATACATAACTATCACCTATTTACCCCTTCCTCCACCCCTCTGCTACCCTGGTTATTATTTATTGAATGAAATTGTTGGCATATTTGGGTTGAGCAAGCTGGGTTGTGTTAGTAACATTTCAATTTCAATATAAAAAAAAACAGATATTTAATTGTTGATTATATTGTAACTATTACTTTTACTTAATATAATCATTATATATTAATATTATATATATATATATATTATATATATAGTAATAGTTATAATATAATTAACGTTTTTTAGGTCATCAAACATCATCGTCATACATTGTTTTACTTTTAAGTCCATTTGGAACAGCATTATTGAGCCATTATAAAAAAGTCCAAAATCAGAAAATTTTCAAAGTATGGCCAAATTTAAAATATTCGAGAAAAATGTCAGTCGTTTGTGATTTCTACTTAATTGGATGTCTAAAAATCAGGAAAAATGATTGACTGATGATTTTGGTTGAATTTCTGAAAAAGCCATGCTAAAGACTGAAAAATTGGATTTTTCGAGATTTTGTAGGTCACCCAGGGAAGAACGTCGTGATTCGATTTGTCAGTCAAGTGCATTTTTCCTGTCATTTTATCCAAACGAAGAGGTAGAAACAAGTTTTGGAGGGGCTCCTTACTATGGCCAACAAAATGGCGGTCAAAAAACAAATTATAATCTTCCATTTGGCCTAATTCACGATCTAGTGGTTAGATCGCAACGAAATTTTAGATACATGATCCTGGCCACCTACAGAACCTAATTTTCAACCTGACTGACGGGCTCCTCACTATGGCCAATCGCCCTATGTCATTATTGCCAATAAATCTTAAAGTTGATGGGTAAAAGCACCAGGGTGTTCAGTGGAGTAATGGCAACGTTTTTTCAAACTCGACTGACGGGCAGCCAACTATGGCGTTTTTTGCACGCTAGCTCCTTAACTATTAGAAGTGCTTCCAAAAACCATTAATTTCTAATGGTCATAAGGTGGTTAATTTAAAAAAGACATAAGTAGAAAATAATTCGTTACTTTAATAAATTAATATAAAATATTTACTTGTAGCTTTTTAATGTTTTATAGAAAACAATCACAAAAAATTTTCTTATAGTTATTAATGATACTAGTTCGATATGAACACTATACTGAAATGTGTGCAACGTTAAACCACGAGGCGTTAGCCGAGTGGCTAAATTGCACAAGTTTCATTAACAAAGTTCATATCAAACGTGTATCATTTAAAATCTACGACAGTGCAAATAGATTTTATTCGTCTACATTTCATTGATATCAGATGACGTTTTCGTAATTTTTAAAATTTTCAGTTGTCCATATTAGTCGATATCATGGTAACCGCATTTTTGATTGTATCAATTTCGATTTTGACAACGTCATTATTGCCGTCTAATTTTCTATTGTATGAAAAGTGTTGGCCAAAAATAATTTGAATATGGAAGATTCTGAATCCGAAAGTGTCCCTTCGTAAGTAATAATAACAAATAAATGGTTTGCACAGACTTTCTTTTTGTTTTTGTTTTTGTATCTTAACATTTTTGGATGTTGTTATGAATTCATAATGGCACTGAGTGTTATTATGAAGGTCGTAATGACATCTAAATGATAATGCTAAATGCGTCATAATGGCACTGTCGTAGGTTAATGAATTAAACATGTTTGTTAGCGTAATTTTTATTGCTATTGCCTAGCGCTTTCGGCATATTAATAGGTGATCATCACGGCTAAGGTTTCGTCAAATTTTGTCCAGGAGACAAGAAACATATGAAAATAATTAGATATTTGTTTAGAAATATGACATAATGGATAACGGAAAAATTAATTTTGACATTGGTCACGAGACTACTAATTTGGCGGGAAAATTGTAAACAATACATTTATTTCATGAAAATTGGTATTAGATAAAGAGAGATCGAAAAAGTTATTTGGAGAAGTGTAGATTTTAATTTTATGCTTGTTTACAAAGTTTGATGCAAAAATTCAAAAAATTATTCTTTATTATTATTTTCATATTCCATGAATTTAATGACAACGTGTTAAATGATCGAAAACCAAGGTAGTAATCTATTAGTTAAAGGTTTTTGTTGTTTCTTAATTAAAAGCGAATAATTGTGGCATATCGGACAAGTGTGTAATTATTTTTTATATTGGAATACCCCAGGGATTCAAGAACAATGAATTCCTTGGGGCGGGTAGACCACGGCGGCCGTTTCCTCCTTGCTAGGACTCTACGGGCAGCCATAACCAAACAATCCAAACAACAGCGGTAAGATGTATTAAAAGCCACAATAGTAAAGCGGCCATCAATACACACCATAGCGCCATCCCAGCGGAATTAGGAATTCTAGTTGTTTCTTAATATTTAAAATTTAGCTTTATACCATGTATTTCTTAGTTCTGATCAGCCCTTGTCCGCAAAAACTTTAAAAAGTATCGATACTCTCATATTATATCTGTATCGACAGTAAACAAATAAAATATTTGACACCAAAATCATTTGAGATAACCAAAAACTAGTAAAGCAACGTCCAAAAACCAAAAAAAGTTATACTAGCTATACTCTAATCGACTATTTATATAATAATAATAGTAAAATATATTATCAGTGCCTTGTTATATTAGATAATAAGAAAACTTATCCTTTTTTACCTACTTTTGATAATATTGAAATAGTAATTTACGTTACAAGTCCGAAAAATACTGTTTTTTTGGACGAGTCAACAAAATTCTAGGACGAGTCGTAGGCGAGAGAGAGTTATATTAAAATTCAAGCAATTGCTAATATTGATGTGATTCTTCCCGGCCTAGTCCGGGAAGTACGTACTTCCCGGACTAGGCCGGAGAAATGCTACTTTCTCAAAGGAAAAGCGTCCGGGAAGTACCCACTTCCGGTTACCGAAAAAATATATTTATGTGAATAAAAACATCATTAAATAAAATTTTAAAAAGTCAAAAGTACTAAAACCAGTAGTTTTCTGATAGGGAACCTAACAATAATAACATTTTAAGTCTAGTTCTAGGTAATCTATTTCGCGAACTGTGGTAAATATAACATTTCCTAGACTGCCCTAGCTTCCATACTATTTAAGATTATACTTCAACTTTATAGATGGTTCTTGAGGTAAATATTTTGGGTTGGATACCGTAAAAAGTTTCGATAACCCGATAGTATCGATGCTAAAAATACTTGGAACAATATGCTTACAAATGACTGTTTTTTCTAATGTTGACGAACATTTCTAAAAATAGTTAACCTGGTTACAAGCGCTGAACATACTGAAGTATATGGTAAAAATCTAAATTTTAAATAAAAAACATTAGGAAACAACAAAAATATTTAACTACATAATAGATTAAAATAAATTAACACATTTTCATTAAATTCATGGGAATATTTTATTTCATTTTTTATTTTATTTATTTTACACGAATTTACAGTTATAATGAACCAATTAACAAATGGGTATAATATGAGCTATTTAAAATAAAACAGGTAAGGCCTCTTTCACACTATCAGGTTTGCCGGTCAGGTTTTAAACCGGACAGAATCCTGAAGTAAAAATAAAAATATCCGTACCCGATCAGGTTTTCATCAGGTCCGATATGATTGTCCTTATTAAAAAACTTTAGTCCACATTTCGATGAATGCTGTTATAGCTGTGTGGTATTTGTATAGAAAGCGTAAAAAGCAAAGAAATGGTAAAAGGGGACTTTGGGTAGATACACCCTCTACTTCAAAGACATGACGAGATTGGTGCTTTTCGAAATTTGTATGAGGAATTATGAAGTGACGAAAAAAACTTTTTTAATTACTTTAGAATGTCTGTTTCGTCTTTTCAAGAACTACATACTAAATTACAGCCATTTTTACAGCGTCAAAATACAAAAATGAGGAATTGCATCAGTTTAAAAGAAATGCTTAGCTTAACTATTAGGTAAGTGTTCGCACCTTCATCGCCAGAGTTAAAACAAATAATAAACTACCACAGACTAAACCTGAAGACCATAACCGGACAAGTATGAAGGCGCACATAAGCTGCAATACCCCACCATCACTTCGTCCGGCGTCAGGGAACCGGATGCTCCAGTCGACCCATCCGGCTGCAACCGGTCGCCGAACCTGAACTTGATAGTGTGAAGAGCTATATTTAAACGAATGGTCCATTACTTGTCCGGCTTGCTTCAGGTTTAAAACCGGACCGGCTAAACCTGATAGTGTGAAAGAGGTCTTATACATAACAATTTAAGAAATAATTAGATAACAAAAAATTTAAACGTAGAATATGATAATGAAACGGAATAATTTTATGCCTAAAAAAAACTAAGACACTAATTTAGATTTATGCTGGATCAGTCTTAGCTGAAAATGCAAATCTATTATGGTGCAGATTATGATATTATGTGTATTGATGGAAACATCATCAGAGAAGTCACAACGTTTGAAAATAAATACGGCGGTGATTCAGCGCAAGTAACTTAACCACTACCGGGTGTTTCTCAAAAGACGTTCACCCCTATAACTTTTTTATATTTATAGATGTTTAAATAAAATTTTGATATTATGCATAAGAGATGAGTGAATTTATTGGCATACTTTTCAGTTTGTTAGCACCGGAAGTGACATTGACTTTTATATTTTAAATGGGACATCTTGTATATATTTATTTATTTGGGTTCAGCATAACATTATGAGTGAAATGACACCTCACTTGTCATTGTTTGACGTTATAACTTTTTACGTTTATTTTGTATTTTCAATCTAGAGTGCTACAAAATAATTAAATCTGTTAAGATATAGTCAAGTAGTATATAAAATTAAAATTATGTCATAATAATTGACTTTCTAAGTTTCACAAGCCTTTAAAAAATTAAATTTTGTTTTCTTGACGTTTTCTCCATTTTATCAAATGGAACAATGGTGGTTCACTAAGATATTTAAAACAAGCATTTTTTTCCAACAGTTTGATACCATACACTCCTATGGTATTTTAAAATTGACACTGAAAAATTTGCCTTAAATCCCAATCGCAAATTTAAAAGGGTTTTGCATCATTGCCTTTTCGAAAGAAATATAAAGGCGGCTTTAAAAAACAATGGAATGGTTTTGAAAAGCAATATGGCTTTAATTTAAAGTTGTAATGCCATTAGTTTATAAAACATCTATACAATACATACAATCTTGCGGGTTCAGAAATTTTTTCTGGTCACTCCAAAAATTAGGAGCATATTATTATCAATTCTAGTAAAACTAAACACTTTATCTGATTTACAATGTAAGTTTAATAAAAACGAATGACATTACAATTTTAATTTAAAACTATATTAGTTTTCAAAACCATTCCATTGTTTTTCAAAGCCGCCTTTATATTTCTTTAGAAAAGACAGGGCAGCAATAATGCATAACGCTTTTAAATTTGCGATTGGGACTTAATGCAAATTTTTCAGTGTCAATTTTAAAATAGCATAGGAGTGTATGGTATCAAATTGTTGGGAAAAAAATGCTCGTATTAAATATCCCACTGAACTACCATCGTTCTATTTGGAAAAATGGAGTAAACGTCAAGGAAACAAAATTTAATTTTTTAAACGCTTGTGAAACTTAGAAAGTCAATTATTATGACATAATTTGAATTTTCATTTACTACTTGACTATAAATTAACAGGTTTAATTAATTTGTAGCACTCTAGATTAAAAATAAAAAATAAACATAAAAATGTTATAACACATCAAAAAATGATAAGTGAGGTGTCATTTTACTCAGAATGTTATGCTGAATCCCAATAAGTATCCCATTTAAAATACCAAAGTTAAAATCACTTTTGGTCAAACCGGAAGTGCTAACAAGTTGAAAATTATGCCAATAAATGCAAACTCATTTCTTCTGCATAATCTCAAAATTTTATTTTAATGTCTATAAATACAGAAAAGTTATAGGGGTGAACGTCTTTTGAGAAACACCCGGTATATAGCTTTTATAAAAGGTTAATATTATAGTTTGTTTAGGCGTCTTGGGGTAAAAAGTGTATTTTAAATACATACTCCCTAGGCCGTAATGTAAAGGGAATTAAGATTAAGATTATCATAAAATCTGATCAATATTCGGTCTTTTGTAATTACTCAGAAACAAAAGTGTTTTCGGAAGCACTGCCAGAAGGACAACTGTTTATATATTCTATAAATAAGCTTCAAAGTTATTAAACTTAAGATCGTTCGTAACAAGAGGGTTGTTTGACGAAGACACGGATTAACTTTAAATTTAAACAGGACGACTTATAGCTACAGTGAGAAACCAACGAAGAAAAATGTCTGTAAGTATTTTTTTGTTAAATGGACATGCCTGAAAAATAATCGAAAGAGGTATATTTTTATTTTATTATATTATTTTTAAAATAATTATCTAACCAGCAGATAATACAATATAACTATAATTCTTTAATATGTTAGCAAAATTTGTTGTATATGAGTATAACTGAAATTAAAACATCTTTTCTTAATGGCATTTTTTTCTACAGTGAAAATCGAGGGTATAGTTTCGACAAAAGACAACGACATTTAGACATTAACAGCTGATCTGGTTTCATCGTTAAAGTTCCCAGATCAGCAGTGGGCCGTAGCAAGCTCACTCGTCCAAGGGCGTCCGAGGGAAGGGGGCAAGGGGGTGCGCTTGCCCCCCCCCCCCTGGCCCAGGTAGATTTGAGATATTTTATATAACTGGGATATACATATTTATTGAGATACAATTTAATTGACAAAATTGGTAAAACGAACTCTTGTTGCATAAAATGAAATGTGGAATTCAAAAATCTTCACTAAATAGCGAAGTAAAAATATTAGAATAGAATAAATAAAGCTTTATTTTAATTTACACAGCTAGTCATAATAGCAATATACAAATAGATATACAACCAACACATCTAATTCCCAATCCAAAAATGAATGACAAGAACAAAACACAAAGGGCAGATCAATAGATATGCAAGAAGTTAAAAACATATCTACCTCCTAATAAATATGTTTCAAAAACATCGAAATGAACAAGTCGATTCAACATTTTATAAAATATTCTGCGAGGCAAAGGCTGTTGCTGAATTGTTTGACATGGATCTTAAAGTTCCAAGATTGGCTAGACCACAAATTCATCGTGATAATTACAATTCAACTTCGATCGAAGAATATTACAGAAGATAGATATTTATTAACTATTTGGATTCTTTAATACAGTCGCTTTGTGATAGGTTCTCGGAAGACAATAACCCAGCTTTCTTGCTTTACCAACTACATCCCCATAACTTAAAAAAAATTAAAACTGAGGAATTTGAAAAAATAATTCACAAAATTTATTGTCATTATAGCAGCATAGACAATTTTAAAGAAGAAGCCCTTTCATGGTATTATCTTTGGACAAGTCAAAATAAAACTGCAGATATTACAGAAGATACATCCATGTTAGAATAACTGGAACATTGCAAGTTCTATCCAGCTATTGGTAAGGCAATTGCAATAGCAATTTGCTTACCTCCAACTACATGTACAGTCGAAAGATAGGTACTCTCAGAAGAGTAAAAACCTGGATTCGCTCGACTATGACTGAGCACCGATTGGACGGTTTATATATGATGAGTGTTCATCGCAAATTTGTAAAAGAAAAAAAATACATTTAATTGAAAAAATTATTGATGAATTTGCAAAAGATTCAAGAAAATTAACATTTCTTTTCTCCAATAAATCTGAATAACTTATAAGTTTTTTGTTGTATTTTTTTTTTGTTATATTTGAACATTTTTATATATTTTGTTTAGCTATTTTTTGTTATTTAATATAATTATTAGGTGTTTTGCTCAATTCTTTTATTGAAGGTTTGTTGAAGTGCTAGAAACAAAAATAATTCCAATTATGATTTGCTCCCCCTTGGAAAAGTTCCTTCGGACGCCCTTGCACTCGTCTGCTTGGATGGAGCTGGATTTTATATATTTCATAGACATTTTCTTGCTATTTAGTATTTAAATTTAATAGTAAGTACACCATTTTGGTTAACTCATCTATTATCAAATCAATAAAATGCCTAGTTAAACCATTTACTTATCGTTATATACAGGATGTCTCATAACTAAGGGGCAAATACAGCAACAGGAGATAGTAGACTTGAAAATATGTCATTTATGCTTAAGAAGGCACGGGTAATTTTCAATAAATCTGTTTCGTTAAGAAAGGTGTGAAATAAATGGTTCTTGCCATGTAGCATTTAAACGCAATTATCTTAAAAACAAATTGAAATATCGAAATTATCGAAGTACAACTTTTTTATGTATAAGAGATACCGCTTTTAAAATTTAAGGTAAAGTGGTCAGAAATGTGAGAGACAAAAAATATATGCGAGAATTTATCAAACTCATATTGTGTAGCTAGCGTTCTCTAGAAGGTATCTTAAAACTCATTATGGAATCCCTCTTCTTTCCTTCAAAAACATAACTACACCATCCGCTTAACATTAATTAGTATCTACGCTATATCTTTGCAAAATATTAAGACTACCTTACAAAATTAAAGAGATGGCGATGGCGAAGGTAAAAGAACATAGTCCGGTTCTGTTTCTGTAGCCAACCGCTTAACGTAAACTATACCAGACTTTAACAGGGTGCCATTATTGACAGGTGATGCGGCGAGTTCTTAGATTAGTTTGACTTTACTTTACTTTTAACGCAATTTCAAATTTTCGAAGAACTGGCTCAAAATAAATTAAATTATTAAATTTTTAAAATACTGTTTTCCATAAATGCTGCACACTTTCTGTCTGCCACTGTACAACTATAAGGTGCTTAATTTAATAGTTTTACTTCTAGTTTAAAATAGATTCATATTATGCAAATTAAAAACTCATCTTTTCTTACATAATACTTTTATTGCGTAAATTTAGGTAACAATTTAGAATACAAGTATCTATAAAGTCAGCTTTTCCATTATACTTACAATAAACTCAAAATGTTTAGTTTTATACTTCTGACCTCTTAGCTTTGCGCCGCACTTTTATCGTTATTAAGCCATATTCCGAAAATAATTTTCTTTCTATCTTGAGAATGTTCGTATTATTTATATTTTTAAGCATACGAAAAATGCTTTGCTGCAGGCTATGAATAAAGGTTAGCTACCGTGCGAGCAAAAATTATTTGAATCAAAGAGGGCCTTGTATCAAAGGACGTAATGCTTAGCCGTAGAGCTTAATACCTGTTGGGTATCAGTAACTACCTGAATTAACAATCAATGAGTTATTCCGTCATCTTTGACAGTCGTTACAAGTAATTTGATTCATCGCTAATTTTTCCAATTTCTTGAACAATTCACACAATGGGCTTTACGTAACAGCACAAAACATTCATGGTTGAAGCGTATTTTCGAAACGGGGTTAGAGCAAATGGTGAGTGGCATTATAATCCGGGTTTGTGCATGGACGATTTTCACGAACATTTTCCTAACGTTGCTTTTATTGCTGGGGATTTTTATCATTGCCTGAAAAGACCCGTGGACCGTGGCTGTGTTTAGGGAAACAGGTTCTATACAACACAAAAAAGGAGCAGGAAGACCATCTTTAAGAACAGAAGACTTTGTTGCAAACGTTCGTGAAATAATGCAAAATACGCCAACAAATTGTATAAGACGCCTGTCCCAAGAAGTGGGAAGATCTTATGGAACATGCAGGACTATTCTTAAGAAGCAGCTAAATTTATTTCCTTATAAAGTGCAAGTATTCCAAGAAATACAAGCCGCAGATTTTGAAAGACGCAGGAATTACTCTCAATGGTTTACCCAAAATTTATTGGAAAGAAATGATTTATTAGACCTGACATTTTTTTGGATAAAGCCTGGTTCCACCTTTGTAGTAATGTGAATTATCAGAATACACGCATGTGGAGTAATAAAAATCCCCACACCCTCTAAAAACTGCCCATACAGCCGCCGAAATTATTAACTACTTACGCAATTTTTTCGACGACAGATTGATCAGTTTTCGATCAGACATTGAATTCCTACCTAGATCACCTTGTTTAACGGTTATGGATTACTTCGTTTTTCCTCATTTAAAGAACACTATTTTTAAAACACTAGTTACAAATTTAGAACAATTACAAGAAAGTATTATTCGAGAATGTGGTAACATGTCTCCAGAGATGCTGGTCAACACTTTCGAAAATATGACGTGTGAATTTATGCTTGGAGCATGGCAGTGGCAAATGTCAGCAATTTATGTAATTATTTTTCTTTTTGTTTCTGTATATTTTTACTTTGTTAATTTTGTAAACAACAAAAATAGATTTGTATTTGTTTACTTATTTTATTACTCATTAGTTTGGCAAATCATGTCATAATATGAATTTGACAAAATTTTAACCTAGCTTTCGTTAGATATATCGTCCCCATATCATTGTGATCTAAACCAAGCCCTACGTTTTTTAATCCAAGCCCTTTTTAATTCAAAAAATTTTTGCTCTCACGGTATAAAACAATCGGCTAAAGTTCATGGACCCAATTGTTAACATTTTTAGTCAATCGCTCATCATTCTTTTCAGCCAGATTTGCATATTTGTCGAAATTACCTTACAAAAACCACTTAAAAATATGCTGATTTGGCAATTCCAATAGCTTTAGCAACTGCTTTTATTAGGAATAATCCGTTATTACTTCCGTCATAAGCATAATAACTTTATTTATTAATAGTATCCGACCGAAACAAGATTTTCAGCCGAAACCGAAACCGAATCTTCCGCCTTGGTCTCAGTTTCGGCCGAAACCGAACCTTAAAAACTTTATTGTATTACTGAAATTTAATTTATTTTATATAGGACGAGATCGATCTTGGGTAGGTACGGATTGAACTCTTCCCACTAGAAAAAAAAAGGTCGACAGAGAAAAAATCTATTATTTATATAGACAACACTGCCCACGAACCCACCCAAAGTTAGCCGAACGTTGCGCGACAATTCACGAACACTGAGTTTTGGCATGGTTTTTGGCAGAAACCGAAACTGTCACCGAAACTAGATTTTTTGGCCGAAACTAGCCAAAACCGAAACTGAAATCGAACCTTCGGTCGGTCTCTATTGATTAATAAATAATAATTACCTATTCTACTACTTTATATAATGTTAATAAGATAATTCTCTGTGTAACCCATTACTGATTTTCTATAATATTTTAAATAATAATAATAATAATATTATTTGTGCCAAAATATAAAAATTATAAAATATAACATCTAAAAATAAGTCCTATTGGTGACAGTAAAATACTAGTTGGCATAAAAAGGTAGGATTTTGATTAACAATTAATCAGTCTTCCAATCCGACCTTAAGATAATATTTTTTAAAATTATTTTTAAAAGCCGAATAGTTTAGTTTTTTATATCAGATTTTATTATATTGTTATATATTATTGTAATTGTATTTAAAAGAAAAGAAGTTTTATATTTTTCTTTAAGATGTATTGGTGTTTCCAAATTTTTTTTATTTCTAGTGTTCATATTGTGGATAACTAATAAAGGATCGTCTTTTCAGGCGTTCTTTTTTTCCATGACGTTTTTATAACGTTTAACAATATTTTGCTTCGATGTGTTTTTACACCAAAATTTACGAGTGAAATAAGTAATCTAAATAAAATCCTTTATTACAGTATAACCCAACAACTTTTGGGTACATTCATTGTGTGATTACCAGAGAATAACCCCAAGTACGATGAGTTAAATTCTCTGTTACTTTAGAACATTTGTCTGGTGATTGTCAGTTGGTCTAATTGCGTCCTCTTTTCAACGAATACAGACTTGCTGAAAGCCGTTTCCTGAAATCTGGAAAGTAGAAAACTTGCCGGGGTGAAAATTTGGATTTCACTTTGGATAAAAGTCCTAGTTCTCAGATTCCAAAGTTTTTAAGTCTTGGTTTTACTGTAATCATCGAATATTTAGTGAGTTTTAAAATTTCTAGACAAAGAGACTTGCAGTAGGAGTTTGTGAAATCGACTTGGATATAAAATACTATGAAAATTTAGATGAGATGGGGTGAGAAGCGAATATCAAAAAACTGGGCCATTTTAACTTATTTAAAACTTTCAAGTAAATATCGATACATAAGGCCACTACGTAGGTGGCCTTCTGTGCTTTTAGGGATGGTGGCACAATGATTTAAGGGCTTCAAAATACGTTCCTTTCATAGTCATCCATCACCGTATTTAAAAGTGCAGGTTCGCCCACGAAATTGATACTACTACATAAAGTCCGCGCCACAGATCTTGAGCTGCCGAAGGAACGCGGGCAAAAAATATACATTGTTGTCGTAGTGTTCGGTTCGAATTTCAACATAATATTATAAATATTTGTTTTTTTCACATTTATTTATCACACTAAGGGGCATAACATATTCCTAGGTGCGTAAAATATTTTTCACATATAAAATAATACCAATCGTTAAAAGTAAATTCAGGAAGCGATAGACCTGAAATTTATTTAAAGAAATGTTGATAAAACCGATGATTTTGTTAAATCTGGCAACTCAGCTATATTCAAGGTAGCTGGCTTATCCGTATCGAGCGCTAAGTTATCCAAGTTATTATTTTGTCTCTTTTTATCACATAATATTATATTCAGTGTCACCAGTAAAGTCCGCATCTTATGGGATTTTTTTTTTATTAATAGCTTTATTCGAAATTTGACTTTGGCATCAAGTTCTGCTTCGATCGAAATAAATATTAAGCAAAAAAATTGTAGTCACGTGATTGGCATTATCTGTCAAATTTTAATTTTTTCCAAAAAATAATTCAAAAGTGGGGTTATTTCTGAAAATATCGAAAAAAGTTATTAGAAAAAGTTTTTTTAAATGTATTTTCTAGCCTACTTGCAAATTACAGCTGCACAAGATAATTTTCATTTTTTACCTATATTTTGTAAATTGCACCACTTTCGCAAAATAAGACTCAAGGCAATCTAGATAAAACTTCTTAGTTTTGGCAGTGCTTTATTTCAGATACATTTTCTTTAAAGTATCGCCATATTAAATGTGTGTTTTTCTACAAAATCAAAATTGGGCTATTAAAATTTGGTCGCATGTGATGCAAAGTTTCTTTGTTTTGGACCCTGTATAAGGTAACTTCATAAAATAAGTATTTTTGAAAACGAAGTTTGTGTCTAAAAGTAATACACCTTAATATTAAGACGAAAAAGAACACAGTGTCATCAGTAAAGTGTTCATTAAGTGGAAAATAAATTTTAGTTTAACTTAACGTAAAGTTTATCTATTTTCAACGATTTAATTAAAACCCCTTTACTTTATTTTTTATTTCTTTACTTTCAGACACAAACTACGTTTTCAAAAATACTTATTTTATGAAGTTACCTTATACAGGGTCCAAAACAAAGAAACTTTGCATCACATGCGGCCAAATTTTAATAGCCTAATTTTGATTTCGTAGAAAAACACACATTTAATATGGCGCTGCTTTAAAGAAAATGTATTTGAAATAAAGCATTGTCAAAACTGAGAAGCTTTATGTAGGTTGCGTCGAGTCTTATTTTGCAAAAGTGGTGCAATTTACAAAATATAGGTAAAAAATTAAAATTATCTTATGCAGCTGAAATTGTGCATGTGGGCTAGAAATTGCATTAAAAAAAACTTTTTCCAATAACTTTTTTTGATATTTTCAGATATAACCCCATTTTTAAATTATTTTTTGGAAAAAATTAAAATTTGACAGATAATGCGAATCACGTGACTACTATTTTTTTGCTTTTTCATCTCGATCGAAGCAGAACTTGATGCCAAAGTCAAATTTTGAATAAAGCTATTAATAAAACAAATCCCATATGATGCGGACTTTACTGGTGACACTTGTATGTCACATTATCTTGAGTCGCCTGTCTGCCAATGACGGAGTAAGATGATTTTATAGTGATTGATATTTAACTAGACTGGGTACATATCGCTAATCGTCAGCCGAGAGTGCATCTATTATTAGTACTAAAAATTTGTATTTAAAAAGTATTTTTCTTAGTTTCTTTTTTCTATGTTTTCTATTGCTTTTTTTACCTCACCTTCCTGCGGAAAGTGAAGGGGAAACATATCGCCAAATTGTCATTATAACAACTGACAAAAACTAAAAAATAAAAATAACAGGTGCAAAATTTCCGTTTTCTTGTATAGATAGGTAGTTTTTGAAGACGGCATCGTATAGTGCTCGATGTCCCGTTTCCAATGCCGTCTCGCTCGATTCGCTACGACTTTTCGTTACGGAAATATATGATATTTAATATTATGATATTGACATTGAACCTGTCAGCACCGATTCTTTAAAATCGCACAGCAAAGGGTGTAATGTGAGATATATTTTCCAAGTTTGTCCTTTAAAAATATTTATTCAATCAATTTAAACATAAGGAAAAGAAACTATTCTTACATTGGTAGCTGATAAATTAGTGAAAATGTTATTGTGCCGAACCCTTCGGGCACGGCACTGTTCGAGTTGGTTTATTTAATTTCATACTTTTGACAAAACCATTTGTTAGCAACCTTTAATTGTTATTGGTAAAGCATTTCAATTCGCGATAAAAAATAAATTTAGTTTCTTTACAATCCCAGTTCGTTTATTTCGTACCGAGGATTGTCACTGTAAAAATCCTAAATTTAAAAAACTTTCAATAGGTACCTAAATAACGAAATATTAAAAAAATAAAAAGACGGGCCTGGAATTGAACCCGGTATCATCGCGACCACAAGTCGTAACCTATTATATACCTACCTACCACTAGGCCCGACCACTTTGAAAATAAATTATAATATAGAATATTTATATTGCCGTATTAAAAATGAAAAAAATACGATTTATTTAAGCTTGACGAGCTCTTTCCGCTAAGGTACATTACATTTCAATCAAAAGTTGTTTTCCGTACGAAAAACAATGAAAACCGTAAAAGAATTAAATAGTAATCCTTACTTTTTTATAATTTGCACCCTTTACATTACAGGTAGGTATAGAACAATATATTTGAAAAAAGTAGTATTTGAGATGACCTAAACGAATCTCCAAACCAAAAGTGTGTCAGACGCACCCAATTCGATTTATTAACGATCCAACATAACCCTACATTGATTTTAAAAAAATTAAAAAATTGACTTCCCAACTTCCGATCATGTTTGCAAACAACAGTGTTTTGTAGCCCAACGTCGTCTACACGCCAATAAAGTTTAACTCCATTAAAATGCTTTCTGGCACCTGTATCGCGCCACAACGAAATAAAAACATATTTTTCAACTTTCACTTTAATAACTTTTTTCCGGTACACCCTGTATATTGGAAATTGTTCCCAGAACGTGCCCCTACTATTCCTCTCTACGTCCAGAAAATTTTAATCGTTTTGCTCTAACCGTTTCCGAGAAAAAAATTCGCGAATATCTAAATGTGGAACAGCCTCCCACCACGTGGCGACGGATTATCAATGTCGGAACGCCATCTTTAAAATCGAGATTACAACTATTTCTGAAACATTTTGGGCAAATATTTTGGTCAATAAAATTAGAAGAAGGTTCAAGGTAGATATTCCACCCGATTTAAAATCTGGAAATGTTCTTATTATTCTAGCAAGTCACGCTAAAAACAACCATTTTTCGCCATTTTTGACAGCCGGATTTTTAGAATTAAGTGGATCCGACCGCGCTAAAATTTGCCATGTTAAATTGCTGTTCTTTTTGACCCGAATTACAAAAAAACTAAGAAAATTATCAGAAAAAAAAAGTTACCAATGGAAAGGTAGGATCTTTGTGGGTGTGCGAAAGTTATTTTCATGCAGAAAAAAAATTCGAAGAAAAAGATATTAGCCAATGAAAACCCGGAAAATAAATACTTAAGTTCATTGGATTGTTAAAAATATTGAAAATATTTTTTTTTTAATGAAAATAACTTTCGCACATTCTCCAATATCTGTAGAGTCCAAATTTAAAAAGTTTTTTAAAATCCAATAATAAACATGGCCAGGATTCAGGTCAAGAGAACGCAATGTTTTTGGTCTCTAAAATCAAATGAAAAGAATTTGTCTTTGTTGAAAATCGACATTTGGTTTTTGCTACACGTTGTGTACATGGGGTGGTACGTCTAAAGATAAAAACATTATTTTCTAAGCACTAGTAGACTATATCCTACGCTTCGCTTGCGTTGATTATAAAAAATTCAGGAAGTAGGGTGGTTGACGTTTTGAATATATTTAACTTATCACAGTTTTCAGCACGCATCAGTGTTATGCTAACGTGTTAAAAGTTTACTCATATATTATTATGATGATTTTAAATTTGTGGACATTTCTATAGGGTGTTCAAAAAAATATTTTGTAAGTTTTAATTTGCATTTATTTTATAAATAATTAATTTTAGATTTAGAAATAATATAACATAATTCCTAACAGTTAATTAATAATAATCTCTTATTGGAAACAAAATCTAATAATAAAAAGTTGATATAATTACAGCATTATAGGTATGACCTTTCACATTGGCGTTCTCAGTTATTAACTTGAATTTTAGTTTTTTGAAGGCTTTGTAATCTTAAAAAAAATATATAGTGTATCTACCCAAATTATGTAAATCAGCAACTAAAATGGGTTTATTTCTTTCTAAAATGACCAACTAAATTTTATTTTGGTATTTAGTTAAATCTAAATAAAGTTTAGTTCTTAGGGTCCTACCCCTACCATTAAAAGAATGCATCCTTAAATAATGTCGGCAGGTATTTACACTGTTGCGCAATATATTACCCCTCTGCAATAACTTTTTTATCAATGGCGTATTTGTTCAGGAATTTTTGCTGCAATAAATCTGGAGTTATTTTTAGGCATTACCGATCTAAACCGATCTTATTACGATATTAATTTATTAATCCCTTTCAATTTAAAACAATAACACATGTCTCACAAGTCAGATCGCTTGACGATCGCGCAACAACGCGTAATCTGGCGAGCCGAACAGTGGACCAGCGCAAATGACCGGTGTTAATCAATATATTATCATTGTTAAAAACATCGGCGACTCGCTGTATTTCGTCCAATTCTCGGGAACAACGCGACATCAGTAGTGGTAAACGATAGCAAGTAAAGGCGAAAAAACAATAATTATATAATAATATAAGGAGGCTAAAAATAAATGTTTTAAATTGCCAGTTACATCAAGTACTGCTAGGGTTGTTTTGTATACTGTGGTTAGCCAAAAAACTGTGTGAAAAATAAGAAAGAAGAACGAAGAACGACAAGGAAATAGCCTGGGAACAGCCCTATCTTCGCCTGGCACAAAACGTCTTCGCCCGTCTATAATTCAAAAAATCGAGTCGAGCAGATTTTTCAATTATCGGGCGATTTATAGAAAAATTTTACTGTGAATATAATGGACCCAGCTAAACATATTTTAAAGTATTTATTAAAATGTAACCAACTTAGTCGTGTACATAAGTACGGGTACGCGATCGTTTTTTACAGAGTGTTGTTTTTTTTCAGAAGTCTCAGGAACAAGTTGAGTTTTATAATAAATGTCTAAACGGAATAGTTTTTAAGAAATTAGCATTTAAAAAGGTTATTTTTTCCTTAAAAAAATAATAATAATAATATTTCTAAAAAAGGTGACTTTTACCTATACTATAAAGCCCGACAGGCCGCTTTACATAGTCAAAGTTTAGTAATTTATACCACTTTATCACCTAGTGGGGAATAAAACCAAGGTAATAAACTGGTAAAAAACATCTGTTATTAGGAGAATTGGGCTTCATAGACAAGGCCAAGTAGTCTTCTTCGTGGTAGTAAAGAGGTGTTTTTCACCTGTATTTAACCTTTGTGGGCCTATGTTGGGCCTGTTATGGGCTATGAAGTTTATAGAAAACCATAACCACAATTTTAGAAAAAGATGAAAATAGTATGTTGTTTTTATTTTTATCAAAGCGCAGGAGGCAGGAGTTTACTTAAATCAGAACATGTAATGTCAGCCGCTATTGATTTTTAAAATGGAGTGGTAGTATATAATATATAGGTACTTATAAAAATAATTATTTCATCGATGTGAGGTAAAAAATTAGGTGCACGTAAAAATGTTTCCTATAGATTTCAATTTTACCTTGAAAAACTAACCGCGCCCCAAAAAGAAGGCATTCAATTAAAAAAAAACAAGGTAAATTAAAATTGAAAATACAAGAAATTAAAAATGTGGACAATATTTTGTGCTTGGACGAATAAGTTAGCTCGGTTATGTGCTGGGTTTTTGTAATATATTTGTTATTGTTTTAGTGTTACAAATAATTTAACAAAATTAATTGAAAATAATACACCATGTTAAAAAAATATGGCGTCAGTAAAATATTTTTTCTAAAGGTCATAATTTCCTGTGTTTGGGCCATAAAAAAAATGGACTTATAAGTCAGGCCCATATTAGGTTATGTTAGGAGAAAATTTCCTATTTTGGACCTTCTGTCTAGATAAGTTTAAATTAGGAGAAATATTCGTTTATATGGCATAAATTTATAATAAGTGTAAGTGTATACGAAGAATAATTTGAGGTTTCAAAGAATACTGCAGGGCTTATGTATGTTACTTCATAAAATGTTTCTATCGGGGTCGCTGAAATGTCTCGCACTATCATTATAATCTAACTAACCTAACTTTTACGCCGAGTTCGAATATAAACGTATAACGCTATTTCGTTGCTCCGCCGTTTTGTATAGCTTCTACGCGACTCCTTTTATTTCGCCGAAAAAATGGAAGCTGATTATTTTAAAATAGTGGCGGTTTTAAAAAGGAGAGGGTCAAGCTCCTCCTTGGATTATTTTTATGTTCCCCACAAGCGGGAAGATTACCACAGTGCAATGAACGTTACAATCATCATTAAATATTTCTAAGGCAGAATCTCTTTAAAATCTAATTTTTGGAAGATACGGCTTTATATCTGGTTAAAGTCACTTTGAGGACAAGATAAGAGGACTATTTGGCTATAAAAAATTATTTTAGTAGTAACTATTACCTATTTTATACTTTAAAACCTTCTGGGCTTTAAGTACAAAATGTAAGACTAATATAGGGTATACTTCACCTCAGAAAATGTTCACATTATAACCTGACCATAAAGATATATTAAAGACAAAACGAAGTAATTTGTTCTTCATTTATGGGCTTAAAAGATTTTTGGGCTTGAAGGCCAAATCTAAGGCCAAAAATAACCTGGTTGGCCGTTTTTACTGACTTTCCTTAGACCTAACTATCAAGTCAATTTACAACTACTCTCTTGGACCATCTCTTGGGCCTCTTATCTTTTCCTACTTTGAAGACGTATTAATAAGTTCGAATCACTTTGTTTTGACCAAACAGTTAGTCTGTTTGACCGTTTCGTCCAAAAAGCCGATTTGGAGGTAAAAAATATACTATTTTTTACTTAAATAGGTTATTTTTCTCCAAATTAGAGGTCGCCAAGGCTCTAAATGTTTGTTGGGTAATAATATCATTATATAATATCCTATTATATAAAAAAAAAATATCTGCTCCGGTATAACCGGAAGTAATAGAAACAAAGTTTTAGGTAAAGAGGGCACATCGAAAAATATGAATTTGCAATGTTTGAAGAAAATATTTTCAGTAGTTTTCTAATTCTAATTTAATCTATTTATGCAGTCCAATATAACAAAAACAATATAAAAACATCTATTTTCAATTTTATGTTTATTTTTTTGATTTATTTTAAATCAATAATTAGGAATCCATAACACATTCCGTGCGGGTATAATACATAGTAGGCAAATATAATAGACGACCTTTGTATTGTATCGTTTGGATATGCCTACTATGGTAATGAACTGTCGTATTTCTAAATTTTATTATGTAGAGGATGTCCGCGAATTGATGGTAACAAGCGAAAAAGCTTTTCGCAAAATATATTAATAAGCTATAAAGAAATAAAATAATTTGCATCTAGTAATTTTCTCTCAGATGACCAAAAAATATGAAAGTACGTATAAAAATATATGAAAAATAAAAAAAAACCGAAGATAGTACCAATTTAAACTTTTTTTAAATTCAGTCAAAATCTTAAATTTGAAATTCTGAACTAAAACCTGTGGAACTTGTCCACAAGAACTTATTTTTAATGCTTTTTAAGTACTATATTAATAATAATAATAATAATAATACTTCTTTATTTCAAATGATATTTCCCACATACAGCAAGCAATATACAAATGAAATGACGTCATTAGCAAAATCAGAAACTATACAATATCATGCTCAAAAAAGTCTTTTACTGTATACGGTTCAAGTTTGATTATTATTTTCTTAATAGTTTTTTTCCAAGCCCTAATATTGTTTATACATTTAATAGAATTAGGTAATTTATTATAAAATTTAATACACATATAGTACGGGCTCTTTTCTGTTACGGTTAAACGGTGAGGTGGATACAACAAGTTTAGCGTTCTTGTATTATACTCGTGGTCACTTAGTCCCATAAATTGTTCTTTGTTTTTAAACACAAACATTAAACATTCATATATGTACAGTCCATATACAGTCATTATATTTAGTTCCTTAAAAACACCTCTACACGTTTCCAAAAATCTTAATTTTCGCATTGTTCTTACTATCCTTTTTTGAATTACAAATACATTCTGTACTTCCATACTCCCACCCCAAAATATAATGCCATATTTCATTACCGATTCAAAATTCGCATGATATAAAATTTTAATAGTTTGATCATTCATATATGATGACACCACCCTCATACCATAGCCCACAGTACCAAGCCTCAGACATAACGCATTTATATGTGATTCCCAAGACAAGAACTCACTTATGTTAAGACCCAAAAACTTTGTTTCCGTTTCCCTGTTGAAAGTGGTTTCTCCAATATCAAGGCTATCGGGTATTTTAATGTGGAACGCTTCACGATTTTGCGTGTCATCCTTGCGCAGGGGCCATGCTAATCTTCTCTGTATCGTTCCAATTTTAGTATATGTACCGCCGAAGCGAGTACACTACTATTAGTACCTACCTTAAATTTTTCTTTAAAAACCTTTTGCGGTAAAAAGCTAGTAAGTACCTAACAATTTTTTTTGGTTTTAAAGAAAATAAAAACATGAAATACAGCTGGTGTTGCCAACTTTTTTTTCTGTAAGATATAGTATTATAAAAACCAAGACAGAAAAAATATAGGACATCTTAAAATGAAGTTGTTAAAACTAAAATAAATTAAAGGAAACGAGCATTTTACCTTTTAAATGCACATTTATGGTACCGTATGGTTCGTTCGTTGGTTTAAGGCGGGGGTCAGGCGTATAATAGCCTGAGCTTCTTGCACTGCAGCCTATTGGCTAAATTGGCTTATTGTACTCCCCAGTCGTACTAGAAAAGGTTTGTTCCTTCTAAGAGGTCCAATAGTTTCCTACCAAGTTTGTCATGCGGGAGGTTATCCCCGCGTTGAATATTCCCGAAGATTTTAAATCTTCGTTGGGTTAGTGCTTCGCAGCTGTAAATGATGTGAGAGGCGGTCTCATCCTCCTCGCCGCAAAGTCTACATTCTATGGGTCCGTTGTAGACTCCCATTTTCTGAAGATGTTTTCTCAAGTGACAGTGGCCTGTTAGCATGCCAAATGATATGGTACTAAATATCCTAGTAAAATTTAACATGCACAACTTGAAAATTTTACATGTATTTAATTTTAATAGGAAAAAAAGGCTTTCGGGTGGGGGTTCAGATCCCTTTAAATATGCAACTGATGACATGCATCATGATGGTACTTTTTCATTAAATGTGCATTTTCAAATAATAAACTTCTTCGGTCTAAAATTTCTGCCAAACATTTTAATTTATTACCTGCATAAATTGAAAACTACCCAGAATTTCAAAAATATTTTTGTTAAGAATGTTAGTGCAGATTTTACCATTTAACAAAATTTATAACATTTTTGTAATTTACGAAAAAATAATTTTACATTCCTTTTTTAGGCCAATTTTCTATTTTTTTTAAATTATTTTTCACTCTTCGCGTATTAGAACCCATTGTCAGAAAATCGTTAGTTAGCTCAAGCTGACAAATTAATACACTGATGTTAATTGACTGATGCTCTAACGAAAGAACGAATATTTTTTACACAAATGATTTGCTACCTGCAAATGTCGGCGTCTTTGATTTCTGTGAAACCCAGAACACCGCGCCGCCGACTGGTTTCTTGCGATCTTCAGTACTCGGTCATTGTTCGCGTGCACTTGTTTGGTAAAACCACGATATGTAGTAAGCGGAGGAATATTATTTCGTACATTTTCTTATAGCTTTTCGGCTCGAGCTGGTATCTACGAAGGCGTTGAAGGGCCACATAAGTTTTTTTAAATATAGGATAACATTTACGACAAAATTTAAGAACGAATTTTATAACAAAGCCCTCGATTTAAAGAAAATATCAATATAAGCTTGAACTAAATATTTTTATTCGCATTTTTTTATTTCAAATATTAGCTACATAATGGCCATACTTTTCGGTCTCAGAATACTCTTTATATCGATATATTAATGAATACTCTTTTGTTTGCAAACATATTTAAAGTAATATTAAAAACATTAACGATCAAGAGGGTAATTTGCTTTGAAAATACTAAGCGTAATATATCATGTTATGTAGTACCGCTCCGACAGTGAAGAGAAAGATCGCTGTTTAATACCTTAATGCGCTAAAAGAGTTAACGACGATAACCAGCAGGCTGACGAAGAAAATTTCGGATATTTTCTCGCCCCGTCGCGGCTTGCATGGCGACCTTGAAATAAGATTTCAGAAATATCGGTCGGATACTCTTAATAATTAATTTAGATATATCAATATCAAGGCACTCTTAGTCAAAAGTAAATGGTGTTAGAATTCGTAAAGATTGCCTGTTTCCGCACCCAAAAAAGCGACTTTTCTCAATTTTGCGAATATATTTTAATAATTTTGGATATGTAGAGGTGTTGAGAAGTAATCAGCGCATTTTTTGAGAAAAAAATAAAACGGTTTTGTTAAAAATTAAATAAGCTACAGTCGATATAGTAAAAAAAAAGCTGCCGTTTTTTCCGTATTAAAGATAAATAAACGAAAAAATATCTCTTAAATACAATTTGACAAGCTCTATCCGCTAAAGTTTACAACGTTTCGACCAAAAGTCGTTTTCAGTACGAAAAAAAATAAAAACCGTGAAAAAATCAGGCCTAACTTTATGATTTCCACTTTCTTACAATTTTCGGCAATTTCCATTCCAGTTAGGTATAGAACGATATATTGGAAAAAGGTAGATTTTGAGATGGCCTAACCGATTATCCAAACCGAATGTCGATTGGATGCACCCAATTCGACTTATTAGCGATCCAAGAGGTACCATTTTCGACCAAATTTTGACTTTGAAAAAATCAAAAAAATTACTTCCAAACTTTCGATCGCGCTCACAAACAATAGGGTTCTGTAGCCCACGGTCGTCTACGTGTCGAAAAAGTTTAAATCAAAAAAACTCATTTTTACGAACTGTATCGAATGCCAACGAGATCCCGATATTTTTCGACTTTAAAAATTAATAACTTTTTTTCGGCACACCCTGTATATTCGAAATTTTTACACAACGTACCCCCACTATTCCTCTCTAAACCCAAAAAGTTTCAATCGTCCCACATTAACCGTTTCCGAGAAAAAAAATCGCAAATGTGAAAATGTCGAAAGAGACGACGGCGGCGGCGACAACATACATACATTTTTTTCACCGAAGCGCCGTATAACATATCGCGGTGTAGCGCGATATGTAATACTAGACTGGGTACATATCGCTAATCGTCAGCCGAGAGTGCATCTATTATTAGTACTAAAAATTTGTATTTAAAAAGTATTTTTCTTAGTTTCTTTTTTCTATGTTTTCTATTGCTTTTTTTACCTCACCTTCCTGCGGAACGTGAAGGGGAAACATATCGCCAAATTGTCATTATAACAACTGACAAAAACTAAAAAATAAAAATAACAGGTGCAAAATTTCCGTTTTCTTGTATAGATAGGTAGTTTTTGAAGACGGCATCGTATAGTGCTCGATGTCCCGTTTCCAATGCCGTCTCGCTCGATTCGCTACGACTTTTCGTTACGGAAATATATGATATTTAATATTATGATATTGACATTGAACCTGTCAGCACCGATTCTTCAAAATCGCACAGCAAAGGGTGTAATGTGAGATATATTTTCCAAGTTTGTCCTTTAAAAATATTTATTCAATCAATTTAAACATGAGGAAAAGAAACTATTCTTACATTGATAGCTGATAAATTAGTGAAAATGTTATTGTGCCGAACCCTTCGGGCACGGCACTGTTCGAGTTGGTTCATTTAATTTCATACTTTTGACAAAACCATTTGTTAGCAACCTTTAATTGTTATTGGTAAAGCATTTCAATTCGCGATAAAAAATAAATTTAGTTTCTTCACAATCCCAGTTCGTTTATTTCGTACCGAGGATTATCACTGTAAAAATCCTAAATTTAAAAAACTTTCAATAGGTACCTAAATAACGAAATATTAAAAAAATAAAAAGACGGGCCTGGAATTGAACCCGGAACCCGGTATCATCGCGACCACAAGTCGTAACCTATTATATACCTACCTACCACTAGGCCCGACCACTTTGAAAATAAATTATAATATAGAATATTTATATTGCCGTATTAAAAATGAAAAAAATACGATTTATTTAAGCTTGACGAGCTCTTTCCGCTAAGGTACATTACATTTCAATCAAAAGTTGTTTTCCGTACGAAAAACAATGAAAACCGTAAAATAATTAAATAGTAATTCTTACTTTTTTATAATTTGCACCCTTTACATTACAGGTAGGTATAGAACAATATATTTGAAAAAAGTAGTATTTGAGATGACCTAAACGAATCTCCAAACCAAAAGTGTGTCAGACGCACCCAATTCGATTTATTAACGATCCAACATAACCCTACATTGATTTTAAAAAAATTAAAAAATTGACTTCCCAACTTCCGATCATGTTCGCAAACAACAGTGTTTTGTAGCCCAACGTCGTCTACACGCCAATAAAGTTTAACTCCATTAAAATGCTTTTTGGCACCTGTATCGCGCCACAACGAAATAAAAACATATTTTTCAACTTTCTCTTTAATAACTTTTTTCCGGTACACCCTGTATATTGGAAATTGTTCCCAGAACGTGCCCCTACTATTCCTCTCTACGTCCAGAAAATTTTAATCGTTTTGCTCTAACCGTTTCCGAGAAAAAAATTCGCGAATATCTAAATGTGGAACAGCCTCCCACCACGTGGCGACGGATTATCAATGTCGGAACGCCATCTTTAAAATCGAGATTACAACTATTTCTGAAACATTTTGGGCAAATATTTTGATCAATAAAATTAGAAGAAGGTCCAAGGTAGATATTCCACCCGATTTAAAATCTGGAAATGTTCTTATTATTCTAGCAAGTCACGCTAAAAACAACCATTTTTCGCCATTTTTGACAGCCGGATTTTTAGAATTAATAATTAATTTAGATATATCAATATCAAGGCACTCTTAGTCAAAAGTGAATGGTGTTAGAATTCGTAAAGATTGCCTGTTTCCGCACCCAAAAAAGCGACTTTTCTCAATTTTGCGAATATATTTTAATAATTTTGGATATGTAGAGGTGTTGAGAAGTAATCAGCGCATTTTTTGAGAAAAAAATAAAACGGGTTTGTTAAAAATTGAATAAGCTACAGTCGATATAGTAAAAAAAAAGCTGCCGTTTTTTCCGTATTAAAGATAAATAAACGAAAAAATATATTTTAAATACAATTTGACAAGCTCTATCCGCTATAGTTTACAACGTTTCGATCAAAAGTCGTTTTCAGTACGAAAAAAAATAAAAACCGTCAAAAAATCAGGCCTAACTTTATGATTTCCACTTTCTTACAATTTTCGGCAATTTCCATTCCAGTTAGGTATAGAACGATATATTGGAAAAAGGTAGATTTTGAGATGGCCTAACCGATTATCCAAACCGCATGTCGATTGGATGCACCCAATTCGACTTATTAGCGATCCAAGAGGTACCATTTTCGACCAAATTTTGACTTTGAAAAAATCAAAAAAATTACTTTCAATCTCTCGATCGTGCTCACAAACAATAGGCTTCTGTAACTCGCGGTCCTCTACACGTCCAAAAAGTTTCAATCGATCAAGTTCATTCCTGGGACCACGGTGTGGGCCGCGTGAAACCCGACTTTTTTCGACTTTGACGTTTAATAACTTTTTTCCGGCACACCCTGTATATTCCAAATTTTTACACAACGTACCCCTACTATTCCTCTGTAAACCCAAAAAGTTTCAATCGTCCCACTCTAACCGTTTCCGAGAAAAAAAATCGCAAATGTGAAAATAGCAAAAGCCACGACTACGCCGACAACATACATACATTATTTTCACCGAAGCGCCGTATAACATATCGCGGTGTAGCGCGATATGTAAAAATAAATTTAAAATGAATGTATATACAAAGGAAGAACCTGTACTACATGGTCAACTAGGAAAGTGGTTGCCTACGTTTATAGGGTATGTGGGGAAGCAGCCAATACCACTTAATTTAAATTGCCACTTAAACGGACGATTGAATGGACTGCTCTTTACACATCAGTACACAGAGCCTAAATTCGCAAGATATTTTGAAGGATGTTAAGAAGAGAAGAAAAGTTACCGGGAGCAACGTTTGTCAGCACTAGGAAAAAAAATACCTCAGCCTAATCAAAGACAAGCTTGATGACGCAATTTTTTTGATAATCAGAACGTACACTGTACTTGAATTTAATTAATTTACCTATTAGAAAAACACCAGTTTTATCATCAAATAAATGGTAAAAACCACTCCCCTATAAACTTCATTTTGGTGTCGTCTTGACACCTTGTAATAATTAAACTGGATTAAACCTACTTTTTTTTAATGTATCAATATTTACTTTGGGCATAGCCTTCTCGATATTAAATAAGTCTAAGTACGACAGCATGACATGCTAGGCTCTTCATAAAAGCACTTTAATGGATCTAGGTGGTGGGGGAGGGGGGGGGGGGGGTCTCCGAGAAGTGCGATACATTATAGGTGAAGACTTAAAGCCATGTGGTACGGAGGTCAACTAAATAATTTGAGGTTAGGTTAGTTCTGCTTGTCAAATCTTGACAATCCGATAACATCTGTGTCAATTACTCCTTCTCTTAGAAGGCCTTGATTTAGGTATGGTACATACTGTGTTGATTAAGGTGAGATTATTATCAAATAAGTTTATTTCATTCTGTGGTTTAAAATGTATTTTTTACATTTTTTTTTACCATCAATCCCCAAACATTTTCAATTGGATTTAAATCAGGGCTTCTTGAGCACCAAGGCAAAGATGATACGTTGTTTTGTCTAAACCAGTTTCCTATATTTCTTGCAGTATGCACAGGGCAGTTATCCTGCTGAAATATAAAGTTATTTCCTTCAAAAACTATGGCAGAAGGAAGAAAAACATTTTCCAAAATCTGAATATCGTCGGTGAAACCAGAAAATGGTGTATCGGAGGGTGTATCTCCACCCTTAGTCAAATTTGAGATTTTAGCGCCACCTATTAAACACAAGCGGCGGCCATCGACTGACAACGACTGAATTAATACAATTTAATACAGATATCTATATTGCCGTTTTAGAATTCTGTGTATCTCCGCGATCTGCCAGTTCGTAGGGAAAAAAGTGTAACTCCACCATTTTTATTAATACTTCCATGTATTTTCGAGCTGTGCTGTTTGACTTTTGTATGGCTGCTAAAATGTTTAAATGCTCTCCTGTAAAATTAACATTTTGGGAGTTACACTATTTTCGGGTTTCATCGACGATATATATATTACTGTTTAGTGTTCCACCAATATTCCAGCATATACCTGTACCGTAAACACTTATCCATGCCCACACATTAACGGAGAATCGTCCACTGGTTTGCTTTTTTTTGAGTATTCTTCTCATCATATCGGGAATTTGGTGGTCTGTATACTAGAATCTTTCCTGACTGAAAAGTTTTCTCATCGGAAAATATAACATTTTGCCAAAAAAAATTATTTTCTGGTAAATATTGCATATAAAGCAAACCCAATTCTTTGTTCCTTATCACTATTTTTTAAAAACGGTTTAGATGCAGCTGCTCGATTTATTAAGTCGGAACTTTGTCTTACTCGGCGTTGCGTAGTTCTAAATCAGCAGAGAATACTGTTATGTGCATAGCAGATACTGCAGTTTCGAATGAATAATGCCTTAAATACTCCACCAAATTTCGGTCTTCTTTATTTGATGATTTTCTATTATTTAAACCAGACCCAACAGACCTTTCAAGTGTTTGATGATAGCACCATTTTTTTTTAATTCCTTGAACAGTACTTCTAGGTACTCTAAAATGATCAGCTATTTTTCCATAAGACCACCCTATTTCTACTAAACATATTATTCTTGCTTTTCCATTAATACTTACATGAGGCATTTTTGAATCAAATAAGATAATGAAAATACTTTGACAGATATCATGATAACAATTAACACGTAACAAATAGACCAGTGCTGAAGCCTTTGAAAATGGTAAAAAGTGAAAAAAAATAATAGTAGGATGAAACCCATTGGAAAAGAAAGAGAATAGAACAAAAATGAAAAGAAAAATAAATTACGGGCGATCCGTGGTCGGGAAGGGGGGAGGGGGGGGGGGGGTTTAAGGGTAGAAAATGATTTATCTCGATTTCCGGTAAAACTACAAGTCCTATGGAAAAACGTTAAATTGTAAAGTTGTAGGTAATAAAAAGATCTACAACTTTTATATTTAAACTTTTTTTATATAACCTCAAAATGTATGTGAAAAATTCAAATAACCACGTTTTTGGTTTTTTATTTTTATCTTTTACAATTTTTTTTTTATCCACGAAATTTGGTGAAAACTTACCTTTTCATGCCCTAAACACACTGTAATTTTTTTGATTTAAAATATTTATTTTTTAACCTTATTTTGACTTAATATCGAAAAAACACCCTAATTTTCAATCGAAAAGTCTCACGTCAAAATATCTGCTTTTTTAAAAAAGTCGGTGGGCTTTTTGTTCGTTGAAATCTTTACTTTCTGATAGTGTTAAAAAAAATATACATTACTTTGGCAAATGTTCTCAAAAAAATGCAAAGAAACGAAAAAAACTCGAATCCGAAAATTTTTTTTTAGATCAATATGTACAATTTTGAGCTATTTATTAAAATTTATACTTTAATTACTCAAAAAACGTAAGATTCCATGTTACATTGATAAAAAAAAATGTAAATTTTAATAAATAGTTCAAAATTGTACATATTGATCTAAAAAAATAAATTTCGGATTAGAGTTTTTTTCGTTTCTTTGCATTTTTTTGAGAACATTTACCATAGAAATGTATATTTTTTTAACACTATCAAAAAGTAGAGATTTCAACGAACAAAAAGCCCACCGACTTTTTAAAAAAAGCAGATATTTTGACGTGAGAATTTTCGATTGAAAATTAGGGTGTTTTTTCGATATTAAGTCAAAATAAGGTTAAAAAATAAATATTTTAAATCAAAAAAATTACAGTGTGTTTAGGGCATGAAAAGATAAGTTTTCACCAATTTTCGTGGATAAAAAAATTTTTTTGTAAAAGATAAAAATAAAAAACCAAAAACTTAGTTATTTGAATTTTTCACATACATTTTGAGGTTATATAAAAAAAGTTTAAATATAAAAGTTGTAGATCTTTTTATTACCTACAACTTTGCAATTTAACGTTTTTCCATAGGACTTGTAGTTTTACCGGAAATCGAGATAAATCATTTTCTACCCTTAAAAATGTCGTAAAATTTACTTTCGGTATTACGAGTATGCTAAAAATAAATATCTTTACTTTTCCATATGGTTGTAAATAACATAGCATTAAAATTAAAGATTATTACCTGCTTTCCAGCAGAAATGGATTTTAACAATAGACTTAAAAATAAGGAGCAATTTAATTCGCCATCCATTCCGAATGTCACATTGTTCAGGTTTGTGAAAATTATAAGCAGGAGGCGTTTGCATGATTTATTACGTGTTCGGTGACGGGTCTGCTAAGCATGTAAGATTTATGGTCGGACTTAATTTAATTTAATATACTTTAAGGAAATTCTCTCCTCCTGCTTTGGTCGTGGTTTAGATTAATATTATGTAAAAGGGAATGGGTGTTTTGACTTATAATTAGTGCACCAAAGCAGTAATGTATTTGTGTTATGGTTAGTATTGGGATCGGTACCTTCGGTCATTGAACCCCGTATTGATATTAGGACAAACTTATTTGGCTCCGCCATACATGCGGGCGACGGAAAAATATTCTCCTGGTCTACCAAATTATGCACTTTGTCGTCAGAGGAACGACAAATTATATACAGTGTCACCAGTAAAGTCCGCAACATATGGGATTTTTTTTTATTAATTGCTTTTTTCAAAATTTGACTTTGGCATCAAGTTCTGCTTCGATCGAGATGAAAATTAAGCAAAAAAATAGTAGTCACGTAATTCGCATTATCTGAAAAATTTTAATTTTTTCCAAAAAATAATTCAAAAGTGGGGTTATTTCCGAAAATATCGAAAAAAGTTATTAGAAAAAGTTTTTTTAAATGCTGTTTCTAGCCCACATGCAAACTTTCAGCTGGATAAGATAATTTTGATTTTTTACCTATATTTTGTAAATTGCACCACTTTTGCAAAATAAGACTCAACGCAACCTACATAAAACTTCTTAGTTTTGACAAGGCTTTATTTGTGTGTTTTTCTACAAAATCATTTTTTTTTTTTTTTTTTTTTTTTATGATCGAGCACAAGCACTATAGGAAAATCCTTTAAGGCGCTCTGGGAGCGGTGCGTGTGCGAAGAAAGCGATTCACGTTTTTCTTGAATCGTTGGAGGTTATATTCGGTTGGAAACACGGTCTCAGAAAGGCCGTTCCACAAAGATGACGTCCTCCAAATGAAAGAGTTCTGAAACAATGATGTTCGGGGTGTACTAAGTTGAACCACATAGGGATGGGCGGCAGTGGTTCGTCGTGTGTTTCTGCTATGCATTACTCTAGGTGGAATCGAGCGGGCAATATCTGTCGAACACTTGCCATGAAAATATCTGTAGAAGAGAGTCAAATCACCAACCTGTCTTCGATGTTCTAAGCTGTCGAGGTTCTTAGTCAGCTCGTGGTCGCCGATTAGACGAACGGCTCTCCTTTGGATGGAATCCAACAACCGAAGGGTATGCTTCGGTGCAGAACTCCAGATATGAGAGCAGTATTCCAGTGATGGTCGAATCTGGGCTTTGTAAAGTGTCAAAAGTTGTTGAGGTGTATACAACTTTTTGGTACGGAAAAGTATACCGAGCTTCTGAGAAGCTGCCCTGGCGATTGCCACTACGTGATTATGCCAAGACATATTTCCTCCCAGGTTGACACCCAGTAAATTAATAGACGAAGTCAGTGGAATTGCGTGTCCTGCCATAACGATATCGGGTTCTGCAATGTTGACCTTCTTAGAGAAAACTGCAGCCTGGGTTTTTTGAGCGTTAAATTCGACTTGGTTACTGTCACCCCAAGACAAAATTTCTTCCAGGTCTTTATTGAGGCGTGATACCTCATGTTGTCTGCGAAGATGTGCGTCAGTAGCCGATGTTTGAGGTTTCAAAGTAAAAGATGAGATAAGTGTGCTGTCGTCAGCAAAGCAATATAATGGATTTTCTGTTTTCGCTAGAAGATCGTTAATGTACAGTAAGAAGAGAGTGGGAGATAATATGGACCCTTGAGGAACACCAGCATTGATGGTGAAGGTGTCTGAGAGAAACCCGTCAATCGCCACTTGCAGAGAGCGGTCCTTGAGGAAGCTAGACAACCATGAACAAAATCGACCGGGCATACCATAAGAACGCAGTTTGCTTAGGAGCCCCTCGTGCCAGACACGGTCAAAGGCTTTAGAGATGTCCAGTGCAATAGCCCGGGACTCCCCATGATGTTCGATTGCGTTGCTCCAAAGATGAGTGACATAGGCTAGCAGGTCTCCTGTTGATCTGGACTTACGAAAACCATACTGATGGTCGCTGATAATTTTAAGGCCTTCCAGGTATTTTATAAGTTGTTGGTTAATAGCTTTCTCCATCACCTTTGATATAACTGAAAGCAATGCGACTGGTCGATAGTTGTTTGGCAGGGTTTTCTTGCCTTTCTTTGGTATAGGCTGGACTCGCGCCTTTTTCCAGCAAGATGGAAATATTCCTTTTTTGTAGGATAAGTTAAAAAGTCTACAAAATACTGGTGTGAGTTCATCGGCGCATTTCTTGAGCACTATAATAGGAATTTCATCTGGACCAGAAGCTTTTTTGGCATCGAGCCCCTTCAGAATTCGTTTGACAGGACGCTGACGGAATACGATATCAGTCATTTCCGATCGAACTGCTGGAATGTTCGGGGGTGTTTTTCCCTGAAAGTCTACCGTGGAGTGTGAAGCAAAGAGTTCTGCGAGTAAGTTCGCTTTATCTTCAGCCGTGGTTGCTATTGTGCCGTCAGAACGTGTTAGCGGTGGAATATTTGATTTGGTAAAATTTTGACTGACGGCCTTAGCGACTGACCAAAAGGACCTAGATCCGTTAGGACTGGCGAGAAGTTTATTTTTGATCCTCATGTTGTGAGCCTCTTTGTTTTGATCTATCGTTTGCTTGCACTGGTTTCGAGCGGTAACAAAGATGGTGCGATTCACATTGGTAGGATTTTTACGCCATTGTCGGTAAGCTAGATTTTTAGCTCTGACAGCACGCTCGCAGTTCTTGCTAAACCAGGGCTTGCCATTTGAAGGGCGCTTCTTGGAGAAAGGAATAAAGGCTTCCATGCCAGTAAGAATGACATCGGAGACCTCTTGAGCACAAGCGGATGGCTCATCTGAAGAGAAGCATACTTCCAGCCAAGGAAAAGTGCGAAAATGGTCCCTTAGGTCTTCCCAACTAGCTGATGTGTAGTGCCAAATTTTACGAGGTTTAGGAGGTTGTTCAGAACAAATTGGCAGCTCGCTTAGAGTTGAAATAAGTTTGTGATCGGAAGATCCTAATGGAGGATGAACGGTGACTGTGTATAGGTCAGGGTTGGATGTCAAAAAGAGATCTAAAAGACTAGCAAAATCTCCATCTCGGTCTGGAATTCGCGTTGGTTCTTCCACGAGTTGAGTTAGACCAGAACTGATCGCAAAAGATTCCGCCTCACGACCCTGTTCATCGTTGGTATTTGAGTATTTGAGCCAGTTGATATTGTGGACGTTAAAGTCACCAAAGATAGCGACTTCGGCATTAGGATGGTTGGTTTGCAAGAAGTCAATTGTGTTTGCTAGTGACGAGAAGAGTGCTCTGTAATGGGTGTCACTTGGAGGACGGTAAAGGCAGCAGATAAACTTGGTGATTTTCTGCGTTGATATTTTAAACCACATTACATCAAACTCTGCAGGTTCAAGTGTGTCCTCTCGTTGGCAGCAAAGATCATCTCGAATAAAGAGACAGACCCCAAAGTTGCGTCTAAATCGGAAATGAAAATCGTATCCAGGATATAAATAGCTGACGGTGTTCGTTGACGATCTGACCTTTGTCTCGGTCAGTGCGAGCACATGGGGCTTGGATGTTTGTAAGTGCTGGTGGACTGAATTGATGTTGGTATTAAGCCCTCTGATATTGCAGAAATCAATTTTGAAGCTGCTGTTTTTGGGTGTGTCAGCAACTGTAGGTGCCACTCTATTTCTCCGTTGAGTGTTGTTAGGGGAACCCAATATATTGTCGGAGACAGTGGATGTTCGGTTAATATCGCTTGATGAGGCCACAGGATCAGCCCCCACCCGGAGATCCGATCGGGGGGCGAGTTTACCTCCGGAGTATTTTGGTCCTGGAGCTTCCATCATGCTTTTTCTTCCCACCCTGGAAACCGGGAACATCGGCACAGCGACGAAACGTTGACTCAAAGAATAACTCAAGAGCAACTTCACGCCGCCTAAGCCGATGCAATGGTATCTCACCGGGCGATGCCGGGTGGGCCAGCATCTACCATTTGTTATATATTGTATAATTCGGTTATTAAAATTTGGTCGCATGTGATGCAAAGTTCATTTGTTTTTGACCCTGTATAAGGTAACTTCATAAAATAAGTATTTTTGAAAACGTAGTTTGTGTCTGAAAGTAAAAAAATAAAAAATAAAATAAAGGGGTTTTAAATCAAATCGTTGAAAATAGATAAACTTTACGTTAAGTTAAACTAAAATTTATTTTCCACTTAATGAACACTTTACTGATGACACTGTGTTCTTTTTTGTCTTATTATTAAGGTGTATCACTCTCAAACACAAACTACGTTTTCAAAAATACTTATTTTATGAAGTTACCTTATACAGGGTCAAAAACAAATGAACTTTGCATCACATGCGACCAAATTTTAATAACCCGATTTTGATTTTGTAGAAAAACACACATTTAATATGGCGCTACTTTAAAGAAAATGTATCTGAAATAAAGCATTGTCAAAACTAAAAAGTTTTATGTAGGTTGCGTCGAGTCTTATTTTGCAAAAGTGGTGCAATTTACAAAATATAGGTAAAAAATCAAAATTATCTTATCCAGCTGAAAGTTTGTAGGTGGGCTAGAAACTGCATTTAAAAAAACTTTTTCTAATAACTTTTTTCGATATTTTCAGAAATAACCCCACTTTTGAATTATTTTTTGGAAAAAATTAAAATTTGACAGATAATGCGAATCACGTGACTACTATTTTCTTGCTTAATTCTCATGTCGATTGAAGCAGAGCTTGATGCCAAAGTCAAATTTCGAATAAAGCTATTAATAAAAAAAAATCCCATATGATGCGGACTTTACTGGTGACACTGTAAAAGAGAAATCAGCCAAATTTTACTAATTAAAAAAAATTATGTGATATTTCCTCTTTTCCCTTTCCATTAATTTCAAAACAAAAATCTGCTTTCCGTATTTTATTACCTCCCCTTAATTCCTAATATTATCGATATTTATTCAGTTTTTCTTTGTGACATTCAGATTTATATTACCGACAGCGTAAAGAAACGCCTTTTATACAGGGTGTTTCATTAAGGTCGAAGAGCGGCCATATCTCGGAATCTATTGGGCATAGAAATTCAGGAAAAAAAAATTAATAACTAAAGTGGCCATGAGAAAATCCTGGAAATAATTTTTAAGTTCCGCATTTTGTAGCAAGGGGGCGCAATTGAAAAGTAAATTTTAACATTTTAGATATCTCCGAAAATTGCACGTTAAGGTATATTTTTAATAAGACCATTAAAAAGCTTGGACAATTATGCATCATTTTGGTCTTATTCTCATTGGCGTACCGACTTTAATAAGAGTGGGGGAAGCTGTTCAAAGTGTAATCATTTAAATCGCTGTAACTTATAAACGACTTATCCGATTTTAGCAAACTGAAGACTGTATGGAAGAGATATGTATGCACTTTTATCAATCGAACTTAGTTGTCCATAATAGTTCTCAAAAAAAATTCTAGAGGGCGCAATTTGCAATAACAATACATTTTTTTATTTTACTCCGAAAAAATAAATCATACGGTATAATTATGATACCATAATCGAAAAGTAGATGAAATTTGCTAGAAAAAATATTAAAACCGCAGCTCGATATCTCCGTTCGTTTCAGAGTTATTGCCAAAACAATAATTGTTAATACAAATTGCGCCCTCTAGCAATTTTATTAGAAACTATATTGTACCATTGGATACGACAATTGAAGGTTCTTCCAAACAAGCTTAAATTTAGTAAAATCGGATAAGTCGTTTAGAAGTTACAGCGATTTTAATGTTTACACTTTCAATAGATTCTCCCACTCTTATCAAGTGAAAGTGTAAACATTAAAATCCCTGTAACTTCTAAACGACTTATCCGATTTTACTAAATTTAAGCTTGTTTGGAAGAGAAAGGTAAGTACCTTCAATTGTCGTATCCAATGGTACAAGATAGTTTCTAATAAAATTGCTAGAGGGCGCAATTTGTATTAAAAATTATTGTTTTGGCAATAACTCTGAAACGAACGGAGATATCGAGCTGCGGTTTCAATATTTTCCCTAGCAAATTTCATCTACTTTTCGATTATGGTATCATAATTATACCGTATGATTTATTTTTTCGGAGTAAAATCCAAAAATGTATTGTTATTGCAAATTGCGCCCTCTAGCATTTTTTTTAAGAACTATTATGGACAACTAAGTACGATTGGTAAAAGTGCATACATTTCTCTTCCAAACAGTCTTTAGTTTGCTAAAGTCGGATAAGTCGTTTATAAGTTATAGCGATTTAAATGATTACACTTTCAACAGCTTCCCCCACTCTTATTAAAGTCGGTACGCCAATGAGCATAGGACCAAAATGATGCATAATTGTCCAAGCTTTAAAATTGTGTTATCAAACATATACCTTAATGTGGAATTTTCGGAGTTATGTAAAATTTTAAAATTTACTTTTCAATTACGCCCTCTTGCGGCAAAATGCGGAACTTAAAAATTATTTCCAGAATTTTCTCATGGCCACTTTAATTACCATTTTTCTTTTCCTGAGTTTCTATGCCCAGTAGTTTCCGAGATATGGCCGCTCGTCGACCTTAAAAAAACACCCTGTAGAATCACAAATGAAAAAAATTGATCGATACTGATACCGTGCGAGCAAAAATTATTTGCATCAAAGAGGGTATTGCATTTAAGGATGTAATGCTTAGCCGTAGAGCTTAATACCTGTTGGGTGTCAGTAACTACCTGAATTAACAATCAATCAGTTATTACGTCATCTTTGACAGTCGTTACAAGTAATTTGATTCATCGCTAAATTTTTCCAATTTCTTGAACAATTCACACAATGGGCTTTACGGAATAGCACAAAACATTCATGGTTGAAGCGTATTTTTGAAACGGAGTTAGAGTAAATGGTGAGTGGCAATACAATCCGGGTTTGTGCATGGACGATTTTCACGAACATTTTCCTAACGTTGCTTTTATTGCTGGGGATTTTTATCATTGCCTGAAAAGAACCGTGGATGTGTTTAGGGAAACAGGTTCTTTACAACACAAAAAAGGAGCAAGAATACCATCTGTAAGAACAGAAGAACTTGTTGCAAACAACACAACACTTTCGAAAATATGAGGAGACGTGTGAATTTATTCTTGGAGCATGGCGGTGGTCAATTTCAGCAATTTATGTAATTATTTTTCTTTTTCTTTCTGTATATTCTGACTTTGTTAACCCTTAAAAGGGCACAACCTTAATTTACAAATAAAATGTTCAAATTCACTTTTTTTTTTATTAATATACATCAAAAAGGTCAGAAAATGTAAAAAAATTTTTTTTTCTCATTTAACAAAAAAAAAACGGTATGTATCCCCCAGGATACAGGGTTCACTTAAGCATCCTTTGTTACTCACTTATTGTTTTGTATGATATATAGTAAAACAATTCCGCAAGTTTTTTCCTTGTTTAGTTTCCTAACTGAATCATCCCAAAAGGTTTGAAAATACTGCAGAGCTGTAAGAACACCATCAGGTGGTGCTTTATATTCTTCATCAACTGGAATCTGATTATGTTGAAAATCTTCTTTTGACCATTTGAAGTTGTCTTCAGCTCCTCTTTGCTTATTTTTTCCCTTACTATTTGATTTATTACTTGTTCTAGCGGTTGAGGCAAAATTGGATAATGGCACGTCATCATCTGTACTCCAGTTATCATCAGAATAATTTTGTTGTGGTATTAGTATTGGTATATGAGGCCGTAAAACCTCGGGTTCAAAATCTGGATCTAATTCGCTAAAATCGGGTTCGTCATCGCCGGAAGACGATCCAACATCAGAAATATTGACATTTTCCGGGGGCAATACTGGTATATAGTCTGCAACTCCAACTTTTCGGCCGTAGAAATGCTTACAAGATATTTCGGAAAACTGAAAAAAATAATTGACAAATGAAATTAAAAAAAAAGTTATCCCGATTTGGGCAGTGTGTACTGGGGGACAAGTTGGAACGAGTTTTAGCTGGATTCGAAATGTTTTATTACTAAAGTCAACGTTCTATGTGTATTTTAAAAATATTATAATATTTTCCCTAACTGCAAACCGAAAATAAAAATATCAAATATCGGTCTAAAACAGTTGCAAAACTTACCTCATCTGTATTTGCTGCGGACGCCATGATACACCATCAATAAATTACCTCTATACTACGTCCAGCAGCGCTGCCGACACTCCCGCCGAGCGGAACAATTTTACTGCTTGTGTCTCTCACGGGATACAATGCCCATTTTACTGTAAGTTTACCTCTCCGGCTATGGAAAAATTGCCATGCCTATGTATCCCGTAAGATACACTACCCGTTTAAGGGTTAATTTTGTAAACAACAAAAATAAATTTGTATTTGTCTACTTATTTTATTACTCACTAGTTTGGCATATCATGTCATAATATGGATTTGACAAAATTTTAACCTATATTTGGTTAGATATATCGTCCTCATATCATTGTGATCTTAACCAAGCCTTACACTTTTTAATCCAAGCAAATAATTTTTGCTCGCACGGTATAACATATTGTTTGTTTAAAACTAAAGTTGAAATGTGACACGCAGTTGCTTCAAAAAAAATGTATACACATTAATTTTTTTTTCAGCCAAACAGTAAACGATACAAAGAAGACAAAAATAAAGAAATAAACTTTTCCTTAAGCCCTGTGGAGTTATAAATTTTTTTGATACGTATCTACGCTTTATTCCTCATTTTAGTCAGACGTTTATTTTGGCCATAAAATGTTTTGTAAGAAATTAAGTTCTTTATTGCAGCATTTTGGAGCTTCTAAATTAAAAGTTCACATTCATAAAAAGTTAGCCAGTCCGTCATGTAATTTTTAAGTTTATAAATTTTCTACAAGTGAAATATAGCATTAAAAAAAATATTTTGTTTGTAGTAGGTGTCGTAGTAGTAGTGGTGTGTGCACACGAATATGCTGTACGTATTCATGGACTTCGGCCATTTAGAAGATTTAACAAACTAAGCTTTTGTGTTCAAAAATTTGGCTCGGAGTGTTTTCGAAAGTGCTTTATCAAATTAAAATAATATTTAATTTGTAAAATTTTCGAATAAGTAGGTGCATATAATACTACTAGACTGGGTAGGTACATATCGCTAATCGTCAGCCGAAGGTGGATCTATTATTAGTACTAAAATAAATTGACAATAAAATAATATTTTTGTTTCTTTTTTCTATATTTATTATTGCTCTTTTTTGCATCACATTCCTGCGGAACGTAAAGGGGAAACATATCGCCAAGTTGTCATTATAACAACTGACCAAAACTAGAAAATAAAAAGAAATGGTGCAAAATTTCCATTTTCTCGTATAGATAGATAGTTTTTGGAGACGGCATCGAATAGTGCTCGACGCCCTATTTCCAATGCTGTCTCGCTCGATTCGCTGCGACTTTTCGTTACTGAAATATATGATATTTAATATTATGACATTGATATTGACATTGAACTTGTCAGCACCGGCTCTTTGAAATCGCACAGCAAAGGTGTGCAATGTGGGATATACTTTCCAAGTTTGTCCTATAAAAATATGTATTCAATCAATTTAAACATAAGGAAAGAAACTATTCTTACATTGATAGCTGATAAATTGGTGAAAATGTTATTGTGCCGAGCCTTTCGGGCACGGCACTGTTCCAGTTCGTTCATTTAATTTCATACTTTTGACAAAACTATTTGTTAGCAACCTCTAATAATTGTAGAGCAGTTCAATTTGCGATAAAAAATTAATTTAGTTTCTTCACAACCCAAGTTCGTTTTTTTCGTACCGAGGATTGTCGCTGTAAGAATCCGAAATTTAAAAAACTTTCAGTACCAAAATAACAAAATTAAAAAAAAATAAAAAGATGCGCCTGGAATTGAACCCGGGATCATCGTGATCACAAGTTGTAACCTATTATACCACTAGGCCACCGACCACTTTGAAAATAAATTATAATGTTAGTTGATATAGCGTCCTTAATAATTTAATTATTTCAAAGTATTTAGTGGGGAAGAGCACTTCAATTAAAACACTTTTCACTTTTTATTTATTCCCAACGTTTCGGTTTAATATTCAAACGTTTTTCAAGGGTCTAGCTGTTAGCCAACTGAAAACCCACAAGGGTTAACCATGTTTTTTAAGTAATAATAAGTTTAATAAATATTAGAAAATGCATGATGCCATGTCAGGTCATTAAGTTTATACCTACACTTTCTACAATTTTCTAGACCCTTGAAAAAGGTTTGAATATTAAACTGAAACGTTGGGAATGATTAAAAAGTGAAAAGAGTTTTAATTGAAGTCCTCTTCCACACTAAATACTTTGAAAGAAATAAAATATAAACCTAATGCCGTAATGGAAATGAATCATGCCTTATATTCAACCGTTAACAGGAAAATCTGAAATTTCATAAATAATTATACCATGATTTGCAACAAGTTCATCTTTCTTTGCGAGACGAGACAAGAGTTTTTTGAAAAGTGTGAGATTTATCGCCCTTTGAACCACATAGAAACAGATTTACCAAATTTTGTAAATTTGCTGTTGTAAATGTTGACCTAAGTTTGCGGAATTTTTCGACCACATCTGTAGGTACATTTGTAATGAATTTTTATATGTTATTGCAGATGGTAGCTAGCCTTGTGCAACGGTAGCGTACACATCGCAAACGGAAGGTGCCTGACTGACTTATGTAATTGTCTTGACTAGGAGACTGTACTATGCAGTATTGCATAACACACACTGGCATCCTCAATCGCAAAAACACTGAAGATGAAAGAAAATCTCACCTCAATACCATAAATTTAATAGGGCTTTTCCAGTATCATTCGAGTGTTCCTTCGTCATGTTGTCGAGAAGTGAGCTACTCCTGCACCAAGTGAAAGATTCAGCGCGAACAACGTGAATTACGAAAAGGACTTACGTCTGATACCGTTCCGGATCGATTGTGGGACGCTCTAAATCAGAGGATTCGGTAATACCGACGCCGACGGTGTCCAGTGGAGTGACATTTCTTATACTGATCCTGATGAATTGGGGGTACTCTGCGACAATATCCTTCAAGTAGCACCACAAAGACGTATATAATAGGTTGCATCCGTCGAGGGCAAGAGACATCAGGACCGTAAAAAATAATTTTACCTCGACGATTTTTGGTAGTAACGCACAAAATTCGGCAACATTAGAGGCCAGGGGGAGCTTAGAGGGGGTACTAATTTATTTTTCTATTTTCTCGGCCCCCATTAACGCTACGGCAAAAGTTAAGTAACCAGCGTGGAGGGCACCTTAAAAATTACTAGTTTGAATCTTATGACTGTTCTCGCAACTGCAACATTTTTTTGAATATTTTATTTATTATACAATCATTTTATTCCTAAATAAATTATTTTTGGGTCTTTAAAGTACATAGTTGATAGGTACTCTATATTATAATGGATCATAAACGCACCAAACTGTTCGCATTATGCATATATGTATAGAATATTTTGCTCCCCCCCCCAACGGCCAACCGTTAAAGTTACTACAAAAGTCCTAAGTGCCAAAGGTAGAGAACTCGAAGCGCCTGTAACGCTGGTAACTTAACTTTTGTTGTAGCTTTAATGGGAGCCCAGAAAATTAAAAAACAAATCAATGCACAAACGCATGCCAAAAATCGTCGAGGTTTTTTCTTTCACATTGATCTACAGATAAGTCGCCCGTACTACCTAACTTGTCATTTTTTATTTCATTGATAATATTATGGTCACCAACACTCAGATCGGATAAACACCAGCTATCTCCTTAATGGGCAGCATTTCGTCAACGTCAAAACATTTTTAATTTGAAGTATCCCCTAACCTTGTTGTCCTGTTTTTAAAGCTAAATAAACCGAGTCCACGAAATGAAACCTTTCCTAATTGATTAAAAGAGTTTCAGAAAGGAAGGCATTCTATAATAACATGTATAGTATTTTAAGGTAATTTAGAAATAAGTAGATTGAAAATATAAAGTGAAAAATCGTATAGGGGTTTTATTTTAGGACGAAGATCAAGATTAAATAATTTATTACTTAGAAACTCTAAAAATACCGTAAGAAAAACTACATATGGATGGTATTCGGCTAAAGCAAAAATACCTGTTGAACCGGGCCCATATTTTATAGCAGCTCAAGCATCTGAAGGATTTACCGCTGCTGCGGCGGTTACTGCGACCGGGAAAATCATAAAAATTTCTTTAGAACCTACAAAAAAATACCAGACTGGAATATTCCAGGAAATGTCTACCAACAATATATGGAAAGGTTTAGTGATTTGCATCAAGGTAATATTTTTTAAAAGCATTTGATACGTATTGCAAATACCTACTTTCTAATTTCACCGCTTTTTTACTTTAAATTACGCAACAAAAACGGGGTTTTCTTAGACATTTTTAGTAATTACTAATTACTTATGATATACGAACAGCACGCCAAAATTTATGATTTCTTAGTAGTAATAAATTTTGCAGCGTAGGTCATAATGATATACGAATATAAATACGATTTTGGGCGGAAACGCTTAATTTTTGAAATACCTCTTCAGAAAGTGATGTTCTTCTTAGGGCTTATCCAGAGAATATTCCAACTTTTCAATTTTCTTTCGTGTTTGCAAGTAATTATTACTTTTTATGTTGCGCAATTATAGCTTGGTTCCAACCCAGCAAGGGATTTATTCCTGATCGGTCTTTTCCAGGATCTTCCTCTCTCTTCTCTCTTAAAGTTTCGTTTTCTGTATTACCTTAATGTCCTGGTACCTACTGTAGTATTACTTTGCTCGCTTTTGCCAGGGCCAGTAGTTCCTCTTGGCATTCCCAAACCAGTCTTGAAGTCACCTAGTTAGAGCTGTGGCTGTCGAATATTGTATAAATCCGCTTTCTAAGAGAAGTTCTTCTGTTGTTTTCATATGCACACTGTAGGATGCCGTAGATTTCCACTCGGAATACCATGGGAGGCTTACTTAGGGAGAAACATCTTTTTCCGATCTTACCCGTGTATATCTGCTCCGGTAGCCTCTTTGGTTTTTGAATAGTCTGTATACCAGATTATTGCCACAGAAGTATGTGGTTTGTTCCACAAATCCCATTTATCAATTACGGTCTTAAACGGTATATCACAGCGATACTTGGGATTAATATGGTCGGTTCTCATTAATGTGATATCGCATAAAAAAGCAGTCCCATTCAATACTTACCAGAAAGTGCCACCACATCACCAAACAAAGTGGAGGAAGATTTAAAATGTTCTCCATTGCGGATGTGGGGGGGGGTCGATTTTATAGCTCCTGTGATGCTCAAGCAGGGAAGTCCTTGTAGGATTCCCATCTTTGATATTGCGGATTCTACAGTGTCTATAGCCATCAGACCAGTGCTACATATGGTATGGCAGATCTCACTACCCTGGGGTACAGCTAATGCACCAGCCTAGCTGACATGTCCCATTTTTTTTCCATAGACTTGTCAAGTAACATTATATAAAATAATATTTAAAGTCAATTTGAGGGAAACGAATAAAAATATCAAATATTTCATTGCTGTCCATGACGACTTGTAGACGACGTGGTATGCTAGAGTTATTTCATTCTATGCTTCAAGTATCTTCTGTCATCTAAAATGATGGGTGTACTATATTTTGTCATTTCTCTCCAACCGTTCTCAACGGATTGGAGTCTGGACTCTTTGACTCTGAATTCTTCAACAATTCTTCAACAATTCTTGTCTTGTGAATTGGTGCATTATCTTGTTGGAAGATGTAATCCTCTCCATATACCATTCCAACCGATCGAAAATACATGATTTGTAGAAAAATATCTCGATAAATAGGAGCCGTGAGTCTTCCAGAACAATTTTTAAAAGTCCTGGGTACCTAGCACTAATCCAGTCCCAAATATTAATCAAAAAACGTCCACATTGATTAGTTTTATGGATTTGAGTCTATATACACTGTAGGATAAATATAAGGGTCCTTACCCCTATTTTACCCTATAATTGAATATTTAATATTAGTAATTAATTGTTATTGTTATAATCAGATATCATCATTGACACAGGTATAACCTATTTTTGCCATATTCTTGAAAATTTTGATCAACCCTCGTAGATTAACTTTTATACATCGATGTAAAACCATTTGCCTTTACTTCATTTGTAATCTTAATGCAATTTTGTGTAAAATTTTTGTTTCCAATTATTTATTTTGCTTCAAAAACTGAAATTGTTATTGATAAGTTTGTAATGTTTGATGCAAACTTTATCTAATTACATCAGTTTTGCCAAAACCGACGTTTCTCATTTTTCTTAAGTTAGTAAATAGATGTACAAAAAGAAAATATTAGGAAGATTTTGTTGAAATTTTACTTAATTAATATTGGATTAAAAAGAATAAATATTAATCGCTCAAAACATTTTATTCAACAACAATATAGTTTAATATATTTAATTTAATTTAATAATAATAATTAAGTAAAATTTCAACGAAAGCTTCCCAATATTTTCTTTTTGTACATCTGTTTACTAACTTAGGAAAAATGAGAAACGTCGGTTTTGACAAAACTGATGTAATTAGATAAACTTTGCATCAAACATTACATACTGATCAATAACAATTTCAGTTTTTGAAGCAAAATAAATAATTGGAAACAAAAATTTTATACAAAATTGCATTAAGATTACAAATAAAGTAAAGGCAAATGGTTTTACATCAATGTATAAAAGTTAATCTACGAGGGTTGATCAAAATTTTCAAGAATCTGGCAAAAAATAAAAATTCTACTTAGACTGTTAAAATTTCGTACAAAGGCTAAAAACGCCTAAATAAACAACTTTCTCGAATAAAGTTTTTCGATATTTTTATAAATAAGGGAATTTTTGAACCTATTTTATTAAAAATGACAAATTTGACAGGTAACGCAAGTCGTGCAGCTGCTTCAGTATACGTCATTTTTGGTTTTTAGGTAAGCAAAACCTTATTGCTTTTTCAATTTTTACCTATAACTAATAATAAAAAAAAATCCCATTTGATGCGAACTTTCTTGCGGACACTGTATATCCAAAATGTAGTGATACAATTTAATATACATTTTTATAGAACCCTCAAATATCTCAATTACCCAACAACCCGATAGTTTCAGTACAACACGATTTTTCCGTTGTCGCACGATTGGAATGCATTTTCGTTAGAAAATATTACTCCCCATCAATAATTACATGGGTTAAGATAGTCCCTATAAAATTATTCTCTCGTGACTTTGTCTTCATAAGTAAAAATTATATTTATAGCATCACATCGGTTGTTTATATCAGACGCTTCTAGTCGATGTCTTACTATACTGGATAATCCGGGGAAATTGGTATCCTCTTCCGCGATTAAGGCAGTTTTGGAAGGATGTTCCCTTAAAAAGTTGACAAGCTTGGTATCTTCATCCTTAATCGAGATCTTCCTTCTACCAGATTCTGGTTTTCTCTTATTTTCTCAGTATCCTTTAATTTTTTCTTGCGTGATATCACTGTTTACTGGTTTTCTCTCAATTCCGTAGCAATATCTTGTTTGTTTGAAGGTTGTAGACAATGATGTATCTTGAGTAATAGATGTGTTATGGACTTCCATTGCCTTTAGTTTTTCATATCACAACGTTTCAACTGGTAAGTATCTCCAGTCGTCTTCAGGTGAATACTAAACAAGTTACAAAGCTACGAGCCTATTTATACTACCTAGGGGGGCGGAGCTAGTGACGTATGATCGGGTGCAGTCGTGAGTCATCTGCTTACGTCACCATGATTATTCATCTGCTTACGTCATCCGCTTACGTCATCACGTTTGCATCACTACTCAATCTGAGCCTACACCTATTTAACAAGGGCTTCCAAATGTTTCTTATATCTGCAGAAGGTTTACTGAAACAGTCAGGGTTCTGGATTATGACAGCTGCTTCTTTGAATTTTCTTTTCCGCTAATGCTCTTCTTTAGTATAATTTTCATTCATTCATTGTAATGATGGCCGTGGATCCAAGTGTGGTCTGCTGCACCGGATCTGTTTGTTTCTCCTTTCAGTGTGTGGTTTCGATGTTCTTTGATCCTTGTTTGGAGAGGTCGTAGAGTTTCACCAACATAGAATTGTCCGCATTCGCAAGGTATTCTGTATACACAATTCTTTGTGTCCTTTTGATTTGTTGGTTTTGTCTTCGTCAGGTGGCTTCTTAAGGAATCTTTGGAGCTGAAGACTGTTCGGATATTGTACTGTTGTCCTATCCTTCGAATTTTTTCGGAGATTCCCTTGACATAAGGTACATTCATGGTGGGTCCAGATTCATTATCTTTGTTCGTTCTAGTTTTGTGATTTTGACGCTTTTTGATGGCCTGATCGACTAGTTCCCCTATCACCAGTAATAGCCAACATTTACATGAAATGGTTCGAGGATCAGGTGATAGACAAGGCGAATATTAAACCAAAGCTATGGCTTCGTTACGTAGATGACACATTCATCATTTGGAATGGAAGCGATGACGAACTTCAAACCTTTCTACAACATATGAACAACCTGGCACCTATAATTAAGTTTACAATGGAGAAGAAGGACAACGACAGATTACCGTTCTTAGACGTCGTAGTACAGAAAAACGAGAGCACCATCCAGACATCGGTATATAGGAAACAAACCCACACAGGTTAATATCTTAACTACGCCTCAAACCATTCAAACAGCACCAAACATGGAATAGTCAAAACACTCGTCGATAGAGCATTCACACTTTGCAACTCGCAGGGAACTTTGACGAAAGAACTTAACAACATCAAGCAATACCTTGGCATGAATGATTAACCCACGAAACTAGTCGATCAGGCCATCAAAAAGCGTCAAAATCACAAAACTAGAACGAACAAAGATAATGAATCTGGACCCACCATAAATGTACCTTATCTCAAGGAAATCTCCGAAAAAATTCGAAGGATAGGACAACAGTACGACATCCGAACAGTCTGACGAAGACAAAACCAACAAATCAAAAGGACACAAAGAATTGTGTATACAGAATACCTTGCGAATGCGGACAATCCTATGTTGGTGAAACTCTACGACCTCTCCAAACAAGGATCAAAGAACATCGAAACCACACACTGAAAGAAGAAACAAACAGATCCGGTGCAGCAGACCACACTTGGAGATTGAGTAGTGATGCAAACGTGATGACGTAAGCGGATGACGTAAGCGGATGACGTAAGCAGATGAATAATCATGGTGACGTAAGCAGATGACTCACGACTGCACCCGATCATACGTCACTAGCTCCGCCCCCTCCGCCCCCCTAGGTAGTATAAATAGGCTCGTAGCTTTGTAACTTGTTTAGTTTTCACCTGAAGACGACTGGAGATACTTACCAGTTGAAACGTTGTGATATGAAAAACTAAAGGCAATGGAAGTCCAAAACACATCTATTACTCAATATTTTCTCTTGTTCTCGTACCTTCCCTTACATTGTACCTCAATTAGGCCTTTTTGTTCTACAGTTAATACTGGCATTATCATGTTTTTATTATCAGCAAAACTAGCAAACTTGGAAGATAATATATTATATTATAGCATCATTTGACAACAAATCAAAACTTATCTAGGAGATTAAAGCAAATTTCTTTGTCCCATGATAATGAAAATTGAAAATATTTATAGTCATCATAGGCACCAATCGAATATATGCTAAAACGTATTCGATATGAACAGTCGTCGATCTTTATTCTTTTTTAGAGAATAACGGAAACTATAGATATAAAAGATGTTAAAGGTATAGGATTTATAGCAGTTCCTGCACTTGTATGCCTTGACGAAACGGGCAATCCTGTTACAGCCAGTGTTAGCAGTAAGTATTTATTATAATTCTTGAACAACTGAATCTATAGGATTAGGCTCACCTGTAAATTGTACTCTTAAAGTGCTTGAATATAAAAGGAATGTATAAATAAAATGAATTCAATTAAAGTAAGGATTAATTAATTTCGAGAGACTACATAATTATTTTAAGGACAGTTGTTGCAAACTTCGTAAATAATCTGCTCCTTGAAGATCATCAAACTTGTTGCCATCAACTCAATGTAGCTCCTGCACATTGCACAATGGAAGTTACAGTAGAACTTGATAGGATCTACAAAGATCGTTGGATAAGACGTTTGGGAATTAGTCTCCAAGCTAACCCAATATCAATTCATTGCATTTTTACTCCTGGGGCATGTTTATGGGCAAAAATTACAAATTATAATAATAATAATAATCTTTATTTCAAAATTACATTGATATATACATCTAAAGTAAATAACAAGTAAAAAGAAACGTCGTCAAAAAAAAACAGAAAAAAAGCAATTATTTTTAATACCTGTACCTTAATAAATCAATTTATTATTTCTTAATTATGTAAGTAATCGCTTATTGTGTAAGGTTCTAAATCAATTAAAAATTTTTTAATTCCTTTTTAAATAAACGTTCATTTGGTGCGTTCTTAATTCTAACATTCAATTTATTATACATTCTAATACACATATAGTATGGATTTTTCTCTGCAAGTGTTAATCTATGTATTGGGTAATTTATTTCTTTTGTTCTTGTATTATAATTATAATAAGTAATTGTATTAAACCTATCTCTGTTTTTATAAAAGAATAAAATAGTTTCGTATATGTACAATGCATAAACAGTTAATATTTTTTTTGACCTGAAAATGCCCCTGCATGACTGTAAATAAGACATTTTATATATTATTCGCAAAACACGTTTCTGAATAACAAAAATTTTTTCAAGTTTGGAATTGCTTCCCCAAAAAATAATTCCAAACCTCGATGTGGCCTCAAAATTGGCGAAATAGAGAGTTCTTTTTGCCATATCGTTTAAATATTTGGTTATAATGCGTAAACTGTAGCATATCTTATTTAATTTGTTACTAAGGTAGTTAATATGGTGTGACCAATCTAAAAATTCATCGATATGAATACATAAAAATTTGGTATTATTTTCCGTTGGCAGCTGATATTGCTCTAGTTCATATCTGGTCGTTTTTGTTTACTTAGTTTGGTTTTAAAAATAACAATCTTTGTCTCATCTTTACTTAAAAGCAATTTGTTCTTTTTAAAACCAAACCTTTGTGTCCTGAAAAATGTTTTTTGCATTAGTTGTTATTTCTAAAATATCCCTACCACTTACTAAAATGTTAGTTTCATCAGCATACTCTATTATTATTGATAAATATAATAAACAATACTGGCCCTAATATGTTCCTTCGTGATATTCCTATTGTATCTTGCAATGTTGTTGACTTATATACACAGTTTTCTTTTTCTAAAACAACTCTTTGTGTACGATTTTCTAAATATGACGAAATCCATTTCAGAGCGCAGCCCCTAATACCATAACATTCAAGTTTATTAAAAATAATGTTTCTGTCCAAACAATCAAAAGCTTTTGACAGATCTAAAAATATACCCATAGCTACTTTCCCATTCTCAGTAAAATTTAAATAAGAGTTGCTCTTTCGTGTTGCCCAAGCATTTAGATATCTCGATCCAAACGAAATTATATTTTAATTTTTCATAACATCCGCACTCTAAACTATCTTGATGAAAACGGCCAGCGTTTTGAACAACTGTTAAAATGGTCCATAATATATTTACCAATAATAATTATTTTATCAGTATTTTTTTTACGATTTGAGTATGGATGTGAGTCATATACACAAATCATCCTGAGTTAGTGATAAATTTTCTGACGCTCATTGAGGGTAGAATTGGGTACATTTTATTTAGCTTGAAACATGTTCTAGCGATCATTTTATTGCCCTTATTTTCTACCACGATTTGTAATGGTATTTACTATTTATGTGCGTAATACTTCTAGGAGATCCAACAATAAACTGTATACTCACATCCGATAAACGAGCCACATTGGAAACAGAAACAATTAACCGGACACACCACGCTCGTCTGCAATATTTCGGAGAGAGAACATTCCGTGATCTGGTTGAATCTAGGATGTTGTGGTTAAAACGTAATTTATTGGAGGATTGCTGGCATAAAGTAGGACACTTTATTGATTTACCTGATTTTTTAACATGGAAGGCCACTGGATCATTTGTTAGGTAAACAAAATGCAAATGATACTACAATTTTTTATACCGATACAAATTGGAAAAACCTAAATAATAAAATTAAAAAAGATTTTAAAATTATAAAAAATTGGTTTAATAACAATTTGTTAACAATTCATTTTAATAAAACAAATTATATTTCTTTTACTTTAAACCTAAATAACCACCACAAAATATGAACAGTATTCAAATAAATGAAGACATTCAAATTTTTAAAGTTAATAAAATAAAATATTTAGGAATTAGTCCGGTCAATCTAGACCAAAAAATTATACTGAAGGTACATAAATTAACAACAAGCTGAAAATCAGTAAAATTGTTCAAAATATAATTATAAATAAAATTTATAAGTTCCCCATCATTCCCGTGTTTGGATAAAAATTTACTCAAGGTCAAAGGTCAAAAAAATTAGTTTTTCGCAATTTTCGGCAAAATGGTATGTTTTATCATAAAAATAGTTCAGACAAAAATTGTAAATCATAAAATTATCTATAAAATATATATCAATACTTTTTTTCCTACGAGCCACCGGTTCTGAGATATAACGATCCAAAAAGTTGTAAAAGTTGTTATCGTCATAATATGCACACGTTATTTTTTCTAATGATTTTACCGCATAGATCTCTGCGAGTACTTCTGTCATGCCGCTTCCTTGCATAATATGACCAATTGCTCCCAGAAAAGACATCAGTAGATAAAATCCTCCGAGTCTGATGATAATTTTTGATACTTCAGAGCCCTCAGGCTGGTCGAAAGTCACGATGCATACAGTGTGGTCATACCGTTTTGCATTCTCTAATGCACAAAGTAAAGTCGTATAGATAGTATTATAGTTACTGGCTGGTTGGTGAATAAATGGTAAAAATGAAATTTGAGATTTAGAATAATTCATAATAATATGGTTATTTGTTAAACGTTCAATAAAACCATTCCAACCGGGTAAAGACGCATTTTTTCATTTTGACGATAACAACTTCTAAAACTTTTTGAATCGTTATATCTCAGAAACGGTGGCTCGTAGGAAAAATAGTATTGATACATTTTTTTAGATAATTTTATGCTTCACAATTTTTGTCTAAGGTATTTTTATGATAAAACTTACCGTTTTGCTGAAAATTGCGAAAAACTCATTTTTTTTTTACCTTTGACCTTAAATTTTTTTCCAAACACAGGAATGATGGGGAACTTATAAATTATATTTATAATTATATTTTAAAGAATTATACTGATTTTCAGCTTGTTGTTAACATATCGCTTTCTGCGATATGTTATTAATTTATGTACCTTCGATTGTCTAGATTGACCGGACTTAGTTATCTTTGACAGTAAATTAAATTGGAATTTTCACATAGAATATTTAATTAAAAAATTAAGAAGTTTACTACTGATTTTTAAAAACATTAAAAAATTTTTAAATGTATTATGGAAATATTATATTACGCGTTAGTTAAAACTAATTTAAATTACGGAATTTTAGGTTGGGGAGGAATAAATAGAACTTTAGTTAAAACATTAGAAATATTACAAAAAAGGTTTCTAAAAATTATATTTAATAAAGATTATCTTTATCCTTCAAAAGAATTATATTCAGAAGGAAAAAAGTTGAACATAGGACAACTTTACATTTATAACATCTTAATATATATATTTAAAAATAAAAACCTTATACAATTTCAAAACCATAATCATAATACGCGTCATAAAAATGAAATAACCATAAAACCTAAAATAAATAAGTCCATAGGACAAAAAATTTTAAATATTTATGTTTTTATTTAAACGATTATTTACCAACAAAAATTAAAAAATTGATTTCATTAAAAAAATTTTAAGTCGAAATAAAAACATGGATATTAAAAACAGACAATTTGAAGATATTTTTAGAAATGCTTTAATTAATTAATATTGTACTGAATAATTTATATAAGTAATATTTTTTAATTAAAAATTATGAATTAATAATTTAGGTAATATATTTCTTCAAAAAAGCTGCGTTTATAGTATAAATTAACATTTTTACTTTAAAACTTGATTTTTAATGCATATTTATGATTTACGATTTTACATACTAAAACAAAAAATAAGATTTGCCCCTAACAAGCTCAGCTTCAGGGGATTGAAGAATAAGTTTATCGAAGACAACATAAACATATTTATTATATTATTAAATTTTAAATAAACTTATTATTAATATTATTATTATTATTATTATTATTATTATTATTATTATTATTATTATTATTATTATTATTCATTCAAAAATAATAATCAACCTTGATTCCAAAATTATTATTAGTAATAATGCGATACCGTTAGAAACATCCGCTAGAAACCTTACAAAAAGTTACAAATATTAAAACGTAATTGTATGATATTTTCGACTAGCCTTTAAAAATACGACCATGTTACTCCAACCTATAATAGACAACGTAATATTATAATACTTAAGTTTAGACGTGAAATTCACTTAAATTGTTTTATTGATAAAATAATTTCTACTAAGAAACAACATTATTTATATGAAAATTTCACACCTGTCATTCTAAGCCAATCACACACTTTCATTTCGACAGTTACCAATGACAACCTTCAAATTTTTCGGAAATTTTTCTCCTCCTGCCAAGCTGGGCGAACAAAATTAATTAAGGCTAAATATTTTTGGAATTCTGGTTCGAACTCTTCTCTTCGTAATGGAGAATAACAAGGTTATCTTCCCTTTCCACTTCTATCAGATGTCTATGTTTAATATAATAGATGTAATATTTGGATGCAATTTTGTTCTGCTGAATTCTGGTTTTTCTTAAAAAGGATGGGATATCTTCCTCCAAAATCTTCTGGATAGCTGAGAAAAGGTTTTCTTGATGGGGATTTAATTCAGGTTTTTCCATTAAACATTGCAAATACTTAAAATTTTTATGAGACATATGTCCCCTATTTCAGAGCAAGATTTACAAACACCGTAGGGCTTAAAATTAGTTTCTTGATTGTTTACTGCCATGATTTAATTATTGTGAACTAAAGAAGCACGTTTAAAAAATAACTGTCGACGTGACGTATAGCAGAGACGATTTCGACATCACAAGCCTAAGCCTACTTGACTGTGGTATCTACTATCTACCTGGATTTTAAAAATTGTTTTATCTGACATAACTAGCCTCAACTAGAATATACTATGCTTTCCCTTTGTTTATCAAAGGCTTTACACAAGTCTAGAGATAAAATGCCGCATTTTTTTATTATCCTAATTTAATTGAATGTTAGTAATAACATCCATAGCTGCAGTATCTCTAGATTTGCGAAACCCATACTGATTCTCGGAAAGTAAATTTTGTCTTTCTAAAAAAATTCGTTAATTTTATATTTATAATTTTTTCCAAAATTTTTGACAGAACAGGAAAAACAGATATTGGACGGTAATTATTAGGATTATTAGTTTTATCGCTTTTAATAACTGGTGTCACTTGAGCAAATTTCATTTTTTTCGGAAATGTTGTTAAGCAAAATCCGACTTAGGATAGGTGCCAACTAGTATGTTACTGTCACCAATAGTTATTTTTAGTTATTATATTTTATAATTTTTAAAAATTTGTTTAATATTTTGGAACAAATAAATATCTTTATTATAATTATTATTCATTATACAGCACCTCGAAAAAAGTTGATGTTTACTGGAGTAGATCCCCATGTCAATATATTTGGAGGTCGTTGAATCCGAATCCGACGTCCTTTTGGCCCCAGGTCTATTGATTGAATCTTTAAATCACCAAAATACTTGAAATTTTCAGTTACTGATTTTTGCCCTTAATTTCGAACGTTGCACAGCATTTGATTCAGGAGTCCTCTGCTATTCTTCTTTGTTTATTCGAAAGTAAGACATGGGTATGGTAGAGGGTTAACAACCGATCCGAAACGTAGCCCCTGAGGGGTAAAACCATCCTTTCAGGTAGTTTTCTTTTTTCGAAGGATTTTTGTGTGAACCAAGGCAGAGGAGAGGTTTGTTTATACATATGCATGGAGATCCAGTTCAGTGGACGAACCTTTTTTTCAATAGGGTTGCCTTTTAAATAGAAAATGTAGCAAATCAATTAATCTCAGAGGTTCTTATGCCAGATTTGTTGAAAATCGATGTGATATTAGGAAAACTACATCCCAGTCTTTAATTTGACATTGGCTAAAGTATACACCGATTTAATGTTGGTCTCGACGTTTATTCAAAACCAACGACAATACAACTTGGTATTTTGATGTACTATATTAATGATAACAAAAAGACAATTCTCTTCAAACACGATTATACACATTTTATATACCGTGCGAGCAAAAATTATTTGCATCAAAGAAGGTTTGGATTAAAAAACGTAGGGCTTGGTTTAGATCACAATGATATGGGGACAATATCTAACCAAATCTAGGTTAAAATTTTGTCAAATTCATATTATGACATATATGCCAAACTAATGAGTAATAAAATAAGTAGACAAATACAAATTTATTTTTGTTGTTTACAAAATTAACAAAATAAAAATAATATACAGAAAGAAAAAGAAAAATAATTACATAAATTGCTGAAATTGGCCACCGCCATGTTCCAACCATAAATTCACACGTCTCTTCATATTTTCGAAAGTGTTGACCAGAATCTCTGAAGAAATGTTACCACATTCTTGGATACTCCTTTCTTGTAATTGTTCTAAATTTGCAACTTGTGTTTTAAAAATAGTGTTCTTTAAATGAGGAAAAACGAAGTAATCCATAACCGTTAAACAAGGTGATCTAGGTGGGAATTCAATGTCTGATCGAAAACTGATTAATCTGTCGTCGAAAAAATTGCGAAAGTAGTTAATAGTTTCGGCGGCTGTATGGGCGGTTACACCGTCCTGTTGAAAATATCCAAAACGTAGTTCGTCGTCAAGTAATTGCTCTACAAATCGATTCAAAATATTGTCTCTATACCGCTGTGCTGTAACTGTCCTCGTGGAAAAAAATAGGACCAACAATTAATTCTTCTTCGGGAAACAGCTAACCAGACACCAATTTTTTGAGGGTGCAATGTGGACCCTAGAAAAAATGGGGATTTTCACTAATCCACATGCATTTATTCTGAGAATTCACATAACCGGAGAGGTGGAACCAGGCTTCATCCGAAAAAAATGTCAGGTCTAATAAATCATTCCTTTCCAATAAATTTTGGGTAAACCATTGAGAGTAATTCCTGCGTCTTTCTAAATCTGCGGCTTGTATTTCTTGAAATACTTGCACTTTATAAGGAAATACATTTAGCTGCTTCTTAAGAATAGTCCTGCATGTTCCATAAGATCTTCTCACTTCTTGGAACAGGCGTCTTATACAATTTGTTGACGTATTTTGCATTATTTCATGAACGTTTGCAACAAGTTCTTCTGTTCTTACAGATGGTCTTCCTGCTCCTTTTTTGTGTTGTATAGAACCTGTATCCCTAAACACAGCCACGGTTCTTTTCAGGCAATGATAAAAATCCCCAGCAATAAAAGCAACGTTAGGAAAATGTTCGTGAAAATCGTCCATGCACAAACCCGGACTGGATTGCACACATTTAAAAGTCTTTAGGCCATTAACTTTGAATATGAATAACCTTCGCAGCAGACATAATATCATTAAGCATTTTTTATCATTTAATCATAACAGGATCAAGGTGTGGTTTGGTATTTCTGCAAGCGTGCGAAAAACTGATACTTCTCGCACTCGTAATTAAAAATACTGTTCCACCGTAGGTTAATTGGCGTATTATGTTTTTAACTAAAGCATGACCACTTCACTGATTCGTCTATTAAATATTATTTTAGATTTAATAATCAATAAAAACTTTTGTCTTTAAAAAAATTAGGTCTTCTAGCGTATTGCTTTCAACTTGGAGTTACGAGGCGACGATAAGTGGTGAAGAAGGATGGAATTCTGGATTCTTTAATGAAATAGGTCTACAAGAAATGGTTCAAAACAAATTTCAAAAATTAGGTACGTATTTATAGTATTTAGGGAGTACTAGGAGAATGGCGGAAGGTAGAGGAGGTAGTGGTATAGCTTTATAGATGGTTATGATGAAGAACTGGATCAGCCTTTTATATAGAATACCACCAACCTAATTAGGAATCGCTTAGACCCGTCATATTATTTTTTTTGAAAATGTTTTTTTTTTCAGACAAAATATACAGGGTGCTTCAATAAAAAGTCCCAGGTCAATTATTTCGAAAACTAAAAGTGACATGTAAATTCTATAAACATCAGTTTTTAGCCTCTATGATTGGCTTCACAACTGTGTAAAAAATGTGTTTGAATAATACAAGATGAAGGTGGCGCCACGGTGCAAAGAATTTTTTCGATGACAGGAACTTTTAAATGTTGTGGCTCATAAAGATAATTAATTTTTGATCAAATTATGTCTCATAAAATTTTTTGATAAACCCAACATGAACGGAGATATTTGGGGTTAAGTTTTTTTTTTAAATAATTTTAACGAATATTTTAATTATAAATATTTTTAATATCCTTTAGCAGATTTAAATTTAATTTTGGTAATGATAATTTTAGTGATAAAACGCTCGTGTAGCGCTAAATTATTACTTCCAGCGCCTTAACAAATAATATTGGCAAGAAATAAGACGCTACCGAGATTTTGGTAATTTTTATATTTTTTTCGGAATAAGCAACTAAAAATATCCTTTTATTGTCTGTTAAATTGTTTTCATATCTTGCTTCGTTTTCGAGAAATAAAAATAAGATAGTACATTATATACTTAGGTTGAGAAGTGAGCTATTATATAGCGAGCGCTTTTATATACTGAGGCGCGAAGCGCCGAGGGATATAATGTGCGAGGTATATAATAGCCTTCTCAACTGCGGTATATATAGAATTTTTTCTACTACTAACAATAAAATATTACATGTTTTAATTCGTTTAAATCTTTGTTACCCATTTTCACCTAATTTTTAAAAAAATTTGAAAATCAAGTCACTTAGGATTTTACTTGTCAAATGCGATCTTCTGTCAGTATGTAGAAAATATTCGGGTTAGATAATAATATAAAGTTAAAATTATAAAATGTCTGAAATTGAGAGTGAAGAATTGGAAATTTGTACCCCACCCGAGCTTAGAGAGGCGTCAAATAGCGCACAGTGCGATCTGTTACCAGAGAAATTTAAGAAACTATACTTGAATGCATACGCGCAACTAATGGACTGGTGTGTAAGACAAAATTACAAGCGAAAATTGCAATTTTATTATAAATAAATTAGGTTTGTGTTTATTACCACAGAACCATTCCTGAAAGTATCTTCCCAATAAAATTATAATAAAAAGTCCTATTTTATTGATAATTTAATCCTGTTTTCCAGAATTTCTTTGTTTTAATGGTCAAAAAAGGCTCAAAATCAATAATATGTTAAAGAAACGGTGAGTTAAGTTATAAAATTGTCTGCAACAACCTCATTGAACAGCTGTTTTTCATTATTGACCTAGGAATTTTTTTATTATTATTATTAACCTAGGTGAAGAACTGTTACTTCTCGATAAAGGAATGAAGTAAATAATGACGATTTCTCAAGCAAGTAGTAGAAAAACAATTTTATTGCATATCTCTGGAAAACAAAAATCATTAAATAATTAATACGCGCAGTGGCGTATTGGGGGGGGGGTCCGAGGGGTCTGGACCCCCCCCCCCCCCCCGTGGGCTCAACATTAAAAAAACTCAGAACAGATCAGATGCCTTGTTGCATTTAATTTCTAATTTAGGTGAGTAAAATAATATATACATGGTGATTGATAATTCGATTAATTCCTCGCAGGAGGTAATTTGTGTTTTTTTCTTAAATATGACCTATTCCAAAAATGCTTGGTTTTCGAGTTATTTTAATTTTTTTCTTGTTTTTTACCTGCGTGTCTAATTTATTTAATTTAAAAAAATTGAAATGATGTTCACTTAGTTTTGTAATTTTTTTGCAAACTAGAACTATTAGCAATACTTTGTTTTTACAAATAATTAAGTAACTGTGTCACAGATAACAAAACAACATGGCCAAACTTGGCAAAAAAAAATGGCAAAAATAATTTGAAAACCAATCATTTTCGGAATCGGTCATATTATGTAGAAATATATATTTTTAAACATAAATATTTAAAAAAATATATATTCCCATTATTGCGTTTATATTTAAAAATTTCTTAATTTCTTCCTTTTTTGGGTTCAGCTATCAAAACATAGAAATTATAAATTTTGATAGTTTAAAATAGGGCGTGGCACCGAAAATTTTTTCGCGCCACTGAATACGCGATATTTTTATTGAGCAAAAAAATTTCTATTTACCTCTAAAAATTAAAAAAACTAAAAAAATCGAAGATTTATTAAAAATCTCGGATTTAAATTACAAACGTTATTCTAAATAAGTTTTCTAATTGGCATTTTGGTTAAAAATCAAAAATAAAGGTAGTTTCCTCTTGAAGAAAGATCATGTTTTTGAAGTTTTTGCGAACCTTGTATAAAAAATCAAATACTCTCTTCCTGAATTGCATTTTTTTTACAAGCAAAACTTTTTATCAAGAATGACTTTTTCCCGAAAAATGAAATTTTTCATACATTTGTGCTATTGTAAACCCTATCCGCGGACAGTCTGTATATTATTTTAGTGATTTTTATGTTGCCGGAAAATAGTTACTAGTGCGCGGCTACCCTAACAGACATGGGTGGCTTGATCATGCACTAGCGGCGTGGATGTGTTTTCTCGCGACTTGTCGCTCACTGGATGCAATAGTGGCACATCTCAATAATTGGTCATATTGAGTAAGTGATACCATATTACCTTGAATACCTTATTTGTCACACTAACAATAGTGGCATAAAGTTATCTCTAGTGGAACTCGCTAGATGGCACTAGTGTCACTATTGAATTTCGCGCTTTTTTGATCGAGTACGTAGACAACAGTGGCACTTGAATTTTAATACGATAAGTTGGAACACATTTTACATTTTTAATAATGCAACAGTGGCATAATACAGGTGGTGTCAATATTGCATGTTATTATTTTATATTTTATTGCTAATTTTTGTGGAATAAGTTTAGTTGTGCCAGTATTGCCTTTTTAATTGTAAATTTTGTATTTATGTGTCGTTATTTATTGTTAAAGGCTAGACTATTAGTTCATGTTCAAACTAAATAAACAACATGTTTTATTTTTTGACCTGTTCCTGTTCCTTTTTGCAATAAAATATTGTTACAACAGAAACACATATTTTTAATCAAAATTAATTATTGAAACAGACCATTTTATTTAATGAAGTGACGTATGTACGTAAAAGTCTACAATGGCACAACTTAATATTTTCCAATTTAATAAAAATATATTCAGTTTGAATAAAAAAAATAAAGTGCAATACCATTCGACCTTAAATATTCAACATAATTTATTATTAGTTTTCTAATTAAACAAGACAGCTTCTTTAAAACTCAAAATATTTAATTGCCAGATTACAAATTGTTGATTTTCTCAAAACTTACAATTTGTTAATGTGTCATTATTGCACCCAGTGAGCGTTGTGTTTAGGAAGAATTTAGTATTGATTAGGTGGATTTTAAGAAAGATTAAGGATATTTTGATTAATAAGTAATATAAATAATCAATTTTCCTTCTAAGGTACTGATGTTCGGCGTCCTGGCAATCCAATAGAAAATGGGCTTCTGCAAGACGTCGCCAAGGACATGGGTTTACCCGCTGGATTACCGGTAGCAACGTCGATGCCCGAAGCATATGCTGGGGCACTTGGGATTATTGGATGCCAAGTGAATGCATGCGATAATGATTCCACTACGAGGATGTGTAAGTTTTCTAATGCAGTTTCGTAAACTCTTGGATCTAACTAAATAGTTTGGGACATTGCTTTACTCAAATATAAACGTTTCGACCCCAATAACAAAATATTCATTATTTATCTTCGTTAACGGCGAGTGATTCATCTAATATTAAATGGCGGCAAAGTTGCACTATTCGGAGCTAGGGCTTGGAATTGTATTCGAATAATTCGAATATTCGAGTATTCTAAATTCGAATTTTTTGTTAGTTAAAAAATTCGACTATTCGAAATTCGAATATTTGACGATTCGAATATTCGACTATAGAAATATTCGACTATTCGAATATTTGACTATTCGAATATTCGACTATTTAAGTATCTATTCGACTATTTGAATATTCGACCATTCGAATATTTAACTATTTGACTTTGTTCGGATATTTATATGTTCGTCTATTCGTGTTTTCTGTGAAACTGTAAATTTTAACGTAAAAAAGAAATACAAAAATAAAATTATATAGTCTTATTTAATTAAATAAACATAGGTATTATTATTATATATATATTTTCTCTTTTGCTAACAACATCAGCTGTTAATTATTTTTGCTTCAATTTCCTGATAATGAGTGTTTCTACACTCGAAACATGTCGATTCTAGCCTAGCTACTGAATTAAAATTGTGGAGAAAGACTTTATGCTTTTCTTTTCCCTATATTATTAGTTAAGTTAAAAGCTGATTTTAATTTCATCATTTTACAAAGAGTTTTAAATTAGAAATATCGAATAATTTTTAGATTTTATTCGATATTGCTATCAAATAGAACATATGGAACGAAATTAAAAAGAAATTTATTTCATGATTTTACATAGGTTGTCAGCTGAAGAATGACGAAAGCAAACAAAAGCAGATAATTCCAAATTTTGTCGCTTCTCTCTGGCTCGGAATTGTATTCGAATAATTCGAATATTCAAATATTTGACTATTCTAAATTCGAATTTTTTGTTAGTTAAAAAATTCGACTATTCAAATATTCGACTATTTGAAATTCGAATATTTGACTATTCGAATATTCGACTATTTAAATATTCGACTATTCAAATATTCGACTATTCGAATTATTCGACTATTCGAATAACATACCAAACGACTATTCGAATACCTATATTTTAGAGCCCTATTCGAAGCCGACTAACATGACTTAAACAAAAATTAAATATTCCGAGTATTCGTAAAAGACCGAAAATTATTATTATTTTATATTAATAATGCCTTTAAATTGAATGAACCAACCTGAGATTTATCAAAATGCAAGGAAAAATATAATGGCTTATTTCACCGACAAACCTGATGATATCACCCAGAGGACGAAACGTCGGACTCAAAATCTTGGCAAACCAACTGATAGAAAATAAGAAGTGACAATCAAAATGTTAGACATTGTTGTGTGTGCATAATTTTTGTAAATAAGGTCGGCTCCAAGTTTTGCCGCCATTTAATTTTAGATGTATCCCTTACCGTTTACGTAGATAAAAATTGATGATGGTATTATTTGGGCCGAAATGTTGATATTTGATTAAAGTAGTATTACGTTATTATTTCTAGACACAAGATCTACGAAACAGTAATGAAAGTACATGTCCGTATTGATTAATTGGTACCTGATTATGGTACCGAAAACATGAAACGTCAGAATCAATATCTGATAGCCATATGTTATAGAAAATAAAAAGTGGCAATAAATATGTAATATTAGCAATTTAAAATCACACACCAAACTTATACATTTTGAAAATTATTTTAAGAATATTATAACATATTATTTTTATTAATATTTTCTACTTAATTTCCTAGTTTTTATTTCTATTATTTTGATTAAGACAACTTAACTGATGGTGCTTTAGTATAATAAACTACTGATCTAATAGGCATTGTGGAATTTAATTAGGGAATTTAATTTTAATTTGGTGTTTGGGGATTCATAATCGTAGGTCTATGTATCTCAAAGTTATTGAAAAATCTTAAGTCTTTAATAACTTCTGTAACCAATTTTTAATCCATCGATGTGGGATCATTTGCCCATTTGGCAGATTGGCTCTAAAGATAGCTTAAGAATTAAAATTCAAAAACCTAAAAATTTTTATATAAAACTAACAAAAAATTAAGCAATTCAATAAAAAATAACAAAACTAACTTTTAAAAAGAACATAAACGCGCGGTTTACAAACAAACTCAAATGCGGAAGTTGCCCAAAAAAGTACTTAGGACTGACAGGTAGGGACTTTAAACCAAAGAGTTAAAGAACACAAAATTTGTTTTAATAAAAAATACTAACTCTTATTATGCAATACTCTCTCTCAATGAAGAGAAACATAATTTTGATGAATATTTCCTTCATATATAAAAAATCTCATAAGAAATAAATGTGGAATTACAGCGATAATTCCACAGTAAAAGCGATAATTCCCCAGTAGGTAGCTATCAATCATAATCAAGTTTGTATTACTACTATGTACTACACAAATATATTTAAAAAAAAAACATTATTTTTTCTTTACCAAAATTAGAGGGTCCTTTCGCATGTCCTTGTATATGTTTATATATTGAAGAATAAGTTTATCGAAGACAACATAAACATATTTATTATATTAATAAATTTTAAATAAACTTATTATTATTATTATTATTATTATTATTATTATTATTATTATTATTATTATTATTATTATTATTATTATTATTATTATTATTATTATTATTATTATTATTATTATTATTATTATTATTATTATTATTATTATTATTATTATTATTATTATTATTATTATTATTATTATTATTATTATTATTATTATTATTATTATTATTATTATTATTATTATTATTATTATTACGGTTACCGCAAAATCTTTATTATTGAACTTACTTATATCAATCTGCGCCTCTTCGCGATATTTAAAAAGTTAATTGATTATAAATCAAGATTTCTTTAAGGCCAGAGAACAGGCCCCGCCCCTATTGAAAATGGGTATAAAATAGCATGCAAAACAGGGGTACTTGCTGTTCAACATTTCTCTTAAACTATGGGTTTTACATACCTAAAATTTTGGTGAGGTGTCACAGAAGGTTGGTGGATTATCATGAAGTAAATCGCTTTTCGAAAAAAGGTATAAATAATAAAGAAATTACACTTGAAAAATCATGTTTTTGCTTTTCATGACCTCGACAAGAAAATCACTTATATACAGAAGTCCACGTAAAAAACACAAATTCAATATACTTCTTAATATTCACTACAACTTTCTGTTCCCCTAAAAACTTATTTTTTTGTTAAATGTTCGCACAATTTCGATAAATATAAAAAAAAATTGCTCAGAACCTGGTTTACTTTTAGGCAGTCAGCTGTTAGTAACTTTTAGGGATATTTGGTTTTCACCAATATAAAATCTACAGAAACCTACCATTTAATCGGTTTGAGGGGTCTCCGCTAGGTGTCGGCACCGCGAATGTCCCATTCTATTATTTCATTCATAAAAATCCGTTATGTCGGCTTTACACCATAATAACGCAATTTTCTATATTGACCCAAGTCGATGTAACTGGAACAAGTTGCTTATTATTTGACCACTTGTCTTGGCTGAGCTGACCTAAACTGACTACCTTGCCGTTTTATTTGACCAAGTAAGTCAGATTATCTCAGTCAAATTTCCTCCCCCCTTACCTACGCTAAGGTTACCGGATTTGTGACTGAGATCGTTCCTTTTGGCTGATTTATGTGTCAACACTGTCAATGGTTGTTTTATTTGCAATTTAGTCAAGAAATTTCTTTTAGTCAGCTCAGCCAAGACAACTGGTCAAATAATAAGCAACTATAGAATTGAACTTACGATAATTTAAAATTTATGGCGTTTTTGTCGCTTTTAATTGGTAAAACGATGGTAGAACATGCATTTACCACTAAGCTTGTTATCTCGGTTTTAGTTATGTGAAAATAAGCTAATTTATTTTTTTTTAAATAAAAAAATTAAAACTATAGAGTAAAAGTGTACTTTAATATTTTATTTTACGATAATAATTACACTAGATATATTTTTTGTTATGTTATCTTCATTCTTCTTTAATTATTATTCTCTCATCCATTTTGTTTTGCCTCTGTCAGTCGTATGAGTTTTTAAACCATCAGCATGTAGATATGTGTTTCTGTAACTGATCCTAGAAAAATATAGGCATGTTTTAAATATAGGTAAAAAATACGTATAGCCAATCACACATTGCTGCCCTTTAATATTTTAATAGTTTGTTGAGAATAAGTAAAACAAAATGTATAAAACATTGATTCATGTGTCAACAAAGTCATTAATTCTTGACAAAATATGTATAAATTTACAAGAAATACCTATGCTGTACAGGACGTGGGACAGAATTATAAAGTACTTTAAGACTTTTTTTTTCACTGGATACCTCCTCGAGAGCAAAGTAAATCATCACCATTTTCAGATAATTGGTGTAAATTTTACAGGCACAAGCACAAGTATTTCTATTCTTTGAAAAATTCCTCAAATAGGTAATACCTATTTAAGCCAAAAAAAACTATTCAAAATCCCGTTAGTTGATTTTATATGTAGTAAAAATCAAATAGCAGGACTCTGAATAACCTTTTCGACTAAATATCACGTTAAAATAAAATACTCTATATTATTGTTTGTCTAGCCTCGAAGAAAATGAAAAATAAAACTCGGACATGCAAATGACATTTTCATTAAAATATTAAAAGGAAATCACAATTAAGTACCATTTGAGTCTGTCTTAGAATTCCTCGTAATCTGCTGATCGAGTGCCTCGTTTACTGGTTTTTCATTCATTCTCTACTTGAAGCTTTCTCAGCAATGTGTGAATTTTCAATAAAAATATCTACTTCCATTGTCAGCCTGGAAAAGTGGAAAGGCCTGGGTAAAATAGCTAACCTAAAGGTGACAACAAAATCTTGTCTTCAAAATTCATTCTTTCACATCACATAACGAACAGCTGATCTAAAACAAAAATACCACAATGCAAAAAACACTTCAGATTGGGTTAAAATAAAATTATTTCCACTTGAGTTTAGCAGAGAATTGACAAGGTTTAAAAAGATCAAAAAACTAGATCGTATAATATACATAGTAAGCAAGAATCAGCAAGATTTAAATTAGTATCGTAGGGTTTAGTAATTAAAATATGCGTAGGTATTTATACATTTACCAAAACTTAGGAAAAAATAATCAAACAAGTGTTGGCACATTTTGGTTAATAATGAGTTATAAGTATGGGATGACTTGTATAATCATAAAAATAATTAATCAAATTTAACAAACTTACCTTTAGCAGAACAAAATGTAAAAAGGCTCGTGTTCATAAACAATATTAGTAGAAAAGATAAACAAACTAGAGTTGTGTAGTTCGCGAACGAACTAGTTCAAAAGATCGAATCTGCCAACTGAACTAAAAGATTCAATCAGTAATTACTGAGAGATTGAAACAAGGCGAACTAAAGTCTAAACGGAATGTACTACGCAAGCGAGAGCGAGACGACCGAGATTATAGGCTTTGTCACCTGACCGACCGATGCATGCGGCGATATGCCAGTATAAATCAGTGAACTAAATGAACTAAACGAACTAGTCTTTTGAACTATTCACTTTATTGAACGAGAACGAAAGATTGAAATCGGCAAAGTGAACTAAACTTCCCAGCACTAAAACAAACTCTGTCAGCCATTATCACTTAGCTTAGGGCTGGGCGATTCCATTTTTGTGGCCGAGTCCAATCCAAGAAGACTCTGAACAATGCAAAATAATGCTCGGGCCCTTCGTAGCCTATATTTGTCTCCGTCTGCATTAAATTACCTTCGCTACATATAAAGAGAGACATATATAGCTCGAACGAAGATAGGTCTCCTTGCTTAGTAAAGACGTTCAGTTTTTACAAATAACGACGTAGGAGTTATATTAAGTCATACATGATGGGGACGGTAAACGTAGGGCGCCTACTAGCGGCAGAAGTCTGGCTCTGACGTCACAACATGTGCTTCCATTCCGCCAATCTTAGGGTATGGTCCGAATATCACCACCAGTAGCCACTGTTAACCGCGACAAATGACAGATCAACCATAAAAATCCGGTTATATTCGGGACGAAAAATCACCATGTTCGTTAAAAGCATAACCTTTAATTTTGAAAAGTCCATGACAGAGTGATAATTTACAGGAATCCTAAATACACTTACTTCTTATAATTTGATTGAGATTGATTCTCTGAAAAACTTAATAAATTACCAACCAACGGCGAAACATTTTGAAATAATTCATAACAAAACAAAATATTTCATAATAATGACAAGTGACAGGAGGAACCGCTTGTAACCGGGCGTTTAAGCCGGTGAGCATTTTGACATTTGGGTGACGTGATATCCGAAAACCGTGTTTCAAAATAAACCTATTTTTTGGTTACCGCTATAATTTGGTTAATTACGGAACGCTAAACCACGACACTAGTTACTTTCGGACCATACCCTATTTCACCTTGTCACTGTTTACAAAAAAATCACATCCAATAAAACTTTTTACCAAATAGCGTAAAAAGAATTCTAGAAGAAGTAAAATTTAAATTTTACCCTACAAAGTGCAATGTTGCCAGAATGTTCTGCAGTGGCAGTTTATACTTTCAGGGTTTATTTCTGTGATTATTTTTTAAAATATGGTTAATAAGTACCTAATTTCGCAAGTATGGATGCAAAAATCCTTATTTAAACAATATTCAGGACTTATTATTTTATCATTTAGTCAGTTACCTACATAAATTGTATATTTACAAAAAATACAAATACGCTTTAGGTAAGTGAATGGGGAATCAAATCAAAAAAATAGTATTTAATTAATTACACAATAAATAATTGCAGGCAATTTCAGAGATTTTAAAACAGTGGTATTATTGTTTGTTTGAAGGTTGTAGACAATGATGTATCTTGAGTAATAGATGTGTTTTGGACTTCCATTGCCTTTAGTTTTTCATATCACAACGTTTCAACTGGAGATACTTACCAGTTGAAAGTTGAGACGTTTGTGATATGAAAAACTAAAGGCAATGGAAGTCCAAAACACATCTATATTACTCAAGTGGTATTATTATTATTATTATTATTATTACGCAAATATGAGAATATTTATTTAAAACGGCAACATTGCACTGCTTTTGGAGACAGAAAAATAGCAAAATACCTATGAAATAAAAGTCCATCAAAAATTATTTTAAAATTGGCATTCTATTTTAGGACTACAATTCTCCGAAATCTTGAACTGACTGCGATTCCAATAGACCAGTAAATTACAGTATATTAAAAAGGGACCATCGGCGAGTAAAGAATAATTTGTCAACTAGCTGTTGCATTGTGTTCATAAAAAGCGCTATGTTGCCATTATAAATTACGGTCGCGGCTCGGTACAGCGCCATGTATTACAAACCGCTGATTAAATTCATAATAAGCGCAAGGTTTGGCAACATCCTAGCTTTGTAAGGAAAATCACACAGCTTTATTATTGGAGAAGTAGCCTTAAATGAGATCATAGAATTTTACTATATTTTACAACTCCATTCAATATTTTAGGCAAGTAAAAATATATTGCAAATCGGAACGGTGGCGCCGTCTTATTAAGTTTTATGAAAGTATTTTGTGATGACGTCTGTGATCACATGATGTGTGGTGAAAAGCACGTGGATAATGTTCCCTTAAAGATATGAAACGTTTTGGTAGTTATACAGTGAGGACGTAAAGTCTGGAATAAATTCATTATTTAGGAAACGCTGAATGTTTTTAAAAATCGCTCGGACACGTCTATTTTGTTTTTTTAATACGAATTTTTTCAATATTTTTTATTATACAGGGTGTCTCCGAAAGCACTCTGCTTGGACCAACTTTAATTTTTTAAATGGGAACCCCTAATTTTTTTTTAATTAAAGGATTCTGTGCATAATTGTGAACATTTTTTATCTAAAATGTCATTATGATTTATCGACAGTTAAAGTTCGAAAATAAATACAACAATTAAATCAGTATCAGCATAACTCAGTGAATAATTACTTGTCACATTGTTACATTTGGTCAAATTAGACAGTTTTATGCTTCGTGTCAAAATATCGTAATATTGTGTCATTATTTTCAAGATAGATTATTTTTACTCTAACGTTTTCCTAATTTTTGAAGTTTATTAAGTAATAGTTATTGTTAAATTTCTTTTTAAAAAAACGAAACTTAATGAAGCACAGAGGATAGAAATTCTAATGTCGATAGGATATGGTGACAGGGTAAGAACCCAACAAGAAGTGTGTCAGTTATTTAATGAAAAATATCATAATCGTCCGCCAATTTTACAATCAGCTGTAAGTAAGATTGAGCATAAATTTCTTCAGCTTGGTCATGTTCGAGATGCCCCAAGAAGTAGTCGGAAAGCATTGAATGATGACAAAAAAATGGACGTATTATTAAGTGTTCAAGGAAATAACCATATTAACTCTAGGAACATGGCTACAAACCTAAATATTTCGAAAACAACGGTTTTAAAAGTATTACATGAAAATAAGTACCATATTTTTAAGATGAAAGTCCTTCAAGAACTTTATGAAGAAGATTTTGACAGGCGGCTTGAATTTTGTGAAATTTTATAAGAAATGTGCATTAGGAATCCCAATTTTGTTAAAAACATTGTTTTTTCTGATGAATCCACATTTTGCTTGAATGATGAGGTCAACAAACAAAATTATAGGTATTGGTCGGATATAAACCCAAATTGGATGAGGGAGGGACATACTCAGTATAGACAAAAAATTAATGTGTGGGTAGGCATTGTGGGTGATATCGTGAAAGGACCGTTTTTTTAATGAGAATCTAAACGGTCAACGATATTTAAGTTTTCTACAAGATGATCTTACGCCAGCTCTTTCGACGATTTTTTCTGATGAAGAAAATCCCGATTTACCACATCAGAATATTTGGTTCCAACAAGATGGTGCCCCGCCTCATTATTCAGCAGAAGTACGCACTTATCTTAATACTATTTTTGAAAATAGATGGATTGGAAGAAGGGGCTCTATTGAATGGCCGCCGAGGTCTCCCGACTTAACCTCCCTTGACTTTTTTCTGTGTGGTTACCTTAAAGGTAAAGTTTTCCAAACTAAGCCAATGGATATGGAAGACTTAAAGAATCGAATTATTCAAGAAATACGGTCAATCAGTTCGGAAGTTGTCAGAAATGTGCAGAAAGAATTTTTCGATTGTCTAGGTTACTGCCAATTAACCTTTGGGCAACATTTTCAACATTTATTAATATGATAAATAATTAATTGTTGTATTTATTTTCGAACTTTAACTGTCGATAAATCATAATGGCATGTTAGATAAAAAATGTTCACAATTATGCACAGAATCCTAAAATTAACAAAAAAATGGGGGTTCCCATTTAAAAAATTAAAGTTGGTCCAAACAGAGTGCTTCGTATAATAAAAAATTTTGAAAAAAATTCGTATTAAAAAAACAAAATCGCCGTGTCCGAGCGATTTTTAAAAACATTCAGCGCCTCCTAAATAATGAATTTATTCCAGACTTTACGTCCTCACTGTATAAAAGAAGTTCATAAAAGCATTACCAACAGAACGCCTATGAATACAGTCAAGAATACAAACTTTGTATGGAAACAGCTTGTGACTTTTTGTGAGAAGAGATCATTCACGCAAGCTGCTTCAGATTTGTTCCCGGTACGTTAGTATTTGAAATATCAACAGAACCGTTTGAAATTAAAAATGACCATTTATTTTTAACAGACAATTCTTTTTGGGAGTGTAGCGACCAGTAGTACAACAATATTCCTGACGGAAAAAACGGGTTAAGTAGGTAAATTGACAAACCGGGGAACTAAAAAAGCTGAGGACACAGCAACAAAAAATTGGTGGTCACCATATCATGTGGTCAGAAGTTGAAATCCTACATAAGGAACAACACTGGAGAAAAAGAAAGTTTAAGGAAGCTGCTGCTTTTCTCCAGAACCCAGGCTGCTTTAGTAAACCATAATTAGACATAATAGTTAAGGAGCTAGCGTGCAAAAAACGCCATAGTTGGCTGCCCGTCAGTCGAGTTTGAAAAAACGTTGCCATTACTCCACTGAACACCTTGGTGCTTGAAGTTTTGCTTTTACCCATCAACTTTAAGATTTATTGGCAATAATGACATAGGGCGATTGGCCATAGTGAGGGGCCCGTCAGTCAGGTTGAAAATTAGGTTCTGTAGGTTGCCAAGATCATGTATCTAAAATTTCGTTGCGATCTAACCACTAGATCGTGAATTAGGCCAAATGGAAGATTATAATTTGTTTTTTGACCGCCATTTTGTTGGCCATAGTAAGGAGCCCCTCCAAAACTTGTTTCTACCTCTTCGTTTGGATAAAATGACAGGAAAAATGCACTTGACTGACAAATCGAATCACGACGTTCTTCCCTGGGTGACCTACAAAATCTCGAAAAATCCAATTTTTCAGTCTTTAGCATGGCTTTTTCAGAAATTTAATCAAAATCATCAGTCAATCATTTTTCCTGATTTTTAGACATCCAATTAAGTAGAAATCACAAACGACTGACATTTTCCTCGAATATTTTCAATTTGGCCATACTTTGAAAATTTTCTGATTTTGGACTTTTTTATAATGGCTTAATAATGCTGTTCCAAATGGACTTAAAAGTAAAACAATGTATGACGATGATGTTTGATGACCTAAAAAACGTTGATTATATTATAACTATTACTATATATATAATATATATATAATATATAATGATTATATTAAGTAAAAGTAATAGTTACAATATAATCAACAATGAAATATCTGTTTTTTTCTATATTGAAATTGAAATGTTACTAACACAACCCAGCTTGCTCAATCCAAATATGCCAAAAATTTCATTCAATAAATAATAACCATTTAATTTTCGATTTTCTTCAGTAATTATTCATTTCTTACTGCTGAAATTGGTTATCGTATCTTTTTGTGGCAAAAATTCTATATTTTTTTATTACTGAATCCAATATAATATAACATACATTCAACGAATGAATAGGGGTGGAGGGTAGCAGAGGGGTGGAGGAAGGGGTAAATAGGTGATAGTTATGTATTGAAACGTTTTTTAGGTGATCAAACATCATCGTCATACATTGTTTTACTTTTAAGTCCATTTGGAACAGCATTATTGAGCCATTATAAAAAAGTCCAAAATCAGAAAATTTTCAAAGTATGGCCAAATTGAAAATATTCGAGGAAAATGTCAGTCGTTTGTGATTTCTACTTAATTGGATGTTTAAAAATCAGGGAAAATGATTGACTGATGATTTTGGTTGAATTTCTGAAAAAGCCATGCTAAAGACTGAAAAATTGGATTTTTCGAGATTTTGTAGGTCACCCAGGGAAGAACGTCGTGATTCGATTTCTCAGTCAAGTGCATTTTTCCTGTCATTTTATCCAAACGAAGAGGTAGAAACAAGTTTTGGAGGGGCTCTTTACTATGGCCAACAAAATGGCAGTCAAAAAACAAATTATAATCTTCCATTTGGCCTAATTCACGATCTAGTGGTTAGATCGCAACGAAATTTTAGATACATGATCTTGGCAACCTACAGAACCTAATTTTCAACCTGACTGACGGGCTCCTCACTATGGCCAATCGCCCTATGTCATTATTGCCAATAAATCTTAAAGTTGATGGGTAAAAGCAAAACTTCAAGCAGTTCAGTGGAGTAATGGCAACGTTTTTTCAAACTCGACTGACGGGCAGCCAACTATGGCGTTTTTTGCACGCTAGCTCCTTAACTATAAGAAATATCTGGAAACATTTGTTAGATAGATGTAATCTTAGGATAAGATCGCGTGCCAATTGAACGCATGACTGCATCCACCTCAGTTATGATTCAGTGCACTTAGCTAGTATAAATAGTCTTGTAGTTACTTTACTTATTTAGTATTCACCTGAAGACGACTCAGTGCTGTATTTACCAGTTGGAAGAAATTTCATTTTCAATAAAATAAGTAGGTAATCATAAATTTTAAAAATATTTACTAAAAATTATTGACAAAATTCGGGCATGGTCTTAAAAAATTTTCGCCTGCGGCGCATTTCACCTGCAGCAAGCTTTTTCTTTCCCGAACACTTCACCTGTTTCACAACTCACGAGCCGTCACTGGTAGGGGCGACAAAAATTAAATAGCCTACTAGCGGCAAATTTGTAAATCCGCCACTGAGACGACTGGAGATACTTACCAGTTGAAACGTTGTGATTTAAAGCAAATAAAGACCATGGAAGTCCAAAACTCTTTCATCATTCAACAAAAAATTTACTACTTAATAATTGTTAAGAAAAGTCTTTTTTTTTATAGTTTTTTTTATACTTTTTCTTAAACCCAATTAGTTAACTGTAATTTGGGCTTTATATTGATATGGTAACGTTTTTCTATTTTTTTTTTTAACTAATTAGTTTTTATTTTAATAAATCAATTTATAACTTTTGTCGCGAACGCACAAGTTCTCGTTTTGGACTCTAGGAGGAGGGCAGAGCCGCTCATGCGAAGTGAGACGTCCAGTCACGAGAGACAAGGTCAAAATCGCAAGAAGGGCAACTCGGTACTAAGGTTGCTTCGCCGATCCGTTTTTTATCGTAAAAATGCGTTAATTGAACATTTTCTTCGAGTATTAACCATACAATAGTGTTAGTGCACATAAATTAAGAGAACCACAAAAGAAGTAAGAGGGCCCTCTATGCCGCCACGGCTTCTCAGTCCAAGGTGAGAGTCTCAACACGTTTATTTTGTGCGTATTCTTTTGTTTCTTCTTAAAACTAACATATTTTGAAATACAGTCCACTTTTACATGCGTTACCGCATCAATAATTCTGTGCGAGCCACAGCAGATTCCAAATAAGTGAAGACATAAGTGGATAAAGGTGTTATGTCGCATTTTTTTTAAAAACTACTTTTTCTACTTTTTGAGCATCCCTGGTATAGATCTTACTATTAGTAAACCTTAAATGCAGCTTTCTTCATAATGACAGATTTTTTTTAAGGATAAAGGTGTTAAGTCACTCAAACATCTAGCATGTCCTAGTGAATAAAGGTGTCATGTTACAATTTTGTTACATGACACTATGAAAAAAACTATGAATTTGCTTTTATTATTAAAGGGCACCAAATAAAATTGGTTAATTTTACCTAATTTATGCGGAGTTCGTAAATAAAATTAAATAATAATTTTAAAAGTTCTAAGTCATAACGCGTTTTATTGAATAACTTCGAAGTTTAAAAATGTGACATGACACCTTTATCCACTTATGTCTTCAAGTATAGAAAATTAAATATGGCCAGTCGTTTAAAATAGCTGATAAACCATCCAGCCATCTTTCAGAAACCAAATCATATTCGCTGGAAGTTGTGGGTTTGCTGGATCAGGATATAATATTGTCAAATTTGGCAAGACATTATATTTGGAGCACTGCTAAATAATTATCGCCATTAATGAAAAAGGGACCTATGATATAATATTCCTATAAATGTTAATGTTTACATTTTCAGGATATTGCGAATGTTCTAATCCAGATCTAGTGAGGATTTTGTCTAGAGTCTAGACCAATAGCGGCAATTCTGACGATTAGCATGACCGTGAGGTGTAAAGGTGCACTCATCAGAAAACAAAACATGTTGATCACATTGTTATCATTGCTATCATTTGCTTACTAAAATACGTTCTATCAAAATCGTCTTTCATGATCTCATGATTAGGTATTATTTTATAGGGATACATTTTATTTTTTTTTTGTTCGAATAATCGATGAATGGCTAACTTCGAACATTGGGGCTGTTTTTCGAGTAGAAGTATGTGGGTTTTCCTCAAACTCAAGCATAATATATAATTTGGTGTCATGTTATTCAAGGTGCCCACAGACGACGCGACAATTTGCGCGACCTGGTAAGCGACAGATATAGGGTCTTTCTAATTTTGCATATTTGGAACGCACGGCTAGTACTGAACTAGGGTTGGGCGGTTATTGGAAACTAACCGGTTATTGATTATGCCAGGTTAACCGAGACTAGGTTAACCGGACAAAAAATAACTAGTTATTGAATAACCGGTTAATAATTTTCCAATTTTTCTTCCAATTGTGCCTTTCAATTTACCGTTATGACACAAGAATACAGTCTTCAAAGTAGAACTTTTATCTCTATTTTTTTTCCTATTCTAGGGTTATAGTCAATAATGAGACCAAAGACACAAATTATCCCTGTTAATACCGATCTTCGGTTATTGATAATAAATAACCTTTTGTCGGTTTAACCTGAGCAACAAAAAACTGATTATTAACCGGTTTACCGATTTAAAAAAATCCGGTTATCAAATAACCGGTTATTTTTGCCCAACCCTGTGCTGAACGACGGACCCGGTCGGTGAAATACATCGTCGGTGAAGGATCAAGTCGCTGCAAGTCAAATTCGTACTCACAACTAACGTAAAGTGCCAGTCTTTGAGCGCGTCGTTTTATCTTTTTTAAATTTTGTTGTGTAATGGGGTAGAAAAAAGAAATAGTAACCGAGTTTCTAGAATTATATAGAGAACCACCATGTTTGTGGAAAATTAAAGATCCAAATTATGTAAATAAGAATTTAAAAAGAGAACCATATGAAGAGTTAATACAATTAAAAAAAAAATAAAAATAATAATGATGTTACTATAAAAGATGTTAAAACTAAAATACAAAATATCAGAAATGCTTTTCGGAGAGAATGTAAAAAAATTGATAATTCTAATAAAGTGTATCAAGAACATAGGACCATATTTTTCTCGTTCTGAAAGCGATTTCTTGACCCATTTTTTCTTTTCTTTTTTCCATTATCTTTTTGGCTGATTTTTAAACTACATAAACCAATGAGAGCAATTTTTTTGTTCATTTTATACTACACAGATTTCACCGACTAAAGAGGTATTTTAGACCAGCTTAAAATACGCAGTCGCACTACCCAGTAGGTCGAAATTTAAATATCTGTCAACTAATTGACGGACAGCGTAGGTGCAGGAACCGATCGTTTGACAAATCGCGGACTAAGTATGTTCGTATGTGGACACGACAAATTAGATCGCTCACAGATCAAGTCGGCGGGTATGGCAGATCTGGTCGTTCGTCACCGTCGGTTGTCGTCGACCGACTAGGGCGCTTCGTCTGTGGGCACCTATTGGCAGCTACTTTTTTTATTTTATTATTAATAAATTTATCAACATATTTTTTTCAGGTATTGTGTTTGACCATCAATCATCTGCCCATTTAACCCTCTCTCACGACCCCATCTTCATGAAAGGTATGACGGGCCCAATGAAGGACGCCATACTCCCCGGCCTGTGGCTAAACAAAGGCGGGCAGCCTACGGCTGAGAGTGTCCTGAACTTGTTTATAGGCCGGCACCCGGCAGGGGCGCATATCAAAAAACACGTAGGACCCCACATGTAATTCATCTTTTTAATTTCTTACATTTTTTTGTCGTAACTACCTAACCGCTTTCCAAAAAGGACATAATGAAGTATTGCGTATATACCGTGCGAGCAAAAATTATTTGCATCAAAGAGGGCTTGGATAAAAAAAACGTAGGGCTTGGTTTAGATCACAATGATATGGGGACGATATATCTAACCAAATCTAGGTTAAAATTTTGTCAAATTCATATTATGACATGATATGCCAAATTATAATGAGTAATAAAATAAGTAGACAAATACAAATTTATTTTTGTTGTTTACAAAATTAACAAAGTAAGAATATACAGAAAGAAAAAGAAAAATAATTACATAAATTGCTGAAATTGGCCACCGCCATGCTCCCAGCATAAATTCACACGTCTCTTTATATTTTCGAAAGTGTTAAACAGCATCTCTGGAGAAATGTTACCACATTCTTGGATAATCCTTTCTTGTAATTGTTCTAAATTTGCAACTGGTGTTTTAAAAATAGTGTTCTTTAAATGAGGAAAAACGAAGTAATCCATAACCGTTAAACAAGATGATCTAGGTGGGAATTCAATGTCTGATCGAAAACTGATCAATCTGTCGTCGAAAAAATTGCGTAAGTTAATAGTTCCGGCGGCTGCATGGGCGGTTGCACCGTCCTGTTGAAAATATCCAAAACGTAGTTCGTCGTCAAGTAATTGCTCCACAAATGGATTCAAAATATTGTCTCTATACCGCTGTGCTGTAACTATGTCATGGAAAAAAATAGGACCAACAATTCTTCTTCGGGAAACAGCTAACCAGACACCAATGTTTTTAAGGGTGCAATGTGGACTCTACAAAAAAATGGGGATTTTCACTACCTACTCCACATGCGTGTATTCTGAGAATTCATATAACCGGAGAGGTGGAAGGTGGAACCAGGCTTCATCCGAAAAAAATTTCAAGTCTAATAAATCATTTCTTTCCAATAAATTTTGGGTAAACCATTGAGAGTAATTACTGCGTCTTTCAAAATCTGCGGCTTGTATTTCTTGGAATACTTGCACTTTATAAGGAAATAAATTTTGCTGCTTCTTAAGAATAATCCTGCATAAGATCTTCCCTCTTCTTGGGACATGCGTCTTATACAATTTGTTGGCGTATTTGATGCATTATTTCACGAACGTTTATAAAAAGTTTTTCTGTTCTTACAGATGGTCTTCCTGCTCCTTTTTTGTGTTGTATAGAACCTGTTTCCCTAAACACAGCCACGGTTCTTTTCAGGCAATGATAAAAATCCCCAGCAATAAAAGCAACATTAGGAAAATGTTCGTGAAAATCGTCCATGCACAAACCCGGATTGTATTGCCACTCACCATTTACTCTAACCCCGTTTCGAAAATACGCTTCAACCATAAATGTTTTGTGCTGTTTCGTCAAGCCCATTGTGTGAATTGTTCGAGAAATTGGAAAAATTAACGATGAATCAAATTACTTGTAACAACTGCCACAGATGACGGAATAACTGATTAATTGGTAATTCAGGTAGTTACTGACACCCAACAGGTACTAAGCTATACGGCTAAGCATTATGTCCGTAGATGCAAGGCCCTCTTTCATGCAAATAATTTTTGCTCGCACGGTATATCAAAGTCTATCTTTTCAAAGTAATATATCGATTCTATGCGTTTTGGCTTTAGAAAGCCATCAACAGGGCATTGTTGTTTGTTAATAATAGAAGAGAATGCTAAAAAAATGATTAATAATTTCTTAATAAAAATGCCAACGTTACAAAATAAAATGAATTATTTGACTTGTCCGTTACTTTGTGACAATACTATATTTTTTATATAGTGACACATAAAAAAGTATATTACTTATATTAGTTTTCATTTTACATAGTTAAAATGAATTGTACTTGTATTGTAGGTTTCTAAAGCTCAAACAGACTATACAGTTACTTTAAATATACTAAAAAATAATCATGAGTTTATTTCAAATATTTATAATATAATAAAGAAGGTAGATAATAATTTATTCCATAATAAACTAATGTAAAATCTGTTTAATGACCGCTGACCGTTGTGTCATATTCTCCTTATTTGCGGTACGTCATAAATTAATTTAGTCAGTTTGACTTACCGGTGGTAAAGATTATTATTTTTCTTAGGCTTGATCTACATATAGATATAAACATGGATAAATGTGAACAAGTAAAATACAAGAGCGTTTTTTCAAATTTTTAATTATTATTTTTATACTGTGAATGAAGTCAAAAATAAGTAGTTTATTTAGGGTAAAAGGTATCATGAGATGAAACATTTTGTTTTTAAAAATCAGTATGAAATTTTTAATTAATTTAAATTTACTGAAAAATAAATAAAACTTATTTATAAAATTTAAAATTAAATCATATATTTTTTGTCTGGTGCGTCTCTAGTGCATCAACCTACAAATTTTGGTTTAAATATTTTCATCTTATATTATGAAGATGATATTATAGTGTCTGTGAATATAATTAAAAGAAAATATTGTGGTTATCGGACAAGTGTGTAACTATTTTTTATTTATTTATTTATTTTTTTATTTCAAACAAGGTCACTCAACAGACTGCTTGGAGCAGACCAATTATAGAGTGACACGGATTACAAAAAAATAGATTTACAAAGATTCGGTAGAAGTACTCAATAGGTTTAAACAAGAGAAAAAAAGGCTAGTATGCGTATAATCAAGTAATAAATCCAAAAGAGAAATAGCAAAACAAGAGATAAGCCCAGTGATAGTAGCGCAAATTTCTAATCAATCGATTATACATATTTGTCTTCTAATAAGTTTTTTAAAGGCACGTAAATTAGTATTAAACAGGTCAATGCCACTATCACCCGTTACAAGATAGTTTTATGTTCTCCTGCAACGTATGAGAGGAGAGTTAGAAAGGTAATTAGTTGTAAAGGCAGGGACACTAAAAGTTAACCTGCTCCGAAGTGTGTATGGGTTAGCGTTAAAAAGTACATAGTTTATACAAAATTCAGTATCGATAAGGTTATTTACTATCTTATAAACAAAGAAGATATCAAAACACTGCCTTCTGGACCTCAGCGGTTGCAAGCCATAAAATAATAAATTCTCATTATACGAGTAAAAGTGCCTATGTCTATTGTAACGAAAGTTAAGAGCATTAATAAACTTTTTTTGGACACTTTTAATTCGATCTATATATTTGTGGTACATCGGATTCCAAACTGTTGACGAGTACTCCAGGACACTTCTTGCCATGCTGCAATATAAAGTGATTAAATATGCCGGGCTCTTAAAGCCCTCGGTAGTTCTTAGGATAAATCCTAACATGCGCAACGCCTTTCGAATGATATCCTCTATGTGGGACTCGAACAACAGTTTGGAGTCCAAAGTAATCCCCAAGTCTTTAACCTCATTAACACGTTTTAATTGTGTATTGTTTAAACTCAAAACCATATTAGGATTTCTTGAGAGGTTTAACTTTGAAAAGACAATATAGTGACACTTATCAATATTTAAATGCAGTCGATTCAGTGTGCAGTATTCAGAGAGTCTGTTTAAGTCCGCCTGCAGGTTCACTATATCCAAAAGCGAATTAATGACAGTTGAGATCCTAAGGTCATCAGCATATAAATAGTACACACTGTTAGAGTCCGGAAAACAGATTCCTATATCGTACAAAAATAATACGAAAAGCAAAGGACCCAAATGTGAACCCTGCGGGACTCCAGAGGTCACACCCAAGCAGACCGACCTTGCTCCATTTATTGCTACATACTGAGTTCTATTTTGCAAATAATTATTTAACAGATCGAGAAGCCTGCCCTGCACCCCGAAGTTTCCAAGTTTTACAGCCAAAGTGGGGTGATGGACCTTGTCAAAGGCTTTGGAAAAGTCGGTATAAGCAGCGCAGACATCACGACCATTCTTCATTGCCTCGTAGGTTCTCTGAACGAAGGGAACAATGTTAGTCAGAATGGATCGACCCCTATAGAAACCATGCTGGTTATTGTCAATTTTATTTTTAATTTGAAAAAATAGGAGCTCCAAAATAACAGATTCGAAAACTTTTCCAAAGTGACACAGTAGAGAAATTGGCCTATAATTTTCAACATTGTTTTTATTTCTGGTTTTGTGAATTGGCACGATCTGTGCAACCTTCCATCTTTTTGGAAAAATTCCCAAAGACAAACATCTATTAAATAATATGAATAACGGTTTACTTAAGCTAGGACAAGACTTTAAAAATATCGCTGGAATCCCGTCAGGGTCAGGTCCCTTCTTTGGGTCGAGACCCTTTAGAGTTTTTTCAATAATCGAACACGGAATATAGTTTACTGTAAAAGAGTGCAGTGGTTCGGCTACATTTACCAAACATGGAACATTCGGTTTTTCATACTTATATTGGAATACACAGGGATCCAAGTTTAATGGATACCCTGGGGCGGGTGGGCCACGACGGCCGTTTTGTCCTTGTTAGGATTCGACGGGCAGCCATAACCCAAGCAATAACTCCAGCTGCTTGGATGATTTTAAGGTTTAGTTGTATTGAGCGAATGGTAACGTGTTCACTAGGGACTGTTCACCTACTCTAGATATCCCAGAAATACGCTTTCTTATGGTATGTTTATCAATTTCGTGAAGTTGACGACCACGGGATGACAAAATAGCTACATTATTGCGATTCTTCAAATCTATATCCATCTTTATCTCTTAATTCGTTAGATTGTTGAACACGAAACCCCCAGAAATGCCTTAAAGCAGATAGGTATTTATAAAAACACTAGCGTGTACCCGGCATGCGTTGCAACCCGCTGGTATAAATACAAACCCGAACAAACCCGATATATTAGTACCCGGCATGCCACTTTCTGAAATTGCACCCGTGCGAACCCGGGGCGGGTCGCTAGTTATACGTAAAAACCTTCCCCTTGAATCACTCTATCCATTAAAAAAAAACGCTTCAAAATCCGTTGCGTAGTTTTAAAGATTTACGCACATAAGGGGACAGACGGGCGACAGCGACTTTGTTTTATACTATGCTAAGATTAAGATTTTCATATATGTTTCATGTTTGTTATTTATGTTTTCACAATTCCTGCTTTATTATATCTACTTTCTCGTAAACGCGTTAACTTTCTCTTTGAAAGTAATCAAATAATTTAAAAATTAACGTTTGTTCTTTTTCACAATACCGTGATATTTTTGAAATAATGTTGATTAATGGTGTCACTGTTACTGTCACCTAATAGTTCACGAATGTTAAAAAAATAAGCACTAGTCATGACGTAACGGTCAGCGGTCATTAAACAGACTTTATCAATCGAGGACTTGTTAGTCAGTGGCAAATCTTATTTGTTTTATTATTTTAAATTACAAATATTTAAGAATATATATCTGTTTTATAAAAAGGTACAAGACATACTATAAATGCCGCTTTCTTAAAGTTGGATACATACTGTGCGAGCAAAAATTATTTGCATCAAAGAGGGCCTTGCATCTAAAGACGTAATGCTTAGCCGTCGAGCTTAATACTTGTTGAGTGTCAGTAACTACCTGAATTAACAATTAATCAGTTATTCTGTCATCTTTGACAGTCGTTACAAGTAATTTGATTTATCCCTAATTTTTCCAATTTTTTGAACAATTCACACAATGGGCTTTACGGAACAGCACAAAACATTCATAGTTGAAGCGTATTTTCGAAACGGGGTTAGAGTAAATGGTGAGTGGCAATACAAATCGGGGTTTGTGCATGGACGATTTTCACGAACATTTTCCTAACGTTGCTTTTATTGCTGGGGATTTTTATTATTGCCTAAAAAGAACCGTGGCTATGTTTAGGGAAATAGGTTCTATACAACACAATAAAGGAGCAGGAAGACCAAAACAGAAGAACTTGTTGCAAACGTTCGTGAAATAATGCAAAATACGCCAACAAATTGTATAAGACTTCTGTCCCAAGAAGTGGGAAGATCTTATGGAACATGGAAGCAGCTAAATTTATTTTCTTATATAGTGCAAGTATTCCAAGAAATACAAGCCGCAGATTTTGAAAGACGGAGGAATTACTCTCTATGGTTTACCCAATTTATTGGAAAGAAATGATTTATTAGACCTGACCTTTTTTTCGGATGAAGCCTGGTTTCACCTCTCCGGTTATGTGAATTCTCAGAATACACGCATGTGGAGTTGTGAAAATCCCCATTTTTTGTCCACATTGCACACTCAAAAAATTGGTGTCTGGTTAGCTGTTTCCCGAAGAAGAATTGTTGACGATGAACTACGTTTTGGATATTTTTAACAAGACGGTGCAACCGCCCATACAGCCGCCGAAACTATTAACTACTTACGCAATTTTTTCGACAACAGATTGATTGTTTTCGATCAGACATTGAATTCCCACCTAGATCACCTTGTTTAACGGTTATGGATTACTTCGTTTTTCCTCATTTAAAGAACACTATTTTTAAAACACCAGTTGCAAATTTAGAACAATTACAAGAAAGGATTGTCCAAGAATGTGGTAACATATCTCCAGAGATGCTGGTCAACATTTTCGAAAATATGAAGAGGCGTGTGAATTTATGCTTGGAGCATGGCGGTGGCCAATTTCAGCAATTTATGTAATTATTTTTCTTTTTCTTTCTGTATATTCTTACTTTGTTAATTTTGTAAACAACAAAAATAAATTTGTATTTGTCTACTTATTTTATTACTCATTAGTTTGGCATATCATCTCATAATATGAATTTGACAAAATTTTAACCTATAGATTTGGTTAGATATATCGTCCCCATATCATTGTGATCTAAACCAAGCCCTACGTTTTTTAATTAAATCCCTCTTTGATGCAAATAATTTTTGCTCGCACGGTACAATAAAAAATTTTAAAATATTTTTTTTTAAATTGTTTACTCTCAACCAACTTTATAAAGTTTATAACATGGATAAATTAGAGTAATTTAAATAACAATATATAATTTATTTTATATTTTTAGGCATATTTACAAATACCTCAACAAAATTCTGAAAGTAAAAGCTCAACAGTACAAACTGTCAGCTCGATCTTTTTTAACTAAAGATTTGCACATATTGCCAGATTTTGATGGCAACCAGAGTCCTTTAAGGGACCCGCTGATAAGGGGAATGGTAAACATTTTTTTTTAAAACTAATAAAAAAATTAACTTTAAAATTTTTGTTTCGTAATAAATGCCAAGACACAATTAAAAAATAAGCAATAAGTAACAGAAATAAGATTTGATACTTAGAAACAAATCAATCGCAAAACATTTAAGTTTTAAGTAACAAGCAACAAGAAACAAAATTTACGATATTATCGAAATATCAAATTTTCCGTCGCAAGTTTTTTTTATTTCTGGTCAATGAAAAGCTGTGTAGTGATGGGCTAAAATATGGAACAAATTCATTTAAAAATCAGGTATTCATTTTTTGAAAAAACGCTCGGACACGTCGATTATAATTCTTTCTTCCGGATTTTTTGCCTCAAAAAGAAATTATACCGGGTGTGTCAAAAAGTAGATGTAGCAAAATTTTTTGTTTTTTAAATAGAACCCCCCTATTTTTACTTATTACCCTAATTCTACGTCAAATTCTGCGCATAATTCATGTAGCATACTCTATCCTTACCTCTAACGGTTTTAGAGAAAAATTACATCATAAAAAAAATTCTTTAAAAAAGGTACATGAACCTACTTAAAGGTAAACAGGTAAATTTAAATGAATTGTTACTACGATAGCAAGTCATGTGTCAATCAAAAATTAGTTTAGGTATAATTTTGAAAAACGGTGATCATGGTGCATTTAAATGAAACACAAAGAATCGAAATTTTAATTTTAATTGGATGTGGAGACAAAACAAGAAGTCAAGAAGAAGTTTGTAACTTGTTTAACGCTAAGTATCCAGAACGGCCGATTACAAGATCTACAGTAAGTAAAATTGAGAAGAAATTCAGGGAAACAGGGAATGTAAAGGATCGTCTACGGCCAGGTCGTCCAAAAATTAGTGAAAACTCACAATTGAACATTTTGTTAGAGGTTGAAGATAATCCTCATAGTGCATCCACTGAAGTAGCCCTTAATAATGATGTTAGCCGACGATCTGTGTTGCGGGTATTGAAACAAGAAAAGTACCATCCGTACAAAATTAGGTTGCTGCACGAGCTGAACGAAGATGATCCCGACCGCCGACTACAATTTTGTGAAACTATGATTGATTATGATGAAATTTGCAACTTAAATCTATTTTTCCATCGCAACATACTTTTTAGCGATGAAGCCACGTTTTGTTTGAATGGTTCGGTAAACAGACAAAATTTTCGATATTGGAGTACAAATAATCCCCGTTGGATGAGAGAACAGCACACGCAATACCCACAAAAAGTAAATGTTTGGGCAGGGATATTAAATCATAGAATTACTGGACCTTTTTTCTTCGATGGAAATCTTACAGGAGACCGGTATTTACAATTTCTTCAAAATGAATTAATTCCCACACTAGCAGCGGATTTTCCAAATCCGAATCAGCCTCATCTGCCAGAAGCGTCTATTTGGTTTCAGCAGGATGGTGCTCCGCCTCATTTTGCTCGACAAGTACGAGAGTATTTGAATACTGTATTTCCCGAACGATGGATAGGTAGAAGAGGACCCATAGAATGGCCTGCAAGATCTCCCGATCTTACACCCATGGATTTCTTTCTTTGGGGTTATTTGAAATCAAAAGTGTATAAGGATAAACCACAAAATTTGGAAGACTTAAAATTTAAAATTAGACATGAAATTAGGCAAATTAATGAAAATATGTAATAATGTTTTAGAAGGGTTATTAAGTAGATTAGCATATTGTCAAAAAGTTAATGGTTTGCATTTTCAACACTTAATAAACTAATTTTTTAACCTTTTTTTAAAGAATTTTTTTTATGATGTAATTTTTCTCTAAAACCGTTAGAGATAAGGATAGAGTATGCTACATAAATTATGCGCAGAATTTGACGTAGAATTAGGATAATAAGTAAAAATAGGGGGGTTTTATTTAAAAAACAAAAAAAAGTTTGCTACATCTACTTTTTGACACACCCGGTATAATTTATTTTTGAGGCAAAAAATTCGGAAGAAAGAATTATAATCGACGTGTCCGAGCGTTTTTTCAAAAAATGAATACCTGATTTTTAAATGAATTTGTTCCATATTTTAGCCCATCACTGTAGAATATGCCCCTCCCCCCTTTCAGTAACTATTTTGACATTTGTGGGTTTAATTTTTAGGTACCTAAGTGCCGTTTTACATAGACGTAATTTCAACACAAATTTGGTGCTAAAATTTATGATACATTTTATTAGCAAAAATGTATAACAAAAATATGTACAAAATTACATGGAATTTTGATGTTTATGACACAGTAACAAATTTGGATGCAATTTTTGCAAGAAATCATGGGCACTAAAGACCAGTGACGCATTAATAAATGTCAATGTCAAATTATATCTAACCCAGCTTTTCGGTAAATAAAAATAAAGTAATTTGTAAATTTATATATTGTAAAAACTTGACTATTTGTTTTATATCTTTATAACTAAAAAAATATGGATTTTAAAGAACTTTTTCACTATTATACAGTAACTTATACAATACTATTAATTGCAAGATCTTTAAAAAAGCGAAAAACGCGTTTTAAGAGAAATATCTGTGTAAAACCGTGGCTATTAAGAAGAGCCAAAAATAAGGGAGCGTTTGATATTTATGTTAAATTGCTTTTATATGTTAATATGCTTTTCTTAAAAGATTTTGACAAGTTTAGTGTTATTTTAAATTACTGCGCATATTTTTACGCACTTTTATTAATTTTATTGATAAAATATAGAAATGTTTTTATATTTTTGTAAAATATTATAATATTTTTCTAATAAAAGTTGTAAAGTGAGTTTTACACGTTAAAATTTAGTTGTAAACAAATTTCTGCTTAAATTTAACGTCAAATTTGCTACTGTGTAAAACGATATCTACTTAGAGAAGTATTTTTATATTTTCTAACAATTTTCTAATTTGTTTCCGATAAAACCGGTGAGCTCACAAAAATAATCATATTTCTGTGATATTTGTATGATTTGTAGTGAAGGTGGGAAAAATAATATATACTTGCACAAAATTTAGCTTTTACGTTTTCAAGAGGATCTGCAGAATCTTTGAATATAGAATTATTTTACTTTTTTAGTTTACCTTGCAAGATCTATATTTAAATATTTACTTAGTAGAGAGACCAGGTAAGATGACGACGTTAAGGAAAAATTGAAATAAGCTTTTATATAATATAAGAATACATATAAACAACAACAAACAGTATATATTGCCTAGCTTAGGATATAAATTTATTGCCAGTTAGCCATTTAACCATTTCATTGGTCGATCTTGCTTGAATAAGACTGGAGGAAATACTGTCATTAATAATTAATTTATACATATCATTAGCTATTTCTTATTGCGTATTGCTTATTTCTTAATTGTGTCTCGGCCTTAAGTGGATACCGTAACAAGGGATTTCTTTTGACGGCTTTATAATCGATTAAGAAAAAAATGTTGTATACAGGGTGTTCCAGAATATGTAGGCAATCTCCCGGATTCGGATAGAATATGAAAAAATAATATGACAAGTTCCCATAAAAAAATTTCCTACAGGCCCTCCCTACTGAGATATAAGCCCCTGAAGGACGCCTCTGGAAATCGGTTTATCTTGAATAATTCTTAAGTACTTGGTGTAATTTAATAATTTTTCAGTATGATGGTTGCTAGGTAAGTCTCCTCAAACTGAACCATTTTAATCTTATTCGGCTTATTTAGTTTTCCAGGGACGGACTAGCTTTAACAGAATAATGCTTATTTTTTTTACACCCTGTATGATAGAGGCATATCAATAATACTATTGAACAGCTGAAACCTTAAACTAAAAAAAAGGTACTCCTCATCGACATCGATAAAGTAAACCGTTTACGAGAAAAATTTTTTTGTTCCATATGCCTTTATTTATAAAATATTCGATAATACCTTATTTTGTTGATATGGTTTAGTTGATATGTACCAGTTAAAATAAACAGTAATTACTATTATTCGGTGTCAGTTGGAAATTGAGTGTGTTTAAGTTTTTGATCTTATTTCTTCTGCTTCTTTTTGGTATGGAATTTACGTTTGAGGAATATGCCGATATGCATTTAATGTATGGGCTGACATCATGTAATGCCTTAGAAGCCCGAAGGCTTTATGAAGAACGATTTCCAAACAGAAGAATTCCTGAGAGAAAAACCTTTGAAAGAGTAGATCGTCGTTTAAGAGAGACAGGTAAAAACTAAGTTGTTTTATTTTTAATTTGTACTTATCGGATGATAAAGATTTGATTTAAAGTATTTAGGTCGTAAATAATTTTAGGAAAGTTTGACAAAGCCAGTCACAATTGTGGAAATCATGGTCTTGAAGAAAACATCCTTAATGCCGTAGAAGTAGATCCTGCTGCAAGTGTTCGAAAATTGGCTGCCGAATTTGATTGTTCAAAATCAATGGTCTTTAGAATCCTTAGAGAGCAACAGTTACATCCATACCACCTTCAAAAAGTCCACGCGCTTCTTCCTAAAGACTTTCCGCGAAAGATGGAATTTTGTAACTGGGTTTTAGATCGGCACAGAAACGATGCAAATTTGATTGGTTCAGTTCTCTTCACGGACGAAGCTGGGTTTTCCAAAAACGGCATCATAAATTTTCATAATTTACATTTATGGGCAGAGGAAAATCCCCATGCTTCTATTGTAACGCATCATCAGCACCAATTTGAACCCATCAACGTGTGGGCCGGAATTATCAGACAATACTTAATTGGACCATTTGTATTGCCAAGAAGGTTAAATGGAGAAAGGTATTTGGAATTTCTTCAAAACAATCTGCCAGAACTTTTAGAAGATCTACCTCTGCAACTACGACATAATATGTGGTTCATGCATGATGGGGCTCCGCCACATTTTAGTCTAGTAGTTCGAGAACACCTAAACAGGGTCTTCGAAAATAAATGGATAGGAAGGGGAGGACCAGTGGCTTGGCCTCCTCGATCACCAGATCTAAATCCATTGGATTTTTTTTTGTGGGGACATCTAAAATGTTTAGTATACGCCAATCCAATACAAAATCGGGAACACTTTATAGGAACTGATTAACTTCCATTGTCGCGAAATAAGGAATAATGTTGGCGCATTGTGGAGGATCCAACAATCTACAATTAAAAGATGTAGGAAATGCATTGCAGTAGAAGGAGCTCATCTTGAACCGACGTACAAAATGAATCAGTAAAAATATGATATTTATCGAATATTTTATAAAAAAAAAGGCATATTTTATGGAACAAAAATTTTTTTCTCGTAAACGGTTTACTTTATCGATGTCGATGAAGAGTACCTTTTTTTTAGTTTAAGGTTTCAGCTGTTTAATAGTATTATTGATAAGTATGCCTTTATCATACAGGGTGTAAAAAAAATAAGCATTATTCTGTTGAAGCTAGTCCGTCCCTGTAAAACTAAATAAGCCGAATAAAATTAAAATGGTTCATTTTGAGGAGACTTACCTAGCAACCATCATACTGAAAAATTATTAAATTACACCAAGTACTTTAAGAATTATTCAAGATAAACCGATTTCCAGAGGCGTCCTTCAGGGGCTTATATCTCAGTAGGAATTTTTTTTATGGAAACTTGTCATATTATTTTTTCATATTCTATCCGAATCCGGGAGATTGCCCACATATTCTGGGACACCCTGTATAAATTTTTGTAGAAATTTAACATGGAATATTGGAAAGTCCTTGATTTTGTTATACAGCGTGATCAGTTAAGGGTACGGAGCGGCCATATCTCGGAAACTACTAAGCATAGGAACTTAAGAAAAAAAATTTTGATTAAAGCGGTCATGAGAAAAATCTGAAAATTATTTTTAAGTTCCTCATTTAGATTTATTTTTAAAAGCATCATATTAAAAGTTCTCCGTTAGTATGTCATTAATTCTAAAGTAGTTTTTTGGGCCATTGGAATAATAAGTAATAAACCAACACATTACAGAATAATAAAGTAGAGAAATATTTTTTTGTTATGGAATACTTTGGTCACGAAGCTATAAAAACAATAATTTTTTCGATTAAAGTGTTAAAAATTATTGTTTTGGCAATAACTCTAAAACGAAAAAAGATATCGAACAGCGGTCTTCACATTTTTTCTTGCAAATTTATTTTACTTTCCGAATATGATATAATAGGTATACCTACCGTATGATACCGTTATTATTACAAATTGCGCCTTCTAGCAATTTTATTAGAAACTATCGTTAGCTATTGGCTACGGCAATTAAAGGTACTTACCTTTTTCTTCCAAACAGGCTTAAATTTAGTAAAATCGGATCAGTCGTTTAGAAGTTACAGCGAGTTTAATGTTTACACTTTCAATAGCTTCCCCCATTCTTATGAAGGTCGGTACGCCAATCAGCCTTAAACCAAAATGATGCAGAATTGTCTAAGCTTTCTAATGAAGTAATCAGATTCCTTAATATGGGAATTTTCGGAGAAATTTAAAATTTAAAAAAATAATTTTTAATTGTGCCCCCTTGCGGCGAAATGAGGAACTTAAAAATAATTTACAGAATTTTCTCATGACCGCTTTAATCATAATTTTTTTTTTCTTAAGTTCCTATGCTTATTAGTTTCCGAGATATGGCCGCTTTGTACCCTTAACTGATCACGCTGTACATACAGGGTGTTTTATTAAGGGTGGCCACCGTTGTGGTTCACATGCGACCAAATTTTAATAGCACAATTTTGATTTTGTAGAAAAACACACATTTTTAATATGGCGCTATTTTAAAGAAAATGTATCTGAAATAAAGCCTTGTCAAAACTGAGTAGTTTTATGTAGGTTGCGTTAAGTTTTATGTAGGTTGCGTTAAGTCTTATTTTGCAAAAGTGGTGCAATTTACAAAATATAGGTAAAAAATCAAAATTATCTTATGCAGCTGAAATTTTGCATGTAAGCTAGAAACTACATTAAAAAAAACTTTTTTTAATAACTTTTTTCTATATTTTCAGAAATAACCCTACTTTTGAATTATTTGTTGGGAAAAATTAAAATTTGACAGATAATGCGAATCACGTGAAATTACTTTTAAGTAAGTAAGGGGAAAATAAGCATTTTCAATTGCCGTATCCAACAGTACACGATAGTGTTTAATAAACTTGCTAGAGGGCGCAATTTGTAATAATAACAGTTTTTTCGATTTTATCCCGAAAATTCAAATCATACGGTATAACTATGACATCAAAATCGAAAAGTAGACGAAATTTGCAAGAAAAGATGTGAAGACCGCAGTTCGATATCTTTGTTCGTTTCAGAGTTATTGACAAAACAATAATTTTTAATACAAATTGCGCCCTCTAGTAATTTTATTACAAACTATCTGTACCATTAGATACGACAATTGAAGGTACTTACCCTTTTCTTCCAAACAAGCTTAAATTTAGTAAAATCGGTTAAGTCGTTTAGAAGTTACAGCGATTTTAATGTTTACACTTTCAATATCTTCTCCCACTCTTATCAAAGTCTGTACGCCAATAAGCCTTAGACCAAAATGATGCAGAATTGTCTAGGCTTTCCAATGATGTAATCAGAGATATACCTTAATATGGGAATTTTCAGAGAAATTTAGAATTTAAAAAACAATTTTTAATTGTGCCCCCTTGCGGCGAAATGAGGAACTTAAAAGTAATTTCCAGCAATTTCTCTTGACCACTTTACTAATAAAAAAATCTTTCCGAAAGTTGTACGATTAATAGTTTCCGAGATTAAGCGGACGCCCTCGCTTATTTGACCACCCGGTACATAAAATATACGTCCTTTGGACGAGAAACGCTATCTGGGTGTTTGTTAACAACCGGTTTTAACTAGTTTACAAAAATTATTATTAGTAAACTTTTACATACTTTACCGATTTATTTTTGATTTTCCAGAATCCTTTTTTTCTTCGGTCCTTTTTCTATTTATTTTGGTTTTGTTTAGATATTTTTAGTTTCCCAAACCAAAAACCTATTTTACAAGTGTTTTTTTACCTTTTTTGTCCCTGGTTGTGAGTGGTATAACACCTAATTTATACTTCATACGGACTACCATGAATTATCGGTTAAATAAAATACATTATTTATAAAGTTAATAAAGTTCTTTTACTTTCAGGTATCTGGGCTAACACTTAGAAACACTCAGGAATCACTGGCTTTAACTTATTTGGCAACAATGCAATCTCTAGCAGTAAGTTTCCATTTAAATTATTTCATACTTAAAAAAAATCAGAAATTTCGGTAATTCGAGAAAAAAGGACGAGGGTTTGTTCGGGTTCTTATCCCATTGGCGGCAAACTGGTTCGAGCCCGGTGGATTTTAGTGGTACAAGTCTTGGTGTTGGTCCAGCGTCAAGCAAAAATTAGGGAAGAGTGAAAAATGTATCATCCCCCAAACCCACCCCATTCACGCCGGTAACCAGGCCGGATGAGATCGGATATTTCGTGGGGTGCGGGGGAAGGCACACACTCCCCAATCGGTAGGTCCTAAAAAGCGCGAAACCAAGGATTGATAGCCCTTGGGGGGTACTGAGGATCGTGGTTTGGAGCCCACGTTAAACCGTAGGTCCACTCGGGAATGACCCTGGCAGCAAACGAAGAGAAAAAAAATCCGAAAATAACTACAACAACCAATGCATTTTTAAATGGAATTAAATTAGTGATTATTTCTACGAAATACCTATTAAAACTGTAATATTGACGTAAATATAAAAGTTCTTTATTCCAGTGAAAATATTAATAATTATTGTACTTGTTCATGCGCTAGATAGGTATATTCGTAAAGGCCGTATTACACCAACAATTTCTTTGTCAAATAAGTTCACGAAGTGACTTCATGAAGAAATTTGATATTTATGTAAAGCCCAAATTTGACATTAAATAACTTCACGGTCGTCTTCGTGAAGAACTTCACGAAATTAAAACTTGTTTTAATTGCGTCAAAGTTATTCGTGGATTTCAGTAGTGCCAACAGCAAAAATAAAATGCCATGGAAAATGGATGAAATTCTATTTTTAATTTTATTCATAGTTCAATATAAAATAGAAACAAAACCGCAAAGCACAGCTCAAAATAACGAAAAACTCAAGCTTCACAAATAACATAACCTTAAAAGTACAGTTTAAATTGTTATGTTGGTATAACTGTTAAGTGACAGTAAAAATAGGCTGAAACTTCGTGAATTTATTTGATCAGTGTAAAGCGCAAAACTTCATCAAAGAAGTTCATGAATAAATTCATGAATTAATTTGCGAAGAAATTGTTGGTGTAAAACGGCCATAACACCTTATTTAAAAATCAATTTTGTATAATTTTTTCCTATTATATCTAATAGCAGTCTAATGGCCATTTGCACCAACATCACGCTTAAGGGAGAATTAGTTAAGAAATGATAAATTTTTAAGGAATTATTAGTCTGGGAAGCCTTGCACCAACGTCATTGGCCACCCAATTAGTAAAGTACTGATTAATACATAAGCGCCATCTGCAGTCTTGATCAAAATCGTTTTGAGATTTGGCAACTTTGCGAAAGTTAAATATTTTGTAGTTCTTTCAATTTTTTACGTTAAAATACGGATTTTACGGATAGGGAGATGGTTGCCCTGCTATCCCTTATATCACAAAAAAAATATTATTTTATTTTAGTAATCAATAGAAACTCATAAAAAAAAGGATGTCTCCATTACGTAATTTACACAAGTTTATCTTTTTGTTAAATTGTAACCTTAAAATAATTTTTTTTACTTTTCAGATATAAAAAATGGAAAAGAACTTTTATAATTTTTCTATATTTAAATTCTTCCCCCCTCAAATTTAAGTTAATTTACTATTATGTGACTGTTCAATGTTCATCTACTCCTCAATTTTTTTAAAAATTTTACGACTTCCACTATTCCAGTTTCAACTATTCTTCTTCTCACACTTACATCACTGGTTCACCAAAATGTGACTTTTCAATTACTCATCATCAGATTATAAAAGTCTTTACAACATTAACCACTCCGTTTTTTACAATTTTTCTTCTCTCCTCACACTGATGGTGCGATGTCACTAATTTGACACTTAGCTTACTGCTATGTTAGCTTAATATCTTGGTTTTTGCCATTTCTCCACGAATGACCTCTTGCTAGGTAAACCATTACGGTGGACGGTTTTCTAATTACTTTATTTGTCCTTTCCATCATCTTTTAGCTCCATTTGGACTGTTTGCACCTGTTATTTCTCATTTTCCTTATTCTCTTCTCCTGATGATGACTGTTTATACAGTAGAAACATGTAGAGAATTTACCCTTAATTAAATTTATCTTAATATACCAGGGGAGGAAGACTTAAAGTGTCTTATTTCTTTCCCTTTTAAAAACACATAACCTCTTTATCGCTCTAAGGAAGGCTTTAAGTGATCGATTTTCTGAACTTAAAAATAAGGACTTAAGTAGCCGTTTAAGATCTCCTTATCGTTGGTGCAAAACTTGTTTGTGGTTTAAGGAATAATTAGGGTTAAGTCCGGCCTTAAATACGTTGGTACAAATGGCCATAATTATTTTATATGCTTGTACTCTCTACGAAGAGTTGCAAGTGTTTTTAAAATTCAAAGTTAATTAAAGAAATTTACAGACGTGATGACTTCTATACTTATTTTAGATACGGTTGTCCTATAACAACGTAATATACGAATAACAGTCAGCAAACCTTTCCTACGTTATCATCGCCAAATCGCACAGCCAAAGTAAATAACACCATACTAGTTTGTTGTCTCAACCATGGCGGATAGGTAAAGACACATAATACAACACTAACAAAGCAAAGGTATTGTATGTTCAATGACCGCTGACCGTTACGTCATATTCTCCATATTTGCGGACGTAGTGAATTACTTCAGTCAGTTTGACTTACCGGTAAGGTTAGATTTTAAAGTTTAGACAAGTTTTTTAAATCGCTATAACCACATTTTGACCAAACTTTGTCGCTATTATTTGTTGCAAACAGAATACACGGCCAGCAAAATAATTTGTTTAACGTTACACTACCAGTAAGCCAGTCGTACTTTTCGTACCAAGTGTTTTGAAAGCTCCGATTTGATTTCCCCACCCCACCGATAGTAACAAGACTATTACTATGAACAATTTATCTTCATAGGAATTAATACTTGAAAAATTCTGCTCATTTACTAAAAACTTAACAAGATAACAAGTAGGATTGCGAATGTTTACATTTACCTAGGGAAGTTGTGACGCTGTGCTAGGTACCGCTGAATCCATTTTTCGCTAGTAAGCACAAAACAAATAAACTAATAAGTAATAAAAGTAATGTAATATTAATATTTTAGAAAAATCGCTGCCCACTGTTGGAAAAAAAGCAAAACAGAAATCAGTACGGAAAACCACAAAAGTATTTACCGAAAACTATAATAAAATACAATGCACTTTGCACTCTCTCTAAACTTTCAACTTTCAACGGACAACCTGTTAATCTAATAACAGCATTTCTCCAAAAACCGTGTGGCGGCGTTCATCTTTATAGATTAGATTAGTCCCCTCGCGTTCGCATTAAATTTACGTAGAGAGTTGAGGCTGGCCTCAGAAGAATGTTTTTATGCGCTATTTAAAGCTAGATTCGACTGGACTATTACGGGTATCATAGATCACATTAGATATTTTCACTAATACGCTACACAAGGAAGCGGGAGGCCGGGCCTCTAACCATATACGACCGCATGCAGAAATGAGATGGATGATATAAGAACAAAACACGCAAGGGATCGTAAAGACAAGGAAGCGCGAGACCGGCTTCTACCATATACGACCGCATGCAGAAATGAGATGGATGATAGATGATACTTCTAGCGAAGCGCGTTAAGATTGACGGCATTAATTCTAATGGATATATATATTTTTCTATTTCACGTTCATAATAAGCTCAGTACGATACACTTTTGCATTGCCATAGTTTCTGTCGATGTCAATAAGTTTGAAATTCAAAAATTTGTTATAATATGTAGTTTGGTTCTAAATAAAAAAAAATTTAATCTATTAACAAGACAATCGACGAAAAAATATTGTAACTAACGCGTATATTAAATAGCGTTTAATACACAAGTTTGTTAAATTACTATTATGCAAATAGTAAAGTAATATAAATTTGTAATTTATTTAATTTGCAAAATTATTGGTGAGGCACTGCCTCACCTGCCTCATAGGAGAAGCCGCCACTGGTTTATTTAAGGTAAAAGGTATCATGGGATGAAACATTATGTTTTTGAAAATCAGTATGACATTTTTAATTAATTTAAATTTAATGAAAAATAAATAAAACTCATTTATAAAATTTAAAATTGAATCATATAGTTTTTTTGTCTGGTGCATCTCTAGTGCATTAGTCATAAAGAAAAAAATATAATAAAAAAGGACAACACAAGAAAATACAGTTTTTTAATAATTAAAATAAATCATCTCCTCAAGAATCATCAGATTCGTCCAAGTTAATAATAAGGGGAAGACACCATCAATGATTTTAAAGTTAAGTTGTATTAAGCTAATGGTACACGTGTTCAACTGCTCTATACATCCCATAAATACGCTCTCCTATGGTATGTTCATGAATTTCGTCAAGTTGTCGACGACGGGATAACAAAACAGCTACATTATTGGGATTCTTAAAATCTACATTCTTCTCTATCCCCTTTGCCTAAATTCTTTGGATTGTAGAACACGACACTCCCAAAGCATCAGAAACTCTCTAAAACAAATAGGTGTTTATAAAAACACTGCCACATATTTTTCATGTTTATTATTTATATTTTTACAATTCCTGCTTTATTATATCTACTTACTTTGTAAACTGCGTTAAGGGGTAAAAGAGTCTTTCTGGCATCACTTTTCTCTTTAAAAATAAACAAATAATTTTAAAATTAATGCTTGTTCTTTTTTACAATACCGTGACATTTTTGAAATAATGTTGATTAAAAGTGTCACTGTCAAAAATGAAAATAATTTTTTTTTTGACTGGTAAATGCCATTCATTAATGACGCAAATTTACTATCTCACCTAGTTCGTGAATGTTAGAAAGATAAGTACTAGTTATGACGTAACGGTCAGCGGTCATTGAACATACTTTAGTTTAGGTATCTTTATTGAACAACATATTAAGATACGACGTTCTACACAAAACTCCGGTCAAAAAAAACACGCATATAAAATAAAACAATGCTCAAAAGTAAGAAAGCAGATTATTCTACGTTTCAAAGTACCTTTACAAGTAAATAAAAGTCAAAATCTCAAAATTTTTCAAGGTACAGCCACAGAATATATAGCTTTGCGTAGCTATATATTCTGTGGTAGGTACAGCCTAACAGAATTGATTTTTTTTTTTAATTTTTAACAATCGGCAATTATATCTTGAGCAATCAAACTGATGTTTGGCACAAATACTTAACTTAGTTATTTCTATCGTTATGCTACAAAAATGTTGCTCTACTGTGTCACCAGAGGGCACTTTATCTGAAAACCATATTTTATTTTTCGCATATTATCATTTTTGTTTGGACAAATATTACACAAACAAATTTTCAATAAGAATATTTCATTGAAATACATTGCTACAATATTTTTCTTATATTTATTATTGTTATTGAGGAGGGGAGGGGGAGGGGTGTCAGGTGACCCCCTTTAGCACCTCATCAGACGGTCCTGACCTGACTAGCAAATAGTTTTTAAAAGTTTAACTAGTTGGGTTTTCCGAAAACTTCAATTCATTCTAGTAAATACTGCAGTTATTTTTCCAATTGATCCACTTTTTACAATGAGTAAGTGTTTTATTCTTAAAGAGTGTGTCTACATTCGTCGGCGTTTACGATTTCTATTAATGAGACGCCAAAAAGCAATAAAGGTCTAACAGATAAAACATTGCAACACTTTCAAGCTTTAAACTTGAATTCCTTCACCACTTAAATCTTTCGAGAACCAAATAATTAATTACAACTTTCCGGAAAGAGCTAAACCCGAAATAGAAATGAAGATATTTAAGCTGAAATCTACCTTAAATGCCTCTTTTTGTTACGAGTTAGATAAAGTAGCTACCTTAATAATTGCTGGATAAAAAGTTTATATACCAAATTCTATTCCTTTTACACAAGAAAATGGTTTTTAATTGAATAAATTTTGAATAACCGTAAAATTACGAATGCTAACTTTGTCGGTATTTTAGTCTTAAAATATAATATATGCTAGTGTATTTAGTTGGGCAAGTGCATATGATTCAATTTCTGCTAATTTTTTTGAATTTCTAATAATATGTAGAACTTAAGGTCCTGAGTAAAAGTATCCATGGCCGTAATCCAATAATTCTATTACTAGTTTTTGAGTTATGGCGTTTAAAAGTTGCCAATTTCTTACCTTGAGATTTTCTGCATTGCCTGCAGTTTTCACTTGTTTCTTAAAAACTCTATTAACTTTCTTTTTCTTCTTTATTGGTGGAAAATTAGGCCTTAAGTTCTCTTTTACTTATAAAGAAATACTATATTATGTACAGGATATTGAATAATTTATTGGCGGATCAAATAATATAGTTAATAATAAAATTGTAGGAATAGATGAGGGGTTCACCATCAATTCCGAAGCGTTCTATTGTGGTTTCTTGCTGCTTTTTGCTGGTTTTGAACTGTCTTTGAGCTGCTTTTTGGTGTTTTTTGAGATTTTTATTATTTTTTGCTGTTTTTGATGTACACTGTTTGCGCATTCGCAGTAGGGACCTCCGGTCGGGTCGGGTTGATGGTGAACCCCTCATCTATACCTACTATAAAAATACACAAAAAGATAACTATATTATTATTTTAACATTTTTTAATACCAAGGTATCCTCACGAATAATGTCAGTGGGGACAAAATGCTTAGCAAAAACTACAGATTACTGTGTGGGTGGCCAATTAGCTCTTGGAATGGAATGGCTTTTAGCCATAGAATTTTCAGATTTTCATGTTTTGGGAAATGAAAAACTGATACACTCTCTTCACCTGCTTTTAAAACACTTTTATATTATAGTTAGAGTTTTAGAGTTACACCCAGGAATACAGCAAGGGCTTGGCATGTTGATAAAGAAACAAGCACTTATGAACTATCTCTACTAGTGATATTTTAAAACTAATTTACGTATACCTTCAAGCTAAATAAACACACACACATTTTGTAGAGGTTCTTAGCAATCCTGTCACTTAAATTTTCCATTAGATATCAATCAAAAAGCGGATAAAAATACAAATTAATACGAAAAACCGCAAGATTAAAAGTTCATCGCGCGTAAATTACATACGAAAGCATGGGTAACATCAAAAATGTCACGTAACACATGGATATTCAAGCAATGATGTCGATGTTTCTGTTTCACGGCTTCTTTCAAGGTGGTTTTGATTGAACATTCTCGCGAGACGGGGGCATTCACAGAAGAAATGCTGAATATTTTTTTCCTCTTTGTCATCTCTGCAACTCTGCAGAGACTGTTGCGATTTGCGACTGTTGAGATTTCGCGAAAAATAAGAATTCTATTGCCCGAAAACTGCTTACGGTGAAAAGAACGTCAAGAGATGTTTCTTCAACGTTAACTGGAAATGCGGTTATTTCTTTTTAATCTCAACCATAAAAAGTAGTAGAATTGTAACAGAAATGTGTTTTACAAGTTGTAGGTACCATTAATATTAACGTTGATAAATAAAATAAAAATGTATTTATAACGGTTGTTGTCAAAATTTTACGTTTGACTTTCAAGACTAGTGCGTTAATAGTTATTTATGCAACAAGTGTTTATGAACGAATGGAAATTTTTATGCATGAGCTGTGGGCGACTGAGCAAACCTCATGAGTAAAAAAGAAGTCACTTTACGCACGAATTGCATACACTATTTTTTCTACTACCAGAAAATATATAATATAAATCTAAATACAAACACTTTACTTTTTACGCATTGTTTTGCATAATAGGAAATATCTAATAAAATTCGATAAATCACTGTATATATTTTATTGAGATTTAAGAATCTAAAATTAAATTATGCACATATTACATTTTCGATATCACAATTCAAACTTGTCGCATTAAAATCTTTAATAATTCCAAATAAGTTCTTAAAACCATACATAGAACTTACATCAATCACAAATCAATTTTTATCAAATCAAAATTTAGATAAAACGTTAAAGAGAAATCGCCCATTTTTGTCCATAGCCAGCCCCACCTTCAATAGTGCGTAAAGTAAGTAATTTACACACGGTAGTGGAAAAAATATTTTTTTAAAGATGTATTACATACAAGAATTACATAAAAATATAGCTAATTGACCCACCTTGATCCTCCTTGCCCGGCTGCCTTGTATACGGCTGTTAATGTTCAAATTATAATATTAATTTTTTTTAGTATAGCACAAGAAACATTATAAGTTCAATTGAACATGGACATAACATAAAATGTATAATAATAGGAGGCGAACTTGGGAAAAACGCTCTTTTCGTGTATCTCCATAAGGATATCTGTCAACGGCCTACTATAACTCCGGACGAACCTAGATGCAAACTCGTTGGTGCTGCTATTTTAGGTAAACCCAAACTTGTCTTTAAAAAAATCGCCAACCAAGCATACCGGGTGTTTCTCAAAAGACGTTCACCCCTTTAACTTTTCTGTATTTATAGATATTAAAATTAAATTTTAAGATTATGCATAAGAGATGAGTCTGCATTTATTGCACTTATTTTCAATTTGTTAGCACTTCCGGTTTGACTGGAAGTGACCTTGACTTTGGTATTTTAAATGGGTCATCTTGTATATTTTTACTTATTGGGATTCAGCATAAAATTCTGAGTAAAATGACACATCACTTGTAATTTTTTGACGTGTTATAACATTTTTATGTTTATTTTTTATTTTCAATCTATAGTGCTACAAATTAATTAAATCTGTTAATTTATAGTCAAGTAGGATATAAAAATTAAAATTATGTCATAATAATTGACTTTCTACGTTTCACAAGTGTTTAAAAAATTAAATTATGTTTTCTTTAGGTTTACTCCATTTTTCCAAATGGAACGATGGTAGTTCACTAGGATATTTAAAACGAGCATTTTTTTTCCAACAATTTGATAACATAAACACCCAGTGGCGGCTCGTTAATGAAGGGCTCTGGGGCGCCGCCCTCCCTGCAATTATTTCAAACAGAATCCAAAAATACTTTACAAAAATACTTTACTTAAAAAAACAATAAAGCAATGTATGTAGGCAATCCATTAAAATAATTCAAACCAAACATAGCCCTATTCCAGCGGGTAGGTTATACTCATAGACAAGCGAGTTGCGCGCTCTCAAGGTTATACTAAGCGCGGGCGACCGATTATTCGTCCCGATTCAACGCGACTTCTCGATGAGTTGCCATGACGACGGAGGCGTGACGTCACCTAGACATCGCACAACGAGGGGCCACGGATGAGCTCCAATTTTCCGCGCCCAACATGTGTTTGCGAATGGCGATGCCACGGACGGTAGAATTATCGATATAAGGTTATGTACTCTGACGAGGCGACCTGTCGATGCCGTTGATGTTTTGTTTATTTGTTTTGATTTGATTTATTAGTTACGTTATAAAGTTGGAAAATTTCGTGTAATATGAAGGTCAGTGATTTACAGAAGCTTGTGTTTAGTTCTGTGAGCTTAAGTAAAAAACTTGATTTAAAAAATGCAGGGCGGCCACTACCAATATTGAACATAGTACAAGAAGTGCAATTAAAATGTAAAAGTAAGGCACAGTTTACGCGTAAGTTTGACAAAGAAATATATAATAAAAAATCCTGGATATGCGGTTGTGAGGGCAAAAATTATTTTTTTTTGTTTCGTGTGTCTTCTTTTTGACGGGGATGATAATTGGACTATAAATGGGGTGCAGGACTTAAAACATATTACAGAGAAAATAAAAAAACATGAAAATAGTGCAAAACATCGTAATACCGAATGTGGTAAGTTTTGAGATGTTAGGACAAACTAATATTTTAACTTGTTTAAGTAGTGCTTATGCTGATAAAATTAAAATTCACAACGAGAAAGGTAAAAAAAACAGACACGTACTTTCGAAAATAATAGACGTTTTAAAAATTTTTTATTTAAAGCCAGCCCCCCCTGACTCCTAGTCACGAGCCGCCAATGTAAACACCCCTATGCTAGTTTAAAATTGACACAAAAAAATTTGCCTTAAGTCCCAATAGCAAATTTAAAAGCGTTAATTGCTGCCCTCTCTTTTCTAAAGAAATATAAAGGCGGCTTTAAAAAACAATGGAATAGTTTTGAAAACCAATAGATATGGTTTTAAATTAAAATTGTAATGTTATTCGTTTATTAAACTTACATTGTAAATCAGATAAAATGGTTAGTTTTACTAGAAATGAACAAATTGATATGCTTCTAATTTTTGGAGTCACCAGAAAAATTCTTCTGAAGCCGCAAGATTATAAGTATTGTATGTTTTATAAACTAATGACATTACAACTTTAAATGAAATATAAATATCCATAAATATAAAAAAGTTATAGGGGTGAACGTCTTTTGAGAAAAAGTATGTTGAATTGTAGAAAGATATGAAAAAATAATTAAATTGTCAGAAGATTTTGATTGTTACATCAATATAGGGTTGTCACACAAGCCTAAAAACTGATTAATAGGCTATATAGATGGCACACTATAATATCACTGTACTACACTTTATCTTCGTAGCGATCGACGAACGCCAACTTTGAAAATACAGGGTTATGTTATTTGGGTTTGTTAAAAGAAAAAAATAACTTATAATATTTGAACATCAACACAACAGTTTATCAGGAATAATTTTTAATATTTCTTTATGATATTTACAATATATCTTAATAAAACAATAAACTTATTGAGATTAATTACCTGTTGAAAGAGATATCCTCTGCCGCACTTTTCTCGCTATAACACAATTATGCACTAAACACAGTGGCATTATCAATAACTGTAGTTTTGAAAGTTTATTTTTCATAAAAATAACAACACATTGTTCAACAAAACGAATTAACATCACGATAAACACGCGAACAAGTTAATAACAATAGGTTTGATTGGCTCGCAGGCTCGTTGCAGTTCGGCAAGACTTGTCTTATGGGTATATTTATTTTAGGTGGCCGAAATTGAAAAAATAAAAATAAAAAAAAAGTCGTAACAACCTCAAACGTATAGTTGTATTTTAATGAAAAAACAATGAAGAACTTGAAATCAATGTTAGATTTACAGGAACGTTAATCATTCGTTTGCTATTTGATTTTTGTCATTTCCGTTACCTCACAACCATATCACAAACATATTCTGTCAATATCTGTCATTCATGTGATAGTTAATATGTTCGCTAATGTTTGAAAATTACCAAAAGTAGTTTTGAAGTGAAAAATACCAAAAACTTTAGAAGATCGTATTAGATAAACGCCGGATATTTTAATTTTTTGTTTTTCTTTAAATAAAAAATAGTTTCACAGTACATTCTAACCTATTAGATCCATGAAAACTATCGGTAAGTAGTATCTATTTTAAAGTTATATGTTTATCATGTCCAAAAACCATGATATCCGATGAAAACTCTCAAAATTATTTGTTATAAATTTAAATCTAGCACTTCATTGTAGTATAGTATTATACTATACTGGCATAAAACAGAAAACCTTTGCTGTGGTTACTATGCCAGAGTTAAACAATAGAAAACTTTTAGCATAATATATAGCACTCTATCTAATCTAAGTTTCAGCAGTTTCCGCGGATAAAACTTATAGTGGAGAATAACTTGCAGAAGTTTTAATTGTGTAAAATAATCTACAATGTGAGCAAATCACACTATTATTCTTACTATTGTTTGATCTTCACAACTCTTTATATTATTTAATAAAATATCAAAAGCAACAAGGAATAAAGGAATATTGCACATTAGATTACATCAAGCAGTCTGATTGATCTTTAGCAAAGAGGTAATAAACAAAGTTATAATAAAGATGTATCTACAGATGCGGGTCATTGTCAGTTGTAATTAATACTTTCAAAGCATTGATCAAGGAGAAAATGTTAAAGATGTATTTTTAAATTTTAAGCGGGCATTCGAAACAATTGACAGGGCTAGATTATTGAGTAAATTATTGTGTCAGTATGGTATTCGTGGAAACGTTTATAAATGGTTTAAAAATTATTTAAGTAACAAGTCACAAAAAACAAAGATATCAAAAACATATTCAAATAAAAAATAAATAATTTAGGAGTTCCTTAAGGAAGTATACTAGGTCCAATATTATTTATTTTATACATCAACGATATGCCTTTAGTTTTAAAAATCAGTTACAAATGTTTGCTAATGACACCTTAATTTACATTAATGTTTTAAATATTTTTGATGGTCTAAATACTTTAAATTTTGAGATAAATATTAAATTGGCTAAAAGTAAATAAATTAAAATTGAATATTTCAAAAATAATTAATGTATGGTTATGGGTAATTTTTTTTGTTTTTTGTCAAAATATAAATGTTGTAATTGATGATGAAAAATTGGATTTAGTAAACCGTTTTAAATATTTAGGGATAGTTATTAATTCAAAATTTATTATTTTGAAAGTATTATATCGAAGATTGCCGGAAAAGTAGGTTATTTTAAAAGAATCAGTTCTAACTTAAGTTTGTTTTCTAAAAAATCTGTATTTAATACTATTATATTACGACATTTTCTTTATTGTTCTTTCATTTTATATTGTGCTAGTGAGGAAATATTTGATAAATTAGGGGAGACTCAGGCAAGAAGAACCATATGGGAAAAAGGAATCAATCAAATATTTTAAAATTTAAATTTGCCGCTCTAATTTTGTCATCTAGTTTCGATAGCCGCCGCATTTCTGCAGTGTTTGATGTGAAATATATTACTGTAAGTTGTTTTTTTCATATTTTACAGTGAATATAGAAATATGCACGTTCTGAATCATTTAACAGGGTTCAGGAGTTTTGAAACTATTTCTAAACAGTAACAATGTGTAACATCATGATTGAATATATGGAAAAAGAATATTTCGCCTTACTTAACCTCAAAATATTTCCGCGGTATCTGAAATCCATTTATTTTTAAGCGGATTGATATATTATTTTAACTTACAGATAGGGCAAAAAGAACCGGCAAAAGGAACTGGTGGATTCAGTGTAATTTCTGCCAAAAGTGGCGCATCACTTATGTGCCGACTACCATACTGGTGTCTATATCTGTGACAATTGCAAGGGTACGGTTTGAAGCTCATTAAAAGACACTAAATAATAATATTATTTTTTAAGGTTTGTGTTGCCCAACGGCATTTTATATGTCGGTTCATTTTACCCAAGACAAAGGTTTTTTATGCCCGCGGGTCTGGGCAAAAGGAACCAAACGCTAAGTTTCGGTTTATGTTGTTTTTGAAACAAAAATATATTTTCTTTTGTGTTTTTAATAAATAAGTTTTGTTTCTAAAGATATGCTTTAAATTATTTTATTTTTCTGAAAATATGAGAACAATCGGAACATTTTGGCAGGCATTTAAAACTAAGTGGTTCTTCTTGCCCGAGTCTCCCCTACAAATTTTACAAAATAAGGCAATGCGGATTATTTTAAATTGTGACAAATATACAAAAACAAATTTTATGTTCAAAATTTAGATTGGTTGAATGTCAGAAATTTAATTTTTTATTTAGTATGTATCTGTATACATAAAATGAAAAATAATTTATTGCCTGATTGTTTGAAAATATTGTGTTATTTTAATTATGATCATCATAATTATAAAACAAGAACTAATTAAAATTGGGTAGAGTATCTAAAAAATTAGCTTATAAGTCTATTTTTCATAAAGTTTTGATAGAATATGATAATTTGAAAAATTCTATTAAATCTCAAATATTATTAAAACTATTTAAAAAAACTTTAAAATTACATGTAATTAAAAAACAAAATGACACGGAATATTTGATACAATTTGCAAAATGTTTAACTTTTTTGTTTGTTTTTGTTAAAAGAAGGTTGCGTTTTAAAATTTAAAAATAAATCTATAAAAATGTGTTACAAAAATGTATTAAAATTTTTTTAATTGTAGCTTTTTGCTAAATAAAACATGTTACTACTACTATATTACAACTATTTGATATTCGGAGGATTTGGCGAAAACCCGTAAATAAGTTTAAAGTTAATCTAGTTAGGTATAGGGATATAGACAGATAGAAAATGTTCTCACACATCTAACAATTCATAAAGATATGTTTGATAAACATCAAAAATTGTTACGTTTCCACCTCCCAGTAGGGAAAATTCCTTTGTCCGACAATTCATTATTGAGAACAATAAAATCTAATTTTACAACCGGAATTTTGATTTTCCATCTTTTATCTTTGAAAAGATATTCAATTTTAGGCTATACCCTATAAAAGCCCAAATTTCAGAAAAACAAGGAGTAGGATACAAAACGTTTAATAAAAGTTATTGGAAATGAAGAAAGCACAAAAAAAATATTATATAAGGTGCTAAAATTAAAATAGGCAAGTTTAAGACAACGTTCGGTATAAGCGAAAATCACATAATATGGTCGTTGTAAGTTTACCTGAAGAAAGCATTTCGAGTGTCAAAGTGCAGTACCTCGTATCTGCAAATTTTTCAATTTTGATATTTTGGTATTAACGCGTGCAGAATGCGTTGCGCCATCTATTAATGAAGGGCAAAAATAACATTATAGTTCCCATATTTTACTATTCTTGTAAATGCAGGAACTCGTAAAATTTTCCCGCAATTTTATAATTCATTATCTCGTAAGCGTTAGCTTTATGATTCCATACAGATAAGGTGAAGGTAAGAGATGCACACGTTATTTAGCATTATTTTGTATTAATATTATCTAATAAATAAAAATATTAGCATGCATGCCTAACTAACTATATTTGACGGTAAATAGAAACATGTTTTGTGTATTTGTTCAAGTTATAAATACTAAAATTGTCCCAATTCATTGACTTTTGTTATACGAGGTCTTGCGTTTTGATTTTTCAGATACAATAAAGAATAACACGAGTTATTGCACGTTATTTATTATGCCGTTTTTTGGCTCTACTGCAAAAGTATAAAAAAAAACATACGAGGTGTTGCACTTTGACCCTCGATTTCCGAAATATATAATTACTTACGACTTCAGCTGTGGCAAGACACACATTGAGCCTAATAAATAAAAATGTAGCAATTGCTTTTTCTTATAAAATCGAAGTAATTTCTTAAAAGCCAATGAATAAAAACTAAAGTAACTGCTTTTGCGTTCAGAAATTGCTTAAAAGTGCAGGAATTGCTTCTAGTAAATGCTTTTTCTTAAAAAATAGAAGCAATTGCTATCGTTTGCTTAAAATGTGATTAATAAATTAAGGAATGGCTTTTTCTAGTGTAGTAATTGCTTTCAACTTTTTAAGGTAGGTCGGTCGACCCCTGCATGATTTGCTTGGTAGCTAGTGGTGGGCAATCCGGATCTATTTTGGGATTCGGGTCACCAAATCCGAATCAGTACAAAGATCCGGCTCAATGAGCCGGATCCCGGGTCTTGTCCCAAAAATCATAAAGCAAATCTTCTCAGTTCTCGGCTCGGTTATTCTGTCACGGTCACGATCCGTGTATCATTGATCATTTAAACGATCTTACGCAGTGGCGCCATCTAACATTATTCTAATGAACTAAGCTGCTAAAAGTATAGTTTTCTTTATTGACATGATTGATTTATTTGGAGAACTGGAGGACTGATGCAGGAAGCAAGTAGATAACTGTAAATTATGGCTACATCGGCACCATGTGAAATTTTTTTTATTAAAAGTTGTCAAATATTAACAGAAAAAAGAAGTACACTAAGAAGCTCAAAAACTAGTGAAATTATTTTTTTACAATGACATGTTAACCTTTAAAAATATAATATGAACTTATTTGTTTCAGTTTTGATGTAAATTATAAATAATCTTACAACTCACAATTAATATTATTTAACACACGTAAAATATATACCTAGCCTAGACAAACGCAACCCACAATACAATAAACACAACAGTAATAAATCGCCACGCTTCGTTCGCTCTTCCAACACTGCAACTCGCATATCAGGCATCGAAACGACTTAAAAATCTTCCAACGGATCCAGGAGCCCCGAGTCCACGAGCCACTCTCCACTGCATCGCAGCTCGTAGCGCTGTAGCGGTGAATTCTTCCCCTACGCCGAACGTGAACCTAGCTGTCGACAATCAAATCAAATAGATCCGTGATCAGTTTATTTTATTTTGAGAGTCGGATCAGAATGAATCTTTCTTAAGATCTGACTCACTGATCCGGCTCAGATCCGATCCGCCCATCGCTATTGGTAGCAGTCAACTTTAGTTCTCCGCGGCATACACGTGCGTTGCCCTTAATTTGTGTCTTCAATTATAGCTGAATATATGAAAGTACGTAAAAGAAAAATCTACAGTTAGAAGTTATATCGATTTGACTGCGAAATTGTTGAGTGGTTGGCAAATTATTTTTTGACTGATGAAAGGCGAAAGGCGAGGAGGGGGTGCACTGTCGCCTTTAAATAAGATGAAAGTCTTTCTGCGGCAATTGCCGGATCCGGGCTTTTAAAATTCTGTATGTGAAGAACTCGGTGTTCACCAAACTACTGTTTGTAAGACATACACTTCTGTAATGGATGCAGTTTTGGAGAAGGCCAATATTTTTATTAAATTTCCTACAAGTGTTGAAGCTGTTGTGAAAGCTAAACGGTTGTGGTCAGAGAGATACCGGTTTCCAAATGCCATCGCCGTGATAGACTATACACACTTGCTTGTCTTTAATTTCTTCATCACTACTATCACTTTCCTCATTTTCACTGAAATCTGCCATATCACAAATATAAGTTTCCCATTTTCCACAAAAACGTAACAGATTACTATTGTACTATATAAATAGACCAACGTTGTTGTATGTACGTCAACTCTTTTGCAAATTAGACACCAAACTAAACACCAAATCTATAATCTGAACAAGTGGATAAGACACGTCTGAACTTGTGCTGAATAAGCATTTGCCACAGAGGTTGCTTCAAAATTTTATTCATATCCAGATCTAGCAAATGCTTTTACTTATTGCATTTGCTAGTCAAGGAATTGCTTTTACTAAAAAGTAATTGCTTCAAGTAATTGCTTAATTTTTATTCGTTAGGCTCATTGACAGCTGTTTTAGCCCGATTTCTGTAGAGGTGGTAGCGTTGACAGTAGTGATAGATGGTATGTTCTGCATCCTCCCTTTCCTCCACGGCTCTGCGCATGTCCCAGGCAGTGCGCAGGCGCGTGTCATATGTGAAATGTCAATTGTCAGATAACAGACGTCATCTGTCAACTGTCAAACGTCACAATAATGTGACGTGTGTGGAAATGGAGGATGCAGAACATACCATGTATCACTACTGTTGACTAAACAAATCTAGATCCATTCGTACTGCGATTTGTCTATCAAATGTTTACTTTGGGTCTCTTAGACGCTCTGAGAACTGCTGTGCGGCATTGTCTCGAAAACAATAATTTTTTTAATTTAAAAAAATGTGCTAATTAGCACTCATATTCTCTGTTCTTAATGTAAACATGATTTAATTACTATTTATAGGTGCTGTAGCTTCACAACATTTTCGCAATTTTCCCGATGCCCTAAATGCCATGTGCGGTAAAGGACGAGTTTTAATGCCGGACCAAAATAAGGACCTTACTGACTATCATAATAGAAAGTACCAAGTGTTTTTGAAAATGTACGAGCATCAGCTGGAATATAGAAGAATAATGAGTGGTACTGATGCTAAAGAGAAACAAAAAATTAATATATAAATAATTAAATGAATATGATTTTAATAAAAAAACAGCATACTTTCAGTATGTATTGTGTGTATATAAGGCTTTATTTAATCAACGTTTGATTTAAGTAATAATAGGAGAGCCCGACCCGAAGAATCCATCAAGGAAATTAAAATTAATCGTGTGCCAATTCACGTTTTGACATTTTTAAGTTAGGCCTATAACTTCACTTTATTAAATGGCGGCCTTTGATGCTACGAAAACCCAAGTAGGCATTTCTTATATGTTTTCCTACGATCACCTAAGAAAATGAGAAATAAAGCACGCCTAACTTGGCTAAAAAGTCCTTTATATCACACGCGTGTTGAAATATTTTCTTTCAATACGCGTGTTGAAATATAAAACAGCTGATGGCCGACGAATTTGACAGCAAAACTATTTTAAAAAATAAAAAACTTATGGGACCCGTGGAACGAATTGGGGTGGGGTACAGTACACTAGGGCATTACTGCAAATAAAAAAAACTCCTTTTTTTCGTTATTTTTGGGAACCTAAGAGTATTTTTATGATAAAAATAATAATATATCAAAAAGGGAAAATATGTCAGGCAACCCACCAAACATGTCAACTAAGTTGAACCACAGAAAAAAAGGGACAGCTATAGAGCACAAATAGAATACCCTAAGAAAAACCAATTTATAATTTTAAAATTATCTCGGATAAAAATATCGACACAATGTTTAAGGATATGGGACAAGTGAACGTGCTTTATGTAAGTAAATTTATTTTAGCAATATTCAAAACAAATCGAGTATAGATTGAACTTTCGCTATCGATATTTAACTCCATCTCTATCTTTCTATAATGTTGAGGTTATGTTTTAGTTTTGTGTTTTGTTATTTTTGTATGTATATTTAGGTATATTATTGTTTTATTAAAAGAATGCAAGCAGCTACAAAATGAAATTTATTCACTGTACACACATAGATAGTAGGTATGATGTGCGTAAGTAAATTGGAGAAAAAGTTATTATTTTTATTTAAATCTAGGTAAGCTTAAATGTGTAAGTGGGCATTGTTTTTATTTTTTTCAACTCTAGAGTTGAAAAATTCATTTATTAGTGTTGAAAAAATTTGATTAACACAATGGTGATACCTACAAACTATTAAAAACAAATCAAACTCTTTTTAATTATTTTGTATGGTCGTAGGAAAAATTGTGTACATTACTCGTGTGAAATTGATTTTCTCACACTCGGAGAATTTCCGCACTCGGCTAACGCCTCGTGCTAAATACCTCATCGTTTGGACTGTACCACTTTCAACACTTGTTATGTAATATACTAATTCAAGGTCTGTGTAATGTATTGTTTATTACAGAGAAGAACTCAAGTCGTCGACTTGATCAAAATGTTTTATAAAGATATTATTAAATTAGAAGTTAATATAGTGTCTGCCAAAATAATTGAAAGCGAATATTGTGGCATATCGGACAAGTATGTAACTGTTTTTTGTATTGGAATACACAGGGATCCAAGCACAATGTAAACCCTGGGGTGGGTAGACCACGATGGCCGTTTCGTCCTTGTTAGGACTCTATGGGCAGCCATAACCCTAGCAATCTTGACACAGCGGTAAGATGTATTAAAAACCTATTTACAAAAGCAAAGCGACTATCAATACACCGTAGCGCCATCCCAGCGGAATTAACTCCAATATAAAAGGCAGTCACACTGGTAATAATCGAAACGTAGAAAACTAAATAAACCACGAAGTGCATCACAATCCAGTATAGGGAACGCTGACCAGAACATAAGGAAAATAATGGTGAATTGGCAAACATTTGCTTATTTTTGCCTAAAACATTTTCTTAATAGTCGAAAAAGGTTGGAAATCTAAAAACCTACGTCAAAAGTTGTTTAAACTTAAATAATTTATTATAAGGAAATCTAGTTTTAGTTTAATTTACTTAGTTAAAAATTACAAATAAAATACCTTTTTGAGGCATTAAAAATATTTACCTACCTAATCCTAATAAGATATAATAACGATTAAGTCATATATTTATAAGTTAATATATAGTGTGTCCACGAATAGAGTTTGGAAGAGGAAAATGTATAGAAAAAAAGTCCTTCTTTATAAAAACGTCTGCTTGTGCTGAATCAACAATTTAAAATATCAGATTTGCGATTACCAAAAAAGATTTTTACTTTTTAGGATTTTTTTTCAATTCTAATTTTCAATTCCTTGAATTATTAAATTAATTTTGCTTGTGCTGAAACTACAATTTCAAATATCACATTTGTGGTTACTATACAGGGTTCGTCAGAAACAACATTTTTAGTTTTTTAGATTTTGTTTAAAATAAATTTAACGTAAAAACAAACAACTATTGTGGCTTTCCTACTTCGAATAATATGTGACGTAATGAGTAACGATTTTGTTGTAAGAAAACTATTTTCTATTTGCCTCCTTTTGAAATATTTTTATTATTACATGTCATATTTCTTCAATTCATTCAATCATAAGTTATAATAATTTTATTCAATCGTGGTACCATCGTGTTAGGGCATAGTTCAACTCGATATCTAAATACCGATAACAGTTCCTAACTTGCTGTATTGGGATATTTGCAATAACTACACTTACTTTATCTTTCACGAGATCTAAGTTATTATTAAAATTGGTTTTATACACATGTGGGTGGCTTTAGATATCCCCATAAATGAAAGTCGAAAATTGTGAGATCGGGAGTCCTACATGCCAACTGATTTGGATCATCGGTACCTTCCAATCCATTTATTTCCAAAGTGATGATTTAGCCAATCATTAAAAGGAATTGAAAAATAGAATTAAAAAAAATTCCAAAAAAATAAAAACGTTGTTTGTGACGAACCCTCTATACTAATCGCAAATCTGATATTGTAAATTGTAGTTTCAGCACAAGCAGACGTTTTTATAAAGAAGGACTTTTTCTTCTATAGGTACCTACTAATAAAAAAGTTTTCCTCTTCTATACTTTATCCGTGGACACACTGTAATATCTTCTAATTAAGGATTTTTTTTTTGGTTATTACGGTAGATAAAAAAGCACCTAATTACCACCTAAAATTTGCTGACCTTATAGTGATGAAAACAAGTAATATTTTTGTTAATTTTGAGTAATATTATATTTTTTTGGTTAGACAATGAGCTGCTTCTTAACTTTCTGATTAACCTTAAAGGATTAAATTGCTTGTACAATTGGCCTTTTAGAACAGTTGTCCTAATTGAGGTCGTAGCATTTTTATAGCATGGTCGTAGCATGCAAAGCATTTGATACAGTCAATCACAGCATTTTACTTAAATGCCTATACAATATTGGAATTCGGGAAAATATTTATTTATTGTTAAAAATTACTTAAGTAATAGAAAGCAGTTTGTTCAAATTGAAAATAACATAACTTGTGGTGTTCCGCAAGGATCAACCTTAGGACCTACTTTTTTTAATCTACATTAATTCTATAGCAAAGTTATTATTATATATTTTCATGAAGACTATGCTCAAATTCATAATAACATTAACCACGACCTAAATATAATATGTAAATGGCTTCAAACTAATAAATTATCATTACATTTTGATAAATCATCTTTTACGTTTATAAGTAAATCAAAATTAAAAAATAATAATATTTCTTGACTGTCTTTCAATAATCATTTAATTAAATATACTAATTCAATTTAATTTTTAGGTTTATATATTGATGAAAATTTAAGTTGGAAAAAACCTATTGAATATTTAAGAAGTTAGATCTCACCAATAATTGGCATTTTGTTTAAAGCTAAAAATTCTATATCGTTAAAATACTTAAAAAATATATATTATTCTTTGGTTTATTCAAAATTACAGTATATGATTTCAATCTGGGGATCAGCGAATTTAACTACAATTCAGCCATTAAAAAAACTACAAAACAAAATAATTAAATGCATACATAAACTTCCTTTTTTAGAACCAACTATAAATTTATATGAACCAAATAGATATTTAAATTTAGAAAAGCTTTATAAATTAAAACTATGCATTCTAATACACTCTATTATTAATAAAGAAAAACAATCGAATATAATATTTCCTTCGAGCAACATTATTCACATCACGAGATAAAATCATCATATTCAAACACCAATGCTAAAAAGTACTTTTGGCCAAAAATCAATATTATATAAAGGAATAACAATCTATAACAGTTTGCCGAAAAAATTAAAGAAATATCAAAATTATGGACTTTTAAAAAACACTAAAAAAATATTTTTCTAAAACTGAACTAACTTTAACGTATTATATATTAATATTTTTGTTTTATAAATGGTTATTACATATATTTTTTTTTTTGAATAATTTCGATGGAGTTATTAATAGTTACTAAACATAATTGGTGTTATATTCTCTGTAATAAACTTTTTTTAAGTTGGTTGGGAATAAAGATATATATTATTATTATTATTATTATTATTATTATTATTATTATTATTATTATTATTATTATTATTATTATTATACCTTTAACTTCCATGTTTCTTTATTATTATCTTGAAGGACAATAATTGTTTATGTTTTCTTAAAATAATATGATTGAGGGAGACAGCTACACCAAATTAGGTTCAAGGCAGCAATGGTCCTAACGATATCACACTACTCGTTAAATGTTAAACCAATCAAGAGGATTGGAGAACGCAAATCCTACTAATTGCCCTTTATTTTATAATTACAACTTTCTATTTAGGGACGATTTAACTTTGAATTTAATAAATGGTTGCTAATTTTACCGTGGACTAGGAAAACATGTTCTCAAAGTTAAAAATAAAGGAAAAAAATAATTTGTAAAATATAAAAATTGCCATATTTAATTATTAGTTTTGCTGTTTATCGACAATAATTATCATAAAACATTATTTATAATTTCTAGAACTGCATAAAGGTAAGTACACACAAGAAGCGAAGTGTCTTTAGACGGATATTCCCGTTTGCTAAATGTTTATCGCAGGTAACGTTCGGCGTAACTCGTTACATACGTCGTACACAATTATGAGCGGTAAAATGTGTTCATTGGATGGTTTCCCTTGGTTGTGTTCACAATACACCTACAGGGTGGTCCAACTTAACACCTCGATTTTCCTGCTTTAAAATGAAAATGTGGAAAATCGCTCGTACCCGTCGATTTTTATTTCGAGAAGGACATATTTTGCGTATATTGTCAATCTTGTTACTTCAAGCCCCTAGGAGGAAGAAGGGTTTAAGATCTAAATATTTTATATAATTTTTTTGGATTCTGCATAAAATTCTGAACATTTTTTAATAAAAGCATTATTAGTCTATAGTTTCCGAGATATTGACTCTTGAGAAATGACATTTTTGAATTTTGACAGCGTCTAGCTTTCTAACTGTAGGTCTTAGAGCAAAACGGCTTACATGTCCCTATCTTCGATTTTTATTATCTTTCCAATAGTGTCAACTTTCGGTTAAACCGGATGTAAGAAATATATTACTTCCGGTTTAACCGGAAGTTGACACTATTGGAAAGATAATAAAAAAAAATTTCATTAAATTATACGTGTCGGCTCAAAAGTAAAGCGAAAAGGTAAGTCGCTGGGTACCTCTTTGGAGCCCTGTATCTCCGTTGAGGGGCACTTTAGGTTTTTTTATATGACAAATAGAGTTGCGTAGAGAGCGGGGTTTAAAATTCCACTGGCTAGTCGGCATACTGTGTATAGTATAGGTGTATCGTGGTATTGTTTTTCGGAACTAAATAATACATACATACCATTTTTTTTTGTAAATTTGTATGTCTAAATTTTATGTTAGTTATACTAGCAAATTATTTATCATAGTAGCTTTATTAAATTAATTAATAATTTTATATGGACAAATAAGAATAATAGGTTGGGGCGCTTCTCTTTTTTACCAGATGTCTGGTCTTCTGTAGATTTTTATTAAATATTAGAAATGGACTTTCCATACATCAGCTGAATGTAATATTCGATTTATATCATACCAACTTTTTTAAAAGTTTAAAAAACGTCCATAAAAACCTTATTAATATACTGAAAACTATATTGAAAAAGCTTTGACATGATACCAAAATAGAAAAATAAAAAAAAATGATGGTTTAGAATAGTACCTCGCAAATTAATATAAAAGGGAAATTTTAAAACGCAATATACAGGGTGTCCGCAAAATACGTAAACATCGTTTCACGACAGACTCCTGACGTCAAAATAGGTCGATCTAAGCCGACTTAGTTATATCCAAAATTGTCTCGTTTAGCCGGTAGAGGGCGTCAAAAATTTGTAAAAATATTGGTTTTTCCTAAATTACGTAAAAACCTGCTAATCGATTTTAATGATTTTTAGTATGTAGACTAATACTATAAAATGACGTTTTCTAGTTGTATAGTCACCAGCTGTAAATAAGTGGAAGTGTTATAAAAGTGATATAATACGTCAACATTTCTGGTCATCATGACTGGATGTATTTGGAAGCTATTTTACCTCTTTAATATTTTTCGTTGAATGAGCTGTTTTACCAGAAGAAAATATTTACAATTACCTGCATACATCAATAATTATTAACAATAAAAATAAAACAAAGTACAACAAAGTTGAAAGTATGTATTGTAGGAAACTAAGTAAAACAAAAACATTACTTAAGCAAATGTGTAAAATGACCGCCATATTGCTGAATACACTTATTAACACTCCTTAAAAAATGATATTGGACCCTATCTAATGTCTCGGGGTTATTAAAATGGTTGCCTGCATTTAAAATCCGCTGCAATAAATCATCGCGTGTGTTTACCGGAGTCTTGTAAACTTCTGCTTTAATAGCGCCCCACAAAAAGAAGTCACACATACTTAACTCAGGAGAACGTGGTGGGCATTTTACTGGTGCATCATTGCCTCTTCCAATCCATCGGTTGGGATATTGATGATGTAAGTATTGCCGAACGGCAACGGAAAAATGGGGCGGGGCACCATCATGCATATACCACATTTCCCTCCGAAGTAAAAGGGGCAAATTGTCCAGAAGAATTGGTAATGTGTCTTGCAAAAAATTTAAATAAATATTTCCATCTAACCTGTCTGGAATAACAATGGGACCAATAAGGTAGCGATCAATAATACCTGCCCAAATATTTAATTTAAATTGATGCTGATGATGTGCAACTTTAATGGCATGTGGATTTTCATCGGAATAAATACGTTGTGCAGATTGGTTACTCCAGGTCTTGTAAAGCACGCCTCGTCAGTATACATAATTGTTCTACAAAAATTTGGATCACGGATTCTTTTGTTTCTAATAATTTGACAAAATGTAAGCCGCATGGGGGGATCAGTCGGTAAAAGTTCCTGGACTTTTTGCACGTGATAAGGATGTAACAACTGTTCTTTTAAAACCTCATTGACAATCGTTTTAGGAACATGTATCTCACGTTCTAAGCGACGGGTACTGGTACTTGGTTCTTCTTTAACTTTTTTCAGAATCATCTCTTCTGTTTCCACAGTTCGAGTTGTTCGCATACGACCCCTGTCTTCAAAGCTTTTCTCAAAGCTGCCCGTTTCCCGAAAATAACGCTCGATATTGGCAAATGTTTGGTGGTTTGGTATTCGACGGTTAGGAAACCTCTCCATGTAAACCCTAACACTCTGACGCCTATTTCCTTGACAAAACCCGTATACCAGGAGCATGTCAACCTTCTCAGAGTTCGTATAATTTTCCATTTTTAATGGTAAAATGAACTTGTAATTCAAGAATGTTGATCGTATACTTGAGTAAATTTCATAGACTGGTGAGAATTTGTCAATAATTGTCAAATTATTAAATGCCATAGCAACAAGGTCACTTAAAAAATTATTGTTACAGGTAATTTGATTTTAATATTATTGCTAATAATACTAAATATTGTAAATATTTTCTTCTGGTAAAACAGCTCATTCAACGAAAAATATTAAAGAGGTAAAATAGCTTCCAAATACATCCAGTCACTCTACAAAAATCTGGGTTGTCATAACGCCGTTCATATAAAAAATGAGGAGAAATGTTGACGTATTATATCACTTTTTTAACACTTCCACTTATTTACAGCCGGTGACTATACTACTAGAAAACGTCATTTTATAGTATTAGTCTACAGACTAAAAATCATTAAAATCGATTAGCAGGTTTTCACGTAATTTATAGAAAAAATCAATATTTTTACAAATTTTTGACGCCCTCTACCGGCTAAACGAGACAATTCTGGATATAACTAAGTCGGCTTAGATCGACCTATTTTGACGTCAGGAGTCTGTCGTCAAACGTTGTACACGTATTTTCCGGACACCCTGTATAGGGTTATTCAACTTTCTATTACGTTTTCGAGACTTCAAACGCAATTTTGTCAATTATAATTTCGAATTTCGAAAAATACATCTATGATTTTGAAGAATCAGTAAACGGGTCAAGTCTTCAATGTTTTTTGAACCGTCTTATATATAATATTATGTATATTATAATATACAGTGTGTGTATAAAGTCTGGAAACGGCTTAATAACATCACAATTTACTGGCCGATTTAAACCAAATTTGGTACAGTTGTGTAAGAGGATCTAACGCACCGAATGACGATATTGGCGTTGTTGCCAGCTTTTTAGTTTGTCTGGAATTCGAACGAATTTTATATTTTTAAATATAACACCCAGTATATTTTTACATTTTTAAATTCCACATAAAATTATAATTATTTTTTATTAAATGCATTATTAGTCTATACTTCATAGTTTCCGAGATATTGACTCTCGAAAAGTGACATTTTTGAACTTTGACAGCTTATAACTTTCTAACAGTACGTCTTAGAGCAAAACGGCTTACATGCCCCTATCTTCAATTTTTATTATCTTCCCAAAAAAATCAACTTCCGGTTAAACCGGATGTAACTCAAAAGCAGGAAATATAGTTGTTCCGGTTTAACTGGAAGTTGATTTTTTTGGGAAGATAATAAAAATTGAAGATAGGGACATGTAAGCCGTTTTGCTCTAAGACGTACTGTTAGAAAGTTATAAGCTGTCAAAGTTCAAAAATGTCACTTTTCGAGAGTCAATATCTCGGAAACTATGAAGTATAGACTAATAATGCATTTAATAAAAAATAATTATAATTTTATGTGGAATTTAAAAATGTAAAAATATACTGGGTGTTATATTTAAAAATATAAAATTCGTTCGAATTCCAGACAAACTAAAAAGCTGGCAACAACGCCAATATCGTCATTCGGTGCATTAGATCCTCTTACACAACTGTACCAAATTTGGTTTAAATCGGCCAGTAAATTGTGATGTTATTAAGCCGTTTCCAGACTTTATACACACACTGTATTGTTTTGGCTTTAATAGTCTTCAGCAAAATTCTAACAGGAGTAGTTTATAATTATTAATAAGAACACTTACCATATCTTTACTTCTTTCCAGTCTCTGTCCATTTTTCCACCATGTTATTGTGGCAGGTGGTCTCGACCCGGTACTTTGACATAATAACTCGTACCGCCTTCCTGCTGAGAGCGGTTGGTTGGGACCCAGAAGTTTTACATCCAGAGGACCGACTATAAAAAAGTTTTTATTAGATTATCATCTGATGCAACAACTCGACGAGTAAGCGAGATGTAAAAATAATTTTATTCATAAATGTACCGGGTCGTCCACTAAGATTGGCCCTCCGGCTATATCACAGAAACCGTTTACGGTACGGCTTCCGGAAACAAATACCGTGCGAGCAAAAATTATTTGCATCAAAGAGGGCTTGGATTAAAAAACGTAGGGCTTGGTTTAGATCACAATGATATGGGGACGATATATCTATGGAGAAAGTCCTCCATAGATATATCTAACCAAATCTAGGTTAAAATTTTGTCAAATTCATATTATGACATAATATGCCAAACTAATGACTAATAAAATAAGTAGACAAATACAAATTAATTTTTGTTGTTTACAAAATTAACAAAGTAAGAATATACAGAAAGAAAAAGAAAAATAATTACATAAGTTGCTGAAATTGTCCACCGCCATGCTACAAGCATAAATTCACACGTCTCTTCATATTTTCGAAAGTGTTGGCCAGCATCTCTGAAGAAATGTTACCATATTCTTGGATAATCCTTTCTTGTAATTGTTCTAAATTTGCAACTGGTGTTTTAAAAATAGTGTTCTTTAAATAAGGAAAAACGAAGTAATCCATAACCGTTAAACAAGGTGATCTAGGCGGGAATTCAATGTCTCATCGACAACTGATCAATCTGTCGTCGAAAAAATTGCGTAAGTAGTTAATAGTTTCGGCGGCTGTATGGGCGGTTACACAGTCCTGTTGAAAATATTCAAAACGTAGTTTGTCGTCAGGTAATTGCTCCACAAATGGTTTCAAAATATTGTCTCTATACCGCTGTGCTGTAACTGTATCATGGAAAAAATAGGAACAACAATTCTTCTTCGGGAAACAGCTAACCAGACACCAATTTTTTGAGGGTGCAATGTGGACTGTACAAAAAAATGGGGATTTTCACTATTCCACATGCATGTATTCTGAGAATTCACATAACCGGAGAGGTGAAACCAGGCTTTATCCGAAAATAATGTCAGGTCTAATAAATCATTTCTTTCCAATAAATTTTGGGTAAACCATTGAGAGTAATTCCTGCGACTTTCAAAATCTGCGGCTTGTATTTCTTGGAATACTTGCACTTTATAATTAAATAAATTTAGCTGCTTCTTAAGAATAGTCCTGCATATTCCATAAGATCTTACTACTTCTTGGGACAGGCGTCTTATATAATTTGTTGGCGTATTTTACATTATTTTACGAACGTTTGCAACAAGTTCTTCTGTTCTTACAGATGGTCTTCCTGCTCCTTTTTTGTGTTGTATAGAACCTGTTTCCCCAAACACAGCCACGGTTCTTTTCAGGCAATAATAAAAATCCCCAGCAATAAAAGCAACGTTAGGAAAATGTTCGTGAAATTCGTCCATGCACAAACCCGAATTGTATTGCCACTCACCATTTACTCTAACCCCGTCTTGAAAATACGCTTCAACCATGAATGTTTTGTGCTGCTCCGTAAAGTCCATTGTGTGAATTGTTCAAGAAATTGGAAAAATTAGCGATGAATCAAATTACTTGTAACGACTGTCAAAGATGACGGAATAATTGATTGATTGTTAATTCGGGTAGTTACTGACACCCAACAGGTATTAAGCTCTACGGCTAAGCATTACGTCCTTAGATGCAAGGCCCTCTTTGACGCAAATAATTTTTGCTCGCACGGTATTTATTATGAGAGACTGAGGAATTGCAGGAAATTATTTCTAAGTTTTTAGGTTAGCCGCTAGCTAGCCTATTCATAAAGGCACTTTGACGGATTCAGATGAGGAGGGGGGGGGGGGTTTAGATCTATCACAGTTGGCATCTTAAAGTCAGCGGAACGAAGTTAAACTAAATAATTTGTAACTTAAAGAAATAGTCCATACTTTAATTGGAGTGTATGTTTAAAGGAAAATAAATAAGACACTTTAAGTGTTCCTCCACTAGTAAGATATTAAAAAACACAAGTTTCAAGGTTTAATACAGGGTAATTCTCTACATGTTTCAAATGCATTAGCATCATCATCAGGAGAATAGAATAAGGAATTTAGAAATTCCTTATTCTATTCTCCTGAGCCTCGTAATAATTTGTGGTTAGGTTAGTTTTGATCAAATCAAAACAACACGTTGACATCGGTTTGTTTTTACTTCAATAAATGTTTAAACGTCTGCTGAACTTATTATTTCGAAATAAAACTGTTGAATTCAAATCTAAAAGTTTTTGCTTTATAAATGTTATTAAACTAGGTAGGTATCAGGAAAATTATCGAAAAGATAGAATCAACGCTCTCAAAATTAAAACAGTGTTTTCTAGCAATATTTTTATTAAAAAAGCATGACATATTTTAAGGACACAGTACTATATAAAATCTTTATTCTACTGGTGGATTCGTTCTGATCTCGTAGTCTTAAGGCGGGTGACACACTGGAGAAATAAGTTTCATGAAACTTGTTACTAAAACAAGTTACGTCAAACATTTTTTTTATGTCAATGTAAAATTTGTATGCGAAACAATTTGGGCTCGCCTGTTTTACAAGCACCAGTGTGTTCCGTCTCATTTAAATGTATGGGTTGTGTGATACTGAAACAAGTTTCCTGTTTCTTGCAACGAATTTCACGAAACTTATTTCTCCAGTGTGTCACCCGCCTTAATGTAAAAATAAGACAGGTTAAGAAAAATGATTGACAATTTTTACCTAATATATTCATTACTCATAAATTGTATTCTGTGACTAATCCCAGTATATTTTCACGTGAATGAAATATTATTTTTATTTTATCATAGCACTGCGTCTATCCCGTCTCGTCTCCATGAATTCGGTGGCACGTGACCTTGCGAAATCGGATGGATTTATTCGATGTTGGTTTAGTATTTGCACGAATTTTATTTTATGCATACTAAATAATAAGTGCATCTCCCTTGTCTATTTTATTGAATAATAAAATCCTGGTTTAGTTTTTTAAGTTCTGTGGTGAAAATGCCATATTATTGTTGCGTTCCTGGATACAAGTTTAGCTATATAAATGTCGGTCACAATATTTCTGTTTTAACTTCCGAAAAAATAAGTAAATACCTATATAGTTTACAGAAACGTAGGTAGGTATTCTATGGAATAATTTGGATGTCCTTGGATATGGGTCAAGAAGCCTTTCGATAATTTAAACCCTTATTAAATACTATACCAAAGATTTAAAAAAACTTCATAATATTAATTATTCATTTTCTTTCGGGTGTAATTTTAGTGAAGTTATATTAAGTCCAAAAAAACTGACATGAATAAAATAAAATGATCATGAAGAGGTACAAGTTATCTTGTCGTTACTCTGGAATAAAAATAACGTGATCATTTAAAAAAATTCGTGACTTGGCTAAAACAAACCCATTATTTCCTGTGATAAAAATATTAAAATTGGACTGCCATTTTGGTTACCGACTGTACAGTTTGGTTTATATCTTTGCTCCACGAGTCCAACGTCAATATTTAATTTTTTAATTTTTTTTTTAATGAACAGGCCTGTACAGGGTGTCCCAAATTCGAGCCTCATCATGGGGATCTCGGAAACTATAAGAGATACAGCATCGGTTAAATTGTGGCAAAGTTGCGCAATTTCGTACTGAGCAATATCGCAAAAAAAATACCTTAGCTATCTTTTTTAGTTTTTGAAATTTTTGCAAAAAACTAAAATTTTGAGTTTTTGTTTTTTTAAATTACTCGACTTACTTTATCCGCTACAGAAAAACAAGCCCAACATTGTTAAGGCAACTTTTTACGCTCCATGTTGTGACGTTTTTAGAATTTCGTTACAACGTTTCGTTTTTGTGGAACTATTATCAACTTAATTTTTTTAAATACGGACCTGCATTTTTTATTTTATTTTTTGATAGCCCTTTAAGCCCTGTATTCAACCATGTACCACACTTAATTATATTTAGACGTTTTGATGTCATTATTACATCTTCAGGAATGTGATAATTATTTTTAAATACGGCCCTGGTGTTAGTTCCTTAATCTTTTTACCACATACAACATGTAAATGGATCCGGAATTTTATACAAATAATTTACTATATTTAAGTTTTTATATAAATTGTAACGAAGTAAAAATAAAACCAAACAGTGATAATTATTTTTAAATACGGCCCTGGTGTATATTTGACTCTTGGTTTATTAAAACTACCATACTGGGCTAAATTAGTATCAAGCGTAGCAAAATAACTATAATGAGGCTGTAAGCGTTCAGGATAGTCCTGTAAATAACGGTCACAAGAAATTTGTGAATTCCTATTTGAAGAATAAACTCGTAACATGTCGCGCTTTTCTAAAGCAGAAAACATAATTTTGCTGAAATATTCAGTATAAAGGGTGACTGCAGTTGTCAAGATAATTAAGGTGAAGGTGTCAACATGCTTGCCAACCTATAACCATTTCGCGTATATTTATTTAAGTTTTCTAGGTTTTACACACAATTTAAATAAAATCATTATCGTCTTCATATTTTATAGGTAATAATTGACAGATTAAAATAAATATCAAGGAATTTCATTAAATATTTTAGGAGAATTTTATAGCGAAAAATGTCGGCTAAGATTTTTTTTAACATTATTATGTCATTCTTCTTTCACTATACAATTCTCCCAAAATTAGCAATGAAATAAATTGATATTTTTGTAATGTCAGCTATTACCTAAATATTGTACCGACGATATTGATTTTATTTAAATGTCAGTTAATCAAATAATAAACTAAAAAAAAGCAACGCGAAATAGGTTATAGGTTGGCAATAGATGAAATGACGTTGAGAATTCCACCTTGCCACCTTAAGCCAAACAATCAAGTAAAAGTTCTTGTCATAGCAACCTTTGTTTTGTTTGGTTTTATTTTTACTTTGTTACAATTTATATAAAAACTTAAATATAGTAAATTATTTGTATAAAATTCCGGATCCATTTACATGTTGTATGTGGTAAAAAGATTAAGTAACTAACACCAGGGCCGTAATTAAAAATAATTATCACATTCCTGAAGATGTAATAATGACATCAAAACGTCTAAATATAATTAAGTGTGGTACATGGTTTATTTCAGGGCTTAAAGGGCTATCAAAAAATAAAATAAAAAATGCAGGTCCGTATTTAAAAAATTAAAGTTGATAATAGTTCCATAAAAACGAAACGTTGTAACGAAATTCTAAAAACGTCACAATATGGAGTGTAAAAAGTTGCCTTAAGAATGTTGTGCTTGTTTTTCTGTGGCGGATAAAATAAGTCAAGCAGTTTAAAAAAACAAAAACTCAAAATTTTAGTTTTTTGCAAAAGTTTCAAAAACTAAAAAAGATAGCTCAGATATTTTTTTGCAATATTGCTCAGTACGAAATTGCGCAACTTTGCCACAATTTAACCGATGCTGTATCTCTTATAGTTTCCGAGATCCCCATGATGAGGCTCGAATTTGGGACACCCTGTATACTGTTTCCCTTACTCTTCCCTAAATTTCAGAATTCCTTGCAATATGTGTTTTATTTTGAGCCAACGTTTTTCATTTCCTTGAAAGATACGCCATATGTAGTGGATGACAAGTGACATTAATGACAAGTGACAGCTGCTACTTTTTGGATCTCGGTTTCATACCACTAACTAGAATATTGTAATTTGCCCAAGAAGTGCTGGTTGATCCGAAAGATCCAAGCAGATCGAATCCTCGAACAAACGGATTCAATTCGCGCCTCTTTACATAATTATTGCTTATACAGGGTGTTCCTAAATTAATGGTACATCCGAAAGTAGGCGATTCTTTGGCTTATTTCATAAATAAAATGTTATATAAACATGGGACCGAAAAAGCTGCCTTTCCGAAATACAGGGTGTTAATGGTAATTATATGGGTTATGTGTTTCCAGGAATGTGCATTAAAATTATTTTTATTTTTTACTCGAAAACGGTGCACCGTAAGAAAATAAGTCAAGAGATCGAATTTGCTCTAAATTAGACGGGAATTTTAAAAACTATTTATTATTTAAAGAAAACGCAGTGGCGCACCATTTTTTTCTTCAAAAATATTAAATGCAAGCCCCGCACGGACGCCACTGCCAAAATTAAAAAAAATATTTTACACTAAAAAATGCCTTTCGATGCTCAAAAGACGTGTACCAAACTTCATAAAAATATCTAGGGTGGTTTGAAAATGGCAATGAGAAAATATTTTTTTAATTAAAATGTTAACACCCTCTGTATCTCGGAAACGAAGCTTTTTCGGTCCCATGTTTATATAACATTTTATTTATGAAATAAGCCAAAGAAGCGCCTACTTTAGGATGTACCATTAATTTAGGAACACCCTGTATACCAAATGCTTCCATTGTAAAATACCGTAAACCACACACGCAGCAACGGAACCCAGAAAATCTACTCTATTTATACGTCAGTTCATTTAGAAAGCTTTTAAGTTACATTTAGTAAACAACTGGAACTTAACATTTAAACGAATGACCGATTTATCCTTTATATTTATGATTGATCGTTATTGACCCGATTCGTATATTCTGTGTTATTTTAATAGAACAAGTAGGTAAAGTCTGTCCAATGACCGTTAACCGTTACGTCACGACTAGTGCTTGTCTTTCACTTGCATTCGTGAACTAGGTGAGATAGTAAATTTGCGTCAATAATGAATGTCGTATAATTTGACGGGTCAATAAAGTTTTATTGTTATTTTTAACACTGACATTTTTAATCAACATTATTTCAAAAATGTCAGGGTATTGTGAAATTTTTTTTTAAATTTATTTAATTAATTTCAAAGAGAAAGTGTGCCGGATAAGCATTATTTACCCTTTAACGCAGTTTACGAGGCAAGTAAATATTAGAAAGCAAGAATTGTGAAAACATCAATAATAAACACAAAAAATATTTGGCAATGTTTTTATAAATACCTATCTGTTTTAGAAAGTTTCTGACGCTTTGGGAGTTTCGTGTTCAACAATCCAACGAATTAAGGCAAAGGGGATGGAGAAGAATGTAGATTTTAATAATGGCAATAATGTAGCTATTTTGTCATCCCGTGGTCGACAACTTTCCGAAATTGATGAACATATCATAAGAGAGCGTATTTATGGGGTGTATAGAGCAGGTGAACACGTTACCATCCGCTCAATACAAACTAAAACCTTAAAATCATTGATGGTGTTAAAATATCCACTGATTCATTAGCGGACTGTTTAAAAAAAATTTAAATTTAAATGGCGGAAATGTACTGTATCAAACAGACGTTTTTTAATAATGCAATTAATTATTTTTATTTTATTTTAACAGGTTGGACGAATTAGCAATTCAACAAAACTTCCTCCATATCATTGCCACTTTAATCCTAATGAAATGGTTTGGTTGGAATGTAAGCGCTATTATGATGCAAAAATAAGTTCTATGCATCCTGTAACAAATGACGTAGTTTTGGGTGGAAAAATGGAAATTAAAAAATGGATTATGTAACACACACTAATATAGCTATTAATATAACGAGATTATTATACGATTTATAATAGTCGAGGACATTGCTAGGTGACGAGGCGACAGCCGAGTCACCCGCAATGTCCGAGACGGTGTTAAATTGCTAATAATCGAGTTATATTCAAAGCTTTATCGTATCATTGACAACGGCGATGCGAAAATAAAAAGAAGGTTTTTGACATTTCATTTTGGCATTTCAAAAAGTCATCATTAAAATCATGCAAGATTTTGATATTCCTGACGATATATTAGCTGCAGCCAACATTATAAGGTTGAACTTGCTTCCGGACAAAACTAAAATCCATTATGAAAAAGAATATCGGCAGTTTTGTGAGTGGCGAAACAAAGTACATGTTCAAGGTGCAGAAGAAACGGTATTGCTGGCGTATTTATCAAAACTCTCTGAGGAATACTCTGCTTCGTCCTTATGGCCGAAATATTCCATGTTACGAGCGACTTTAGAACTGAAGGAAAGAGTGGAAATCGACAAATCCGGCGCCTTAATACGTTTCATCAAGAAGAAAAATGTTGGATATAGAGCAAAAAAATCGAAAGTATTTACAAGAGAACAAGTCAACGAATTTGTGTGTTCTGCCTCAGACGAGAAGTTTTTAATGATGAAAGTGGCTTTTTAAATTGGAATTGGAGGAACCTGTCGAACTAATGAATTAGCGAAGATGACCACGGAAGATGTTGACGTTTTCGAAGACAAGCTGATTGTTACTATTCCCGACTCAAAACCCCACAAGAAACGTATTTTCGCTGTGATATTTGACGGCGAAGTAAATCCTGTGCTTTTATTTAAAAAGTACGCAATGTTAAGGCCAGACCATGTCACTCATCAAAGATTGTTTGTATCATATAGAAAGGGGAAATGTACGGTACAGCCCTGCGGCATTCATTTCTTCTCTAAAATACCTCAAAAAATAGCTGAGTATCTCTCACTTGAAAATCCTAATTTGTATACTAGTCACTGCGTTAGAGGATCTTTGGCAAATTTTCTTGTTAATGCTGGAGGAGATATATTAGAACTACAAGAACTTGGTGGATGGGAATCGTCGAAGGTTGCTAGAGGGTATTTAGAAGAAAGTGTGACCAAGAAAGTTTCCATTGCTCGCAAAATTCAAATCGGCGATGTTACCGGCAGGGGATTAGGTACTGGGGAACCGCACGAAATCGAAAGGAGTGCTTTCTCGGTCATTAATCAGTCTTCAGAGGGCATACCTAAGATCGTGGACGTTAAAGACAACGGTGTATCCATCAAATTTGAAAACTGTCAAAATATTGTCTTAAATGTTCATGAAAAATAGTTCTAATATTATTTGGTATCTAACGTATTATGCTTTCGTAACTAACATATTAAATTATGGTTTCTGACTTCATTATTAGTATAAAAATAATTATTAAAAATTTTAAAAAAGCGCTCTTGTTCACATGCATCCGTCTTTATGTAGATCTAGCCGAAGAAAAACCATAATCTTACCGGTAAGTCAAACTGACTGAATTAATTATGACGTACCGCAAATATGGAGAATATGACGTAACGGTCAGCGGTCATTGAACAGACTTTATCTTTTTGTGTACTACTTTGACAAAAGGTAGAGGGAAAAGTATAAACTACAAAACACAGACGTTACTAATTCCTTAATCTACCGCTAAGTATACTTCACTTTAAAAACTCATTTAAAGCCATTAAAATTTGTCTTCTAACTCTAGACATTATTCCGCAATTTAACTACTTCTAATATTAAATCATCTCGATAAAAAGTTGCCATTTTCTTTTCTTGAAATTTATCTGTCCGCCTCTCTAATTAGGTTTTTTTAACAGCCACTTGCAACTGGTCTTATCGTATCTAACTAAAAGCCTTTTTGGGTCTCGTAAAATGCTTAATGACATAAGGGGTTTTTTATTGCTCTGAAATGTAAAAGATCTTTGGCTGCAAATCAGACACCTTTTAGAGAGAGAAAAAGCTCAAGTCATTTTACACTAAAACAGTTTTTATCGCCTAAGGGTTCTAAAATATTTTCAAAGATATAATTTTGCAGCAGGAATATATGTCTTGTCTCTCAGACGAAAAAGAACGCAGGCCGGTATAGAAGTTCTGCAGTTATTTATAAGAACAAATTAGTCATTAAAGGTTATCTTCCATTTTTCGTCTGGAAAGTCTGCGGACGCCTGGTACTAAGCAAATATACTAGTAATTTGTCAGAAAACTTTTGTGTTTATTTCTTTATTTACGAATAGGGATACAACAGACACTGAGCCCAACATAGCATCCACGTTGTTAGCTAGTGGGAATAAATAATATTTAAATTAAGTAAGTACATACATTTACGTTAAAATAAAAATTGTAAAACAATTACAGCAGTGATTTAACATATTTTTTAAAGACAGCCTATTAACAGGCACGAGTCGCTCTACAGAGGAGATTCTTTTCAGAATAATTAGTGTTGGAAGTTGTAAGTGGAATATCAAAATTATTTTGAAGCCTTAACTAACTATGATATAAATGTTGGTGATTGCAGTTCACCAATTTAAAACCGAAGTAAAAGCAAGTAGGTACAAAAATTATTAAAATTCAATTTCAAACATAAGTAAAAGCAAGTATGTATTATTAAGTCCCTAAATCATATATCTTTCTTGTTTCTTCGTATCGAGTTAAATGCATGATAGAGAGAGACACATACCGGTGCTAACCAACACGCACCGTTATAATTTGATCACAGAGCAGGCCAGGCATTGCTGTTGTAAATAAACCCTTTATTTTTCTGTGGTTGTAAAGCGCAACGTAGAGACCGTTTCCGGGGTTTCCATGCAGGAGTAGCAACGCAGTACGTCTTGAACGAAATATAACATGTTAGACAGAGATATAATTATAAAGTATATTTTTTTTTTATTTAATAAATAATTCCCAACGAACTTTACAAGTCCATTACAGGGAAAATATTACACTAACTTAAAAATAAACAAATATAAACAACATTTTTTTACAAAAATATAGAATTACAATACAGAATACAATACAAATAAAATTAATAAAATAGTCAAATTTAAATCAATTTTAAAACTAATTTCCGAATAAAATTAGAGTGCTTTTATTTTTTTAAAAAAATACAATTTTGTCTTCTTTTTAAAGAGTGTCAATTTTTTAATATTTTTATACATATTTGGTAGGGTATTATAAATTATAACCCCATTGTATAATAATGATCTTTTACCAATATTGCTTTTAATATTTACTGCTAAAATACTTTCATTTTGCCTTGTGTCATGATTATGTACGGTATTTAATTTTTGGAATGTGATTTTTGATTTTTTTTGATGAGTGGATATTGAATGAATAATTACACATATTTTTAATTTATACAAATTTTCTAAGTTTAAATATCCTAGTGGTTTGTATAAATTTATTGTTGGTTCTAAAAAAGGAAGCTTGTAAATACATTTAATAAGTTTATTTTGTAATTTTTTTAAAGGGTTTATTATTGTAGAGGTAGCAGATCCCCAGACGGATATTAAATATTGAAATTTAGAATAAATTAGAGAATAATAAATATTTTTTAAAAGCTTAATTGGTAAATAATATCTTATTTTATAAAAAATTCCAATCAATGGGGTAATATTTTTCCTGAGATAATCGATATGTGTTTTCCAACTTAAATTTTCATCTATATGCAGTCCTAGAAATTTTATAGAATCAGCATATTTTATGATTTTATTATCAAATAAAATTTCTTTTTTTGATAGCAAGCTGTTTATTTTTGTTTTAGTAATATATATAAAAGAAGATTTTTTAAAATTTATTGATAATTTATATGACTGAAGCCAAGAAAAAATGATTTGTAAATCATTTTTTATTTGATTTTGAATGTCAAAGTAATTATCGCCAAAATAAATAATAGTTGTATCATCAGCAAATAATTGTATCTTACCATTTAGGTTTAATTTAGATATACTATTAATATATATAAGAAATAATATTGGTCCTAAAATTGATCCTTGCGGAACACCACATTTAATAGTTTTTTGAGTACTTTTACTGTTATTAATTTCAACATATTGTGATCTATTGCTTAAATAACTCTCAAACCAATTGTAAATATTTCCCCTTATTCCAATGTTATGAATTATTTGTAATAAAAAATTATGGTTAACTGTGTCAAACGCTTTACAAAGGTCTAAAGATAATAAACAGCATTTTTGATTTTGATCTATTTTTAATTGAATGTCTGTTATTACATCCATAACAGCAATTTCAGTATCTCTATATTTTCTAAAACCATATTGACTATCTGAAATTAAATTTTGATTATCTAAGAAATCTGTTAATTTGTTGTTCATAATTTTTTCTAAAATTTTTGAAAAAACTGGCAATACAGATATTGGTCGATAATTACTTGGATCATTTTTTGAATTTGCTTTAAAAATTGGTGATACTTTAGCTAATTTCATTTTTGATGGAAAAATACCCTTTTTAACAGATAATTCAAATAGTTTAAGTAAAATTGGTAATATTTCTATTTTGACTTTTTTAATAATTTTTACTGATATTTCATCAAAACCGCTTGCTTTTTTTATATTAAGATCATCTATTATCTCTTCAATTTCACCCATAGTTATCTTTTTTAGGTTCAAAAACATCGAGTTAGGGTTTGCATTTTCAGTATATCTTCTTATAAATGGAATTTGATTTGATAAATTTTCGCCAACATTTATAAAATATGTGTTCATTTCTTCGCATATGGTTTGTTCGTCTTTAATTTCAATACTATTGGATATAATACTATCAATGTTGGTTTTGTTTTTCTTTGACTTGTTTGTCAATAATAAATTTAAATTTTCCCAAATACCTTTTTGGTCACTGTTCAAAAATATGTTTTTAAAATATTTTTGTTTTGTTGTTCTTATTGTTTGTTTTACAAGTTTATTTAATTTATTAAAAGTCTGCTCATATTCTTCAATCATTGGATATTTCTTCTTTTTTTCATATATCTTGTCTCTTGTTTTAATCATTTTTGCTAAATCTTTCGAAAACCATGGTTTCGAATTTTCATTAATTTTTATTGTATTTGTATATGATGAGGATTCAAATATTTCTAATATCTCATCATATAGTTTATCTGGTTCGTTAATTAAATGTTGCCTATTTTGTAATTTTATTAGGTCATGTTTCAATTTATCTATAAAATATTCTCTAATTTTAATATTTTTGAAACTTCTATTATTTTTGGTATTTTGTTTAGGTATATTTAAAATTTGTATTTTATGATCACTTAATGGACTTACTATAAACTTTATCTCTAGTTTATTTTGCATATTTGTTAGAGCATGGTCTATCAAGCTTTTGTAGTTTGTAGTTTCTCTTGTTGAAATAGTAGTATTGCAAAGTGTAAAATTATTTGACGAATATATTTCTAAAAGTCTTTTTGAATCACTAGTATTTTGAAGTAAGTTAATGTTCATATCACCAACCATTAAACATTTGATTTTATAATTATTGTTTAAATTTTCAAGTTTTTCTTCAATAATATTTAAAAAACTATTACTTTTTACGGATGGTGGCCTATAAATACCACAAATAATAAATTCTGGAGATTTTATTTTAAGTGCTATATATGATAATTCACCTTCAATTTTTTCTAAAATTTCATAGTCAAATGCCTTTTTCACAAAAATGCCCAATCCACCTCCTCTCTTTTTCCTGCATGCATATATTGAATTAAATTTTTTGAAATTATAATATTTTTCTTCTTCTTTGTAAACCCATGTCTCACTAATTACTATAATATGAATATTTTCATCATCTGCTAAAATTTCAATTTCATCCATTTTATTCTTAATTGATCTGGAGTTTATATATAAAACTTTAAGATTTTTTATAATATTTATATTATATTTTGACATTATTAATTATAGTTTATTTTTTCTTTGCTCTGTTTAATTTTCCATTGGTGCAATATACAATCATTTTTATTTGCTTCATGATTATAATCATTGTTTTTATTATATAACTTATTGTAAATAATGCAGTTAGAACACTTTGGAAATTCTTGTTTACAGTCCCAATATTCGTGTTTACCTGTACAAAAAGAGCAGATCTTATCTTTTTTTTTACAATCTTCTTTTTTATGTCCATATCCACAGCATTTAAAACATATCATTATATTTAAGTCCTCTCTCACTTTACATTTATTCCACCCTAATGATATATCTTTGTCGACTAATTTTCTAAAAGTATCTCCTTTTGTCTCGAAGTAAATAATATATTGATTTGAATATTTTGATTTTCTTGTATATTTAATGTCTAGTGAATCATTTTCATCTAGATAGTTTAAAGCTCGCATTTCTTCTAGAAGTTCTATATTATTGTACATTTTTTTTGGTCCTATTAACACTAATCTTGGTAATTTTAACTTTGAAATGTAAATTGAATATTTTTCATTTAATTTTTCTTCTGATAATATTTTCATTTTTTCTACGTCCTCTTTTGATTTTCCCTTAATAATAATTCCGCCATTTCTTATTTCCTTTATGCCATTTACTGATGCCTTAACAGCCATTGGATTAATTTTGTTTTGTATTTCATGTTTAGTCTGCTGGTATGTTTGATTCTTCTTTGGTTTAATAATCAATACTGGAATATTTTGATTATTAACAATTTTTTTCTTTTATAATATTTTTTTTTTCATTTAAGTTTTCTAAAACTTGATTAATATTTGAATCAATTTTGTTTAATTTTGAAGCTATATTTATTTTTTCCAGAATTTCCACTTTGAATTGTACTTCATTCGTATTTTAAGTCAATTTTTCAAGTTTTTCGTTTATTTGATAAATAATGTCTTTAAATAGTTTATTTTCTTCTTCTAGTCTCTTGATTCTATTATTAAGTTCAGATGAACTTTCATTTTCTAGGCAATTTATGCATGTCCATTTAATACTTTTCTTTTTTGTTTCAGTTGTTTCTTTTTTTGATAGTTTTGTACATGATAAACAAAACCATTCTTCACATTTAATACACATTAACGAATAAGTATTATTTGTGAATTTATAACTACAGCTTATACATTTTTCATTATTTACCTTTTCTCTATTAATTTTCATTTTATTTGAAAGACGTGTTGATTTTCCTGCCTCCATTTTATCTTGTGTATTTATGTAAAAGTTTTTGACAAAATTTTCGTATTTATGATCGTTGGGGTACTTTTCTGGTAAATAGGTATTTTCATTGTCACTACTATCTTCGAGGTTACAGTGTAAATTTGGGTTATTTGTCACTGTCACTTTTTTTTGTGTCAAATCCTTTTTGCGTTTTTTATCCATTTTTTTACATTAGGAACTTTTTGATTACAAATTGATATTTCACTGATTTCTAATCTTTTTGGTTAACACTATAATGAATCTTTTAATAATTTTTTTTGAGTAAAAACTACTTTAAAACCTTTTGAGAATATGACATCATAAGAATGACACTACATGATGTTATATTCGAGTTAATGTTTAAGGTTTTAGTTGACATTGTTCAATTTTGGTGTTTTGATTAATTTGTCGTTTTAATTTGTTTTTATTCATTTTTGTGCCTTGAAACTTTATTTAATTCTAAAAACAGTTCTTTTCAGAGCTATTTTATTGTGCTATTGCAGTATTTTTAGACATTTGTAATTAATTCTCATTTCTGACCTATTGCTGCCAATATTATTCTATATTACTAAAAATTAAATAGCTGGAATATAACTTTTATCATATGACATGTCGGCCATCTTGCAGGTTCACTGGCTAAATCGACTTTACTTTTTAAAGTAGAGGGGAAAGAAATGTCATGTTAAATTGGTGGTTTTATAACGAAATCAAAGGCAAGAGATTGTATTAGTCCATTAGTCAACGGCCATTTCATTCGTGATTAAACCACGTGTTTTGTGTTTCGTCCTGGAGTATTTTTTACTAATGACGGCAATTCTAGCGTATTAAAGTAAAAACGACACTGCACCAGCATTGACCAAAGCCAATTGTTATAGCACCGAGTTGCCCCAGTGTATCGACCTTCCACGTGTCGTATGCACCTATATTTCTTTTTGGGTTTTTCTCCGCACTCTGTCTTCCGTAAATCATGCTTATGTGTTCGCGATGAACTTTTGTGCATGTTGTTATTCATTGATTTGCGTTATAGTTTTTATTTAATAGGTAGTTGTTACAATACAATATGGCTATAAAAGAAAACAGTTTGTCACATATAAACCGTTTGGGTTTGTTCGTTGTAATGAATGACAAAAATAATATATAATAATATGAATTGGTTGATTTTATGTGTTTGAAATGACAAAATTGTGTTTTTTTGTTTTCCATGTTTGTTGTTATTATCTTTGGTCAATTTTTGAGAACTCCAAAAGTGTTACTTAATGAATTCAGTTAAAGAAAGGCTACCTGGTTGGTTTTGTTATTTATTTTACTGATATTGTCACAAATATAGACAGGTCGCTTTATATTTATTTATCTGCAAGTATTTCTTTTTTTGATCACCCTATTTATTAGACATTGAGCCGCCACTGAGTAAAAATAAATAATATATGACCAACTTCTTTAATTTAAAGCTCGATTGTCTGTGGAGGATTAATCTGTATCAAACTTTGTACACCGAAAACAGGAAGCGTTCACAAAGTCTTCGAATACGTTTTTAGCTTTCTCCGCCGCCGCAATATTAAAGTCCTAAGGAAATATTTCAAAATTTAATCCTATTTGGACAGAATAATTATGCCTGGTCGGTAGCAATTTAACAAGGTTGCTTGTTTCCGAATTTTAAATTAAAATATATTATTAAGAACCAAAGAAATAAAGAGTATAAAAGATGGATCAATTTTTAAAATTAAATCCAGATATTAAAACTCTCAATATACACTTACATACAGTGACCGCATGAAACCCGCTTAAAAGGTGTTTGTTCACTGGGGTGACGCAGCGCGTTAACGTGGCGAAGCGTATTTTTCCTGCTTAAAAAAGTTGCATGTAGGGCCATCTGCACACGGCGCGTATCGTTATAGACGCGTACAAGATTCGTCCTGCAGCGACGATTCCTATGCGCCTTGAAAACTGTACACGGAGCGTACATCAAGCGTACGGGCACAGTATCTAATTCAAATTGAGTGACAACAAAACGGCATTTGAAACGATGTCTAGCGACGAAGAAGACCTATTGCTACTTTGGTCTACGTCGTCGGAGACATCCAAAAAAAAGGGACGTTACTGGGAGCAGGGTGAGGATGCACCCCTATATCCACATGTAGGGCCATCTGCACACAGCGCGTATCGTTATAGACGCGTACAAGATTCGTCCTGCAGCTTACTGGGAGCAGGGTGAGGGAGCACCCCTATATCCAGAGAAATCGGAATAAGATATAATATATAAATAAGGAGTTCTTTGAGGACGATTGCAAATTCCAAACATTCTATCGAATGTCAAAAAAAACGTTCCAAGAACTTGTGGGAATCGTGGGTCCAATCATTTAGAAAGAAAATATCGGCCATTATATAGGTTAAAATACCGACCTTCGCTATAAGCATGCAGCTTAGCGACTGACAGTGCTGTACGCCCGGCGTATTGCAGCTTACATAGTTAGACGAAAGCGCGACGCTGCGTCTTCGTGTACAGTCATTCACTTATACTTCATACGAAGTCAGTTGAGATAAAGTAAATATTGGGGGTACGATCAATTTTCTGCATCACACACTGAAACTACAATACAAATATAACAAAATTTGTATTGATTGCTCTCTATACGGATGTTCGAGATAGTCCACGTGGTCACTTGTCCTCATTTTTTTTTAGTTTTTTTATCTGTCTCAACTGAGATCGTATACACTTTAAAACCAAGTGAGAGACACAAAAGCGTACATCTTTCGTATGTAGCGTCTAATACGCATCTATGACGAGAAGCCCCGTGTGCAGAAGGCCTATTTAATGTATGCTCGCCTGCTCCAGAGACGCAAAGCGTGGCGAAGCGTCAGTTGACTCGCGAGAAGTCTTGAGAGCATCTAGGCGAGGTTTTTTGCGACCCGACGCAAAGCGTATTGAGTGAGCGGTGCTAGGAGAACAGAAGATCCGAAAATTTTGTTATTTGTTACCTTTCGACAGTATAAATAAAAGTAATATTATATTGTTAGATATCTATAGCAAAATGTACTTACAATTCATATCCACATGCAAAGTGGCAGCAAGCGGTGCAGTCTTCTCATTGTTCGAAGCCTGACAGGTGAGTTCGGAATGAACATCTTTCCTACTAAGATTCGTAATTCGTAGATCACTACGAACCGTCCTGGAATTGGGATTCGATGTTACTGTCGATGACGAAACTCCAGTGGTACTAGTATTTTGCACTGGTTGGTCGTTAATCAGCCACGTGACTTTCGGTGGCGGTTTACCTGTAACAATACGGTTATCAATGATTTGATTATGTAGAACCTGGTTTGGTGAAAATTGGCCGAACTATTATTATTATATGTAGGTCGAGGGAAGGTACCTATATTTTGTGGCTCCCCTGGTTGGTTTCAAGATAACTTAATTTAAATTATACATCCATTAAGTTTTATAGCATTTGTTTAGAAATATTGGCGTAATGGCGTACCATCTTCTTCAAGCAATTGTGGCCCCTACTTGATAACAGGAAATGAATAATTGTTTAAAATTCGTAAAATCCTTATTTGTTTTAAACCATTCGAATAAATTTACCTAATGATAATAATTGCACCCTACTATTTATAAACAATCGGTTATAAGAAAACTACTAAGTAAGTACTTCTAAAAAATCAACTTAATTTTAAAATTAGATAAGAAGGTTTTTTATACAACTGGTTTGGGTTTGTTCGAATCGGTGCATTTTAGTGAGATAGGTCTTGACGGGGATCCAGCATCAATAAAAATTTAGGGAAAAGTGGAATATCCCCCAATACCACCCCATTCCCGGTAACTTGGCCGGATGAGATCGGATATCTCGTAGAGAGTACGGGAGAAGATGAATACCCCCCAATCGGTACATCATAGATGTGTTAAATCAAGGGTTGATAGCTCTTGTGGGGCGCTTCTACTGACTAAGGATCGTGGTTTGATGTCCACAATAAATCGTTGGTCCCCTCAGGAATGGTCCTGGCAGCGAACAAAGAAGAACAATTCCGAATAAGCCAGGAAGGTAATTTTAGAACTCTATTGTATGCCGCATCTCGGTCAAACTGAAATGGAAATTTGCCACGGGGGGGCTTCAGACTATGCACTTTAGTTAGGCCGTTCACCCCAATAATATGGTTTCAATAAAATATCTTCCTAGTTATTTCCGTGCCTCTTCAGACCTTTTAAAACAACATGTTTAGTAAATAAGTCGATTGACTTTTGAACTTATTTATCTCTTTCTAATTTAACTGGCGGTAAGTTGCAAAAAGAGACGGAAATATGAATCGAATAGCCTTTATTTAATAACACAGGCCCACGAAAAATAAGATCTTGTTCACCAGTCGATCCAGACACTTCTATATATTTTTGGGGTTGCTTAATCCAAATCCGGGGATGAACTCACCCGATCAGATCGCATTTCGTTTCTAACCTCTAAAAGGCGATGAAAGTTGAAGTATTAATCGAAATGCCTAAAGGGAAAAGCCATTACATATTTTTAAGTTGGTCGCCGAGTTCAAAGTTGTTTGATTCGGCCAGGCCGCGTTACATTCCTAACCTTAAAAAGGTGAATTGAAATTGAAAACTGTTCGCGACATACATTTTTAAGGACTGTTCCCGATTTGATTATTTTCAAGACCGCTAAAGAGATTTTGTCCGGGTAAAAATTATATAGAACGTGGCTATGCCTGTGCCTGCCGTCAGTTGTAAAGAAAAATACTTAGCTTACTTGATTAACTTTGTATTGTAGCTTTCTAAACTCAAAAAAATATTAGACAGTTGGACAACAGTGAATTTATTTAATAACACAAAGCTAACCTGAAAGCTTTATAAATATAAAGAGAATAATCTCTCTGACCTTTCGGAAAAGGGATTTACAACAACACAAATACTATCAGATAATGTCACAAGGTCGTTTTGTTTTTTGCTCTCCAAAACAATTTATTACTTATAAATCTGAGATATTGTCGGGCGCACTATCTCGAAAAGTTTTCTGTTTCGAACGGCGCTTTATGCTCAGATTTATTGCTTCAAAAGAAATCTAAATCATGAACGGTAACGTGTACAAATTTAACACATACATTTCTCGGACAGGACAGATAGATCATGTAAGGGTTTAGAAAGAGCGCAATATTGTCAACGAGAAACTTATTTTCGCGTATTTTTCTGGATTAGTGAGGCTCTTCTTGATTTGTTGTATGTGTTTAGCCATTTACAGCCCATTTAGTTTCTCGATTTTGTAAATGCGTTTTGCCGTCGCTACGAGACAAATCGCTAACTGTAAACTTTAAATTGAGACTACAGGACAGGCAAATTGTTTTATTTTAAGACATTCTTTAAGTTAAATTATATAAAGTTCTTGCCAAATAAAAATTTTGGAATGAGTTAGGTTAGGTTGGAGTGGCAGACCTCTGGCATTGACCAAATAGTCACACGTAGTCCTGTAGGACTGTTGTGGTACCACACGTGTCCCGCGGAACCTATCCGCATCAGCTTCCTGATGGTTAACGCGACGTGACGTAGATCGTAGAAGAATCTTGACAGCTCATTCAAACCAGCCACTGCTGTTAATAAACTTCGTGAGTCGACCCAGTTGCAGGCTGCTCACTTCCTCCAGATCATTAAAGAATGGTTCGCCCAGGGCATTGAACCTTCTTCTAGCGAGGCCGGGGCATTCACACAAGAAATGCTGAATACTTTCCTCCTCTTCTTCATGTCTGCAACTTTTACAGAAGTCGTTAGTTGGTAAGCAAGGGTAGTTGCATACGTTCAGCGTGTCTACCGAACAGGCAATGTCCGGTGACTACGGCAGTGACGTTTCTTAGGTCCTTCCGACTGTGTTGTAATAACGCTGCGGTTTTCCTTCCGTCAAGTAGGGGCCACAATTGCCTGGAGATGCTACAAGTTGCCATTCCAGTCATTCTTTTATTTTCAATAAACAAAATTGAATATGAAGAAATGTTGAGGTTATGGTTAAACTAGTAATACAATTTAAACGTTTTTACTTGCTAATTGAGACATTATAACACAAAACAATATTATAAGACAGTCGGTATCAGATCTGTAAGGTAACTGATTTAGTCATATGATCTTCATTTTGCAAGTAAGTATTCTTGGACAATATGGACCAGTGGCGAATCCTAGCTTGGAGTGGGCTTCCCAGGCGCCGCAGGCGAAAAGCTTATTAGGACCACGCCCAAATTTGGTCAATGATTTATAGTAAATACTACTAATGTTGGATTGAGATGACATTTCGTGTGTTTTACCGATGAGGATGCAGATATGGAAAAAGAAATAGATGGCAAAATCAATTTTATTAATAATAATAATATTACAATATCAAAACAACATAGTAAATTACACTTTGATATCTATAGAAAATCCACATTCACAGACACAAGAATTCCTAATCACTCCACTCATCCTAATTCCCTCAAACTTCTTCATCTTCGTATGCCTATCCGAGCCGGATGCTGGCAACCATCTAAACAATCATAACTTTGTTAACTGCTTCTCTGAACAGTCCCGTGGTTGACTTTCCGAACCAGACCCTTAGGTTTTTCAGCCATGAGATCCTCCTTCTTCCTGGACCTCTTCTTCGTACACTTTTCCTTGTAGGATGGAAATTCATGATATATAGAGACTTTACAGTCCCCTTTAATGGCAACAAACGTAAAAAAGAACTAAACACCATGACTTAAAATAGCAGACAATAACTTGAATATCATTAATTCTTTAATAAATAAAAAACAAAAACAAGTAACACTAAAGAAAATATATCCAACAAATTCAGAAAAGTGTCATGCTTTAAACTTGCCAGATAGTAAGAACATTTTTACAACAGTAACAGAACAGTATAGGTAAAAATGAATTTCTACTCTGTATTGTTAAAAATGCCAGCAATAGCAACAAGAATCTGGGAAAAACAGATATAATAATAATAATAATAATAATAATAATAATATTAATAGTTATGGATAGACAAAAGAAACAAATTCATGATGAAATGTTTCAATACCCTGTTAAACACATCAGAGGCATTGTGTATAGTATATACCAAACGGCACTCGTGTGAACTTGTAATTGCCATCTGGTGCTGCCATGGGTGATTCATAGTTAATAACTATTTTTCAAATATCTTAATATAGAATATAGCTAGTCATTATTTGAGACAATTGTTATACATTAATTTAAAAAATTAATATACATTTATGTTATTTTTACCTCGCTCTCATACTCTCATCGGCTGAATAAATAGGCTGTATTGCCAAGAGATACTTATATAATGAAAGTGGAAGATAGATTAAAGCGCATTCATGTGGAAATTGCCCAAATACCATGGTGATGACCCGTTGGAAAACATGAGATGCATTATATATACCAGACGATACTCGTGTGTACTGGTAACGACCATCTGATGTAGCAATAGCCGTAAACTTGCAGTTATCTATTGCGACTTCTATCCGGTAATAGGCTGACTTTAGGTTCAAAGTTGTGAAACTGTACTCCCACTTAATATTTTTAAATGATCAGATGACGGCAAGGCGTATGCCTTGTCTTTAATTATTTTTAAACTAATTTTTATTTAATTTTTGTACTATATTACCAATAATATTTTGCCAAATAAGTCAGTCGTTCATCCAAACGGAAGTTCTCATAAAAAGCAAGGGAAGCGATGCTTCTATGCATGTTCCATAGTTGATTACTATTTTTATAAAATTTTAATATAGAATATAGCATGGTTCTGTACAAGCAGCAAGTGGAAGAACAATGACGAATACAAATAAGAGCGGGAATTGGTCAAGTCGGAAAGAAATGTTCCCAAATGTGTTAAAATGAATAAGATTAAGAACAAACAGGTTAAGTATTTTATTTTGGGTTCAGGGGGAGTGACGGCTTCTCCTATGAGGCAAGTGAGGCAGTGCCTAACCAATAATTTTGCAAATTAAATAAATTACAAATTTATATTACTTTACTATTTGCATAAATATATATCCATTAGAATTTATGCCGTCAATCTTAACGCGCTTCGCTAGAAATATCATCTATCATCCATCTCATTTCTGCATGCGGTCGTATATGATAGAAGCCGGTCTCGCGCTTCCTTGTCTTTTACGATCCCTTGCGTATTTTGTTCTTATATCATCCATCTCATTTCTGCATGCGGTCGTATATGGTTAGAGGCCCGGCCTCTCGCTTCCTTGTCTAGCGTATTAGTGAAAATATCTAATGTGGTGTATGATACCCGTAATAGTCCAGTCGAATCTAGCTTTTAATAGCGCATAAAAACATTCTTTTGAGGCCAGCCTCAACTCTCTACGTAAATTTTATGCGAACGCGAGGGGACTAATCTAATCCATAAAGATGAATGCCGCGACACGGTATTTGGAGAAATGCTATAATTAGATTAACAGGTTATTGTCCGTTGAAAGTTGAAGTTGAAAGTTTAGAGAGAGTGCATAGTGAATTGTATTTTATTATAGTTTTCGGTAAATACTTTTGTGGTTTTCCGTACTGATTTTTGTTTTGCTTTTTTTCCAACAGTGGGCAGTGATTTTTCTAAAATATTAATAATACATTACTTTTATTACTTATTAGTTTATTTGTTTTGTGTTTATTAGGGAAAAATGGATTCAGCGGGACCTACCACAGCATCACAACTTCCCCAGGTAAATGTAAACATTCGCAATCCTACTTGTGATCTTGTTCATTTTTTAGTAAATGAGCAGAATTTTTCAAGTAATTCCTATGAAGATAAATTGTACATAGTAAAAGAAGTAAAGCGACCTGTTCCAGATTTGAGTAAACCTCTTGTTACTATCGGTGGGATGGGAAAATCAAATCGGAGCTTTCAAAACACTTGGTATGAAAAGTACGACTGGCATACTGGTAGTGTAACGTTAAACAAATTATTTTGCTGGCCGTGTATTCTGTTTGCAACAAATAATAGCGACAAAGTTTGGTCACAATCAAAATGTGGTTATAGCGATTTAAAAATCTTGTCTAAACTTTAAAATCTAACCTTGCTAAAAAAAAATTTTTCAACTGTGCCTCACCACTTTCAAATACCACGAGCCGCCTTTGGGGATAGCAGCCCTATACGTTTAGTCTTAAGATTCGCCAGTGATACTATACCAGCAATTTTATTAAACACTAAGTATTGTCGCTTGCATAAGTATGCTGACGATATACAAATATATTTTAGTTTCCTTTCACAATACTTTGATGGTGCCGTTTTGAAAATAAATGAAGATCTCTCCATAATTGCCAATATATCCGCTAAGCATAACCTACATTTGAACCCGTCAAAATCTGCTGTCATTGTTTTTGGTAATATGAATCAGTGTAGCCAGTTCATTGGTACTAAGCAGATCAGGATAGGTAACCAAGAGCTACCATTTGTTGATAATGTCAGGAATTTGGGTCTGGTGATCGACAATCCTTTCAGATATTATTCACATGTTCTAAACTGTTTGAAAAAGTCTTATTTGCGTTTAAAACTCTTGTTTCCCCACAGGAAGGTATTATCTCGTAATGTCAAGACTATGCTTTGTGAATCCCTTGTATTATCTTGCTTTAATTACTGCTCCTCAGTATTCTTTCCATGTCTGGACAACGTATTTATGATTAAGAATCAAAAAGTGCAGAATTCTTGCATACGGTATATATTTGGAATGCGAAAGTTTGACCACGTTTTGCACAGACTTATGACCGTATGCACCATTTTACCCATTAGGCATGATTAGGTGATCGTGATTAACCAGGTAACCGTGATTAAATAAAACAGCCTATGCACCAACTAAAAGGATATGTGGGTTTTGTAATCAGGGTAAAGTTAAAACCTCGATTTGGCAACATAGCTCAGATGCAAAAATCCGTGCCATCAACCAGAAAAATAAACCCTTTATTTTTCTGTGACCAGAAACACCAAGCAGATTGACAGTTGTGGTTATGTTTTCTTTTTGTTGTTTTTTCAACTTTTCCGAGAACTTTTTCCAGTTTGGCTGTTTTGCGCATTAAACCCCCAATTTCACACTTCGGCATCTAGAGTCATGGATGAGTTTGACTCACAGAAAAAAAAGGGTTTGACTGGTGAGGAAGAAAATAATATATTAGATGCGAAAAAGAAAAGAACTGTTAGCTGAACAAACCCTATTTATCTATCAAATCAAAATAATTTTGTCTCCGAGGTCTTTCTAGCTCTCGGAAAGCCATCATTAAAAATATCCATTACATTAAAATCATCATCGAAGATAATTATTTCGTCTCCCATTTTAATTTTATTATTGAAAATTCGAGACAAATTTCAAAACAAAACAGGAAAATAACCTTTTAATCATGATTAAATATATAACCCATCAAGATTGGCTGGTTAACTTTAATCTTGATTAAGTTCCTGAGCAGTGCTGGCGCATTGGAAATTTTCTTAATTGAGATATTTAATCATGATTATAAGCTAATCATGATTAACTGGCCTTGGTGCATACGGTCATATGAGATCTAAAATGGCTTAGTATGAGGAATCGGTTTACTTTACTTAGTCTCTCTTTATATCATTCGGTTATTACTCATAAACAACCTAGATATTTAATGGAAAAATAAAATTTAGAGCAGATGTCCTTAATGTCAATATTCGTAACAAAAAATCTATGCTTATAACACCACCTAAACACCGCACTGCGCTATTTCAGAGATCTTTTAGCTACCATATTTATAAGTCTTACAATTCCGTACCTAAGGCCCTAAAAGGACTGACTCCCTTAAAATTTAAACGCGACCTTCGCAAACACCTATGGACTATGCAAAATGATAATTAGTTTTATTTTTCTCTTGTGTTAGGACTGAGCATTAAGCATCTACTAGCAGATATATATGTCATTATGTAATATACATATATAATTTATTATATAATTTTTTTATATTATATAGAGGAAATGAGGGTAATTCGGAATACTGTTGGTAATTTGGAATACTTAATTATTGATGGAATGCGTGGCGCCATCTCGTTAAATATGGCATAAACCACTAGCTTAGCATGCGTTTAGTGGACAACTGCTTTACTAGTTACTTTGATTGATGTTAGAGTGCAAACACATGTGAAAAATTTATGGTGGCGTGACTAAAACTTTTTAAGTGGAAATTAAATCGGCAATCATCGCATCCATTTTTGTTTTTAAATTAACTTTTATTGGTTCCTCAGGTAAGTAAAGGCTTAAATTTTAAGTTGTTAATTATATTTTTTCGGTATTTATTTTTTGCGACGCATTATGGCGTAAATCTTCATGTTGCTAATTTGGAATACTATATATAAAGCAAATTTGGAATATTCCAAATTATATTCATCTGTTTTCGCCAGAAGAGGGGTAGTGTTTTTCGATTGTATGTAAATTTACATTATATATAGAATGTCCCTATGTATGTGTGTAGGCATATTTCTTGTTTCTCTCGTTTTAGTTCAGTATTTTGTAGTAAGGATTTTATCTTTTTTCCAGCAATCTTTTTTGTATCTAATATTTTATTTTTACTTTTATTTTAGTCATGTCACCCCAAAAATCTCCTAAAAAGAGGCAGAACTGGAATCCAGAAGATATGGCCGCTGCTGTGCTGGCAGTAAGGGAGAAAAAAATGGGATACCTTAAGGCATCCATAAACTTTAAGGTACCAAGAAATACATTATTTAGACTTGCTGCTGAAAAGGATACACCAACTGAACAGCTTGTTCTTAAAATTTTGGACGAAAACATGTTTTTAATAAACCCTTTGAATCTCTTTTGGTCGAATATGCGCTTAAAATGGAGTCCAAATTTTACGGATTAACTCAAATGGACATAAGAAGATTAGCTTACAAACTAGCTGTTAGAAATAACATTTCAAACCCGTTTACTTCCAATGCAGCTGGCCGCTATTGGCTAGATATGACGCTGGAACATATGTGTGCGACTTCTGTAAATAATCTACCTAATTTTCCCTTTTAATAAATGTTTGGTTACTACTTCAACAATGTTTCATTTACCTTTTTAATAAAAAAGCATGTGCTGCTATTTTGGAATATGCCAAATTGGTGGTATTCCAAATTAACTGCATGTTACGTAAACAGAGATTTTTGACACTTTATTTTTCATTAGTGAACAACTACTTTTAAATTAATTTAAATACTTTAAAATTCTCGTATGGCGTAGTACATATTCTAGACCTAAGATATGTTAATTATTTTAATCAAAATATTCACCATTTAAATTTTTTGCAAATTTCTTTGAAAGTACTATTTCGAATTACCCTCATTTCCTTTAGTATTATAGGCTACAATTAAGTAAGTATAATTTATCCAAAGTCAGTGTGATGACATTCCAATCATTCCATCTCTTTGAGACTGTTTACCGCTGTTTGTATGCCGTATGGAATGATTGGAATGTCATCACACTGACTTTGGATAAATTATACTAACTATTACTCTTAGTGTTTAAGTTTTTTTTTCTCTTTTTTTATAAAGGTTAAGTGTAAAAGCGGGGATAACACCATGTGTTTACGCCCGAACTTCACCTTGGTTGTTATAACGATATGTGTTGGATTATTATTATAATTTTTTTGATTTTTTGTAATCACTTGTTTACATTTTATATCAACCAATAAAGACAGTATTTTTATTATATTAGAAAAAAGTACGTTTATAAATGGAATGATTGGGTTCTCTCTCTTAGTTGAACGTCGGTGGTGGACACAAGATCGAAACATTTAAAAACAAGTTTCTGGGAAAGTTGTGAAAGCCAGCAAGCACCGCCTTATATATATATCTTTAAGAACTAAAACATTTTTCTAAGTCAACTTCCAATACCTCTATATTAACTAATTTTTTTTTATTGATTCCCTATTTCGCTTATTTAAAGTACGCCTCAGCGTGTTTAAATTCCACTTTCAAAAACGCGCGTGTTTTAAAGTTACCATGGCAACATCAACAACCCGTGAAACGTGAAGTCTAAATATGTCAACTTTTTAATTATTGATTTGACAGAATTACCTTTTAACGTCAAATAATAGTACATTACGTATCAAGTTTAGAAAAGTGGAAATTTCCTAGACGAGTATGGTTAGTTTGAATCCGAGCGAAGCGAGGATTTTATTTCCATACGAGTCAAGTAAAATCACTTTTCTGACGAGGTGCGTATACTATTTTTTCGCATTTTGTAATTAATTAATTGTTTTCATATTAAAATCTAAAACGAATACCTAGTTACTGAAGAAAATCTACAAAAACTTAGTAGTATGACTTCTCGGTAACTTAGCAATATAAAGAAGATTTTTTTTGTGTTTGACGACGACAGCATCCAAATTAAATCATATTTGAAGAGTGAAATTCACAAGAATTATGGAAATGGTTAATGAAAACGACTTGGAAGATATCCTGAATGCGGCCCGCGAAGCTTTAAGTTTGCTTCCAGTAAAATCCAAGGAAAGATACGAGAAAGCATATAATATGTAAAATTGTGTTTTGAATGACATTGACTTTTATGCAGTAATGGTTGCTATGCTGTAATGGTTGCTATGCTGTAAAGTGACTCATTACTGTACGATTTTGAGGTCATTAATCTAACGCATTACTGTATAAAATTCGAAAAAATATTTTTTTAAGCAATACACAACGAATGTCAACGGTGACAACAATGAATCTTGGATTGGAAGTTATTTTTTGTTCTCCTCGTTTTTATGACAACGACAGGTATATCAGATCACGAATTCGACCATTTCGCTTACTTACTAAATTATTATTTCCATTTTTTGTAATATAAATACCAATAATTGTACCAATAAAAAAAAGAATGTAAAGTATTGTGTGGATAACTGGTCTTTAAAATACTTGCTCTATTTCAAGCACTCCGGCTGCGCCGTCGTGCTTGCAAAATCGCGCGTGTTTTAAAGACCTTAATATCCACTTATACTTTAATATACTATTAAAATTTTTAAAAATTAACCCAAAAGTAACAACGTATTTCGTCCTTATTATTCATCAAAAATAAATTTCAATTTGTTACAAGACGGTCTCCCGACCATACGAATTGTGTTCCTCTAATGGAAAAACCCAAAAATTCCATTAAACTGATGGAAAGGATATATATGCCTGAAAAATATGTGTACAATATAATTTCCCGGGGATCGCTTTAGAAGTAAAACGTGTTTCGATTTGAATACAGCACTTACGCTCTGCAGACACCGCACAATGGCGTCTCTGGGGACTTTTCTACCTTCAGTTTAAACGCTTCGCTTTTCATGGTTTCATAGGTTTAAGGACATGCGATTTCTTTCGTTACATTTTTTGTTCGTGATAAAAATTAATTTTAATAACCTTTTTGTTTAATGAAATTAGTTTGTGAGCAAAATTGGAAAAACTGTTTTATTATTCGATTCCGTCCAGAATTTCCACTAACTAATTTTAGAATGACGAAACGGTAACTTTTTATTGTTTATTTATCACTAAAGGGCGAATTATATGCACTTATATTTAGCAAAAATATGCGCATATATACGCCTTGTTTGCCTTTAAAATATGCAGTTATTAGCATTTTTTTTTTACCAAATATGCATACTGGTATTAGTGGTATTCAATATCTCTTAATTTATTATCGTAAAATAAGTTAAAGCAACACATTGGGTTCTAAAAAATATGATTATTTTTAAAAAATGCAAAAAAACCAAAAAAAAAAGAAAAGTAAACAATTTTTTTTAACCTAAAATTGTGAAATAGTATATTACATAACAAGTGTTGAAAGTGGTACTTTTCAAACGAGGAGGTATTTAGCACGAGGCTTTAGCTGAGTGCGGAAATTCTCCGAGTGTATGTACACAATTTTTCCAACGACCATACAAAATAATCAAAAAGAGTTTGATTTGTTTTTAATATAGTTTGTGTTATACATTGTGTTAAACAATTTTTTTTCAATACTAGAGTTGAAAAATGTATTTGAACTTTAGAGTTGAAAAATTTATTTCAACTCTAGAGTTGAAAAAAAAATAAAAACAATGCCCACTTACACATTTTAACATCTATATTTAAATAAAAAGAATAACTTTTCTCCTATTTGCTTACGCACATCATAGCTACTATCTATGTACAGGGTGTCCAGTTTTCGATAGTTTTACGGGGTTTCTCGGTTATTAGTAAAGATAGAAGGATACGGTTTTCGCGGCACTGTGCTACTTTTTTATGAAACAAAAGATGCCCTAATCAGAATTTTTCTAGTCCTCCTTGTTTTTGATATACGGGATGTTTTTGATAATTTTACATTTTGGGACACCCCCCCTATTTAGGTTACCCTGTAGCTTATCAAAGAGAAAACAAATGTTATTTGTGTAGTTTTTTTACGTAGAATCCAGTGACGTACTCAGATTTTTTCTATGTTCAATAGTTTCCGAGAAAAATACCAAACTTTCTTTTTTTAAATGGGACACCCTATATATTTTTAAATAATATAATTCAGTTTATAACAAGCTTCTCAAAAATATATAATACCCTATTTTTATTTTTAATATTAAGCACGAAATTTACGTTTTATTAAAAAATATATAATTTTAGTTAGTAGGCCATGACGGGTATTGAAAAAAAGAACAGAACACAGTCGTTTATGTCATATTATTAACTTCTTTAGTTTCTGTCAGAATATTCAGGTTCTCTAAGTTGTTTTAAAATACCTATCTAATTAATAGTAAAGGATCAGTTTGTCCTAATTATGGCAGAATATGTGAAATTTGAAAATAATGAAAAATACGACATGCTCGTTTGTTATGTTCATTGTAATGAAAATGCAGATGTAGCATAAGAAGAGTATTTCAATAGGTAAATATACGCCTTTGTGTAGTATCTCTATTAAGATTTAGTAATTTTTTTAAATTACTTGTAGATATCCCGAAAGACGACAGCCGAATAAAAGAATTTTTTTAAGGATGAAATCAAATTTAATTGAACACGGTTCATTTATTAAACCTCGTCCTAAAATCTACAACAAGGAAAACCGCGAGACTGATGAAATAAATGTTTTAGCTTCAATTGAAACAAATCCAAATAGTTCTTGCAGAACGGTTGAAGGTTCGGTCGGAGTAGTTAAATCAAGAGTTCAAACAATCCTAAAAAATACAATTTCAAGCCATATAAATTTCACCTAGTACAAAACTTACATCCTGGTGATGCACAACGCCGTACAGAATGGTGTAATTGGTATTTACAAAATATCAACAGGGGAAATAATTTTGAAAAAACCGTTGTATGGTCCGATGAAGCTTATTTTACCAGTGCTGGTATATTTAATCGACACAATACGAGGTTTTGGTCTCAGGAAAATCAGCATCTAATATTTCCACTCGAACGGCAAGGAAGGTTTGGCTTTAACGTTTCATGTTTTGTACTAGGAAGCAAAATAATTTATAATATATTTGAAGGCAGCCTTAATGCCAATAAATACTTGGAAATTCTGGAAATCGTTGTGCCGAAAATAATAGAAGACGTGCCCTTAGCGGGTATCAATAACTTATATCTGCAACAAGAGCACCCGCTCACAATGCGCTAATTATCAGGGCCTACTTAAATAATAATTTTCCAGGCCACTGGATTGGAACTAATTGACCTGTAAGATGGCCACCAAGGTCACCCGACTTGTCGGTTTTGGATTTCTTTTTGTGGGGATACCTTGAAAATAAAATTTATTCTATTCAATACCAAACAATTACAGAATTAAGAAATGCTACTGAAAGAGCATTTAGGGAGTTACGGACACGGCCTCTACAGGGTAACCTAAATATGGGGGGTGTCCCAAAATGTAAAATTATCAAAAACATCCCGTATATCAAAAACAAGGAGGACTAGAAAAATTCTGATTAGGGCATCTTTTGTTTCGTAAAAAAGTAGCACAGTGCTGCAAAAACCATATCCTTCTATCTTTACTAATAACGGAGATACCCCGTAAAACCATCGAAAACTGGACACCCTGTACAGTGAATAAATTCCGTTTCTAATTTTTTAGCTGCTTGCATTCTTTTAATAAAACAATCATATACCTAAATATACATACAAAAACAACAAAACACAAAACTAAAACATAACCTCAACATTATAGAAAGATAGAGATGGAGTTAAACATCGATAGCTTGTTACTTATAAAAGTCTATCTACATTCGATTTGTTTTGAATATTGCTAAAATAAATTTACTTTCTTAAAGCATATTCACTTGTCCCATATCCTTAAACATTGTATGGATATTTTTATCCGAGATAATTGCAAAATCATAAATCGGTATTTCTTAGGGTATTCTATTTCTGCTCTATAGTTGCCCCTTTTTTTTCTGTGGTTTAAATCAGTTGACAATGTTGACAGTGGTACAGGTTTGATGGGTTGCCTGACATATTTCCCCTTTTTAATATATTATTATTTTTATTAAAAATACTCTTAAGTTTCCAAAAATAACGAAAAAAAAAGGATTTTTTATAATTGCAGTAATGCCCTAGTGTACTTTACCTCACCCCAATTCGCTCCACAAGTCCCGTAAGTTTGTTATTTTTTAAAATAGTTTTGCTGTCAAATTCGTCGGCCATCAGCTGTTTTATATTTCAACACATGTATTGAATGAAAATATTTCAACACGCGTGGGATATAAAGGACTTTCTAGCCAAGTTAGGCGTGCTTTATTTCTCATTTTCATAGGTGGTCGTAGGAAAAAGGCATTTATTACTAAATATTTTTCAATTTTTCAACTAAAAAGAATTGTCTTCTATTAGTAAACATATGTTTATACAAAGAAAAGCTTTTTTTACATTTAGTAATGTAATTGGACAATACTGCAACTTAGGTAGCAAAATATAAGGCCAAGATACAATTTCGTTGGATGGTTTACCCTTATAAATGCTTTTTACTGCAGTTAAGTATTTAAATCCTTCATTATTTTTTACAGTTACATCCAATTTGATTCTTACTTGATTTATTACTTTACGGAGAATGTTGTTACATTTAGCAGAAAAAGTTTCAACAATACTAATTGAGTCTCATAAACTCAAATTTCTACTCTCCAACGAGGATATTATGTCCGGTATAAAACTGAAATTAACCTTAATAAAAACAAGATCTTTAGCTCCACTTGCACTTTTTAACAACTCTTTACTTTGCACAACACACTGCGAATCGTCATCTAAATCCAAAATTAGTTCTTTAATGCCTTCCAAATGCTCTGCGTACAATATTGCGGCCTTAATCCTTGGTCCCCACCGGGTAATTACATGTTCTGGATGTAAACGAACTCCTGGTACTGCACTCTTAAAGGTGCTATAAGTAAGACTTTTTTTACATTTGAAGTTAATTTATTTTAATTTAAATACAGTTTGTTAAGCAGGTAATAATAACGCGTTATTAAGTGACAATAAACAACCCCTAACAATATATCTGGAAACCCTAGAAACCACCAATAAATACCTTGTGTATAACCAAAATGTAAATATAATTAAAATCATCAGATTGGAAAATCCATAAAATAAGTACCGAACTGGACATTAAACCTTTAACGCTGTGAATTTTTTGATAAAACCAAAAAGCATAAAATATGCTCCTAAAATAATAATTTATGAAAAATATGCATTTTATTAGAAAATTGACAAAATATGCAAAAAATGCATATATGTACATGCACTTTGCAAATATTTTTCCCTTTTTATCAATTATAATTTCTAAGGTTTAGGACACTTATTTAAACATTTGGTGCCGTATTTAAGAACAATTGTCTTGATCAAAACATTCACAATTTTTTTTACTGCCGACCGAAAAATAGGCGCTTCCTAAATCATTTGTCACGGTAGCGTTCTAGATCGAAAAGTAATCAAATAGAAAATGTTGCTCATCATAAAGGTCGACAAATTATTGTTTTTAACACCTTTATTAACAGTCTGTAGTTCAGAAACGACATCGCGGTTTGCAGAATATGAAAGATTATTTCTTGCAGATTAATAGTATGGTACGCCTGTGACGTAAGCAATGTACTTGAATATCATACAGAGTGAAAAATAAAGCTATGCAAAAAATAAAAATTTTAAGTAAGACATTTTGTTAGAAGTATTTTTAATATTATATTTTAATTTCGTTTTATAACCTAAGGTAATATTTCGGGACAATTTTGGTATTTTTTTGTTACATGCCCTAGGGCAAGAATTATCTATAAATAAAAACAGCTATTTTGGACATAACTGATAACATCGTTCATTAATGTTTACGCAGTTTTTTTTATCTTATGCACCTATTTGGTTTATTTCTTAAAAAAGAAAAATAATAATTGACCCTTAAATATGTACTGGGTGTCCCAAATTACAAATAGTATGATACAATTAACATAATTAAATTATTCTGTATTTGAAAGTTTAGACAACTGGTAGATGCCTTAGGGTCTATTGTTATTTTTCTTTTTTAAGAAATAAACCAAAGGAGTGCATTAAATATAAAACAAACTGCGTAAACAGTCAGGGCTGATGTCGTCAGTTATGTCCACAACAGCTGTTTTCAACAATAATAGGATTCTTTTTGCTCTAGGGCATATAATATTAAAATAACGAAATTTTTCCGAGATATTACCTTGGGTTATAAAACTACTTTAAAATATAACATAAAAAGGTAACAAAATGTAACTTACTTGAAAATTTTGATTTTTTGCACGGCTCTCAATCTACCCTGTATAATATTAAAGTACCTTGATTACGTCATAGACGTACCGAACTATTAATTTGCAAAAAACAATCTTTCAAACTCTATAAACCGCATTAAAATCCGTGACGTCGTTTACGAACTAGAGACTTTTAATAAAGGTATTAAAAAACAAGTCGTGAAACTTTGTGATAAGCAGTTTACAACACATTGTTTTTCCTTATTTCACCGCCATCTTTCTCTCCTCTCTATTTCCAAGAACTCAATATATAGATACGCACACAAATTTGTAGCGCCTTGTCAATTTTGTTAAAATCCGGTTGAGTAAAACAAGCACATTGTTTTTCTTTCCACTTGGAGCACACTCTCTGTGCTGTCTTTCTCAAGTCGTTATTCGCTCAGCTGCATCATGTGTAACCTGGAAACCCCAAAAAATGTAAACACAAGAACATTAAAGAATAAATAGACCTTTTCAAATGCTACAAACAACTGACGCCGGTTTGTTATATTTGAGGTATATTAAATGTGTACCTTATTTATAAATTTTACCAGCCTAATGGATCAACCAAAAAAATGCTTATATAAAGTAAACAGCACGAATTCTCTCGTTATAAAACAGATGACAGCAGAAATTTGTCATCGATCAGCTGATATTGGTACATAATAATATCCCCAGATTAGTAGTGGACCGTAATGAGCCCAAACACCGAGTTATAAATTGGGTTTTTGTGCTTTTTGTTACAGTTAATTACGTTTTCAAAATATTTAGCCGTTATGGTGCCTTTTATTTTTACTTTCATTGAATTTTAATTACTTTTGTATGGCGGTAAGTACCTACAATTATTATTCATTTGACCAAAAATTTACAGGTTAAAATTTTTTTATTCTTTTTCATTAGGGATCATACTTATTATTGTGTGTCTTGCACTTAGTTGATTTCATCGATAAGTAATAAGTTTCATTTCATCTGAACGCCGTTTTTGTCGAAAAGTTAGTTTGTGAAATTTTTGTTCTTAAAATATTTGTTCGTAAAGGTTTGGTTTCTAATATATAATTTTTGCATTTTGCATTATCTAGGTATCCTTTTCTGACTTAGGTAGGTAGGGAAGAGTTGGACAAAACCGTGTAGGTTGATATAACCGGGTACCGCCTAGTTCTGCCAAATGAAACTTTTAACTTTATGTTAGCCCACATACAAATTTGGGAATGTAACTGTATCATAATAACCAACAAATTCCATAAAAACCACTTTTGGGTCTACGTACCCTACGTAAGTCAAAAACTGTTAAAAAGTAGAGTTTCCATTGAGAGAGAAAATAAAATCCCTGGCTATATTGAAGCTTTTAAATTTATGTTAGCCCACATAGGTACAAGTTTAGAAATGTAATCATACCATAGCCAACAAATTCTATAAAAACCATATTTGGGTCTATGTACCTTATGTAAGTCATATATGGGGATTGCCTTGACGTAAATGTAATATCTACCTGAATACAATTTGTTTATACTGAACTGTAGGTATAGTATTTTACCTATAGGTATAATCTGAACAAATAAAACAAAAAAAAAAATCTGTTGTAAATATGAGCGATTTAAAGTTTCGTTTCAGTTAATTTAGTATTTTCAAGGTTTGGATGATTATAATATTATTAGTTCTTAAATCTACTTTGACACTTTATCTTTAAACCATATAAAAACTCATGTTTATTATTACCCACCTTAAATTATAATATGTATAAAACAAAACATTCAAAAGAAATTATTATTATTATTATTATTTGGCAATATTAAAGCGGTAGAACCGATGTCCTGTCCAGTCCAGTCCTGGAATTCATACCAACTTATAAAAATTTATTAGACCAGAATTATCAGAGTGTCACGTGACTTTTTATCTCCATCTTGCGAGAGTATTCAAAATTTTTACTATAGTTAGCGGCTATATTAATTTCTGGGTATTTTATTGATCTAAAACTAAAACATTGCCAAACTGGCTGAACAATTTAAATAATTAAACTATTGACATTAAAAGGAATCTTTTATATGAGATGAAAACTTTTTTCCTAGTTATTTGTGTTTCAACTTTGTTACTAAAGTATATTACTAAAGTAAACCTTTCAAACGAAAATGTTGAACGAAATATCTTATTTGGAATCTCTACATTTTAGTTTGACCAAAAATAAGGGAAAATAATTTATATTTATATTTTCAATTTTTAAGATGGTCTGCAATTTTCGAGTTTCGGAAAAATTACCTATTTTTAAATAGAATGCCATGACATCAAATAAAGCGTCAGCTGATATTTACAATAGAAAATGTCGAAATAAGGCCAAAATTGTTGTTTTCAGAGTCAAAAGTTAAAATTCGTGGCATTGAATACGTGGAAGAGGTTTGATGGTTGTAGATAAAGCTTAGTATTTGACTCACGACATAATGAACACCAAGGGGAACATTTTAAATGTTAATGGCTTATCTGATGGATTATACCCGGGGGTATTTTTGTATCGAGCACCCTGTACACCGCTTTCGGGTAATTTCGCATTAATCGGGGTCTGTCTAAAAACGGGCGGCCGTAAAAACGAGCGGCCGATATTCCGATTGATTGTCAAGCTACCAGACTCGTCGCCTTAAAGCAACAGTAAGATGTGTGAAAAATCTTTGTTCCTCAGAAAATTGAATTTAAAAGTTGGCGTTATTTAATGCTAAAATAAAATAAACTTGTAAAACATAACTCTAAATGATTTTAGCGGCAAGTGTACAGAATTTTAATATAGTTAAGAAGATGTAACTGTAAAATACACTAACAGTATCGAATTTAGAAAATATTAGACATATCTTACTGTTACACTGAATGCTTAAAAAAAAGGATATCTAATACTTGTCCTTGTGTTCCTCTCAAAGTTCACGCCTAGAATAAAACATAACCTTAAGTTTACAATTGAAAAAAATTAATAAAACTTACAGAATACTCCCAAAATAAGACTGTAAATAATGATGAATAATTTTTTATAGTTTTGATCAAAAATAACAAAAAAACAACTACTATTGAAGGACAAGATAACGGTTTATTTAAAAAAATCACTTAACTGAATAGTAATTTCATTCACTGTCACACTCATTGTTTTTTGAAGATGATTTAAGGGACATAAAAAAATGTGATGTTTTTTAGGAATTAAATTATCGTTGCATAAACTGATGAGGTCATTCTTTTTATTTGCTGGAATAGCCGGTGCCTCAGTATAAGCAGGGAACAAGGAGATTTCTGCTGGTTTTGTTCGTCTCTTCGTTGTGTTTATATCGATAATATTGTATATAATCACTCTATCTTATTTAAAATTGACAAAAATACTGTAAACACATGAATACAAAGCGGTAGTTCTTAATACACGGACAAGAAAACACGTATTATTTCGCATTGGCGCCATAAATTTGGTCCAGCAACAGTAGGTTATAATATTTTAAGAGTGAAAAGTTCAGTGAAACAGTAGGATATCCTACCTTAACCTAGAGTTGCACTAACTAAAAATGATTTTTTAAATTTATGTAACATAAGGTTATGTTACTTAATAAGTTAAGGTAAATATTTACAGGATATCTTAGTGTTGCATTAAATAAAAGCACTCTTTGTGATGCATTTAAGCAGATAATCCGAAAACCATTTTTTTTTTGATATCCTAGTGTTGCTCTGATGCGACGAATACGTTCTGCGATATTTTCCGAAAAATTCCCTACTAACGGTTTGCTATCAGTGTACTTTTTTACTTTGTTAATGTGAATTATGGAGTGGCCAGACAATTATATCGAGGGTTTCCTGCCAGAAGGGCGTATCCGCAAAATTGCGATTTTGGGCTTGTAACCTAAATGTGATGCTTATAGTCATATATTTATCATGCCAAAAGGTCAAATTCATCAGACTGATGGTAACGTAGCTACTTGCCTATTTCTTTAGACGTATGAACAGTTATCGCCAAGTTAAACTTGTCAGAAAGTTGTATATGTAGGTACATACGTCCTTTTAAAACGACAAACTTGTATATTCTTTGTAAGGTCGTATGAACATACGGCGTTCTGGCATGTCAAAACTATGCTAGTTGTATATTGGCGTCGCGGTTGACAATATGCAGATGGTCGTATATGCATACATAACCTCAAATGTTCTATTGTTTATAATTTGGTGTCGTGTGAATGTAGATGCCCTAGAGTGGTTAAAAACGATTTATTACATTTGAAGAAATATTCCATGCTTAAAGTGGAGTTGAAAGTATGGGAAAGAAAGGAAAAACTAAAAGTATTTCTCCACAAAGTTTAATAGAATACAAATTCTCTACGATTAATCGAAAATAACCGATTAATTGAAAATAATCGATTAATCGAGAATAATAGATTATTTATAATTAATCGAAAATAATAATCGAGAAGAATCGATTAATCGAAAAGAATCGATTGATTTAATCAAAATAAATCAAAAAGTCGATTTAAATATTAGATCGTTAAGAATATTCATTTTATGAAAGGCGCACAGATTGAAACTTTGTTCAAATTATTTCACTGATTGTCTTGCAATAATATGCTATAATATTTTTAAACCGATTTTCAGGGTAATAGGGTTGTTAATAAATATATAGAGACTTACAGCTTACAGCAATAATAAGTAACTATACTCTAAACCCGAAAATATAGGCAGTGACGTAGCTATCATAACCATGGAAACCAATGCAAACCACCAATGACAATACAGTATTTTGGCCGTTTCCATGGTTATGACAGCTACGTCACTGCCTATATTTTTGGGTTTGGGGTATAGCAACTTTAATCATTCAAAAGCATACCTATATTTTGGAATATTCGAAAAATAGTTTTTTTGGTGAATTGATTAATCGAAAAATCGTTTGTTTTTCGATTAATAATCCATTAATCAAAACATCGTAATTTTGTTTTCGAATACCTAATTAATCGATTAATTGAAAAAAAAAATTTTCATTTTGATTTGATTTTTGATTAATCGAAAAATCGTATTTTTTTTTCGATTACTTAATAATCGATTAATCAAAAAATTGAAAAATATTGTTTTTTCGATTAATCAAAACATAGTTTTTTTTTCGATTAATCGATTTTGTTGCGCACCCCTAAATACAAGTACCAATGACAATACAGATGACGAAGAGTTTACAAGCAATGAGGGAGAAAATTTTGTCAAAGCGGCGAAAATAAAGCGTGCTAATATTAAAACGTTTTCGATTCATCAATACTAAATTTTTAGGTCGGCAATTTTGTTATTGTCTTTTTGCTTAGCTTTTCTTACACGATAGAGTTTGTTTTTCTTTTTTTTTTTTAATAAACTTGTTCTTAGTTTTGTGTATAAGCCTTTGATTTCTCCTATATGCGCTAATAAATTAACGAACCAGAAGGTTGTATACCCAAATTTTGATTTTTACGGGTTGTTTTCACCAAATTCGTCAAGTAAATAGTAATATCCAAAACATATTATGCTTAGTAACATTTATTATTGAAGGTAAACAATATGTCAACATTTTCCGCCGATTTTTAAAATGTTTTTATTGAATCCTCTGAAACCATGTTTTGGTTGATACGACCTTTTGGCAGGAAACCCTCAATATAATATACCACATTGTCAATTCCAGCGAAATTTGAACAAATGTTAAAACTAAACAAGAAGTTGAGGTGAGTGAATAGGAGCAAAGTTGTTTTTATCTAAATAACCTAGCCAAATGAAAGTCATGTTAAGCTTGCAGTATTTTTCGCGGTCCACATTTTTTAAATTTGATTGACACATACTGCACCAGATTTCGTCGGCAGCAAGTTTTCAATAGCTATTCTAACTGCCTCTACTACCTCGGGAGGATCATCAGGCACTTCTAAACTCATTTTCTGTAGATTTATTAGGTCTCAACTGACTAATATCATAATAATAATACTATTATTCTATATCTTAATGACATTCTCATTATTGGATCGATGTATTACAAAACGTCCAAGGACATTGCCCCGAACTGCTATACGATAGTTACTCCACTGTGGCTGGGTATTATTTAAACCAGGTTTTAAACTTTCTAAACTACCTTAGGTATTCGAAATTGGTCCTTACTTAACGTAAATAAACTTTACTGGTAAATTTTCTGCCACGATATAAAACATGGGTAGTGGTCCGGGAGACCTATTTTCCATATCAATAAGCTTTGCTTAGTCAAGTAAATAGAGAAGGGTCCTAGGTCGCACGTGATATAAACTTTATTAAGACGATAATATACAGTATAAGGAGGGAAGTTGACAATGAAAAACTGCCATAGAACCGTAAAACGTTTATTTACGTTAGACATTTTTTTTATTTTTATATAACTAACGCTTTAATTTAAAAAAATATTGTACCTATTGCAAGAAACTCGATTAAAACCTATATATAACTGATTTTATTATAAAGAAACAATTTAGATTGCAATGCAACAGAGCTTAATTTGGTGTCATATATATATTTTCTGTTGGAGATCTCAGAGAATAGAAGAATCGTACTCGAGCAATCATGATTCAAATTCAAATTCAAAATTAAAAACCTCTATATTACCAAAATAATTGATACAGTACATATACAGTGTGTGTATAAAGTCTGGAAACGGCTTAATAACATCACAATTTACTGGCCGATTTAAACCAAATTTGGTACAGTTGTGTAAGAGGATCTAACGCACCGAATGACGATATTGGCGTTGTTGCCAGCTTTTTAGTTTGTCTGGAATTCGAACGAATTTTATATTTTTAAATATAACACCCAGTATATTTTTTCATTTGTAGTTTTTACATTAAATTTGTTACACTTTTGGTATAACATACTTTGTTCATAATATCAGTAGTTTCCGAAATAACTAGTACAATTTAGAAAAAATATATTTTTTATATTAAATGTTCAAACTGTTTTCCCTGTACAGCTTGACAGTTTGCTAATTGAAAATAAAATTTTTCAATTGTGTTGTAAAACATTTCTGGCGTTATTAATTCAAATTCGTCCAAAATTCGACGCTGCAAATCGGCCAAATCTTGAGGTTTTGTGGTATAAACTCTGTTCTTCAAGTGTCCCCATAAAAAATAGTCGTTAGGCGACAAATCAGGGGACCTAGGTGGCCACTCGATTGTACCCCCTCTACCGATCCACCTATTCGGAAAAGTGTTGTTCAAAAATTCGCGCACGTTTCGACCAAAATGGGGAGGAGCTCCGTCCTGTTGGAAGAATGTACTTGCATAATTTGGACCCATCACATTTCGTATAGTAGGCACTATTTGCGTTTCCAAGAGCTCAAGGTAAAGTTGTGATGTCAAATTTCCATCAATAAAAAGGGACCGATCTTGTGGTTACCCAGAAGCCCAGCCCACACATTCAATTTTCCAGGGCGTTGTGTATGACCTTCTATCATCCAGTGGGGATTTTCATTTGCCCAAAACCTACAGTTGTGTCTATTGACTTTACCATTTAACATAAATGTTGCTTCATCCGAAAATACTATAAATTGGAAAAACTGGTTATTTTGGTTAAACCTTGACATCATAATATCACAAAATTCAATTCTTCGCTCATAATCATCTTCTGATAACTCTTGAACTACATGTATTTTGAAAGGGTGATATTTATGTTTTATTAAAACATTATGGACGGATTTGAAGCAGACGTCACTTACTTGAGAAATTTTTCTTAATGAAGAAACAGGGGTTTCAACAACATGTTGTAAAATTTCTAAACTTTTCTCTTCATCTACTACTACTGGTCGTCCTGATCGTCGCCTATCTCTACAATTTCCAGTTTCTTCGAACCGTCGGACAGTTTTTAGAACAGTTGCTTTTGAAATTGGATTTCGGTTTGGAAATGCGTCATTAAATAGATTTTTAACCTCTTCGTAAGATCTGACCCTATGGCCATATCCTCTCATCATAAGAATTTTAATTCTTTCACTTTCAGTAAAAGACATTTTTGCATGTAAAAATGACAGCTTTTATGACTTAACATCAAAACTGAACTGGTGTTTTATTTATTAACAAATAAAACACAATTTGTTGATATTTTTAAAACACGTCGTTATTTCGAAAACTACTGATATTATGATCAAAGTATGTTATACCAAAAGTGTAACAAATTTATTGTAAAAACTACAAATGAAAAAATATACTGGGTGTTATATTTAAAAATATAAAATACGTTCGAATTCCAGACAAACTAAAAAGCTGGCAACAACGCCAATATCGTCATTCGGTGCGTTAGATCCTCTTACACAACTGTACCAAATTTGGTTTAAATCGGCGAGTAAATTGTGATGTTATTAAGCCGTTTCCAGACTTTATACACACACTGTATACTGTATAATGGTTAAGCGTCAATACCGAAAATGTACCGGGTGAACCACTAAGAATGGTCGTCGGCTATATCTCAGAAACTGGAAGTCATAGAGCTTTTAAGTAAAATATTTTTTAGTAAAAGTGCCCAAAAGAAAATGTTGGAAATTATTTTCGAGTTTATAAACTCACCGCTAGAGGGCGTAAATCCAAAATTTTCCATTTTTTGAAAGGTACACCCTGTATGTTTTTAAATTTTCAAATTCCACATAAAATTATAATTATTTTTTATTAAATGCATCATTAGTCTATACTTCATAGTTTCCGAGATATTGACTCTCGAAAAGTGACATTTTTAAACTTTGACAGCTTCTAACTTTCTAACAGTACGTCTTAGAGCAAAACGGCTTACATGTCCCTATCTTCAATTTTTATTATCTTCCCAAAAAAATCAACTTCCGGTTAAACCGGATGTAACTCGAAAGCAGGAAATATAGTTGTTCCGGTTTAACTGGAAGTTGATTTTTTTGGGAAGATAATAAAAATTGAAGATAGAGACATGTAAGCCGTTTTGCTCTAAGACGCACTGTTAGAAAGTTATAAGCTGTCAAAGTTCAAAAATGTCACTTTTCGAGAGTCAATATCTCGGAAACTATGAAGTATAGACTAATGATGCATTTAATAAAAAATAATTATAATTTTATGTGGAATTTAAAAATTTAAAAACATACAGGGTGTACCCTTCAAAAAATGGAAAATTTTGGATTTACGCCCTCTAGCGGTGAGTTTAGAAACTCGAAAATAATTTTCAACATTTTCTTTTGGGCACTTTTACTAAAACATATTTTACTTAAAAGCTCTCAGTTTCTGAGATATAGCCGACGACCATTCTTAGTGGTTCACCCGGTACATACAAAGTAAGGAATAAAATATAAAATATGGCTTGCATATTTAGATTCAAAAAACAGAGATTACATTTAAAAGACCTAAAAATAAAATAAAATAGAATAAGAGAGTTTACATTACATTTTAAAATTTAATCACAGTCTACTGTGCATCTGTGTGTCGATCACCCTCGTCAGCACACTTTTTATGGTTGCACCATAGACAATTTACCTTTAGATAAGCAAACAATAATCACGAAAGTGGCAGTTTTATGGCCTCGCGCATGTAAACAAAGCTGGACACTATTAGCCATGCGCACTGCAGCGGAAAATAGACAGGTCCGGGCTTTAAAATTTTAATACTTCCGAAAAAATTGGAATTTCTTCTCAATTTTTGATCAAGTTGGGAAAAAAAAGAAGTGATTTCTGGCATTTTTAGTAGTAGCAAACCTATCAGATTTTAAGGATAGAAAATTGTTTTTAAGGTTTTATTTTTAAAATTTGTTTAAAAATGATTCGTCGTCGTGTTTTTAGTTCGAAAAGGAAGAGAACAAGAACAGGTAAATTAAACTAGTCTTATAAAATCGGATATAAAAACAAACAAAACCAGCAAAATAACCAATCCACGGTGTTATCGCGTACCTAACCTCAAGTCAAATATTAGTTGGTATATAACTTGTATTGATTTTTACAATTTGGCAAAAACTTGTTTTGTTCAAGAATTTTAATAATTGTTTGCCCGAGAACTTGACCCATGGAATACCTACTGCCTTTATTAAGCTGAATGTCCGGGTGCACAGATTTTAACCAAAAAATTTACCAACCAGCAAATTTAACAAAATTAACTTTCTCACAATCAGACACAATTTACTAAACTACACAAAGACTAGAAATCCGTAAATATTAAACACCCAGAATCCACGATAGCTAAGAAAACTACAAGGAATCCACAGAGAAACCTTAAAACACAACAACAAAAATGGCGGCCGAGCCAGTTCTGGAGAGTATGAGCATGTCGATTATTGTCGATAAAGTAGGACAGGCCGATAACACGAGGTTTGTGCGCATGCACGAAGGTGTCCAGAAGGAAGCCAGCTGACCGGCGAGTCATGCGCTCGGACGTATTTTTTCACCCATAAAACGTAACTTTTGTTTGCGCAGGAGATAAGCTGTAGATATCTAAAGCTAAATTGTCTATGGGTTGCACAAGAAGTACCAGAATTATGATATATGATATGATCTGATATATTTTATGAGTTTAAAAATTCCTCAACACTGTAAGGTTCCAGGTTCACTAGAAGTTTAAAAATTGCCTTTTTATACTTTATACTACAAAACTTTGGTGCGAAAACGACTTAATATTGTCTGGAATTTTATTGTAAAAAATTATTCCATTGTAGAGTGGTGATCTCTTGAAGAGAGATAGTCTATGATTAGGTATGTTATAGTTAGATGTTCTTGTATCATATTGCGTATGTGTTTTACGGAAATGTTCAAAGTATTCTTTATGTTTGCAAAGGAATAACAACATTTTATAGATATAGACAGCACTTACAGTAAGTATATTTACTTGTTTAAAGCATGTTCTACATGTGTCATTGCTCGACCTGCCCATTAAGATCCTCAATGCTCTCTTTTGGATAATAAATGGTCTTTCAGCGCCCACTCCTGAACCCCAAAAGATAATTCCGAATCTTAAAATTGAATAAAGATATGCATAATAAACTGATTTCAGAGCATGTGGGGCAAGGTATCCCTCCATCACTCGCAGAGCATGGGTGGCACAGGATAGCCTACCACTCACATACTCAATTTCTTTATCCCAATTTAGGGTCGATCGACCTCAGATTGTTTATGTTCGGTACAGTAAAATTTAATTACCTCATGTACTGGTACAGGTTTAAAAAAATTAATTTAAGGCTTCAAAGTGTTAGTTGATGATGTTCTCTAGGTCTCGAACTCCACCGACCTAACAATATGTAATTGGGCATGATGCATGGAACCTTGTGGATAGTGTGGTTGTTTTGGGGAATACATTCGTTAGCTCTCTAAGCTTTGTATTGTGCCACATTTCATAGATATTAGTAGTAAAGCATTAAAAATGCTGTGGTTTATCTCGATCTTGCATCCTTGGTACGAAATTTATTTATGCAATACATTTGAATACGAAGAGTGTTCAGGAATTTTTTTAAAGAATCAGATTTAAAATTTTAGAAATTGAGATGCAATATCTTGTCGTAGATACGTGAACTTCGGTCTGTATAAGGACTGGTTTAACGTAATATGAATAGTTTAAAACCATTTGATAGCATCACCATTATATAGTATTACCAGTATATAGTATCTAAAATCTTGTTTACGGATATATTCATCAGACATTTTTATTTCTGTCCCATTAAAAACCACAAGTTTTAGTTTTACTTCTTATTAACAACATGCTTTCATTTATTTTTTGCATGCTTTCTTGCTAATAATGTTTTGAAAATATTTCTGGTGTATTTGTAGAAGTTAAACTTTCGAATTACAAATAATTATCAACAAAATCGAACTATTTTTACTTCCTATTTAAATTTTTTGTTAGAACTGTACCTACCAAATAAATTCCTAGTAATCTGAAACTTTTAAAACTAATCGACTGTCAAAAAGTTTCATTATAATTTCAAACATTTTCTATGCTCATAAATAAAACTCAACAATGGTATTTTTCAGAGTAACTTGCACCATTAAATCCAACTTGTAGAGTAATGCATCACTTTGAAAAGCAGCATAAAACGACAGCCTTTTCCTAAACCAACAGAAAATAAATTGAAATACTTACATATCTAAACAGTTGGAAACATATTGAAAAAGTTTTACAAGGTATACATATAGCCCGAATAAAACTTTTAGCAAAGAAAACGCAAGAATGGGTTTAGTATCTATCGATATTATAAAGTTAAGACTTTCCTCCATGGGAGTAAATGAAGAAGCGAGATACTATGACAAATGGCGTATGTCCAACCGAAGTGGCCAGTGGCGGTTAAACAAATAGCAACCTTAACTCTGTCGAGTCAAAAGTAAAAAACACTGAGAGAAGATTATTGCTGTCCTTATAAAAATCGTCATGCCGGTTATAAAAAAATATATTTAAATAGGAGACAAAAGAAAAATTTCCTCAGACAGTAAAATCCATTTGGCTGTAATTTTTTTGCTGGCTTAATAGTCATTATAAAAAATGATGACATGTAACCCCAACAATCAAAATCCTGCGTTCGCAAAGCCACTTACTATCGGTTATGAAGATACTTTGCCGGAACAACACAGATACGCCTTCCGCGTCGTTTCCATTAAAAAGAAGTAAGAAGTCTTTGTTAGATTATCTCGAAAATGGTTGCTCCTAGCGACTTCAATAAGTTATACGTTTTTATGTAAAAGAAGTAAAGTAACTTAATTTTTTAATAGTCGGATCGATATAAGAAGCCTAAACAAAGTTATGCCAGCTAAAAGGAGTGGGCCATGCCGTAGGCAACGCCCTTTACTGGTTACACAAAAACTATGGATAATTTTGAATTCCTCACCTCAAAAAAACCCAAAACCCTTAATTTTGTGCTGCTATGTCGTTTCGTTAAGAAATAATCGCAAAAAAACGAAAACAAAATTAAAACTTTGACACCCTGTATCTTGATGGTTGTTATCAATTTTGGGATAAGGCAAGTTTAAATAAATCGCATTATTTCGACTTAAGGAGTCTGCTGTTGGTCTGTGTCCCATTACTTTTGGGACACCCTGTATAGTGTGGCCCAAAAAGAAGCCGTATATTTTGTTGCGGTTTCAGACACCTACACAAACACTATCACAGTAAGCCGCTAACAGCAACACAACTACCAGCTTACTACTGCTTCAGATCAGCACTGAAATAGTGGGGTCCTCATAGCCGTGTTATTTCTTCTGAAGCACAAATACGTACACTGCACCAAAAGCCTTACACCTACACAAACACCTTCACAATAAGCTGCTAATAAATAAATAAATAAATAATAATATGACAAAACCGGAACCTCGGTAAACCGGTACCTAGGCCTAGGTAAAGTACGAAGAAAAGCATGCACTAAGCGTGCAGAGCGGAAATACTAAGCGAGTGGTCTGAAGGTTTATACGCCTATGGCGCGGAAACCGCAGGAACACGGGGAGTTTAGTTGGTTGGCAGCCCCATCAGGGTTGAATCCGACACTACTCGGCCTCACAGGGTGCCAGTCTTTAGAAGATTCTCCTCGAAAAAAAAACAACTTTATGGGCAAAAATATTTTAGGTAAATAGAGCATATCTGTTTATATAAATTACCAAGTTTTTAGAACGATTTGTTGGCTAGTTCATCATATACGTCTAACGTCCATCCATCGTAAATCATCCTGTAGTGTGTCTGTAGGACACCGAAGGACTGTCGCATATAAATATAATAAGTTATTATCATAACATCCTAAATGTCAATCTTTTGCGTGAACGAATGAACGGTATACCATACTTTGCGATGCGAAAACGCATCAATTATTTACTATTATAAACTTTTGTGTTTTCCTTCGCTTATAAAATCCTAATATAAAGAAACTTAAACAAAAATCCACCTCTGTAAAATTTATTCCAATTGGCAAAAGAAACCTTTCCGTCTTCTTATAGAAAACCCTTAGAGCTTTGCATTCGTCCTTTTAAGATTGGCCCAAACTGATAAAAGTCATAAAAGTTGAGTCGGAAAAACCAACAAAGTAAAAAATTATCGCAATAAAAATTCGGGCAGACAAAATGGAAAACACTTGGCTGAGAATCAATGGGACCAAATTTAAAAGGTCGACTAATCCAAAACTTTTGGCCGTTTATTTCGGGAAGTTACACCCGTGACTGGTTTGAAAAAGAACATATCTTTGGCGATGCGCTCTGCTGATTAAAATAATCTTTTCGTCTTTGTCGTTAAAACTGTGGGCGTTGGAATAAAAACCCTATATTACATTTAAGTAAGTTATAAGGTACGATGTGGGCATTGCCTGGAAGACTGATTTTTCACCGAAGCTCAGTAATAAAAAACTTACGAGAATATTCAAATTTACAAAATGATTTTTAACATTTACTTCTTCACGTAAGGACAACACAATCAAAGATTACAGTGTATCTGGTTAGCTATATGGTCCACTATACGTAACGCATGCATCAAAAGAATAAACTGTTGCCAAAAATACTTGTTGGAAAACTGATTGCAACATAGTATCTAAATTTCTAATTTCTTATTATTATTTTCCTTCTTTATTTTCCTTCTATGCCTTCACCGGCAAAAAAAACCGTCTTCGCATTATTCGCCTCATTTTAGCAACGTATATACATACTTGGTTAGGAAAAATTACCAGAACGGTCTATTATTTCAAAATTTACAGGGGTTATCAAAAAACGTCTTATATAAAAAATGTAGGGCTGTTAAAAATCTACACATCGGTGATAAATTGAAATATACAGGGTCGCCCACAAAGTTGTGGAGAATGATAGTTATTTTTTACATTTTTCAGTTCCACATAAAATTATAATTATTTTTTATTAAATGCATTATTAGTCTATACTTCATAGTTTCCGAGATATTGACTCTCGAAAAGTGACATTTTTGAACTTTGGCAGCTTCTAACTTTCTAACAGTATGTCTTAGAGCAAAACGGCTTACATGTCCCTATCTTCAATTTTTATTATATTCCCAAAAAAATCAACATCAAGTTAAACCGGAACAACTATATTTCCTGCTTTCGTGTTACATCCGGTTTAACCGGAAGTTGATTTTTTTGGAAAGATATTAAAAATTGAAGATAGGGACATGTAAGCCTTTTTGCTCTAAGACGTACTGTTAGAAAGTTATAAGCTGTCAAAGTTCAAAAATGTCACTTTTCGAGAGTCAATATCTCGGAAAATATGAAGTATGGACTAATAATGCATTGAATAAAAAATAATTATAATTTTATGTGGAACTGAAAAATGTAAAAATATACAGGGTGTTCCATTTAAAAAAATATAACTATCATTCTCCACAACTTTATGGGCGACCCTGTATATTTCAATTTATCACCGATATGTAGATTTTTAACAGCCCTACATTTTTTATATAAGACGTTTTTTGATAACCCCTGTATATTTTGAAATAATCGACCGTTCTGGTAATTTTTCCTAACCCTGTATAGTGTGCATCAGCCAAATGGAATAAATTCGATAATAAATACATGGGGGCGTGTCCGAAAAAACGCTCGGATACGTCGATTGGTATCTCTAGTTGGGCATTTTTTTAAATAAATTTTTTTTATAGAGGTCATGTAACAGTGGCCAATACCAACTTTCTTTTTTTTAAATGCAACACCCTGTTCATTATTCAATTTTTGGATTCTTCAGAAAATTTTAGACATATTTCATGTACAATATCACCCTACCTATCTTCAATTGTTTTGGAAATATTAAGTGTTTTCAGATTTATTGCAAAGATTAACAACACACTCAAAAACTAATAAGTAATACTATTTATTTCTTGATAATGTAAAAACCAAAAAAAAAAACATTAATGTAGAAGATGTTGAAAACGAACGTCTTGGCAACATCCTAATCTTAAATAGAAATTTCTTCTAATGTTACTGAACATCTCAGGCGTGACCGATCTAATCCCAAGCATTATTCGTCTTCTTAAGTCAGCTAAGTCGAGGGGTTTAGATTTGTATACAATATTTTTGACATAACCCCATAAGAAAACGTCTAATGGCGTCAGATCAGGGGATCGTGCTGGCTATTCCATCGATCCACGCCTCTCTATCCACCGATTTGGAAAATATTCGGTTGAATTACTGCCGGACATTGATTTAAAATGGGGCGGTGCTCCATCTTGCTGAAACCATATCATATTCGATGGAAGTTGTGGGTTTGCTGGATCAGGATATAAGTTTGTCAAAGTTAGCAAGACATTATTTTGAAGCAGTGCTAAATAATTATCGAATTTTCAATGAAATAAGCGAGCAACTTGTACCGTGTTTTATCTCCAATTCTGTTAAATAAACCATTTTTCTGATATGCAGTTAATGAAATTCAAATGACTATAACACTGACAACTATACTGTCATGCAGACAGACAACAATTTGCTAAGGTCAGGAGTTTTAAACAAAAGTAAACAAAACTCTTTTACTTTTTTTTGATTTCATATCAGTAAAAAGAAACGCTAAAATGCAATAAATCTGAAAACACTTAATATTTGCGAAACAGTTAAAGATATATAAAGGATATTGTACTTACATGAAATATGTCTAAAATTTTCTGAAGAATCCAAAAATTGAATAATATGGTGTTGGTGGTGTTGTATTTAAAATAAGAAAGTTGGTATTGGCCACTGTTACATGACACATTCTATATATAAAAAGTTTTTATTGAAAAAAATGCGCACCTAGAAATATCAATCAACGTGTCCGAGCGTTTTTTCGGACACGCCCCCATGTATTTATTATCGAATTTGTTTCATTTGGCTGATATATACCCTGTATACCCTTTTTACACTTCTAATACTGTTAAAACCAGGAATCTCGCAGTATAGACTCTCACGCTTTTGTAAACGGCGCGTCCTAAAAATCGAATTTTACTGGTTCAAATCAATCACGTCTACCAAAATACGTGTGGGCTCGCGTAGTGGAATCATTAGCTCTATAGTAAAAATCTTGAATACTCTCGCAAGATGGGGGCAAAATCACGTGACACTCTGTCAATTTTGGTCTATTAAATTTTTATAAGTTGGCATGAATTACAGGACCGGACTTGAAAATTATACATGTGATACTTTCTAAAACAATTTATGCAATAGCCTCATCGGTTCTGCCGCTTTAATATTGCCAAATAATAAGTAATAGGTACAGGGTCATCCAACCAGGACTGAACAGGGGCCTATTTTTTTAGTTTCCCTGTATTTTTATTTAAACCAATATAGCCATTTAGTTTATGCTTTGCCGTAGAATCTAAAATTACCATTTAAAAAGCGATCTGACTTAAAAACAAAGGAACTGTGGCGTAAAGTTGTTGTTTTTTTAATGGAACACCCTGTATATTATTTATTTTTATGAAACACCCTTCTTTCCTGATTTCATAAATATATAGTTTGTCCATATTAGTTTAAATTGTTTTTAAGATATGAGCAATCAAACATTTAAAAAGCTGTATTTGAATGCATCGCCATTATGGGGATTTTCTTTTCCAAGGCATTCTAGACGTATTAAGCTCAAATGAATACAGCTTTTTAAACGTTTGATTGCTCATATCTTAAAAACGGTTTGAGCTAATATGGACAAACTATATATTTATGGAATCAGGAAAGAAGGGCGTTTCACAAAAATAAATAATATACAGGGTGTTCCATTGAAAAAACAACAACTTTACGCCACAGTTCCTTTGATTTAAGTCAGATTCTATGGCAAAGCATAAATGGCTATATTGGTTTAAATAAAAATACAGGGAAACTCAAAAAATAGGCCCCTGTTCAGTTCTGGTTGGATGACCCTGTACCTAATAATTTCTTTCAAAAGTTTTGTTTTATAAATATTATAATTTAAGGTAGGTACCTAATAATAAGCATGAATTTCTATATGGTTTAAAGATAAAGTGTCAAAATAGATTTAAAAAGTTTATAATATTATAAATATCCAAACCTTAAAAATACTAAACTAACTGAAACACAACTTAAAATAGGATTCGGTCACTCATATTAAGAACAGATTTTTTTTTGTTTTATTTGTTCAGATTATACCTATAGGTAAAATACCTAGAGTTCAACATAAACTAATTGAATTCAAGTTATTACATTCACTGTCAAGAAAATCCCCATATACTTATGACTTACGTAAGGTACGTAGACCCAAATATGGTTTTTATAGAATTTGTTGGCTATGGTACGGTTACATTTCTAAACTTGTATGTGGGCTAACATAAAGTTAAAAGTTTCAAGCCAGGGATTTAATTTTTCTGGTGGAAACCCTACTTGAGTTTTTGACTTACATAAGGTACATAGACCCAAAAGTGGTTTTTATGGAATTTGTTGGTTATGATACAATTACATTATTTCTAAACTTGTATGTGGGCTAACATAAAGTTAAAAGCTTCAACATAGCTAGGGGTTTAATTTTTCTGTCAATGGAAACTCTAATTTAACAGTTTTTGACTTAACGTAAGGTACGACAACCACCAACCCAAATACGGTTTTTATAGAATTTGTTGGTTATGATACAGTTACATTCCTAAACTTGTATGTAGGCTAACATAAAGTTAAAAGCTTTAGTTTAGCCAGGGAATAAATTTTTCTGTCAGTGGAAACCCTACTTTAACAGTTTTTGACTTACGTAAGGTACGTAGACCCAAAAGTGGTTTTTATGGAATTTGTATGTTAAAATGCAATTTATTGATACAGTTACATTTCTAAATATGTATGTAGGCTAACTTAAACAATAATAATAGTAATATCAAATATTAATTTCATTTATGTAAGGTACGTAGACACAGAAAATAGAATTATAATTTGTTCGCTATCCTATTACATACTAATATGGTTAGCTATTTTAACTATTATAGTAAGATAATTTTACTTACTATTACGTTACTATTGCCAAACAATAATAATATTTACTAATATCAATAATAAAAATAATTCCTTCAAAATCAAATACTTGCTTTTTAAAGGTTAATAATATGGAAAGCTGTTTTGGCATTTGGTAGAACTAGGCGATACCCGGTTTTATCAACCTACCCGGTTTTGTCCAACTCCCCTACCTACCTAAGTCAGGGAAATACTTAATTTCTACTTATTTTTCTTGAAACAGAAAATGATATCTAGATAATGTAAAATGCAAAAATTATACATTAGAAACCTAACCTTAACGAACAAACATTTTAAGAACAAAAATTTTACAAACTAACTTTTCGACAAAAACGGCGTTCAGATGAAATAAAACTTATTACTTATCGATGAAATCAACTAACGAGCAAGGCACACATTAATAATTATGATCCCTAATGAAAAAGAATTAACATTTTTTAACCTGTATCTAAATTTTTGGTCAAATGAATAATAATTGTAGGTACTTACAATTAAATGTAACAAAAACGCCATTTATAACTCGGTGTTTGGGCTCATTACGGTCCGCTATAAATCTAGGGATATTATTATGTCCCAATATCAGCTGATCGATGACAAATAACCGCTGTCATCTGTTTTAAAACGAGACTATTCGTGATATTTAGTATACCAGCGTTGTCACATATCTGGACAAAAGATATTTTTCATGCATTACGCTTGACGCCTTTGCGATTGTTAATTTAGGGAATACGCCCTTAAACCAAAAGTGGTTTTCTTTTATTCAAAGCTATTCAAGCCTTAGCGAGGCAAACTTAGCACCCAGCTCGCAATCAACAAGTGTTTCTCTTTTTTTGTATTAATTTTACTCTCGAGCTCTTGCGAAAGCCTTTCTTGAAGTTGTTTATCATTATCACCAACTATAATGTTCAGGCAACTTGCCATTAAACTGAACGTTTGTATTAATACTAATTAGTGCTGCTGTAAATCAATTATCAGTAAACTAATTACCGGTTTACGAACCAACGTTTTCCAGATCAAGGTATTATCTAACCTTATTGTAATAATTGCAAACAAAACATGGGTCTGAAACCCGTAGTAACCTGAAGAGAAACCCTTAGTGTTGCAACGCAACTTCAAAATTCACTGAAAGCAATTTGCAATAATCCATGACCCCAAAACCAATTAGTTTCACAGTTGCTATACACAATACCGATAGTTACGAACGGAACGTTCACAGAATCTAAACTTTTAAAAATTTACTTCAACTTCAATTTCGAGGTTTGTTCGGGTTTGTTCGGGTTTGTTTCAACTCGGATCTGCTACAAAAGCAATTTCCAAAACATGACAGTGATTGTGTTTTTATACTTACTTATTTAAATTGTTTTTTATGCCTATTATACTTGTTTATTAAGTTACTTGTTACTTGCTTGACCCTTAATCTTGAATTTGCATTGCAAGCTTACAAGTCTTAATACCTTTATAACTACTCCAAGGCTGAGTCTGCAATGTAGATCAAAGGCTTAAATAAATACAAGTACAACTTTTTTTTTGTTATACTTATATTTTGTACAAATGATACTTTAGTTTTAGTATTTTATATATTTTATGTGCTTCTAAAACCTGACAGACGTTTAAATTAAAAGCTATTCTTTTACTTTTTGAACCACTCTGTGGATTTGCAGTCTCCCGTTTTGATTGGCCAATCAATAATTACATTGGCAACCCTTTCGGTATTATTGGAGTGTTCGGTTTATTACAGTTTCTCCACAATACTGTTAAGTTGCATATTATTAGATTCATAAAATTAATAAAATCCATGTTTTATAATATTTTTATATATTTTATAATAATTGCAAATAAGCTACAAAAGTTAATAGATAGTTTATGTTTTGTTGGCAAAAAAAAATTGAAATTAGTACCGTGCGAGCAAAAATTATTTGCATCAAAGAGGGCTTGGATTTAAAAACGTAGGGCTTGGTTTAGATCACAATGATATGGGGACGATATATCTAACCAAATCTAGGTTATAATTTTGTCAAATTCATATCATGACATAATATGCCAAACTAATGAGTAATAAAATAAGTAGACAAATACAAATTTATTTTTGTTGTTTACAAAATTAACAAAGTAAGAATATACAGAAAGAAAAAGAAAAATAATTACATAAATTGCTCAAATTGGCCACCGCCATGCTCCAAGAATAAATTCACACGTCTCTTCATATTTTCGAAAGTGTTGACCAACATCTCTGTAGAAATGTTACTACATTCTTGAATAATCCTTTCTTGTAATAATTGTTCTAAATTTGCAACTGGTGTTTTAAAAATAGCGTTCTTTAAATGAGGTAAATCCATATGATGAAGCCTGGTTCCACCTCTCCGGTTATGTGAATTCTCAGCATACAGGCACGTAAAGTAGTGAAATCCCCATTTTTTTGTAGAGTCCACATTGCACCCTCAAAAAATTGGTATCTGGTTAGCTGTTTCCCGAAGAAGAATTGTTGGTCCTATTTTTTTCCATGACACAGTTAAAGCACAGCGGTATAGAGACAATATTTTGAATCCATTTGTGGAGCAATAACTTGACGACGAACTACGTTTTGGGTATTTTCAACAGGACGGTGCAACCGCCCATACAGCCGCCGAAACTATTAACTACTTACGCAATTTTTTCGACAACAGATTATTCAGTTTTCGATCAGACATTGAATTCCCACCTAGATCACCTTGTTTAACGGTTATGTATTACTTTGTTTTTCCTCATTTAAAGAACACTATTTTTAAAACACCAGTTGCAAAGTTAGAACAATTACAAGGAAGGATTATTCAAGAATGTGGTAACATTTCTCTAGAGATGCTGGTCAACACTTTCGAAAATATGAAGAGACGTGTGAATTTATGCTTGGAGCATGGCGGTGGCCAATTTCAGCAATTTATGTAATTATTTTTCTTTTTCTTTCTGTATATTCTTACTTTGTTAATTTTGTAAATACCAAAAATAAATTTGTCCACTTATTTTATTATTCATTAGTTTGGCATATCATGTCATAATGAATTTGACAAAATTTTAACCTAGATTTGGTTAGATATATCGTCCCCATATCATTGTGATCTAAAACAAGCCCTACGCCTCTTTGATGCAAATAATTTTTGCTCACACGGTATAGGGTATCAAACGCGTCGCTTAATGTAATATTTTTAAAATGTTACTATAGTATACTGGCGAAAATTCATAAATTACTTTATATTTCAAAAATGAGAGATAAATCTGAAAATCCGGTACTTGAAAAACGCAGTTTAAGGATTCGTTTTTTATTGTCTTTAAACCGAAGAATATCTTATTTTTCCATTTGGGGAAATTCAGTGACAGCGAAGGCCAAAAACGGGTTTATATTACACGCGGTGATGAACTCTTAACTTAAATAACTGTTTCAGTGTCATAGGGTATAGAATTCCTTGCTTTTTCATAGGCGTTGGCATGCTAGCTAAGTAACTTGTCCGGGATTTCGTTGTTTCCTTTTGAAGGCCTTCCATTATCTCGTAATCTTACTGATGTTTCCTTGAGAACCCTTAACGCCCTTAACTTTCTACATTCTCTGCGTCATGCACGAGCGCTAATATAAAATTTTAAGAAAGGATGACAAATAGTTATGTGAGTGTTTGTAACGCTATTAGAATTTTTTTGTAAATGAAGACAAACATGAAATACCATGTATTTTCAACTTTCACAGTTTCTTGCTTACTTTTAAAAGACATTTTTAAAATTAGTTGTTAAAATTAATTGTTTCTCAGGCTAATTTATTGACATAAAAAAGTATTAAACTCCTAACCATAGGCGTCGCCAACCAAATAATTAAAATGCATAGGGTATAATATTGTTTTAAATTTTTAAAATGATAATACCATATAAATAAAACAATTTTAATAGGTAACACGTTATAAACGAACATTATTTATTTAAAATGCAGTAACAAGTGAATTGATATAATCATCATAATTTTCAGAAGTAGAATCGTTTTCAGGTTGGATCACTATTGGTACTATAGGCGATAAAACAGTAACATGAGCTTCGCAATTTTTCCATACATCGCTACTCATATCGTTAATTACCTGCCGAATATTATCAAGGACAGCTGCGCTTAACATTAAAATAATACGTTGATGAACGTGTAAATATTTGTTTCTCAATTCCGGACTTGTTGCGCTCTCGAAGGCCGAATCCACCGAGCATGTTTGCACCAATATAATTCACCTTGATCTGCTGTTTAAAATGATAGATATAATAAAATTTTTATTATCTTCCCAAAAAAATCAACTTCCAGTTAAACCGGAACAACTATATTTCCTGCTTTCGAGTTACATCCGGTTTAACCGGACGTTGATTTTTTTGGGAAGATAATAAAAACTGAAGATAGGGACATGTAAGCCGTTTTGCTCTAAGACGTACTGTTAGAAAGTTATAAGCTGTCAAAGTTCAAAAATGTCACTTTTCGAGAGTCAATATCTCGGAAACTATGAAGTATAGACTAATAATGCATTTAATAAAAAATTATTATAATTTTATGTGGAATTTAAAAATGTAAAAATATACTGGGTGTTATATTTAAAAATATAAAATTCGTTCAAATTCCAGACAAACTAAAAAGCTGGCAACAACGCCAATATCGTCATTCGGTGCGTTAGATCCTCTTACACAATTGTACCAAATTTGGTTTAAATCGGCCAGTAAATTGTGATGTTATTAAGCCGTTTCCAGACTTTATACACACACTGTATATTGCATTTATTTCACCAAGAAAAAAAATTTTAAAATTAAGAACTTGTAAATTTTTTTTTGGTATTTGCTGCAGCATGGCGCAGTCTAGCTGTAAATACCTACTCTACTGAACCACTGACATGACATGACAACAATTTAAAAAAAAATATTATCTTCAACTACTAATTTATAACTGTAAATTATAAGTAGAATAATACCAAAGTAACATAAATGCTAATAAGAAAACTTTTGACTAAATATATATTATTGAAAAAGAAACATCGTTTATCGACTGCCTGTCAATGACTAAATAAAAATTAAATGTAGACACATTATGGACATTTTAGTATAATATTTTTCAAAGAACCTCGCAACTTAAAATGCAAAATTACTTACTTTATACTCCCAAAAGAAATTGTTTATACCTTTTTTAAAATAACCATTAAAGACAGTAGTTATTTCTCCAGGCAATGAATTATAAGAGACGACAGGACGACGCATTATAAGTAAAAGACCTCTGAAACAAGGCATTATGATGGTGGGGTAAAGTTAACTTTTCCCCATAGCAAATGTTAACAGTATGGATATTAGAGCGAGGAGTTACACAGGTCTTTGTGGAGAAGAAATGAAATGTTATTTTTAGACTACCTACGTATTTTTTTACCTTTAGCCCTTTATTACCCACAATGCCCCTTAAAGTAACGCCTTATATTCTTCCATCTACCCTTTACCTAATATCAAAACTAAATTTTGAAATACAACCACATGGTGTGTTATTTTTTTCATTAAAACCCGAGGTTTGCGTCACCTTCTAAACTAGAACGTCGCTATACACATATAAAGTCAACTTCTCCGATGTAAACCGACGTTACATAAAACTTCAGAAATGACAGCACAGTTTCATTTATCAGAGCGTGCACAGAAACACAAAGTTCGCGAAACAAACTCTGAAATCCTAGATATCTGGTTCCCATTATACGGATTTAAGGCAAACAACCGAGAAAGTGTGGAAGTGAAAATGTTACACAGATGACAAGTTAGTTCAATTTAATCCTCTGTACGTCGGCAAAGCTGTTATTTTGCTCGGAATGTTGCAATACCTGCTGGAAAATGTATTTGCAAGAAATATGAGCTTTGAGGCTTTCTAAATTAATTCATATTAATTTTACAGAGGATTTCCCTTCCTCCCGAGTAAGCAAATTTTTAACCAGTATTTTTTTTAATTAAATAATTATTGAAATAAAAATGATTTAATACAATAGGTTTTCCAAGACATATATACACTACTCCAAGAATTTAACGCACCACCAAAAAATAAAAAAAAAGTTTAAAGTAAATTTTTGTCTAAACTGCTTGTCCGATTTGAATATTTTTTTTTTGAATGACAGGTTGACACTTCCAGAGAGTTAGTATACTACTGTATTTGCATACAAACTTATTTTGTATAAATAAGTGATTTTTTCATAAAATTTGTAACACCCTGTGGAGTTCAACAGTAACAATATCAACTTAAAATTAAAATTAAACTGTAGCTTTATCTTTTTGTAACATTTTGTTTTTTGATTTACTCTATTATCTTGGTCACAACAAGAGAAAATCAATTTTATAGCATAACATGTTTTTTATTAAAATTTATTATCAAACTTTAACAACGAAAAACAAAGAAACAAAAAGTAAAAAAAAGTCAGTAGCGAGTATTTCCGTCTCTGGCAGAAATAACTGCTTGGCACCGACGGCCCATACTTAAAATAAGCGACCGTATATCATTTTGATCAATTTCTTCCCATATTTCCATCAGTCGCCTCCCCACGTCTTTCAAGGTGTTTAAGTTCCGTTCCTCTCGTAACCTCCTCCCAAGAGTATCCCAGAGATTCTCTATGGGATTTAAATCAGTGCTTTGAGCTGGCCATGCCATGGTATCGATGCCAACTTCCTCTAGGTAATTCCTCACAACTCCAGCAACATGAGGCCTAGCATTATCTTGCATCAACAAAAATCCTTGCCCTATACAGGGCGCAAATGGCATTAGAAGTTGGTCTAAAGTCTCCAATATGTACCTACCTTTCAGCTGTAAGGTTTCCATTATTTATGACCACAAGTTTTGTGCGACCAGTCAAAGAAATACCTCCCCAGACCATCACAGATCCTCCTTCAAATAATGTGGTATTTGAGAAATTACACTAAGCATATCGTTTGTTAGTGCGTCGATATAGACGTATGCGCCTGTCATTATTGTACAAACAAAATCTTGACTCATCCGTAAATAATACCGGTTGCCATTCCGCTTCTAACCAGTTACGATGTTCCCTGGCAAAATTCAGCCTCGCTCTTCGATGATCTCTAGTTAGAGCTGGCCCCCGAGCAGCAATTCTAGGTCTCACATTGTGTTCTCGTAGCCGCTGACGAACTGTTTCACCACAAATTTGTAAACCAGTAGCATCTCGAAGCCGGGTTTGAAGGGTCCGGGCTGTTACAAAACGTTGTCTTAATGCCGATATTCTTAAAAAACGGTCCTCAATAGGGGTTGTTATTCGATTTCTTCCTTGTCCCGGTCTGCGACCATAACTTCCAGTCTCTCTATATCTTTGTATAACTCGTGAAACGGTTGTATGATATACATTAAATCGTGTACCAATTCTTCGGTAATTCCAGCCTTCCTCGAACAATATTAATGCTTGAGCACATTCTTCACGAGTAAGATTTCGTGTTTCACGTTGCATATTAATTAAAACAAAGGTTTTTGCAAAAAAAACGTAAGGACTAACACTAAAAATAGACTTCTATGAAATGCTTTTTGACACCTGTATTTAGCTAATGACAATTTACTGTAACTTATTGTTTTTCATAGCCTGCTACTCACTTTTATTATTATAAATTTTATTAAAAAACATGTTATGCTATAAAATTGATTTTCTCTTGTTGTGACCAAGATAATAGAGTAAATCAAAAAACAAAATGTTACAATAAGATAAAGCTACAGTTTGATTTCAATTTTAAGTTGATATTGTTACTGTTGAACTCCGCAGGGTGTTACAAATTTTATGAAAAATCAGGTTATCATTGCAACACCCCGTATTTATACAAAAATAGGTTTGTATGCATATACAGTAGTACACTAACTCTCTAGAACTGTCAACCTGTCATTCAAAAAAACTTCATTCGAATCGGACAAGCAGTTTAGACAAAAATTTACTTTAAACTTTTGGTTATTTTTTGGTGGTGCGTTAAATTCTTGGAGTAGTGTAGTTTGTATTCATAGCTTATATTTTATTAACCCATATTTAAATAAATTGCTAATGTATCAAACCCGCTTTAGCGTTATATTAATTTCAGATTTCCTAGAACATTGTTTTTATTGGTAGTAATCAGTTTCATTGGCAGCACAGTCTTGTTGAATAATGAACTAATTTTAATACAGCAATTTTGTTAAGAAATAAATTGCTTCTTCTCAATGCGACGCATTTTGTTCCCAGTAAAGCGCTTTCTCTACAATTAAGAAAGCAGAACAGAGTCCCCAAAAACGAATTGTACTCGTTAGAATCTAACACACAAAACGTTGGTGGGGGATCGTAGCGATCGGCAATCGCCGCGCACCGTAGTAGTAGTTTTATCGTATTTGTTGCGCAGGTCACATCGTTGCTCGGAGTCTTCCTTCTTCGTATTTAAGTTTTTTTGAACTTTGCATGTAAGATAAAGCAATAGAAGATTCTTATTTCGCACAACCCATCATTAGTAGTATTGGACTTTATAATCTATGGACGAATTTTACCATCTCAGTAAACCATGTTGCATAATAGATAATCATATGCAATGTTAAACGGCAAGAACAATATGATACAAGTTATTTAAATTTTTGAGAACTACAATTAAAAACTGATTTTTAGTGGTAAGCTTTAATAACCATAGCAAGCAAATATTATTACGATTGATATGAAGTTTACAAGTACCAGATTACACACCCAATAGAACCTTATAATTACTGTGAGTACTTATTCAGAGTAATAATGGGTATAAACTATTCTATGGAGGCAACAACGATCTATATATCAATTTTTGTTGTCTTACAGTAGGAAAGCGCGTTGCTGTCACAAATAGTGTTAAACAGTTGTTTAAAGAGTATGTGAATTCTTATAAGGTGTAATATATTGTATTTTATGTCTGTCCTGCAAGAATCTCTCTTTAGGGTTCATAAAACGTCTCTTAGGTTTAGAGCAGGTTTAGGATTTTAGGTAGGGAGAATCGATGTGCAGTTCGTCAATGGTCTCGGTACCCTATTGTTCGCACTCGAATTGTTTATGTTACAATAAATCGGGTTAAGTGAATACCACAGTTTTTCTTTATTTCAATTAAATTACCAGTAAATATTTAACTGGCGACGAGAATGGGATCTGCCAGAGTTGCTTCTTTAACTAGCGAAAAATTATTAGGAAAATTTTCATTCTTTGAAAAAAAAAATGAAAAAATTTCTATCAACGTCTTTACAAAGGCGGTTCATAATTGTTATTAACAGGTAAACGCGACAAACAATCGGCATAATTTTTACTTGACTTTACAAATTCTATGTCGTATTGATAATTTGCTAAAATAACCGCCCATCTACGCAATCTATTGGCAACTGCGGTATACCCTTCTCTGGATGAAAAATAGTTGTAAGCGCCTTATGGTCGGGTAAGGTGTAAATTTCCTAACATATAAATATTGATTTGAAGAAATAGTCCATGCTTAAAGTGGAGTTAAAAGTATAGGAAAGAAAGAAAAACTCAAAGTCTTCCTCCACAAAGTTTAATAGAATAAAAATATTCAATACAAGTCTCTACATGTTTCGAACGTAGAAACGTTCATCATCAGGAGACAGAAATTATATTTGGTGCTGATGGTTTTAGCAAAAGAGAAAATGGTGTCGAACCTTAATGGAGCTTTTATTTAATTAAACTTAATGTTTTAAGTAGACATGATATAAAGAAACGTGAAGAAAGTTTAACCATACTGAGTATGTGAGAGGTCAGCAAATGGGGTCTAGACCAACCAAATAAACTGGGAAAGAAAAAACCTTTTCTAAAAAGGTGTCGAAAGTTATTTTTTTAAAAAATTGTAACTTTATAAAAAAGGGACATTTAAGTGGGTATATGTCTATATGACATTGTGGGGAAAAATTTTTTTTGAAGCAAGTTAGGTGATCTGTAAAGAATAGAAAATGAAATTAAAATTAAAAATCAAATTTAGCTGAAAGAATTTTTTGAAAATTAATTTTGGTAAAAAGTAAGTACTTACAAATGGAAGAACCATAAGGTGTAGGTTAGTGGGGTACTGAGTTTTCAGGCTCAGTAACCCCGTGTGGGTTTTAATTTAAAAACCGTAAAAATTGACAAAAATTTGTACATTTTTTGAAAAATTTAAAGAAAAAGCAGCTGTATGCGTCTACGTGCTGTGACGAAGGTGAATGAAAGATTGGTTGATTGACAATTGACAGATTTTCTGACAGTTAGTATGGCGGAAAAAATGTTTAATGATAAAAGAGAAAATAATTTATTCATAGAGGAAAAGCTCAATCAAGGTTGGGTGGATACAATACTACAAACCAAGTACCTATAGTAAACAATATAACTTAAAAACTAAGAAGTGAAAGGCAAAAGTTGTGTTTAATATGGGAAAAGTGATTTCGGTGGTTAAAGGAACGGTATCCTAAAACTTCTTTGTGTGTGGTAACTTCTTGTTTGTAAGTGAGAAGAATTAAGTCATTATGTATACCATATTCTTTTCACTTACACACTAGTTGCCACCATACACAAACAAACTTTGGGACTACTCTTTTTTAACCCATAGATGTTTGAACTGAACATACACTCTAGAATAACTTTATCTACTCTGTGATGGGTATACATAATGACTTAATTCTTCTCACTTACAAACAAGAAGTTACCACACACAAAGAAGTTTTAGGATACCGTTTCTTTAACCACCGAAATCACTTTTCCCATATTAAACACAATTTTTGCCTTTCACTTCTTAGTTTTTAAGTTATATTGTTTACTATAGGTACTTGGTTTGTAGTATTGTATCCACCCAACCTTGATTGAGCTTTTCCTCTATGAATAAATTATTTTCTCTTTTATCATTAAAAACTTTTTCCGCCATACTAACTGTCAGTAAATCTGTCAATTGTCAATCAACCAATCTTTCATTCACCTTCGTCACAGCACGTGGACGCATACAGCTGCTTTTTCTTTAAATTTTTCAAAAAATGTACAAATTTTTGTCAATTTTTACGGTTTTTAAATTAAAACCCACACGGGGTTACTGAGCCTGAAAACTCAGTACCCCACTAACCTACACCTTATGGTTCTTCCATTTGTAAGTACTTACTTTTTACCAAAATTAATTTTCAAAAAATTCTTTCAGCTAAATTTGATTTTTAATTTTAATTTCATTTTCTATTCTTTACAGATCACCTAACTTGCTTCAAAAAAAATTTTTCCCCACAATGTCATATAGACATATACCCACTTAAATGTCCCTTTTTTATAAAGTAACAATTTTTAAAAAAAATAACTTTCGACACCTTTTTAGAAAAGGGTTTTTTCTTTCCCAGTTTATTTGGTTGGTCTAGACCCCATTTGCTGACTTCTCACATACTCAGTATGGTTAAACTTTCTTCACGTTTCTTTATATCATGTCTACTTAAAACATTAAGTTTCATTAAATAAAAGCTCCATTAAGGTTCGACACCATTTTCTCTTTTGCTAAAACCATCAGCACCAAATATAATTTCTGTCTCCTGATGATGAACGTTTCTACGTTCGAAACATGTAGAGACTTGTATTGAATATTTTTATTCTATTAAACTTTGTGGAGGAAGACTTTGAGTTTTTCTTTCTTTCCTATATAAATATTGGTTAAATTTACACAGTGCGAAAATTATTGCGAGGGCCTCTTTTTTAATCTGGCTATAATTTTTTTCTGCACCCGATTGGGTCCGTGAAGCATAAGGGTCATTCTATTTAATAATAATACATACAATACAATAATCCGAAATAATTTCTGTAAACGAAGTGTAGTAACAATAGGTAATTTTTGAGGCCTTTATGTTTTTAAATCATAAAATTTATAATTTTTTTAAAATACTTTGGTATTTCAGCTTTAAACCGTAAATTTCTCAGCTCCGTGGCATGTCCCCCGCCATTATTTATGTGCTTTATTGTGAAATGCTGTATAATTCGAACCAACTTTGTCAATATTTTTTGATCAACTTAAGAGGAAGTAACCCCTTTACCACAATGAAAATTACCGAACGTTTTGCTGGTCAAACGAAAAGAAAAAAGAAAAATTGGTATTTAGAAAATAAATTCTACTTTAAATACCCCATCCAGAAAAGTAAATGACGATCGAAAATATTCCCAAAATTTTTTTTAGAAATTTTTTTTATTTTTAGTAATTTTGTAATATTTTAAACAATTCTTTATTGGTCAAAAGCAAAATGACTTTTCCGGGTGTAGAATGTTGTACCAAACAATTTTTCTTAAAACCATTTTTCAATATCGGCCTTACTTTTTTCTTAAAAACTTTGGGCGCGTAAAGTGAATTTAAGCGTGTAAAGTGGGTTTACGCGCCCAAAGTTTTTGAGAAAAAAGTAAGGCCGATATTGAAAAATGGCTTTAAGAAAAATTGTTTGGTACAACATTCTACACCCGGGAAAGTCATTTTGCTTTTGACCAATAAAGAATTGTTTAAGATATTACAAAATTACTAAAAATAAAAAAAATTTCTAAAAAAAAATTTGGGAATATTTTCGATCGTCATTTACTTTTTTGGATGGGGTATTTAAAGTAGAATTTATTTTCTAAATATCAATTTTAATTTTTTCTTTTCGTTTGACCAGCAAAACGTTCGGCAATTTTCATTGTGGTAAAGGGGGTTACTGCTCTTAACAACAAAGGTAAGATCAATACTCATACAAGGGATTTTTAAAAACAATATTAAAACAGCGTTATTATTTTACTAAAACTCGATGTCCCCCATATATTTCTCAGCTCCGTGAATATGATTTCTATCTTCTATGAAATCCGATAGAGGACACTGCGGCACTATATCGTACGAATTTGGAGATTCAGCCGAACATTTGCTTTTAGCACGTGCACGATAAAAGACGTGTTTGTTCGTTATAAGAGTTTTCTGGCAGTGTTTCTAAGATGGCGGTAAGTTTGTTATCCATTTTTCTCTTCTCCGTGAATGCATTTTTTTGGCTTAATTTTTAAAATTTTTTAAATGTTTTTACACGTAATTTTCCAAACAATATTCTAAACAATATCTTGAAGTTACAATAGTTTTTAATAATAACTAATCAAAATATCGTGTAAAACGATTAAAAATCCTCATCTCCGTGGTCTCAGCTCCGTTACTATACTAATGTAACGAAGCTGAGATTGTATTCACGCAAATGAGAAGTCATGAAAAACCTAAAACAAACCATGACGTAAGACAATACCATGGTTCAAATGTAACAGAACGGATATTTCATTTCTTAACACTTTACCTAGATTTATTCATGGAGCAACAAAGTGGAAGGAACAATATGGTCTTCTCACCAAATGGTGACTAATTTATTTGATTTGTTTGGAACATAATTTTAATTAACTATTTTCTTATATTTAGATGGAAATACAAATAGATATAAATCAGAGGCTTCGCTACCAAGTTGTTTATTCTGACAGCGATGAAGACGATCTTGCTTTAAGCGACTTTGATAATAACTCCCTTAACATGCATGATTTTGTTGTAGTTCAGTTATTAACAAAAAAAAATTAAAAAATTTATATAGCCGAAGTATTGTCAGTACTAAGCCCATAAGAATATTATTTTACATTTCCAGTCATTGATGATACATCCGTCATTAACAATGATGATATTTCATCGGTTTTAAATTACCCACTTAAAAATAGACGTGGTCAATATTTCTTTGAGTTACCCAACATTACAAATATAAACTAAAATGTTTTTAATACCCTTACGAAGCCCTATACTATGCTTACCTATCTGTTACATTATAAACCGTTGTATTTCTTACTTCTTACTACTCTGTATTTCTTACTTTAATATAAATGGTTAATAAAATTGTTGGACAATATAACTATTGTTTATATATCTCAGTACCGTTATGTCTCAAATCCGTGAAACAGTTTTTTTATTTTTTTTTAAATAATCGTTTTAATATATAGCCCTTCAAAGGTAATAGAATTTACATAAAAAAAGTATTCAAAACAACAACAAAAAAAATATATTAAATTAGAATTTCGTTTTTCCTTACTTGAGTAGATTTACCCATAAGCGATTGGCTTTTCGGAGCCATCGGCCAATAATATGCGAAATTACGCCTCCCACCTCACTTTCGCTGACATCTGTTGCCAGTTTAACTGGCAAGGTAAGGCGAGATCATAGTGCACCAAAATAGGTGCTGTTGTTAACAATTTTTTTTATTTCGGTAAATGCAATTTCACATTTTAAAGACCAGTGCCAGTGCCAGTCCACAGTATCTTTTAATAAATTATAAAGTGGACTCAACACGGTTGCCAAGTTTGGTACAAAATTCCCGTAATAATTAATAAGACCCATCAAGAATGATTTTAATTGTGTAACATCAGACGGAATTAGAGCTTTATTAATTGCCTCAATTTTATTCTTCGATGTGTGTAAACCATATTTATCGATAATAAATCCTAAATATGAAATTTTTTTGATAAAAAATTCACACTTTCCTACGAAATTTTTAACCCAGCATTTTGTGAAATATTTAGAACATTCTGTAACCGCTCTAAATGTTCGACACGATTTCTTCCGGTAATTAAAATATCGTCCAAAAAAAACGACTTCCCCCTCAACCCCCTGCAACAACGAGTCCTTTATCTTTTGGAATTTAGCGGAAATACTTGCGATACCGTAGGGGGCTCTATTATATTGGTAAATACCCTTATGGGTAGAGATAGTAATGAGTTCCTTTGAGTCGTTATCTAAACATATCTGCTGTATTCATTTTATAGGTCTAGCTTTGTAAACTGCACCCCCCATTGGAATTTTACAAATAACTCGTTTATGCGTGGTAATTTATATTGGTCCACTTCAATAAATGGGTTCACTGTTATTTTAAAATCGTCACAACTCCGACATAAAATACAATATATTACATAAAGACTTTTTCTAAGAGCACATATATGTGTCTAACATCAACATTATAACCTCAGACCGAGCACTAGAGTTTATAACCAATAATACGTCACCGCCGGCTTACGCTTTTATAATAACATATTGATAATTTCAGAACCAGAATACCTAACTTTGACGGGTCGACGGCCATGTTTTCTGGAGAGCACATAATCGACATCAATTTTACGTTTAACAATAATTGTGCATTCGATAGGTCTTGGTTACCCCGGCGGACATGAAGGTGTTTTTGAAAAAGCAAATAGGTATACCGTATTTTGTCCAGATAACATTCTCGCTAAAGCTGTATTTTTTAAAATATTGTTGTAATATTTCCTGCAAAATTTAAGCATTTTAAAAATTTGACCATTGACGGTTTTCCATCCATATTACATTTTCCGGTGATTTCCTTTCGTAATAGCAAAGCAAATTATTAATTAAAGTTATTAAACTTTAACAACTTTAATTTTTTTATTGACAATAATTAGTAAGATCGAAGTTTCTGCCCGCCTAACTATCCAATAAAACGCATTTAAAAGAATATATTAGCAAAGTTCGACAACAACCAAGTTCGTCTACAAAATATTTTTTCTGACACAACAAATCTTTCCCTCTTGCAAAACTTATTGAATAAAAAGTTTTCCTGGCACTTATTTTGACAGTTCTAAAGATGGCTTATAAAGAACAGTTTCTTATCAATAAATCCTATTAAATTACTTTTGTCCTGAAATCTTTCCCTACATTTTATTACATTTCTGAACGATGACCCTAATCAGGCTTTGAAGGGAGATACAATTTTACCGCCCGATTATACGAACGTCTAGCTCTAATTTATTTTAAAAATGTAATATATATACCACTTTGCAGTCATTCCCAATGTTCAGTGTTGAAGGGGGCAAAAAGGATGATCCCCTACTGATGGACGCTCACCAGTGGCGCTTAATTCTTAATTTACTAACGGTGCACCTTGAAATATATGGGTGATCGCTTGGTAGCATCGTGCATCCTTGCCGTTTTTAACACGCTTTTATTAGCTTGTTTTATTGTTGGGTTTGTTGGTTTGTTTGTGCGTAACCGACTTCTTTAAACCCGATTTTGACCCATTTTAAACGGTCAGATTTAATTTAAATTTTGTAGACTTATCAAGAACCGCTGACAATACAATAATTTATACGCAAAAAATTCTCCTATCAAATTTTCACACCTGTCAAGTATAAAACGAAGAAGCGATTTTGACAAAACAAATTATGAGGTCGTATAGTATTCGATGCGGAGACTTCGGAAAATATAAGCAAAAAATTCTCCTGTCAACATTTGACAGCTGTCAATATGTCAAAGCGTTTAAAAAAAATGATATTAATAAAAAAACTAGAAGGTCGTATGTATATTGACGGTGAGAAGTTGAAAAAAATACGCAAAAAATTCTCCTGTCAAATTGTGACAGCTGTCAGGTATAAAATGAAGAAGCGATTTGGACGAAACAAATTATGGGGTCGTATAGTATTCGATGCGGAGACTTCAGAAAATATAAGCAAAAAATTCTCCTGTCAAAATTTGACAGCTGTCAATACGTCAAATCGTTTAAAAAAATGAAAAAAACTATAAGGTCGTATGTATATTGACGGTGGAAAGTTGAAAAAATACCCAAGAAATTCTCTTGTCAAAATTTGACACCTGTCAATATGTCAGAATTATTACAATAACCGATAGTAATGAAACAAACGTGGAAAAGTATAGATATTGTCGCTAAAAATAGAGAAAAATTAAAAAATAAAATTCTACCCGTCAAAATGAAATTTTGAAAATTTTTGTCGTTTGTTCGGGTTTGTATGTATGTTTGTTTGTAACCGACTTCTTTGAACCCGATTTTGACCCACTTTAAACGGTCAGATTTAATTTAAATTTTGTAGACTTGTCAAGATCCGCTGACAATACAATAATCTACTAATCTAGCTCAATCTACTCAAATTTTTTTTTTCTTAACAATAACCCAAACTAAAAAATAAAAATTAAAAAAACTAAAAAATACGCTAAATCCACCGTAATTCCTACTCCTTGCTCCACCCAGCTCTTCACCGCCTCTCTCCTACAAACGATGTTGTCAATGCATTTTAATAGCGTTTATGAATGTCATGTGCCAACTATAGGTACCAGAGCATTGGGAGTACCATACTATTAATTTGCAAGAAACGATCTTTCAAGGCCTGTGATAAAGGTGTTAAAAAAACAATTTGCGAAACTTTCCGATAAGCAGTTTGTTCTTAAATTAAATTCTTTAAAAGTTTATAACTTCAGCTGATTTGTGCAGTCAGAGTTATATTTTCTTTACATTTTGATTATTGATTATCGAATTGAAGGTTGCCGGTTGGCACTACGTAAATAACTATTTGTAAATACTTATTGAGTTTCTCGGTGATCGCCTTTAAGGGCAGACACAACGGAGAAAACAATTTTATTTGATAACTTCCTGGCCCCGTTTATATCTATCTAAGCCATCGAGTTTAAAGTTGAGAAAGTTTAAATCCCCAATGACGATTGACTGGGTTACTAAGACAACAGAAATATCTACCTTTTACAGAAGGTTTTAGGTTTCCTTCACGAAATTAAATCCCAAACAAAACTTTTTTAAATGTTTTTTTACTTTAGATACTTTTAAAAACTATCTAATAATTTAAATATAATCATATTATGGAGAATAGCAAATAAAAATACTTCTACCCAAAAGGGATGTCCACGTAAGAATGTTGTAAGGTTTCACCAATATAAAAGGTACTCAGTATGGTTTAATCTTTATCAATTTTCTTCATATTATGTTTCTTCTACACATCAATTTTTTAATTCCATAAAAGCTCCATTCCGGTTCTACACCATTTTCACTTCTGCTAAAACCATCAGCACTAAATAACTTTCTGTCTCCTGATGATGAACGTTTTTACGTTCGAAACATGTAGCTAGAGAATTTTTATTCTATTACATTTTGTGAAGGAAGACTTTAGGTTTCTTCTTTCTTTCCCATACTTTTATTTTTGTTTAAGGAGGAACATAAATCTTGATTTTCAAATATTATGTCGGTAAACATACCAGTACTTGCTTATCTTTTTAATCTTAACATAGTATAAAACAAAGTCGCTGTCGCGTCTGTCCCCAGCTATATGTGCTTAAATCTTTAAAACTACGCAACAGATTTTGAAGCGGTTTTTTTTTAATAGATATAGTGATTCAAGAGGAAGGTTTTTATGTATAATACATGCATAATATTGTAGAGAAACACTGATAAATTTAGAGGTTTGTTCGGGTTTGCATTTATAAATTTTGACGTGATGGTGAACTCGCCTTATTATTATCTCAGAGGCGTATAATGCCTGGCATTGCAACGCAGGCCGGGTACACGCTAGTTAATAATAAATTATCGAAGAAATATAATCAAATGATTTTCTAAAGATTATTCAATGAAGTAATGTTAATATAGGGGATAATTTGACAACATTTCTCTTTTTGCTTTTTCAGGTAAAAACATCGAATGGTATTCTTAAGAATAAACGACAAATTGTTAAAATATGAGCAAATTTGAGGTTATGTTCCTGCACAGAGAAGAAAAAAGAGGCGATTGCAAAAGCGCTGCACAGAGGGAATATAATCGATTGGTATTCTTAAGATCAAACACAAAGTAATATTAAAATATGTGCAAATTTGACAAAACCCCTTTTTTGCTTATAAATGTACATTTTTAAAACCTCCAACTATAGGTAGGCAAATTGAATTGCGCATCAAAGACATACATATATTTGACTGTTTTTTTGATAAAGCGAAAAAGTAATGTTAATTAAATCAAGAAAATGGCAAATAAGCTACTAGCTGTTTCTTAATAAACATTACATATAATTTTACATAATATAAAATATTTTCCAGACTCAATCTATTAAAGTTACATAGAAGCAATATCGATAAGGTTAATGATATATCACAGGGCAGACTGTTCATTGTATGTACTTAGAATGGCGTAAGTTCATGGCCCTTTAACAAGCAGTAAGGCATAATAATACCCAACGGGATAGCAAATTAAACTTGGCAAGTCCATTTAGCTGTAGTAATATTTAGTTGTTTGTTGTTTGCAGCTCAGCCAGACACCTTGTTGAACAACATTCAGTTAAGTTTAGAAAACAGTTCTATAATATGGTACTTTGACTTTTCATGTCTATACAGAAATATTTTTTGGTAAGTCTTCTCCTATCCATTTTCCCGCTGTTTAATTTTATTATAGTTATTATAAAAAAATCGATTCGGTTTCATTAAGAGGAAGTAACCCCTTTACCACAATGAAAATTGCCGAACGTTTTGCTGGTCAAACGAAAAGAAAAAATAAAAATTGGTATTTAGAAAATAAATTCTACTTTAAATACCCCATCCAGAAAAGTAAATGACGATCGAAAATATTCCCAAAATTTTTTTTAGAAATTTTTTTTATTTTTAGTAATTTTGTGATATCTTAAACAATTCTTTATTGGTCAAAAGCAAAATGACTTTCCCGGGTGTAGAATGTTGTACCAAACAATTTTTCTTAAAGCCGTTTTTCAATATCGGCCTTACTTTTTTCTCAAAAAGTTTGGGCGCGTAAACCCACTTTACACGCTTAAATTCACTTTACGCGCCCAAACTTTTTGAGAAAAAAGTAAGGCCGATATTGAAAAATGGCTTTAAGAAAAATTGTTTGGTACAACATTCTACACCCGGGAAAGTCATTTTGCTTTTGACCAATAAAGAATTGTTTAAGATATTACAAAATTACTAAAAATAAAAAAAAATTTTAAAAAAAATTTTGGGAATATTTTCGATCGTCATTTACTTTTCTGGATGGGGTATTTAAAGTAGAATTTATTTTCTAAATATTAATTTTTATTTTTTCTTTTCGTTTGACCAGCAAAACGTTCGGCAATTTTCATTGTGGTAAAGGGGGTTACTGCTCTTAAGGGGGTGACTAACAGGCTTGCGTTACTAGATTTCGTAGCACAGCACATATTGGGTACCATCCATAATATCCAGTTTTATTCTTCTATGTTAGATTAAAGTAATTGATCACAGTCATCTACACTCATCCCAATGAAAATAAATATGTGTAATAGTCAGTTACTAGTATTGATAGTTCTATATTTTAAGTAAATGTTGCAAAATATATGGATTGTTTTTGACTTTTGATCCTAAATAAATCACATGCAAATGCACTGTAAGCAGGGGCGGCTCGTGGTATTTAAAACTGGTGAGGCACAGTTGACATTTTTTTTTAGCAAGGTTAGATTTTAAAGTTTAGATAAGTTTTTTAAATCGCTATAACCACATTTTAACCAAACTTTGTCGCTATTATTTGTTGCAAACAGAATACACGGCCAGCAAAATAATTTGTTTAACGTTACACTACCAGTAAGCCAGTCGTACTTTTCGTACCAAGTGTTTTGAAAGCTCCGATTTGATTTCCCCACCCCACCGATAGTAACAAGACGTTTACTTAAATCTGGAACATGTCGCTTTACTTGTTTTACTATGTACAATTTATCTTCATAGGAATTAATACTTGAAAAGTTCTGCTCATCTACTAAAAAATTAACAAGATAACAAGTAGGATTGCGAATGTTTACATTTACCTGAGGAAGTTGTGACGCTGTGCTAGGTCCCGCTGAATCCATTTTTCGCTAGTAAGCACAAAACAAATAAACTAATAAGTAATAAAAGTAATGTAATATTAATATTTTAGAAAAATCACTGCCCACTGTTGGAAAAAAAGCAAAACAAAAATCATTACGGAAAATCACAAAAGTATTTACCAAAAACTATAATAAAATACAATGCACTATGCACTCTCTATAAACTTTCAACTTTCAACGAACAACTTGTTAAGTTAATCTTTTTTTTTTTTTTAATTATTTTACGTCGGCCTTTTTCCGCAACGAGGCTAATCACCGACGCCAGGGAATTTGTCACACACTATCTGGTAATTTTGCCGAATCCCTCTTTGTCGAGGGTAGGGTTCTTTAACGTGCCAACATCCATGACACGGGGCCCACAGTTTAACGTCTTTTCCGAAAGACGGCGCACCTCTTAAACCAAATTCCAAATTTAACATCGACGTTGCCGGCACTGGAAATGGAACCCGGGCCTACGATCTGTGCGGCCGCTGCGCTGACCATAGACCACAACGCCGATTTAAGTTAATCTAATAATAGTATTTCTCCAAATACCGTGTCGCGGCGTTCATCTTTATAGATTAGATTATACCCCACGCGTTCGCAATAAATTTACGTAGAGAGTTGAGGCTGGCCTCAGAAGAATGTTTTTATGCGCTATTTAAAGCTAGATTCGACTGGACTATTACGGGTATCATACATCATTTCACTAATACGCTAGAAAAGGAAGCGGGAAGCCGGGCCTCTAACCCAGTGTTGCCAACCTTTAAAAATCAAATTTCCCATGAGAAGGATGAAAATTTCCCTTTTTCAAAGAAAAATCCCACGAATGGTCAAACGTTTTCAAATAATAAATATTAGCGTAAATTATAAAAGAAAATGTCACCTCTAGTAATAGGGTAAATCCCTAAATGCAAATTCTTAAAGTAATGGCAACTTTAATTGGTAGAAGGATAGCAAAATATCCTTTAGGGTGAGATCACAGCTCTGCGTTGGACGTCTGCAGCTGCAAGTAGCAGTTTGCAGACGCAAATGACAAAATTGGAATTCCAGAAAATGTTTATCATACTTTTCGTCTGCAAATTTGCCGAAGGTTAGAAGCAGGTTTTACAAACTGGCAGATTGTAGAACGTATAAAATTTGTTAAAAACAAACCTATATTTTGTGGATTTAATGAATTCATGGTGGTTATTTATAATTTGTATCCGTTTTTATATACCTATAAAAAAAAACAAGGGAACGTTGAGATTTAAGTTTAATTAATTGAATATTGCCATAAATTTGGGAATATTTCACATATTTGGCAGTCGAACAAACCAGAGAAGGTTGGAAGAGTAAAAAGTTTGAACTGCGGTAAAAATGGCGGATTTGAAAATAGTTTTTGGAATGTCAAAGTTATTTTGCGTCTACAAGTCCGCCATATTTGCAAATCTGCAAAATTGCAAGTTCTGATGTGCGAATACACTCAGTGCGCACTACATCTACCCATGGAAATCGCAATAGTCACGATTAAGTCTATGTTGTTAACAGAAGATCGCCCAGTCAGTACGATATTGTGGTTATTATCTCAACATTAATTAATCAAATTCCTGTTTAGCAGGCTATATGGAATATCCCACGAATATTGAACTTTAAGTAAAAATTTCCCTTTTCCCTTTGGACCTTATAATTTCCCACGAATCGGGAAATTTCCCACGAGTTGGCAACACTGCTCTAACCATATACGACCGCATGCAGAAATAAGATGGATGATATAAGAACTAAACACGCAAGGGATCGTAAAAGACAAGGAAGCGCGAGACCGGCTTCTACCATATACAGAATACATGCAGAAGTGAGATGGATGATAGATGATATTTCTAGCGAAGCGCGTTAAGATTGACGGCATTAATTCTAATTGATTTATATATTTATGCAAATAGTAAAGTAATATAAATTTGTAATTTATTTAATTTGCAAAATTATTGGTGAGGCACTGCCTCACCTGCCTCATAGGAGAAGCCGCCACTGACTGTAAGCCAGTTTTAAAGCTTACACTGTTGCCATTCTTTAAATCCACCTCCTTCCTACTTATCTGTTACTTTAGAAGTATGTCTAAAACAAATGGTATTTGATAAATGGAATATTTTGTATCCTTATATTACAGGTTTGTGTTCCCAGCTCTATTAATCACTGTACATTTTTTAAAGGATACAGAAAAAAACAATTTCGCTTTCTACCCTTTCCCTTTCTTACCATCCTTTAAAATAAATGAACTATTAAGTGGAATATCCGAACGTAAATGCACGATTTCGAGTTCGTAATGTAAGTTGTAAGGCACGTAGCGTAACATATTTTACAATCTTATAGCTAACTTAGTTCTATACCCCTGGCGCAAGAAGTTATGAATATAGTTAGAGGGAACACAAAAGCTAGAAGGGAGGAGTTGATGGGGTTATTAGAGCGTCTGTTTTTGAACAGAGAATATATTCGGCTATTGTATTCGGAAACTGTAGTTGTGCTGTTAAGTTGTGAGAAATTATAAAATTGGTGAAGAGCATTTTGGCTTAGTAGGTCAAAGTAACTAAGATTACCCACTATCCAATCTCTATGAAGAGAAATTAAATACAAAAGTATTTGGATTGGATTATATTTTCAAAGAATATTATTTTTATGTCTACAGGGTATTTAGTTTCTCCTGACCAAGTACCAACTTTCTCATTTAAAATAAAACACCTTGTATATTTTTTTATTATTAAATTCTACATTCATTACCAATCAATGTTAACTACAACATGTTTTTTTAAATTTTTGAGAAATTTTTCAGTTATTCGATTTTAAAAAACAAAAAAAATCAGCCTTTTGAAAAATTACATGTGTTACTTTTCAAAACTATTTGTTTCCTAATATTGTTAATGTGTTAGCTAATTTATTAGGTATTCTGTTTATGCCCTTTTTCTGACTTAAGCCAGAAATAGCATACAGGGCATGTAGAACGCTTTTCCATATCTCAACTTTTTCAAATGAAACACCCTGTATATATTGTAAATTATGAAGAAGATAGAATATTTAGAATTCCTATCATCAGTACTCCCAGTATCCCGGATTTACTTAAATTGCCATGTTATTAAACAATAATACAATCAAAAAACCAAATAAAACAACTTTTCTGGACACCCCTGTATCCCAAGAACCAAGCCCAAAGATTCACCCATTAAAGTTTGTACAAGTACCTAATAAACACCCTGTATAAATTCTTCAGCGGTAGAAAAAACTGTGCGACGTAGCCAAATATCTAATTACTAATAGCGGTGAGAAGGGGGGGGGGGGGGGGGGTGGTTCCCTTTGCCCCCTTCCCTTAATATGGCACTCGCAAACAGTTTTGGACAAATTAAAATTTCATGTGAAACAACAGCGTTGGCAACAAACAGGGTTGCAAAATGTTGAGCAACTTCGAAATATGAGCACACATTTCGAATAACGAATTCCGGTGGTGCGCCATTGAAACAGGGGCTTCGAAATGATATACCGCCACGGGCTCCAGATACCTTTAGTCCGCCACTGCTTACAAGGCTTCCTTCCAAGTTGTAAACTATTGGCTCTACATGGGATGAAATTAACTTGCAAAGTTTAAGCCGGAAGCACTAGTAAATAACGTGGTGAATAAGTGTACAGTGCTTTCAGAAACAAAGTAAGCTATTAACGAAATTTGTAATTAGTATAACAATATTTGTATAAACAATATACTCCTAATCATATTCAATCAGGTTAATCGTATGCAGTGAAGTGCTATTACAAATTATTCTTTTTTGACCCAAGAATATTCTATTGAACCGAACTGAAGTGCCTCAGAGAGAGTAACTGTTTAAGCTGAAATATTCCAAAATAAGCAGTATCACACTTTTTCGCGACGTCTACATGAGATTCACATTTAAGAAATTGGTCCATATGCAGACCTAAGAATTTGCAACCTTCTGCAGCACGCATGGTATTCTTTATAGTGATTGGTGATCGTTCTACGTCTGAAATGTATGTATAAGTCTTCTGTAGATTTAATATTGGATTGTTCTTTTTACACCAATTTATCAAAGGCGCTATTGATATGCAACACCCAATTATGGGGTTTGTCAGGATTCAGTGCCGTGACGACCATAGATGAGTTATCTGCACATGATAACTTTTATCCGTTGCCCATATAGCTGGGCACCAATGCAGTAAGTTAATGAGCTTATAACTAGAGACCGGATTATATGCAACCAAAAGTCTGTGAGATATGCACATATATATGCATATTTTTTTTTAAATATATGCAAGATATATGCAAAAAACAAAGAAATATGCAATGAATATGCAGTAATACGAAAAATATAATATGATTTATTGTTGGATTAAATTAGGGTTTTACTAAACTAAGGCATTGGGTAGGTATTTAATAAAAACCACCAAAACCAGGTAAACGTGTAAAAATTTTATTAAATCTGCATTATGATACAAATACAAATACAAATACAAATACAAATACAAATACAAATACAAATACAAATACAAATACAAATACAAATACAAATACAAATACAAATACAAATACAAATACAAATACAAATACAAATACAAATACAAATACAAATACAAACATTAATATCAGTCCGCAGAACTATAATATGGACTAGTTACAATATGTAATTCAAGGATTTTAACTAAAAAATTATCTCTTCTATTACAAAGAATATGTTTATATAATGAAAAAGATCTTTCTACATCTACTGATGTTATAGGACAAAATTTTAACTTTGGAACTAGGCTTAGTTTAAAATCCAAATTTTCTTCATTTTCCCCTGACAGAACTTTTGAAACATTTATTGAAAATTTAAAACCTTTATTCTTTTCTATTATTCCTTCTAACTTCGACATTACTGCTTTTCCTACCTCACCTCGTAATTGCTTACAATTAATAATGCATTTTTCTACAATATCCATTGACTCTAATAGACTACTAGATGTTTTTTCTAGTTTTAAAATACTTTCAGCTACAAAACTATAGTTACATTTTATATCCTTAAATCAATTGTTGTTCCACTTTAGAGTTTGAAATATTTGTTTGCATTTTTTAATACAATGAAAATTATCTTCAGTTTACGAAACAATCTCTTTTAATTTTTGAAAATGCTCCGTAGAAAACTCTGTCGCACGAATCCAGGTGCCCCACCTGGTCACAACAGGTTCAGGTGGTAGTGGTGTTTCGGGCAAGTTCTCTTTGTAAAACTGCACTCTTAATGGAGCTTTTATGAAATTTTTTTTTCACATTAGCTATTAAGTCATTGACCAAAGGGAAGGAAGCTCTAATAGTTTCTGCAACTCTATTTAATCCATGGGCCAGACAAGTTACATGAATCAAATTTTCATAAAATATTTTTAAATTCTGTCCCACCTTCAACATATATGATGCAGCATCGGATAAAAGGATACGAATTTTCTCTGTAGGAACTAAATTGGGCAACCAAAAATTTGGTTATGTAATTCTTGTCTTCTATAATAAAATAGAACCGCCCATAAATAATTATAATCCTTTCACAGGTAAATAGGTATCTAAGGTAATCCGTAAATAAATGAAAATAAAATATTTCGTTTTAATTAACTTAGTACTTGAATTGGGTTATACCTTTTAAATTAGAAAAATATGCAAATTATGCCCTAAGTAGCCTAAATATGGTGTCGATGGCCAACTTTCAAGATATATGCAAAATATGCATTAAATATGCATTTGCATAAAATCCGGTCTCTACTTATAACCTATAATAATTAAGTAAGGGTTAATGAACTCATGAAAATAATATGTTGCAGTTTGTTGATGTAAAAAGTGCCTAAGCATTTTGACGAAAGCAAGCTTCTTAAAGGACAGAAGACGGTGGCAGTTGTGTTTAACACTAATAATAGGTTAAATATACCTGAAAAATAGTTTTAAATAATTAACATGTAGATTGTGTGGACACTTCCAGATCTTTAGGCATCGTCCACCAATAATGGGGTAGCCTACCCTTATAAATAGTTTCTGAAACAAGCTGTCTTGTGTCACGTTTGAACTAAGGGTTTTGTATAAGAATTTAATAGTGTTACTTTGGACCTTTTTACTCTAGAATTAAGTTTGGAATTGAAATATGTTAAGGGTCTACTAGAAATAAATAGGGTGTTTCTTTAAAAGCAAGTAGTGCCAATAATGTTTAATATTAAAAAATAAATCGGTGAGTCCAAGGACAGTACAAGTGCAAAAAGATAGTTTTGAGAAAAAATTAAAAAACATAATATCTCCACAGTGAGTAAAGCCACCATGTTGGCCACCATAGAAAAGTTATGATAATTTTTTTAGCTGAATGATAATTAAATATAAAAAATCCGAAAAAATCCCCCCCCCCCCCCCCCCTCCAACCTACCGGAAGACAAAATTATGCCGTTGTACTGTTCTTGGACTCACGTCTTTTTTTAAGAGTTTTTTTTTCTACATTTTTGAGTTTTAGCGAATGACAAGCTATTTGAAAGCAATAATGGAGAATACGAAGCATATGAAAAATGTTTTATTGAGTAAACTTAATACAAAAATGTTAATTAAAGATACACCATACTGCCAACTTAGTTAATCAAAAACAGTACATGTCCGGGACTTGTAATGTTTCTCACCTCAACGCCGTTGGTCGGCGGCGCTTAAGTTCGGTTTAGCCTTTTAGTCTTCGAATTTTAAATGATTTGGCTATCTCAAGTCAAAACGCCATTTTTGGAACTTGTACTGTTCTTGGACTCACCGATTCAAATATACAGACTCAAGTAGGGGAATTTTTAGGGCGAACAAATTTATTTTTATTTAAGCCTAAGTTTTTCTTTTTTAATGATAAAAGTGTTTATTAGTTTTGTTCTGAGGTAATACGGTAATCCGCTATTGAAGAAATTGATAGTTCTTTTTTTATAATATTTTTACACGAAATATGAGTGGACTGGATAATATTGCCAGCATTTCTTTAGTATTAAACCAATTTTATAAGAAAAATTAAATCTGAGATTGGAATTTAACAGTTGTTGGCTAAACCGAGAAAAAGACCCCTGACCCATGACTATTTTCTGAAAAATTATCAAAACATTTTCATTTTAACATTTTCCTACAATGTCTTAGAGACCAGAACTTTTATCTTTTTCCTGAGATTTAATAAGAATTATATTTAAATCGAATAATTTTGGGCAAATTGTAAAATTGCAATGTTTTAGGAATACGTGCTTAAACAGTTTATATTGAGATGTAGTTTATAAGGCATGTCTTTTAATATATTATACAACAAGTTACATACAAGTTTAGTACTTTGATACCCCGGGCCCGGGCGTAAGATCTTAGAAATTTAGTTTGAGAGGGTAGGAAGACAAGAATTAGAGAGTTCCAGATATTGGCGTTTGCAAATTTTCTAATAAACTTTATAAGATGTATTTAGTGATCAAACGTAGTGGCCCAGAATGAGATTGTATAGTGTAAAACAGATAGGGTATTTTTTTTTTAAATAATTTAAAACTAGAAATGCGTCGACTAGAAAAAAGTAAGATTTTCCTTAACTTGCAGCTTTTGAAAATATTTTGAATATTGCCGTGGAAGATTTTTAAAATATGCTGCAGTGTTCAGTTATTTAAATGGATAACCTTATTTTCCATTTTACCTTAATATAAGTTATAGGATAGGGCCCGTACCACTACTTATATGACAAATTTCCAGCATAGCTGGTCTTATACCCAAGACACAAAGGCTTATGATAATACATAGATGTAAAAAATACTGTGGGAATAGAGATAAGGAGAGATAAAAATACATGTATATACAGAGTGACCTTTCTACAACGAAAATGTAAAAAATGTGTTACCTACTTTTTAAATTAAAATCCATTTTAAATAAATGTATTTGTCTTGCCCAATAATAAAAATTAATTACGAGTAATGTCTTTACTTATTTTTATTGTTAACATCCAAATCAGTTTTCATCAGCATCAGTTTCATAGATATTTACCTTTAGATACGTACAGGGTGGCCAACTAAGAATGCGAGGTACTGTATCTGGGAAACTATCCATTGTAGAGACTTGCGGCAAAAAAAATTATTACTAAAACGGCCAAGAGAAAAACCTGGAAAATATTTTCAAGTTTCTGAAATGGCCGCTAGGGGGCGTAACTGCAATCTTGATTCTAAGAAGTGATATTTCTGTAAATTCCACTACATTAACCCAATAAAAAAAATCCTGATCTTTAAAGTCGAGGATAATCTGAACCTTTTTTGTTGGATACTTTTTGCAGTATCTCTAAAAATAAAGTGGTGGGGGGTATTCAAACGTTTCCGTAAATAACTTCCTCTATCTTCGAAACGGCGAAGCCGATATGGACAAACTTAGGCTCGTTAAAAGGAGCTATTCTTGGGCTATAAACATCATTATATTTAAAGTTTTGTAAGTTTCACATGTCGCCGCTAGAGGACTTTTTTCGACATTCCAACAGAAATGGTTAATTTCTCAACAAAATAAAATGCATTAGTATGATTTTTTTCCATGAAAAAGTAGCTAAATGATGCCTAAACTAGCTCGCGAAAACCGCATCTCGATATCTTGTTTCTAACCCAAAATATCGGAAATAAAAAATTTTATACGAAAATCCCTTAAATTTTCATTTTATTGTAACTATATTTTTCTGGAATTCTTTCTATTATGTAAGTTGTGGCCCTAAAAAGGACCGATTTATAAAAGGAAGATTTTTAATACCCCCGCAAATGCTGACCATCACGTTCTATGCACAAAAGAGACAATTATTAGAAGCAGGCCATGGAAACAAAACAAATACCTAATTAAAACATAAATAATCCAAATTATCAATAGTTGTCAAAGTTTTGCTTTACTTTGAGTAATTTTTGTATTTACAAAATGCATATCGAGCGGCTCTTTTAGCTACTGCGGCGTTCTGAAGACATTCAAAATAAACCGCAAGCATATCAACAGCTTCATCATTCGTAAAATGCATTTTGTAAACACAAAAATTACTCAAAGTAACACAAAACTTTGACAACTATTGACAATTTGGATTATTTATGTTTTGATTAGGTAGGTATTTATTTTGATTCCATTGCCTGCTTCTGTTAATTGTCTTTTTTGTACAGGGTTTTTCCGTATATTTTGGAGCACCCCTGGAGCTTTTATTTGAAGACCTAAAAAAAACTTTAAATTACCAAAGTTGCATGATTTCTCCTGAACCGCCAGAATTTGTTATCGGACAAAACAAATGAACATCGTAAATTTGTTTAATAATGCCAATGTCGATTTTTTTAAATGGAACACCCTGTATATTAATTTTTTTTAACTCCCCACTCTTTTCTGATTCCAAATATGTATATATTTTATATGTTTACTTTAGTCGTTTAGGCAAAATTTCATTTCAAAATATTGCGGATTAGAAAATCTATATTGGTGTGAGGAAAACATGCTAGAACATAATGCTTATTCAGTAACAATAATTAATATAAATAATGATAATAATTTATGAAACAAACATATAACATATATACATATTTGAAATCAGAAAAGAGTGAGGAGTTAAAAAAAAAATTAATATACAGGGTGTTCCATTTAAAAAAATCGACATTGGCATTATTAAACAAATTTACGATGTTCATTTGTTTTGTCCGATAACAAATTCTGGCGGTTCAGGAGAAATCATGCAACTTTGGTAATTTAAAGTTTTTTCTAGGTCTTCAAATAAAAACTCCAGGAGTGCTCCAAAATATACGGAAAAACCCTGTACATAGAACGTGATGGTCAGCATTTCGAGCATTTGCAGGGGCATTAAAAATCTTCCTTTTATAAATCGGTCCTTTTTAGGGCCACAACTTACATAATAGAAAGAATTCCAGAAAAATATAGTTACAATAAAATGATAATTTAAGGGATTTTCGTATAAAATTTTCTATTGCCGATATTTTGGGTTAGGAACAAGATATCGAGATGCAGTTTTCGCGAGCTAGTTTAGGCATCATTTAAGTACTTTTTCATGAAAAAGAAATCATTCCAATGCATATTATTTTGTTGAGAAAATTAAACATTTCTGTTGAAATGTCGCCTCTAGCGGCGATATGTGAAACTTACAAAACTTCAAATATAATGATGTTTGTTGCCCTAGCGCCTTTAGCGATATGCTCAAAATACACTCTAGAACCGGCTCGACGCCATTTTTTTTTTGTTGTTTAAGTTTTCTCTGAGGATTCTTTGTTGTTTATTGTGGGTGTTTAATATGTACAGATTTCTAGTTTTTGTGTAGTTTAGTAAATTGTGTTGTGCTTTTAGTGATACGGAGCCGTTTTATGATTTTATTATACCCAGATTGGGGTAAAATACCAGGTATTTCGTATTTTCAGTAAGTATAGAGTAGTGATTTATCTTGATATATAACTTTATTTTGACTGTTTGAAGGTTGGAGACAATGATGTTTCTTGAATGATGAAAGAGTTTTGGACTCCAGTCGTCTTAAGGTGAATACTAAATAAGTAAAGTAACTACAAGACTATTTATACTAGCTAGGTGCACTAAAGCATAACTGAGGTGGGTTTAGTCATGCGTTTAGTTGGCACGCGATCTTATCCTAAGATTACATCTATCTAACAAAGGTTTCCAGATATTTCTTATGTCTAATGATGGTTTACTAAAGCAGCCTGGGTTTTGGTGAATAGCAGCAGTTTCCTTGAACTTTCTTTTCCTCCAGTGTGGTTCCTTATGTAGGATTTCAGCTTCTGACCACATGATATGGTGACCATGTTTCCAGGCATGGTCAGCTGCACCTGACTTTTCGGTCTCTCCTTTTAACGTATTGTTTTTGTGTTCTTTAATCCTTGTTTCTAAGGCTCAATCCACATACATCCGTAATACGCATCCGTTGTGTACCACATGATTAATCTGAACCAATGAAGTTTTAGAGTCCTAAAATTTCATTGGTTCAGATTAATCATGTGGTACATAACGGATGCGTATCACGGATGTTTGTGGATCCGGCCTAATGGTCTTACAGCGGTATGCAAGGTTGTAGGATCAACTTTAATCTAGATTAAATTTATTTTTACCGTGGTACAACATACCCAAAAATCATTTAAAACGGGATTAAAGAATAATCTGGCTTAAGGACGGGTGCAGAATACAGCTGTTAATGTCTCATCTATATAAGATTGGCCGCATTCGCAGGGGATCTGGTAGACGCAGTTTTTCCTATCTTTTTAACTTGTGGGCTTTGTCTTCGTCAGGTGGCTTCTTAGGGTGTCCCTCGAGTTGAATACGGTGTTGATGTCCTAATCTTCTTATTTTCTCAGATACTCCTTTGACGTTGTTCGGGCCATAGAGATGTGGAGGCTTACTGTGGTGTGGTGTCAGGCTTGTCCGTGTCTTTTCTGGTATATATCGTTCCTATTTCTTAAGTGTTCAGTAAATTCTTCTCTCGATGGTAGAGGTCGGATCCTTGGCAGTAAGAGAGTAGTTTCCTTTCTGCAGGACTTCTTCGATTTTCTGATCGTAGGTCTGCCATAATGACGGTCGATTTTCCCTTGTCGTCGGCTGGTAGAATCTTGATAGTGGAGTCTTTGCGAAGGTTTGCAAGGGAGGTTTTATTTTCCTTACTGATATTTTGTTTTGGAGGCTTCAATTTTTCTAGAACTTTAACTTTATTTTATTACGATCAATTTAAACACATCAAACTAGGCCTAGGCTACACAAACAAGGTATGAAAACAAAGAGAAACACATATCAAGACAGATTATCCCAATGCATGTTTGGGTATATTTTCTTTGCAGCCCTGCTATCTAATTAGGTAGGTACGCCTATTTTTCGGGCAATATATTGCTTTAAAAAGGGTAAAAGACACTTTTCTTTATACTTATATTTTATAAAAGAAAAAAGTAGTGATAAAACGATTCCGATTCCGATTACGATTAACCGCCGATTATTAGGATTTTCCGATTAATCGTAACCGCCGATTATTTGGGCGATTATTGATACGATTATTGTAATATAAAGTTTTAAAATCACTGGTAATTCCCCGGCCATGCGTTAGGACTTTGACCTCGATGCGAGGGATGCAAAAACATTCAAACTCCGAAGAGAAATTGACTGGGTTCTGAAAACTTAAAAATGTTATGTTTTCTTAATAAAAATTTAATATCACTTAATTTTCAATATTAAAATATATTATGTTATACCAAAAACAGGCCTGGGATTTAGTTTGCTTGTTTATTTTAGATTTTTAATATTTTTGTTGCGAATCTATATTTTGTTTTCAGTGTGAATCTATTTTCGTTAAAGTTTCTTTTATAAATTATATGAAATACATATTTTTATGTTTTTACTTGATAATCGTAATCGTAATCGTACGATTATTCGTTTAACAGTAATCGTTGCATCACTAGAAAAAAGTAAATACCTAGGTATGTTTATATTAATCGAAGGGTAAAAAAATCTATTCGACGGGTCAACATCAAGTAAAAAACTTTTTTGTGCTTTGAAATGCTTTACACGTAGCCAAGTTTTTGCCAAATTGTAAAAATTAATACACGTTATATACCAACTAACATTTGACTTGAGGTTAGGTACGCGATAACATCGAAGATTGGTTGTTTTGCTGGTTTTGTTTGTTATTTATATTTATTTATTTATTTATTTATTACTACACTACCTAACAGGAAAAATTCCCAAATCACAGTACAACACAGTAAAGGTATTGGGGAGTGGTAGTGAAAAGGATGTTATTTGCCATTAGGGGAGGACGTGCAGAAAATATTTGTGGATTTGTGGAATTGTGGTATTAAAGATATCAAGGTCTCTGTTATGGTTATTATAAGTTCTGCACATAACATGAATTAATGAAATTGTCCGAGCTCTTGGAAGAGAAAAGCTTAAGTTCTGTCTCGAGGAAAAGCGAGGGACTAGGAAATTTATTTTATTTAATATGTCAGAACAGTCGATCTGGTAATGGAGTAACTTAAACAGAAACACTTGAGAGAAATAGCTTCTCCTGCGGGACAAGGACTGCATATCGAACATACTTAGTAAATTCTCTTCTGGATATTCCTGAGGAGGGTATGTGCCACGCGTTTTTAAATATAGTAGTTTTAGGAATCTCCGCTGAACCCTTTCAAGATCTTCGATATGAGTATTATACTCGGGTGACCAAATTACAGAAGCATATTCTAATTTTGATCTAACAAAAGCGAAAAACAATGATTTAAGAGTATGTATGTTTCGAAACTCACGGCTCAATCTAGCAACAAATCCAAAGGCTTTAGTTGTTTCTGAGATTATTGTTTCATAGTGATTTGTGAATGATAACCTATTATCAAAAGTTATTTCAAGATCACGAAAAGAGTCAGGTCTATATAAAATTGTTTGATTTATTGAGTAGTTGTAGAGAATTGGGTTAGTTTTTAAAGTAAACGATAATACCTGATATTTGTCGATATTCAGAGAAAGTTTGTTCAGGGTACACCACTCGATTAATGTATCCAAGTCTTCTTGGAGTTTCAGACAGTCCTCAATTGAGTTCATGCGTAAAAGAAGTTTGAGATCATCAGCATATAGGAATGCCATTGCCTTAAGTTTAAGACACACATCGTTGATGAAAATATTAAACAATAATGGTCCCAGGACTGATCCTTGAGGCACTCCCGAGGAAGATGCGTACTTATTAGAGGCAATTCCATTTAAGAAAACGTATTGAGTTCTGTTAGAAAGCCACGATTTTAAGAGATTTAACAGGTTATCGGAAAAACCGAACAACTCAAGTTTTTGTAGTAAAACACGATGGTCTAATTTATCGAACGCCTTAGATAGGTCAGTGTATATGATGTCTAATTGAGAAGAGCTATCTAGCGCATCTGCAATAGTTTGCGTGGTAATCACGAGGTTAGTTGTTGTAGAGCGCCCCTTTAGAAAACCATGCTGGAGGGGGGAAATTCTGTTTTTAACAAGATGGAAAATCCTGTTGTGAACAAGAATTTCAAGGCATTTTAAGAAGTTGTTGATGATAGTAATGGGCCTGTAATTAGTGATATCTGTATGGTCAGATTTTTTGTAAATAGGGCTAACTTTAGAGCATTTCCAGATACTTGGAATGGATTGAGTGGAGAGATAGAGATTATAGAGATATGTGAGAGGTTTGGCTAGTACATGGGAACAATCTCTAAGTAGAAATGACGGTAAAAGATCTGGACCACTAGTAATTTTGTTCTTTGCTGCTTTCAAGGTTTGAACGACTTCTTCTTCAGTGAACGATTGGATCTCGATGATTGGATATATAATTTTTGATTTATCTATGGGCATGCTTCTTAAGTCATTTTGAGGGTTGAAAGACTTGTGGAAAAACTCCGCAAATGCCGTGACAATTTGAGAAGTATTGGTTACTTGAGTGTCATTGTAAACCATTGTATCTGGTATTCGTGCAAAGGATGACCGTTTTGAATTGATGTAAGTCCAAACTTTCCTAGGGTCTTCGTTAATTAGTTGCTCAGTATGATCAATGTATAGTTGATGTGCAGAGTTAATATCTCTTTTTATTTTGGCCCACAGAGTGGTAAACTCTTGGTATATTACAGTATCCTTATTTCTGTTATACCTACTGTAAAGCTTATTTTTCATTCTAATGTTTTTTTAAATTTCATTTGTATACCATGGGGAATATTTAATCTTTGATTTCGGAGTGTACTTCGGTACCCAGTTATCAATGGTTAAGTAGAGGCGATCATAAAAGGCAGTGCATGCACTATTAATGTCTGTGCAATTGAAAAGAGCCGACCAGTCAGTAAGCAATAGCTCGTGATATAGAGCGTTGAAGTTAGCTCTTTTAAAATTATAAATAGAGGATTTATTAGCTTCGCTATCGTTGTTACCTTGTTGGTTTTTTCTTTTGTAGCCTAAATTGATAAGCAATGGGGGGTGATGAGGTACTTCATTACTAATTAGGTCGACCGCTCTGTGAACATAGCACTGAGACCCATTGAAAAGGACAAGATCTAGTAATCGATTGTTTTGATTTCTTATTTTGTTGAACTGGTTGAGCTCGAACGTATTGAATATATTAGTGAGGGTGATTAATTTGGTATTTAGACTTGAGTTGTCGTCAAGAAAGTCTGCATATTCTGTCACATTAAAGTCTCCTAGAATTAGGATGTCCTTGCCATAAAGAAATTCTTGAGAAACAAGGAAATCGTACACCGACTCGAGGTCGTCCGCAGAGCAGGGCGATGGTAAGTACACTAGAAATATATAAAGACACTTGTTTAAAAATGATACTTTTGCTTCCACAATGTCAATATAATGTGGAACAAGTGGGCGAATATTATTTAAGTTCAAAGGGAAGGATGTTATGATATTTCTTATCGCTAAGAGAACACCTCCCCCCCCCGTTGAAGACCGGTGGCAAGCTGATCTCGATCATATTCGATTTAATAAGCTCTCCTTTTTGAACTAAAAACACGACGACGAATAATTTTTAAACAAAGTTTGGAAACAACTTAAAAACAATTTTCTATCCTCAAAATCTGATAGGTTTGCAACTACTAAAAATGCCAGAAATCACTATACCTTATTTCCCAACTTGATCAAAAATTGAGAAGTAATTTCAATTTTTTGATAAAAATTTGCAGCGAATTTTAGCTGTTTACACTAAAAAATAAATTGAAGGCCTTTAACAATTTCTTGAGCAAGAACTTAAATTTTAAAGCCCGGACATGTCTGTTTTTCCATTCGTCAAATGATAATGTTGCAGTGCGCATGTCTAATCGTGTGTAGCAGATTTGTTTTACTGTAAGTCGTATTAAACGAGTTATTTAATATCGGTAAATAAAGACAAATAGTTCTAAAAATACGAAGGAAACTTACAAAGAAAAACAGAAATAACGGTAACAAATAAATATCTCCCGTCTAAATCAGTTATCTTCATTTTCGACTTATCTTTCGACTCTGACGACGTAAAAGCTTTCTAAGAGTGACCCTTTTAATCCCAAAAACTGTAAAGACTAAACTGAGAGAAAAGGGTGAACAACCCGTAAAAAGCAACTCTTTATAGGAATTTAGGTCACCAGATTTTAAAACATTTTGTTGAATAAATTAAATCGTGTATATAGACTCAAGTACCGACATTTTCTATTGTACTTTGGTTGAGGTGCATTTTAAATAAGAACACTGGGACTGGGTTTTCAAGGGCGCAAATTGAACAGCATAATAGTGAGTTAATTATTCTCTAAGAGGTAATTGGCTTACGAGTAGCAATTAGAAGAAACATATAAATACATGCATGCTTGGGTGTTCAAATTTCAAGAACTGTATTAAAAACAACTGCTTCATAGGCGTAGTTAGACGGTCAACACTAGGGGTGCTGAAGTCCAGTGGCGGCTCGTGACATGTTAACGTGGGGGTGCACAAAAAGCCCGCCTAACATTGTTTTAAATTGTTTTTTTTAAGACCACGCCCAAATTTGGTCAATAATTTTTAGTAAATATTTTAATGTGATGTTAATAGCAGGTTTAGGTCTTTCAATGTTCTTGGCAATCACTTTCTCCTCCAACGGTAACTTGCTAAAAGATTTTTTCAAAAATTCCACGGTGTATTTTATATCCGACGACGCACTTATTGTTTTTTCGTGTTTATTTAATTTTAAACTTTAACTGAATTTAATAAAACCATATTAAACCTTAATAAACAAAAAAAACAGTCAAAATACCGGCTAAAAATTTCCGCGAATTTGAACGACTACGACTGGTTAAATTTAAATTATCAAATTAATGCAGAATTGCAGAACATGACATACACAAGCTATTATGCCGCTCTCGTTTTTTACGAGATTTTTATGATCATAGACCCGCTCTGACAAGTAAACTGGGCGTGAACTACACGGTATATGGAGAGAAATTTTGAACAGAATCCGCAACTACCTAAATATACTTGAATTTGTACCAGAATTTGAATGCTTGAAATATTAATATAAAAAATTCATTACATATAATGTATATTATAAAAATAGGTTAGTTCTAAAATTAGCCTATATATTGTAAATTTTTTTTGGGTGTGCTAATTTAGATTTCGGGGGTGCTTAGCACCCCCAAGTACCCCCCTAACTACGCCTATGAACTGCTTGTTACAAAATTAGAATAATTTCAGTTTTAGGACTGTCACAAACGCCTAGAGAAAGCGTGTAAAGAATATAAACAATCTTTTTACGAAAGGGTATTAACCTTTTACAGCCAAAATGTCTTAGTTCAAACTTTGGCTGTTTGAATTGCTCAATTATTTTAATATTATCATACTCTTTGTATCTTTATACACCAGCATCGGCCGGTAGATATCGTAAGATCAATAATTATTATTTTTTTAAAGACATAAACAAAAAAAATGCACACTGCGTAAACAGTTTGTCTGAAAAAAGTATATCAAACCCGCTTTATTGTTATATCAATTCCAGCTTTCCTAGAACAGTGTTTTTATTGGTAGTAATCAGTTCCGTTAGCAGCACAGTGTTGTTGAATAATGAACTACTTTTAATGCAGCAATTTTGTGAAAAAATAAATTGTATCTTCTCAATACGACGCATTTTGTTTCCAGTCAAGCGCTTTCTCTACAATTAAGAACACAGAACAGCGTCCCCAAAAACGAATTTTATCCGTTAGAACCTATAATCCACCAGACGTTGGTGATGGTGAGGGTTTGTAGCGATCGGCAATCGTCGCGCACAATAGTATTAGTTTTAACGTATTTGTTGTTTGTTTGCAGTACATAAACGTGTGGTGCGGCATGATCGACAACAATTTAATTGGTCCTTTTCTTTTGGAAATTCGCCTCACAGAAGATCACAATTTAAGTTTTTTACAAAATGAATTGCAAGGACTACTGGAGGAGATTCCTTTAAGCATCAGAATTCAAATGTATTATCAACACGACGCGACGGAGCGCCTGCCCATTTCGATCGTCGGGTCAAGCAATATTTGGACCAAAAGTTTCCAGAGGTTTGGATTGGTCGCGGTGGTCCTATTAGTTAGCCTCCTAGATCGCCAGACGTCACACCGTTGGACTATAATTTATGGGGTTGGTTAAAAAATGAGGTAATCAAAGTAAAAGTAGATACTAGGGATGTATTAGTTAGACGCATTAGAAATGCTGCACTAAATATTAAAGAAAGGCACGAATCAATTAGAAGAGCCACGCGCGCCCTTCGTAAAGAAGCAAGAAATGTTTGGAAGGCAAAGGCGGTATTTTTGAAAATTTACTAAATCAATGATTTATTTAAAACAATGTTAATGTTCTATATTTTGGTTTAACAATATTATTATTTTATTTAACGCTGTAATTTGAAAACTAATGAATATTGGATAACAACATTTAAGATTTTTCTTATTATTTTGATGCATAGGTTACACCCTTAGTGTTTGGCCCATTGCTCCCGACTCACCCTGTATAGATTGAAGCGGTTCCGGGTGGGACACCCTGTTTTGTTGCGAATATAACGCCCGCTGGTCATGCAGGGCAACATTTTTATAAACCGCTATCCCTTGTATCGATTCCATATTAGAAAAATCCTAATATAGGTGATTTCAACCAACTTGTCAGAAACTTGATATAGGACCGACCGCAATATCAAAGGCCGATGTGGGAAACCACAAGAGATCAAGCCAAACTACCACGCTTCGTGTTTCGAGAAAATATTTTGAAATATATGATGATGTTATTTTAAAATACGAAGAGATATTTGAAATACAAATAATGAACCGACATACCTGTTGTTAGTAGTTAATACAAACTGAAAAATCATCTAGTATTAATATCTACAATTACGGAGCACCACTCATTTAGTAATGGAATTACTGGAAAGACCCGAAAACCCTCTTCACCTCTTAATATTTTTTGCAATAGAATATTTTATACAGAGTGTAACATAAAGGTTGGGAATAAATTAAACGGTGGATTCCTTAGTCAAAAATAATAGAAAATTTTCATATAAGGATATGCTCTACGGGATTTCGTTTCCAAGTTACAGAGTGTTGAATTTTTCTTAAAAATTTAGTTTTTGTTTAATATCCTTTGAACGCTGGCAGATAACAAAACGAAATTTCAGCAGTAACTTTACTTGATAATGCCCTAGGAGAAGTAAAAAAATTGTCTCCCTGGGATACTCAGTGGCGTGCAAACGGATATTGCTGTAGGGTGTTTTAATGAAAAACGTGGTACGCCACTGGTAGAATTATTTTTTGTTAAAATTTATGAATTTTCCTTTTATTCTAAACAAAATTACCCTCCTGCGTTTTCTTTGTATCTCTTGCCATTTTCCCGTAATTAAACATTTTGCAAATATCAGTTTTCAGCAATTTCAGTAGGTACCTAACACTAATAAAATCGAGTACCTACGTTGTGATCCAGTGTTTACAAAATGGCAGAAACGACATTGAAACTTTTAGATTTTTGAAACACCATACTAATATGTAATTTACAAAAATTAAACTACTAAAAACTTAGAAATTGTAAACAATTATTTTAATAAAGTATGTAAACCAACACAACAAACAAAATTACAAAAGGTGCTGAAAATGTTGCCCCTCAACTTCAATACATTTTTCAATGCGTTTTCTCATGGATTGTCTTACTCGTCCAAAAATTCCAGGCATCTCTCGAATTTGCTGACAACCCATTTCAACTCTTCGACGAAGAATCTGTACGTTAGAATGGGAACGGAATAAACCATGTTTTTTAAGTGCCCCCATAAATAATAATCCAATGGATTAAGGTCGGGTGAACGGGGAGGCCACGCTCTTGGCCCTCCACGACCTATCCATTTATTGTGGTACGTTTCGTTGAGGTATTCTCTAACTTCTCGCCTAAAGTGAGCTGGAGCGCCATCATGCATAAACCACATTTGCTGTCGCGTTTCAATTGGAACTTCTTCTAATAAAGGTGGTAATCCATTTTGAAGGAAATCCAGATATGATAATCCGTCTAATCTATTTGGTAGTACTACAGGACCAATCAAATAATCGCCAATTATTCCTGCTCAAACATTAATAGAAAATCGTTGCTGGTGCCGGGATTGTATGATTCCATGAGGGTTTTCATCAGCTCATAGATGGTTATTATGAAAATAATTATGCCATCCCTTGTAAATCCAGCTTGGTCGGTAAATAAAACGGATGAGTGAAATGAATGGTTTAAATTGCATTTATTTAAGAACCATGTACAAAATCTAAAACGTGGTGCATAATCCTCGACAGAAAGAGCCTGCACTCGTTGAATATGGTATGGGTACAATAAATTATCCATGTAGGATTCGTTGGACTGTCATATGGCTTACCCTTTCCATTCTTCGAATTCTTCTAGTACTAGATTCGACGCTTCGCTGCGTCGTTATTGTTAACATCATAACCTGGATATTGCTGTTTGGTCGACATGGGTAAGTGGTTTGGTATTAACAGTAGATACAACAAACAGAACAAAACGACGTCGACGAACTCCATTGTCATCAAGAGTGCTCTTGCTATAAAATTGTCTTAGTTATTTATACTCGTAATTCTACCCTTATGTGAAAGGAACAGGTCTGGTATTCTCGGTCAGAAACGCTACCAGTGATAATGAATAATGTTTATTATAGTCAGAACGCTACCGCATTTGTAATTAACTAGTAATTAGTGATATTAGACCAGATCAATCCTGTCACAGTTTATAGTCATTATTGCTCTGAATACTAACAAAAATTATTAAGTTCCAGCGGGGGTGCAATCTGGTTTTATTTACTGTATTAGTTCCGACTGCTAGATGTAATTAAACTTGACATCAATCATATTAATATTTACTATTTACTTGCTACGGTTAATAAACCATCTACTTGCCACTAAATATAATTACTGTAGTTCTCAAAAATCAAAATAGCTTCTAGTGTGATATAGTTCTTGTTGTTTAACATTACATACGATTATCTATTATGGAACATAGTTTACTAATATAGTTAAATTCGTCCATAGATTATAAAGTCCAACACACTCGATAAAGTTCAAATTCAGACAGGACAGCTAGAGGACTCCGAACAACGATGTGAGCTGCGCAACAAATATGTTGGAACTAATACTATGGCTACGAACCCCCACCGACGTATTGTGGATTATATATATATATATATATAGCTTCTAACGGATACAAATCGTTTTTGGGGACGCTGCTCTGCTTTCCTAATTATAAACAAAGAGCTTTAGTCTCAGACCAAGCACTATGGTCTGAGGCTTTACTGAAAACAAAAAGCGGCGCATTGGGCAGATACAATTTATTTCTTAACAAAATTGCTGTATTAAAAGTAGTTCATTATTCAACAAGACTGTGCTGCTAATGGAACTGATTACTACCAATGAAAACACTGTTCTAGGAAATCTGGAATTGATATAACACTAAAGCGGGTTTGATACACTAGCAATTTAGTTAACAGGGGTTAATAAAAAATAAGCTATCAATACAAACTATGTCTTAGCAAACCGGTGATATAAGATCAGTTTCTTTAAAAAAACGTCTGCTTATGATGAAACTACAATTTCGAATATCAGATTTGCGCCTACTCTACAGGGTTTGTCAGAAACAACATTTTCAGTTTTTTGGATTTCGTTTAAATCAAATTTAGGTAAAAACAAACAAGTATTGTTACTTGCCTACTTAGAATATGATTTTATATAATTTGGCCAAATAACGATTTTGATGTAAGAAAACAAGTTTTAATTTGTCTACTTTTGAAGTATTTTTATTATTATATACCAATTTTCCGAAGCATTCAAGCATTTAACTCCATCCCAGAAATTATAACAGCATTACCAACCAAGGAAAGCATGCGTCGTGATCTCAGAAAGTACCTACAATCAAAGACTTAAACCTAAAATAGTTCCTATTTAAATAATTTATAGTATGTATATTTTATAATATTTGATTGTAAATACAATAAATTGTAAATTTAAGGCCCTGGTACCAGTAAACACATTACTGTTTAGGGGTCAGTTATAAATAAAAATTAAAAAAAAAAAAAAAAAAAAAAAAAATTCTTCAATTTATTCAATCATAAATTATAAAATATTAAAATATATAAAGTTTTATTCAAGCGTGGTACCACCGAGTTCAACACATAATTCCACTCGATATCTGAATTTCCTATAACAGTTCCTAATTTGCTGTATTGAGATATTTGCCATAACCTACTTCTCTTATGCATATAATTTAATCATTTTCTATGGAATTTGAAACATTCAAGTGTAAAATAATATAGGTACATATAAAGTTAACTTTTTCTTAAAACAAACCGTTTCGACAGAAGACAACGACATTTGACATTAACAGCTGATCTGGTTTCGTCGTTAAAGTTCCCAGATCAGCAGTGGGCAGTAGCAAGCTCACTCGTCAGGTTGCGTCATATTATTTTCTTCCGATTTTGGTGTATTTAAGTGTTTCTGTTACTGTTACCATGTTTTAAACATTTTCTTTTGGATTTTATATATTTCAGAGACAGATTTTCTCGTTGTTTATTATTTAAATTTAATAGTAAATACAAATACCATTTTGGTTAACTCATCTATTATAAAATCAATAAAGGGCATACTTAAATCATTTACTTAGGCTGCAGGATGTCTCATAACTAATGGCCAAATACAGCAACAGGAGATAGTATATAGACTTAAAAATATGTCATTTATGCTTAAGAACGCATGGTTAAATTTCAATAAATATGTTTCGTTATAAAAGGTGTTTATTTAAATGTTTCTCGCCATCTAGCATTTAAACGCAATTATCTCAAAAACGAATTGAAATATCGATATTACTGAAGTACAACTTTTTTACATAGAAAGATCCCTCTTCCATAATTTCAGGTAAAGCGGTCAGAAATGTGAGAGAAAAAATATATGAGAATTTATCAAACTAATATTGTGAGAGACAAAAATATACGCGAGAATTAATAAACTCCTATAGTGTATAGCTAGCGTTCTCTAGGAGAAATCTTTAAACTCATTATGGAATCCTCCTTCTTGCCCTCAAAAACATAACACTCAATTTGATTTATATCAAACACATTTTCTCGTTCAGTTCGCCATATAGTAGACTGTAAGATTGCGTCTTATACCAATTCATACGATATGAATATACATCAGGCTTAAAGACCTTTTTATTGGTATGTACCTACTGTGTATTTGTTATTAAATCATATTTTTCATGTATAGTGTATCTAAACAACAACTATTTATTTAATGGCCAAAGTTGTGATATTGATAAGGGTCCTACTGCCTCATTTTAATTTTTGCTACAACTGTATTTGTATTTTGAATTTCATCGCATTAATTTATTGTAATTGTCTTCTCTCTCTCTCTTTTCAGACCCTTGAGAAAGTTTTTATATAAAACGAAACACGTTGAGATAAATACAATTATGTCATTTCATTGCCTGCCCTTATTCCCGCTATACTTATTCGAATCTACTAGTAAGGGAGCTATAGTTACCTAATTTTTTTAGGAGTTGGAACTTTTAAGTAAAACTAGAATAATGCAATTGTCGAGAAAGTATAATTAATTATTCTTTTACTCAACAAAAACAAAAGCATGAAATGATAAATAAGAAAATGAAAACAAAGTTAAAACTCACATTTCTCTATAGCCAGCTTTGTATACCATGTCATTTACTGTTTTAAATAAAGTTAGAAGTTTATTAGGTCTGCCATTTTATTATCTTATATTAGTAGTAGAACAAACGTATTGAAACAACACATTTTGGGTATAAAAAATTGAATCATATTTTTCAGATTCCATTGCTTTTTTTCGTAAAGTTAATAACGTTATATCGTATCTCTTAAAGGTTCTAATTAAGCCAAAACTCAAACGCAAGGAAAATAAAGTGATTAATACCACAAGACTCTGTAACTAACTTCACAAAAACACTGCGCCCTTTTAGTTTCTCGTTTCCCACAATTCTCGTGTTTTTCTTTTTTTGTCCCAACACAAACGAATTCGAGGTTTTGCCGTATCAGACAAAATAAACGAGAAAGTCGATGATGATAAAAGCCAATTCGTTCCCGTTGTTGCCTTAACCAAAAGACATTACAAATATTGAGAACGGTCGAAAAGTAAACAGCTGAATGACTGAGTATAAAGGAGAAAAAGCACAATGGCTAATAAAAGTTTTTGACTTTTTGATTAAACAGCGCATAGGAAGTCGACTGCATTGTATGCTGTATTGTTAGAAGTTGTGTTTCAGGCGTTTTTCAGATATTTAATAATTTATTCGTCAAGCGAATTCGGTGTGTTCGATAGGACATAGGATGAAAAAGACAATAATTTCATATTTAGAAGATAATATGATCTTCTAAACATTTTTATGGCTCAAAACTTAAACGGATTGCGCGCATTCTAGTGGGTGCCGGCGTTGATCTGTTTTCTGGTCTGCAGATGTTTTCGGTGAAAATAGCGTTCCCTACACTGGATTGTGATGCACTTCGTGGTTTATTTAGTTGTCTGCCTTTGTATATTACCAGTGTAACTGCCTTTTATATTGGAGTTAATTCCGCTGGGATGGTGCTACAATGTATTGATGGTCGCTTTGCCTTTGCAAAGAGGGTTTTAATATATCCAATCGCTGTGTCGGAATTGCTCGGGTTATGGCTGCCCGTAGAGTACTAACAAGGACGAAATGGCCGTCGAGTCGTGGTCTACCGCCCCAGGGTATCCATTGTGCTTGGATCCCTGTGTATTCCAATATAAAAACAGTTACACACTTGTCCGATATGCAACAATATTCGCTTTTAAGAATTTCATTAGAGATGATCAATAAATCACGAACTGTGAAATAATCACTGCTATTGAAAAATCGCAATCGCAGTCTGCTACCAGCAATAAAATAAACTGCGATCGCAATGTCTCTGCTAAGCTGCTTTGTCGGCTTCGCGATCGCTACGCTACTTCGCTCTCGCTCTCTGCGAGTCTTTTGTTTCGCTATCGACTATCGACCTGTTGTTTCGTTTCGACCCGCCCAAAACCACGTGGCGCGTGCGACGTGAGTAAAATGAGAAGGAGAAGAGCGAGAGAGATAAATAATATCTACTTTTTAGCGCATAATCACAGTTAAAAATCGCAGTTTAAATTCACTGTGATTACATAGGAGCAGTCGTGATAGCAACTGCTACTGAAAAATCGCGACTTAGGTCAACACTAAATTTCATATTTAAAAAAAACTTGGCTCCTTAAGATGCGTGGTCGTCAGGTTTGCGACTGGTTCAATGAGATAAATGTCGTTCTTATGTCTCGAATTCCGAAGTCATGTCACGTTTAAATCCATATCGCTTTCGAACTCGTGTCTCTTTGAATTTATGCTTCTTTAGAAAGAGAGCCTTTTGATTAGAACTTCGATGGATCGTTAAGCAAAATGGCTTCCTATAATGGTGAATTAAGAATCGTGAGGTCTTACAGATTTATTAATTAAAATAATTATTATTAGATATTACTATTATTTTTGTTTGTATGGCAAAAAAAAAATGTTTAAACTTTATGTTAGCCCACATACAAGTTTAGAAATGTAAACGTGCTCATAGCCAACAAATTCTATAAAAACCATATGTGGGTCTACGTACCTTACGTATGTATGTCATATATGGGGAAGTAAGGGTATGCGTGCACTGCAGTGTTTTTATTGGTAGCTTTTAACTCTGTTTTGAGACTTTATCGTCTAACCATGTTTATTATTACCTTAAAAGTATTATACTATTTACAAAATAAAATTTTCAAATTATATACAATATTTTTAAGTCTGGTCCTGGAATTCACACCAACCTATCCGAATTAAATAGACCAAAATTGACATAGTGTCACGTGGCTTTGCCTCTATCTTGCGAGAGTATTTAAAATTTTTACTGCAATGCAAACTATTTAAATCATAAATAGCTCGAAATGTCGTGTTTTCTGTTAAACCGAGCCCTATGGATTTAACTGATAGTGCATTTCTACCCAGTTGTCAATATCTTTTATATTAAAAAAAATCCGCGTCTTCCCGATAAAGAGTAAACATACTAAAAATGTATAGATTATTGAGTAAATTAGCGAGCAAAAAAACTATTTTTACGTTAATAATATGCGAAAATATATTTTTTTTTTAATTTTCAATTCTTGTTTTACTTCAAGTAAAGTTCGTGAGTACCAATTATTTTAAGTCGTTTAAGTACTCAATAACGCAGCTCAACTTATTATAATACATATTATTATGTTCCAATTTCTTAGTATTAAACTATTAAACCGATAAACAGGAAACGTCGTAATAACAATTTGTGCCTCCGGTGGTTTCCCAAAAAACTGTATTATTAACGACAACGGGGATTATGTTATTAAAGATTAGAAATCGGCCTTACATCCCCCGTGGTTTGCCGTATAGGCGCTTGATATTGCTTTTGAGCCTTTATCAACCTCATGACAAGCCTGTTGGAAATGTTGGGATGGGAAAAACATATTGTGAAATCTATAATAATAACGGATCAAAATGATACAATAAAAAGTATCATAACACTAAAGGAAATTGAAAAATATATATAAGTATGGAAAAGAAAGTTGTCTGTCTTCTTTTCGATACTTTCAACTCCACTTTAAGCATGGACTATTTGTTCAAAAAAAAAACTGTTCTTATAAGAGTATGACTACATTCTGCCGAAATCATTTAGTTTGTAGGATTATATTATATAATTTTAAAACTAATAATAATTAGATTGTCTTATAAATGTTTTATAATTTTCTCTGACTAACATGTTTATTCCATTATATCTATATTTCCTTATTACAACATTATTTTAAATTCATGTTTAATAGCTCAGTCTTTTTCACATGATATAACTACCGGTTGGTTTTTGAAGGTTTAGTTCACAAATTCTTTACCTAACACGTATAGATTTTCTTTTCATATTACCGAGCCGGCAAAATCTTAAATTTGTTTGCGCTAAAAAAAAGAATACACAAGAATTATCGAAAACGAATGAATGCTGAATTTTCGTAAATATATAAATTTGGAAATACCAATACATCATTAAGAAAAATAGAATACTTCTTTTAAATATAATAGTTCAATAATACATAACAATATAGAATCTAATATAGTCCCCAGTACAAGGACCCTTAATTTTAATGACACATACAAATGTCAAACTGTGTGAGTGCCTTCTTTGGGACGAGTCCGACAAACTTTCTTACGCGAAAACTTTCGGCGCTGCTGCGTTTTCGAATGCCCGATTCCCAGAAGGGTCGATATGACGTCATTATGACTCCCCGTACATACAAGCTTGATTTTTTAAAAATTGTTTAATAAAATTAATTTAAAAATTGTGATCAACTTGTCCTACAAAAATCATGCTGCGAGTGGAGTGTCCACCACCCCCAAAATGTAGATATGTCGTCCCTATGATTCCACATATATACAAGTTTGATTTTTTGACAATTGTTTAATAAAATTCAGTTAAAAACTGTGGTCAACTTGTTCGACAAAAATCATGCTGCGTATGGAGTGTCCACCACGCCGAAAATGTCAATATGACGTCATTATGTCTCTCCGTACATACAACTTTGCATTTAATATTTTTCACAATCACATATTTTTTTACAATCAGTACTTTATCTTAAATCGAAAAATATTAAATGCAAAGTTGTATGTACGGAGAGACATAATGACGTCATATTGACATTTTTGGCGTGGACACTCCATACGCAGCATGATTTTTGTCGGACAAGTTGACCACAATTTTTAACTCAATTTTATTAAACAGTTGTCAAAAAAATCAAACTTGTATATGTCGTAGGCTGATAATGAAATCCGTCATTTCATGAAAAGCCTAGTCACTTCATGAAGCGTCGGCAGATTGTGTAAAATGATGAAATTACACGATCTGCCGCGTCACTTCATGAAGAGACCTTGACGTTTCGGCGTATTATGTATAACACAATCTGCCTAATTTTAAATATCGTCACTTCATGAAATGCCACAAAAACAAGGCATATTGTGTAATTCCGTCTAAAAGGTATATTGGCAACTGGTTTGTTCGTTGTTCCTCAGAGCATTTTTTTTTTAATTAAATTTTTTTAACTAATACTATTTTATAAAAATAAAAAAAATGCTCTGACAAACCCGAACAAACCAGTTGCCAATATACCTTTTAGACGGAATTACACAATATGCCTTGTTTTTGTGGCATTTCATGAAGTGACAATATTTAAAATTAGGCAGATTGTGTTATACATAATACGCCGAAACGTCAAGGTCTCTTCATGAAGTGACGCGGCCGATCGTGTAATTTCATTTTTTACACAATCTGCCGACGCTTCATGAAGTGACTAGGCTTTTCATGAAATGACGGATTTCACTATCAGCCTACGACATATATACGTGGAGTCATAGTGACGTCATATCGACATTTTGGGGCTGGTGGACACTCCACACGCAGCATGATTTTTGTAGGACAAGTTGATCACAATTTTTAAATTAATTTTATTAAACAATTTTTAAAAAATCAAGCTTGTATGTACGGGGAGTCATAATGACGTCATATCGACACTTCTGGGAATCGGGCATTCGAAAACGCAGCAGCGCCGAAAGATTTCGCATAAGAAAGTTTGTCGGACTCGTCCCAAAGAAGGCACTCACGCAGTTTGACATTTGTATATGTCATTAAAATTAAGGGTCCTTGTACTGGGGACTAATATAAAAAAACTAAAGTATTCGTCTTTTAAAAGTCATTTTAAAAAACATTGTCTTAGAGTTGGATTGAAAGACTTATTAAATGTTAATCAAATTCCTATCTTTTGGTGACAACTACCGTGCGAGCAAAAATTAATTGCATCAAAGAGGGCCTTGCATCTAAGAACGTAATGCTTAGCCGTAGAGCTTAATACCTGTTGGGTGTCGGTAACTACCTGAATTAAAAATCAATCAGTTATTTCGTCATCTTTGACAGTCATTACAAGTAATTTGATTCATCGCTAATTTTTTCAATTTCTTGAACAATTCACACAATGGGCTTTACGGAACAGCACAAAACATTCATGGTTGAAGCGTATTTTCGAAACGGGGTTAGAGTAAATGGTGAGTGGCAATACAATCCGGGTTTGTGCAAGGACGATTTTCACGAACATTTTCCTAACGTTAGTTTTATTGCTGGGGATTTTTATCATTTCCTGAAAAGAACCGTGGCTGTGTTTAGGAAAACAGGTTCTATACAACACAAAAAAGAAGCAGGAAGATCATCTGTAAGAACAGAAGAACTTGTTGCAAACGTTCGTGAAATAATGCAAAATACGCCAACAAATTGGAGCATAGCGGTGGCCAATTTCAGCAATTTATGTAATTATTTTTCTTTTTCTTTCTGTATATTCTTACTTTGTTAATTTTGTAAACAACAAAAATAAATTTGTATTTGTCTACTTATTTTATTACTCATCAGTTTGGCATATCATATCATAATATGAATTTGACAAAATTTTAACCCAGATTTCGTTAGATATATCGTCCCCATATTATTGTGATCTAAACAAAGCCCTACGTTTTTTAATCCAAGCCCTCTTTGATGCAAATAATTTTTGCTCGCACAGTAGTATGTTACTGTCAACAATAGTTATTTTTAGTGATTTTATCTTATAATTTTTATATTTGGGCACACATTATTATTATTATTATTATTATTATTATTATTATTATTATTATTAATATTATTATTATTATTATTATTATGTATCTTTCTTTAAATCGGATTATCTAAGTAAGTATATCTGAACACACTGATGTGCATAATATTTTGCTGATCCTTAGTTAAATTAAATCAGGTCCGCTTATGAACCCAGCATAAAAGCAGTCTTGCAGGTATTCTGATGTACTAAAACAAAAGTCAAAGGAAGCCTTGTTCACCCCGGGGTCATCAGTCAGCCCTGCTGGCTGTCAGTTGCAGTGTTGCAGAGGGGTAGTTCCTGAAACTTTTCTATTTAAACACTTTGTGAACGAAGTATCCCGAGGCACTGCGTAAAAAGCTAAACGAATTTAAATTGACATTGGATATACCCGGTGGCACAATCCTTTTGAGCTTTTTTAAGTTAGAAGGTATGTACATGGTGATGCTTTGGCTGGCGCAACATAGAAAATCCCATTAATGGACTGAAAACAACACAGATAACATTCTTACATCCTTATCATGTACCTACTTTGAATATAATTTAAGGTACACGGCACATGACAGGAATATCATTTTCCTTTATTGCGCATGTGTGAGGAATGTTTTAGGAACATATTACGTTCCACCCTCTTCATTCGTGCTGGAAAAGTGATATTCACGTAATTAAAGATATTCTAATCACATTTGAAAAACGTGTCAGAAGCAAAGACATTCTTAAAGTCTGTTCAGTGACCGCTGACCGTTACGTCACGGCTAGTGCTTATCTTCGTAACACGTGAACTAGGTGAAATAGTAAATTTGCATCAATAGTGAATGTCGTATAATTTTACCAGTCAAAAAAGTTTTATTGTCATTTTTTACAGTGACATTTTTAATCAACATTATTTTAAAAATCTCACGATATTGTGAAAAAAACAAGCATTAATTATCTGATTATTTAAAAAAAAAAGTGATGCCGGAAAGACTCTTTACCCGTTGATGAGGTAAGTAGATATAATAAAGCAAGAATTGAATATTATTATTAAATAACCATCTGTTATAGATAGTTTTTGGTGCTTTGGGAGTTTTGTGTTCAACAATCAAACCAATTAAGGCAAAGGGGATAGACTAGGATGCAAATTTTAAGGATCGCAATAATGTAGCTATTTTGTCATTCCGTGGTCGACAACTTCACGAAATTCATGACATACCATAAAAGAGCGTAATTATGGGATGTATACCGCGTGTTTCTCAAATGACGTTCACCCCTATAACTGTTCTGTATTTATAGATATTAAAATGAAACCTTGAGGTTATGCATAGGAGATGAGTCTGCATTTATTGGCATCATTTTCAATTTGTTAGCACTTCCGGTATGACCGAAAGTGACCTTGACTTTGGTATTTTAAATGGGACATCTTGTATATTTTTACTTATTGGGATTCAGCATAACACTCCGAGACACCTCACTCGTCATTTTTTGACGTGTTATAACATTTTTATGTTTCTTTTTTATTTTCAATTCTTCTACAAATTAATTAAATCTTTTAATTTATAGTCAAGTAGTATATGAAAATTAAAATTATGTTATAATAATTGACTTTCTAAGTTTCACAAACGTTTAAAAAATGAAATTTTGTTTTCTTGCGTTTACTCTATTTTACCAAATGGAACGATGGCGGTTCACTAGGATATTTAAAACGAGCATTTTTTTCCACCAATTTAATACCGTACACTTCTATGCTATTTTAAAATTGACACTGAAAAATTTGCCATAAGTCCCAATCGCAAATTTAAAAGCGTATTTAATTTGATTTGTTATGCATTACTTTTTGGTAATTGTAAATCAGATAAAATGGTTAGTTTTACTAGAAATTAACAAATTGATATGCCTGCTCCTAATTTTTGGAGCGACCAGAAAAATTCTTCTGAAGCAGCAAGATTTTATGTACTTATTGTATGTTTTATAAACTAATGACATTATAACTTTAAAATAAAGCCATATTGGATTTCAAAACCATTCCATTGTTTTTCAAAGATGCCTTTGTATTTTTTTAGAAAAGACAAGGGCGGCATTAATGCATAACGCTTTTAAATTTGCGATTTGGACTTAAGGCAATTTTTTCGTGTCAATTTTAAAATAGCATAGGAGTATATGGTATTAAATTGTTGGGAAAAAAATTATCGTTTTAAATATCCTAGTGAACCACCATCGTTCCATTTGGAAAAATGAAGTAAACGTCAAAAAAACAAAATTTCATTTTTTAAACGCTTGTGAAACTTATAAAGTCAATTATTATGACATAATTTTAGTTTTCATTTACTACTTCACTGTAAATTAACAGATTTAATTAATTTGTAGCACGCTAGATTGAAAATAAAAACTCAACGTAAATATTTTTTAACACGTCAAAAACTGACAAGTGAGGTGTCATTTCACTCATAATGTTATGCTGAACCCAAATAAGTAAAAATATACAAGATATCTCATTTAAAATATCAAAGTCAAACCGGAAGTGTTAACAAATTGAAAATTATGCCAATAAATGCGGACTCATATCCAATGCATAATCTCAAAGTTTTTTATTTCTATTTTTTAATATCTATTAATATAAAAAAGTTATAGGGGTGAACGTCTTTTGAGAAACACCCGGTAGAGCAGGTAAACACGTTACCTTTCGCTCAATACAACTAAACCTTAAAATCATTGATGTTGTTGAAATATCCACTGGTTCATTAGCAGACTGTTTAACAAAATTTAAATTTAAATGACGTAAATGTAGGTAGGGTTTTCCAATAAGAGGTGTTATTTTGATATTCATAGGAAAATGCCATTTTTTGAGATAAATGGTCGGATGTTTATTTCATTACAAAGAGGAAGGTATACCGTTAATAATGGAAAATAACATCAGCCAAATGACCACCACGACCACGCCTACAGGACCATATCATTTTCATGAAATTTTCCATAACCAAATCGCAAAGTGGCTGCCCTATGTCCTCAATAGCCTCACGAATTCCATCTTTGAGGTCTTGAATCGACGCTGGGCTGTTGGCGTAGACCTTCTCTTTCACGTGGCCCCAAAGGAAGAAGTCGCAAGGTGTTAAATCACAAGATCTCGGTGGCCAATTGTGATCACCTCTTTGAGAGATAACCCGGTCCGGAAACTTTTGCCGTAAAAGATCAATGGTTTCGTTGCTTGTGTGGCACGTAGCGCCGTCTTGTTGAAAGTAAACGTTGTCCAGATCAATACCATCCAATTCCGGCCATAAAAAAATCATTATTCATCTCTCGATAGCGCAATCCATTCACCGTAACTGGTGGTCCAGTCTCATTTTCGAAAAAGTAAGGTCTAATGACCCCGCCGGACCATAAACCGCACCAAATAGTCACACGTTGAGGATAGAGAGACTTTTCAACAATAACTCTTGGGTTTTCCGAGCCCCAGATGCGACAATTTTGCTTGTTGACGAAGCCATCGAGGTGGAAATGGGCCTCATCACTCAAGATGATTTTTCGATGGAATTCCAGATCATTTTCATGCATTTCAAGAACCCAATCGGCAAAGACACGACGTTGTTGATGATCGGCCGGCTTGAGTTCTTGTGTTAACTGAACTTTATAAGCCTTAAGACCCAAATCGTTATGCAAAATACGGTTTAATGACGTGTTTGGAATGCCTAATTCCAAATATTGACGAGGAATGGACAAACCTGGGTTTTCTTCAACACTTTCGGCTACAGCAGCAATATTCTCGGCTATTCTTGAGCGACGTGCACGGGTTTTATTCTTCACATCACTAACTTGTCCCAACAGCTCGAATTTTTCCACCAATTTCTGTATTGTGGTCCGACAAGGTGCTTCACGACGACCCAAAAATGGTCGAGTTTTACGAACCGTCTCTGCCAAATGTTCACCATTTTATAGTGAATTTTATAATTTCAATGCGTGTATCGTTCCATTTTTATTAATGGCATAGTTTCTACTTGTCAAATGTCAAAAAATGACAGCTCCAAAAGTGACATTTACCGAAATAGCGGGCTATTCAAAATAACACCTCTTATAGGAAAACCCTTTATTGTATCAAATAGACGTTCTTAATAGAGCTACCCCATATATAACCCAAAAACGAGGAGAATTTTTAAAAGAATTTGGAAATAACGGCAATTTTCCTTAAAACCCGTTTTTTTTTATGAAACCTGGATATACAGTACAAGGGCATTTAGGCAAAGTTGGCAAGATGATACTCTCCATACAGAAAAAAAATCAGAGGGTGTACGGTATAATATTCTACATATATGCTGGTTCAGAAAATAGAATTGTGAATAATGCAAGTTTAATATTCAACAAGTCCGGCCTAAAATATGGTGATGATTTGATAAATAGTAAAAACTTTAAGAAATGGATTAAAGAAAAATTGTTACCAAACGTGGAAGAACCGTCGCTTATTATCATGAATAATATCACCTATTATTCTGGCCTAATAAAAAACATTCCAGATACAAGTTGGTCAAAAAGATTACTTATTGCATGGTTAGAGCAAAAACAAGTTCCGGTTTTACCATTTGCAATAAAGGATCACATCTGGATAATAGTGAAACCATTAATTTAAATATGTACCTATCGAATAAAATATTTATAATACATGCTTTTTTTTATTCGTACCAGGGTATCTATTTATCATAAAAAATAAACTAAAAATAAACTAAAAATAAACCTTTCTTATAACTAAAATGTACTTTTTAGGAACTTAATAGTTCTTTTTTTAAAATACGGAGAAATCGTTTAGGTAACTTTCAGCGAGCGCTATATATATAGTCTATCCTTTACTACAACGGAACAGAGAGGGGCGAACTAACTTAAAACAATGATCTGTCGTTGCTCCGCGTGGTTTAAGTTGAACGAAGTAATTAAAATTTCATTAGATTGCCGTTGTTGGTGGGTGATTGATGTCTGATGGTATGGTGTACTTTTAGTGCAAGTGCGAGGTGCATGACTGCAAACCTAATTTTGTGTGCCGAGAATGTTGTGTAGATGTGTCCTTATATTCAAGGTTTATTTATATTTATTTTCCCCTTAACCATAAACTTGATCCTCTGCTTTTATTAACATACTTTATAATAAATACAAACTAAACATATTTGGTTTTACGTGGTTGTAAAATAAATGTTGTTATATAAAAACATTGTTGTTGATTTTTGTGTTTTATTAAGCCTTATCCCAACTGATATGTTTCTTAAGGACTTCTTTGCCATTTTATTTTTATTATTATCCCCTGGTGATAGTCTGGGGCACAATACCTATAGATTAAAAAGTATGATATATACAATAAGGCTATCGGCCATATTAATTTTTTTTTAATTTTTGAAAACTAGTTTCTTACTATTTATATTGAGGTTAGAAAGTCATTTTATAAAAAATTAACCTAGTAGCTACAAGAGAGTTGTTTTTTCGACTCCTATTTAATGCAGACGTTTTACTACTTCTAATGGATTTCTAGCTAAGGCTAATAGTCTTTTCCCTCAATAAAGTGCAATATTTTGAGCATTTTTATTGAGAAAAACGTATTAAAGATTGATAGAAAGTTTTTCATTTTTCAATTAGGTAACTTAATTTTTTTTTTAATCGTTGAGGCCTTTACTTAATGGAAATTCATTAAAACTCAATGACAGACAATTTATTTTGTCAAATTTCCACTTTTATTGAATTGTTGTATCAGTATGTGATGGTTTGTGGTAAATGGAAAAATTATGTTTATGTGCGACTTTGGTAATTGTTAAATCTAAAAAGTTCAAAGAGCTATTTTCTTTCATTTCCATTGTGAATTTAATATTCTTATGAATAGAGTTTAAATATTCCAAAAAACTATCAAGCTGTCTACTTGTACCTACAAAACAAGCAAAACTAACTATCATAAACATATCGATACCAGTAAATAAATTTGTTTGCCATTTTACTATTGTGTATTATTTGTTCCATGTTGTTCATGAAAATTTCTGCTAAAAGAGGGCTTCGTGGGACTACCCATAATTAAACCTTCTTTGCAAAGAACTGTACTAAAATAAAATTAGTTAGCACCATACACCCGAAGAAGCTACGATGTAGCAAAACGCGTCGTGTAAAGACAAAGTTTTTCCATAAAAGTGGAAATTTGACAAAATAAATTGTCTTTCATTGAGGTAATTTTTGTTTGTTTATCTTATAAATGTTATGGAATAGTTACTGTTACACTGTTACATCTCTAATTTGGGAGACAGTATATTAATATTTTTTTGATAAAGAATACCACAACCTAAAATGTTAATACCAGTGTCCAAGTATTTTTCCAATAAAAACTGTACTGGAATTACTGAATTTTTTTCCAAGTTACAAACTCACACTGTAGAATATATATATGTCCTATGTGTCATCTTGTACAATTATTATTTCTTGTCATCCATATTTCGTTATTATGACAAATTGAAGATTTTAACTTGACAAGTTAAAATTTTACTCAATTCCAAAGTGAATCGCAAGATGTTTTTCCCAAAACATGTCTCTAAATAAAACAACGTTATGAGCAGCAAAAACGGCCTTTCTTGTTTTTATTTAAAGTACGTATTCCCGGGAGAGAATGCCGCTCCAGATAGCGGGTATTAGAATACGGAAACGAATTTCCGGAATTTATATCTTTTGATGCAGGAAGAAATTTTAATATTAAACCTGAACTATCGTAACAAAATATACGGTATTAGAAAAGAGTCTGTAAGCTCGTAAGAAAATTCAGTTTTTGTACATAATACGATACCGTATATGAAAAGGCATACACTACATAATTATTTTCAAATTGTTGTTGGGTAATTTATTATTAATGAGTCTGCGGGCGCTATGACGAAATCGTACTAATAATGCCTATTGTCAGTGCTTTAAATATTATTAGCTTCTGATATTCAAAGGTCAGAGTTAGGTTGAATCAGATGTGTCTTGAACCCATTAATAGGGATACTGACTGAACACCACCCCGGTAAAACTGGAAATGGGCGATCTTGCATCACAAGGTCATATTTATCTCAAGTTGCGGCCAGCTGGCCATCAGAGTCAAATTGGCGCTGTTGTCGCTTGATGATTCTCTAGCTGACCTAGTAACCGGGTTCTGTCGCATATTTTTGACGTATAGAAGAGAAGGAGAGTTATATTCTGACCTACTATAACGCTTCCCAACTTCAAAACAGTCAATTTTTCTTGTCCACGTTTTTTTGTGAGGAAACTAAATTAATTTTTTATTATCATTTTAATATTTAATACAATTCTATTAGTTTTTATTCTAGAAAACAATAGGAAATGTTTTACATACATAATAGGCATTGGTTTACAAGCCCAACTTAACAAAATATTACTGGGCAGTCCGCAGATAACTGCAACACCAGGCCCGGTTCTAGACCTCCTGGCGCCCCCGGGCAAGGGTCTTATTTAGCGCCCTCAAAATTTTTATTTCATATTTTTTTCCTGAATATATTCACTTATACCATCAATATTAATTTTTTTGACGTGATTATAAAAAATACTTGGGCGCCCTTATCTTTTAAATAGTATATTATACATTGAAGGGTATACAGACGCTTATTTGTTTTACCTTTGGCAATATTTTGCGCCCCTTGGACTTTGCGCCCCCCGGCGTCTGCCCGGGTTGCCCGGGCGATGGAACCGGGCCTGGCAACACATTTTTTGTGCCCGAGGTGATACCTAACAATCTATCAGTTACGAACAGATAGTTTAGGCTCTTGAAATGATAATTTTAACATTTTTGTTTTACTGAGTAGATTAGAAGTATAACATGATGGCACAAAGATAATGGTATGAGCTAACTCGATAACTAGATACGTGGCCATTGGCCCTATTTCACAGATAAATTTAATGTCAACCCGATACGGTTCCTTTTGTTTCAGAGAATGTTGTAAGAATTACCTGATAGTTTATGGATGTTTTAGTACGTGTCTCGTTGCATCCTAGTGCTTGTATTTTATACAGTATTTGTAATTATATGAATTAAGACAATTCCTGATGAGTGAGACCTGTGAGACGCAACCTAAGGACAAGTTAATTCTAAACAGTTATTTTTTGTTATGGTTATCAATGCAGTTTATAAATAAACGTAGAAAAAAATATTTGCGCTAAAGTGCTTTCATCTTTATTTTTCAAATCTTGGTTAATACAAAAACGTGCCTTATTCCATAAAATAAATACTTTTGTTCGTCTTTTTATTGATTTAATTTGTGATTTAATAATATTTATATTGAATCACAAATTAAATCAATAAAAATTCGTTCAAAAGTTAATAATAAATTATTGAAAAGTTCTAAAACCGCTGTTCAAATTTCTCGCCATTACGCCTCTGATGGCCAGCAGGCACACTTAAACCGCTCTCTCTCTCTCTCTTCTTTCTGTCTCCACTGTATTGCGATTTTTTAACAAGGAGTTAACATTTCTATGCTGAGAGGGAGAGAATACTCCGCTATACTTTCTGGGTATCTGTGAGGCTCTGGGAAGATACAGGAATCAGGAGCTAGGATCGACGGTTCTCCAAAAGGAAGAAATTACGGCTCCAGCCTGGAGCCTCTCTCTGGAAACCTCTCCTCAATCTGTACTACTGCTACTAAACTGACTAACTGGCTGACTGATTCATCAACGCCCAACCTTAAACACCTAATCCTAGAATCATCAAATTTCTGATGAAAGGATTTTTTGAAAATCAACCATTAACGGAGGTTGAAATCCTCATAGGGATTCCTATATCTTAGGAACTAAAACTGGCAGAGCTCTAAAAATTGGTAACTAAGTTTTTTTAATAAAATAATAATTTCCCAAGGGCATTTAAATTAAAGACGATAAATCGAAATGATTGAATTCCAATCTTCGCCATTAAAAAAATTAAAATTCGTTTACAAACGCTACTTTTTAAAGCTTTTATTCTGTAACTTTTTTCCTCCGGGTGTGTGGACATTCGTATATAGCAGGAAATTTACCCCTTTGGGGCAGTTTACTAATGATGATAAATCCGAATGGTAAAATTTTATTCTTCGCCACTAAAAAAAAATAAAATTCGTTTTTAAACTCTAAAGGCGAAATTGACACGTACCCAAAAAAAAATCGTCGCTGCATAAACGGTGCTGATGAATGTTGCTTCTAATATATGGTTTCTTGTTGTTTTCTTTGCTATTGTGGACGTTTAATATTTATGGATTTCTAGTTTTTGTGTAGTTTAGTGAATTGTGTTTGTGTCTTTAGTGACTCGGATGCAGTGACTAGTATAGATCATTGTATGATTTTATGATGCCCAAATAGGGGTAAAGTATTGGGTATTTCATATTTTCAGTGAGTATGAAGTAATTTAATTAATTTTGATCAATTTAAAAACATCTAACTAGGCCTAGGTCACATAAACAAGACGTTGATAAATGAAAACAAATGAGGAATGGAAAAAACTATTCGGAAAAATATGACATACAAGAGCCACGGACGTTATCAACGACGAGCACTTGAATGCGCAGACCAATCGCATGAAAGTGATATAAACTTTAACAAAGCCATTTAAGCTGCGATTCTAATATAATGTGGTCAAAAGAAAAACCTCCGTCATTAAATAAAGGCCTAGTTTGGTACATTGGTGGATCGAAAATGACCAACAGAGTAGGCGCAGGTGTATTTAGGAAAAGACCCAGAATGGAAATTAGTATCCCCTGGGAAACTACTCCACAGTATACCAAGCAGAACTTCATGCAATACAACCATGCATACAAAAGAATATTGAAAAGGGCCATCACGACCAAAAGGTACATATCCTGTCGAACAGCCAAGCTGCCCTTAATGCTCTGAACTTCTAACGATTTACAACCAAGGTCTTAATGGGGTGCTTTAACGACCTAAAATATTTGGCAGTCAGAAACATTAAGGTTAAATTCCTGTGGGTTTCTGGTCACTAACGGATAAAGACAATGAAAAAGCTGATGAACTGGCAAGAACAGGATCTGCTCAAATTTTCGGGGGCCTTGAACTCGCCCTTAAAATATTAAAATGGGCAACCAAAATAACATAAGACAGATAGGCGCAAGAACAACATCAACACGTGACTGGCTTGTTGACAGGCCATTGTCACTTACGAAAACACTTTAAATGACTGAGCCTCTACACTGGACCTATTAAATGCAGACTTTGCGGTGAAGAGGACGAAACCGCCTATCATATCATAATATACTAGCCCGCAAAAGATTCAAAATCTTTGAAAATAATCATCTCGTCGACAACCTCATGACAAACTTGGAAGAAAAATGGTTGGACCTCGTAGAAGAAAAAAACCTTTTCTAACAAAACTAGGGGCGCAAAATAAGCCAAAAGGTTGCAGTATAAGAAGCTTGGGTCACACACCCGACCTCCGCCTTTAACCAACCAACCCACTTTAAAGAAAATGTTGACAATTATTGTCATGGAACTTGTGTGGCTGTTGATACTTCTTCTTCTTCTTAATCCGCCGTCTTCGCTCGAAGGTTAGCGATCGATCTGGCAATCATAATTTTTGAAGTTACAGCTCTAAATATATCTATTGGTGTGCATCCAAACCATCTCCTCAGATCCTTTAACCAAGAGTTTTGCCTTCTTCCGACTGATCTCCTGCCCTGAATTTTGCCCTCAATTATTAGTCTGAGGAGCTCATACTTTTCTCCTCTCATTACATGCCCTATATATTCTGTTTTTCTTTTCTTGATTGTAACTAGAAGTTCCAGCGGCTTCCTCATCAGGGCAAACACTTTCACATTTGTAACTTTTTGCACCCACGATATTTTCAATATGCGTCGATATAGGTACATTTCAAACGCCTCCAGTTTCTTTTCCACAGTTAAATCATGAGTCCATGCTTCACACCAATAAGGCAGTACGGAGAATATATAGCACCTTTTCATTCGTAATCTAAGCTCTAGACTGAGTTCAGACCTCGTGACGAATTTCTTCATTGTAATGAATTCTTTCCTTGCTTGTTCGATTCGTGATCTGATCTCCCTCTTTTGGTCGTATTGATAATTATTCCCAAGTATTTAAAGGTCTTAACTTGTTCCACCCTATTTACATTTATAAATAAGTATATATTTGATGATTCTTCATTTTGACCGCCAAAACACTTGTCATTTGTGCCCCCCCCCCCCCCTTTTACAATGTCAAGTTCAAGTTCATTTCCCATCCTACACGTGTTGGATACAGTAGAACCTCTCCAGCGGGCACACAAATTTTTTAAAAATTTCTTAGAATTTTTGCACCAAATGTGTGTGCTTTGACTCCGGCGGGGTAACTGGGCCGTAAAAAGCCTGGTACCCCAACAGTTTTTTACTTTTAACAAAAGCTAAGCTAATCTACCACTTTTCTTAAATTTCATTTACTACATTCCCCTTTCTATTTTTTACAGATGCTTTGACCCCAAAAAAAACAACCCTTTTCTTTTTCTTTTTCTTTACATCTCACTCCAATACTCTCACATGTTTCTGACTAGGCTTAATAAAACTAAAGATGTTTCAATAATTTAATAATGATTTTTACAGATAAGTTTTTCAAAACTCCCCAATTTTTTTTTCTCTTACTACCCTATTTTTCTGCACGACACAGTGTGCTTCTGCACTTAACCCTCGACTCTTCAGTATGCTGGAGTCTTGATTGTCGACCTTCTGACTATTAAATTTTACACCTCTTCTACACTATCAAAAGCTCCATTACGGCTCAATCTCACCATTATTTTCTCTTTTGCTAAAACCATCAGCATTTTACTTTTAACTTTGTTTCCTGATGATGAGTGTTTGTACACTCGAAACATGTCGATGTGATTCTAGGTTCGCCTAAGTCATCATATTGTGGAGAAAGACTTCGTGCTTTTCTTTTTCTGTATCATTTAACTCCACTTTAAGTATGGACTACTTCTTCAAAAGTATATATTTATTTGGAGGCCAAAATTCTCACTATGTTGTACTATCCGGTTCATCATATGCTGTAGATCAGCGGTTATCAACCTTCTTCAACCGCGAACCCCGGGGAAAAAATTAACTTCGTTGCGAACCACCCAATTTTTTTTATACAGGGTATTAATGAATGTTACGTAGATATTTAAGGAAGTGATAATGCTCCTCAAGATAGGAAAAAATACTCATAAAGATGCTGCCAAAAAGGCTTTATTTTTTATATACTGTATACTGCATCCCACTATTTTGACATTTTCTGGTAGAGATTCCAAAAAAAGTGTACCAAATTGGAGAACTTTGACACTGTGTATAAAAGTCTGTTTGACCGCATGTATTTTTTCCTATCTGGAGGAGTATCTAGGTACTTTTTATTTCAAATGACATAAATATTTATAAACTGTAACTTATAACAAGAAATACAAGGTATAAAACCAAACCTTTATGAGATATTTGTGCTTGCTTACCAAAACAGAAGTTTATAATCCGGGACTGGGTGTCCTCAGTAGTAAATAAGTACATTACCGTTGTTTCTGTCACGAACCCCTTTCTCAGTTTCTCAAACGATCACTAAAAAGATATAAGTAAGTAACCTTATTTGTTTGGATAATGTACAAAACCCGTCATAAATAGCTACTTCACGGGGTCAATACTTTGCGATTCTAAAACTTCCGGAATTTAACAGCATAAAGTGTGGTGTCATTTGTATTCCGTGAATTTAAACGATCTCGATCCCTCTTTGATGGCCAAAAAACTAATGGACTGCAAAAATATTTGCCTAATGGTCGGTGCTATTTAAAAAGTTCCGAACAGGATTTTTTGTTTTATGCACGTTCGGTTTTATCCCCGTTTTTTTCGTTGTCGAGGGTGGATTTATTTTTGGTTTTCGTTTTTGAACAATCGTTTGTTACCTGATTTAATGAGCAACTTAATGAAAACACTTTTTTTGTTGTTGCGAGAATAGCGTGATTTATTATACATACAGGGTTATGATAAATAAATGGATCGACTTTTTATACGGGGTGGCGCGCTCTACTAGCGTCGGTCTATTTACGAAAAACCATAGAATTTTTTTAAAGTTTTTACTGTAGAGAACCTATATAACTCCGTAAGGAGCACGTTTTAAAATTATTTTCAATTATATAGGGTGATTTAAAAAAAAGTTATAGACCTTACATATTATATGACATATTTCGATAACGCGGAGTAAATAAAGGCTACTTACTGTTATAGTACCTATACCTAAGTCATGACATTGCTGAGGTATTTAGTTTTTAAAAAAATTTAAGAAGCATATTATTTTCCGTACAAATTTGAGGTGGGTGCTGTATACAAATTGTATTGATGCTTTAGCAAAAATATCAGATTCTAAAATAAAGAGCTCTTCAAGAAAGTGTGAAAGGTATTTCTTAACTTTTTTATTTTAAATGGAACACCCTGTATTTTTTTATTATATACAGACTGTCCGCGGATAGGGTTTACAATAGCACAAAGGGATGAAAAATTTCATTTTTCGGGAAAAAGTCATTCTTGATAAGAAGTATTGCTGGTAAAAAAAATACAATTCACGAAGAGAAAATTTTGATTTTTTATACAGGGTCCGCAAAAACTTCAAAAACATGATTTTTCTCCAAGAGTAAACTACCTTTATTTTTGATTTTTGACCAAAATGCCAATTAGAAAACTTATTTAGAATAGCGTTTATAATTTAAATCCTAGATTTAAAATAAATCTTAGATTTTTTTAGTTCTCTTTAATTTTTAGAGGTAAATGGAAATTTTGCTGCTCAATAAAAATATTAATATAAAATTTTATTAGACTCTATTTTTATAATAAGTGGTGTGTATCTTATTTTAAAATTTTAAATGCATTTCTACCATCTTTTGTAAAAACAAGGAATTTTTTTACCTGTTTATTACTTCGCTTTACGTATGGGGCAAATTTTAAGTCAAATAGAATTTGATGTGTTTTAAGAATGTTGACCTTAAAACAAAGGGTTTATTTAGTTCAATGTTACGGTGCGGGCGAAAGTTCTTACAACTTTGTGATTGAGAAATTTACTCAAAGATACCCTAACGTTTACGTCTCAAAAATGGGACTTTATAAATTATTAAGAAAATTTCATCGAACTGGTTCAGTTTCCAATTAAAAAAAACAACTATGATCAGAATGACGCAGCTTCCCTAATCATATTGCAGTCTGTTGCTGACAATCCCACCCTTTCATTAAGAAACCGAGCTCAAGAACTTGATATAGTAAAAAAAACTCATATTTAGTATATAAAGGCAAACAAAATATTCCCATTTAAGCCAACTTTTAATCAAATGTTGGAAGAAGGAGACGAAGCCAAACGTTTGGATTTTTGTTTTTGGGTCGGAAACAAAATTGTAAGTAAAAACAGGAATTTTCATAAATTTATCATGTTCTTCGATGAATCGAAATTTTCAACAAACGGGAACGTGCGCATATTAGATACTCGAGCGTTGTTGGCAACATTCCTTTCTGACAACCTAGAAGACTTGCCTCCCCAATTTAGGAACGAAATGTACTTTCAACAAGATGGATGCCCTGCGCATTTCGCAATTGAAGTAAGGGAATGGCTTAATAATATATTTGGCCACAGATGGATTGGTCGGAATGGTCCGGTTCTGTGGCCCCCCAGAAGTCCCGATTAAACTATTTCAGATGCCTACCTTTGGGGGTGCCTCAAACAATTATTAGTGTACTTCCGTCCAATTGAGAACGACGTACAGCTTCTAAAACAGCGAATTGTTAAAGCTGTTTAAACAATTTCCATTGAAGAAATTCGAAGAAGTTTTGACCACATTCGTTTACAGCTGGAAAAATGTGTTGAATATGGAGTTGGGGTGTTTGAATAGCAAATTATGAAATTATTATTTGTTGTTATTTTAAGATTTTTTTGTGTTATTTTCGGGGTCATTTTATATGTGAAATTTAAAAAACATATTTCTGGTAAAACCAAAAATCAGATTTTGAAATTTTTCGATACCCCTCTGTCATTGATAGTGTGTATTACGCCAAAAAAATAATTTTACCTCTAAAAATTTAAAAAAAAAAACTAAAAAAATCGAAGATTTATTTTATATCGGATTTAAATTACAAACGTTATTCTAAATACGTTTTCTAATAAAGGTAGTTTACTCTTGGAGAAAAATCAAGTTTTTGACGTTTTTGCGAACCCTGTATAAAAATCAAAATTTTCTCTTCGTGAATTGCATTTTTTTTACAAGCAAAACTTTTTATCAATAATGATTTTTTCTCGAAAAATTAAATTTTTCATCCAATTGTGTTATTGTAAACCCTATCCGCGGACAGGCTGCATATATGTAATTCGATTTTAATTCTAATAACCTTTTAAACCATGAAATTACACAGGGTGGGTCATAAAAATGCTACGTGTATCAACTTTAATTTGTTAATGAAACATTGTATATTTTTACATTTTTATATTCTACAATCAATTTCTAGATAATTTTCATAAATCATGTCCTATACCTATCTTGAACCGTTTACGAAATATTAACTTTTAAAATAAAATAGACCAAAAAATTATAAAAAAATAACAATTTTATAAGATGTCGAAAATGTGCTCCAAAAACTGTCCTGTAGTAGATCAATCGGTCTAAAAATTCGTGTAGTGTATTTTGTACTACTTGTGGAGAAATTTCTCGTATTACTCGTCGAATGGACGACATGAACTAAATTTTTGACGTAGCCACACAAAAAAAGTCCAGTGCGTTAAGATCGGGCGATCTGGGTGGCCACTCTATTGACCCCCGTACAGAAAAAAAAAATCAGGCATCTATAAATAAAAATGTAAAGATTGTCCTAAAACATACATTGGCCAAATGGGTAGACATTTTAACAAAATAATATAGGAACATTATAACCATTTTCTAAAAAACAAAACAGACTCAAACTATGCTAACCATTTACTTGATTATCAATATAATTTTGATCCTTCCTTTAAAATCTTACATACAGAAAACAAAGGCTTAAAACTAAATTTGTTAGAATCTATGGAAATAAATAAACTTAAAATACGGACCTGTTACTTAAGGACCAATTAGATTTAAATAATCCACCTTTGTTAAATTTATTCTGTTGACCATATACTTAAGATTTTGTAAATTACCCATACTGTACCTTGTTTAATTAATTTTTAAACCCTCTGTCTGATTTTCCCGCGGTTGTAACCCTTCCACTGTTTTATTTACATCTTCAATAATTTAATTTTATGGCCCCCCCTTTTTATTTTTTATTTTCACCTTTTATTAAGTCATTGTCATCTGAGGAAACTAAAGTGTTAGCGAAACAAGTCATTTTTCTTGTTAACATAGTGGAAATTTACAAGTTCAACTTTGTTTTACTGTATCACATAATACTATAATTCTTGATTTCCAGCTAGTATCGGCTGAATCAATTAATTTAATATTTTATTTCTTTCGACAATTCTAGATTATTCTTAGATTGTACACTATAGAAAATTAATTACATAAAAACGCATTAAGCGAACACTCTGCTATTCTTAGAAGTCAAGCTTAACCCAACTCATTTTAAAACTTGAAAACTTAATTAAAAATATGCCAAGAAAATTACTTAAAGTATTTTTAAGGATTTTCAAATAATTATATGTGACAATACCCAAGATAATTGGAAAAGCATTAAAGTGCCAATAAAATCGATTGAGGCTCTTAATTGGACTGTACGTTCTAAATTGTCCAAATTTGTCATCCACCAAAGTCTTCTGAAAAACAACCCGGATCTTGAACGAACGTTTTTAATAAAGATAAAGTGTCCAACATTACTGTTAAGTTTATTTTCCCTCAAACACAATAAATTTTGGAATACAGCATTTGAATTTTATTTAGGAATTTTTTTATTTTCTCGTTTAACATCAATTGAGTTTTTTCTTATTCAAATTGTTTTATTCCCACCGCGTGGAAAATTGATGAAAGGGAACATAAGATAACTGATAGAAACTGAACATTAAAAGAAAATTTAAAAAGTATAATAAACAAAAAACAAAAACGGTTGCTATTTGTATCATTGTGCCGGTCCATTAGAATATTTCGGAAAGTAATAATAATAATAATAATAATAAAAGTTTATTCAAATATTTTTTTGACATTTAATGCTAATATATGATTTTTTTTTATAAACTATCAATTTCGAACTCAGAAGTAAAATACTTGTTTTGAGTTAAATAATATAATATTTTTGTCAATAATATATTTCATAATTCAGGCACAACTAGATTATAATATAAAACGAATATGACAATATTTAATTGGAATATTTTATATTACTATAGTATACGAAGATACAATACGTTATGTATAATATATATATATATATATATTTATTTATTTTATTTATTATAACTTGGTATATTTATTATTTATTAATGACGTTCTTGAATATATCTCTTAGATTAGATAATATCCAATTTTTAATTTTATTTCTATAATTATTTAATGATTTAATTATTTTAATTGACTGCGGTAGCATATCAAAAATATATGGATTGATGTTTAAAAAAATTTTGTGTGCTATTGTTTTGTTTATTCTATTTTTATATAATATGTAATAGTATTTTTATGACGAGTTTCATGTGTTTGATTAATATAATTTATTTTATTTTTAAGTTGTAAGAAAATATCTTTTTAATATCCATTTTTTGCTATCTTTAAATAGAAAATCAAAAGAATATTGGTGGTCTTTTTCGTAAATAATTTTCAAAATGTATTTTTGAATAGTTTCAATATTATTAAGATAATTCTTATTTATGCCTCCCCATCCTAGTATTCCATAATTTAAATGGGTTTGTACTAAGGAATAATAAAGTATTTTTAATTCTTTTATATTTAAAAATTGTTTAAGGTGTTTAAATTTTGGTATAACAATTCTTAGTTTTTTTACAATGCGATTTGAATTCCGCAAATTTGGATAATATGGTTTTTAGAGACGCTCTCTTCAAATGAAATAACAGCGACCATATGCGACTTCCGGTTATACCGGAATTTGTCACAAACTTGCCTTTCTTACATATTATTTTTTTTTGTATTCCTTTCTTCATTTCTACTCTTTTCTTAAATTTTGACTTTTAACAGCGTGCCGAATAAAATTAAATATCTTTTCAAAGATAAAAGCGAAACTCGAAATTCTCGTAGTGGAATTAAATATTATGGTGCTCGATAATGAATTCTCGAAAAATGGAATTTTAAACACAGAGGGAAGCGGAAAAGTAACAATTTTTGATGATTATCAAAAAATTGACAAATTTTTTTTTTTTTAAGTTGGGGTGCTCGATATACGAAAAATATAGCACAAAGCGGCCCAAGCTTTTTTGATAATAATACTAATGTTTATCGTTCATTATTATTTTCTGCCTATATTAAGAATTTCAAGAATTATTATTTTAAACTATATTTATTTTCCGCTTTTTAGTTTGATTAATTATTAAAGCGTGTTTTTTAGTTTTTTAAACTATATTTGTTTTTCATTTTTTAGTTTGAGTTATTGTTAAGAATTTTTTTTTTGAGTAGATTGCCAGCTAGATTAGTAGATTATTGTATTGTCAGCGGTTCTTGATAAGCCTACAAAATTTAAATTAAATCTGACCGTTAAAAGTGGGTCAAAATCGGGTTCAAAGAAGTCGGTTACATACAAACATACATACAAACCCGAACAAACGACAAAAAATTTCAAAATTAAAAAAAAAATTGTCAAAATTTTATTGCACAATTTCTTGTTCAAGAATTTCAAAAAAATTTTGGGCAAGACCTTGGCCTGTGGAAGACGGTCTTTTTTTTTCAAGTTTTTGAAAATTGTTAAAATTATATTTAAGTTGGGGTTAGATACGCGATAATATCGAAGATTGCTGTTTTAATTTGTTTTTTTTTATTTTCCATTTGATAATATAAGTTTATTGACTTGTTCTCTTGCTTTACGAACTAAAAACACGACGACGAATCATTTTTAAACACATTTTAGAAACAAAACATTAAAAACGACTTTTATTAAGCTCAAAATTTGAGGTTGGCAGCCACTAAAAACACCCAACTTGCTTAAAAAATTAGAATAAGTTTATTAAAAATAAATTGTGGCAATAACTTGAGGACAATAAAATTTGAGCTGTTCACATGTGAAAATAAATTAAAGGTCAACTTTTACAATTTCTTGACCAAGAATTTGGCAGTTAGATACGTGAAATACGGACTTTTTTCATCAGAATAATCCAGTATTTTTGAATTGAAACCCGTTGTGAAAAATTTTAATATAAACTTTTTTTGTACACTTTTTTATCTGCAGTGTTCTAGAAAATGGCGAAACGATTAATATAAAATTCTAAACAAATAACTAAGTTTGTCTAGCAACAAAAAATAAATTTCCTAGTTTATTAGCTGCTGCAGAGTAGTTCATTAAAAATGTTTCGTCGATAAACTAGCTGATCGGCGATACAAAGTCAATCTTGGAAGCGATTTAAAAGTACATCAGCTTTTTATTCTATTTGTTTTAAATTTTTAATTTAAAATCTTTTCGAAGAAAAGCTGTTTAAAGGATTTTAATATCGTTAATTTTTACTTTAGGATTAAAATTATTAAATGTTACTTAAGAGTTTGTTATCAAGGAAAAGTGAATTGCCTTTAATTTAAAAAAAAATATTGTTAAGTGCTCGTCAAAGTCGAACAAAAGTTTTGTCGAATTAGGTTAAGAATATCATTTTATTGTATTTATTAGTAATATTATTATAAATAGATGATAAAAAAAAGGTATTTAAAAAAAAAGTGATAATATAATTAGTCTAAAAGCGAACTCGGAACACCACAAAAGGGTGTTCTAGAACCTCTAATTATTTTGCTGTATTTAAATTATTTACCGCATCATATGAGGGATGGCTTGTTGTTTATATACGCCGACGATACGATATCCTTATAAGGGAAGCCACAATAGAAGAGCTAAAAAATTAAATAGGCGCTGTGTTGCGTGATTTCAATTTATGGTGCAAACAAACCCATCTTAGAATTAATTAGAACAAATACATCCCGATATAATTTGTAGGTAATTATAACAAACAAAGTTACCTGCAAATTACTTATACCTAATAATACTTTAATAAAATCAGAAACATTGGCAAAGTTCTTAGGATTTTTGCCCTAGATCAAAAACTTAGTGTAGAAAAACTGTATGGTCTTTCCAATAATATCAAAGATTTGGCCAACTTAGTTACTAATTGGCCAGAGAAACGAAATTACTATATTTCCATAGAATGGTTCAAGATAAAATAAAACAAAGGTTTAAATATTGGTTTTCAGTTAGGTGGTTTTAATGGGTAGCTTTTTAGCCAAGCTAAATTATTGGGAACAATAACAATAGGTACGGTTAAAATAGTACAGTGCGTTTGTAGTTAAGCTTCCAGCAAATTGTCTTCTACACTCAACTTAGTGGTAGATATAAATATGGATAAGTTCGCAAGTGGACAAGACAAAATGCGTTACGAAAACTGAACTACATACGTGAATTTACAATGACAGGAATGTTTAAAGTATTAATATAGGTTACGTAAACATCAAAACATCACAAAATTACAGACCCCATCATGGGTAACGTAAATGTTGCTACTAAACGAATGGAAAGTTTTAGTCAAGAAATGATTAAATTGAGTTCAAAAATGAATGTAATGTAGAAATTTAAATAACAGTTTGTGTCATCAGTAATGTTGAATTACGATGGATATAAAAATTGTCAACAAATGTTGTGGCTTGCAGCCGATTTATTTTTGGTGATACTATGGATATTTAATACCTTTAATGGTGTGTGTTGCGTAAATACCATGGTCTGTTGGCACATTGAGTAGCCCTGGATTCGCTGCTTCACGTATTTTTACTGATTTATTACACAAAAAGATATTTATTTTTAATAAAACACAAATATATCCCCTATAAAGGCGGGGCTAAAATTCACTGATTAAAGGCGTGCACTAGGCCGCATTACTGCCGTAGGAAAAACGGTGATCATTTACAATTCAATAGCACATTTTTACGCAACCAATGCGTTGCGAAAAATGAATTACATTACTGAAGAACAGCGATTTAGTTTCAAACAAAAACAAGTGTATAGAACACAGTGGTCATGAAACGGCGTATCTTTTTGAATATAACCAATCATAGCATTTTAGTTAATGTGTTTTTTAACACGGAGTGCGGGAGAAGACGTTACTGGGACGCATGATCAAAGATCAAAATGTAATAAATTGCCTGTCAGGGATCAATTTTCTAACAAGAGAGCCTAGCAACAGGGGTTAAAGTTAGCGTGAGACAATATTGACGAGGAGACAAGGGGGCGGCAACGACAATAGGCGTATCAAAATTATTATTATCGGAATTAAAAATATTAGAAAAAGAAATAAATTACCCGAGTTGGGGCCGGTTCCCCAACACTTAGTTTTTGCAAAAGATTGTCACACTTTGTATTATTTTCTTAGACTAAAAGAAAGCATTGTTCAGAAATACCTTTTGAATAATAATATACTACTCTCTAGTATATATACCCACATTAAGTATATGTAAACTTGTAGAGAAACATTTAAGAATTATAATATTATAACAATTTCTATAATATATATCTGTATAAGCTATTATTAAAACTAAATAATAATTTTAAAAAAATGTAGGGTCTATTCTTACAGAACCCACGCAAAGAATGATTTATACATTGAACAATTTAAGCACGTTCAGTAAAAAGGTCGGGACACACCTATCATGCACCCTTCCGATCCGACTCCGATCATACAGTCGGGCGAGTTCCTGGACCTCTATTCTCCAATTTAAGAGACGTGAATGCTCTCTCGCGAGAAGGGACAATTCACATCGTATGCCTCGGAATGCTGGAGAATACGGAATTTTTACAGTGAGACAACGATACCAAACGATGTGAGCATATGATGTGAATTGTCCCTTCTCGCGAGAGACCATTTACTTCTCTTAAATTGGAGAATAGAGGTCCAGGCACTCGTCCGACTGTATGATCGGAGTCGGATCGGAAGGGTGCATGATAGGTGTGTCTCGACCTTAAGAAGTCGCCTAATTTTTCGGGACGATGCCTGTATAACTTCTGAGGTCCAAGCAATTATCAACATAGGGAAATTTAAAACTAAACTACAATCATTTTTAATAGAACAATGTTTTTACACATTTACTGAATTTACTGGCTTTTGCTCGGAAATCAACGGATGACGTGCGTTACACATGTCAAATGTCATTTAGAAGTTTCAAACTAGCGAAAGTGTCATATACGAATAAAAGTTATAAAAAAATTGCTTCTCATCATATTTTGAGTTTTCATTTTTTAATTTTCATCTTATTGAAACTTTTTTTTTACTCTTTTGTATCAGTTACTAACTGAATTTTAAAATTTAGTTATAGTATAAACCCATTTTATAGGAAAAAAATAGGTTAATCTATATATTTTTTCTTCAAAAATTTTAAGGCTTCTCTGGACTATTATTCTTGTTTGCCTGGGTATGCGGTAGCAAAATTTTATCTATACCATGTATAGCAACAAAAGACCAAAATAAATAAATAAATAAATAGTCTATGAATGATAAGATATATTGACTTTGTTTTAATATATTTTTATTTATTTAATTCTTCATTAATTAGGATAAAACTATTTGAATCATTGAATTTAAAATTTTGAAAAAAACCAATAATAAGTAGGGAAAGTGTTGCTTCAGTTGTATTGGGAACTAAAGAATATATTTTTCTACCAAGTTTAAATAAGTTTTAAACACCGACTCCAATGAGCCCCCGTTTGTTAAATCGGATCAAGTTTTGAAAGCATTCCTCCCTTCCCCTCTTTATTTGAATAGCTAGAGCGTTATGTGTCAAACACATTTTATAGACAATGTTTAGAAGTTTTCAGAGCACCTAATGACAAACATAGGTTACCCTGTATATTATTTCAAATGTATTATTACTATTTCCTAAAATCTAATTATTATGGTCGACTGTGTAGTACCAAATAATTTAAGTTAAATATTGCAAAAAATGTACAAGGTATAATCCAAAATTGAATATGAAGTTAAATTTTATTACAGTGCATTTTAAAATTTAGGCAATGACAGTCATAATATGGTCGTATAAACCTTTTCTCTGAAAATCACATGTAGATGTAGAATCGCCAAACATATTATCAGTAAGTAAGACATTTGAGAACACTATATAACAAACCGAAATTATTCATAGTCCATATAGGTACAAAATATCATCTACGGCAAGTAGTTTTTAAATCTTTCGCACCAATAAATAGACATTTAATGGAAATGGTATTTTATGTAAAAAATATTTCAACAAAAATTCAAATTGTAAACATTTTTTTTAGAAATAACCCTGAATTTTAAATATTTTCAAACAATCTCCTTTATCCCTCTATTAAATCGCCGCGGAAGGGAATACGTAAATCGATATAGGAAACCTGACCTTCGATAAAATAACAAGACTATTTCAGCTGTGTCTAGATTTCGGGGAGATAATTTGGCACGTCAATCTTACCTCCGAACACGTCACATCGAAGCGTAAACGACGCCCCTTCTGGAAATGGTCCCACGACGGATGTCAACGCTGTTCCGCTGTCCTCGTTTGAGATGACTATTTTTGTAGGCGGGACTGAAACAAAAAATTAGGTATCAGTTACTTGAAAATCGTAAATCAGTTAGGTGTGGTTGAAAAAGAAAATAAATCCTTCAAATTTTGTAAATTTTTATGTCTAAATTTTATGTTGGTAATACTATTTTTTATCATAGTGGCCTCTGGACAACAAAAATTATTTTGCAAACTGTCATTTTTTGATTTATTGACCCATTTTCACCACGAGATTCTAAAGTTATTTTAGCGATATGAGATTGGAAATTGGACGGAATACGTTGTGTGATCCTTGTACATTCGGTGCATATACAGAGCGTTCGGAAATTCGGGAGATTTTGCTACTTTTTTTTCGTATTTCAAAAGACATGATTTTACGTCACGGCATTGCAATTTAGTATAGGGAAGATGGAAAATTCAAATAAAGTTGAAGTTAAAATCGACATTGGGAGGTTAGTAGATTGAATTTTGGATAGGATTTGGCAGAAAATGATAGCTTGAAGCATCTACAAAAGATTGATTTATATATTTATGCAACCAACATACATGACTGTTATCCACACAGAATAAAAAAGTAAGTTATCAAGCTATTTTTCCTCTGCAAAAAATGGATTTTCTCGTAAATCACAAAGGCCGCGCAAGTCAATGAAATAAAACATTTAAATGTTACCAACATCAAATAAAGAAAAAACGCGTATCGAAATAGCTTCATTATGATACGCAAATGCGTATCGTACTGAGCTCATTATGAACATGAAATAGAAAAATAAATGTATGTTTCTTATAAAGGATTATAGTATTTATTCTTTAGGAGCCCACAGACTTGTCGAGCGGTCGAGCGGCTCGTCGAGTGGCTCCTACTTAATGCATTTTTTTTTGCTACTACTAATGGATTTCTAGAGTATGGAGAACTGGAGGGTAGGTGGCCGATCGACAATGGCAGCATTTTCAATTTCTGTCCTGGTTTTTTGGTTAGTTCGCTAGTTGGCCGATAGATGCTCTCGCTTCGCAGGTGGGCTGGCGTCATCTTCTTCTTCTTCGTCGTTTTTGACTTTTACTTTTGACAATTGACATTTTATTTTTCGAAATAACAAATAACGTTTGAAGACAAGACAAGGCAAATAAAGTTGTATTGTAATTGATTTCCATATTTATAATGAATCATGGTACAATTATTTATAAAAGTAGAGTTTACTTTGTGTCGGGGTGTAAGACAGGATCTTCTTCAGAGAGGAAACGCAGTCAAATGAGTCTCTTTCTAGCTCCAAAGGTAAGTTAAAATTGGTTTATAAACTATAATAAGAATGTTTAATACTCTGTATTTTAAAAACCAAGCATCGTTGGAACTTTATACAGGCCGAGTTTACTAATAAGTATAACAATGTAGGGGAGAGCAATGCAATATGACATAATATCTGAAAATTAATTTTTACTAAACCAAAAGGTATCTAAGGTTTTATTATTTTCTTTTAATATGGCCTCTTAACGTTTTAAGTGAATTAAAATAGTTTACTTGTAAGAATTGCAACATTTAGGAAAAATTTCAAAAAATAACAAGCATTGCAAAAACCATTTAACCTTACAGGGTAAGGTAAATTGACATACCAAATTTTTCCCTTAAAAGCTTAATGACATGGTTGTATGAAATTAACTGTCCAGTGAGTAAAAAAATAACAATATAAATGTAAAATGTAGTTTCTACTTATATTTTAAGTTTGTTGTACATTAACAAAATTAAAAAAAAAATATATTGAAACAAAATATGAATAAATTAAGAACATATTAATGAAATATAATAACATAAAATTCACTCTTTACAAGCATCGCAAATAAATTGCTTGCCAGTCCATTTTTTTCTTCTAAATTCAGGAGACCATGATTGACGAGTACTTTTTCTTTTGTACGTCGACACCATCTAAAAAAAGTTAAAATGTCGTACAGGCAAAACGACACACTGCTATGTAATTTTGCCCAATGTGCAATATAAAGAATAAATATATTTTCTAGGTTATAATTTTATTCAATCATTTAAATGTTAGTGTAATATTAAAACTAGAGGGCTAATAGTTGTGGGTTAACACTAAAACATTGGCAGCGACCTTATATATTTTAACCAAAAATATTTCAACACTCACTTACCTTGATATTTTACATAGGAAAATACACAAACTCTCTAGAAAACAACAAACGATCGACTATGCTATTTTATTACGACTGACGATCTTAGCGGTATTAAGATGTGTTTTGTAGTAGAGAACTCAACACGAATGTAATCGAACTGGGCCGAAAACAGGTAATATGTCATTTTGCCTGCTATGTCATTATGCCTTGCTCTCCCCTAAGTGTAAATTCATATAAAAGTCCTTATTTGTTCCTTAAAGAACTAAGTTAAATAAAAATAGTTATCGCGTCCATAAGAAACCATTCATTTGATAGCCCACCTCAAACACTAGCGCCATCTTACGGCGACTCGTAAAGCTGAATAACCGAATGCTAATTTGGGACCGAATCCAATGCATTGCGATCGGCCTCCTACCTCAAGTCCTCCAAATTCTAGAGTTAACTTCTTCTTAAAACAAAGCGTTTCGACAGAAGACAACGACATTTGACATTAACAGCTGATCTGGTTTCTTCGTTAAAGTTCCCAGATCAGCAGTGGGCCGTAGCAAGCTCACGCATCAGGTTGGGTCATATTATTTTCTTCCGATTTTGGTGTTGTTTAACTATTTCTGTAGCTGTTTTTTGGGTACTGTGTGTTTTAAACATTTTACTTTTGGATTTTATATATTTCAGAGACAGATTTTTTTGGTGTTTATTATTTAAGTTTAATAGTGAGTACAAACACAATTTTGGTTAACTCATCTCTTATCAAATAAATAAAGTGCCTAGATAAACCATTAACTTGTCATTATATACAGGATATCTCATAGCTAATGGGCAAATACAGCAACAGGAGATAGTAGACTTGAAAATAAGTTATTTTGCCTGAATTCCAATCGGGCTTCAGACCGGGACATAGTTGTGAAACTGCCCTCTTGAAGGTCACCGACGATATATTAAGGGATGTAGATCAGGGGCATCTTGCCGTGCTGACTTTGATTGACTTTTCTAAAGCCTTTGACACCATAAGCCATCAGCTCCTTTGTTCCATATTGAAATTTATTGGTATCGGTGAGGAAGGTTTAAAATTACTGCAAAGTTTTTTGAACGCAAGGAGTCAGTCTGTTCTTGTTGCTGGTGTTCAATCGGGGTCACTTCCCATCTCTTGTGGTGTTCCCCAGGGCTCGATCCTGGGACCCCTCTTATTCTCTATATATACCTCACAACTTATAAATCAGGTAAGACATTGTAAGGTACATCTATATGCCGATGACACGCAGGTTTACCTTATCTTCGATCCTTGTGATACAGACGCGTCTCTGCAGGAGATAAATGATGATCTATCCAGGTTAGTCTCGGAAGCTTCTGATCACTCACTATCCATTAACTCAAAAAAAAGCTCTGTCATGCTCTTTGGTCCCGCAAGGATACGAGAGGTTCTTTTACCATCGATTAAAGTAAAAATTAATAATGATGAATTGCCCATACTTGACAGTTGTAGAAACCTAGGTCTTACAATGGACTCCAACCTAAAATATAGAGCTCACTTGAGCAACTGTATTAGAGCAGCTTATTTTAATTTAAAAAATATTTTCAATTGTAGAAACTACTTGAATCAAAAGCTAAGGGTTATCTTGTGTGAGGCATTGGTTTTGTCCAGATTTAATTTCTGCGATAGTGTTTATGGTTTTTCGATAGACTCGTCGGATAAACGCCGCATTTAGGTATTACAAAATTCATGTCTTCGTCTAATATTTGGTATTCGCCGTAGAAATCATATTTCGCATAAACTGAAAAATCTTAGCTGGTTGAACATGGGCAATAGGCGTTTACTTCATGCAGCTTGTCTGTTTCATCGAATAGTTTTAACTAAATCACCTTCTTATTTAAGCAAAAAAATAAAATTTAGGTCAGATGTTCATTCCCTGAATATCAGATTTAGGGATCGTTTAACACCTCCCCCCATAGAACCGAACAATTCAAAAAATCATTTTCTTACCAAATAGCCAAAATTTATAACGAAATTCCCGAAAGTTTTAAGTCCAAAAGTCCCATATCATTTAAGTTTGCCTACAAAAAGCTTTTATTAAGTCAACAATAAATTTTATAAATTTTGCCACTATTGGAAAAAATATTAATTTATATAAACTTTAATGGTCCATTCCTTATAATATATCTTTATTTAAATAATATAATATTAATTTTATCCACGCCCCACGGTTATTTGCTCCTAAAAGAGTAACTTTTTTCACTTAAATCATAGTTTTGTTTTTTTCCTTGCTATAGCCTATCTGCTGTGCATCCTTAAGGTAAAGAACAGGGGGAGTGTCTTTTTACACTCCCATCTGACCTTCGGCATTTTCCATTAGGAGTACTTTACTTTTAGGTTGTATTATAAATTAAAATGGAAATAAAGACCTTATTTATTTATTTATTTATGCTTAAGAACTTTTCAATAAATATATTTCGTTAAGAAAGGTGTTTAGTTAAATGGTTCTTGCCATGTAGCATTTAAACGCAATTATCTCAAAAACTAAATGAAATATCGAGTTTAATGAAGTACAACTTTTTTACGTATAAAAGATCCTTCTTTCATAATTTGAGGTAAAGCGGTCAGAAATGTAAGAGACAAAAAATATGTGCGAGAATGTATCAAACTTATATTGTGTAGCTGGCGTTCTCTAGAAGGTAGTGGTGGGCAAGACGGATCTATTTTGGGATTCGGGTCACCAAATCCGAATCAGCACAAAGATCCGACTCAATGAGCCGGATCCCGGGTCTTGTCCCAAAAATCATAAAGAAAGTCTTATCGGTTCTCGGCTCGGTTATTCTGAGTCACGATCCGTGTCATTGATCATTATTTTAAACGATCTTACGCGGTAGCGCCATTTAACATTATTCAAAAAATAAGAACCCCCCAGTGATCACAGAAATGGACAAACATTTAAATGAACCGCTTATTAAAAGATACGAAGATTCTTTAATATGGTGGTTTCATAGAAAAAACTTATATTCCAGACTCTATGAAATCATCAAGAAATAAGTGACGCAACCCACAATACAATAAACACAACAATAATAAATCGCCACGCTTCGTTGTCTTTTCCAGCGCTGCGACCCGCATGTCAGGCATCGGAGCGACTTAAAAAAATATTTTAACGGATCCGAGAGCCACGAGCCACTCTCCATCGCAGCTCGTGGTGCCGTAGCAGTGAATTCTATCCCTACGCCGAACGTGAACCTAGCGGTCGATAATCAAATCAAATAGATCCGTCAGATCCGTGATCCGTCTATTTTATTTTGAGAGTCGGATCAGTATGAATCTTTCTTAAGATCCGACTCACCGATCCGGCTCAGATCCGATCCGCCCATCGCTACTAGGAGGTATCTTAAAAGTCATTATGGAATCTTCCTTCTTGCCCTTAAAAATATAACTACACCAAATTTGATTCATATCCGCCTAAAATCAAATCATAGCAAATTTTATAAAGTAAATATTTACTTGGATCACCCTGTATATCTTTAACCGTATAAGAAATTAAATTAAATGACATATTTTCAAGTCCACTATCTTACGTTGCTGTATATCCCATTAGTTACAGGACACCCTATATCCATATTATATAAAATTCCCATAAAAGTAGATAACAATACCAAAAGGGTTCCCAATATGATGTTTTAATTAGACGTGCACCACAAAGCTTACACCTCGCAAAATATGTTTTACTTTTTTCCTGGTATATTAAATACAGAAATACCTATTTTTGCTTTTTATAAATAAATACTAAAATAAATAAATGCTTATTTGCTTCTTTTCCTTTAGTTTTATAATGTTTTCACATACATTTTTTGGTAGGTACGGGTCTGTCAATATTTTATTTTATAAATAATAAAATTAGTAACTACGCTATATATTTACAAAATATTAAGACTCCCTTACAAATTTAATAGATGGCGAAGGCGAAGGTAAAATAACTTAGTCCGGCTCTGTTTCTGTAGCCAACCGCTTAACGTAAACTATACCAGACGTCAGCAGGGTGCCATTAATGACAGGTGATGCGGAGAGTTTCTACATTAATTTGATACGGCTAATAGAGTTTTCTCTGTATACTGCACGAGCCGCAAGCCGCAACTGATTCAAGTTATCGTGAATATAATATATGTTCTTCTTTTTGTAAAAGCTGGAATGAGATGCTTTGTCAACAGTATTAAATAACAAATGATAGCTTGAATTAAATGATTGGGTCATATATTATTCATTGTTTGCCCCAATTTCCATATTGCTTATTATCGTGTCCGGTAATATAATAATTTTAAATTAGCAATTAATCACTGGATATTGGCAAAGGTAATTGGATTTTTCATCCCAAATAAATTACATTATCAATTTTTTCTTTAATGGTAATTTTTGGGTAGAATTGTTATTAAAATATTATAATAAAATAACGTCAATAATAATTTAAAAAGGGTTATTTAATATAAAAATCCTTTTTCTAATTTTGTATCATAGCAAATCTATTACGATACGCGTTTGCGTATCGTAATGAAGCTATTTTGATACGCGTTTTTTTCTTTATTTGATGTTGGTAACATTTAAATGTTTTATTTTATTGACTTGCACGGCCTTTGTGATTTACAAAAAAACCCATTTTCGCAGAGGAAAAATAGCTTGTTGATAACCTACTTTTTTATTCTGTGTGGATAACAGTCATGTATGTTGGTTGCATAAATCTATAAATCAATCTTTTGTAGATGCTTCAAGCTATCATTTTCTGCCAAATCCTATCCAAAATTCTATCTACTAACCTTTCAATGTCGATTTTAACTTCAACTTTATTTGAATTTTCCATCTTCCCTATACTAAATTGCAATGCTGTGACGTAAAATCACGTCGTTTGAAATTCGAAAAAAAGTAGCAAAATCGCCCGAATTTCCGAACGCTCTATATATGTACCGAATGTACAAGGATCACACAACGTATTCCGTCCAATTTTAAATCTCATATCGCTAAAATAACTTTAGAATCTCGTGGTGAAAATGGGTCAATAAATCAAAAAACTACAGTTCGCAAAATAATTTTTGTTGTCCAGAGGCTACTATGATAAAAAATAGTATTACCAACATAAAATTTAGACATAAAAATTTACAAAATTGAAAGGATTTATTTTCTTTTTAAATATGTATTTTTTATTGAAAAAACTACAAATTAGAAAAAATAGTATAACGTACGTGTTATATAAAGCAGTTTTAAGCACTTGTCCCGTTATAAAACTCGCCGCAAGCGGCTCATTTTTTAACATGGACGCGTGCTATAAAATGTTGCTTTGTAAAACGTGTACAGGGTGTCCAGTTTTCGACACTTTTGATGGGTATCTTAGTTATTAGTACAGATAGAATGATGCGGTTTTCGCAAACCTGTGTCACTTTTTTTTGAAACAAACGATGCCCTTAACGGATTTATCATGGCCATCTTGGTTTTTGAGATACAGGGCGAAATTGAAAACGGTGCATTTTCAGACACCCCTTGTATTTTAATTATCTTATACCTTATTGAAAATATAAGAACGGGGTGTTATACAGTTTTTTACGTAGAATCCAGTGGCGTAGTTAGTATTTTTCCAGGTGTTCCCATTTTTGAGAAATATACCAAAGTTATGTTTTTTTAAATGGAACACCCTGTATATTTTTTCATATTTGCATTCTGCTTACTGAGAGCTTTCCAAAAATATATAATAGTTGGCACTTTGTTTTAACAGGAAGGTTAAAATTCATATTTTTTTAAAAATTGGGAGCAGGCCTTGGATTTTGTTTCACTAGAACAATAAAATTGTGGATTAAAATGCATACTTTTTATTTATATATTGTTGAAAATGGTTGCCATTCTTCCTAATACAACGCTGACACATTTCGGTAATTCGTATCAAGGCATTTAAAATTATTATAGGCCGGGTGGTTTTGTAGAAATTGAAATGCTACATGGGTAGCCTGTCGAAGTTCCTCTACAGTTCTGTGCCTGGTATTGTATATCTTGCTCTGCAAAAAACTCCAAAGAAAGAAGTCCAACACCGATAGATCGGGCGATCGCGGTGGCCATCTTACAGCTCCATTTGTGCCTATCCATTTTTGTTGAAAATTCCTTACTACGTGAGAGTTATGACTCGGCGCACCGTCTTGCTGGAAATGTATAGCATTTAGCTGGGCAAGGGGAACGATTTCTAATAACTCGGGTATAGGTATAACCTTTTCCAAGATTTCCAGATATCTATTTGCCGTAAGGCCTCCCTCATATAAATACGGTTATTTGATTACCTAATATGAAGCAAGGAACACCAAACCCAAAGCGCCCTTGCTGCTCCCTTTCGTAAATATCATATTGATTTTCTTTAGACCAATGCCTTGTATTATGCCGGTAAAAATTCCAGCACTAGAAATATGGTTCTCATCGGACCAGATTACTAATCTTCCAAAATTGGCATTGGCCCGGATTTGTTCTGTAGGTATACCAGCGACAGAAGATTAATCGCCGATCTGCATCTCCAGGATATAAATTTTGCACAATTTTTAATTTGTATGGATGGTATTTATATTTTCTTAGAAATGGAAACCATTTTCAACAATATTTATAAATAAAAGGGATGCATTTTAATCCACAATTTAATTGTTCTAGTAAAACAAAATCCAAGGCCTGCTCCCAATTTTTAAAAAAAGATGAATTTTAACCTTCCTGTTAAAACAAAGTGCCAACTATTATATATTTTTGGAAAGCTCTCAGTAAGCAGAATGCAAATATGAAAAATATACAGGGCGTTCCATTTAAAAAAACATAACTTTGGTATATTTCTCAAAAATAGGGACACCTGGGAAAATACTAACTACGCCACTGGATTTTACGTAAAAAACTGTGTAACACTCCGTTCTTATATTTTCGATAAGGTATAAGATAACTAAAATACAAGGGGTGTCTGAAAATGCACCCTTTTCAATTTCACCCTGTATCTCAAAAACCAAGATGGCCATGATAAATCCGTTAAAGGCATCGTTTGTTTCACAAAAAAGTGACACAGGTTTGCGAAAACCGCATCATTCTATCTGTACTAATAACTGAGATACCCGTCAAAAGTGTCGAAAACTGGACACTGTACGTTAATATACTATTATCTTTCATTATTTTGGGTTAATTTCGTATTTTACACCATACAACTACAAACTACACGGAGAAAAAAGCCTTATATTTTCTTATAAGAATTCACATACTCTTTATACAACTGTTTAACACTATACGTGACAGCAACACGCTTTCATACTGTAAGACAACGAAAATAGCTAGACTGTTGTGTAGTGATATTATCTCGGTAATTTAGCCAATAGAAAATAAGAGTTAATGCTACCATAGAATGGTTTATAGCCATTATTACACTGAATACTCACAAAAATTATCCAGTTCTATTGGGGGTGTACCCTGGTTTTGTATACTTTATTAGTTTCGACTGGCAGTTGTAATGAAACTAGACATTAATCATAATAATATTTGCTTGCTACGGTTAATAAAGCTTATACTTATCAATAAAATCAGAACTGTAGTTCTCAAAAATTTAAATAGCTTCTAGTGTGATGTTGTTCTTGTTGTTTAACATTGCATATGATTATCTACTATGCAACATGCTTTACTGAGATGGTAAAGCCAAAACTAATGATGGGTTGTCCGAAATAAGAATCTTCTATTGCTTTATCTGACATGCAAAGTTTAAAAAAACTTAAGAGAGAGACAGGACAGCTAGAAGACTCCGAACAACGATGTGACCTGCGCAATAAATACGTTAAAACTAATACTACGGTGCGATGCGAGGCGATTGCCGGTCGCTACGAACCCCCACCAACGTCTAGTGGATTATAGGTTCTAACGGATACAATTTGTTTTTGGTGACGCTGTTCTGCTTTCTTAATTGTGTGAAAAGCACACAGAACAGAGAGGGATGAACTAACTTAAAATAATGATATGTCGTTGCTCCGCGTGGTTTAAGTTGAACGGAATAATTTAAAACATATTATTTCACTGACGTTGGTGGGTTATTAATGTCTAATGGTATGGTGTACTTTTAGTGCGAAATGCATGACTGTAAACCTGATTTTGTGTTTCGTGATATAAGTTTTGTGTAGATGTGTCCTTATATTCAAGGTTTATTTGTGTTCATTTTCCCCTTAACCATAAAATTGATCCTCCGTTGTTAATAAAATTCTTTATAATAAACTAAATCGAATCTCATTTGGTTCTACGTGGATGTAAAAATAAATATTTTCATATAAAAAATATTGTCGTTAATTTTTTTGTTTTATTAAGCCTTATCCCAACTGATATGTTTCTTTAGGTAAGAACTTCTACTCCATTTTATTTTGTTATTATGATTTCCTTACTTTATTTTCTCAAAATAAACATCACTGGTGATAGTCTGGGGCTTAATACCTACAGATTAAGTAATATTATATATAAAATAAGGCCATCAACTGGCCATAGTAATTTCTTTATTTTTTAAAACTAGGTACTTTTACTTAGGTAACTGGCCCAAAACAACCCTGTCACTACAGATATTTAATTTGGCTAAAGAAAAGTTAATAAAATAAAAAATTAAATAAAATGGCGAGGGGGACGAGGGTGAATCCTAAAAAAAATGAGCTCAGAAAAAGGTAACTTAGTAGTAGCTAGGTAGACTACTCATGATAAAAATATTTTTTTTCATAGCTTGCAGACAACTTTTAGGATTAAAAAGCAATACCTTTTTAACTACATGACCTCAATTAATCACAAAATAATATTTTTTTATAAATAGAAAATATCTTTTACCACTGCATCATATATTTTTTAGGCCAATAGTGTTTTAACAGTAAAAAAATAATATTTAAAAAACGACCATATTGAGGTTAAAAGTCATTTTAAAAAATAAACCTAGTAGCTACAACAGAGTTGTTTTTCAACGAATATTTAATACAGATTTTTTCCTACTACTAATGTGTATTCTCTCAGTGTGGCGTTCCTCTCATTATAATTTATAATTATTGGTTTTAAGGCTTCTTAAGCTAATAAGAACCTATTTATTTACCATTTCCCTATGAGGAGCAACGCTAAAAGCCGAATAAAATTAAATTTTATTACCTTTATTTACCAATCATTACCGAAGCGGAATTGCTTCAATAAAACATCATTAGGCGATTAAATAGTAAGCTATTTTTAACCGTAAAAACCCCATTTTTTGTGCTGTTTGCTTTCTCTCCCTTTTAGCACCCGCGTTATTTATTTAAAAATGGGCTACTCAATAAATTTCCCGGTTTCCGTAACGTCCAGGGAAGGCCGTTATAAATCCTCGAATGGTCAAAAATCCCTAAATAAATGCGACGTAACAAAATGTAAAAGCGGAAGCCATTTTGGTTTATTGGAAATCTATAGCTCGATGTGAGCAATTTATTGCTAAGTTTACTGGCTATTTACTAAAGATTTAACGATTTTTATATAATATTCGCCTGAAGGAGCAGTGGGACGATGTTCTACTTGGCAAGACAATAGCCATTCATGTAAATGTCATGTAATTTTCAACTGCAACATTATAAAGAATTATTAGCTATCATTTACTCGTTCGCTACTCGATGGACATAACAAGACGACATTTATTTGCTGCAATAATTTTTTAATTTCTTAACTAAATATTTAAACTACGTAGTTTAAATAGGCCCATTAATTGGGCCATTACCGCGCAAACAAGTCTTCCGATCAATGCTTAAACATTTTCTGGAATCTGGTTGCTCAGAAACTGCCATTTATTAGGCGACTTTCACTTATAATCTCCCTAGCAGTAGAATTATTACCGATAATTTTTTTTAAGGCCACGAATGGTTTTGTTGATAGAAAATTATCCCGAGTCGAAGACGAGGGAAATTTTCTGTCAACAAAAACATGAGTGAAACCGAGAAAAAAATGATCGGAAATTAATTCTGCTGCGTGGGAGATTCGGTAAGAAATTTTCATAAATTGGAGTTTCTTTTAATGTTCCTGAAATTTTAGTAATAAACCTTAGTTACTAACAAGTAAAATCAATTTCTGCTCAATTTCTTTATCAATCGAACTTGTTGAGCTGATTCATTACCAAAACGAATCATTTTTTACACAGTATTATTGTAACAATAAATATCACGGGTACGACTAAAAAACTGATTGTTACTTGCTGGTTTGTCTCACCTGTCACTTCGAAATGATTTGACATTTGAATTAAAATTAAGCCGTACCTAGTAGTATACTTAAGAAAAATTATCACTTATTAATTTCATTAGGTTAATAGGCTATAGACTATCGCGATAGTCTCCCATTGCTATAAGCAACGTAAACAAAAAGGAGCCTTCTAATTGGTTTAAAATAAATTTATGAAATTTTCCAAGCAATTTGGTTGTTGCGCGATTTATCTGCAATCAGTTGTTATTTTAAAAATAGTCACGTAGCGCTCGTGTAGTGATCGTTCCTAATTAAAAAAATATAGTTTTATAGACTGTTTAATACCGTGCGAGCAAAAATTATTTGCATCAAAGAGGGCCTTGCATCTAAGGACGTAATGCTTAGCCCTAGAGCTTAATACCTGTTGGGTGTCAGTAACTACCTGAATTAACAATCAATCAATTTTTCCGTCATCTTTGACAGTCGTTACAAGTAATTTGATTCATCGCTAATTTTTCCAATTTCTTAAACAATTCACACAATGGGCTTTACGGAACAGCACACATTCATGGTTAAAGCGTATTTTCGAAACGGGGTAAGCGTAAATGGTGAGTGGCAAGACAATCCGGGTTTGTGCATGGACGATTTTCACGAACATTTTCCTAATGTTGCTTTTATTGCTGGGAATTTTTATCATTGCCGGAAAAGAACCATGGCTGTGTTTAGGGAAAAAGGTTCTATACAACATAAAAAAGGAGCAGGAAGACCATCTGTAAGAACAAAGGAACTTGTTGCAAACGTTCGTAAAATAATGCAAAATACGCCAACAAATTGTATAAGACGCCTGTCCCAAGAAGTGGGAAGATCTTATGGAACAAGCAAGACTATTCTTAAGAAGAAGCTAAATGTATTTTCTTATAAAGTGCAAGTACTCCAAGTAATACTTACAATGAAGAGATGTGTGAATTTATGCTTGGAGCATGGCTGTAGCCAATTTCAGCAATTTAGCATATTCTTACTTTGTTAATTTTGTAAACAACAAAAATAAATTTGTATTTGTCTACTTATTTTATTACTCATTAGTTTAGCATATCATGTCATAATATGAATTTGACAATTTTAACCTAGATGTGGCTAGATATATCGTCCCCATTGTGATCTAAACCAAGCCCTACGTTTTTTCATCCAAGCCCTCTTTGATGCAAATAAGTTTGGCTCGCACGTTATAATCGCGTTCTTTTTTTTCATTTTCGTTATGAGAATTCCTTTTTTGACACGTATACAAACAATACCATGAAAAGTATTAAAAAGGGACAAGGAACTTACTTACTAACTTGACACTTTGCACTACGAGCATTCACATACACATATTATTATACTAAAAGTTTCAAGAAAGTTGATCGACCCGGTTGCCGACGTCCATTCCCGCAGCAACCTTCTGACAATCTGTATAAATTGCTTTCAATCGCCACCCGATTCATGTCCCGTCTAATAAATTAAATAATCGCTCGGCAACCAAAATAACGCTTGCAATTTGATTGACGTCGCTTACTAATAGGGCAATATTTTGAAAATAATCACAAGCTACTAGATTGTTTATCTGGTTGCCCGATAATTGCCTGGTAAATGGACCCCTTATAGATAAACATTTAATTTAAACAATTTCCTTTAAAGAACTTTTTCAGATACTTGACATTTTTTAAAAGCAAACAAACCGTCAACAAATTATAAGAAATCGTCCATTTTCCTCTCAAAGATACACTGAGGCAAATGATCGAATACAACAGGTTTGCTAAGACATAGTTTGTATTGCTGGTTTATTTTTTATAGACCCATATTAAATAAATTGCTAGTGTATGAAACCCGTTTCAGTACTATATAAATTCAAGATTTGTTAGAACAGTGTTTTTATTGATAGTAATCAGTTCCGTTAGCAGCAGTCTTGTTGAATAATGAACTATTTAAGAGAGCATTTTTGTTAAGAAATTGTATCTTCTCAATGCGATGCATTTTGTTCCCAGTAAAGCGCTTTCTCTACAATTAAGAAAGCAGAACAGCGTCCCCAAAAACGAATTGTATCGGTTAGAACCTAAAATTGACAAGACGTTGGTGGGGATTCGTAGCGATCGGCAATCGCCGCGCGCCGTATTATTAGTTTTAACGTATTTGTTGCGCAGGTCACATCGTTGTTCAGAGTCTTCTAGCTGTCCTGTCTGAATTTAAGCTTTATTGATCGTACCAATCCGTATTTCTATTAATTTATTTTTACTTTGTATTTACGATTTTTTAAACTTTGCATGTCAGATAAAACAATAGAATATTCTTATTTCGCACAACCCATCATTATTATTGGACTTTATAATCTATGGACGAATTTAACTATCTCAGTAAACCATGTTGCATAATAGATAATCAAAATATACAATGTTAAGCGACAAGAACAATATCACACTAGAAGCTATTTACATTTTTGAGAAGTACAGTCCTGATTTTTAGTGGTAAGTTTATGCTTTATTAACCGTAGCAAGCAAATATTATTATGATTAATGTCAAGTTTCATTACAACTGCCAGTCGCAACTAATACAGTATATAAAACCAGATTATACCCCAAATAGAACTTAAATATTACTGTGAGTATTCAGAACAATAATGGCTATAAACCATTCTATGGTAGCACTAACACCTATTTCCTATTGGTTAAATTACCTACCGTAATATTATCACTACACAACGATCTAGCAATTTTCGTTGTCTTACAGTACTTAGGAAAGTGCGTTGCTGTCACATATAGTATTAAACAGTTGTATAAAGAGAGTATGTGGATTCTTATAAGGAATATAGAAAGCCCTTTTCTTAGTGTAATTTTAAAATATCTCTATAGCCTCATGCTTAAGGATCTTCCAAATAAATATTCCGCGGATGTGAAACCAAAAAAGAAATATTTATGTTGACCGTGCATTTAATTGTAATTCTTGTAATTTTTATCTTTATTTTTATTCGGAAAATATTCACTTATAATCTCCCTAGCAGAAGACGAGGGAAATTTTCTATCAACAAAAACATGAGTGAAACCGAGAAAAAAATTATCGTGAATTAATTCTGCGGCGTGGGATAAATTCGGTAAGAAAATTTTATAAATTGGAGTTTTTTCTTATTGTAATTTTTTTACTAAAATACTACAAAAACATTTCCGGCGGCTTTAGTTAATTGTAACTAATTAGAGTTTTAGAAATGTAGTTCATTTTAGTCGTTAGTAACTCATTTTTATTACTAAAATGTGAGAAATATTAAATAACAAATTTGTTATCTGAAATCCAATGTCTTTATAGTTATAAATTCAAATAAAACTTTAAAAAACATATTTCCGATGAGTATAGTTTAATATGACGCACTATATTTTTACAATAAAAGTTGATTTTACTTGTTAGTAACTAAGGTTTATTACCAAAATTTCAGGAACATTAAAAACATTCATTCGTTTTCAACCATAACATCTGAAATTACATGTCTACACATAGTTTCAAATGAAACTTAAAAAAACATATTTCCGATGAGTTTAGTTAAATTTTTGATGTGTCTCTTTTAGTCCCGGTGTTCGATACGTAAAGCAAATTGGTTAGTATCAATAAAAATTATAAGTTAGCAACAAAATGTATTTTACTATTTTGATTTTATTCTAAGTGACTTTTGCCAATAGATATAAAGCACTTCATTTTTGACAGTAAAATTATCACTTAATAATTTCATTAAGTTAATAGGAACTAACAAAATTATCGCGATAATCTCCCGGTGCTATAAGCGACGTAAATAAAAAGGAGCCATCTAATTGGTTGAAAATAAATTTATGTAATTTTCCACTAAATAGCATTCGTGCTTTAAAATAACTGAAAAATTTTACATGCATCAGGCCTGTTTTCTTAAAAAACTGCTTTTGATCACCTCCATATACAAAAGGGCTCTGTCGAAAATATGAAAATAAACTAATGCAGTTTTTAGAAAACACGCTTTTATATAAAATTATCGGTAATTTTAATGCACTCTTTCTGTTACCCCCGAAAATTTTTGACATCCTAATCACAGACTAATTTTGTTCGACTTAAGGTAAGTTTTAATTTTTTTACGAGGGAAAAAAACTCAGTCGTCTCCACAAATATATTAATCATTAATTAATTAGGGGGTGAACATGTTTAGATGCTAGAAAGCACCATCATGACATGATTACATTAATTACATTTTTGTTTTGCCCCCATATCTTAACGGCTCCTCTCTGAGATAATGGACCACTTAAATAAAATTAAATTTTTTTATTTAAACGTGTTTACACTTCGCAAAAACGCAGTTGAACAAAATATGGTCTTAATTTTTTCTAAACTAAAATGTTTATACATTTCCTTTGTATAATAAATTTTGTTGAACTGGTAAACAAAACTGTAGTCTCAAGTTCGCCATTTTGTTCGTCGAGCAAAGCTGCCAACAAAGCAGCAGTCTATGGGCTACTTAAGGCCGCATCGCGCCTCGTATATCCCCACTAAGCGACAAAATAGTTTGCGATTTTAGTATATAAATATCTATTTGGTGTATTTATTTCACGATTGATCGCCGTAATTAGCTAATGATGTAATAATGGATAAAGTGGTAGTCCACAACCTTTATGTCATTCAAAACGGACTAATTGTATAGAAATGTGGCTTGAATCCGAGTATCGGTCCAGTGAGTCGCTACACAAATCAAAGCCGATAACGCTTGACGTCATGTGTCACAGGCGGTTGTAATAATGCGTCATTAAAAGGCAGCAAAATTAAATATAATTTATTGAGGTTAAAGCCGTTGTAATAATACATCATGGACGAGCCGTTGTATTTTATTATGGGGTAAGTAAAACCATAGCCTTCTCGATTTTAAAGCGACCATCATCAACTTTTTTATTTTAAATACGGACCTGGATTTTTTATTTCACTATTTAATAGCCTTTTTAAGCCTAAAATAAAATATGATGAAAAAGTCATATCATAACATTTGATTTTTTTGAGAAAATGATTATTCATTGAGGAATTACGGAAAAACGCCATCTAGTGGCCGCCATCAGAATCAATACGGTATAGTTAATAGATCTACGTGTAGAGGAAAAGAAGGGCTTTTTTTCAAGACCAAGTTGAATAAAATCGGTTCATCCAAAGCAGAGATATCAGCGTTTGAAAGAAAAAAGGTTTGACCTTCTCCCACCACTTTATTATTGAAAATAGAAAAAAACGATTCCTAACATAAAGTTGCATAATTTTATGCTTGCTTATATTTTTAACATATTTTTATTAAGAAAAATCAAGAGAAAATCGGCATTTCTCTTATGAAAGTTCTCTTACGCCCCCTAGCGGTCATTTTTCGAACTTGAAAATAATTTCCAGCAATTTCTCTTGGCCGCTTTTATCAATATATATTTTTTCCCAAAGTCCTAGTGTTATTACTTTCTGAGATATAGCCGATTACCTCCTTAGGTGGAACACCCGGTACAGTAAATAAATTTCGTTTCTGAACTTTTAGCTGCTTGCATTCTCCTGCCCCTTTTTTTTTCTGTGCATGGTTCAACTCAGTTGACATGTAAACATGACAGTTGGTGGGTTGCCTGACATATTATTATTTTCCCTTTTTTATAATATTATTTTTATCATAAATACTCTTAGGTTCGCAAATATAACGGAATAAAAGGATTTTTTTTTAATTTGCAGTAATGCCCTAGTGTACTTTACCCCACCCAGCACCCCAATTCACTCCACGTGTCCCGTAAGTTTGTTATTTTTAATAAATAGTTTTGTTATCAAATTGACACCTGTTTAAATTAAATATAGTGTCCTTTGTATTTCCACACTCGTGTTGAAATATTTTCCTACGACCACCTACGAAAATGACAATAACAACACGGTTAACTTGGCTAGAAAGTGCCAAATATCACACGCGTGTTGTAAAAAAATATTTCAACACGAGTGTGGAAATACCAAGCACACTAAGATATTAAATTTAAACAGGTGTCAATTTGACGACAAAACTATTTATTAAACATAACAAACTTACGGGACACGTGGAGTGAATTGGGGTGCTGGGTGGGGTAAAGTACACTAGGGCATTACTGCAAATTTTTCGTTATTTTTGGGAACCGAAGAGTACTTATTTATGATAAAAATAATATTATCAAAAAGGAAAAATAATAATATGTCAGGCAACCCACCAACTGTCATGTTTCATGTTTACATGTCAACTCACAGAAAAGTTCTGTTCTGTTCTGTTCGAGGATTGCGATGGCCTCTAGCTTTTCAGCCTCCAGCCAATTTTTATACTCACAGAAAAATAAAGGGTTTATGTCCACTGAGTTGAACCTCAGAAAAAAAAAGGGGCAGCTATAGAGCAGAAATAGAATACCCTAAGAAATACCGATTTATAATTTTGCCATTATCTCGGATGTTTAATTATATTGGTGTAAGTGAAAGTGCTTTATGTAAGTAAATTTATTTTAGCAATATTCAAAACAAATTGAATATAGACAGAACTTTTATAATTAGCAAGCTATCGATATTTAACTCCATCTCTATCTTTCAATAATGTTGAGGTTTAATAATGCGGTACATTAATTATCATAAAATAAAACTATAATAAAAATAAATAAATAAATAAATAGGTTAGTAAAGTGTCTAGTTAGGTTCTACTCAGTAAATGATTGTACTGTCTACTAACCCCTAAATCCCTTCTTTTTAGTAAATGTCACTCCTATCCTATGTTGTAATTGTCAATACTAAACCCTTGACCCTTAAAATAGCAGCTAAGAAAAGGTCAAATACACAAATCCAGAGACTCATATTAAGCAGTCCAAACCGCATTGTACGCAAAGAAGAAAAGTCAGTGGTCGTGATATGGTATAGACCAGACAACATCACGATCACCCCTAATGTGCTGGCAAATTGCCCCCAGGGAGCAGAGCCATTAAGAATAAGACAATGTTGAGGTTATGTTTTGTGTTTGTGTTTTGTTTTTGTAATGTATATTTAGGTATATTATTGTTTTATTGAAAGAATGCAAGCAGCTAAAAAATCAGAAACGAAATTTATTCACTGTACATAGATACTAGGTATGATGTGCGTAAGCAAATAGGAGAAAAAGTTATTATTTTTATTTAAATCTAGGTAAGTTAAAATTTGTAAGTAGGCATTGTTTTTATTTTGTTTTAATATAGACGCTTCTGTTGGAATCCGCCTTGAAATTTGTTTTGCATTTATTGCGTTTGTACTTTGTCTTTTTTTTTTAACACAATGGTGTACAAACTATTAAAAACCAAACAAACTCTTTTTGATTATTTTGTATGGTCGTAGGAAAAATTGTGTACATTACTCGTGTGAAAGTGATTTTCTCACACTCGGAGAATTTCCGCACTCGGCTGACGCCTCGTGCTAAATATCTCCTCGTTTGAAAATTGCCACTTTCAACACTTGTTATGTAATATACTATTACAAACAGAAATAAAATTTAAAACAAGCTTGTTGCCAAAATTGTTGTACTGAATCACCAAATAGTGGCACAAAATAACAAGTAATTTTCATTTACAATCCTGCATGCATATTTAAACACATTGTATATAACTAAAAAGCCTAAAATATATACATTTTTAAATAATACTTTTCCACCATTATAAAACTCGAAATTAAAAAAGTTTTTCATCGGTGCTTGAAAAGTATTTATTTTCAGTTAAGGTAAAAAGTTTTTTCAATTTTAGAATTCATCTGAATGCCGAAAAAATATTTTAGGAAATATTATTATCGATTATATACACAAAATCAGCATTTTATAAGTTCACTCAGGCTTGATATTATTAGTGAAAGATTTTCATATTTTTGCCGTGAAAAAAATCTAAAGTTAGAGATTACAGTTTAGCATTTGAATATAGTCAGTAATTTACAAAATATGGAAAATCATTTTAAATATAATAAGGTAAAAGTAAAGTATATTGATTCTAATAATAAGTAATGATAAGAAAACACGATTTTGTTATAAATTTATTTTTGAACCTATTTTTCTTTAACTTTAACTTTTTCAAGTTCACTGAAACAACTTTTTTCAATCAGAAATAAATAATTTCTTTTGGTCTTTAAATTACGCATTATTTTATATCATATTCCAAGCAACTTTTCCACTTTTGGAAAGGTACAGTGGAGGATAAGTTTTTTCCTAATGTAGTTTAGGTTGTCTATACCTTAGATCATTTGAAAATAAACCTGCCGTTTTTAACGAACTGTTATCAGTGTCATTTGTTTTTTAAAAAGATTGAAAAAAAATTAATCTACACTGAAAAAAAAATTTAATACACCAGGTTTACTAGGAGATGGTACAGTATTTTTATTGGTAGTGATCAGTTCCATTAGCAGTACAGTCTTGTTGAATAATGAACTAGTTTTAATACAGCAATTTTGTTGGGAAATAAATTGTATCTTCTCAATTCGACGAATTTTGTTCCTAGTAAAGCGCTTTCTCTACAAAGAAGAAAGCAGAGCAGTATCACCAAATACTGTTTCGTGAAGGTTTTACAAAGGATAAGGAAAAAGGGTACGATTGAATGGCCGCCGAAATGACCGGATCTTAATACTCTAGATCAGTGATTCCCAAAGTGGTCCAGGTGGACCCCCAGGGGTCCACGGGAGACTCGACGGGGGTCCACGTTGGCGTGACAAAAAAATGAGGGTTCACAATTAGTAAGCGGGGTACCACGAAAATTTATCTGGTTTTGATAGTGAAAAACTAAATTTTTTTGTTTTTATAGAAGTTACGTTACGTTATTAATGATTATTTTTAATTATATTACGACTGTTATCATATTACAATGTAATATAAACCTTACAATGTAATATGATAACAATAATAATTAATAGTGTAATAATTACATATTTGAATAAATACAACACAAGAAAATATACTATTTTTCTTTTTATTTTTACCACTCCGGGAGTTTTCTGATTAAAATAAGTGAGAATTAATTATTTGTTTCTTGTGCTGTGAGTAGATGACAAAAAAGTAAAGTTGGATGTAATCAATTTTTTTTTTACTTTTTTGACATCCACTCACAGCACAATCAATTAATTAATTAACCAATCAATTCTCACTTTTTTCGAAAACTGTTAATTCGTGGTTGGAACTCAGCCGCAACGCAAAATTTCCATAGTTAGATCTAATCTTCACGTTTTTTGTCGAGTTTTAGGAATATGGTAGAAATGTAGCTGCAGGGGGTCCACCGGAACCAGCAAAATGTTTAAAGTGGTCTATGAGAAAAAAAAGTTTGGGAACCTCTGCTCTAGATTATGTCCTTTGGGGTCAGTTAAAACTCAACTTTACGTAACAAGACCAGAAAATTTAAAGAAACTAGCAACGACTTATACATGAAATTCGCCATATAATCCCAGATATGGTATAAAATGCCAAAAATGAATTTTAAATTATAAGGTTACTGAGGCACATAAATTGTACCGCGTAACTTTAGCAAAATATATTATTATTATAATAATTACTTGTTAAAATTTTATGGTGGTATATTAATTTTTGGCGATAGTAGTAAATTGCAAATGATTAGGCAATTAAAATATCTGATTAAAGTAAATAATGTTTGGTATTAAAACTCCCATTATGCTTGGATAAAATGGCTTTATTTATTCATTCGTTCATTCGGGCAATCACATTCTATAGTATGGTATTATTTGGTATAATCAACGACTTTTGTATAAATAAAGATGATTCAGTTGTTTTAATATTGTTGCTGGCTTTGTAGCGAGTAATTTTATATTTGTTACACTTTATCGTCTAGCTATGATTTACCAGTTACGGTTTCAGTTTCATCCGTGCATCAGTTTCTGGCCGTTATTCGACATGAGTTTTAATTAAACAATTTAATTTTTTTTAAATAAATGATGCAGCAGACAAGTCTATAACATAACCGATCGGAGCAATCGTTCAATGGTTTAATGATAGCAAACTCAAGGTTAGGTTAGGTTAGAGTGGCAGACCTCTGGCATTGTCAAAACAGTCACACGTAATCCTATAAGGACCGTTGTGGTACCACACATGTTCCGCCGAACCTATCCGCATCAGCCTCCTGATGGTTAACGCGACGTAGATCGTAGAAGAGTCTTGACAGCTCATTCAAACCAGCCACTACTGTTAACAAACTAAGTGAGTCGGTCCATTTGCAGCTGCTCACTTTCTCCAGATCATTAAAGAATAGTTCGCCCATGGCATTGAACCTTCTTCTCGCGAGGCCGGGGCATTCACACAAGAAATGCTGAATACTTTCCTTTTGCATACGTTCAGCGTGTCTACCAAACAGGCAATGTCCGGTGACTACGGCAGTGATGTTTCTTAGGTCCTTCTGACTGTGCTGTAACAGCGCTGCGGTTTTCCTGCCGTCAAGTATAGGCCACAATTGCCTAGAGATGCTACGGGTTATCAGCCCTGTCCATATGCTTTGCGCAAGTTGTTTAGCTATCCGATCTATCTCCTCTTTGACTGATCCCATTGGTCTAGCCACAGTATACTCTGCTAGTTCGACAGACATGCTTGCGCAGTCCCTGGCGCTCGTTGCCATATATATTGCTGTGTCCAGGAACCCAACACAAAGTGATTCGATGTTGAGCACCAAGTGTGCAGAGATTGTTGCGACAGCGCCTTACTTATTTTGATTTAGTACTGCTGAAACAAATTGCCTTTATGGGTGCTTCACTGTCTTTCGCTGCTCACTTACTTTAGAAGTGTTGTGTTGTTAAAGTGACGCTTACCCAAACGAAGAGATATCCCTTTCATACGAGTAATGTGCACCATTTTACCTAGAATAACAAAAATTATCCAACAGCGTTTGATTTGTATTTAATATTTTATTAGGTATATTACCCTTATGTAGAACAGATTATTTCAATACTATACCTTACCTAATTTTAAATTCATCAATTCAAACAAAATCGCAGACGTTTCACTTTCACAAAACTAAAACGTTATATAGGTTTGGCAAAGTTCACAAGACTTAAGGTTATTTTTAATTATTCATCTCTTAAATAACGGGTAGATTTTGAAATATCCTCTGAAACGTTAAACATACGGGAATCCAAAAAAAAATTTGGAATTTCGAGAAAAATTAAAATATGTAAAAATTTAGAATAAAAAAGTTAACGCAAAATAGACGAGTAAAAAAAACTTTTGCTTAATAAAAGTCTTTAAAAATGTAGAGGAAGGAAACAAACCATTTCCCTCCATTGTTTCAGGATCGAAAATGACGTTTTCTAGTAAGGTAGTAGAAAAAAAAATTTCACGTTTACCTACTATATTTTCTCTGCGAGTGAGAGTTGAAATTTGTTATTACTACCCAGTTAAATGCAAGCCAGCTTCGGTTTAATGAGACAACTTTAATGTACCCCAGTCTAAACATTGGTCCAGTGGGTTGACACACGAATCAGGGTTGTTTGACACGTGACGTTGCATGTCAGACGTGTTTGGAATATTGTGAGGATATTGCGTCACGGATACACAAATCCTTAAATTCAATCGTACGTGACGTGCCAGCAGCAGGAACAGTAAAAAAGTCGTAAATTTAGAATTTCTTGTTATAGAAATTATATTACACGATAATGGAATTTTTTTTTTAACGAGTTGGATTAATTCATAACGATACACAATATATAACATTATGGCAAAGAAATGAATCAACCTTTTATACAGGGTGATCCATGACGGGTGGCAAGCGGCTGTTTCTCCCAAACCATACATGCTACGACTTTGGAGTAAAAAATTCATTATGAAATAATGCAAAAAAATCACTGGAAATAATTTTTTTTTAAGTTCCTAATTTTACCGCTAGGGTGCGTAGTCGCTATGCTATAATACAAAGACCTTAATTTCTACTAATAACTGCAATACAATCTATGTCAGAAATTAAGTTTTTATATGCTCTGTAATATCCTCTATAAATTTTGTAATAACAATTTTTTTTGTAGTTATCATGGTAACAGCGTGAAGAAGGGTAACGACCAGAAGTACCGTGCGAGCTATTTGCATCAAAGAGGACTTGGATTAAAAAACGTAGGGCTTGGTTTAGATCACAATGATATGGGGACAATATCTAACCAAATCTAGGTTAAAATTTTGTCAAATTCATAATATGACATATATGCCAAACTAATGAGTAATAAAATAAGTAGACAATTTCAAATTTATTTTTGTTGTTTACAAAATTATAATGCTTGCACTTTATAAGGAAATAAATTTAGCTGCTTCTTAAGAATAGTCCTGCATGTTCCATGTTCCAGATCTTTCCACTTCTTGGGACAGACGTCTTATACAATTTGTTGGCGTATTTTGCATTATTCCACGAACGTTTGCAACAAGTTCTTCTGTTTTTACAGATGGTCTTCCTACTCCTTTTTTGTGTCGTATAGAACCTGTTTTCCTAAACACAGCCACGGTTCTTTTCAGGCAATGATAAAAATCCCCAGCAATAAAAGCAACGTTAGGAAAATGTTCGTGAAAATCGTCCATGCACAAACCCGGATTGTATTGCCAGTCACCATTTACTCTAACCTCGTTTCGAAAATACACTTCAACCATAAATGTTTTGTACTGTTCCGTAAAGCCCATTGTGTGAATTGTTCAAGAAATTGAAAAAATTAGCGATGAATCAAATTACTTGTAACGACTGTCAAAGATCACGGAATAACTGATTGATTGTTAATTCATGTAGTTACTGACATTCAACAGGTATTAAGCTCTACGGCTAAGCATTACGTCCTTAGATGCAAGGCCCTCTTTGATGCAAATAATTTTTGCACGCACGGTACGTGAAATGCTGTAAGTGTAAGGAATATATTACACCATTATTGTTATTCCAAAGTCAGTGTGATGACATTCCATACGGCGGTAAACAGTCTCAAAGAGACCGACGTTTACCGCCGTATGGAATGATTGGAATGTCATCACACTGACATTGGATAAATTATACCAAACTGATGTTATTTTTCTTAAATAAATTCTTTTGTTTCATGCATGGTACATGGTAGGATGGTCTTTCCTATACTTGTTATGTATTTTTTATTTCACCATCGTATAATTATACGATAAATTCATACAGTTCCGTTTTAAACAGTCTTTAATAAATCCCATTTTGCACCTTTTGTCACTTGGGTAAAGGTACTACCGAGTTTTCCGACGGCCGCTCTATTTTTAGCAATTTTTAATTGAAGATAATCCATACCAACAGATTCCCTTAAAAATTCTACTGTATTGCACTTACATAAAAGAACGCGAAGAGCCCGCTAACGTTACTATTGTCATTTTCAAATATTCTTCACTTTTCACCGGTCAAATCAGTGTAATATAAGTACCGTGCGAGCAAAAATTATTTGCATCAAAGAGGGCCTTGCATCTAAGGACGTTATGCTTTAGCCGTAGAGCTTAATACCTGTTGAGTGTCAGTAACTACCTGAATTAACAATCAATCAGTTATTCCGTCATCTTTGACAGTCGTTACAACTAATTTGATTCATCGCTAATTTTTCCAATTTCTTGAACAATTCACACAATGGGCTTTACCGAACAGCTCGGTTGAAGCGTATTTTCGAAACGGGGTTAGAGTAAATGGTGAGTGTCAACAATCCGGGTTTGTGCATGGACGATTTTCACGAACATTCTCCTAACGTTGCTTTTATTGCTGGGGATTTTTATCATTGCCTGAAAAGAACCGTGGCTATGTTTGGGGAAACAGGTTCTATACAACACAAAAAAGGAGCAGGAAGACCATCTGTAAGAACAGAAGAACTTGTTGCAAACGTTCGTGAAATATTGCAAAATACGCCAACAAATTGTATAAGACGCCTGTCCCAAGAAGTGGGAAGATCTTATCGGACATGCAGGACTATTCTAAAGAAGCAGCTAAATTTATTTCATTATAAAGTGCAAGTATTCCAAGAAATACAAGCCGCAGATTTTGAAAGACGCAGGAATTACTCTCAATGGTTTACCTAAAATTTATTGGAAAGAAATGATTTATTAGACCTGAAATTTTTTTCGGATAAAGCCTGGTTCCACCTTTTCGGTTATGTGAATTCTCAGAATACACGCATGTGGAGTAGTGAAAATCCCCATTTTTTTGTAGAGTCCACATTGCACCCTCAAAAAATTGGTGTCTGGTTAGCTGTTTCCCGAAGAAGAATTGTTGGTCCTATTTTTTTCCATGACACAGTTACAGCACAGCGGTATAGAGACAATATTTTGAATCCATTTGTGGAGCAATTACTTGACGACGAACTGTTGTTTTGGATATTTTCAACAGGACGGTGCAACCACCCATACAGCCGCCGAAACTATTAACGACTTACGCAGATTGATCAGTTTTCGATCAGACATTGAATTCCCACCTAGATCACCTTGTTTAACGGTTATGTATTACTTCGTTTTTTCTCATTTAAAGAGCACTATTTTTAAAACACCAGTTGCATATTTAGAACAATTACAAGAAAGGATTATCCAAGAATGCGGTAACATTTCTCCAGAGATACTGGTCAACACTTTCTAAATATGAAGAAACGTGTTAATTTATGCTTGGAGCATGGCGGTGACCAATTTCAGCAATTTATGTAATTATTTTTCTTTTTCTTTCTGTATATTTCTACTTTGTTAATTTTGTAAACAACAAAAATAAATTTGTATTTGTCTACTTATTTTATTACTCATTAGTTTGGCATATCATGTCATAATAACAATTTGACAAAATTTTAACCTAGATTTGGTTAGATATATCGTCCCCATATCATTGTGATCTAAACTTAAACCAAGCCCTACGTTTTTTAATCCAAGCCCTCTTTGATGCAAATAATTTTTGCTCGCACGATATCTGTAATTATTTCGTGTGACTGAACATATTTATGCAATAAAAGAGTGTGCAAGTTCCCTATTATACCGAATGTTTCGTTTGACCTAAATATTATTAACTCTTTATCAATCACTTTTTGCTGAGAATCCCGTCGTATACCAATTACTGTACTACTTGCAAACAAAATTTATTCTAAACGCTCGTTTACTAACCTGACGTAATGCAAAACTGCCAGTAGCAGAGATATAATAATTGCGATACGGCCAGGCCAAGAAAATGAAATTGATTTATTTTCCAAAGAAAACGGACAGCACAGAACCGAGCCGCAGGCAAAACCGCAGCGTAAGTTCTATCCACCATTTTGGAGTTAACAACTTGAGCGTTTTTCTTTGCTCCGCTGTTTTTGTCGGTTTCTCGCTTGTTTTGAGGTTGAAACTATGGATCAAGTTTTCGGTGTGGAGATCGATAGGTAAAATTTAAAAGAGCTAAATTCCAGAAGATTTTATTATTATTTTTATTATTATTATTATTATTACTATTATTATTATTATTATTATTATTATTATTATTATTATTATTATTATTATTATTATTATTATTATTATTATTATTATTATTATTATTATTATTATTATTATTATTATTATTATTATTATTATTATTATTATTATTATTATTATTATTATTATTATTATTATTATTATTATTATTATTATTATTATTATTATTATTATTATTATTATTATTATTATTATTATTATTATTATTATTATTATTATTATTATTATTATTATTATTATTATTATTATTATTATTATTATTATTATTATTATTATTATTATTATTATTATTATTATTATTATTATTATTATTATTATTATTATTATTATTATTATTATTATTATTATTATTATTATTATTATTATTATTATTATTATTATTATTATTATTATTATTATTATTATTATTATTATTATTATTATTATTATTATTATTATTATTATTATTATTATTATTATTATTATTATTATTATTATTATTATTATTATTATTATTATTATTATTATTATTATTATTATTATTATTATTATTATTATTATTATTATTATTATTATTATTATTATTATTATTATTATTATTATTATTATTATTATTATTATTATTATTATTAGGATTAGGCTTAATTTACATCATAAACTTGCGTACTGTATAGCAGGTATTCAATATAACAGCCTTCTGAATGTCAGAGAAGGTGTTCTTGGGTAGTCCCATCTTGGCGATGCTGTCGTGCAAGGTATTAGGCACTATGCCGGTTGCTGATACGGTACGGCTACGTCGACGAGAGGACGTGAGTTGATTCTTCTATCCACCACCACTACGTCAGGCCTGTTATTCGTCACCTGTCTATCGGTGATAATGGACCTATCGTAGTAGAGTCTAAAATTGTCATTTTCGAGAACCTTCTGTGGCTGATACTTATAGTACGGTGTATAGGTATTGAGAAGGCCGTACTTGTTGGCCCGTTTCTGGTGAACGATATTGCACACTTGATTGTGTCGATGCAAATAGTCAGTATTAGCTAACACGGTGCAGCCAGCTGTTATATGTTGAATAGTCTCTGATGATTCTTGACACTTCCTGCATTTGTCGGATCGGGTGTTGGGGTCCTTGATGACAAACTTCTTGTAATTATTAGTGCTGATGACCTGGTCCTGTATAGCAATCATGAAGCCTTCAGGCTGTTATGAACCATTTTCATTTTAGCCAGTATCTATGCAGTGGCGTAACAAAAACTAAGTGCCCCCCCCCCACAAACGTTTTCAGGAGCCCCCTCTCTATAATGGATGAAGAATGATAATTCTTATTTCCATTACTATTAAGTTCAGGATTACGAATTTTTGAATTCGTTAATCATGTAATAATTTAATTGGGGTTAAACCCACATTATATGTTAAGTACCTACTATTAAAACAGCAAACAATTCGAATTTATTTTATAATCCTAGGTAGACCTGTAAGATGACGGCGGATAATCCATGTCAGCGCTCTCCAATCACAAATAAATTAGGGCAAAAAGTTACTAGGATTTCACACCAGAAATTATTAAAATTCAATTCCAAACATAAGAAAAAGCAACTATTATTAAGTCCCTAAATCATATATCTTTCTTGTTTCTTCCTATTGAGTTAAATGCATGATAGAGAGAGACGCATACCGGTGCTAACCAACACGAACCTTTATATGATCACAGGGCAGGCCAGGCATTGCTTTTGTAAAGCGCAACGTAGAGACCCTTTCCGGGGTTTCCAGGAGTAGCAACACGCAATACGTCTTGAACGGAATATAACGTGTTAGACTTTAGACAGAGAAATAATTATAAAGTAATATTCGAGTTAATGTATGTTTAAGGTTTTAGTTGACATTGTTCAATTTTGGTGTTTTAATTTGTCGTTTTAATTCGTTTTTATCCATTTTTGTGCCTTGAAACTTTATTTAATTCTAAAAACAGTTCTTTTCCGGTCCTGACCTATTGCTGCCAATATTATTCTTACTAAAAATTAAATAGCTGGAATATGACTTTTGTTATATGACATGTCGGCCATCTTGCAGGTTTACTGGCTGAATCGACTTTAGTAACGGGGGTAGCGCTGACCGAGCCTCATAGAGTCCAAAAGACACAAAACAGTAAAACACATAAACACCTAACAAGTCTGCACAAACATTATGTCTCTAAGGTATTATACAAAACGACCAGATCGTTGAGAGTTTTTTTTTGCAAAATCGTTTATAATTTCGTGTTTTAACAATATCGTAGTTTAAATAAATTTAACCTGGCAGCTGCGAACAAAACGTTGATAATGATAAATCAACATTTATTAAACGATTTTAACCGAAAATTTTAAAAATACTTTTTAATTTAGAACTTTTAAAAATAATATTTAATGGTCTTTGCAAATCAGCTTAATTCTATTTTCCTATGCACTATGGCAGAATATTACCGTTAAATATACCTACCTTTCTCGGTGCAATATGCACTGAGGTAATATTGTTATCCAAACAATGAATATTAACCAAGGTCCATATAAATTTAATACAATACCTATAACCATTATGATGATATGGCTTAGTACGCCGGATAAACTCATCAACATTGAAATTATTAAATACCTACCTATTGTGTTTAACGAAATAATTTATGCTCGGGCCATCAACGTTTTCAGAAATGTTGTGTATACTAAGGTTTATTAAAATAATATGCGCCTATTTGTTTGGTAAGCTTCGTTCGTACAAGCAAATCTTCAACCGATTTCAATTTTTTTTCTGCGCAAGCGTGGTTTTTAACTGGTCGCGAACTGGTTGAAAATTGCGTGCACTGCGAACACGTTCCCAAAGCCTAAATGGATAAGAAATCATTTTTTTTTCTAAGGATAACTGATGGATAACAGAAATCTAACCTTATAAATAAATTATTTGCAACAACGAATAGAAAATAGTATTTTACGTTACAAGTCTGGAAAATACTGTTTTTTGGACGAGTCGACAAAATTCTGGAAGTTTGCGAGTCCAAAAAAACTGTTTTTAGACAATATCAGGGTTTCAGTGTTTTAGAGTTCAAAATTATCAGCATTTTTAAAAGTGCCGTTTTCGGACAAAAAAACGGAAATTAATTTATATCTTAGAAACGATAAGAGATAAGTATAGAGTAGTGAAAATAAAAAAAATAATATGACAGTTTTGACATTAGAAATGTTAGGTTATTGTGAAAACATTCATGATAATTAAACTTTTTTACGTGTAGTGGGAACATTATAACCAAGATTTAGTTAGCTACTATGTATGCCCGACAAGGGATTTAAAACGCGAGGGCTATTAGCTGTCTAAACCGTGGTTAATATATTTTTTTCCACTACTAACACATTGACAAAACACTTATTTTTATAGTAAGTATTAATAATAATTTTAAAAAAAGTATAAGCAAATATCATTCATTAATATTTCATGGCTTTCCAAACATATAAGATTATGTCTATAACGCGCTAGAACCTTGTATATTTATTTATTTATTTATTAATTTATTTATTTTATTTATTTATTTGCAGGTTTCTTTATAATAATACTAGCGTGTACCCGGCCTGCGTTGCAATGCCAGGCATTATACGCCTCTGAGATAATAATAAGGCGAGTTCACCATCACGTCAAAATTTATAAATACAAACCCGAACAAACCTCTAAAATTATCAGTGTTTCTCTACAATATTATGCATGCATTATACATAAAAACCTTCCTCTTGAATCACTCCATCTATTAAAAAAAACCGCTTCAAAATCCGTCGCGTAGTTTTAAAGATTAGGGCACATATAGCTGGGGACAGGCGCGACAGCGACTTTGTTTTATACTATGTTAAGATTAAAAATCCATAAAATTGTATTTTTTTTTAATAAAAATAAATCCAATAAAAGCATCATTACAAAACCATAGAATAACAAATCTTTCCGATTTGGTAATGAAAAAATAACGAACAAACCCATTTAGATTATATTATTAATTTTAATCACATCCTAAATATATTTAAAAATACCTATATGTAAGTAATTCAAAAATATTTCACCAAAAAAAAAAAAAGGAAAAATTATAATTAAGGAAGAAATTATAACAGAAAAATTGTACTATTTAGTAAGTTGGCTTACCTTTATATAATTTTACATGTATTGTTTAAGGACAACGAATAGAACGAATTTAAACTGACACATTTACGAGATACTTATTTTTGAAGCATTAATAATTATTATTATAAAAAAAATTAGGTATGTATTTAAAAGACTGCTTTTGTAACTTTTTCAATCAAGTTACCTGTGCTGGTCAATAATAATTGGCTAGTTGCCTAGCTCCAAAAAAGTCCGCAACAAAATCGACATATAAAAATATGAAATAAGCAATGTTTGGAAAACCAAAATTTTTTGGAATAGACAACCTTACACAAACTTACCCCTATTTTTAATGGTAAATAACAAATAATTATAAAATTTAAGGGTTTCCATTTTAAAATGTTGATATTTTGCATTTTTTCAATTTCATGTAGGATAGTCATATTGTTTGAACGTCATGTTCCACAATAATTATCAAAATCAATCAATAAATAACCTTAAATATGTCAAAAACGCTTAGACTTAGGTATAGGACATGATATACAAAGTCTGCCTATACAATCTTGCGTAAAATCCAAAAACGTAATAATATATAGGATGTTCTATTTAAAATAAGCCAGTTGATACCTACTTCCGGTATAACCGGAAGTGCCACCATATTGAAAATATTTTATCCGAGTTGCCACATTAGCATACTGTCAAATTTAAAAATTTTCTTATTTATAGTTTTCTACATATAGATCGAAGCGGGTCCCAGTGGGACACCCTGTATGTACAAATTAACAAATGTTTTTGTAAAAAGCTTCTGTGATACCGATATTATTTATCGCGCCTGGCTACGTTAGTAATTTTGAATATAACCATAACTTATTAGAATTTCCAGTAAATATCATTTTACTGAATGAACAATATTATTCATTTCATGAAAATTTATGCACAATTTATTCTATTATCACAACAATAATATCCCGAGTTCTGTTGTGTTTATACTCTTTGAGCGGTTTAAGGGATTATTATAACGTGGATGCTGTACAATAATAAATTATTGCTAAATTTTGGTTTTCGATAATGCTAAGAGTTATATCACTCTGGCTAAAGAAACAAATTTTGTACACTTACCCACAAAAAAAAGTGACGAACCAAAAATTATGTTCTACGTTAAGGCGAAATATCTTTTAAATGATTTGTGGCACGGTATTTACTTTTTAACTGTGAACCATTTGTTGGCCAAATGTTCTTATTCGTCTTTAGCTTTTTATTATTTTTATTCCAATTAACAGGATAAAAAAAGAACTAAAGTCTATTCAATGACCGCTAATCAATACGTCACGACTTTAGTGCTTATCTTTCTAACATTCGTGAACCAGGTGAGATAGTAAATTTGCGTCAATAATGAATGCCGTATGATTTTATAACCTATTACTATTAGGTTAAGTTTATTCTTAAGTAAAAGGATCATCCGATAAGTTCGAATTTTCCCTATAAATGTTATTTTTAGTTATTTTGAGGTTATAAATTTTTATCAATAATATAAATAATAATACGTCCAGCAATGTACTGCTTTTTGCAGACGACTTAAACCTATTCAGAGTAATAAGTAATTTATTTGACTGCCTGTTATTGCAGAGGGGCCTAAGCACTCTGGAAAAGTGGTGCAAAATTAACAACTTGCCCCTGAACGTAAGCAAATGCTTTGCCATGACATTTATAAATAAGATAGACTTTATTCGCTTCAACTATAGCAGTGATAGCACAGTCATTAGTGTGACCCTTTTAGAGACCTTGGTGTGGTTTTCGACCCAAAGCTTTCCTTCACTTTTCACATCAGTAATACCTACAGCAGTGCAATGAAGATTCTTGGATACAATATAAGGAATTCGGCTGATTTTACAAATACTCAAACATTGAAAACCGTTTATTATAGTTTCGTGCGATCCAAACTAGAATATGGTGCCCCATTTTCCACAAATACATTAATCTCCTAGAAAACGTCCAAAGAAAGTTTGTCAAATACATTTCCTTTAAGGAAGATGGTACCTACATATCCCCCTAGAGGCGCTGATCAAAATGCTCTTTTATTAAGATTTTAGATACCATCGCTTCTCAATCGCAGATATTACCTTCTTCATGTAGTTCTTGTTCATAGTGCGCAGGTCGCTCATCGAGTGCTATGCTGTATAGACTTCTATGTTCCCTCCCGCACTGTCAGATCCTCTCCCGTCTTCCATCTGCCTACTCATTTAACAAACACCAATTTATCAATCAATGTTTATTTTCAATAATACTTGCTATGGCATTGATGTATTCGGCCTGTCCTCCACTCAGTTTACAAATGCAACAAAACTCAAACTATTACAAAAATGTTAAATTACTGAATTTCACCATTTTCTATTTTGGAATGATTTATTAATCTTTTTTAACCTATTTTTCTTTTTCCTTTTTTGTCACATTGTCTTGTAATTAGAACCTGTTCTGTTAGACAATAATAAAGATTATTATTATAAAGATTATTGTTATTGTTGTGATGATAAATGTTGATGAGACATCACACGCCATAAAGACAAACAAGGTGTCATGAGTATATTATAATCCTTGTGCCAAAACATATATTTGTCTTTCACGTTCCGTCTTGATAATAGCGGTCTTCGTTGATGTTATTAGTTATCATATTGCAATGATAATAACAGTTGTGTTAGTTTATCGACCATGAGATAATAATCTAAGCTCGGTGGAGATTATCTTTTAATCCTAATGGGATTTGATATAGCAGTTAACGTAGAATCTATCGTTGTAAACCGTAATAATATTCTAAAATAGATATAGGTACATACATACTAATATAAACATATTTTTTAAAACAATTTACCGTGCGAGCAAAAAGTATTTGCATCAAAGAGGGCCTTGCATCTAAGGACGTAATGCTTAGCCGTAGAGCTTAATACCTGTTAGGTGTCAGTAACTACCTGAATTAACACTCAATCAGTTATTCCGTCATCTTTGACAGTCGTTACAAGTAATTTGATTCATCGCTAATTTTTCCAATTTTTTGAACAATTCACACAATGGGCTTTACGAAACAGCACAAAACATTCATGGTTGAAGCGTATTTTCGAAACGGGGTTAGAGTAAATGGTGTATATAATACAATCTAGGTTTGTGCATGGACATTGGACACGGACATTTTCCTAACGTTGCCTTTATTGCTGGGGATTTTAATTATTGCCTGAAAAGAACCGTGGCTGTGTTTAGGGAAACAGATTCTATACAACACAAAAAAGGAGCAGAAAGATCATCTGTGAGAATAGAAGAACTTGTTGCAAACGTTCGTGAAATACTGCAAAATACGCCAACAAATTGTATAAGACGCCTGTCCCAAGTAGTGGGAAGATCTTATGGAACATGCAGGACTATTCTTAAGAAGCAGCTAAATTTATTTCCATATAAAGTGCAAGTATTATAATTTTGTAAACAACAAAAATAAATTTGTATTTGTCTACTTATTTTATTACTCATTAGTTTGGCATATCATGTCATAATATGAATTTCACAAAATTTTAACTAGGTTTGGTTAGATATATCGTCCCCCTATCATTGTAATCTAAACCAAGCGCTACGGTTTTCCGGTTCCAGTTAAACCGGAACAACTATATTTCCTGCTTTCGAGTTACATCCGGTTTAACCGGAAGTTGATTTTTTTGGGAAGATAATAAAAATTGAAGATAGGGACATGTAAGCCGTTTTGCTCTAAGACGTACTGTTAGAAAGTTATAAGCTGTCAAAGTTCAAAAATGTCACTTTTCGAGAGTCAATATCTCGGAAACTATGAAGTATAGACTAATAATGCATTTAATAAAAAATAATTATAATTTTATGTGGAATTTAAAAATGTAAAAATATACTGGGTGTTATATTTAAAAATATTTAATTCGTTCGAATTCCAGACAAACTAAAAAGCTGGCAACAACGCCAATATCGTCATTCGGTGCGTTAGATCCTCTTACACAACTGTACCAAATTTGGTTTAAATCGGCCAGTAAATTGTGATGTTATTAAGCCGTTTCCAGACTTTATACACATACTGTATATTTTTGAATATAATATGACATGACACTTTCGTGTCAAATATCGGCGAAGCGGTAGGGACACTTTTTACTAAAGTTTTGCATAAAAATCTCAGAATTATCTCGATGAAAAAAATAGTAAGGGACCAAAAGCTCGAAATTTTTTTTAAAGAAATTAAGACTTAACTCTAACTATTGAATTTTTCTGTATCTGATTGCTAAATCTATATTATGTTAACTCTGCTATAGTCTTTTAGCATAAGATACGCATTATTTCTGTTATGATAAACTAGTGGCGTATTTACCAGTTCGTTTGGTTTTATGAATGTTTCAATCAAAAAGAAAAAAATACAACAATCGGTAAAAAAATATTTTGTATTGCTAAGTGAAATGGTCGGAATCGGTATACCTTATTACAATTGGGTCTAATTATGTTCTAAAACAACGCATTCACCGTATTTATGGGGTTTTAAATAGATCCAATAGTTAAACAACATTTAATTATGCAAGGTCGCTTTGAGGTACTAGGCTTATCCAATTTGATACGCGCCCGCAAAAACCAAACTCACAACAAGTTTATTTAATGTTCTTACCAGTGGCCCACATCGCACAGAATCAAATAACACTCCACTTTTAAAATACAGATTTAAGATAATGCAATGCAAATGAATAAAGGGCGGATCATATGCACTTAAATTTAGCCATAATATGCGCATATATATGCCTTGTTTGTCTATAAAATATGCAGTTATTTGCATTTTTTTACCAAATATGCATACTGGTAGGTATGCAATATTTCATAAGGTAAAGAAACACATTGGGTCCTAAAAAAATATGTTTATTTTTAAAAAAATGAAAAAAAAAACAAAGAAAAATAAAAGTAATCATTTTTTTAACCTAAAATAGTATAAAAGGCATTTATTACTAAATATTTTTCAAAATTTGCAACTAAAGAGAAGAGAGAAGAAAGACTATTAGAAAAATATATTTATATGAAGAAAATCTTCTTTCAACATCTACTGATGTAATCGGACAACACTGCAACTTAGGTAGCAAAATATAGGGCTGAAGTGGCTCAGATTTATTTTTTTGTAACTTTGACTTATGCAGGGTGCAGGTGTTTTCAAATGTTGATCGATTTGGAACTTCTTTTCACAAACAATAATTTTTGTACAAGCTTTACAGAATACTTTTCCTCTACTAAACTCTAACTCTGGGAAATTCTTAATCCACAAAGACGTTTTCGCCGCCTTAGACATGCCTAAACACAGATTTGTAATTACTAGTTTCACACTGAAAATACTGAAATCTTTCGACAAACTAAAACAAAAGTATGTATTACAAATCTAAATCGATATCAATAGTTTGTTAAGCAGGTAATAATAACACGTTATTAAGTGACAATAAACAACCCCTAACAATATATCTGGAAACCCTAGAAACCACTAATAAATACCTTGTGTATAACCAAATTGTAAATATAATTAAAATCTTCAGATTGGAAAATCCCTGAAATAAGTACCGAACTGATAAAGCGGAAAACATAAAAATATGCTCATACAATAATAATTTATAAAAATATGCATTTTATTATTAAATTGACAAAATATGCAAAAAATGCATATACAGTGTATCCCGCTTTTCATGAATACACCCTGATAACTCTGTTATTAATAATGCGATTTTCTTCAAATTTTGGTGGTGATTGTATGTTAGAAAAATGAAGTTTTTGGCATAGTGAACACTTTTATGCATCATAGGAGTGCGGTCTTAGGGGGTAAAAAAGGGTTGATTTTTTGAGAAAAGTATATTAGGGCTTATTTTAAATAATTTTTTCAGATCATATCAGATTTAGAATCAGCATCCCAAAAAACCCCTTAATTATTATTTTTAAAATCTCAAGAGCTGATTTTATCAGTAAAAAATTATTTTTTTAATTTGGCACTGATTTAATAACTCCTTTATTTAAAACTATGATATTAAAATTACAAATTATATTATTTTAGATTTCTGTATTTTCAACATAACTACCATCCAAAACAATACACTTTTCAACAACTCTTCTTAAACGTAAATTCACTTTTCTGAAAGTTTGGGTAGTAATTTCCTGACAATTGCCTCATTCTAATGCAAAGTTCCTGTCTATTACGCGGCCTAGTAGCGTACACTTTATTTTTCAAGTACAACCACAGAGAAAAGTCACAAGGGGTAATATCCGGCGATCTGGGGGGCCATGGTTCTAAAGGAGAATTTCTACCTATCCATTCCATAGGAGAGTTTACAGTTAGAAAGTTCTTAACTATCAGAGAATTATGTGCGGGGGCACCATCTAATTGAAAGTATAAGTTTTCTCTCTGTGCTAAAGGCAATTCCATGAGAAAATCATAACAATCACTTTGTAAAAATGCAGAAAATTTTCTCCATTCGGGTTGTCCAGGAAAAAAGGGCCAACAACACGTTAACTTTTTCACTGTATTGGTTTTTAGAGTTAATTCCCCAATTCGAATTTTCGGCTACCCAAAACCTACCATTTTGACTAGATACCACTGTAAACTTAAAAACGTAACCTTAACACGTCGCTGTTGATATTTAGGTTGTTTTAAGTGTCACTTGGGTGCTCCGAGAACTCAGTTTGATTCGTTTAGAGAGCCATAGGTCGTGAGGTTCTTTTATATTTATTTTATTCTATTTTCCAGATTTTATTTTGGGCGCCAATCGAGAGGAGATATCGATAAAGAAAAAGTAGAGAGATAGAAAAAGAATACTGTATTATGAGTGAGACCAATCTTAACAGTACACGAAGCACTTCAATAAAACTCAGTAAAATTTGTTTACTAAATAAACTCTATTAAAAGCTCTAATATTTTTTTTTATTAAAACATTTCTTTAAAAATACCATAATACTCCATAAAGAGTTCATAAAGAATGGGGAAACTACCCTAAGGAAGGTAAGTATAATAAAGCGGGTTATCACAATTTAAACTAGGCTAAAGCATAAAATGGTTAGGTATCACTCAAGAGTACGTGCAAATGTATGCTCATGATATCATTCAAAAATGATACAACACCTTTCATAAATTAGATACTATAAAGTACACCATAAAGCAATCTAAATGTAAGCTTAGTGAATAAGTGAAATGTTAATAAATGAGTTTATGCCAATCTATGCTTAAAGGCTTGATGAGAAATGGGAAATATTTTATAAAAATTCAATAGGGTTAAGATGCTTATGTCATGAATTAAGATACTTTAAAGCTCGAAGCTTTTAGGCATGGTCTCAACCGAAAGAAAAACAGTGTATCTTAACTCATGTATATAAACTTAATGAAAAGGAGAAAAATTTAAATGCAAACAAGTATACTAGAACTTGAACTCTATCAAAGCTCAAAGCTCTTCGGTGAGAATTCTTAATAATGTTAAATGGTGAAATAAATGCGATACAATTTATCATAAATTAAATGACTTTAAAATTTAGAGCCTCAATGCATAGATCGTAAGGTAAGTTAGGAAGATAGTTACTGCAAGGTAAATACTATAGAGTATATAAGAAACTAAGTTATATTAAAGCTTATAGCTTTTAATACACAAGTAAGTTTACTTTAGAAAGAGGGAAGTGGTAGGTATTGCGAGCTAAATACTAGAAAGCATATCATAAAATATAGTACACTAAAGCCTATGATGCACTAATAATACAGTTAGGTAGTAAGAAAGAAAGAGGGTTATTGCAATTTCACACTCGTGACATAAACTGCAGTAAGACAAGCTGAAGGACATCTACGTTACTAACAACAAATTAAAATTGCCAGCGAGATCAACTGATCCAGGTGAAAGTGCTAATTTAAAGTTACCTACTCGTACGAGTACTGGATAACTTGGTTACAATATTCACAATAATATAAAAAATAAATGAGTCTATACTCAGGGTTTTTATCAATATCACCTCTGAGTAATGCTCTAGTTAAGTAAAATTCAAAAAGGGGTTAACATCTTGAAGAGAAACAAGCAAAAATATATATAGCAAAGGTTATGCAGATAGTGAAATGTTAATGAATGAAAAATGTTCAGGAAAATCACCAAAGAATATAGGCCAAAAGCTAACGTTAAAGAAAAATACTCATCTTTTACAATTCAGATGTTCGGGTGCTTCACTATTCACTGCGGCTTCTCCCTGTAGAAGTCCTCTAGTCACACCACACGGCAAGCGACCCAGACTCTACAAAATTCCAGGCAGGTTCAGGACGGTAGCTAAACTACCAATGGCCTCGGGAATGGCATCGAACAGCATGCTCCGTCAAACCATGTAAACGCTGACTCCTCTCTGGCAAAGTTGGACTCACCGACAGCAAATTTAGCAAGCAAATTAAAGCATGTATGCTAGGGTTGAGATTTAGACTTTACATTAAACTTAAGGTTGAAATTTGAAATGGGAATTTAAATATATCAAACTGAAATTTAGGCTTAGGTGAAGCTGGAAAACTGTGTTCGGAGTGAAAATTTATCCTTGCATCGTCGTTTCTTGACTAACAAGTTTTAGGGTGAAATTTGTGACATTGCACTGAAGATTACAGATGTAACGTGGTACAGAAACTGGAACTTGAACTTCAGATCGACATCGTAGTTGTAGAACTAATCTTCAGAGTAGGACTTACAAGTGCGTGGTCACATAAAAATTGAAATTAAATGGTGGATAGAAAATCCATTATAAAAAAAAATCAGAATGAAAGTTTATAAATTTTAAAACATTATGAAGTGATTGAGTTCAAAGTAGAATTTAGCTTGAGGTTGAACTAGGAAAAAAAAAAAAACCTGTAACAAAATGGAGGCCGTTAGCGTGCCATGGTCAAAATACATCTTTGGTTTTACCATTTACCTGGTGTTCTGGTTTTCATCAGCCCTGGTAGACGAATTTAGACTCCATTGCGGACACGAAAGAATTGTTTCACTGTTTTAACTTTAATCCAGAAATTCTGCAGCATAAAATGCCTCTCCAGCCAAAATCAGTACATATTCTTCACTTGGATCGCCTTTCTGGGCCGGCAGCTGATATGAGAAGGAGCGAGTTGGCTCTCCGTCATCAGTTTTATCGAATCGACCGCACAAAAAAATGACGGATTGTCTCCAATACACAATTAAACTCAAATCACATGACCTCCGATAAACTTTGACGTATGGGAAGCAAAATTAGATGGAAATCCAACTTTAAACCGGAAAATTATAAAATTAACCCTAATTTCTCAAACCATCCGACAGACACATGGAAATGAAAAACAAACTGACCTACTCAACGAAAAAGGTAAAAATCGATACTTTCATAGTCTAAAACGACGACTGGGTAGGCATGCATGCATGTATCCCAAGTTGTCTACCAATCATGTTAAAAGTGCGTTGACAGGGGTGTAGTAGGAAATTTAACCATGATACCTAAGATAAATTCTTGAAATTTTTAAAGTAATTAAATTTTTTAGGAAATTACCAAAATCAGTTGTAAGAAGCAAGAATTGCTTGTTACACCACACCGTTTGTAGTAAACGTTGCCTCGTCAGTAAACATTATGTTCTTTAGAAAATATCTATCGTTAAGATAGTTACCTTGCAACCATAAGCAAAATTTAAACCGCCGTTCAAAATCACCATTTAACAGAGTATGTAGAAATTTTGGTTTAAATGCCCTAATCCTATTGCGTTTCAAACACCTCCATACTTTGTTTTTCGTTAAATTCACGATTCTCCCCACTGATCTTATACTATACCATTTGGATTGTTTCTAAATTCTGCTAAGATACGTTCGCCATCTGGATAGTGTCTTTGATTTAAATTGTACCTCCTTGGTCTTTTCTTGAAAACCGCTCCTGTACTTGCGAACAATCTGTTGATTTTGGCAGCAGTATTGTGAGAAATTGGTGCTCGATCATGATGCATTTCATTGAATATTTCACTTACCTGACGCGAGGATCTTTCATTATTACCAAATAACCGGATAATTTCTACTTTTTCTACAATTATAAGAACTACTCTTCGGTTTTGTGCCATCTTCTTAATAGTTAAGTAAGAGTGCTTGAATTATTGACAGTTCATACGAATTAGTAAATGCCAAACAAAAACTTTGTTTCAAAGCATTCTGCGATTAATTTGCTTAAACACAACACAGGCCAGCAACAGTAACACAGCGCGCGTATCTTAGCAAAATTTCGAAAAAAAAAGTTTAATCATAGTATTTGCGAGGATACTGAATTCAACGAAATGATATGGAGGCGTTTGAAACGTAATAGGATCAGGACATTAAAACCAAAAAGTTAGAAATAAACAACCTATTAAAAAAAAAGTGCCAAATTAAAAAAATTTTTTACTGCTAAAATCAGCTCTTGGGATTTCGAATATATTAATTAAAGGGTTTTTTGGGATGCTGATTCTAAATCTGATAGAAAAAATTATTTAAAATAAGCCCTAATATACTTTTCTCAAAAAATCAACCATTTTTTACCCCCCAGACCCAAGGCCTATGATGCATAAAAGGGTTCACTATGCCAAATACTTCATTTTTCTAACATACAACCACTACCAAAATTTGAAGGAAATCGCATTATTAATAACTGAGATATCAGGGTGTATTCATGAAAAGCGGGACACACTGTATATGCCTTTTGCATATATTCCGCCCTTTACAAAATGACATACCGTAACGTCTTGAGCATGCGGTGTTCCTACTACATGACGTTTACGTAACGTCATTGGCAGTCAACGTGTTAATAGTTTAAGGATAATAAAAATAGGAAAAACCTAATTATACAGATAGTACAGGCGCCAGAGGTAATCGAGTATGCAAAATGTGAGGACCGGCAACTATGCTCAAATTCTTTTACCTAAGACACCAAACAAAAAAAAAACCATGTTGCCACCAGCTGTGTTGGTACATTTCGTTTTTCCTCGCTCTTTTGCGCATCGCTTAATTTTTTAGTTTTCACGTATAGCTTACATTACATATTAGGAACATATTTTCTGATACATAAGATTTAGGTCAGATTATGGGCCCCAATTTAGCTCTTATGTGTTAAAAAAAAGTTTAAAGACATGGAACGTTACATTTTCTCCCTCCACTACATATTACCCACAAGCTGGCGGAAGCGGCTTTAAAAGCTATGAAAAATTTGATCACTAAATGTACATATAACGGACAGTTAGATGAAAATAAATACCATGCAGGTTTGTTGGAGTCAAAAACACACCTAAAATGGATGGTAGTTCACCTGATCAAATTTTGTATGGACATTCTTTAAGGTCGTTAGTACCGGCGCATTTAAAATTATTTACCAAAGAGTGAAAAGAAGTAGCGAATATTTGAGATCGAAAAGTTGTATAACAAAATAAAGATGAAATATTTTTACAATCGGACTTCTAAGGGCCTAACTAACCCCAGTTCCATTAGGAAGCAAGGTTTGGATACAAGACAAAGTAAAAAAACCATGGGATAAAATGGGCCAATTTATAGAAGTCGAAGGAAACAATCGAAAATATACTGTTAAAGCACCAAGTGGAGGAGTATATTTAGAAGTAAGCGATTTCTTCGAAAAGCAGTTCCGAAAGGGGAAGAATGAAGGAATAATGAGGGGGGATGTGAGAAATCTGGTTTACCTGTTATATCATAAAGTATATCAATGCTTGCAATCCTTACAATGACAACGAGAACTGCGCGCTTCAAAATATTTACACTGGTGAACTTGTTGATGAATCTTCTTCGCAATGTTTGCTAAATCCAGTAAAAAATGGAGAAAATCTGTTAAGCACGTATGAAAGAGAGCGATTTGTACTGAAAAGCAAAAAGTTATCCGATCCTATTAAAAAAATTAAATTTTACAACTTTGTAACTACTTCTGAAAAATCGAGCAAAAGTACTTGTAATAAAAAGTTGCAAGATGCAACAGATATAAGTCTCTTTCAAAAAACATATATGTTGGCTAATCAACGTGGATTTGACAAAAAAAATTTAGCATCTTATGAAATTTTGAATTACTGCAAGTACCTTTTTGACGCAGATGGATTTTACAGGAAGTCTCCAAAATCGGAACTCGGACTTGAAATTGAAGATAATTATCAGTGTGGTACAAACACTCGACAGGACGTTGTAAATTTACATCTTTCAAAAATTTATATTGTTGATGGTATGGCACTTGTTCATCGAATCCAGTTAAAAAATTTCAGCACCTTTGGCGATTTTGCTGAGGCATTCTTCAAAAAAATCCATAATCTTTTCTTGCAGCTAAATGTAAAACGAATAGATATTGTATTTGACAGATATGATGATATTTCGATAAAATATTTGGAGTCAACTTTACGGAGTAAAGGTCAAACGATGAGAAATTTTATAATTTCAAATGATCATACAAAAATTCCAGCTAATTGTAAAAATTTCTTTTTGAGCAAAGAAAATAAGTTCCAGCTCGTTCGATTCCTCTGTACTGCTGCTCCTAAATATGCACAAGTAAAAGAAGATTGTGAGTTATATATTTGTGGAGGATTTGATGATCCAACAAAATGTTTTAAATTACAAGCCTCTTTGTTTTTTGAAGTACCTGACTTAAATTCGAACCATTTAGAAGCCGATTCAAGGATGTTTTGTCACATATTTCACGCAGTAAGAATCCAATCTGCCCATATCATTATCCTTTGCTCTGTACAGATGTTTTCATCCTGGGAATTTTTTTCTGGAATAAGCTAGCACGTCTAGGTTGTTTAGGTGTATGGTTCGATGGTTCTTATAAAAAGAGATATATTTCAGGATGTCATTTGGCTGCTCAATCCCTTGGAGAAAATATTTGTCGTATTTTGCCAGCATTACACTCTCTAAGTGGTTGCGATTCGACTAGCAGATTGGGATCGAAAAAAAATGCTTTAAGAGCTGCATCGTTGAATTTCGTAAAAAAATCTCTTAGGCATTTAGGAAATCCATACCTAACTGTCGAACAGTTAACAGAATTGGAAACTATTTGCGCCTATCTTTTCTCCAAAAAAAATTAATTGCTGATGAACTTCGCTATAAATTAATATCTCAAAATATCGGCTTCGGCTTAAATTTATTAAAAGTAATTTGCACATCAGATGCTCTACATTTACATTTGTTAAGAGCTTCAGCACAAACATATTATTATATATGGATGAATGCTGACCAAACACTACTACTGCCTATTGATTACACGTTATTAGGGTATGAAGAAAAAAATGGCAAATTGTTCCCACGGCAACTGATGAAGCGCCCATTACCAGAATTGTTGATGCAGCCCTGTAAATGCACATCAAATTGTCGAACGAAGGCTTTTTTTTGTAAAAAATTAACACTAGATTGTATTTCGTTGTGCAAATGTATAAATAATAAGTGTCAAAATAAATAAAAATTTATTTTTTGACTTATTTTCAAATTTGTTTTTTTGCATTAAATAATTTTTTTATCAACAATTCTTGTTTTTATTTTCAACTTTTTTTTTTTTTTTTTCAATTGACTAGCTATCATTAATGGGTCCGTTACATTAGCCCCCCCCGGTGCCCATAACTGCGTAAAATTTTAGCACCCTATAGACCATACCTAGCACTACCTAGCACCCAAATTATAGAGCTAGCACCATAGTCGTTACGGAGTTATTAAGCACTTTTACCGGGGGGGGCTAATGTAACGCTAGCCCCCCCCGGTGCCCATAACTGCGTAAAATTTTAGCACCATATAGACCATACCGAGCACTACCTAGCACCCAAATTATAGAGCTAGCACCATAGCCGTTACGGAGTTATTAACCATTTTTACCGGGGGGGGCTAATGTAACGCTAGCCCCCCAGTGCCCATAACTGCGTAAAATTTTAGCACCATATAGACTATACCTAGCACTACCTAGCACCCAAATTATAGAGCTAGCACCATAGTCGTTACGGAGTTATTAACCTAATTTAAGAATGGCATCGATAACGTTGCCGCCTCATGGTCTGAGGTTGCCGCTAAGCAATTAGAGAATGAATTGGAAGACCTTCAGATAGCATAAGATACGTGCGCAACCGGAATATCGCCAACGTACCAAATGCGACGTTGTCACGTTGAGTAGGGTAGAAAATAATAGTTTTTTTGCCATAAGGATGACAGCTCTGTTTTGAGGCTTTATCGTCTAACCATAAAAACTTATGTTTATTATTACTTAAAATATTATACTATTTACAAAATAAAATTTTTAAAATATATACAAAATTTTCAAGTCTGGTTCTGGAATTCATACCAACCTATCAAAATTAAATAGACCAAAATTGTTGTCACGTGACTTTGCCTCCATCTTGCGAGACTATTTAAAATATTTACTATATTAACCAACTGGTTAAAAAAAGGTGTTGTATATGTTTACTGTTTAATGGATAAAAATAATAATTTTCATATAATTTAGTGCAGGTCGGCAACATCGCGGTAAGATCATAGCCATACTACTACTACAGTGCGTAAATTCTTGTACTGTAAATATAAAAGTGTTTTTATGGCCAACTGTAAATAGCTTTGTCTCTGGTAATTGGTCTGAGGCGGCAACGTTGTTGATGTCATTTTTAAATTAGGTTGATAACTCCGCAACGACTATGGTGCTAGCTCTATAATTTGGGTGCTAGGTAGTGCTAGGTATGATCTATATGGTGCTAAAATTTTACGCAGTTATGGGCACCGGGGGGGGGGGGCTAGCGTTACATTAGCCCCCCCCGGTAAAAGTGCTTAATAACTCCGTAACGACTATGGTGCTAGCTCTATAATTTGGGTGCTAGGTAGTGCTAGGTATAGTCTATATGGTGCTAAAATTTTAAGCAGTTATGGGCACCGGGGGGGGGCTAGCGTTACATTAGCCCCCCCCGGTAAAAGTGCTTAATAACTCAGTAACGGCTATGGTGCTAGCTCTATAAATTGGGTGCTAGGTAGTGCTAGGTATGGTCTATATGGTGCTAAAATTTTACGCAGTTATGGGTACCGGGGGGGGCTAATGTAACGGACCCTATCATTAATCACAATCACAATCTTTAATATAAGAAAAAATTGGATATTGTCACTAAAACAATCATTAAAATGGTTCCAAAGTATTTGGTCAGTCTATTTACTTGATATCTAAAGGGATGGGGTGTAAAAAAAAATGGACCAATAATCCCCCTGGCAACATCCAGAATCATAATCTGCAAGCTTTTCTGAGTACAAAACCATGCTCAGAATGCGGTCCTCATATTTTGCACACTCAACTCCATCCAGCGCCCGCACTAAGATATCTCTACACTCTCTTAATGAAATATTTCATGTTAAGATAAATTTGTGCAAATAAGCATAAATCATAAGAAATAAAAAATTCCAAATCGAGGGATATTTAAAACCTCGTTAGGGCCATATTTATTTCGAAACATCGATAACCTCTTGCGACTCCATAGAAAATTATGCGAAACACATTAAGGCACATTTTTCATCCTATGCGTACCTTCCCCTGATTTAATATAAATTCACCTGATTTCTAAATCTTATAAAATCGTCGCTAACGACTTGGAAAAACGATTTTTACGAATGTCACGATGCTGGAATATATGTTTTCTTGAAAAATACGTCTCGGCGAGATTGCAATTCTACTTTTGGACATAAATAATAAAGTTATATAAGAGAAATAGTAGAATATATTCTAATGATGAATAGTTAGTTACCTAATTAATAAGTTAACTATTAAATTTATTTTAGTTTTAAGAAAATTACAAAAGAACTATGCCTATAAATATACAAAGTGTATCAGCCAAATGGAATAAATTCGATAATAAATACATGGGGACGTGTCCGAAAAAACGCTCGGACACGTCGATTGATATTTCTAGTTGCGCATTTTTTTTATAAAAACTTTTTATACAGGGTGTGTCATGTGACAGTGGCCAATACCAACTTTCTTATATTAAATATAATACCCTGTATATTATTTTTGGATTCTTCATGAAATTTTAGACATACTTCATGTACAATATCCTATACCTATCTTTAACTGTTTCGGAAATATTAAGTGTTTTCAGATTTATTGCATTTCATATTTTCTTTTTAAAACGCTTTTATTTTTTTTTATTATTAGCTTCACCTGTATGTTTGTTTGTATGAATGTTTGTTTGTACACGACTTCTTTGAACCTGATTTTGGCCCACTTTAAATGGTCAGATTTAATTTAAATTTTGTAAACTTAACAAGAACTGCTGAAGATACAATAATTTGATAAGTTTATCTCATTATCCTGATTAGGATCGCCGGAATTAAATCATTTCGTCACAGATCCTCTGTATGAGAGTGAGAGAGATAGAGCTCACCGTATGCGCATGCGTACTATCTACCTACTTTTCGGCTCGAGCACTCGGCTTAATAGTGTTGGTACATTCTTTCGCTATCAGTTCGTTCAGTCCGTTGGCCGAGCGGGTTTGTGAATCCACTGCTTTAAATCTAGCCATTTCAAAAAGTCATTGTTAAATTAGTGATAGTATTCCATCTCTACTCCGGACCTCTCTATGACTATCTCTACTTAAAAAAAAATTTTTTTCTTAACAATAACTCAAACTAAAAAATAAAAAATAAATATAGTTTAAAAAAACTAAAAAACACGCCTTAATAATAACACTGGCCGACAAGATTTTTCTAACACAGGTCAGCTCTTTATTTTTATAATGAAAATACCCTTCTAATAATAGAAAAAATATTCGGAAAGCCCCAATACGTACCATTTTTCAATAGCTTAATAAGACCATTTTACATTAGCAGGTAGTCAATTTAATTAGGGGCGGTAAAAATGGATGCATTTTATAACAGAAAAATTACCTGAACTGTAGGAATTTTAGTAGGACTTCAGGGAGGATTTACAAAATATTGCTGTTTTCTTTGTTTGTGGGACAGTCGTGCAGTAGATCAGCATTATGTAATAAAAGATTGGCCACAAAGAAGTGAATTTCAGCCGGGATCTCAAAATGTTAAGTTTGCACTTCTTGTAGACCCCAAAAAAGTCCTTCTGCCTCCTCTTCACATTAAACTTGAGCTGATGAAAAACTTTGTGAAAGCTATGAATAAAGACGGTGATGGATTCAAATACCTAAGACAAGTCTTTCCCCAGTTAAGTGATGCCAAATTAAAAGAAGGTATTTTTTTTTGAGCCACAAATCAGAAAATTGCTGGACTATGTCAACTTTACAGAGAAGCTTACCAGGCAGGAACTCAGAGCATGGAAATCATTTGTTAGTATAGTAAGGGGATTTTTGGGCAACAATATGGATGCAAACTATCAACAGTTAGTTGATGAACTTTTAGATTCCTACAAATCGCTTGGTGCCCGAATGTCATTAAAAATTCACTTCCACCTCCTCATTTTTTCCTGAAAATTTGGGAGCTGTCAGTGACGAGCAGGGTAAAAGGTTTCACCAGGAGATCAGAACAATGGAAATTCGCTATCAAGGACGATGGGATCCAGCCATGATGGGTGATTCCTGTTGGTTTTTGAAAAGAGAAGATATGACCCCTCATAAAAAGAAAAAATAAAATTTAATTAGTGTGTTCAGTTAATATTTGTAATGTTTGTGTTTTTTCTAGATGTAAGGTATGTTTAGTAGGTGTAAAAATTTAAATATAGTCGATATACACAGTTAAAAAATTCTTAAATTATTTTTTCAATAGATATTAAATATTGTAACATTAAAAGTGGTTCTATAAATGTAACAAGAAAACGTTACGTGTTACAACTTTTTTTTCTCATTTTCGTATTTGGATAGGTCCATTTTACCACAAGATGCTATTTAGCTTTGTGTTACAACAAAAAAAAAATTTTTGTCGGCCAGTGTAATTAATCAAACTAAAAAGCGGAAAATAAATATAGTTTAAAATAATTCTTGAAATTCTTAATATAGGCAGAAAATAATAATGAACGATAAACATTAGTATTATTGTGAAAAAGCGTGGGGCGCTTTGTGCTATATTTTTCGTATATCGAGCACCCCGCGCTTTTTTAACCATAATACTAATGTTTATCGTTCATTATTATTTTCTGCCTATATTAGGAATTTCAAAAATTATTTTAAACTATATTTATTTTCCGCTTTTTAGGTTGATTAATTATTAAAGCGTGTTTTTTAGTTTTTTTAAACTATATTTATTACTGGTATATCTACAAATACGTAAAACTTGGAAAATCCATTCCCCATAAGCGCTGTGAGGGTTATCACAATTACTGAAATGGTTTAAAAACCCTGTATAGGTAGGTACTATAAAATTTTTTCCATGTTATTATAATGTTTTGCGGTGAGGTATCGATTTCATAAGCATTTTGTTGTAAAAAGCGGAATAAAGTAAAATAAAATAATAAGTACATAACATTACGGTACAAAACAACCAAGAATCGAATTTGGTGCGTTGCGTGTTGTATATGAGGGGAAAATAACAGCCAGCATTAAAAGCAAACGGCAGCGGGTGAAAACTACCTCAATTATAGCACGATCACGTCTAGATTCATATCGTATCAAATAGTTTGACGTAGGCAATCACAAGCGCTAATAGGCAGTTTTGGCAATACGATTCGTGCTTTAACGTTATTTGATCCACAATAATTATAACAGAATCGCTACTTATTAATTTCGATTGCTGTATTGAACTTACATTTGACTGTTCAATAGATGGAATAGGTGGAAACTACCTGCACCCAAAAAATCGTGATTTGATCGCGTGATTTGTAGACTGTATATTTTAGTGAAAATAGATGATACTTTTATGATCCAAACAAGACTATTTTGGGCCAACAGGTCTGAACGGAATTTTGTAAGCTTCTCACCATGCTTTTATTGTAGTGCGGTTTGTATTTAATGAGAATAATTCCTGTTATGCTTTGGAGGTGTCTACCATCGACACTACTAAAAGTCAGTGCGGGCTATATCCATCCGGGTACTTATGTATTTTATTACATTAGTAGTAGCCTTAGATATTGACAAGCCATGACATGGCGAAATGCTTCTAAAGAGGGATGTTACGAAATGATAGGAAGCTTTTCTTCAAGAATAATTGCTTGGTCCCAAAAACCGGTAGTTGTGAATTTTATAGACCTTCCTAGTAGATTCCAATTTTTTCTGGATCCCAATGTTGGATTCCATGCATTTTGCCTGTTTTTCTCTTAGAGAAAAGTCAGCGTCTGGGTTTAAGAATTAATAGATTTTGTTTTTATAATTCATAGTACTGTTTCTTTGTACTTGCTATTGCCTATCTGTTTTACACGCGTAAAGGCTCATTTACACATGGCAAGTTTACTGGCGGAAAGTACTTGCCGCCAGTAAACTTCCCATGTGTAACCCAAAGGATTATTGTACTTGCTTCTTGCCGGCCAGCAGCAAGTAAAGTTTCGGCGACGGCTAGTTTTTTAGCCAACTTGCGTGTCTTGACAAGTAGCTGTCCGCGTGTAAACATGGTTTTATTATATTCCGCAAGTTGCCGTGTAGATTTCAGTTTCCGATAAATAATAATAATTGAAATATAATAAAAAAGCAATATATAAAACGTTCTGACGCTTAATCCAGCTTCTCTGACCCGTCCTCTGACCCGGGCCATACTCGTTTCTTCTTTTTTTTCTTTTGTTCTTCAAAAATACTCATGTTTTCCTCAATACCAGCTACAATAACTCTCACAGCAGCACGCACTACCGTACTCGGAGCCATCTTGAATTTTGATAACTAAGCAAGTAAACTATCCAATGTGTATACATAGAAACGAAACAAGTTTACTGGCGGCAAGTACTTTCCACCAGTAAACTTGCCATGTGTAATTGGGCCTTAAGATAAAGAACAGGGAGTGTCTTAGCTCCAGGGTCTATACTCCCAGCTGATCTTCGGCACTTCCAATTAGGTGTAATGAATAATGCATAGCTATCGTTTTAGTTTTGTATCATAATGGAAATAAATACAATATTTATTTATTTATTTAAAGCACAGGACATTTCACTAGTGATCGACGCTTCTTGAGCGTGTGGCATTGTTTATGGTTAGCTATAGTCGGATCTGGTCTTATCGTGCGGGTCATACGATTCAAGAAAGACATACTCTCAGTTTTTGTTTTCTTTACTTGCGTTTAATTTTACCCTCTAAATAAAATACGTAAGATAAATGAGACAGACTTATTCCATTTTGACACGAAAAAAAAGGATATGTATTTACTTTCCAGCGATCCTAAAAAAGCTTATAATAGCACCAGCTACGTTTTATTTTAAATATGCCAGTTTTGTGACTTTGACAGTTTGTGACAAAATGAAACAATTTTTTGGGTTTTTGCATCCCCAATCAAAAAAAATGGTACTTAATCTGATAAACTATTTCGAAAATGAAAGAAAAAGTGGAAATTCGCCAACCAATATTCAGGAAACTGTAGCCAAAGCACTGGGAATTAGTTTAAGGACTGTGCAGAAAATTGTGCATAAAACAAAACATAACATAATACCCAAGAATACTAAAAAGTGTAAACGAAGAAAGCCAAAGACTGAGGATTTAAGCGAAAATATTAAAATGAGAGTTCGAAATGTGATTTACGATTTATACAAATCAAAAACCAATGTAACTCTTCCAGTTTTACAAAAAACATTAAATATTCGGGGTGTTTTGAAAATTGGACTTGAAGCGTTATCAAAATGAATAAAAAATTTAGGTTTTCGCTATAAAAAAGACTGTAACCGAAGATTTTTATGTGAGCAGCCACAGATACTGAGTCAGCGTGTTCAGTTTTTAAAAAAATATACGGACAATTACAAATCGAAATTTAGAAAAGTGGTATTTTTAGACGAAACGTGGATATTTTCGAATGGAAGTGGTTCAAAATCTTGGCAAGATGAGTCTGTAAAAAGTGTTAAAAGGAAAAAGGGGTGCGGTACGGGAAAGCGTTTTATTATTTTGCATGCCGGTCCTGCAACAGGATATGTTGCAGGTGCGAGTTTATTTTTTTCTTCAACATCAAAAAGTGCTGACTATCATGATAATATGAATTGCGAAATGTTTGAAAAATGGTTAAAAGTTCAATTGATACCAAATTTGGATGCTTCGTCTTTAATTGTATTAGATAATGCATCATATCATTCAAGAATTTTAAATAAACAGCCTACTTCATCTTGAAGGAAAAGTGATATTTATGAGTGGCTGGAAAAACACAACCAAAATCCTTTACCAAATATGCTTAAATCGGAACTCCTATCAATAGCAAAGTCTCTTAAAAAACCCAAAATATACGCGGTAGATGAAATACTGCGTGAATATGGTCATGAGGTTCTACGACTGCCGCCATATCATTACCAGTTTAACGCAATAGAATTATTATGGGCTGGTGCAAAGTCTTATTATGAAAAACATGTAGGTGATGGTCTTAAATCCGACCAAGTACAAATAGTTTGGCAAGATTCGTTAGATCATATTACACAAGAGTACTGGAAGAAATCGGTGGAACATAGAGAAATATTAATAAGGGATTGGTGGGATCGAGAACAAGTACTAGATGTCGAAGTAGCGCCAATGATAATTGCTCCATTCGAAGACGACTCAGACGACGAGGACTTTTCAGATTTTATAAGTGACGATGAGAATTTTTAGGCTATAATTATAAACGGTGTTTTTCGTTTATATTTTTTAGTATTCTTGGGTATTATATTATGCTTTTTTTTCATGCACATTATTCTGCATAGTCCTTAAACTAATTCCCATTGTTTTCATTACGGTTTCCTGCATATTGGTTTGCGAATTTCCACTTTTTCTTTCATTATCGAAATAGTTTATCAGACTAAATGCCAATGTATTTTTAGGTTTTAGTAGTAAAATTGTTAAAATAAATTGCACTGTTTATTATTATTGTTTTTAATTAAAGGGTACAGTAGGTATATAATTAACGATTATATAATTTTTTTGTAACTTTTTCAACTCCCCTGTACATAATTTTTACAAAACTAATAATATTAGGTATATGTGGCTATCTTCGCGATAGCTAAAATAATGAAACTATTTTTCCTTCCTTCGGTATATTTGTAAATAATCTCACAACATTTTGATAGCCTCTGTGTTGTCTGATTTGACGCATATGATCAGTGACCTTTGGACCCGCACGTTAAGACCAGATCTGACTATATCGGCTGATTTGACGTTAGTGTAATAGTAATAGTATTCACCTGAAGATGACTGGAGATATATACCATTTGAAATGTTGTAATTTAAAACAAATAAAGACATTTGCAAGTCAAAAACTCTTCTGTCATTCAGTAGTTCTGAAGGTTCTATTGACAAGTCGCTTCTAATCCATGTTTTTATTAACGTAAAGAACAATACGCTATCTTTCAAATAAAATCGTTAACAATAGTTTGGTATACGCAATGCCTTCGTGTTAGAAATAGTCCCATTCAAATAATTTCCTTTAATTATACACAGGCCTTTGTTTTAAGGTGACAATTGATAAGGTTACAGCCAACAAGCAGAATGAAGTTAATTACATACCCTATTTTAATTAATGGCATATTGTATTGTTTTTTTTTCCATTCCAAGAACGGTGTTCTTCCATTACATTGATTAATTATAAAGATTGTGGTTGAATATCTTCCTTTGTTATTGCAATCTCTTGTAGATAAAATTTCACTATTAAATTTTAATAAATAGGAGAGTTATGATTGTTCTGATTTATCTTGTTAGTGTTCCTTGTGCGTCACGTAGCTGCAGTGGCGTAGCGGATACCTCCGCAGATCCTAGGCCGCGGGGGGGCACTTAAGGGTAGTTCATTTGTAATTTTTTTTCCAAAAAATAAATAAGGAAGTTTATGTTAGTACTGGTTATATTTAAATTTAATTAAAAGTGAATATTGTCGCATATCGGACAAGTGTGTATAGTGTTTCTTAGATCAATTTAATGACATAAAACAGTATGAATTTCATAACCATAGGCGTCCCAAACAAATAATTAAAATGCGTATACACACTTATAAGTTTGTTTTACATTAGGTCTTTGTACATACTACACTTTATAAACCCACTGTATATATAATAATATTATATTAAAATAATAAATATAAGGTAACTCAAAAATTCTATACACAAAACTAAAATCAGAAAAATAAACCTGACACGGCACGACACTGCTCAGAAAATGCTTTAATTTTTTTACAAAAACTCCATTCTCGGACCATTGTCCAGCCCGTCCACAAGTTCCAAATTACGTACATTTTATCTTCGTCTCTTCCACGCCATCGGCGGTCACTGACCTATCTCTGTCTGACAGAATCGATCATTGAATGGGCTGAAGACCGCTTCAGCTTATACCAGCCGCTTTAACTGACGCTTGTATCCCTTGGCAACCGCAACAAATTATATGCTGTTGCCAATTCTTCAAAATTTTCGGATTTGTAAGCACAATAGAAGTATATACGAGAAACAAGGGTTTGTTAATTAGTTGTTTTTAAACACTGAAAACACTTTTTGTCTTGATTTCAGTTATATTGTTTCTTAAGGACTAAAGAATGTATTATTATAACAATGAATGACTTGTTATTTTTTTCTGTCACACTCAAAACTCCTCGGTTTAAAGTATGTTTGCAAACTAGCTTTCAAAGAAAGTTACTGACTAACAATTGAATACTGATATAAAAGAAACATTTTTAATAAAAAAACTTAAGGAATTGAAGAAGAAAGATCTGACAACCCTAGTTGTGAGGTCGGTCTCTTTGAGACTGTTTACCGCCGTTTGTATGCCGTATGGAATGATTGGAATGTCATCACACTAACTTTGGATAAATTATAACTGCTTTTCATATTGGAATAGACAGAGATCCAAACACAATGGATACCCTGGGGCGGGTAGACCACGACGTCCGTTTCGTCCTTATTAGGACTCTACGAGCAGCCATAACCCAAGCAATTCCAACAACAGCATTACGATGTACTAAAACCCTTTTTGCAAAGGCAAAGCGGCCATCAGTACTCCGTAGCGCCATCCCAGCGAAATTAACTTCAATATAAAAGGCAGTCACACTGTTAATAAATCGAAAGTTGTCTAACTAAATAAACCACGAAGTGAATCACAATCCAGTATAAGGAACGCTATTTGCGTTTTCACCGAAAACATTTGCCATTTTTCAGACCAGAAAACAGATCAACGCTGGCACCCACTAGAATGCGTGCAATTCGTCAGTTTTGAGCCATAAAATTGTTTAGAAGGTAATATAAGTAGTGTCCGCGAAAATAATAAAAAGTAAATATTGTGGCATGTCGGACAAGTGTAACTGCTTTTCATATTGGATACACATAAGTTATGGCTGCCCGTAGAGTCCTAACAAGGACGAAACGGCCTTCGTGGTCTACCCGCCCCATGGTATCCATTGTGCTTGGATCCCTGTGTATTCCAATATAAAAAACAGTTACACACTTGTCCGATATGCCACAATATTCACTTTTAATTATTTTCGCGGACACTATATTATCTTCTTTAAATTTAATATTAACACAGTAACTCTAAAGTACGATTCCGTATTGGATATTCTGTAAGCAATAGTTTCATGCTTTGGAGCCTTAGATCAAAGTATCAACTCAAACATTTTTAAATTTTCCTAGTACTAAGGTGTAGTGTAGCATACATTTTTCGTTTTTCGGGTTCTGTTAACCATTATGGGCTCTGTATTATCGCTACACCTGCTACAACGGTAGATAAACTTGTAAAAAATGTTACCATAAGACATCTTGTCATTCTGATATAGACCAAGAATATTGTCATTATCAACAAGCTTGATATTTATACTATATTGATCACATTTCGACTTTATTGAAAAAACTTTTTTACATGATGCATTTTGTAATTTTGTACAACTTCTTTAAATATGTATATATTATAACTAGAGACCGACCGAAGATTCGGTTTCGGCTAGTTTCGGCCAAAAAATCTTGTTGCGGTGACAGTTTCGGTTTCGGCCAAAAATTGGCGGAAACTTCGGTTGCGCCCAAAACGGCCAACTTTGGGGAGTTCGTAGGCAGTGTTATCTATATAAATAGATATCTTTGTTACATATTTTAATTATTGTTTTTTATTTCATTTAACACGAGTTCACTGTCCGTATATGTGTACAAAATACATTAGATTTCAGTATACAATAGAATTTTTAACGTGTATAAATAAGTTTCGATCTTGGCCGAAACTGAGACCAAGGCCGAAAATTCGGTTTCGGCTGAAAATCTTGTTTCGGTCGGACACTAATTATAACTAAGTTTACTTAAATGTAACATTTACAAAATAAATTATGTTTAAAACTGTTAGGGCCGTTTGCAAAGGTTCCACTTACATCTTATTCATACGTAAGTGGCACCTAAATCTAAGATACACCTTAATGTTTATTTGATTTGCTAAGGTTTCACTTACCGAAAGTTTAGCTAAGTTATAGGTAAAAGCGGCAACGTTGGAAAATATAGTAACTAACCAGGGATATTTTAACCTTTATGGTAATTTTTATGTCATAAGTCAAGGGGAATGGAAAGTTTGTTTACTTTGTTTATTATTCTTGATATTAAAGGTTTTATTTATGTATTAATACTTACTAATCATAGGGATACTCTACTTCGGCTTCAATTTCAACTAAAATTAATACTGCTGTGTTTTTTGTAACGCGAAATTTTTGAAAAAAAGTAAGTTGATCAAAGGAATGAAAATATTCACTCCGATTATATATCCTCCTAGGAATTCCAAATATTACTTAATTTATTTCATCAAGCTCATCATCTTCAACTATTAATAAATTCCTTTCAAATAAACCCATTTTCAGCAGAAAATTCTTTAAAAATGAGAAAATGGGGTTAGAATCAGTTAATGTGCAGTTTAAACCGTAAAAATTTTCGGCTTAATATTATGTCTATTTAAGCCCAGCTTATGGGCCGGATGATCGACTGTGCAACGGAAAATAATAGTTTAAGTGACACCTAAAGTTAAGCCCAACCTAAAACGTCTTAAGTGGAACCTTTGCAAACGGCCCTTAAAGGTATAAAATGCACTTTTAAATATTATAACAATATCACTTACTTTAATGATGGTAGACGGTGTCACAAGAAAGTTTCTTACATAAAGTGAAAACTTTTTTTTCCATTAATTTTATAATGAACTTTCATCAAGTAAAAAGCCTTTACCATCCAAATAATAAAATCAACTTATTCAAAATAGTTTCAATATTTTGATGCCAACTGCAATTTTAATTACGAAATGTTCACAATTTAATAGATTTAACACTGCGCTATGACGATACACATACGTGAATAACAAACAAATATATTTATTTACAAAATAACCAGCTGTCTACGATAGCTCTGTTTAATTAAATTTCACAAATAATTACTGACTTTGCAAATGACATTGGAGTTCCCATAAACATTATTTGGGTCACGTAACAGTTCAACAAAACCCTGGCTTGAACTCTTTGATCACAATAATATTGTTAATGCAAACGAGACCAATGTTTACAGTGACATATTTAAATATATAGCTTGTTATAAAAATTATCTTTTGTATGCTCTATGTTTTGATATTTTCGAGTAGAGAGAAAGAGAGAAAGATAATTTTCATGTTTTTTCATGTCACTTTAAATGAGGGCCAAATTACCACAAAATATCGAAAAGTATGTACAGGGTTATCCAACCAAGACTAGACAAGGCGATTTTTTGACTTTTCCTGTACTTTTATAAAAAAACTGAAATAGCCATCTTAAGTCATTTTCTCCCGCGAATTCGAATATCTTCAGCAAAAAACAATTGAACATCAAACAAAAGTACTAGGGGTCACTTTGATATTTTTTTAAATGGAACACCCTGTATATTTTTACATTTTTAAATTCCACATAAAATTATAATTATTTTTTATTAAATGCACTATTAGTCTATACTCCATAGTTTCCGAGATATTGACTCTCGAAAAGTGACATTTTTGAACTTTGACAGCTTATAACTTTCTAACAGTACGTCTTAGAGCAAAACGGCTTACATGTCCCTATCTTTAAATTTTATTATCTTCCCAAAAAAATCAACTTCCGGTTAAACCAGATGTAACTCGAAAGAAGGAAATATAGTTGTTCCGGTTTAACTGGAAGTTGATTTTTTTGGGAAGATAATAAAAATTGAAGATAGGGACATGTAAGCCGTTTTGCTCTAAGACGTACTGTTAGAAAGTTATAAGCTGTCAAAGTTAAAAAATGTCACTTTTCGAGAGTCAATATCTCGGAAACTATGAAGTATAGACTAATAGTGCATTTAATAAAAAATAATTATTATTTTATGTGGAATTTAAAAATGTAAAAATATACAGGGTGTTCCATTTAAAAAAATATCAAAGTGACCCCTAGTAAGTAAATTGATGTTCAATTGTTTTTTGCTGAAGATATTCGAATTCGCGGGAGAAAATGACTTAAGATGGCTATTTCAGTTTTTTTTATAAAAGTACAGGAAAAGTCAAAAAGTCGCCTTGTCTAGTCTTGGTTGGATAACCCTGTACATTTGTACATAAACACTTCGCTTTGCGTCTGTAAAAAAATTAATTTAAGCAAATTATTTAGTAATACTACTAAACCAAATTAACCCCAATACTCTCATACCCATTACTCCCTTATTAAAGAATAAAATTAGTAGGTAATATGAGCACAATAGTACTAACCACTAATAAGGAAAAGCATATCATCAGTAGGTATACTGACCGATAATTAAATAAAAGGATATCACAAGCAAAAAAATTTTGAAGAATTAAAGTGCCGAAATTAAATATAGAAGTGTACAATAAACAATAGTACGTTGTACAATAATAGAGTCAAACGCATTCAAAATCTGTACATTACTGTATAATACTGAACGGTAATATGAGCATAATAATATTAAAAACTAATAAGGAAAAGCATATCATCAGCACTTGTATACTGATCAATTAATTAAATAAAAGCGAATCACAAGCCAATGAATATTGAATAATAATAATAATAATAATAATAATAATAATAATAATAATAATAATAATAATAATAATAATAATAATAATAATAATAATAATAATAATAATAATAATAATAATAATAATAATAATAATACAAGTGCTAAAATCAAATATGAGTGGGTAATATTAGCGAAATAATTCTCAAACCTAATAAAGAAAAGCGTATTATCAGCATTTGTAAACTGACCGATAATTAAATAAAAGCGAATCACAAGCCAATGAATATTGAATAATAATAATAATAATAATACAAGTGCTAAAATCAAATATAAGTGGGTAATATTAGCGAAATAATACTAAAGCCTAATAAAGAAAGGCGTATCATCAGCCTTTGTATACTGACCGATAATTAAATAAAAGGATATCACAAATAAAAAAAATGTTGAAGAACTGAATTGCCAAAATTAAATATAGAAGTGTATAATAAACAAGTACGTTGTACAATAATAGAGTCAAACGCATCCAAAACCTTTACATTACTGTACAATACTGAACGGTAATATGAGCATAATAATATTAAAAACTAATAAGGAAAAACATATCATCAGCACTTGCATACTGACCGATAATTAAATAAAAGGATATCACAAACAAAAAAATGTTGAAGAATTGAATTGCCCAAATTAAATATAGATGTGTATAATAAACCAAAGTAAGTGGTACAATAATAGTCAAACGCATCCAAACCCTGCACATAACTGGACAATACTGAACATATTTTTTTAAGGCCACAAAACCTTTAAGTATTATTAAAAATCCATCCAGCCCCGGTCTGGAGTGCTTCAAAACATGCGAAACACGTCGAAACAGCCGTCAATGAGACCGCTGGGATAGTGACTGGATGCCTAAAACCCACCCCAGTTTAAAAACTCTATCCTCCAATTGGAATCGCTCCACCACATATTCGACATGGGGTGGCTGCTGATGTCGAAAGGAAAAAACAACAAAACGACCCAAAACACCATCATCCGAGATGCAAGACGAACATTGCTAGATGGGGACTACTTCCGGCCAACGAAGACACAAGATGCGAATGTGATGCAATCCAGGACCCGAATTACCTCTTAGTCTGCCATATGCTTGAACAGCCCTACAGGATGGAGGACTTATTTCTTGGAAATGACCAGGCCATAGCGGCTGCTAATTATTGGAAAAAGAGTGTCTGAACCGGACACGAAAAGTTAGTAAAAATCCATAAACTTGTTTTGGTGTTCGGGAAAAAATATCTTTAATTCCAAAACGTTTGACAAAAGCGTTGACATAAAAAATTAACGTTTTACAACTAACCCTTGTATACCATGCTAGTTTTTAAGTATTCGATTTTTGAAGAGTAATGAAAATCGTTCATGAAGAAAAAATTGATTAAATTCTAAAGTAAATGGAAAAAATATATTGTTCGCGATCTATTCGTAATTCAAGTTCAATTAATATTTCATGAACGTCTTTGCTGTTAAATTGGCCGCTTTTGCGAAATTATTTTAAAATCACTCAGACGATTAGCCAATTAGGGTCGCGAATTTATTTTTCACAGGCCATTTAACTTTATATATACTTGCTGAAGCTGAAAAACGACCTGCTTCGAGCGAAAACTTTAAACGGAAAAATAAATATTTAAGTTTTTTAGTTTGCTTAAACATAGAAAAAAAAACATATCAAATTACCTTAATCTTTAAAAGTTCCTGTGCATACCCCGAGAGACAAGACAATTAAGTTTTTTTGGTACCATTTTTTTGTTGTGCTACAATAGCATAGCAACAAGAACGTATAGTCAAATCTGGTCCAAAGGTCACCGATCATATGAATCAATTCGAAAATTCCAGAGCTTATCAAAATGTTGTGAGATTATGTAGGTATCAATATACTCGGAGAAAAGAAACATAGTTTTATTTTAACTGTCGTAAAGATAGCCATTATATAATATTATTATTTTTGCAAAAATTATGTACACATAATAGTACAGGGGTGGCGAGCCTGTAAGTATTAACGTGCCATTTTTTCTAAAGAAATTTTTACTGAGGCCATAGACGTGCCGTCAAATTCGTAATATATCTAATAATTCATAGTAAACTTTCTGATCGGTGGTGTGCCCAAAATTTTATGTCGCGTGCCATCAATGGCACGCGAGCCATTGGTTCGCCATCCCTGTAAATAGTATACCTATCTACTAAATCTATTTATTAAAAACGACAATAATAAACAGTGTAATTTATATTACCAATAAAATTACCTAACCTAAAAATACAATACGATTAGCTATTTCAAGAAATAAAAAGAAAAAATGGTAATTTGCCAACCAATAAGTAGAAGTAGCAAAAGCACTGGTAATCAGTTTAAGGATTGTACAGAAAATTGTCCATAAAAGAAAGCATAATATAATACCGAAAAATACTAAAAAATGTAAACAAAGAAAACCGTTTATAATTATCGACTAAAAACTTAAAAACTGTCATCATCACTTAGAAATTCTGAAAATTCCTCGTCATTTGAGTCGTCCTCGAATGGAGCAATGATCATCGGCGCTACTTCGACATCTAATACTTGTTCTCGATCCCACCAATTCCTTATACATTTTTCTGCATGTTCCACCGATTTCTTCCAGTACTCCTGCGACCATCACCTACATGTTTTTCATAAAAAGATTTTGCCCCAGCCCATATTAATTCTATCGCATTAAACTGGCAATTATGTGCCTGCAGACGTAGAACCTCATGACCATATTCACGCAATATTTCATCTACAGCGTATATTTTGGGTCATTTAAGAGACTTTGCCATTGATAGGATTTCGGGTTTTAACATATTTGTAAAGGATTCTGGTTGTGTTTTTCAAGCCACTCATAAATATCACTTTTTCGCCAAGATGAACTAGGTTGTTTATTTAAAATTCTTAAATGATATGATGCATTGCCTAATAAAATTAAAGACGGCTCATCTAACTTTGGGATTAATTATTGAGATTTTAGGCATTTTTTATTTATTCATTTATTTATTCATTTATTTATTTATTCATTTATTGTATCAAAAGGAACTAAAATCCTTATTACAAGGGTTGGTTGCTTACCCTTACAATAATTATTAAGCACATAAATATTATTTTGAAACAAAATGCTAACCAAATCCAAAATACACTCTTAACCCACTAAAAAAAAGTAAAACCAAAAGTATACGTTTAATAACATGATGATAATTAATAATAAATCACCTAAATTCAAATTAAATTAGAAAGAAATCAAAGGCTACCTAATCATTTCGTAGAAATGATCGCACCCTCTTTGCGCCAACAAAATTATAAATTGCAGATAGTTTTTGGAAAGAGTTTGAATCAATCGCACAGACCAGACCATGCATGCTGTTTATATTATTGCTTTCTAGAAAAGTTTCACGTAAATGATAATAAAAGGGGCACTCAAAAAATAAATGATAGACATCTTCGTTGCGCAGTAAATTGCAGATGGAGCAGATTTGATCAGTGTGAATTATGTAAGTATTTTTTGACAAGTAATTTTTAAGTAATTTTTATTGCATGTTCTAATCTGTGCAACTACTTTTGTCAAGTGTATTGGAGCTCTCACAGACAAATACTTTGGTAGATTTATGTAAGATAAATATGGGGCAAACAACAGGAAAAATGAGCGAGACAGAATGTCTGCGTCCCTCTGAATGAGGAAGGTTTTGTACCTCACTGTTAACTCACTTATGGTTTTTTTTTGGATGTGCTGTCACATTAGGACAGTTTTCAAAAATATTTACGCACCCTAACTGTTCAAAATAGTTTTTTAGTTGAAGAAGCCAATTATATTTTTCGCAGGTATTGTGGATTAAGGCCTTTAATCGTAAAAAGACAATTTTTGGGAGTCTATCGTCAGGCATTGAGATTAATTTAAACAGCCAAGACAGTGCCGCCTTAAAAATTAGTAAAGATAATTTAACTGAATCAGTTTCAAGACGTACCAAATAATCGGGCGTATTCCTTGGCAAGCAGAGAAGTCGCTTAAAGAACCCAACCTGAACCCTTTCAACGATGCTATCGTATCTCAAACCCCAAAGTCCAATGCTATACGTTAAGGAGGGTAGAACAACGCTGTCATACAATCTTCTTCTAGAATATCAATAGTTCATTTTAGTTCTTGCCATTAAGCTTGTGAGTGCCGCGAAGCCCTGTTTGCACTTCGTCATCGTTTTGTTAGACATTTCACGAAAAACAGCAGATGCCGAAAATTCAACCCCCAAATAAGCATAGCTATTAACTATTTCTAATTGTTGGTTATTATAATAAAAATTGTGACTGGAAGAATTCTGAAAATGACCGCCCTTACTAAAAATCATTACTTTTGTTTTTTTGGTGTTAATTTTTAAATAGTTTTTGTCTGCATATTCTTGCAAAACCTGAAGTTTCCTATTTAAATCTTGCTGTGAGTCGCTTACCAATACTAGATCATCCGCGAATGCCAACAAAATAATGCTAACCATATTGTCAATACTTAACCCTTGCAGCCCCTTAGAATAGAAGAATTCCCCTTTGTCATTTAAAAAAATTGAAAAGAGCAATGGGCTAAGGGATTCGCCCTGTAAGACTTCCTCAACTATATCATATGACCTGGTGTGAGAGTTACCTGTTTTTATAGACATTGTGGCATTATCGTACATGTACTTTATTATTCTAATTATTTTGGCACTGATGCCCGTTTTATAAAGTTTTTCCCACATCAAGCCATGGTTAATGCAATCGAAGGCCTGCTTAAAGTCAATAAACGCGACATACACTTTTCGGCCCTTTAATCTCAGATGGATCTGTATCAAGGAATTTAAAATAAAAATGTTATCAAGACAACCACGTTTTTGACGAAATCCCGGTTGGCACTCTAGAAGAACATTGTTGGCTTCTACGAATGAAGTGATACGTTTAAGTAAAATTAATGTAAAAAGTTTGGCACAGCAATTTATTAGGGCTATTCCTCTATAATTTTCTGGATTTTGTTTTGGGCCATTTTTATGCAACATTGTTAGTATTACTTCCGACCAGCTTGTAGGCGTTTTTTTAGTTTCAAGAATTCTATTAAACATGCTGCAAAGATATAAACGCCAGTTCTGGGGTAGGTATTTAAAGCCATTTTTTAAACATTTCGCGATTCATATTTTCATGATAGTCAGAACTTTTTGATGAGGAAGAGAGAATTAAGCTTGCACCTGTTACAGAACCGGCATGTAAAATAATGAACCGCTTTCCCGTGCCACATCTCTTTTTTCTTTTCACGCTTTTCACGCTTTTCACAGAATCATCTTGCCAAGATTTTGAATCACTTCTATTTGAAAATATCCATGTTTCGTCTAAAAATACTACTTTTCTTAATTTTGATGTGTAATTTTCCGTATATTTAAAAACTGAACACGCTGACTCACTATATGTGGCTGCTCACCCGCTGGTGTGGACTGATCGCTCGTAATCCTTGAGCCATAACAATACCGTGCATAGTTGGAATTTTAACGCTCTCTCTCTCCTCTGTCTTTGTTACACACATACAAGTCAAATCAAATCAAAAAATGCTTTATTGCAAAGAAAGAATGTAGATTCTCATTTACAAAGCTTATCAAAATAACATAAATATAAACATAAAATTACGTCATATAAAGAATAAAACATATATACATATACAAATTAGTAAAAAAACAAAACAAAAGAAACAGTAAAAGTCATACATTAAATTTAAAATAAATAAATAAGTATAAACTAAATTTAGTACTAACCATCCACATACAAACCTCAAAACTCGTCATTATAGAACTCTTCTAAACTATAATATGCTTTTGATTTAAGAAGGATCTTTACTACCTTTCTAAATATATTAATATTATGATAGGCTTTAATATGAGAAGGTAAAAGATTATAGAGTTTTATGCTCTCATAAATGATTGAGTTTTTTGTAACTGTACTTTTTGGGATAGGTAATGGTAAACTGTTTCCATGGCGTGTGTTATAAGAATTGTTGGGTATAACATTTTTAAATTTTTTGTGAACCAAGGAAACAGTCTCCAAAATAAAAATGCAAGGTAGCGTCAGAATACCCTCCCGCAAAAATAGAGGTCTACAATGCTCTCTAGACTTAACCCTTTAATGCAAACAAACAGGCTATTCATGTAGTAATGGTTTAGTCTATTCTATAAAAGGTCTTTAGGAATTACCCTGCATATTAAAAGGGTAACTTTAGTATTACTTGACACTAAGACTATAATATAATATGCAATAAATAAATCATTAGAAATTTATTTCATTTAATTATGTGGTAATTTACGTCGAGATAAAAGACAAATCACAAAACTTTTGATTGAATCTTACATTCCAATTAAAACTTTTTAATAAGACATCAGTAGACCCTTAAAAACCCTAAACTTTGTGAAGATTATCGTCTTTTAACAAACTACGGCAATATATAAAGAGAAACACATACTCAACTACTGAAGTTGCTGTATTATTATTTTCTCACTTTATGAAAGTTTTCGAGACGAGCTGTTTATGTAAAAAGAACTTTGAAAGTTGAACGTTTTGAGTTGCCTTGTAAAGTGTATTACTAGTCAGACAATATTTACGTTTTAGAACGAAACTATTACAAGTCATATTTTTTAGATAGATTATGCTTTTGTGATCGCGGAAAACGGCAAAAAAAGGGAATATAATATACTATTGATTTTTTTTTGTTGTCTGTTAAGCGAGAAAAAATGTCCAGTCTCATTATACATACAGGGTGTCCCACTTATAATGGAAACAAGCTTATAATTTCGGTATTTTTGTATTGATTGTTTCAAATTTTGGTATGGTTACGTATGATCCTAGGACGCACTTTTCTGTTGCCAAAAATTTTAGGTAACCCATTAGCGTACGGATTTATAGGGGTTTTAAAATAATCATTTAAATATAAAAGTACCTTTAGCGATTATTTTATATCAAAACTAATATCGGAAGTCGATTTGGCATCCATTATAACGACCAAATACAAAATTATAATAAATTAAAACAACCATTGGCGTGCGTATGACCAAATTTATGTTTATTTCTTTGCAAAAATATTGACATCTAAAATAAGAAATAAGGTAATTACCAAAAATGTTGACCATTTGATGGATTCATCTAAAAAAATTACATACGGTAAAAGCAGTGGCATACTGTATTTTCTGCTATAAAATTAAATTTTATACATAGGACATCTAATAATTTATTCTTGCAATGTAAAAAGCTAAGAAATAATCAAACAGGCATAAATAAGAAAATTTGAATCAGTTGGCCATGTAATCAAAATATTATTTATGTGTCAACGGGAAAATCATTGTTATGCCAAATTTAAATTAATAAAATTTGTGCTGTATGAAAAATAGCAGATATGCGTTTGAGTTTGGCCGAGAAAGTAGAAATAGTGAGATTAGTAGGAGATAATGTGCGAAATTGTAGAGAGGCCGCCCAAGAATTCAATCGAAGACACCCTAATCGCTTTATATCGCATAGTACATTTTTTAAAGTGAATCAAATGTTCAATCAACGCGGTTTGGTAGTGCAAGAAAAGGTGAAACGTCCAAGAAATCATCCACAGGATGAAAGAATTTTAAATCATTTCCGCGTAAATCCAAAATCAAGCTTAAGAAGCTTTGATATTAGGCGAAAAAGTTCTGCGTCAAGATGTTTAAAGAGAAATGGTATTAAACCATTTAAACCAAGATTTTTACACACGTTGCAACCAGGTGATAACGAAAGAGGAATTAAGTACTGCCTAACAATGCAGGCAAAATTATATGAAGACAATGGTATTTTTGGAAAAATTTTGCTCACCGACGAGGCAACATTTTCCATAAACGGGACCGTGTCATCTCAAAATATTAGATTTGGGAGTGAGGAAAATCCAAATTGGGTTATTAGGTAATTGTAAAAGTCAATACTCTGCCCGTTTAAATGTGTGGTGTGGTGTATTAAAAGATCGTATTTCTGGACCATTTTTTTTTATACAACTTTAAATGGTGTAAGATTTTTGGAGTTCTTGCAACATGATTTTTGGAATGCTATTTATGGTTTGCCGTTAGAACGGTAAGAATATAGGGAGAATTTGTATGTTCAGTTAGATGGCGCTTCAATTCATAATTTTGGAGCTGTAAGAGGATGGCTTAATAAAAATTTTGAAAATAAATGTATTGGTCGCAATATATTTAGATATTAGCTCAGAGTTGTACACTCAATCATGTTTAGTTTAGCTTATATTAATTTTATTTTGGTTATTATTAGATTGTTATTGTTGTTTTCAAATAACTATTTTGTTTTATTTACATGGCCAACTAAGTTTTTATATTTTTTTGTCACTTGCGTTTTAATGAAGATATTGGTATTCGATTACCTTCTAATTTGTCACATTACAAAACTAATTTTGTAGCAGAAAATAGAGTACGCCACTGTTTTTACCGTATGTAATTTTTTTAGATGAAGTCGTTAAACATTTTTGGTAATTACCGTGTTTCTTATCGTGCGTATTTTAGATGTCAATATTTTTGATAAGAAGTAAACATAAATTTGGTCATACCCACGAGACTGGTTGTTTCAATTTATTGAAACTTTGTATTTAGTCCTTTTAATGGATGCTAAATAGACTTCTGATATTAGTTTAGAAATATTATAATCGCTAAAGGTATTTTACTCTTTAAATTATTATTTTAAAACCTCTATAAATCCGTACGCCAATGGGTTACCAAAAATTGCAAGCAATAGAAAAGTGCGCCCTAGGATTATACGTAACCACACCAAAAGTCAAAACAATCGATTCAGAAATACCGAAAATATAAGCTTGTTTCCATTATAAGTGGGACACCCTGTATATAAGTACCTATAAACGGTGTCCGAAAAAATTAGGTCAATCCGTTTATTATATATTCCTGGAGCAAAAATAATATGACTTTTATAATGCCATTTTTCATTTTGAAATGCTTTTAAAAATTTTAAACTGATTTTTTTGAATAATTCGAGTATCTCATAAGATATTTATTTCAAATTTAGTGCATTGCTTTAGCATAAATAGTTACATCTTTTGAAAAATAAAACAAACAACAATTGTCAAGTATTTAAAATAAGGGGGGGGGGTCGGCTGACCTCCCTCTCATGTGTATTATTTTTTCTGCTAGTTTTCCAAGCGAGCTTAGAAGAGCAATTGGCCTGTATGAGTCCGGTCTTGTGGCAGGTTTTACAGGCTTAAGAATCGGAATAATAATTGCTCTTTTCCACTGTTTTGGAAAATGTTGCAGAAAAAATATTTTGTTTATGATGTGCATAATTTGTTTTATTGTTTTTTGTGGGAGGTTTTTAAATAGGATATTATTAAAGTCGCCACAGTGGATCTATTCCCGTGCGTCATCAATCAACGATCAGGACTCAACGTGGTTAATAACTCTGCATCCTTATTTATTACAGTAACAAGTTTGAATAAAAGCATAAAAGAACGTCTCCAAGATTCCGCAATAATATAACGTGCTAGACAAGAATAAAACTATAAACGTCAATTAATTACTTTTTTTATTTGTTTAGTTGACTACCGTTGTATTTTAGAACGTCATTGTCAACCTTATTTTGATCTGCCAATCTAATTCGTATTTTGTAAATTTGTGTGCCTTAAAACTGTTCCTTTTTCTAAAAATAGTTCTTTTTAGAGCTAATTATACCCACCATCTGTTTTGGCGGTAAGTATTTATGGATTTTTATATTACCCAATTTATTTGTTTTAAATATGCTAACCGTGAAAGTTCTTTGAGAAGTTTACGGCAGTGGCTAAATTCCCTTAAATGGAAGGATGTAAAAACTTGACTTTTGCGATTTTAATAGTCATTAAAACACCAAACTTTTTTAGATTTTAAGCTTTAAAAATAGTATTAAATGTATTAACATTTGTTTGTCAATTTCTTTTAGATAATAGAGAATGCCGAGCAAAACTTAAAATAAATAATAATTTTTTGGGATATTATGTAGATACGTCAAACGGTAGGCAGGCACGTCTATTTTATAAACTTAGTCTTAGTTTTGACTTTTTTCGTCTCGTAATTTTGATTTGATTCATACGATTTTGATGATGTGAAAGTGATGACGCACAGGAAAAAACCACTGTGGCGACTTTATAGTCCTTTGCTTTCGGTATTGTCACCTATTGCAAAGTTTTCCTTAATTATATCTTGTATCCATGGTAATACCAGAACGGCTGACTTGATTTAGCATTTAAAAATTATAGACTGCGGAAGCATACTTAGGGACCCATACTTTTCAAATTATCTTCAGAACGCATTATTTTATCGAAATTTTATAAAAGACAAAAAGTTATCAGAAGGAAATGATTACCTGAAAAAATTTACTTCAAAAGTCACTGGCAAACGTATTAAAGAATAGAAGGTATACTGGCCCCCTATTTTGGTTATTTGACAATTGTTTTTGTTTTGTTTTACTCAGAAGATAGCTCTTTATACTGTAGTACTGTACCAAATTTGAAATTAATATCTTATTAAAGAAAATTAGTTTTTAATTTCAAAATTTGACGCCCTCTATATCGAACATGAGGGTCAGAAATAAAAGGGTATGATAAAAGTTATATTATTTTTGCTTAAATAATAATTATATGGTTAGTGGATTTTCCTCCTTTTTCCGGACACCCTGTATAAATGGCAAAACATTAAAACATTTCTATAGAATTGTTATTTTCATCATTTATGCAAACATCTCGGGAGGATTATTATACCGCGCGAGCAAAAATTATTTGCTTCAAAGAGGGCCTTGCATCTAAGGACGTAATGCTTAGCCGTAGAGCTTAATACCTGTTGGGTGTCAGTAACTACCTGAATTAACAATCAATCAGTTATTCCGTCATCTTTGACAGTCGTTACAGGTAATTTGATTCATTGCTAATTTTTCCAATTTCTTAAACAATTCACACAATGGGCTTTACGGAACAGCATAAAACAATCATGGTTTAAGCGTATTTTCGAAACGGGGTTAGAGTAAATGGTGAGTAGCAATACAATCCGGATTTCTGCATGGACGATTTTCACGAACATTTTCCTAACGTTGCTTTTATTGCTGGGAATTTTTATCATCGCCTGAAAAGAACCGTGGCTGTGTTTAGGAAAACAGGTTCCCTACAACACAAAAAAGGAGCAGGAAGACCATCTGTAAGAACAGAAGAACGTGTCGCAAACGTTCGTGAAATAATGCAAAATATGCCAACAAATTGTATAAGACGCCTGTCCCAAGAAGTGGGAAGATCTTATGGAACATGCAAGTCTATTCTTAAGAAGCAGCTAAGTTTATTTATAAAGTGCAAGTACTCCAAGAAATAAAAGCCGCAGATTTTGAAAGACGCAGGAATTACTCTCAATGGTTTATCCAAAATTTATTGGAAAGAAATGATTTATTAGACCTGCAGAATACACGTATGTAGAGTAGTGAAAATCCCCATTTTTTTGTAGAGTCCACATTGCACCCTCAAAAAATTGTTGTCTGGTTAGTTGTTTCCCGAAGAAGAATAATTGTTGGTCCTATTTTTTTCCATGACACAGTTACAGCACAGCGGTATAGAGACAATATTTTAAATCCATTTGTGGAGCAATTACTTGACGACGAACTACGTTTTGGATATTTTCAACAGAACGGTGCAACCGCCCATACAGCCGCCGAAACTATTAACTACCTACGCAATTTTTTCGACGACAGATTGAACAGTTTTCGATCAGACATTGAATTCTCACCTAGATCACCTTGTTTAACGGTTATGGATTACTTCGTTTTTCGTCATTTCAAGAACACTATTTTTAAAACACCAGTTGCAAATTAAGAACAATTACAAGAAAGGATTATCCAAGAATGTGGTAACATTTCTCCAGAGATGCTGGTCAACACTTTCGAAAAAATTAAGAGACGTGTGAATTCATGCTTGGAGCATGGCGTTGGCCAATTTTAGCAATTTATGTAATTATTTTTCTTTCTGTATATTCTTACTTTGTTAATTTTGTAAACAACAAAAATAAATTTTTGTATTTGTCTACTTATTTTATTACTCATTAGTTTGGCATATCATGTCTTAATATGAATTTGACAAAATTTTAACCTAGGTTTGGTTAGATATAATATCGTCCCCATATCATTGGGATCTAAACCAAGCCCTACGTTTTTTAATCCAAGCCCTCTTTGATGCAAATAATTTTTGCTCGCACGGTATCTCGCATCCTCCACCTGAATCCGCCGCATGGTACAAATACTGAATACAGAAATAATTGAGATAGTACTTTGCAATGCTGGTCAAGTTAAATTCAGCAATTTAATTGCTTCTTTAACAGAAGCATTCGGAGGTAAGTTTGTCGACAATTTTGTTTCAGAAAGCCAAAAAATTACGTTTTTTACTTCTCCGATATTCCATTAACTTCCTAAATAATTCGAATCGAAATCAGATACAAAACTAAAAGTTCAAAGCCAAAAAGAGAATTCGAAGCAGACTGCACTAACATAAAACACTTCTGAAACTGTTAAACCACCTAAATCGCTTCGTTTAAAATAGAGCAAGAGGTTCAGCGAGAAACTTTTAGAATTTATATTCGGATAAATCCAGACTGGGAAGCCACTAGACCCTTTCTGTTGTGTTATTAAATAAAAATTAGTTAGATGGCACACCTATTTTTTGTTTGACATTAAAATTATTCCTGCATATAATTGGAAAAAACTTTAAGAGTTCAGAAAGGCACGATAAATAAGCAATATTTTTAGCTGCCGCTGTTACTTTTACGTTCAGAGGTTGGCTATATAAAGAGACACGACCGATATTTAGTTCTTTTACTTTTGCCTTTATCATCTTTTAAACTTTTTAAGGGGTCTTTACGTTTTATTAGTATTAATAGCATTATACCGTGCGAGCAAAAATTATTTGCATCAAAGAGGGCTTGGATTAAAAAACGTAGGGCTTGATTTAGATAACAATGATATGGGGACGATATATCTAACCAAATCTAGGTTTAAATTTTGTGAAATTCATATTATGGCATGATATGCCAAACTAATGAATAATAAAATAAGTAGACAAATACAAATTGTTGTTTACAAAATTAACAAGGTGGAACCAGGCTTCATCCGAAAAAAAGTCAGGTCTAATAAATCATTTCTTTCGAATACATTTTGGGTAAACCATTGAGAGTAATTCCTGCGTCTTTCAAAATCTGCGGCTGGTATTTCTTGAAATACTTGCACTTAATAAGGAAATAAATTTAGCTGCTTCTTAAGAATAGTCCTGCATGTTCCATAAGATCTTCGCACTTCTTGGGACTGGCGTCTTATACAATTTGTTGGCGTATTTTGCATTATTTCACGAACGCTTGCAACAAGTTCTTCTGTTCTTACAGATGGTCTTCCTACTCCTTTTTTGTGTTGTATAAAAATATGTTTCCCTAAACACAGCCACGGTTCTTTTCATGCAATGATAAAAATCCTTAGCAATAAAAGCAACGTTAGGAAAATGTTTGTGAAAATCGTCCATGCACAAATCGGGATTGTATTACCACTTTATATACTATTACTCTAATCCCGTTTCGAAAATATGCTTCAACCATGAATGTTTTGTGCTATTCCGTAAAGCCCATTGTGTGAATTGTTCAAGAAATTGGAAAAATTAGCGATGAATCAAATTACTTGTAACGACTGTCAAAGATGACGGAATAACTGATTGATTGTTAGTTCAAGTAGTTACTGACACCCAACAAGTGTTAAGCTCTACGGCTAAGCATTACGCCCTTAGATGCAAGGCCCTCTTTGATGCAAATAATTTTTGCTAGCACGGTAACTTGGTGCCTTTAAAAGGTGCTGCAAAAATGCTACCACAAATTCCTGAGGCTTAAACATGACGACCTAACCCAAATTGGACATCAGTCCAAAAGTGGATGATTTCGGAGATACAGAGTGTCAAAGGTTCAATTCCATTTTAGTTTTTCATAAATAATTTTTTTAATAATTGGTGTTTTATCATAATATTCGGCTAGAGGGGATTTTGTGGAGTAAAAAATTAAAATCTGCTCTCATTTTTAATAATTAAATTTAGAGGGCGCCACCTGCGGTACCTTGCCCACATTTAAAACGAAATAACTTTTATGAGCCACTCTGTATTGAACTTTTAAATTAACATTGTTAATCTCCAACGTCTTCTACCTAAAAAAATGGTATAAGTAGGTGGTAAGAGTTGATTTGAGCAGCCGTTTTTGAGATATCTAGAATTAAAAAAATCACTTTTTGTATGGCCAGGTCTAAATTATTGTAATAATTGTTAATAATTAAAAAATGGAAATAAGAACTAATAAAGTAAGATGCTTGAATTTGTGATGTGACATCAGTATTATACCTGTCGTTGTCATGAAAATGAGAAAAACAAAAATTGATTTGCAATATGTCACATACATCGAATTGAGAATACAAAGGAAGTAGGATTTTGCATAAACCGCCTTACAACGCAACCGACGGAAGTCGGCCATTTTGAACCCCCATCTAATGTCTAAATATGACTCCATGTTTGTTTTGGTGGTTGACCGTGGTTGACACTAGTTGACAGGTCGAGCTGTGATTTCTGCTTTCTTTGCTGTTTTTGAGTTAATTTCCATTTTAATTAGTTAAGAACCATATTTAACGAATTCTAGTAAACTTATAATTACTTTAGTGTGACAGTGGAGTATACTTTTAGCGCTGGACAGCGATTAAAACAGTTTAATTGGTTGGTATTATGGGTTAATTAATAAGCTATAAATATGGTTAATTGTGCTGCTTGTGGGTGCTCCCAAACGCTAGGAAGTAAAAAACTGGGCATTACATTTCATCGGTAAGTTTATGTTTAGATATATAAACTGTTTTAATCTGTAGAGAAAAAAAAATGTAAATATTTTAATTTAATATCAAAATACACATAACCTCCGAACCTCGTATGTCATTCGTCATTCATGGGCGTTCGTCTTATAAAACCAGAAAAATATTATTTATTTATTAATCGACTGGGTTTGTTCATTTCTACAGAAAAGCAAATTAAAAATACTTATTGGTTTTTAGTTTTCCTAATTACCTAAGAAAAATAGAACCTTAATTGATTTTTTAAGTTTCTCTTTTGCTAACAACAACAGCACAAAATAAAAAAAATTCTGTCTCCTGAGGATGAACGTTTCTACGTTCGAAACATGTAGAGACCTATGATTTAATAATTTTTCTATTAAACTTTGTGGAGGATGACTTTGTGTTTTCTTTCCTTTTAATACTTTCAACTCCACTTTAAGTATGAACTATTTCTTCAAATCAATAATTATTTACTTCAATCATAATTGTTAAATATGTTGCTCGAGAAGCTCATGGTCTTTATATGCTAGGATTTATTATAAGAACTTGTAAATACTTTAAAAATGTTAACGCCATAATAAGTTTATATTAATCCCTGGTAGTTACAAAACTTTAGTATGCATGCACTATTTGGGATCCTCAGTATGCCAATAAGATTACTCTTTTAAAATATATTCAGCGTAAATTTTTAAAATTTTCGTGCTACAAGTCATTTTCAGTTTATCCGCCAAGAGGTACAGATCAAGGGCTTTTGTGTAATTTGTTTAATTTCCCTTCTTTAAGACTATTGCGTATAGAAGCAAGAATTATTTTCTTATATAAAATAATTAGAGACAAAATAGATAATAAAGAGTTCTTAGGACTGCTTCCGTTTAGAATAGGCTTAGTCAATACTAGATCCGCACATGTATTTTGTATTCCTACACCGAGGACAAATCTATACAAAATCTCACCACTTATGAGACTGTGCTCTATTTTAATAAATATTGTGGAGGCATTGACATAATATATAATTTAAAGTATGAAAAATTAAAATTAAGGAATGAACTGCTTAGGCAAATGCTAATTGAATATTTATTATAGCTTAGGATAGCTTTTAGAAATGGGGTTTATGTATCTATAATTAAGTTGTTGATACTAGAAATAAATAAAATGTTTGTACTATCTGCATAGTTTGTCATTTGACAATTTTCTTGTATACTAGAAATCTCATTAATATTATTTAGGTACACATAATAAACAGGACTATATTATATTATATTATATTATATTATATTTTATTATTTTCTTGTGATTTGGTTCATGAAGAAATAGTAAGGTTTTTAAAATTTTATTTTTTAACGTAGACGTTTTGGCAATAATTTTGCCTTCATCAGTATTTATTATCTGAAACAATTTGTTTCCTGCAATTTTTTTTTAATGTATAATAGGTGTTTTTTAGTTATTTAACCAGATATTTACATTAAGGACCCTTTCACCTCCGTTACCTTATTTAAATAAATAATTAAAAGAAATAGTTGTATTGTTTTATTACACCAACCTTAACGTATCTTATAGGTATGTATGAATCTAAATATTTTTTCTATTTTCTTCGTCAAATAAAATTTCATTAATTATTTTATTATTACCATTTTAATGATACGCCACAGGTGGACCGGAAACGCGCATGCGTCAAATGTTGCCGCCATCGGCCCCCATCCCGGACAACTGTCGATCTGCAATACCCTACTTCCTTTGTATTCTTTATTCGTAGGTCACATACGATTTATTGTTGTCACTACAGTTGTAATTGATTGTATATTGCTCAAAAAAGTGAGTTTTAAGGTTGAATTCTCAACGTCATTCAATCTATTGCCAACCTATAACCTATTTCGCGTTGATTTTTTGAGTTTATTATTTTAATAACTAACATTTAAAGAAAATCAATATCGTCGGTACATTATTTAGGTAGTATCTGATATATTACAAAAATATCAATTTATTTCATTGCTAATTTTGGGAGAATTGTATAGTGAAAGAACAATGAGTGACAATGACATAATAATGTTAAAAAAAATCTTACCCGATATTTTTCGGTATACAATTCTCCTAAAATAAGTTATGAAATTCCTTGATATTTATTAAATATGTCAATTATTACCTATAGAATGTCAAGTCGATACTGATTTTCTTTAAATTTTGTATAAAAGCTAGAAAACATAAATAAATCTACGCGAAATAGGTTATATGTTGGCAAGCATGTTGATACTCCCACCTTAATATTGAATTTAAGTAAATAGTAAAGCAGAATTGCGGTTAATACCACAAAAACCGAAAGCCAGTTATAAAAATGAATAGGACAAGTGCATTAAATGGATGGAAGAGTAAAAGTAACAGATACAGATGAAGAATTTGTGCATGCTTACCTTCAGAAAATGTTGGAGCAGTACAAGGCGTCGACTATGTGGGCTATCCATTAGAAATTGCAAAGTATGTGGAGGATAAACAAAGGGGTCGATATAAATATAAGCGACACAGAAACTATATAAATTATTAAATAATAAATCCCCACTTTCACCGACCAACGAATTAATCATGCATTTACAATCAAATCAATAGACCGATACTAACGTACGCGGGACCGGTCTGGTGCATGGCGGAGTGGCATTTCAAAAAGTTGCAAATATTACATACCAAATAAAATTATGAGATTTCTACTGTCAGCTCCTAGAATCACGCCAATAAGATACCTGCACAAGACAACAAATACACCATATTATATAATGCAATATGTACATGACTATGCAATTAAATCTTATATAACCCAACCACCAAATTTAAGACTTACTCAAAATATCACAGCAACAAGACATAACGAAAACCTTGCCCACTACCTACTACACGCAAGGTACCCATATTTTTCCAAAATCCTTAAAACTAAAAAACTATCCACTTCCACTTAAAATTAAAATCCACGTGTTCTAAAGTCAACCCCACTACTTAAAAACGCCAATAAACTAAATTGGCCAAAATAAAGTTTTAACTTGGCAAAGCTACTCTGTACCTGAAACAAATCAAGCTGGTTTTTCGTCCGTTTTCCAGTTAACCACAATGCTAAACCTTAAAAATTAAATTCTACCAAAATGAATAGTTCAAGTTCAAACAAATGTAATCCCCTCGTAGCCGTAAAAGATTACTGCGGAACTGGCTGATCTGATGAACTCTGAGTCAACATGTTGAACTTACCTAAAGGTACGGTTTCCTAGGACTGTCGGTCGGCCGAAACCGACCGCCACCGTAGGTCGCTGGAATCAGTTGTGCGTTTTTCAATGAAGGCGGATTCCTAGAGTCGGTCCGTCTCCGCGGATAATTTCCGCTGACTTTTGTCGGTTTCGGTCGTTGGTTCTATTCAGTCGATGCTTGATTTCAACCGAGAGCGGAACGGAATTTTAATAAAAATGAGCAGTCAAAAATTGTCGTGTGTTGAAGAAGAAACTTTGATAAATTTAGTTAAACGATATCCAGCATTGCATAATTGTAAACTTAAGAGTTACAAAGACCACAATTCAAATGCGCCTTCTTGTCTTCTTTTTAAAAACATTTCGTCTACTTTTCGTCTTTTGCGACACTTAAGTAAACGAAGGGCGCAATTATCTTTTTCTGCTTCTTCTACAAGCAGGAGGAGGATACACATTTTTAATTTTAATGTGTCCTCCATGGCCACAAAACTTCGACGAACTACTGCCGAAATCTTTAAAATTGCAACGCTAGGACTCCATCTCCGCGACCGATTTCGTCGACCGACACTCGGTTTCCGCTCCGCTATCGGTTCCGTCCTCTGCAACTGACAGTCCTAGGAAACCGTAACTTTAGGCAAACATTAGCCCGCCGGCGTTGTCTGGTACGTTTCCTTGGTAACTGTACCAAGAGTAAACTGACATTATATTCTAAATTCACGTCACATGTTAATACTATTGGCTGATTTATACCTCAATTAAATTAAACCAAACTAAACTAAGAAATTAAGAAGTTACCACCATACTATGGGCGCATTTATACCTACAATTGAATTAAATTAAACTAAGAAGTTGCCGAAGTTTTAACTTTCTTAGTTGAATCGACGTAGTTCGTGGGGTGATCGGCATAATCCGTGATTCCCGTCATGTCATTTGTCATTTCGGTGACTGTAATAAAGAAGAATTTGTGCACATAACCCTAAATTCTTGTTTAATTTTAGAAGTATATTTTTTATATTTTGATTATTCCAAAACGTTTCACGATGGTTGTACATTGATTGAATTAGTACAATAGTTCCCATGCAGTTCCCAAACAATAGGTTGAAGTGTCTCATAAATAATCTTTTGGCTGTCTCTTTTATAATTTTACCCATGGTTGTGATTAGTGATTCCAATGTAATAGCCAAAAGCAAGTTCCTGCATGAAACAGCCTTCTGAAAGCTGATAGCTAAAAAAGTTGTACATGAAACATTTTACCTACACACTTTTTATAAAACTTACTGCAGAGTAACAATCAGACGTTGCGCAGCTGTGATTGAATTTGTGGTTGTAGGTAACTTTCTTAATTTACTTTCGATCAACCTTAGTAGGTGATAAAATATATCCACGGTCATTCCTGGTGTATTTAAAAAAGTATTCCCTATCGTGATCTATCATAGCCTTAATCAAATTGTTGAACATTCCACATTCTGTTCTGAATCTATTAATTGGTCTAACTCCGTACGGTTTAATCCGCCGCGCCGTCTACAACTTTTTTTCTTGAATAGGTAGACTGTCATCAGCATCAATAACAAAATAAATAATTTTTTTTATTCATGTTTTAAAACAATAATATTCATTAAATAACGAAAACAAACCAATAAGATAGGTTAGGAGCACCTTCTTCTTCTCTCGTAGATTTATTAAGTGGCTTAAGTTGAAGAAGTATAAATCATCGCCTTAATTTCTTAATTTAATTTTCTTAGTTTAGTTTAGTTTAATTTAATTGAGGTATAGGTAAATCAGCCATATATTATAAAGAATAAAGATGTTTTAAAATGAAAAAAAATGTCTCTATCTGACACTATTTTGTTCCATTTACTGCCCGCAAATGAGTACAGGGTAAGTAGACTTACTGGACAGGATGAAATAAAAAAAATTCATAAATTTAGTCATTTATAGAATACGAGGCCCGATTATACCGTTAAAATTTACCTTAAATCAGCCAAACTGTCTGTTCTAAAAAAACAAATTTTCAGAATTCAAAAACATATTAAAAGCATTGCACAATTAACTATACAAAAACAACGCGAAATTAAAACTCGGTTTAGTGTACAGAATTTTTTTCATTTAGGTAAATAGCCGCAAAACAAAAACATCGTTTTACGTTACGCAGACGAACAATGCTTGCTTAGCACAAAAAAGATGAATACTATTTTGCTGTCCATTTAAAACACAGCTACGCCCGGGGGTACTAAAAGCCTTTTCTGCACTGTGAATTATAAAACAGAGCTGGTTCAGGTCATAAACTTGCTCCAGCAGTGTGTGTCGTCCCTTATTACTGTAGTTTTACTGGCAATAGGGTGCTATTAAAGCCATGAAGGACGTGACTTTTTACTAAATTGCCGTTATTTTTCATTATATTGGACTGTATGAGTATGGCCTAAACAGCGAACTAAAAAATCAGCAATCACCTATGCCCAGCAGTTTCCTAGCTGGTATACAGATAAATAAATGTCACGTAGATATTTAAGGCAGTTGTGTTTCTCATGCGGTCAATAAACTTAATTTTTGACATACAAGTTTTAATTTTTTTTTGTTTTTTTTTTTTGGTTTACTTATATATTTTCCGAGATAATTATTACCAATTTAATACAGTGATTAGTTTTTGGAATCTCTACAAGACAATATCAAAGTTATCGGATGTAGTATAAAGCATTTCCTTACGAAATTTTGCCTTTTCTGTTGGAATACCCCGTATAATATCAGAATTTAGCTCCCAGTTCTTCTCTCACTTCCAGACATTTTTATCGTATCTGTCATCGTTTTCTAATTATTGGCGAAAATAGCCGTCAATGCAAACCAAGTATTATCCAAGAAATAAAATTAAAAAAAAAAAAAACAAGTTTGTTTAAATTATAAGAACTGCAGAAAATGACATCCTCTTGTTAATATGCGCGTATCTATCGAGTTGGGTTACGATTTATAAACTAAATTTAGTCAGAAGTGAGTAATATAAACCACTTAATCACCTAGTGGAAAATAAAACCAAGGTAATAAACTGGTAAAAAATACCTGTCATTAAGAAAATTGGGACGAGGCCGAGTAGTCTTCTTCGTGGTAGTAAAGCGGTGTTTTTTACCTGTTTTTAACCTTTGTGGGCCTATGTTGGGCCTGTTATGGGCTATAACGTTTATGGGAAACCACAATTTAGAAAAAGATGAAAATATTATGTTGTTTTTATTTTCATCAAAGCGCAGGAGGCAGGAGTTTTCTTAAATCAGACATGTCAGATGTTATTGAATAAAGTCAGAGTATACATATAGGTATATACACAGTGTGTAAAAAGTCCCGGAACAGTTAATTATTTCAAAAATGGTGCACAATATAAAAAAACTTTCTGTATAAAAGTTGTTGGTGTTAAAGAAATTCATTAAACTAAGACCCTTGTATAATTACAGGGTTGCCCAAAAAGTCGTGGTAACCGAAATTTCATTTTTTTTTAAATAGAATGACCCTTTTTTGATCGCAGTTTCTGATTCCTCTAAATATTCTAAAAAACAATTATGAAACATGTCATATGGCTAAACATATTAGTTTCAGAAATAATTTGAGTTGAAGCACATAAATGCGATAGGTACGATATTACCTACTTTTTGCATTGTTTCGAGTCGGCTCAAAATGTTTTACGTTAAAATTTAAAAAAAAAGCAATAAACTCGTGTTAAATGTACCTCACTCAAGTTGTGTCAAAATTTTAATAACAACTAAATTATTAAATACAAGCAGTAAAATTAACAATAACTTGAAAAGAACAAAAATAAAATTAAGTGTATGTCGTTATTTAATTGGTTGGTGTGAAAAGGTAAACCTCAAAGTCAAGGTTGCAAAGACTGCAACATTGCCATTCATCAAACGAAGACAAGCAGGGAACTATAACAACCTAAAAATCTTTGGTGAACAGATAAAAACAGTCAGCGAAGTCAAATATCTAGGACTAACCCTGGACTCGAAACTGACATGGAACCAACATATTAACAATAACCTAAACAAGGCAAAAATGTGTCTAATGAGATGCAGAAGATTGTTTGGGAAAACTTGGGGACTCAAACCGCAGATGGTGCTGTGGTTATACGTCACAGTCATCAGACCCCTGATGACATATGGGTCTGTAGTTTGGTGGACAAAGACACAGCAAATCACGACAGCCACAAAACTCAATAGCGTACAGAGGCTGGCCTGCTTGTGTATCAGCGGTGCAATGAGAAGCACCCCCACCGCAGCAATGGAAGTCATACTAGGACTAACACCACTAGATATACACATCAAAATGGAGGCCAACTGCAGCGCCTCTAGGATGAAAGCAAACGGGAAATGGAAACAACGCCCCGAGAAAATAGGGCACACAAGAGCCACGGACCTTATCAACGACGAGCTCCTGGAGATGCAAACCGATCGCATGAAAGCGATATATAACTTTACAAAACCATTTAATGTCAGGTGCGACCCTGATATGTGGTCCAAAGGAAGATCTCCGTCGCTAGACAATGGCCTAGTTTGGTACACTGATGGATCGAAAACGGCCAACGGAGTAGGCGCAGGTATATTTGGGGAAAGGGGGGAAAGGGGGGAAAGGGGAAGGCCAAGAATGGAAATCAGCATTCCCTGGGAAACTACGCCACAGTATACCAAGCAGATGTTCATGCGATACAAGCATGCGTACAAAAGAATCTAGACAAGGGCTACCACGACCAAAAGATACATATCCTGTCGGACAGCCAAGCTGCTCTGAAGGCTCTGAACTCCTTCCGATTTACATCAAAAATCACAGTGCCTTAACGACCTAAAAGACCTGGCAGCCAGAAACAACAAGGTTGAACTCATATGGGTTCTTGGTCACTCAGGGATAAAATGCAACGAAAAAGCAGATGAACTGGCAAGAACCGGATCTGCTCAAAATTTCAGGGGTCCAGAACCCGCCCTTGGGATATCAAAAAAGGTAACCAAAACAACATTAGACAGATGGGCGCAAAAACAACATATATCTCGATGGAACGGTATATCTGGTCAGGCACACGCACGGGCCGCTATCGATAGGCCCTCGAAGAAGCTATCAGCTGGAATGCTGCTCTTGACGCGCACCCAGTTAAAACAAGTGACCGGCCTACTAAAAGGCCATTGTCACTTAAGAAAACACCTTCAACGAATGGGAGTCTATAATGGACCCATTGAATGTAGACTTTGCAGTGAAGAGGACGAAACCGCCTCCCATATCATACACAGCTGCGAAGCGCTAAACCGTAAAAGATTCAAAATCTTCGGAAATATTAGATGTGGCGATAACCTCCCTCATGACAAACTTGGAAGAAAACTACTGGACCTCGTAGCAGGAACAAACATTTTCTAACAAGACTGGGGCGCACAATAAGCCAGAAGGCTGCAGTGTAAGAAGCTTGGGCCACACGTCGAAACCGACCTCTCACAGTTTGACAATGGACTAGGTTATAATAAAAGTTGTTGATGACGTTTTGTAACATTTCTTGGTTAATAGATGCACATTCTTCAATAATTCTTCCTCTTAATTCATTAAGATTTGCAGATTTTGTCACAAACACTTTATTTTTTAGGTATCCCCAAAGAAAATAATTAAGGGGCGTTAAGTCTGGCGACCTAGCAGGCCTGGGGCCCTCTTCGTCCTATCCAGCGGTTAGGAAAAGTGTTGTTTAAATAATTTCACAGCTAGCCCAAAATGAGGAGGAGCTCCATCCTGCTGAAACCACGTATTGCGTAATAGTGGTCCTACTTCATTGTTTATTGCTGGCACAATTTCATTCTGCAGCATGTGGAGATACATTTCGGCATTCAAATTCCCCTCTATAAAGAAAGGCCCCACTAATCTGTTGCCAATAATTCCAGCCCACACATTTACTTTCTGGGGGTGTTGAGTATGTGTTTCTCTTATCCAATGTAGATTCTGATCAGCCCAGTAACGACAATTATGTCGATTGAGAGACCCGTTCAACATGAATGTTGCCTCATCCGTAAAAACCATTTGATTTAAAAAATTGTTATTTCCTTCATGTTTTTGCATCTTTACTTCGCAAAATTTCAATCTACGATCAAAATCGTCTTCTAATAATTCCTGGACAAGAGTTATTTTATAGGGATGAAAATTACTGGTTTTTAAAATATTCTCAATTGATTTGAAACAAACATCAACTTGGGTAGCAGCTTTTCTGAGTGACAAATGTGGATTCTGAACAAAATTATGTCTCTTAATTTTTTCATCACTAGTTGCCGACTTTGGTCTTCCGGAACGAATCTTATCTCTGTAACACCCGGTTTCCTCGAACCTTTGATAGGTTCTCACAACTGTAGATTTTGATATAGGCTCTCGGTTTGGAAAAGTTGTATTAAATAATTCCTTTGTCTCGCTAACTGATCTTTGTCGGTCTCCAAAACCTCTTATTATTAGTAAAGTTATACGTTTCCTTTCGCTGAGCGACATTTTGAAATTTACTTTGACAGTGACGCAAAAAATTCTAGTACCAGCTTATAAAAATGCAAAATGTAGGTAATATCGTACCTATCGCATTTATTTGCTTCAACTCAAATAATTTCTGAAACTAATATGTTTAGCTATATGACATGTTTCATAATTGTTTTTAGAATGTTTAGAGGAATCAGAAACTGCGATCAAAAAAGGGTCATTCCATTTAAAAAAAATGAAGTTTCGGTTACCACGACTTTTTGGGCAACCCTGTATAATTACAAGGGTCTTAGTTTAATAAATTTCTTTAAGACCAACAACTTTTATACAGAAAGTTTTTTTATATTGCGCACCATTTTTGAAATAATTGACTGTTCCGGGACTTTTTACACACTGTGTATATATAGATACTTATAAAATCACTATTTTTCATCGATGTGAAATGAAAAATGGAGTGCGCGTAAAAAATGTTCGAATATATTTCAATTTTACCTTAAATAACTAACCGCCACCGAAAAAAAGGCATTTAATTAATAAAAACAAGATGAATTAAAATTGAAAATAATAAAAAAATAAAAACATAGCCAATATTTTGTGTTTGGACGAATAAGTTAGCTCGTTTATGAGCTAGATTTTTAAAATATATTTGTTTTTGTTTTAGTGTTACAAGTAATTTAACAAAATTAATTTAAGATACTACACCTTGTTAAAAAAATATGGCGTCATTAAAATATAATTCCTAAAGGTCATGAGAAGTATTTGATGATAAAAAAAGAACTGTTTGGATATAAAGACATTATTTCAGTCCACTTTAACCTATTTAATACTTAAAAGTAATATAGAGTATACCTCACCTCAGAAAATGTTGTAACCTGAACGTGACGATATATTAAAGACAAAAGGAAGTAATTTATTCTTCATTTATGAGCCTAAAATATTTTTGGACTTTAAGGCCCAATCTAAGATAAAAAATAACCTATCTACTATTTTGGACCATCTCTTGGGCTTCTTATATTTTCTGACTTTGAAGAAGTAATAATAAGTCCAAACAGTTAGTCTCTTTGGCTGTTTCGTCCAAATAGCTGATTTGAAAATGAAAATAGAGTATTTTTTACTGGAATAGGTTATTTTTTTTTAAATTAGAGGTCTCTAAGGCTTTAAATGTTTGTTGGGAAAACATAATCATGTACATTTGACCATTTCAAGCCTCTTTAATGCTGTAATAACCAAGAAAAATAAGAGAGTGCCGCAGGCAAAATATTTGCGATATTTGATAATAATTAGGTTTTCCTTTTGAGACATTTTTTCACGTTTCGGTTTGCTTCTAAATCCTCCAAATGTAAAATGTAAATCATGGTCAGTTCAGAAAGGTCTTTACAACTTTAAATGTAATATGAAAAAGCGATTTTGAAGCCCGTATCCAATTAGCATTTCCCCCTGGTCAGTTTAAAATACTAAGTTGAGAAACATGGAACAGGGCATTGTTATATAATTAGTTACCTCAGGTCTCTCTCACAGACCGTAGTTGTTCGTAAACACTTTTGTTTAAGTTAATTTACATTTAATGTGCTTTGATGCCGCAGTTTTGTTGTGAAACTTTAAATGAGCAAATAATGGCTTATGCGCGTATTTGTATATCTCTTTAGCTTTGACTTTAAAATCTGTTTTATGGATAAAAAGATTCAGACATTTAACCGAGTACACACCTGATGATGCTTTTGATTATATAGGTTAAAAGTGAATGGGTTACATGTAACCTTCCACTGCGATCATATGATTTGTTACGGCTTACACCTTGTTTATATTTTTTCCAATAGATCTAGCTTCTGAATAAAGTTAATTATTGTATTGGGAAGATATTCTTTATGTCTTCCGGCAGCAGTGCCAATTTGCCGAATAGGGCGAATCTTATACTTGCTGCATCTTATATGCAGAGCTGGCGTTCTTCATCTTGCGCTAATTCAATTTTGTATATATGTGACCACAATCTGCAGTGGCCAGTATACAATCCCACTAGGGCTTTAAGACGAGGACTGAGCTCAAGTAGTTCGTCAGTCAACTGTTTATTTATATGACTGTTTATGAATGCCTTTGATTGTGTTAGGTCTGGTAAATTTCTGGTGCCTCCTCCCCAGATCTGTTGCTTCGGCCAAAATTATTCTCACGGATCCTGTGAATTTCCATGCTGCTCCTCTCTTATCGGGACTGTCAGCAGCCTTGCTGCCCTCCAGACCCATGTGTCCCGGAATCCATATTATGATGATTATATTAATACTTAAACTTCGCGACAGCTCCACGCCGTTTTTGAAATACGCATCATCTCGATTCAAGGGCTTTTAGAGAGACCTTACTGACGGAGAATATCTTGATTGTTATATGTGTATAGTAGAGATTTATCAGCAGTACCTGATGATGGTACCCAAAAGACGAATAGTTAGAATTATCATTTGATAACAACATGTTATAGAAATTAAACGGTGGCAATGAAAATGTAAGATTAATTTTTTGGCATTCCTGTAAATTAAGTTAAATAAAAACCGAAATAAGAATTTGTGTCCAACTTTGCTCCAATTTAACCTTTGGTGTATTCCCTTACTATTTAGAAGATTTCAATGGTGTGCATCGGATTTGTAATACCCTGGATAGACTGTTATTTACTGGAATTTAATGTTAAAATAAATAAAATTCAATGATAATTGACGAAATCCAGTGGTATTCACTTACAACTATAGGAGTAATTAGTTTAAATTAGTCGAACCGTAAATAAATGGTTGGTTCATTGGTAAGCATGGAAAATAATAATCATCGATAATCATTGGAAATTATCGGTTATCACTGGAAATCATAAGTAAATCTATTAAAAAAAGCTAGAAATTGTATAAATTACTCTAGTTTAGTAATAAGTGTACAGATTTTTCATAGGTGAGACACCACTCGCCTATAAAAAAATAAAAAACCCGATATTTTAAAAGAAGTTAAATAAAAAGGCCTTTGTGGCTAGAATGCTACACCCTGTATTTTAAAAACCAAGCGTCATTGAAACTACATACAGGCCGGGGTTTCCAATTCCGTATCGTATCTTTAAATTCATTTTCCAACGACCACCTATGAAAATGAGAAATAAAGCACGCCTAACTTGGCTAGAAAGTCCTTTATATCACACGGGTGTTAAAATATTTTCTTTCAATACGTGTGTTGAAATATAAAACAGCTGATGGCCGATGAATTTGACAGCAAAACTATTTAAAAAAATAACAAACTTACGGGACCCGGGGAGCGAATTGGGGTGCTGGGTATGGTAAAGTATGCTATTGCATTACTGCAATTATTATAAAAGATTCTTTTTTTTTGTTATTTTTGAGAACCTAAGAGTATTTATGATAAAAATAATAATATATCAAAAAGGGAAATTATGTCAGGCAACCCACCAAACATGTCAACATTGTCAACTTAGTTGAACCACAGAAAAAAGGGGGCAGCTATAGAGCAGAAATAGAATACCCTAGGAAATACCGATTTATAATTTTACAATTATCTCGGATAAAGATAGCCATACAATGTTTAAGGATATGGGACAAGTGAATCTGTTTTAAGTAAGTAAATTTATTTTAGCAATATTCAAAACAAATTGAATATAGATAGAACTTTTATAATTAACAAGCTATCGATATTTTTCTCAATCTTTATCTTTCTATAATGTTGCGGTTATGTTTTAGTTTTGTGTTTTGTTGTTTTTGTGAGGTATATTGTTTTATTAAAAGAATGCAAGCTGCTAAAAAATCAAAAATTAAATTTATTCACTGCACATAGATAGTAGGTATGATGTGCGTAAGCAAATAGGAGAAAAAGTTCATCTTTTTATTTAAATCTAGGTAAGTTAAAATGTGTAAGTGGGTATTATTTTTATTTTTTTCAACTCTAGAGTTGAAAAATGTATTTCAACTAGTGTTGAAAAAATGTGTTTAACACAATGGTGATACCTACAAACTATTAAAAACAAATCAAACTCTTTTTGATTATTTTGTATGGTCGTAGGAAAAATAGTGTACATTACTCGTGTGAAAGTGATTTTCTAACACTAGGAGATTTTCCGCACTCGACTAACGCCTCGTGCTAAATACCTCCTCGTTTGACGGGTACCACTTTCAACACTTGTTATGTAATATACTAATAAAAGTCGTTTGTTATTCCTCAAAGAACTAATTTAAACACACTTCACACAGTTGCGCCTCTTGCGGCGAATTCGTATGCATTACGATCGGCTTCGCACTCTCAAGTCCTCTATACCCTTTTCACGACTACTTATTTTATTAATAGAAGAAGTGTTAAAAAATCACTTAGTAGCTGCCAAGTCATCCAAATATTTATCTTTATTTCTTTAGGAAACAATTTGAAATAACAATCGAGTCAACAGAATAAAGTAAATTTGATGGTAAATTTTCAAAGTAATAGCTAACAATTCTTCTATTGCCTCGACTAATATATTCCACTAATGTCTAAATTTATTCCTCTATTGCCCAACTAATATCACTAATACATCGACCAATTCCTGTCATACCTACTAATTCATTTCCTAATGCCATTAATTCCCAAGATTTGTACAACAAAATTCCCTTAATTCTACAACTAAAAAGTTTTTGTATGAAAGAGAGTCATGTCATGTCTAGGAACAATTTTTTTAAAGTTTACTCATATAAAGCCACAATATTTTGCTGTTCATTAAAAAAACATAACTTATAATTAAACATTCTGTGTAGGCCGTATAAATAATATCTACCCAATTAATTTCGGAGTCGAAATGACAAAAGAACTCTCTTAAAAATATTTACAAAGAATAAATCTCTAAGAAAAATCCTCTATGCCGTAATACAAATACTTTATTTATTTTGGGGGCCTTTCTGTTTTTCTGAAAGACAAGAGAAAGAATAGGTAACTTTATTAAAGGTTAGGTTAAAGACAGAATTATTTTAGCATTAAAAGTAAATCGATATTTCAATTATTAACATCCTGTAATGCAGTGGCGACTCGGAATATTCTACTCTCTTTCTCTTCACTTGGACGCTGGTTGACGAAATACATACGAAGGCTTGGTTTCCTTGAGTTCGACGTTTTTGGGAAAATAAAAATCATAAGTTTTAGAAAACGTAGTAAAAGAGAATTACATCTTTCAGCAGGATAGGGCTCCAATTCAAACGCAAGAATTGGTCAAGAATTCACCCGAGAAAACAGCCGTGGAGTTTAAAGAGTCCAGACCTCAATCCAATTAAGAACGTTTGACAAAATATATGTTTAGGCATTATTTTAAACCGGAAATCCAAGAAGAACTCTGATAAAAGATACTTTAAGCGTGAAATGAAATAACTCGGTTTTGGGTTTGAAAAATGAAATAAAGAAATAAGTATACATTTCCAAATGGAATGTTCCTGATGCTCGAACGATTTGAAGCACCCACAGAAGGTTATGTGAAACAGGAGCACTTCTGACTGCAAAAACTCCATCAATTAACGAAGCTGTTTTAAATTCAGTTGACGAAAATCCCCAAAATAAGTACGAGAAAAATTTCCAATAACTTAAAGATCGCCCATATTCTAATATGGAGGATTCTTCATGACATTTATTATGTCCCTATCATACAACGGGATCAGACTTTACTTCCGCTGGACTTTTCTTTACACGTAAACTTCTGCCAATGGTTTCTTCAGAAAGTTACCAAAAATCCTTTATTTGACACGAATATTTTCTAAAGGACAAAGCTAGTTTTATGAAAAACTGTATTAGAAATTTTCATAATAGTTATCTTTGGGCTGAGAAAATCCGCATGCAATCGTGGAATCTCATCACCAGGTGCAGTTCTTATTAGATGTGTGGACAAAACTTACTTGGAGCTTTTGTTCTACCACTCAGATTAAATGGACATAATTATTGCTGGTTTCTTGAAGATAATTCATTCTGTTGGAAGATGTTCCTATTTTAATTCAAAATCGCATAATAGCTATATACGATGGAGCATCTGCTTCTTTTAGCGAATATTTAGATCAGAAGTTTAATAATCGCTGGATAGGTAGTGGGTTAACATAGTCATGGCCAGCTCGCTCTCCAGATCTTAACAGTCTGGATTTTTTTGTTTAATAGACGTCTATAGACATGTCATACGATAGAATGCCCTCTAATAAATAGTAAGTTGCAGACGTAGTGCGAGACTTGGAATATAAGTATAGTTAAGAAAATTGTAAATTATTATTATTATTAAGAAAAATATGAATAGCAAAATTAAGAAAACGTTCATTACAGATAACCGTACCGTGTTCAAAATATTTTCACCTGCATCAATTCGACGACAGTATTTATTTCTAGGCTTGCTGAAGCTTCCGAATTCCAACAAGTTTTTATTCAATTTAGCAAAAATATTTTCATGCGGTTGCACTCGTTCGAGATATTGGATTAGGTATTGTTCACAAGAAATTCTAGAGTTTCTATTTGACTAATAAATGCGTAACATATCACGTTTTTCCATATTTGAAAACATATTTTACTATGAAATACAAAAGCAAAAAATAACTAACAAATATGTCAACACAAGTCTGCCATAATAGTTTAGCGTATAATGTTTTGTTTATACCTTCAATTTATTATTTAAATTTTCTCTGATTTTTCCTTATAAAATATGAAGGCAGATATAGGTAGGTATGTTTGATGATGTAATTTTTCATCGAAACGTTCAATAACACAACAAGTGTGATACATATCTGTTTTCAGAATAATATGCTCTTTCGATATCCGGGGTAAAATATCCAGGTCCGTATAAAAAAAATGAAGTTGATAATGGGCCGAAAACATCGAAACGTCGGATTCAAAATCTGATAATGCCATTTTGTAAAAAATAAAAAGTGGCAATAAAAAGGTCCGATTTCTTTCGAAATTCTTCTTTAGATAAAGTCAGGAAAAAATAAAAACAAATTTTTAAAATTTACCTTTTTACCAGATATCTGCTGAGAAGGACTAGGAATTTGTAAAAGACATTTTATTAAGCACCAAATTGTGCAACTTTGCCACAATTTAAACTTGTTCGTATCTCTTATAGTTTCCGAGATCCCAATGGTCACCCTCGAATTTGGGACACCCTGGATATATTTATGTAAGTTTCAACGTAGCAAAATGTATTAATTGCTCGTTACACGTAATATTGGTGATTAGAAAAATATAATTAGTTTATACATGAAACTAACAACGTGTTTCTTTAATGACGTCTCCTCCTAAATTACCCATAACTTATTAGAGTAATTTTAATATACAACAAAGTAAATTTTTTAAAATTTAAAAAACATGTTGTTTCTGTAAATCCCAGTATACCTGCAAAAAAGATTATACCTGATAAAATTCCGGCATCATCGTTCTCCAACTAAGCGAAACAGTTTAACAAGCCAAGGGGAATTGGAAATGCTCAAATTGCCTTTGTCTCTAAGTAAATTGTTCATTTCAGGTGAAAAGGACTAGAAACAAGCCCAGTTGGTCACTAAATTAGGGTTAAAGGACATTTGCAGCTATTTGTTCATAGGAGCAGAAGAAAAAGATTTCTAAAGGACGTCTCTAGGAGAGGTTTAAGATTTTAGATAAACCTATATAAAAAAATCGGCCCCTGTATCGAATACACTCAGATTCTTTAAATTTAGAGGGTTAGTTTGTACACGAGGCTAAGCTCGCCCAAATGTTATCGTTTCGGTATAAAAAAAAGCAGCGGGTACCATCCATATCCAATAAAACCTTCAACCCATATTATTTAAAAAAAAAATGCATTGATGCTTTCTTACATTATTTCTTTCAATGCCATTTAACTCATAGCTTTGTTCATAGAAATAATACCTAAATTATAGACTTATCATCATTATTAAAAAAGATATCTACAGGGTGTCCCAAATAAGATTGCACTCTACAGGGATCTCGTAAACCTTCCGAAGATATTTGGATAAAACCGAATTTTCGCGATTTCGTTTTAATTAATTTATGATTCTATTTGAAGAGGCATGTCAAAATAAATTTAACATTCTCATTGCCACTTTTTCTCCCCTACAAGATGGTTTAATTACATTTTTGATCCGACGTTTCGTTTAGTCACAACCATCATCAACTTTGTTATTTTAAATAGTAGAAAAATTTTATTTTATGCTAAATAAATTCTACGTTTTATTCCAAATCTAACGGTGTATCATACTTATTATTTATTAGACGTTTCGATATAGAAAAACACATCATCAATGAAAATATATAGGCATATTATCGAAAATATTTTTGTTTTTATTGTTGTATTTAAACACTAGTTTAATTTTAAAACATTTTTTTTTAAAGAAACTTATAACAAAACATAATATCTAATAAAACTTATCTGAAAATCAACAAGTATAGTCAGATCTGGTCTTAACGTGCGGGTCCAAAGGTCACTGATCATATGCGTCAAATCAGACAACACAGAGGCTATCAAAATGTTGTGAGATTATTTACAAATATACCGAAGGAAGGAAAAATAGTTTCATTATTTTAGCTATCGCGAAGATAGCCACATATACCTAATATTATTAGTTTTGTAAAAGTTATGTACAGGGGAGTTCAAAAAGTTACAAAAAAATTATATAATCGTTAATTATATACCTACTGTACCCTTTAATTAAAAACGACAATAATAAACAGTGCAATTTATTTTAACAGTTTTACAACTAAAACCTAAAAATACAATGGCATTTAGTCTGATAAACTATTTCGATAATGAAAGAAAAAGTGGAAACTCGCAAACCAATATGCAGGAAACCATAATGAAAACACTGGGAATTAGTTTAAGGACTATGCAGAATAATGTGCATGAAAAAAAAGCATAATATAATACCCAAGAATACTAAAAAATGTAAAGGAAAAACATCGTTTAAAATTGTAGCCTAAAAACACTCATCGTCACTTATAAAATTTGAAAAGTCCTCGTCGTCTGAGTCGTCTTCGAATGGAGGAATTATCATTGGCGCTACTTCGACATCTAGTACTTGTTCTCGATCCCACCAATCTCTTATTAATATTTCTGTATGTTCCACCGATTTTTTTCCAGTACTCTTGTGTAATATGAACTAACGAATCTTGCCAAACTATTTGTACTTGGTCGGATTTAAGACCATCACCTACATGTTTTTCATAATAAGACTTTGCACCAGCCCATATTAATTCCATTGCGTTAAACTGCCAATGATATGGCGGCAGAACCTCATGACCATATTCACGCAGTATTTCATCTACCGCGTATATTTTGGGTTTTTTAAGAGACTTTGCTATTGATAGGAGTTCCGATTTAAGCATATTTGGTAATGGATTTTGGTTGTGTTTTTCCAGCCACTCATAAATATCACTTTTTCTCCAAGATTAAGTAGGCTGTTTATTTAAAATTCTTGAATGATATGATGCATTATCTAATACAATTAAAGACGGACCATCCAAATTTGGTATCAATTGAACTTTTAACCATTTTTCAAACATTTCGCAATTCATATTATCATGATAGTAAGCACTTTTTGATGTTGAAGAAAAAATTAAACTCGCACCTGCAACATATCCTGTTGCAGAACCGGCATGCAAAATAATAAAACGCTTTCCCGTACCGCACCCCTTTTTCCTTTTAACACTTTTTACAGACTTATCTTGCCAAGATTTTGAACCACTTCCATTCGAAAATATCCACGTTTCGTCTAAAAATACCACTTTTCTAAATTTCGATTTGTAATTGTCCGTATATTTTTTTAAAAACTGAACACGCTGACTCACTATCTGTGGCTGCTCACATAAAAATCTTCGGTTACAGTCTTTTTTATAGCGAAAACCTAAATTTTTTATTAATTTTGATAACGCTTCAAGTCCAATTTCCAAAACACCCCGAACTTTTAATGTTTTTTGTAAAACTGGAAGAGTTACATTGGTTTTTGATTTGTATAAATCGTAAATCACATTTCGAACTCCCATTTTAATATTTTCGCTTAAATCCTCAGTCTTTGGCTTTCTTCGTTTACACTTTTTAGTATTCTTGGGTATTATCTTATGTTTTGTTTCATGCACAATTTTCTGCACAGTACTTAAACTAATTCCCAGTGCTTTGGCTAGTGTTTCCTGAATATTGGTTGGCGAATTTCCACTTTTTCTTTCATTTTCGAAATAGTTTATCAGATTAAGTACCATTTTTTTTGATTGGGGATGCAAAAACCCAGAAAATTGTTTCATTTTGTCACAAACTGTCAAAGTCACAAAACTGGCATATTTAAAATAAAACGTAGCTGGTGCTATTATAAGCTTTTTTAGAATCGCTGAAAAGTAAATACATATCCTTTTTTTTCATGTCAAAATGGAATAAGTCTGTCTCATTTATCTTACGTATTTTATTTAGAGGGTAAAATTAAACGCAAGTAAAGAAAACAAAAACTGAGAGTATATCTTTCTTGAATCGTATGACCCGCACGATAAGACCAGATCCGACTATAATAATTAATTTTAATTATTAAATACAATTATTTTTTATTTTTAAAAAATGCATGATAATATTCAAACATAACGTACCATTTAAATTCGGCATCATATGAGTGGCTATGAAATTGATTGACGTTCGCAATTGTTTAAATAAATAGTTTCTTTAGATCTGTCACTTAGTTACAGAGACCTGTTAGTTTTAAATTTCATAAAAATTATTATGTCCCCATTAAGTCCGTATAGTTTCTATACTTCGTATAGAACAACCATATAAGTAAGGGGTCTGTAACTATCTGTATTTTGACTAAGTCCATATTTCTGTTATACTTAACACTAAGTAGGTACATTTAGTAAATTTTTGATAAGTTCTACCCATTAAATTTTTCATATACTTTGAACGATACCTTAAACACGATAAAGCCATTAAGTCCAAAAGTAAGGTTACAATCACACAATTATTTATTAATTTAGTGGTCAGACAGTGACTGTTTATCAGTTACAAATAGTGGATTGCTGTCTTCTAAAATCGATAATAATGCATTCGAGGTGCAAAAAAATGGTTCTAATGGTGTGCAACAATGAATTGGACAATCAGGAGGAAGTAGAGGGCATACAACAGACACTGATATTAATAAACAAATCAAAGCCAACGGTTCTACCACACATCTTTTATACATTTTTAGTTTTGGTTAAGTAAAAACTGTATTTAAAAATGTTATCATACTAAGACAGTTAATTTATATTATTTAGACTACTGTAACCATGCCACAACAGTAAATTCAAATAAAGACCCAAATAAAGCCAATGTATTTGAGCCAAACAAACAGGATTATTTAAATGATAACGAAGACCCCACGCGGAGTCCTAGTAGGAAAAAAAATGTATAAGTACTACACAGGAGTAGTTATCAGCAGGTATATTTTTTATTGGGGTTGAATCAAAACATAAACAAGGTGGGAGTATCAACATGCTTGCCAACCTATAACCTATTTTGCGTAGATTTATTAATTTTTCTAGCTTTTACACTAAATTTAAATAAAATCAATATCGACTGCATATTCTATGGGTAATAACTGACATATTAAATAAATATTAAGGAATTTTATAAATTATTTAAGGACAATAATTGTAGAGCGAAAAGTATCGGGTAAGATTTTCTTTAACATTATTATGTCATTGTTGTTTCAATATACAATTCTCCCAAAATTAGCAATGAGATAAATTGATATTTTTGTAATATATCAGATACTACCTAAATGATGTACTGACGATATTAATTTTCTTTAAATGTTAGTTATTAAAATAATAAACTCAAAAAATCAACGCGAAATAGGTTATAGGTTGGCAATAGATCGAATGACGTTGATAATTTCACCTTAAGATGGGGATCCAAAACTTTTCAAAAACGTCTAAGTTTTTAGAATGTTTTCGTCATTTCGCATAGGGACCAAAATGTATTTTAAAAGTGTCCCAAATTTGAAATTAATAGATTAGCGCAAATTTAATAGGTTTTATTTTATTATATGGTTGGTACAAATCTCTGCCTTTTAGCAAAGATGTTAAAGATAAGACTGCTGAGCCTAGTGTTGAAGATAGTGACTCAGAAGACTCCTCTGATGACGAACCTTTGTCCAATTTATCAAACAAAAATGCAATTCTGTAACAGGTTAAATTATTTAAAGTCAAAATTTATATTAAAAACTAACAGGAAAAATAAGTCAAAATGTTTATAAAAAAATATAAGTAAAATCGTTCACTTAAATATGTTTTTCATTTAGTTATTAATAATTACTTTCAATTACGTAAGAAATCTATATTAATGTAATGTAAAATATTTAAAATAAAAAATTGATTTTATACATATAGGTTAGTTTTAAAATGCGTTTTTCTCAAAACTATAAATTGTCGACTTTGCTGATTTTCCTTGTAAGTCCACGATATAAACTCCACAATTGGAAACAGCTATGTAAATTAGTGAGTACGAAAACATAATTATGACAAATTTCCGTTTTGCAAAATTTTGTTTAAAAACGAAGTCTAGATTTGGCAACGCATAGTTCTAGGTTCTAAGTTATCTTGACGGAATCGTCCTTATTGAGATTTAATATACATGCTTGTTCTATTCTAGTATTCTAGTTCCAAATTCTTTGATTTTTCAAATGCCAGTATTTCGTGATCGGTGTTAGAGCTGTTAAATACCCATACATATGCTTCCTTAGGAATTTCCTCTTTCCTAATAAAACGTAAAAACGTTTTTCAAATGTCCACGAGGATTCATCATAGTTTCCAAGTACTTAAAACTATTTCGGGTTTTTAAGAAGTAATTATATTACTAATCAGTAATATTCTAAACACACTACATTTTTCTTAAATAACTAAAAATAAACAATAAAGCTTTCCGGATATTACAGCGATTTCTTTATGCGATAAGTTGCTGCAACAAATCGCACGCAACTAGTTTCACGCGAATTTTGCGTAAATTTACGCACTTTATGACTTGCGTGTTAAAATGTGTGTATATTTTTATCGAATATGGATCTTAATAACAATATTTAATAATTATATGGTAATCATTTGACTAAGCTTTAAGCTTTTACAAGGCTAGACGATAACATTTTTAAAACCCTATGACGGGTTGCACAAACATTTTACCCACTAACAAACTTTAAACAAATAACAATGACAGAAATAACTTTCTTACAATTAAAGTGGCCCGGATTAGGTTGAAAGTGAGTGGGTTACATTTGAATTTGACTCTCCACTAGGACCGTATGATCTATCGTGGCGCACAACTTATTTATATTTATTATTTATTTATTTATTATTTATTATTACATTTGGGATGCAGACAGAACTTGACGTTCCAAAGAATAAGCATTCACTATATACAATAGACAGTTTATGCGGAAACATTTTGCTGATGAACATAGCAACAGGCACTTAACCTAACTAACTCTACCTACGGCTATCCAAATACTTGTTGGACAAAATGTCCTTTTAAAAGTCTTTTAAAACTAGGCAAGGTTGCACTGAAAATGCCAAATTCATGGCAGTACGAATAAAAGTTTTTTGCAGTCTATCCAATGGCATATTTAAACCCAAAATAGTTAGTCTGTAAGGTAAATTAAATAAGGTTGTATGTATTAATTCTATGGTGGGAATGTGAAAGCTTAGTGCTGATAATAGTTCTGGGACGGTGAAATTCGAGTTAATTATTTTATATAGAAAAGATATGTCAGAAATTTTTCTGCGGTCAGGCAGAGGAATAAATTTATATTTTTCTTTTACAAGATCTATTGTGCAATGCGCTTTAAATGCAATTGTTTTGAGAAACCTGTTTTGTACTGCTTCCAACCTATTAACATGTGTGACGTATTGAGAATTCCAGATGACAGAGGCAAAAGAGATCTTCCTATGAACAAAAGCAAAATATAGTGAGATCATTGTTTTGGGATTTCGAAAGTCTTTACAGATTCTAGTAATGAGGTTCAGTATTCTGTTTGACTCGGTAAATATTTCATTAAAGTGTTCTTGAAATAACCATTTGGTGTCCAGAATGACTTCTAAATCCTTTAATTGATTTACCTTCTTTAAATTTTAATTATTGATGCTATATGAGTATTTCCAAATATAAATATTTTTAGTGAATATTATAAAACAACACTTTTTTACGTTTAAGAAAACACTATTCCTATCACAGTACTTGGGCAATCGGTTGAGATCCGCTTGTATTTTTAGACAGTCATCCAGCCCCCTTATAAGGCGATATATTTGTAGGTCATCTGCATATAGTAAGAACATTGTGTGATGAAAGCACTATCCAATGTCGTTAATATAAATTATGAAAAACAAGGGACCCAGATGACTACCCCCGAGCTGACCGAGAAGGTCCCGGACTGAAAACCGCTTACAGAAACAATCTGGGAACGCTTTGAGGTATAGGACCATATCCTCCTGAGCAGACGCTGGCAGACACCAACCTCAGCAATCCATAGGATATATTACAATTAAAATAATTATGAGTGCATCGTACCAACCACCATTCTTTCATAGGAAATGGAGAATCAGTTTTTGTCAGTTCCGTGACGCCTTGGAATCTGACCACGTCTAACAGAACTGGCATTATGTCACAGAAAAGACAAAAACATCAACAATTACTGAAGAAGATGGTTGCAAAAATCAATGAATTAATAAAGTTTGTCTATATAAATACATTAAAGTTTCGTTGTATTTTAATTTTTAGCCAGCTCAGGTCAGTTTTGTACGTCCCTTTCTGTCACGGAGATTATTTAATTCGGTAAATAAAGTTTTGCCTTTTTTTTTGGCCTCATTATTAGAAAGCGCAATACTATTGATAATAAGTGGCATATAAAAAATATTGTTTGTCAAGGTACTGCAATTTAATTTCCCTATTGCAACAATAAATTAGAAAATGTTGTACTTTCAATGGCTTTTGAGGGACTAATCCTATATTTTTTACTATGGCAAAGAAAACTGAAAACTAGTTTTGGCACTAGTTTGGCAAACACTATCTTCTGTGTTTTTTCATATCATAACTTCCGTATTTGTGAATTCTTCCTTTTAAATTTTGGTAAGAAAATGTGTCACCGAAATGACATAATTTCTGATTTTCGAGAAGAAATACATTAAAACGATACACTTGTTAATAAAATTGTTCTCTGCTATTATCAACTTTTAAACAAGCATGCATGTAGAAACGTTTTAATCTAAAACTCTAGCCCATTTAATACAATGTATTTAATTTTATACACACACAGTACTATGATCGATTTTTCCTCTAAAATTTAATTTGCCCATATGAATAATATATGATTTTTAACAATACGGTAACATCATTACCAAGAACTTTTATTAATAAATATAGCATCTCCAACTTTCTATATTTAGAAAAAGTTTTTTATATGCTAACTAAATAGCTAATGAAGCTATAACGAGTTTTGGGCTCAGGCATCCATAAAATCAAATAACAGTGACGGGATTAAACCAAGCGAATCAGTTTGACTGGCCAAAGGGAATTTCAACGGTAGAATTGACTTTGTGTTTTAGAGAATTGTGTAACACAGGTGGAAGAGACTTCGAAAGAATGTGAATTATTTTTGCCGAGTCACTTAGTTTTGCTTTTTTCTTATGTCCTAAACCTTTAAAATTATAAAAATAAAAGAAAACGGGCCAAGCCACATAAAACTGCATTACAAGTGAGTATGAGTATATGATAAGTGAGTATTAATTGTTGAAAATGAAAGGGAAAGTTGTAAGCAATTATTTTTAATAGAAAATGGTGAGATAAGACAACAATATTTTTTAATTTAAGCCAAAATATACATATCAGAAGAAGCTTACCATTGGACATTATTATCAGAAGTAGATAAGAACTATAATAATATTTAAAAAAATAGTCCATACTGTAGGTGGAGTGTGTTAATTTAAAAGGAAAGAAATAAGACACTTTAAGTATTCCTCCACTGGTTTATTAAGATAAAAAAATGTTAAAAGGAGAATAGAGAAAATGGAAATACAAAAGGTGCAAACAGTCCTAACAGAGCTCCAAGATGATAAGGTCTAGGTTACAAGCTGAGGTATTTAAAGAACCTTAAACATAACTGTATATTAAAGGTAATGATAAACTTAACATTGAAGCATTGTAAAAAATTGTTATTAAAAGAGAAAGAAAGTTATTGTAGTAAAGGAAAATCCGAAATGAACAAAAAGAAAAAAAGGGAAAGGGTCAATTAAATTAACCCATAAGAGAAGTCAGATAAAATTGAAAGCACACAATAGCGAGCCTGCATCATAAGTGCGGGAGAGAAAAAAAGTTGTTTTTTTACCCGAATTACAAAAAAAAACTAAGCAACATATTGTTTCTTTGGTATCTATGTGGGTGGTGTGGGTGGGATTAAGCAAACAAAAATCTAAGAAAGAAATATAAGCCAATAAAGACCTATTAAAACTACTAAATTATATTAGATGACTAAAAAAATCTAATATTTTTTTTTGTTGAAAATGACTTTTTGATTCCTGTAAATAAAATCAAAAGTTTTTAAAAATGGATAAATAGATATAGCCAGTATTTGGAGAGAACGTGTTTTTGACTAATTTCATATATTTCCTAGGTAGCACATCACGTCGAAATGATGCCTAAAAAAAGTATTTTTAACTTCCATAACGACGTATTTTTTACGCAAATAAGTCACATCTAAATGACGTCAGTTTTTGACGTTGAAATGACGTTACCTTCTGACGTCAAAATGACGTCATTTAGACGTATTTTCGTGATTCTGGCTACTTGGGTTTTTATAGCACGGAAAAGATTTCAGAAATCTTGGTCGGATACTATGAAAGAAAACAAACTATATCCTGTCCAATTTATGTTAAGAAACCCGTATACATAATACAATTTCTGAGGTTATGTAACGACAGAACGAAGTAGGTAATGGAAGGGTTTTAAAACGTTTTTTTTTATGTTTAAACCGATATTTAAGCGTTACTGTTCTTCAAATGCTGACAACCAACAACAAAATCGCATTAACAAAACATCAACTTGCCTAAATTTTAAAAAGGATATGCTTCCTTTCTGCCAATAAATATATTGCACGGTCAAAAATAAAATGCCTAATGTTACAAGAATGGAGATAAATCTAATTTTTTTGAATGGCAATGCCCCAAATAATATGTCGCAGTGTAATTTCGTCCGTGTATTGACCAATATGGTAAATGTATGTTTAATTGTGTTCTCTGTCATCGCTCCCAAGTTTTCCGCGTGTCGTTAATGAATTCATTTGGTAAAACTACACCCTAATACTTATGGTGTCTTTTCGCTTCCAGCGGCTGAGGCGGCGATGGAAATTGTAAGTACTGCCAATGGTTAAGAACAAAATTATGCAATTTTTTTCAGCATTATGCGGTTTTTATAAAACTTGAATACCGACTATTTATGTAAGTACCGGGTGGTCAAATAAGCGAGGACGTCGGCTTTATCTCGGAAGCCATTAATTGTACAACTTTCGGAAAGATTTTTTTATTAGGAAAGTGGTCAAGAGAAATTGCTGGAAATTACTTTTAAGTTCCTCATTTGGCCGCAAGGGGGCACAATCAAAAATAGTTTTTTTAAATTCTAAATTTCTCCGAAAATTCCCATATTAAGGTATAACTCTGATTACATCATTGGAAAGCTTAGACAATTCTGCATCATTTTGGTTTAAGGCTCATTGACGTACCGACCTTGATAAAAGTGGGAGAAGCTATTGAAAGTGTAAACATTAAAATCGCTGTAACTTCTAAACGACTTATCCGATTTTACTAAATTTAAGCTTGTTTGGAAGGGGAAAATAAGTATCTTCAATTGCCGTATCCAATAGTACACGATAGTGTTTAATAAAATTGCTAGAGGGCGCAAGTTTTAATAATAACAGTTTTTTCGATTTTATCCCGAAAATTCAAATCATACGGTATAACTATGACATCATAATCGAAAAGTAGATGAAATTTGCAAGAAAAGATGTGAAAACCGCAGTTCGATATATTTGTTCGTTTCAGAGTTATTGCCAAAACAATAATTTTTAATACAAATTGCGCCCTCTAGCAATTTTATTAGAAACTATCTTGTACCATTGGATACGACAATTGAAGGTACTTACCTTTTTCTTCCAAACAAGATTAAATTTACTAAAATCGGTTAAGTCGTTTAGAAGTTACAGCGATTTTAATGTTTACACTTTCACTAGATAAGAGTGGGAGAATCCGGAGAGGGTAAACATTTTAAATCGCTGTAACTTCTAAACGACTTGTCCGATTTTACTAAATTTGAGCTTGTTTGGAAGTACCTTCAATTGTTGTATCTAATGGTACACGATAGTTTCTAATAAAATTGCTAGAGGGCGCAATTTATATTAAAAATTATTGTTTTGGAAATAACTCTGAAACGAACAAAGATATCGAACTGCGGTCTTCACATATTTTCTTGCAAATTTCATCTACTTTTCGATTATGATGTCATAGTTATACCGTATGATTTGAATTTTCGGGATAAAATCGAAAAAACTGTTGTGTTATTATAAATTGCGCCCTCTAGCAATTTTATTAAACACTATCGTGTACTGTTGGATACGGCAATTGAAGATACTTATTATCCCCTTCCAAACAAGCTTAAATTTAGTAAAATCGGTTAAGTCGTTTAGAAGTTACAGTGATTTTAATGTTTACACTTTCAATAGCTTCTCCCACTCTTATCAAGGTCGGTACGCCAATGAGCCTTAAACCAAAATGATGCAGAATTGTCTAAGCTTTCCAATGATGTAATCAGAGTTATACCTTAATATGGTAATTTTCGGAGAAATTTAGAATTTAAAAAAACAATTTTTAATTGTGCCCCCTTGCGGCGAAATGAGGAACTTAAAAGTAATTTCCAGCAATTTCTCTTGACCACTTTACTCATAAAAAAATCTTTCCGAAAGTTGTACGATTAATGGTTTCCGAGATAAAGCCGACGTCCTCGCTTATTTGACCACCCGGTACATAAGTAAAATAAGTTTTAAAAAATGATCTTAAAAGATGACTTTCCAACATCGTAGGCAACGGCATGACGTAAATTAACACTGAATGAGAAAAGAACATGTAAAGCAATAATTATTGTTAAGGCGATGCGGGCGATTTATTTTTGATCTTACGTAATTTGTTTAAATAATATTGCATTTTCGCTTTTCACCCTCGCTTATTTTGGCCTATATTATACGCTCATTAAATATTATACCATTAATATACACCAAACAGGACTTTTGCATATTTTTAGTTGTTAATATTGTATATTATTTATTATAATAAAGTACATAAAAGGAAATAAATAACTATGGTAGGAAAAATTATAGCTGTGCTTTAATGAAGGTCGGTTTGCTTTATTTTAACCACGTCAACGTAATCATATTTTAGAATTTACATATTATGTTCGTGAAAGCTCTGCAGTGATAAATTTCGGTATAATAAACACATATTTTATGTTTTTGGTTATTAAATTAATGGGGTTGAGGTCTGGCGAATAAAGCCATCATTTTTTTAAAGACACGCTACTTGTATTATGTCCTCTTTAAATTTCTGCTCAATTTATAACTTCAATAAGCGCTAATCCCAAAAATCATTGGCACCACTAAAGAGGTTTAAAATTTGAGAGCGATATGAAAAATGCATAACTCCCAGTAGACAACATGTGGTATTGCGCAAGTTTTGAATCTGGAAATGAATTTGCATAGCTCCAATGTGTTATGGATCACATAGCTTATTATTGATAATAGTTATTTATTGTATCGGGTGTCCCACTAAGAATAGCTCTCGGCCGTATCTCAGAAAGGGTTAGTCGTATGGCTTGCGGAAAATTTTTTTTTTAGTAAAAGCAGCCATAAGAAATTGCTGGAAATTATTTTTAAGTTCCTCATTTTGCCGCAAGAGGGCACAATTAAATTTTTTTTTTAATTCTAAATTTTTCCGAAAATTTCCATATTAAGGTATAACTCTGATTACATCTTTGAAAAGCTTAGACAATTCTGCATCATTTTGGTTAAAGGCTCGTTGGCGTACCGACCTTGATAAGAGTGGGGGAAGCTATTGAATGTGTAAACACTAAAATCGCTGTAACTTCTAAACGACTTATCCGATTTTACTAAATTTAAGCTTGTTTGGAAGAGAAAGGTAAGTATCTTTAATCGCCGTATCTAACAATACATGACAGTGTTTAATAAAGTTGCTAGAGGGCGCAATTTGTAATAACAACATTTTTTTCGGGTTTTTCCCAAAAATTCAAATCATACGGTATAACTATCATAATCGGAAAGTAGATGATATTTGCAAGAAAAGATGTGAAGACCGCAGTTCGATATCCTTGGTTGTTTCAGAGTTATCGCCAAAATAATAATTATTAATACAAATAGCGCCCTCTAGCAATTTTATTAGAAACTATCGTGTACCATTGGATACGACAATTAAAGGTAATTCCAAACAAGCTTAAATTTAGTAAAATCGGATAAGTCGTTTAGAAGTTACAGCGATTTTAATGTTTACACTTTCAATAGCTTCTCCCACTCTTATCAAGTGAAAGTGTAAACATTAATATCGCTGTAACTTCTAAACGACTAATGCGATTTTACTAAATTTAAGCTTGTTTGGAAGAGAAAGGTAAGTAACTTCAATTGTTGTATCAAATGGAACACGATAGTTTCTAATAAAATTGCTAGAGGGCGCAATTTGTATTAAAAATTATTGTTTTGGCAATAACTCTGAAACGAACAAAGATATCGAACCGCGGTCATCACGTTTTTTCTTGCAAATTTCATCTACTTTCCGATTATGATGTCATAGTTATACCGTATGATTTGAATTTTCGGGATAAAATCGAAAACCCTTTTATTATTACAAATTGCGCCCTCTAGCCATTTTATTATACACTATCGTGTACTGCTGGATACGGCGATTGAAGATACTTACCTTTCCCTTCCAAACAAGCTTAAAGTTAGTAAAATCGGATAAGTCGTTTAGAAGTTACAGCGATTTTAATGTTTACACATTCAATAGCTTCCCCCACTCTTATCAAGGTCGGTACGCCAACGAGTCTTAAACCAAAATGATGCAGAATTGTCTAAGCTTTTCGATGATGTAATCAGAGTTATACCTTAATATGGGAATTTTCGGAGAAATTTAGAATTTAAAAAAAGAATTTAATTGTGCCCTCTTGCGGCGAAACAAGGAACTTAAAAATAATTTCCAGCAATTTCTTATAGCTGCTTTTACTAAAAAAAAATTTTCCGCAGGCCATACGACTAACCCTTTCTGAGATATGGCCGAGAGCTATTCTTAGTGAGACACCCGGTACAAAACGATTAAATTGTACTTTATCTTTGAGAGTGTTTTTTAGCGTCGAGACGTCAGTCGAGTTCGAGAAAATAATGCGATTTTATCGTCGTGTGCAATACAACATTTTTTTCTATTGCAAGACTTCAAATTCAGGTGAAAAATAAAATTTGAAAGAAAATTGAAATTTTTGGCACAAAAATCGGAACTGTGTTGCCCTGTTACTAGGGATATGAATTAGTCTGTAAACAAATGTCAAACAAATTTTACATTCTGGTTTTTGTGGAGTGTTCAGTATTTTTGCGTTTTGTGTACGAAGTGAATACGAAATGTACGGAAAATAATTAACACAAGAAGAAGAAAGATAGATGTTTCTAATAATGTTAATTGTAAAATTACACTTGTTAATCCTTCGAATTAATGGGTTTGAATTCGTAAATTTAATTAAATAAAAAAAGTTAAAACATTTTATCTACCCTTGCTGTCAAAGTGTTACTTTATCTATCCTTGCGGTTAAAGTGATACTTTAAAATAATAAATAAATACAATACTTTCCTCCCCTCTACTGTAAAATTATAATTTTTGGAGTTATGTAGTTATCACGTTAGGCCGACGACATGCACATTCTTTTTACCGAGTGTGTTGGACAAGTGGTTCCAACATAGTGTTTAAATTTCTAAAAATTATTTATCTTTATTGATTGTTATCTTTTGGGACCCCAACTGCTCGCCACCACTGGCAAAAAAATCGTCATCGTATTCTTCACTTCATTTTGCCAACGTATCTTCCTTCTTCCTCACTTTCACATCTCTTCAGCGTCGTCGGCGGTGTCACGTGTCTTGACAAGGGACATTCTTCTAGTATGGTTCATCACGCCTTTTTGACTGGCTCCGTCCATCTTTGTGCTTCAGAAGCTACGCTCTTAAACCAAAAGTGCTTTATTTAAATTGAATTATGCGATTATAGTTCTTCGGAAATTCCTGTACGCCACTGGCACTGTTGCGAACAAAGACACTTTTGATAACTTGTCCCCTTTTTAGCTTATTTTAATTATTGACTTTTAGATAATATTGGCATAATTTTATCACACTTTTCTCTCGTTTATTTTCGGAAATGTTTTAAAGTAATCAAAATTGGTTAAATGTGTACAACATGATTTAGATTAGCCGGTTTATTATACGGATTAAATTTAAAATGGAAAGTTTGTTTTATTATGTGTATCAGAGGCAAAGACGATGAAACTTTTCGGTTTGGGTTACAAAAGTTCAGACTTTGGGCTGGTATGCCTGAAGGCTTAAACGTCTGGCTTTAATTACCAAGTTTATAAGTTACTTTGTAAAGAAAAATAAAAAAAAAAATTTATAAAACCTCTACAGGGCCTATTATAACTAAGAGACCATACAGGAACAGGAGATAGTATAGTCTTAAAGAGCAAATACTAGTGGCGCATTCGGTATTTCGTTTTTTGATCAATATTTCCTTATTTCTTCGTTTTATCCAAAAATATACCAAATACCCATCTTTGGACTATAATTTATAAATTACTAAATATAGCAAAGAAATATGGGCATATTTTACCACGTTTCGTTTTTTGCTTTTATTAATTTATCAAATAATAGTATAGTATTTAACAAGCATAATGATGGCTGTTATTCAGGCAGATTATGTTTATGACACGAGCTGTAGGCGAGTCTCATAAATCATCTAAGTGAATAAAAACCATTATATGCGAGTAGAATACTATACTTTGTCCAGGACTGCCAAATAATTTTAGCTACAATTAAGTTATACAGATCTTTATTTTTAATTAACTAACATTGAATTAATAACATTGAACAAAATATTGAATTTCTCACTAACTAGTAAGATAAATTATAGGTTAACATTAATATTAATGTTTGCATTTACACAGTATACTTACTAGTTAGACGTAGAAACTTAAATTTATATTATTATTTTGGTTATTTGTAGATAATACGGTCTCATTGTGTTCATGTTGATAAGAAGGGTTTTTTTTGTATTGAGTTTGAGAATTTTTTTAGCTGTTTCCATTTATTTTTGGTAGAGTCATTAATATATCCGTCTGCTACTGCCGTAGATTTCCATCCACCATATCTCTTCAATGCAGTTATATCGCCTCCTGCGTCTACAAGTATTGTCGAAGAGGATCTACGAAAAAAAGCAGAAATATTGCTATTTGTTTCGCTATTTCTGTAAACTTATTAATACCTATCTTTTTTTAGGTGCATTTGCCATTTTGGAAGTTTAGAAAGAGGATATTAGATTTGAGAGAAGGTAAACTAAGGCTGATGTAGTTTTTGAAAATTTGGTAAAATTTTTCAGTGAATGTAAATGTTTGGATTATCCATCTCCATTATCACTGCAACCTAAAATAATATACTAAATTAAACTATATTAAATTCTTACCTTTGTTGCAAGATATTTTTCGACAGATGCCCCAGTAATGAATTTATTTATATCCTCTGGAGAAAAAATACTGGCTTTATGATCATTAATTTGACGTACCTTTCAATATTAATACCATGAATACAGGTATGTATAATATGGCAAACAGTCTTAACAGGAGGACAGACACCGAAAGACTGAGGTGATTCTATAAAAATATTTCATATTTAAATTTTACATACATATACATACCCATCATTAAAAATTTTAAGTTGTTTATCTTCTGCATGCCCATTTTACTACGTACCGTACATACCTACCTTATTCACTTTAAAATATTTATTTAGATTCAATCTTTCCAGTTTTTTGTTTTCCAACAATCCTTGAGCCTTACAAGAGCTGTTGCACTTCTTGAAGTTTTTGAAAACTTTTTAGTAAGTTGAAAATTTTAGTTAAAATAAGAAAATTTGCATAGCCCGAAATGTCTAGCCGAACTTTCACAACTACCTTAGAACATTGTTGAAAGATCCTTAGAAGAATAAATTTATATATAATTAGATATGCATTTTTAGATGTATTTATAGTAGTATTTTTTCTAACGAGTAAGAGCATAATAACAACGTCTGTATGTCATAATGGAAATGTCCTAAACCAACGGAAATTTAAATATAGATTTTTTTGTAAAAATGCACTTTTTCTACAAAACTTTATTTCTACCCCTTGACCTAGGTTGGTTGGTTAGTTGGTTAAAGGCGGGGTTAGGTTCGACGTGTGGCCCAAGCTTCTTACACTGCAGCCTTCTGGCTTATTGTGCGCCCCAGTCTTGTTAGAAAATATTTGTTCCTTCTACGAGGTCCAGTAGTTTTCTTCCAAGTTTGTCGTGCAGGAGGTTATTGCCACGTTGAATGTTTCCGAAGATTTTGAATCTTTTACGGTTTAGCGCTTCGCGGCTGCTGTATATGATATAAGAGGCGGTTTTTATCCTCTTTACCGCAAAGTCTGCATTCAATGGGTTTATTATAGACTTCCATTCGTTGAAGGTGTTTTGTCAAGTGACGATGGCCTGTTAGTAGGCCGGTCACTTGTTTTAACTGGGTGCGCGTCAAGAGCAGCATTCCAGCTGATAGCTTCTTCGAGGGCCTATCGATATCGGCTCGTGCGTGTGCCTGGCCAGGTCGAGACCAGCCGCTGTAGCATTTCCATTACACAAACCATAAATAAAAACCATATTGGCGTATTCAAGATGTGAATAAATGTATGTCATTTTATAAAATTGAAATGATACAAATCCGAAAGTTAACGGTGAATCAATGCAAAATTTTATACTGACACTAACAGGATAGTTTATTTTATATATTTTATTACAGGAAAGCTAAATTAATGCAATATTTTGTTATTGCGTTATAATTTAAAAACAAAGAATATTGGATAAAAACATTTGAGTTTTTTATTTTGGTTTTCAGATGTTTGAATTGGTCGCGATAGTCCTATTAGTTGGCCTCCTAGATCGCCAGACCTAACACCGTTGGACTATAATTTATGGGGGTTGGTTAAAAACCAGGTGTACCGTTTCATCGAGACCTTCACCTTTAATATCTATTGCTTTTCGTACATAATATTTAGTAAATTTTTTTTTGCTTGCAAACTTAACTAAAACTCAGTTGGTAATAGATAATTCAGATAAGTTTCTCGCCATTTCATCTAACTCGTCGCTTTCTTTACTCATCTTCTTTCATAGTTTTTAAATCTTATTCCTCATATTTGACTTTCATTAGGTCGTGTAGTTGACTTATGTGGACGCACTTACCTTTCTCACATTTTTTGCGAGGTAAGTGCAATAACTGAGAAGTTATATATTATCATATCAAATCTCTTGTCCGGTATAAAATACAAATTACCTTTAGCTATTAGCTTTTTATTATATCAACACTATAAAACTAAAAGTATCAAATAAAATCTTAATAATATTGATTTTTAAAAAGCATTTAGTCTGTTCAATGATCCTGCACTGACCGTTACGTCACGACTAGCGCTTATCTTTCTAACATTCGTGAACTTGGTGTGATAGTAAACTTGCGTCAACACTGAATGTCGTATAATTTTACCAGTCAAAAAAGTTTTATTCTAATTTTTGACAATGACATTTTTAATCTGCAATATTTCTAACACGGTATTGTGAAAAAGAACAAGCATTAATTTTAAAATGATTTGATTATTTTCAAAGAGAAAGTGATGCTGAAAAGATTCTTTTACCCTTTAACGCAGTTGACGAGGTAAGTAGATATATTAAAGCAGGAATTGTGAAAACATAAATAATAAGCATGAAATAAATAGGCTATGTTTTTATAAATACCTATCTGTTTTAGAAAGTTTTTGATGCTTTGGGAGTTTCGTGTTTAACAATCCAACGAATTAAGGAAAGAGAAGGATGTAAATTATAACAATCACAACAATGTAGCTATTTTGTCATGCCGTGGTCGACAATTTCGCGAAATTCATGATCATACTTAACTTACATACTCAGCCCAAGCACTGGTGCTTGGTCTGAGCTTACATACATACGTATTTATGGAATGTATATAGAGTATGTGAACACGTTACCATTCGCTCAATACACTTAAACCATAAAATTATTGATGGTTGGACGAATTTGATGATGATGATCCTTGCGGAGATAATTTATTTTAATTATTAAAAACTTGTATTTTGTTGTGCTGTCATTTTTTATTATATTTTTTTCTTTATGATTTTATAAATAACATAAAAATATTCGAAACAAAATTTATAGACCAATGCACGAGAGATCTACTAGACAAACAATATTAGATTCAATTTTAAATTTTATAAATGACTTTTATTTATTTTTAGTAAATTTAAATTAATTAAAAATTTCATACTGATTTTCAAAAACGTAATGTAACGTACCTACTTATATGACGTAACGGTCAGCGGTCATGAAACAGACTACTCGTTCTGTAATAGTAAATATTATTTTGAAGTTTAAAATCTGACAGCTGGCTAATCGGTTTTATGCAGCGTTGCCATATCACTGTGTCGTGACTATTACTATGTAGTGAACATGTTACCACAGTATTGCCATCTCGAAAAATTAATATTTCTGAATTATCAGAAATGGTCGCAATTACCCCAAATAGGCTCTTATCCAACTGACCTTATTAGTTAAACTAGCATAATTTCATTAACTTTATGCTATTTTGTATCTCCATTAGTAATGTGTTACAGGTTTTTTGGAATAAATAAAAATACTGCTTCTTTGCTACATCGGCGTTTCTGTACAATTGTATTGCCTTCTTCAGGGTTAAAATATACAAATCCGTGCATCGGATACATTAACATATGAGTAGGTAATAAATTTAGCCGACACGTCGATGTAGCAAAGAAGCAGTCTTTTCATTTATCCGCAAAACCTGTACGACATAATTTTGTTATTCCAAAAAAATTTAAAGTACCTCCTTGCCAGAAATCTTAATTACTGTTGCCTTCTGTCTCCAATTTAAATTAGCGCTACCAATGTTTACGTTTAAAACTAATACTTTTTATTTTTTTGGCAAAATAATGGTAGGTACTATCCAACCAAAAATGTTGACTATAGTCGGATCTGGTCTTATCGTGCGGGTCATACGATTCAAGAAAGACAAACTCTCAGTTTTTGTTTTCTTTACTTGCGTTTAATTTTACCCTCTAAATAAAATACGTAAGATAAATGAGACAGACTTATTCCATTTTGACATGAAAAAAAAAGGATATGTATTTACCTACTTTCCAGCGATTCTAAAAAAGCTTATAATAGCACCAGCTACGTTTTATTTTAAATATGCCAGTTTTGTGACTTTGACAGTTTGTGACAAAACGAAACAATTTTCTGGGGTTTTGCATCCCCAATCAAAAAAAAAAATGGTACTTAATCTGATAAACTATTTCGAAAATGAAAGAAAAAGTGGAAATTCGCCAACCAATATTCAGGAAACAGTAGCCAAAGCACTGGGAATTAGTTTAAGGACTGTGCAGAAAATTGTGCATGGAACAAAACATAAGATAATACCCAAGAATACTAAAAAGTGTAAACGAAGAAAGCCAAAGACTGAGGATTTAAGCGAAAATATTAAAATGATAGTTCGAAATGTGATTTACGATTTATACAAATCAAAAACCAATGTAACTCTTCCAGTTTTACAAAAAACATTCAAAATTCGGGGTGTTTTGGAAATTGGACTTGAAGCGTTATCAAAATTAATAAAAAATTTAGGTTTTCGCTATAAAAAAGACTGTAACCGAAAATTTTTATGTAAGCAGCCACAGATAGTAAGTCAGCGTGTTCAGTTTTAAAAAAATTATACGGACAATTACAAATCGAAATTTAGAAAAGTGGTATTTTTAGACGAAACGTGGATATTTTCGAATGGAAGTGGTTCAAAATCTTGGCAAGATGAGTCTGTAAAAAGTGTTAAAAGGAAAAAGGGGTGCGGTACAGGAAAGCGTTTTATTATTTTGCGTGCCGATTCTGCTTCTGCAACAGGATATGTTGCAGGTGCGAGTTTAATTTTTTCTTCAACATCAAAAAGTGCTGCCTATCATGATAATATGAATTGCGAAATGTTTGAAAAATGGTTAAAAGTTCAATTGATACCAAATTTGGATGCTCCGTCTTTAATTGTATTAGATAATACATCATATCATTTAAGAATTTTAAATAAACAGCCTACTTCATCTTGAAGGAAAAGTGATATTTATGAGTGGCTGGAAAAACACAACCAAAATCCTTTACCAATTATACTTAAATCGGAACTCCTATCAATAGCAAAGTCTCTTAAAAAACCTAAAATATACGCGGTAGATGAAATACTGCGTGATTATGGTCATGAGGTTCTACGACTGCCGCCATATCATTGCCAGTTTAACGCAATAAAATTAATATGGGCTGGTGCAAATTCTTATTATGAAAAACATGTAGGTGATGTTCTTAAATCCGACCAAGTACAAATAGTTTGGCAAGATTCGAGAGTACTGGAAGAAATCGGTGGAACATACAGAAATATTAATAAGGGATTGGTGGGATCGAGAACAAGTACTAGATGTCGAAGTAGCGCCAATGATAATTGCTCCATTCGAAGACGACTCAGACGACGAGGACTTTTCAGATTTTATAAGTGACGATGAGAGTTTTTAGGCTATAATTATAAACGGTGTTTTTCGTTTAAATTTTTTAGTATTCTTGGATATTATATTATGCTTTTTTTTCATGCACATTATTCTGCATAGTCCTTAAACTAATTTTCAGTGTTTTCATTACGGTTTCCTGCATATTGGTTTGCGAATTTCCACTTTTTCTTTCATTATCGAAATAGTTTATCAGACTAAATGCCATTGTATTTTTAGCTTTTAGTAGTAAAATTGTTAAAATAAATTGCACTGTTTATTATTGTCGTTTTTAATTAAAGGGTACAGTACACTGAGGGAAAATTTAGGCTGTCACAACTAAAATCCTGGTTGTAGCTACAAAAAATATGTATTAAATAGGGGACAGTTAGAGATTTGGGTTGTAACAACCTATTTAAATTAGTTGACCCTTAAACGATGTCATCCTAGTTGCTGCTACTAAACCTTTGGGTTCTCACAACCAAGTCGTGGTAACTAAATTGTTTAGCTGTCGCAACTAAAGGCGATGGTTGTTATAACTATATATTTTGGTTCTTTTTAGTAGGTACAACTAGAAAATCAGATGGAATAATAATTCATGGAGTTCTTGTAACTTTAAATTTTAATTAGGACAACTAGAAACTTGGGTTACAGTAACAAATAATGGAGATTGCTGCAGCGCTTATTTTGGGTTGGCCTTGCCTTCACCATATTGTGTGGGTCGAACTCGTCTTCATCATAATATTTTGATTGGCGCGCATTCGACATTCGCCAAAAGTAAATGGTTTATTCTTTTTGTTCCATGCAGTTCTACTGAAAACGAAAAAATCATTAGATAGTATAGAAGCAGGATTTCACTAAAGTACTATTTATTTTTAACACTATTAACATATTTTAATAGAAACAACGCTTTCAGACTTTAAATCTTTTAGGGGAGTTGAATGAAAAGTTGACCTACAAATTTGTGACATGCTGATTGTCAGTTATCACAAAGGCAAAGGGGGCATCTTAAACAAACTGAAAACCCCACAAAATCCATGTAACCCAACTATCCCAGAAGTTGTTGTAATATCTGATGTATTGTACTGAAGTCTAATAGTAATTAATGGCCATCAGGGTAATGGCTATTTATGCCCAATCAGTGTATTTTCTTTGAAACGAATAATTTTTCCACCAGGATTTTTAGTTATATTGACTATCGTAGTATAAAGAACCTCATTGGCTACGTAACAGCTTATTACAAAATGCTCGTAACAATATGAGACATTTAAGGACTTTAGTGCCGACAAACAAAAACACTGATTTTCTGACATGGTATTGACCTAGATATAAACCCCTCTTATTAATAGTACCTTTAATACATTTCCTATAGTTAACCTATACTTCTAAAGCCCAATTGAATGGCTTTATTAAGAGTTACATTTTTGGGAGAAAATGGTCTTTTTCAGCAATAAACTGTGATGTGAGGCAAATAATTATTGTCTATGCTATAAAATTAGAAAAGCACACACAGCGACTTTGTTGCAGGTAGGGTAAAAAGGTACCAAAATCTATGGTCTATAAAAGACATTTACCATAAAAAATTCTGTCTTGTTATAGGTAGTTTATGTTTTGTGAAAAATGTGTTTGATGCTGATTAATATTTAAATGCTAACTATTAATTAAAAAATATAGGTTACATACCTTCAAATGATTCTACGTAGTCTGCCAAAGCCCACTCTAACTTTAAACATTTTGATTTAAACCAAAACAGTGAAAAAACATCAATTTCGTCCGAGCACAAGCGATAGCCAATAATAAAATGGCGGTTCTTCCTTTTATCAACAGGGCGTTTTCGGTTGGGGTTGGGGCGACCGCCAGTCCTTGGTTGTACCAACACAGACGGGTCGGTTGTCACAACCTAAGATTGGTTTGGAGCAACTTTCAGTTATCAACCCTAAAGTCCCTTTAGTGACAACTATAAAATTCGGTCAAATATTGACCGACAACCCATATTTTTAGTTCCTGCAGCAAATCTTAGGGTTGTGTCAACTTCTACGTGACAAGAAAAAGAAATAAGTTCCATTAGCCGTTAATTCAAGTTGTTGAAACCAAAATATCAGTTACTACAACTAATTTTTTTTAACCCAATTTCCAAGGTTGGTCGATTTTCTCAGTGTAGGTATATACTTAACGATTATATAATTTTTTTGTAACTTTTTAAACTCCCCTGTATATAATTTTTACAAAACTAATAATATTAGGTATATGTGGCTATCTTCGCGATAGCTTAAATAATGAAACTATTTTTCCTTCCTTCGGTATATTTGTAAATAATCTCACAACATTTTGATAGCCTCTGTGTTGTCTGATTTGACGCATATGATCAGTGACCTTTGGACCCGCACGTTAAGACCGGATCTGACTATATTACTTCCAGCTATAGTTTGGCAATAAAAACGACATTTAAAAACAATATTTAGCCAAGTTTCAAAGCAAACTGGTAATGTTGAAAAGTTTAGTTGTGAAGTTCTGCCATTTTAAAGTTATATAATGTAGAAGTAGTAACATGTTTTATTTAGCAAAAAGCTACAATTAAATATTTTTTAATACATTTTTATAGATTTATTTGTAAATTTTAAAACGCAACCTTATTTTAACAAAAACATACAGAAAAGTTAAACATTTTGCAAATTGTATCAAATATTACATATCATTTCGTTTTTTAATTAAATGTAATTTAAAGTTTTTTTAAATAGTTTTAATGATATTTGATATTTAATAGAATTTTCCAAATAATTATATTCTACAAACCCTTATGAAAGAGAGACTTGTAAGCTAATGTTTTAGACACTCTATTCACATAAAAATTTTGATTAGTTCTTGTTTTATAATAACTATTAATTATGGTCATAACTTTATTAAAAGAACAAATTTTTTTTTAAACAATCAGGCAATAAATTATTTTTAATTTTATGTATAAAGATACATACTAAATACAAATTAAATTTCTGACATTCAACCAAATTTTTGTATATTTGTTACAATTTAAAATTATCCGCATTGCTTTATTTTGTGAAATTGATAATTTATGAAATATTTTCTTACTAGCACAATATAAAATTGGAGAAAAATAAAGAAAATTTGGTAATATAATAGTATTAAATACAGTTTTTTTAAGAAAAAAAATTTAAACTAGAACTGATTCTTTTAAAATAACCTAGGTACCTACTATTCGGGCAATCTTCAATCTGATACTTTTAAAATAATTTAAAAATTTTTATTTTGAACCAATGATTATCCCAAAATATTTAAAACTGTTTACTAATTCCAATTTTTTTCCATCAATTACAACATTTATATTTTGACAAATTAAATTATTACCCATAACCATACATTTAGTTTTTAAAATATTTTATATTTACTTTTAGCCAATTTAATAATATATTTATCTCATAATTTAATTATTTATTTATTATAGATGCAAATTAAAAGCAAAGAAACTTCGATTTTAAATGCCGGATTACAGCCAAGTAGGGGTTGTCGCAACGTCATCTTAGCCAATGATTAGCTAAACAAAAATTGGGACAATCTGTGTTACTTGGGTAGTTCAAGCATATATAGAAAAAAAATATTTTTTTTTAGGTAGGTACTTACCTATACCCTTTTCAAAAGTTCTAAATGCAAAATACATAAAAAATAGAGCAGCTACTAAAAAACAATTTTTACACCAAGAATGGAACAATTTCACAATGATGTGCCCTATTACAAGACGGCAGACCTTATCGGCAGCTGCCTTTCTACAATTTGGTAAAATCGGCTCCGTAAGTTACCCTTTATGATAAAAGTACAGAACGATTAAAATATAATTTTTTTTCTATAGCTGATGTTAAAATGTTGTTATAGCAACTCTTTTGAGTAGATAAAGTATCACTTTAACCGCAAGGGTAGATAAAGTGACACTTTAACAGCAAGGGTAGATAAAATGTTTTAACTTTTTTTTATTTATTAAATTTACAAATTCAAACACATTAATTCGAAGGATTAACAACAAATGTAATTTTACAATTAACAATATTAGAAACATCTATCTTCCGTACATTTCGTATTCACTTCGTACACAAAACTCAAAAATACTGAACACTCCACAAAAAACAGAATGTAAAATTTGTTTGATATTATTTGTTGACAGAGGAATTCATATCCCTAGTCAGGGCCGATCCTAGGGTGTCGGCCGCCCGCGTGCAAAGACCTCTTATGCCGCCCCTCTAAAGAATTTTTCCTATTTTGAGTAATACTTAACGTTGACGTTATAAAATCATCTACATGTACATAAGAGTGAAAAGTTAAACATTGATAAAAATGCAAACTGCAAATAAAATTTTACGGGAAAGACTTTATTTTTGGGCCAGCTAATATGTTATATTAGCGACACCTTTTTTTCTTTTTACTTTAACAAAATAATAAACCAACAAAAATATTACTTTTGAAACAAAAATAGGCATTTTATAATTAGAAATGTTAAACAACTGTATTTACCAGAAAATATAAAATAACAAAAAGTACTAAAGCATAAATCTCGCGAAACGAAAAGTATATAAATCAGTCCTTCCTCGAAGACTACCTAATAATTAACTATAAAATAATTTTTCTGGCTTTCTGAGAAGCAAATTTGTCAATAATTGCGGTGAGATCAATTTTTTCAGAGATTTCGGATTCAATAGAGATGATGGCCAAATCTGAAAGTCTTTCTTGTGTCATATTATTTTTCAAGTAATTATTAATAATTTTTAATTTACTGAAACTTCTTTTACCTGAAGCCACAAAAACAGGTAAGGTTAAAAAAATCCTTATTGCTAGAGCAAAATTTGGAAAACAGGGAATGAGATCATTTTTGACTAAAATTTCTAATATCTTAATTGGCTGTTTTTTACCTGGAAAAATATCTTTAAATGAAGTTATTTCATTAAAGAGTTGTATACCGTCTATATCTTTCACAATAGTTCCTTCCTCCTGTACCTACCTGTAGCTTAATATCTAAGTCCATGCAGGCTTTCATGAGGTCATGATTAGAAATGTTGTGAAACTTATACAGAAAGCAGAATATTGAATAGCACTCAGATAATAAGGTAAATCTTTCATTTATCGAAGAGATCGCGTAATCAAGAACTGCAAAATAGAAAGCAATCTTGAATTGCAGGAAGGGATTTAAAACTGGGTTATCACTGTCCTCGTAATCAAATAAACTAACTTTTTTTCTGAGCTTCGAGATGGGAAATTCGGGATCAATACCTAAATCTCTAGCAAGTGTTGTTGCTGAATCGACAAATATTTTAAAATTATCGTCAGATCTTTGGGAAACTAAATATTTTTTAAGATTATCTAAGCCTCTAATGCATTCCGCGATGTTTAATTTAGGATTTTAAAGCATTTTACTCAATACGTCAATTCTCGATAATAAATCATGCCAAATTAAAATTGAACACAAAAACTTAAATGTTTCAAGACTTTTAATTATTGATTTAGCACCCATTTTTGTTTTCTTGTCTCTAGTGGTATCTTCAATTAAGGCCTTTAATGCGGTAATAATGTTTTTAGCTCTAATTTTAGAGGTCTAATAGCATTGATACGACTTTCCCATCTTGTTTCACTTAACGGTTTTAAAGTAAGAGTTTTCAAGTGTTTTTGGGTAAATCCCATCGATATGTTGACGCAGAAAAGTAATTATATACCTCTTGTACCACATCAAAAAAACTAGAAATTTCACCACTGGCGCTGGCTGCTTTGATTGAAAATCTTTAATAAATAAATCCATTTGAAATAATTCACAAAAATATTGTTTTCTTCTTCGACGTTAATTTAAAGTTATGTTTTATAGTTTGATAAATGTCACTGTATTTTTATTTCGAGAAATTCGTAAAAAGTTTTGCTTCATTGACAGAACTATCTGCGGCCTACGGCCGCCCCTTGTTTTGGCCGCCCGCGTGCGGTGCACGCGCTGCACACCCGCTAGGATCGGCCCTGTCCCTAGTAACGGAGCAACACAGTTACGATTTTTGTGCCAAAATTACAATTTTCACTTAGCAGCAGAATTATTACCGAATTTTTTTTTTAAGGTCACGAATGGTTCTGTTGACAGAAAATTATCCCGAGTCGAAGACAGGGGAAATTTTCTATCAACATGAGTGAAACCGAGGAAAAAATTATCGGGAATTAATTCTGCTGCGTGGGAGATTCGGTAAGAAAATTTCATAAATTGGAGTTTCTTTTAATGTTCCTGAAATTTTAGTAATAAACCTTAGTTACTAATAAGTAAAATCAACTTCTATTGTAAAAATACAGTGCGTCATATTAAACTAAACTCATCGAAACTATGTTTTTAAAGTTATATTATATTATACACAATAAAAAATATATAATACAAAAATAAATATCACAGGTACGACGGTAACTGATTGTTACTAGCTGGTCTCACCTGTCACTTCGAAATGACTTGACATTTGAATTAAAATTAAGTCGTAGTAGTATACCTAAGAACAATTATCACTTATTAATTTCATTAGGTTAATAGGCTATAGACTATCGCGATAGTCTCCCGTTGCTATAAGCAACGTCAACAAAAAGGAGCCTTCTAATTGGTTGAAAATAAATTTATAAAATTTTCTTTGAAATTTTATTTTTCACCTGAATTTGAAGTCTTGCTATAGAAAAAAATGTTGTATTGCACACGACGATAAAATCGCATTATCTTCTCGAGCGTAATTAGCGTCTCGAGTGATGTCTCGACGCTAAAAAACACTCTCAAAGATAAAGTACAATAATAATTTTATCGTCTTGTACAATAAATACCTATTATTATTTCCTTTTCTTTATTATAAGCGAAACATAAAAAATTGTCTAGACATAACTGGAAAATTGAATTCAAATTGAAGGCACAAACATTTGGCACGTATAGGGTCATTCAGAGATTCTCTCGTATGCATACAACCAGTTTATGTAAGAAAAATGCCATTCGAAGGTATTGTGCTAGACGAAAAAGACGTCATATATTTAACGTTTTTACGACGCGACGTCTCTGGCTAGTGTTCGGGAACCACATGAATGATGCAAAGCTATGCTATCTCCCCGTCCGACTTGAATTATGGCAGTTTTGCGGCGAAAATAGGAACGCCATTTAGCACTCTTGTGGTCGCTTCCGGATGCGTAATATTGTAGTCCCTTTGAAGCTGGAATTTATAAATGCGGTTACCATAATGGCGTGTTTTAGTTTTGTATTATAGTAAGGCCTGGGCATGATCAGGGTCAGACTAGCCTAACTGGAGCAATTTCTGTATTCTTTCACTTGTGCTACACAATAAAAAAATTCGATTGTAAAACAGGAAGGGATGTCTGATTTAATTAATTAAATTATAGAAAAAAGAAAAGCACAAAGTCTGTATCCACAAGTTTATTAGAATAACTAGGCAAACCTAGAGTAATTCTTAATAATCATAATCATAATAATCATCAGGAAAACAAAGTAAATAGTACAATGCTGATGTTGTTAGCAATAGAGAAAATAATATGGGGGATTGAGCCGTAATGGAGCTTTCAATGCTGTGCACGAGGTGTAAAATATGAATAGTCAGAAGACCGACAAGACTTTCGCATACTGGAAAGTCAAGGGGTAGTAAAAAGGCCCTGTCTTGGGCAGAACAATGAAGAGAGCAAAAGAAAATTAGAGAGTTTTAACAGACTTTGTTAAAATCATTTAGGTATAAGTAGTAAACTGAGGGAAAGAAAAATCTTAAGTTTCAATAAACTTACATACATTTACACAGGGCCGTTTCTGGCCTGTTGGCCGCCCTTGTGCGACATATGAACTGGCTGCCCTTAAATCAAATCAGTTACTATTTTACAATTACCTACCTGAAATTATGGCGCAAAGCAATTGTCAGAAAAATAAATTTTTCTTTTATTCATACTTACCTACAGAGGGGCTCAGCAATTTGGCTTTCAATGGCGATAAGGGCCAAGCCACTAATCCTTTCTTGGGACATAGTTGACCGCAAGTATTTTTTAATTAATTTTAACTTTGAAAAACTACGTTCGATAGATGCAACAGTAACAGAGTAATAAAACTTCTCAGCGCAACACAAAGATTTGGAAATGATGAGATTAAATATTTTTCAGCTATGAATTTTAGCGTATCTACAATTATTATTTTGTACGTTTTATTGGAAAAATTTCTCGGAACGACAAAATTTCCTGGTCGAGCTCTGAGCGATCAATATCTTTGTTTGTGGGACTTCCTTGCTATTGAAGCGCTATATCGAGATCTTTGCAGGATTTTAACAATTTATCGTCATTTATGGCATTAGCTTCATAGAAGTTCGACAAAACCCCAAAAGTTTCATTACACTTATTAAGTGAAACGAATCTCTCCTTAATTGATTCTATCGCAATATCCAAAGAACAAGTAACCGGTGCCCATAAAGGGTTTCCCCTGGCAAAAAAAAAATCCAAAATCGAAAAATAAAAATTCACATTGAAACTCTGTTTGGTCTCGACGATGGGGTCATCTTTTAATTCGTAATCAAAATATCTGGGTACTTTTTTCGGCGTCGGAAAAGTTATTTGTAACAGCATTTGAAACCGGACATCGGCGGCAAATTTAAATAGGGTGCGTTCTTTTGCCCTGTGAGTATTTGTGCCCCCACCTACCCTACTACCAAATTAATAAGACCTATAGTTAAATTCACATAAAGTTTTAATGCCAAATGTCAAGACTTGTCATTGTCTAGTTACTTTAGATTTCACCAACTTACTAAATTTCTTATACAGCTGAGATTGGTCAGTGTTTTTTCTTTTTCTTTTCTGGAATTGTTCGGCCAACTCTTTTTATTTCTATCTCTTTTTAATCGTATGAAATAATACAAGATAGACATACTTTGTGTGAAGTACAATTATACTAATTAAATTTAGCCATTAGAAATTTATATTTTATGAGTTGCTGCAGTATTTGACAAGTATGACAGAACTGAAATGTCACGGCATTAAAAGTTTATGTGAATTCAACTATACCTACATAATTATTTAAATAATATCAATTAGTTTTAATTTTTTGAGTAAACCTAAGACAAAATGTAATTCACGTGGGTTGCAGGGCGGCCACCTCTGTTAAGAATTATTTTTATTTTTCCGATACTTATCTATCTAAAAAGAAATCTCTAATTAACACAAAGGGCGGCTGCCTCATTCTTGACAGCTACTGCATAATTTTTTTTGAAAACTGAATTTACCATTCTTATTTGACTCTTCATATTTATGAAAACTCCTAGAATTTTCTTTTACGTCTAACATTTTTTTCTGTGAAACTGCAGGCGGCTTTCGCCGCCCTATAACTTTGGCCGCCCTTGTGCGGGGGCACTCCCAGCACACCACTCAGAAACGGCCCTGTCGACAGTGGAAGGGTAAAAGGTCGTAAGCGCCACCTCGGCTGAAAATGAGTTATATATATATGGCTAACCTGCTTTTTTTTCTCTGTCTATCCATTTAAATAATAATTAAATATAAGAACTTTTATGGCGTTTTAGTCATCCATATTTCACGGTCTATTTTTTGAAACTCTTGCTGAACCGACACAAATTTTACCATTTTTGCATAAATGAAACATAAGTCTATCCATTATCCAGTTAAACTCCCATTAAATATTTTAGCTTTGTATAATACACTAGGTGTTGTCGCTTTAGCCTTTATACCTAAATAAGAATTGCTCAAATATAGTATTTTAGTCAATTAACCTTACCGTGTGCGGCTCGCTTTAAACGTTTTAGTTATTTTGCCTGCACAAAATATACAATATGATAAACGGTTAATCAATATATTTAAATACCTTCAAATTAACATTGTAGTTTAATCGTTTTGTCTTCCTCAAACCAAAAAACTGAGGTGGTTTAGACTTTACATTTATTTATTTCTTTGTCGGCATGTCGCATTAACCGGCTCTAAACTAAACATTCAGTCTCACTAAATCATTGCGAGTATAGACACGCGTTTTTGACACCCTCAGAACTTAACCCCTAAACCTTACCATGTACAAGTTTTGGCTCACACTGATTTTTGTGGTTGGGATGCAGCAGCCGAAAAATACTTTAAAGGTAATCTGACTGGAAAAATAAGCAAAGTGAGAACAGTTACCTTTAAAAAATCGAAGCCTTTTAAAGTTTCCATTAAATATTCAATGAATTCCGAAGCCGAAACAGAAGAAATAGAAGTAATAAAAAGTAAAGAACAGGAACTACAAAAAATTTACAAAGTTTCATTGCCAATCTCAAAAAAAAAGTATATCGACTTAAACAAATTATGTACCAATAAAACTATACCGCAAAGATTTTACAACGAATATACCAATTTGACAGTTGCAAACAATATACAAGATACTTTGAATGAGACAGACATTGAAGACGAAGATGTCGAATGAAGTGTATGATGATGTTCCATGATGATGGTGGTGATGCCTCCATTGAAAAATAGAGTTCATGCTATTGTTATTATTATTTTTATTTCGTAAAATATTTGTAACACTTAATTTTATTAGTCCCAGCGCATTCTGGAGGAATTTTCGATTAATGTTCGAATATTTAACCTTAATTTAAGAATATCTGTTAAGATGGCGTATTTTTAAAGTAAATTTTGTTAATGACTAATTAACTAGTTTTTGTACGTTAGCAGTTTAACCAGAAAATGGTTCATAGACCTACCTTCACATAGCACATTTTAGTGCATATTTTTTAACACAGTTTCACTTAATAGGCTATTTACTTGGTACTAAAATTAAATTATATGGATTTAAGGCAATATGCCCTACAGATAACTGCCTAATCAACAATGCACAATGGCTAAAGCGACACTTATTTTAAAATCTAATAGAAATAAATAAAAATTAACATTCGCCCCTTAATGACGAAAAATTATGCAACCCATTCCTTTTTTTTTAATAAAATTTAAGTCATCCAAAAAAAATATATGAATTTTTTTCCGAAAATCTGACCTTTAAATAGATCCCCTGTAAAAGCCAGTTTTTGTCGCTTACGACCTTTTACCTTTCCACTGTCGATATATAGAAAAAAGATAACCACAAAGTCTGTCTCCACAAGTTTATTAGAATAACTAGGTGAACCTAGAATAATTCTTAATAATTTGACATGTTTCGAGTGTAGAAACACTCATCATCAGGAAAACAAAATAAATAGTACAATGCTGATGTTGTTAGGTTAGCAATAGAGAAAATAATAAGGGGGATTGAGCCGTAATGGAGCTTTCAATGGTGTACACGAGGTGTAAAATATGAATAGTCAGAAGACCGACAAGACTTTCGCATACTGGAAAGTCAAGGGGTAGTAAACAGGCCCTGTCTTGGGCAGAACAATGAAGAGAGCAAAAGAAAATTAGAGAGTTATAACAGACTTTGTTAAAATCATTTAGGTATAAGTAGTAAACTGAGGGAAAGAAAAATCTTAAGTTTCAATAAACTTACATACATTTACATATAACTCAATATTATTATAAAGTAAAAAAAAAATGGCTTGTTCTAAAGAATATTTGCAAAAAATATATTTTCGGTAAATTTCAGTAGCAAAACTTCAATTAAAATGGATTGCTTAAGATTCTGTTCATTTGTCATTAATTATTTCATGTATCTAAAATTCAAGGATGATGATTCATTTATGCGATAAATGTCTAGCGAATTCTTTACAAATTTTAGATATTTATATAGTATGACCAGTAAAGTCTGCATCATATGGGATTTTTTTTAAATAGCTTTATTCGAAATTTGACTTTGGCATCAAGTTCTGCTTCGATCGAGATAAAAATTATGCAAAAAAATAGTAGTCACGTGAAAATAAAAATAATTCAAAAGTTGGGTTATTTCTAAAAATATCGAAAAAACTAGTAGAAAAAGTTTTTTTTAAATGCAGTTTCTAGCCCACATGCAAAATTTCAGCTGCATAAGATAATTTTGATTTTTTTCCCACCACTAAAATTTATTTTCCACTTAATGAACACTTTACTGATGACACTGTGTTCCTTTTTGTCTTAAAATTAAGTGTATTACTTTCAGACACTAACTAAGTTTTCAAAAATACTTATTTTATGAAGTTACCTTATACAGGGTCAAAAACAAATAAACTTTGCATCACATGCGACCAAGTTTTAATAGCCCAATTTTGATTTTGTAGAAAAACACACATTTATTATGGCGCAACTTTAAAGAAAATATATCTGAGCATTGTTAAATCTAAGAAGTTTTATATAGGTTGCGTTGAGTCTTATTTTGCAAAAGTGGTGCAATTTACAAAATATGGCTAAAAAATCAAAATTATCTTATGCAGGTAAAATTGTGCATGTGGGCTAGAATCTGCATTTAAATAAAAATATTTAATAACTTTTTTCGATACTTTCAGAAATAACCCCACTTTTGAATTATTTTTGGAAATAATTAAAATTTGACAGATAATGCGAATCACGTGACTACAATTTTTTTGGCTTAATTTTCATCTCGATCGAAGCAGAACTTGATGCCAAAGTCAAATTTCGAATAAAGTAATGAATTAAAAAATCCCATATGATGCGGACTTTACTGGTCACACTGTATATTATACAAAAAAAAAGGGGAAAAAAAAACAGCATAATATAAACAGGTATTCAAAGTATTAATTAAGCGATATTAAGATTAAATACTTATATTAAAATAATTACTTAATTATTATTATTATTGTGATAATTATTATTAATGTTAAACACACAATTATTATAAACAATAGATAGCTGTGCGTTTGACAGCCAAAACTATCTCTGTAACACACCCAGGGTACTCAGGAGAAAAAAAACTTCCGGTAAGTTTTGTGGTTGCTATAGTAACGAGATGAAATGAAAGCTTCTTATTAGCTAAAAATTATAGGTGTGAAATTTTGATGTAAATTTCATGATTCTAGGATTAAAGCTTTAGTTGGTTTTTAATTTACAAAAAATATTTCCTGTTTTAAATTACACGCGACAAAATATTCCATATCTACATCTTTCACATATGCCAACTGATATTTAGGGACTTATTCCCAATTGAGTTAGAAAATCTAATTTACGCCAGGAAATATTCGCTACATGGCCCGAGATTTCCTGAAATTTGTTTAACGTCGTTCCTCTTGTAAATAAAATATGTGACTCAATAAATGTGTGATATTTTTTGATGTTTGCCGATATATTGAAACGTCACATCGTGTATGCATGGCATAATATAAAATGTGTTTATTTAGGATGAAGAATCTATTCAGGCTTGTCAAAAAATGGACAAAATCATGTCTCCGAACGAAATCCCTTATCATATTTTTTAATAAACTGTTGGGATGTTTTAGGTTTAATGCCTTAGACTTCCATAGCTTTAATTAATACTATGTATTATACAGGGTTAGGAAAAATTACCAGAACGGTCGATAATTTCAAATTATACAGGGGTTATCAAAAAACGTCTTATATAAAAAAAGTAGGGCTGTTAAAAATCTACATATCGGTGATAAATTGAAATATACATTGTCGCCCACAAAGTTGTGGAGAATGATAGTTATATTTTTTTAAATGGAACACCCTGTATATTTTTACTTATTTTGATTGTCGACTCAATTTTAAACATTTTTTATACCTAAATTCATTACTTTCCTAGAAATCGGCGTTTCAAATAATAACGTATAACGATGCGATTTTCGCACATAGTGAACAACAAATAAGGCACGACCATGGTTACTAATAAATAATTAATAGTTTGACATCTGAAACTCAAATTCTGACAGAAATAGACAAAAAAGAAAATAGCATGGCATTTTTACTTACTGAAACAGAGAGAATTGATATTTTAATTTTAAGGGGGTTTGGCGATAAACAGTACAATATTTTAGCTTTGTATAATACACTAGGTGTTGTCGCTTTAGCCTTTATACCTAAATAAGAATTGCTCAAATATAGTATTTTAGTCAATTAACCTTACCGTGTGCGGCTCGCTTTAAACGTTTTAGTTATTTTGCCTGCACAAAATATACAATATGATAAACGGTTAATCAATATATTTAAATACCTTCAAATTAACATTGTAGTTTAATCGTTTTGTCTTCCTCAAACCAAAAAACTGAGGTGGTTTAGACTTTACATTTATTTATTTCTTTGTCGGCATGTCGCATTAACCGGCTCTAAACTAAACATTCAGTCTCACTAAATCATTGCGAGTATAGACACGCGTTTTTGACACCCTCAGAACTTAACCCCTAAACCTTACCATGTACAAGTTTTGGCTCACACTGATTTTTGTGGTTGGGATGCAGCAGCCGAAAAATACTTTAAAGGTAATCTGACTGGAAAAATAAGCAAAGTGAGAACAGTTACCTTTAAAAAATCGAAGCCTTTTAAAGTTTCCATTAAATATTCAATGAATTCCGAAGCCGAAACAGAAGAAATAGAAGTAATAAAAAGTAAAGAACAGGAACTACAAAAAATTTACAAAGTTTCATTGCCAATCTCAAAAAAAAAGTATATCGACTTAAACAAATTATGTACCAATAAAACTATACCGCAAAGATTTTACAACGAATATACCAATTTGACAGTTGCAAACAATATACAAGATACTTTGAATGAGACAGACATTGAAGACGAAGATGTCGAATGAAGTGTATGATGATGTTCCATGATGATGGTGGTGATGCCTCCATTGAAAAATAGAGTTCATGCTATTGTTATTATTATTTTTATTTCGTAAAATATTTGTAACACTTAATTTTATTAGTCCCAGCGCATTCTGGAGGAATTTTCGATTAATGTTCGAATATTTAACCTTAATTTAAGAATATCTGTTAAGATGGCGTATTTTTAAAGTAAATTTTGTTAATGACTAATTAACTAGTTTTTGTACGTTAGCAGTTTAACCAGAAAATGGTTCATAGACCTACCTTCACATAGCACATTTTAGTGCATATTTTTTAACACAGTTTCACTTAATAGGCTATTTACTTGGTACTAAAATTAAATTATATGGATTTAAGGCAATATGCCCTACAGATAACTGCCTAATCAACAATGCACAATGGCTAAAGCGACACTTATTTTAAAATCTAATAGAAATAAATAAAAATTAACATTCGCCCCTTAATGACGAAAAATTATGCAACCCATTCCTTTTTTTTTAATAAAATTTAAGTCATCCAAAAAAAATATATGAATTTTTTTCCGAAAATCTGACCTTTAAATAGATCCCCTGTAAAAGCCAGTTTTTGTCGCTTACGACCTTTTACCTTTCCACTGTCGATATATAGAAAAAAGATAACCACAAAGTCTGTCTCCACAAGTTTATTAGAATAACTAGGTGAACCTAGAATAATTCTTAATAATTTGACATGTTTCGAGTGTAGAAACACTCATCATCAGGAAAACAAAATAAATAGTACAATGCTGATGTTGTTAGGTTAGCAATAGAGAAAATAATAAGGGGGATTGAGCCGTAATGGAGCTTTCAATGGTGTACACGAGGTGTAAAATATGAATAGTCAGAAGACCGACAAGACTTTCGCATACTGGAAAGTCAAGGGGTAGTAAACAGGCCCTGTCTTGGGCAGAACAATGAAGAGAGCAAAAGAAAATTAGAGAGTTATAACAGACTTTGTTAAAATCATTTAGGTATAAGTAGTAAACTGAGGGAAAGAAAAATCTTAAGTTTCAATAAACTTACATACATTTACATATAACTCAATATTATTATAAAGTAAAAAAAAAATGGCTTGTTCTAAAGAATATTTGCAAAAAATATATTTTCGGTAAATTTCAGTAGCAAAACTTCAATTAAAATGGATTGCTTAAGATTCTGTTCATTTGTCATTAATTATTTCATGTATCTAAAATTCAAGGATGATGATTCATTTATGCGATAAATGTCTAGCGAATTCTTTACAAATTTTAGATATTTATATAGTATGACCAGTAAAGTCTGCATCATATGGGATTTTTTTTAAATAGCTTTATTCGAAATTTGACTTTGGCATCAAGTTCTGCTTCGATCGAGATAAAAATTATGCAAAAAAATAGTAGTCACGTGAAAATAAAAATAATTCAAAAGTTGGGTTATTTCTAAAAATATCGAAAAAACTAGTAGAAAAAGTTTTTTTTAAATGCAGTTTCTAGCCCACATGCAAAATTTCAGCTGCATAAGATAATTTTGATTTTTTTCCCACCACTAAAATTTATTTTCCACTTAATGAACACTTTACTGATGACACTGTGTTCCTTTTTGTCTTAAAATTAAGTGTATTACTTTCAGACACTAACTAAGTTTTCAAAAATACTTATTTTATGAAGTTACCTTATACAGGGTCAAAAACAAATAAACTTTGCATCACATGCGACCAAGTTTTAATAGCCCAATTTTGATTTTGTAGAAAAACACACATTTATTATGGCGCAACTTTAAAGAAAATATATCTGAGCATTGTTAAATCTAAGAAGTTTTATATAGGTTGCGTTGAGTCTTATTTTGCAAAAGTGGTGCAATTTACAAAATATGGCTAAAAAATCAAAATTATCTTATGCAGGTAAAATTGTGCATGTGGGCTAGAATCTGCATTTAAATAAAAATATTTAATAACTTTTTTCGATACTTTCAGAAATAACCCCACTTTTGAATTATTTTTGGAAATAATTAAAATTTGACAGATAATGCGAATCACGTGACTACAATTTTTTTGGCTTAATTTTCATCTCGATCGAAGCAGAACTTGATGCCAAAGTCAAATTTCGAATAAAGTAATGAATTAAAAAATCCCATATGATGCGGACTTTACTGGTCACACTGTATATTATACAAAAAAAAAGGGGAAAAAAAAACAGCATAATATAAACAGGTATTCAAAGTATTAATTAAGCGATATTAAGATTAAATACTTATATTAAAATAATTACTTAATTATTATTATTATTGTGATAATTATTATTAATGTTAAACACACAATTATTATAAACAATAGATAGCTGTGCGTTTGACAGCCAAAACTATCTCTGTAACACACCCAGGGTACTCAGGAGAAAAAAAACTTCCGGTAAGTTTTGTGGTTGCTATAGTAACGAGATGAAATGAAAGCTTCTTATTAGCTAAAAATTATAGGTGTGAAATTTTGATGTAAATTTCATGATTCTAGGATTAAAGCTTTAGTTGGTTTTTAATTTACAAAAAATATTTCCTGTTTTAAATTACACGCGACAAAATATTCCATATCTACATCTTTCACATATGCCAACTGATATTTAGGGACTTATTCCCAATTGAGTTAGAAAATCTAATTTACGCCAGGAAATATTCGCTACATGGCCCGAGATTTCCTGAAATTTGTTTAACGTCGTTCCTCTTGTAAATAAAATATGTGACTCAATAAATGTGTGATATTTTTTGATGTTTGCCGATATATTGAAACGTCACATCGTGTATGCATGGCATAATATAAAATGTGTTTATTTAGGATGAAGAATCTATTCAGGCTTGTCAAAAAATGGACAAAATCATGTCTCCGAACGAAATCCCTTATCATATTTTTTAATAAACTGTTGGGATGTTTTAGGTTTAATGCCTTAGACTTCCATAGCTTTAATTAATACTATGTATTATACAGGGTTAGGAAAAATTACCAGAACGGTCGATAATTTCAAATTATACAGGGGTTATCAAAAAACGTCTTATATAAAAAAAGTAGGGCTGTTAAAAATCTACATATCGGTGATAAATTGAAATATACATTGTCGCCCACAAAGTTGTGGAGAATGATAGTTATATTTTTTTAAATGGAACACCCTGTATATTTTTACTTATTTTGATTGTCGACTCAATTTTAAACATTTTTTATACCTAAATTCATTACTTTCCTAGAAATCGGCGTTTCAAATAATAACGTATAACGATGCGATTTTCGCACATAGTGAACAACAAATAAGGCACGACCATGGTTACTAATAAATAATTAATAGTTTGACATCTGAAACTCAAATTCTGACAGAAATAGACAAAAAAGAAAATAGCATGGCATTTTTACTTACTGAAACAGAGAGAATTGATATTTTAATTTTAAGGGGGTTTGGCGATAAACAGAGATCATATCAGGAGGTATGTAATATTTACAATAATTTGCATCCAGACAGGCACTTAAAAAAAAATGCAGTTTTTCGAACTATTGAGCGTTACAGAATGACTGGTACTGTAAAAAAAAACCCAAGATCTGGAAGACCTAGAACTGCTACCTCCGAGGAAAAAAAGCTGGATATTCTGCTTGCGATAGAAGAAAATCCCAAACAATCCACCAATCAGCTTGCTTTGGATCATGAAATTGATCAAAAATCTGTACGAACCGTTCTTCATACTGAGAAAATGCATCCATACAAAATTAATGTTGTACAAGAACTTTTTGACGTTAACTGTGATCAAAGGCTAGAATTTTGCGAAGTAATGACTAGAAATATGGAAGAAAACCCGAATTTTTCAAACAATCTTGTGTTTTCGGATGAAGCGACTTTTACACTACACGGAATGATGAATAAGCAAAATTACCGTTACTGGGCGCGAAATAACCCTAACTGGTATGAAGAGCTGCATACACAGTTCCCAAGAAAAGTTAATGTCTGGGCTGAATTGTTTGCGGGACATGTAATTGGACCCTTTTTTATCGAGGGAAATTTAAACGGTAATCGATATTTCCGGCTTCTTTGGCAAGAAATAGTTCCAGCTATAAACAATTTAAATGCTGATATTAACTTAACCTGGTATCAGCAAGATGGAGCTCCTCCGCATTTTACTCGCGAAGTTAGAGAATTTTTGGATGTCACGTTCCCAAATCGATGGATAGGAAGAAGAGGGCCTATCGAATGGCCTTCACGGTCCCCCGATCTTTCGCCATTAGATTTTTTTTATTGGGGTCACCTGAAAAACATAGTTTATCAAAATAAATCCAATAATTTTAAGAATTAAGAATAAAAATTGTCAATGAAAGTGCGAGAGTAACAAGGGAAATGGTTTTAAACATCCAAAGACATTTTTGCGATAATTTGTATCATTGTCAGTTAGTAAATGGGGGTCATTTTCAACACTTATTAAAAAATAGAGCCGTTTTGCCATGATTTGTTATACGTTTTTGTTTAAAGTTAACTTAATAAATTGTTTCTTGAAATTTATTTTGTGTATTGTAGCTGATCAATTTATGTAGGAAAGTAATGAATTTAGGTATACAACACATGGTTAATAAAAAATGTTTAAAATTGAGTCGACAATCAAAATAAGTAAAAATATACAGGGTATTCCATTTAAAAAAATATAACTATCATTCTCCACAACTTTGTGGGCGACCCTGTATATTTCAATTTATCACCGATATGTAGATTTTTAACAGCCCTACATTTTTTATATAAGACGTTTTTTGATAACCCCTGTATATTTTGAAATAATCGACCGTTCTGGTAATTTTTCCTAACCCTGTATAGTGCCTAAAGCTCTATTTTTTTGTCATAACGCACTTGTTTCTAACTCTTTTTTGACGATGATCCGGACAAAAAAGTTACAACAACCGAATTTATAAAACAAGCATTTGCATCAGGCTTCTTTTTTTCTAAATGGTCATATGAACAGACCTGTCCCCCTACTGAAGTAACGTTAATAAGGGGCACACTAAATATCTCCAAAAGATTAATGATCGAGCGGGAATCCTGGAAGACAATATATTTCGTGCTTTTAGTATTCAAGAAAATTTAACCGTTAAAAAAGTTTCTCACATAAGCTATAGAGCCCTCAATTGTTCATGAACTTGAAAACCAAAGACTCTTAAAAGGCAATCTATATTTGAACGAAGAACTTCTACACTTCCAGCAAGATGGTGCACCCCCACACTATGCTGCTGTGGCAAGAGAGCGATTGGACTAAAATTATTCAAGTCAATGGTTTGGCAGAAGACGTAAAATTGAGTGGCCGCCAAGATTACCTGATCTTACCCCTATGGGGTTTGATCAGGTAATCTTTTTATGGGGTTACATTAAAGCACTAGTTTACAAAAACCAGCCGGCTTTTCTGGAAGAATGGCTTCATGGGATAATTAAAGACATAAGTGGATACATAGGTGTCATGTCACATTTTTAAACTTCGAAGTTTCAATTCAATGTTAATATTATTAAGTAACACCTTTATCCTTAAAAACAATATTTTATTATGAATATAGTTGCATTTAAGGTTTACTAATAGTAAGATCTATACCAGGGATGCTCAAAAAGTAGAAAAAGTAGTTTAAAAAAATGCGACATAACACCTTTATCCTACACCTTATTTATATTTTTTTAAAGCACTAGTTTACAAAAACCAGCCGGCTTTTCTGGAAGAATGGCTTCATGGGATAATTAAAGACATAAGTGGATACATAGGTGTCATGTCACATTTTTAAACTTCGAAGTTTCAATTCAATGTTAATAATATTAAGTAACACCTTCATCCTTAAAAACAATATTTTATTATGAATATAGTTGCATTTAAGGTTTACTAATAGTAAGATCTATACCAGGGATGCTCAAAAAGTAGAAAAAGTAGTTTAAAAAAATGCGACATAACACCTTTATCCTACACCTTATTTATATTTTTTTGGGAAAGTTAGGGAGGAATTATTATAAAATCGACTTTATTTTTGTTTGGAACAAAAAAATAGAGAGTTTTCGCACTACAATAGTGTTTTAATTTAGGCTCAGGATGAGTTTTTATCATTTACGTTCATTTTATAGTGTTTCCTACGAATTTTGCAAAAGCCAGTTTTAAAACCTTCTATCAAAATGTTGCTAACATTTCTTGGGAGGTGTCACAAG